>CP136066.1:2751783-5151783 GCA_032622095.1 Siphonodentalium dalli
TTGACACTACACATACTGATGGTGATAATAATGATGATAACGATGACGGCGATGATGATGGTGATGATGATGATGATGATGATGATGATGATGGCGATGGTTGTGTTGGTGGTAGTGATGTTATTGACCGTACTAATAATAGTGGTCATGATAATGATGACGATGATGGTGATGCTGACAATGGCGATGATGATGATGCAGATATGGATGATGATTGTGCTGATGTTGGTTGTAATGCTGATGTTGATACTAATGGTGGTGATGATGATACCAATAAGTATGATGATAATGATGTTGATGATGATGGTGATGACGGCGATGGTGACTTGGTGATGCTGGCGATGACGATGGTGATAACGGTGGCGATGTTGGTGGTGGTAGTGATGATGCTGTTATAATACTAATGATGATGATGATGATATCGATGATGGTGATGATTATACTAATACTAATGGTGATAATACTAATGATGATGATGATGATACTAACAACGAAGAAGATAACGGTGATGGCGATGATGACGACTGTGATCATGGCGATTATAGGTGGTGATGTTGATGGTAGTGATGATGATGATGATGATCTTGATGGTACTAATAATAATGCTGACAGTGGTGGCGATGATGACGATGACGATAACACTGATGATGTCGATGGTCGTGATGTTGATTATGATGATGGCGATTATGATGATGATGATGGCGATGATGGTGATATTGATTATGATGATTATCATGATGACGATGTTGATGGCGATGGTGACGATAGTGGTGATGATGGCGGTGATGATAATGACGGTGGTGATATGTTGGTAGCAGTGGTGATGGTGATGATGGTGATGATACTAATACTGATTATGTTAATAATGAAGATGACGATGATGAAGATGACGACGATAATGATGACGACGATGGTGATGATGCTGCTGAGGGTGATGATTGTGATTAAGTTGGTTGTAGTTATGATGATGACTAAATATATTATGATGATAATTATGATGATGATGATGCTGATGATGGCGATGATGCGTATGAAGATGATGATTGTGTTGACGGTAGTGATGACGATGACGAGTATGACGATGACTATGATGATGACGATGACAATGACGATGGTGATGGGTCGTTGATGATGGTGATTGTGATAATGGTGATGGTGATGATGATGTTGATGATGATGGTGATGATGATGATGGTGGATATGATGATGGTGATGATGATGGTTATGGTGATGATGATGATGCTGCTGGTGAAGATGATGATGGTGGTGATGGTGATGATGATGGTGATGGCTACGATGATGGTGTGGTGCCAATGAGGATGATGACTGTGATAATGATGGTGATGGCGATGCTAATGGTGATGGTTGTGATGATGCTGATGGTAATGATGCTCGTGACTGAATATGATTACGCTGATAATTGTGATGAAGATGATTGGGGTGATGACGTATATGGTAATGATTATGTTGGTAGTGGTGATAATGGGATGGTGCTGGTGAATATGATGCTGATTTTGACACAAGACATTATAATTATTTGTATTCCTGTGGAACAACAAGGCTGCGTGCCAACCGATCGCCTATAAATAGTACGTACTGCCATGTATATCCCAGTATTTCCTCTTTCAGTCTGTGGTAGTGCATAGTCAATAATCAATATAATATCCAGTTCAGCATATGGCTATGTCGGTTATATTACCATTCATTTACTATTGATTCATATCACTTATATTTTCTCACACCTGAATACCATATCAACTCAGATTAAATTCCATATCTCTACAATGTATAATGTTTCCATCGGCTAGGGTAGCATGTTTCAGCGTATTCACCATCATAAACACTGAGTCATCTATTCAAACAAATTTAATATCCAGCCAGCTAGAGACTCGTGCCAACATCAATACTCAGTATATCTGACATTCGTTGATGTTACATATATAATTTTGGGACTAGTCAGTCTAGTACCATAAACTCAACGAACATCTTTATTCACTATTCCACTCCAGGTATGTACATTCTTTCTCATGTCATTTATTTAAATTCATAACTTCAATTCTAAGTCCAGACTTGTGGCATCAATTGAGTAATTCCCATTCACGTTGCAGTTAAATGCACACTTCTAATTTACTTCAACATTAATTTTATAGCAATGTGCAAATACGTTAATGCATTCTCTACAATAACTATTTCCGATAATGCCATTTCCTGGATATTACTAAATAGCCACATTCAATGCTTTTAGTTATTACACATTACTGTAAACTTGCAATTGTGATAATTCTAAGTCTGCATGCGCAATGTATAAATGTTGTTCAGACCAGTCCATATAGTACTATAAGCTGAAAGATCTTCTGTATGCAGTATTCAAGTCCTGCCCTCTGGTCGTAGCACGGTCATATACATAGTAACCTAATCCCAGAGTGACCGTTCCCACACATCTATCTGTTATATACTATCTTCATTAATATTTCGCAGTATCCATTTATGATCAGAGAATAAAACAATAATTTTAAAAGTGTCAAATCCTAAGTTGAATACTATGTATATATGTCCCACTAATACAATATTTCAAAACTCACACTTTTATTTTTTAACACTGGATGTTCATTGATAAAAAAAACTATTGATTGCATTTGGACAGCGAGATGTGCTCTTCTCGAGTGATCGCGTGTTTGTGTATCGAACCTATCAGGACATCGGACATATGGATCCTCAAACAAAGACAACGATGCACTGATGTAACTTAAGTCATTGTATAGTCATTAATTGCATCACAAAACCTATTATCACCGGCTCTGTGGTAACACGTTTGTAACATGGATGGCCCCGGGGCAACACCCATGTAACACGGATGGCTTTGTGGCTACACGCCTGTAATTAAAACATGGTCATCGGAAGGGGGTAACATTCTTCGAATCATATAGCACTATGATATATCATCGGTACAATACAAATAATGTTTAGAATTGGGCCACATTGTCTGTTAGACAACCAATGTGGAGGGTTAGTGTTGGAACTTTTCTAATGACATCTCTATTCATAGCTCTGATATATCCCGCATACAAAGAAATGAAAAGTCAATATTCACAAACAGCACGAATGAGTAACGTTGAAATTGGTTCATAATTATATCCCAATTGATTTAGGATATAACATGCCGATATTTGTCGCGTATAACTAAATGAAAAAGTTCACTAAACGATATTAAATAACATGTTAAACACCGATATAAGCAAACACCTCGTGGGATTCATGTTCGAATTAAATTTATTATACAATCGTCAAATCCCCGTGAAGTATGATAGTAGATAGCAGTCCGATTTATGTCACGTGAAAATAAACGAAAGATGTTCAAATAACAATGCAACAAAGAAGTGTAAAGAACACTACACACGCATAGCGCGCAGCGCGCTAATCGTAAACGCGCGAATTCCAGTTATAATTAATCTCCTTGCACTTCTTGGCATCCGAATAACAAACCATGGGCCAATCAATCATGTCTCGAGAGACGCCCACTGCATCAACTAATCATGTAAACGACAATAAACGAAATTGAAATTCACAACTATACCTTTTACCTGACTCGTCCTCGGGGTCGCAATACGACTTTTAATCCGTCCCAAAAATCCCAATTATATAAATAAAACCCCCATGCGCCCATATATTACCAATAAACTGTAGCATATAATACATCCGGAGGGCGAAATGAAAATAAATGTATGACTGTAGTCATAAATTAATTTTCATTATAGTTACCATGTTGTTTGCATCGATCATAGCGCACAAGAGTGTATTTTGTACTATTCTGACACCAACGGAAGTGTATACGGTGCTATATAAACACTCGCATATCTACGCTAATCCGGAATATAGAACGTATACTATACGGTGATATATAAAAACTCGCATATCTACGCTAATCCGAAATATAAAACGTATACTTTGACTAAATAATGGAGATTTGTATGAAAGAATTTACAACACCACAAGTGATCGACTGTGTTAAATTTACAACACCAAAAGTGATCGACTGTGGTCGTACATAAGTTACATTTTCCTGTCGGGTGTGCGGGCTTTAAAAACACTTCTTCAAATATATCCGTTATTTTGTAAATACTAATCCTCGATTAATCCTGAGATCAATCGTAATATATATTGATTTAGTATAGTGATCCTGCACGTGTTACCCGAAAACTATGTGCCAATGCATTATCTTATATATGCGAGTCGACCATAGGTCGTCTAGCATATATAAGAGAATGCATTGGACTAAAAAAATTATACTATTTTTTATAATTGTTAAAAATGAAAGAAAAAATGAAAAAAAATTGTTAAAGAATGTGAGAAACACATCCGAGGCGACCTATATAAGATAATGCATATATGATATATTGCATTGGCACAGGGTTTTTAATAGAACGTACTTTGACTAAATAACGGAGATCTTAATGAACTAATTTACAACATCAAAAGTGATCGACTACATAAGTTACATTTTCCTATAAAGAGAGTAGTTGGGCGCGAAGCGCCCAGGATGGTCGAAAAGATCGAGTGATCTTTTCCTTCATCCCACGATTTTTTTATTTGAGGATATCTGAACATAGAAAATTGTCTTGTCCGAACGCTGCAAACTTTGAATTGACTGTTGTATGGGGTAGAACCCACGAGCTTTATTAGGGGAGTGTGGTGTGTGCCCTTCGTGTCCCTTTAAGTTGGATGTTTGTGTAGCGGCTGAGCGAGTCGTATGGTTCGCTGAAATGAGGAACGGGCCCGTGTTATAAGGTTAAAATGGTGTTAGTAGTATTAGATATGTCTATCAGGTGTGCGGGCTTTAAACACACTTTTGTAAATACTAATCCTCGATTAATCCTAGGATAAATTTTCAATTAAAACACTTGTTCCTATACACTATTAATCCTCGATTAATCTGAATCTTGATATATCTTGATTTAATATAGTGATCATGAACGTGTGTCCCACGTGGTTTGGATTATATAATAAACAATATATAATCACACCATTCGATTCAGAATTTATGTATATGTAATCCTACAAGAATAATGTTGACACCTTTCATGACTAAAATTGTATTTATACGAGGTGCAAAATATTACTCACCATTTGTGTCGTGGATAGCGATGATCGAGTGGAATAGCAACTCCGTGTAAAGGCTACGCCGATGAGAACTCCGTCAAATCGGGACAAAACACGTCCGTGTATTGGCGACGCACAAATGCAACAGCGATTCCGCTAAATCAGGACAAAATAACCCCGTGTAAAGGCGACACCAATGAGAAACAGCGAATCTGTGAATTCAAAGCACAACAAGTCCGCGTGAAGGCAACGAACGAGACCAAGATTAAAGTCGTGTAGTGGCTGATGTTCATTACTACCTGACATTAAACATATATTCAACACCCCCATGTGGTGTGAGGCATCTGTTTCTCATCATAGTTCTTTTGATTTTAATTATAATGTTTACAGACGACCACATGCGTCTGCATTTTCCTTCCAATTTCGTCCACGTCGCGCATTTGATGGCCATGACCCAGTCTGTGCGTTCGCATATACAATAATAACAGGTAATCCAGGGTATTCCAACACATTCCATATCACTTATACCCATGATAAGATGTCGCGCTTGTTCTGCAACCTGATGTAGACTATTTGACCATGAATTAGTACTTCTGGTTATTGAGCACCCTTGTCCTGGGTCCCCTGATCAAGTGACCCTACAAATTGTCTGCGAAGCTGGTGGTCTGAATTGTTATGCTGCTGTTGGGTCTGATTAGCCATGGTGTTGGTTGTTCCTGCTTAATTGCTATGATGCTGGTCATATTTTATTGCTAGGGTGCTGGTGTGTCCTTCCGAATTGCTTTGGTGTTGGTGGGTGCTGCTTAGTTGCTATGATGCTGGTCACATTTGATTGATATGGTGCTGGTGTGTCCTGCTGAATTGCTATGGTGCTGGTAGGTCCTGCTTAATTGCTATGATGCTGGTCATATTTGATTTCTATGGTGCTGGTGTGTCCTGCTGAATTGCTATGGTGCTGGTAGGTCCTGCTTAATTGCTATGATGCTGGTCATATTTGATTGCTATGATGCTGGTGTGTCCTGCTGAATTGCTATGCTGCTGGTAGGTCCTGCTTAATTGTTATGATGCTGGTCATATTTTATTGCTATGGTGCTGGTGTGTCCTGCTGAATTGCTATGGTGCTGGTAGGTCCTGCTTAATTGCTATGATGCTGGTCATATTTTATTGCTATGGTGCTGGTGTGTCCTGCTGAATTGCTATGGTGCTGGTAGGTCCTGCTTAATTGCTATGATGCTGGTCATATTTGATTTCTATGGTGCTGGTGGGTCCTGCTAGATTTTTATGACGCTGGTGGGTCTTATTTGATTGCATTGATGCTGGTGGGCGATGTTGGCTTCCTATGGTGCTGGTGTGTCCTGGAGGAATGCTATGAATGATATGAAGCTGGCGAGTCCTGTTGAATTGCCATGACGCTGATGGGTCCTATTTGATTGTTATGATGCTGGTGTTTCCAGTTGGATTGCTAATAAGTTGGTGGGTCCTATTTTATTGTTATGATGCTGGTGGGTCCTATTTGATATATATGATGCTGATGTGTCCTATTTTATTGTTATGATGCTGGTGGGTCCTATTTGATATATATGATGCTGGTGTGTCCTATTTGATTGGTATGATGCTGGTGGGTCCTATTTGATATATATGATGCTGGTGTGTCCTATTTGGTTGGTATGATGCTGGTGTGTCCTATTTGATTGGTATGATGCGGGTGTGTCCTATTTGATTGGTATGATGCTGGTGGGTCCTATTTGATATATATGATGCTGGTGTGTCCTATTTGATTGGTATGATGCTGGTGGGTCTTATTTGATTGTTATGATGCTGGTTGGTCATATTTGATTGTTATGATGCTGGTATGTCCTATTTGATTGGTATGATGCTGGTGTGTCCTATTTGATTGGTATGATGCTGGTGTGTCCTATTTGATTGTTATGATGCTGGTGTGTCCTATTTGATTGGTATGATGCTGGTGGGTCCTATTTGATTGTTATGATGCTGGTTGGTCATATTTGATTGGTATGATGCTGGTGTGTCCTATTTGATTGGTATGATGCTGGTGGGTCCTATTTGATTGTTATGATGCTGGTGTGTCCTATTTGATTGGTATGATGCTGGTGTGTGCTATTTGATTGGTATGATTCTGGTGGGTCCTATTTGATTGTTATGACGCGGTGGGTCCTATTTGATTGGTATGATGCTGGTGGGTCCTATTTGATTGGTATGATGCTGGTGGGTCCTATTTGATTGGTATAATGCTGGTGGGTCCTATTTGATTGTTATGATCCTGGTGGGCTCTGATTGATTGCTATGGTGCCGGTGGGTCCTGATGGAATGCTGTGAATGATATGAAGCTGTTGGGCCCTGATGGATTGCTACGATGCTGGTGGGTCCTGGTGGAATGAAATTAACTATTGCGGGTGGTTCCAGCTGGATTGGTATGACGCTGGTGGGTCCTATTTGATTGCTATTATACGGGTGGGTCATGTTGGATTGTTATTATGATGGTGGGTCCTGTCGGATCGTGTTGGAGCTAGTGGGTCCTCGTGGATCGCTATGATGCTGGTGTGTTCTTCTGGATTGCCATATTGCTGGTGAGTCCAGCTGGATTGGTATTAAACTTGTGGGTCATTTTGATTGCTATGACGCTGGTGGGTCCTGTTTGGTTGCCATTATACTGGTGGGTCATGTTGGATTGTTATTATAATGGTGGGTCCTGTCGGATTGCGTTGAAGCTGGTGGGTCCTGAACGATTCCTATGTTGCTAGCGGTTCCTGTTGAATTCGTATGATGCAGGTGTGTTCTGCTGAACTGTTATATTACTGGTGGGTCATGGGTGAATGATATGATGCTTGTTGGTCCTGTTGTATTGCTATGGCCCTGGTGGGTGCTATTAATTTGATTTATATTATGTTGGCGGTTCATTTTTGATTGTTATGATGTTGGTGGCTCCTATTTGATTTCTATGATGCTGGTACGGACAGACCAGAATCAGTAAAACGAATAAACTGTAATCGTAATCAATCGTTATTTCGTCGTAATCCAGATTCAGATTCTGATTCTGATATATGTTCCTTCTTATTCAAGAAGTAGTAGGATTATACGATATCGATGGATTATTAGATACACGTATGCACTATCTAGTCTTATAGCAATTTCATATTTAAAATGTTTTGTTTCGTTAATGCAGTAGTTTTGCACAATAGTCTCTGTATAGTGCAGAAACACAGGCATTTTTTGGCCAAAGTGCTGTGCATTACTTGGAAAATAAAGCTTTGCCCATGAAGCCAATGTTGTGGTCTTGTGATGGCACGTGAACTGCATCTCCCAATCGCACAAACACAACTGTCAAGCGTATTCTAGGAGCTCATGACTATATAGTGGAAATGTCAGTCAATTTATTGATTAAGTACCCACACGTACAAGTTACAAGGACGTGGCTAGAGGATTCCCATGGGAGTGCTACATCAAATTTCTGACCAACTGCACCCCCTTGAACCAAACATCAAACTCACAGGTTCGCAGAATTCCATTTGCACCCCCTTGAAAATATCCTACCTGACAGACCCTAAGATTGGAAAAGTACCAACCTTTACTGGTTGAAAAAATCAAACAATGAGAACAATTCCAACCTATATAATTATTTATGGTGTCAAATTAATGTCCAACGAATGTTGTGTTATGCATGGAATTTTCAACTGCTGGAAATGTACCAAGTTTAGTTTAAACTTATGTATTTGTCAAATTTAGATAACACATGATATATGACACATACATTTGTGTATACAGACAATGGGAGTGGATGACAAGTGCTGACTCACTTAATGGCACACTGAAAAATAAATAATTAGTAATGGCAAAGCAACATGACTACCAAAACAAGATGAACATATATACATATCACCCGTCACCCCCTCCCCGAGTTAGTCATAAGTTTGTATAAGTGTTTATTTAAAATAGGGTTTGCTTGTAGCGTTTTCTGGCGTGTACGTATCACTATTTGAAACAGTTAGTCAAAATAATCCTGATTTGCCTTACGTATGCATGACTGTATAGCTAAGAAAATTGTACCAAAGTTTGGGGGAGGGGTTAGAGACACCACAGCCAACCTCTGTCGCCACGTCCCTGTACAACTGACAGGTTTCGTGTGTTCTCCACAACGTCTTCGGAATTTGATTCAGGAGACCTAGAGCTGTTAGAAATGCTTGCCCTCATCAATAAACACACTTTAGCTTGAAAAAAGATGCGATTAGGTCGGATTGGCAGCTAATACGGTGCCATGTAATTATGTATATACACATAGAAGCAAAGCATGACTTTCACAACAAACATGAACTTTATATATATAAGATACAAATGATACTAGTGTCAAATACATGAGCCATGTTTGACGCTGGGAGAACATTAACCCTTTACCCAACAAATCGGCCAAAACCGGCCAAATAAAGCTTCAACAGCCTAAAATATCTTCGGTCTGTCTCAATAGAACCATACAAATATGGATATCATTGGAACCGGCTCCTTGACCACATTGTGCTGGTTACAGTCATGCCCTGTGCCAATGCATTCTCTTATATATGCGAGTCGACCATAGGTCGCCTCGCATATATAAGAGAATGAATTGGCCTAAACACTTTAAAAAAAAATTTCTTACATTCTTTAACAATTTTATAATTTTTAATGTGTTAAGCCAATGCATTCTCTTATATATGCGAGGCGACCCATGGTCGACTCGCATATATAAACGAATGCATTGGCACAGGGCCCTTCTGTTGGGTAAAGGGTTAACAAAGTATCGGAGACCACGTGATTTCAAAATCTGACCTCGAATCCGTGTAATCTCGATTTAGCCCCGCCCCGTAAATCGGTTTCGGATTCTCCCACCAAATAACAAATATGTATAGTGAAGTTTGAATGTCGTGCATGGTATGGTCTAAAATATGACACTATTGTTATAGTGTGGTTCTGACACAAGTAACGAAAACACACGATTTAAAGGCAAATACGTGCTGTTTTGGTATAAAATAATTCCACAAATGTCAATCTTTAAGCATTTAATAATTTTTTTACCTGGGAATTATACTGTAAACAGGTTACGCTAAAACGTGTGCACCGAGGCCTAGTGAAACATTTACACCAGTGTACACACCAGTGTAACCTATACATACACTTCTTTTCGTATCGATACGCATTATGCATAGCAAATTATTGCGTTTGGTGTCATGATTTGACCCAGCAAGTTAGCAATGTAATATTTAATATTTTAATATTTAATATTTAAAATAAACAAGGATTTACATTATTCACATTGAGAATGTAATTGCGTTACTAGACAAGGGATACACCTCCCATCATTGTGTTTTATTTCGCTTGGTCTTGTGAAACTGTTTGGTGCCAACCATTGAATCGTTCCTCATGATAGAGCTATGCCTCTTGTGTTGAGAGCGCCAGAGCCGACTCCTGACTTGTTCCTCGGGATAGAGTTATGCCTCTTGTGTTGAGAGGAGCCAGACCCGACGCGGTTATTTGGAATGCGAAAATTTTATATTTACAGCCGAGTATTCCCGAACGAATCTCTTCTCAGTAAACAGCCAGCACCGTCCTGTCCAGAATTACAGAACGCTTTATCCGGATCACATACTCAATTACATCTGATGTTGTGTAAACTGAAACATCATTCCTCATAAAGGTGAGTGCATTGACAGTTTATCGTAACTACATGAATGACAGCGTAGGAACACCCATGTTCGTAAACAAAAACAACATTGTAAAGATGTATTCAGGGTTCCACATACAAGTGCACAGTGTACTTTGTAAATACAACTAACATCAACATTAAAATTATTTTAAAATAGATTAACTTTCTGGTTAATACGTTCGTTAAGAATTATTAATGGATAATAATAGTTCACATGTTTAAAAATACTGTTTAAGTGCTTTTCATTTTATCCATAAGGAGTTGGTCTAAGTTGAATAAAATATTGAATTGAAGCATTTAGAAAGCCCAACTTGAAAATGTTCCACAGCAGACAAAAACTAAAACAAAACAACAACTACACATTTCAACCTATATATTAATATATTAAATAGGATGTTTGTTGATCAAATGACTGGCACAATCATATTTACGTAACACTTGCTTAAGGGGGAGGTCAAGTGAACAACTTTTAATGGAGATTTCCATGCAAATCTGCGGAGCAAAAGTTACAGAGTTGCACATTCTTCTGAGTGTCACTTGATGTGGCATTGGAAACAACAGGTATTTATCTGGCGGGTCCGCTTGTTAAATTATAATATTTTGCAATAAAATATATTTTTGATAAATTTTTTCAGGAAATACATCACTTGACCTACATTTTAAAAATCAATATAAAATTCAAAAATAAATACACGAACATTATAATGGAACAAGTTCCAAGCGGACCCGCCAGATAAATACATGTTGTTTCCAATACCACATCAATTCACACTCAGAAGTATATGCAACTCTGTAACTTTTGCTCCGCAGATTAGCATGGAAATCCCCATTCCAAATTGGTCACTTGACCTACCCCTTAATCGTTAATGGAGCATTATCAAAGCGCAAAGTACATCTATTTCTCAATGTTCTACATTACATTAATTCAACATGTACCCACTGAGGAGGCATGTATGTCCCTTTAATACGAAGTGAAATATGTTTAAGAAAATAAGACATTATTTGCACCCCTCCCCCTCCGGCGCTTTAACAATCGCGACAACGATGGTATATTTAGAGCTGTGTAAAACTGCATTCGAGATACAACACACAAAGCTCAAACACCAATTCAATTTTATTAAGACGGTCGTTGTATATAAATAGTACACCCATGCATATCGAGGTATGAATCGTTTTTGTCATCTGAACTGTGGGCTTCACTGAATCCGGAACAATGAGTGGGTATTGGGACTACCGTGGATTATGTACACGCGTTTAAATATCCCATCGGCTATTGCGTTGTCAATGCAAAGCATGTTCAGTGTTAACCCTTTACCCAACAAACCGGCCAAAACCGGCCAAATAAAGCTTCAACAGCCTAAAATATATTCGGTCTGTCTCAATAGAACCATACAAATATGGATATCATTGGAACCGGCTCCTTGACCACATTGTGATGGTTACAGTTATGCCCTGTGCCAATGCATTCTCTTATATATGCGAGTCGACCATATGTCGCCTCGCATATATAAGAGAATGCATTGGCCTAAAAACAAATCTTTTTTTAACACTTTTTACCATTTTTTTCTTACGTTCTTTAACAATTTTATAATTTTTAATGTGTTAAGCCAATGCATTCTCTTATATATGCGAGGCGACCTATGGTCGACTCGCATATATAAGAGAATGCATTGGCACAGGGCCCTTCTGTTGGGTAAAGGGTTAATGAATGCAATTATTAGAGGAGATTATTCGATTATTTATCAGTTGATCGCGCAGTCGCAGTTGTTATCCGATACCAACGCCCATCTGTATTACTTTTACTATTTTTAATACTTTTAATAATTCTGTTTAACCCTTTCTTTCGACATCCATACAATTATGACAACCTTCATCACCCGCGTGTACGTGGTATCGCCAACCCGGAAGGTATCACCAAACCGGACTGAATGGGAATGTCATTTTCACGTGTATGAATATGTGCGTTTCTCAACGTAAAGTATGTGTTCGTCCACACGAAGCAAGAGTATTTATCTACCCGATCTCAGTCAGTTCTCCCAGATCAAACAATTTACCAATTTTTAGGGAATTATTTCGATAGTGCTTTTGCTTTTGCTCATTCAAATTTTCGAGACCATCTATCCACTACTAGAGCTCTTGGCCTTCCACTCTGCCAAAATAAACATGCCGGTATATAGCGGAATATGTCATCGAAGCATAGGATTGACCATAATTAAAAACAATGGTGTTATTCTCAATATGCGCGCGATGTGGTATGACCTCTGTCAGTCCAGATAGATCTGATGTCAAATTATCGGACCAAGATGTCACTAAACCGGATCTTCTGTGCAATCAATATGAGACTGATCAGTTGGACTGCGAGTGTGATCTGAAATATGAATCCATAAGATGTTCGAAATATTGTGTACATATCCATTATGAATGGATTTTAATTGAAATTTATTGAACACCCAACTCAGCAATCATATTTGCGATTTCAAAAAGGTGAGTGAAAGATAACGTAATGCCTTGATTACACGCTCGTGAATGTTGTCGTTCGCATGCATGCAGCTAACCGGAATTCGTTTAATGTTAACATAATTGGGATTTGTATATACATCTAGACCCACAGGATGAAACGATACGAAGTATCCACGCTTTGTTATAAACATGATGTTTGAAAGACCAAGCTGCACTGCCACATATAAACATAATCAGACTCATAATTTAATCTCCAATCGCCGGACGTGTTCGGTGTGGGACAGTATATATAATAATATAAAATACATGCATACATATATAAAACAAAATCGTGGCATATGAAACAAATATATATCAGACATCGTGTAAACGTGTACATGGGGGAGGATGTTTGTTGTGGGTTTGGTTTTCTGTTGTGGGGTATGGTGTGTGCATTTGACCTTTCCCTCGCATGTTTCTCTGTAATATATATATATATTACGCACACGAAGACATTCTTCCCCAGACCTTAAAACAAAAGTCAGACGAGTCTGATTATCCGCTTAGGAACCAACACCGATTTGGATAGACCTTTCTAAACGCCAGACATATGAAATCACATCATTTGTACAACCAGTGATTAACAAATGAAACGATGGATTTAAGGCGACCACATATATAGCGTCCAAAACAATTCGAACCAACGGACTATTGACGACATTCTTACCTATATGTATCGACAAATCCCCTCTCAACCCCTCCACCAAAACCACCACCCTTTTATAATGCAGTTCAGAGAATAGTTACACTGAAGGTTGAGAAATAACTGCAGCGACTTAAACTTTGACAAACTTAAGAATTATATTGCCATAACGCAATCATGTGCATGTGTACACCCGTGTGAGGATGCTAACCATTCTTGTTTTATTGGACTCTTTACAGCGAAGCCCGAACTAACATGATTTCTCAAATTAATAACCAGAACATAAAAATTACTTCCATGAAGGACCTTCTTTTTGGCAAGGCCTGTTATAGCTACAATTTAGACACACGGCTGTTTGAACTAGTACATGCGTACATTTCAAATTCATTCCGCTTCCTATGACCGAATATACAAATCGTTATTTTCCCAAAAGCAGCAAAAGGGACCACAGCGACATATGCCACATTAATATTACTGACTATATTCTGAATAAGATTTTCGACATATTCAATAACCACGTCAGAGACGTGTGCAATATTCAATGAACAGGGAGATGAACTATTTTAAGTTAAATAAATTGTGCTCCAATCCCATGTACACACTCATTCAATATGTCTATATATATGCTGAAAGCGACTGCTATAATTCATATGTTTATTTTATATTATGTTGTAATAATTGGGTCACTACAAATATGTTCAATCAATTGTTATGTATGTTTAAAGATACGGACGTTTTTTGTGGTGGGTATTGCTGTTAAAATAGCCACATACGATGAAACCGCCATAAATAGAAAGAATATTATATAATAGATAGATTGTGTTTATATACCAATACTATATATTGCGTACATTGCATGTTATTGTCACGTTTGTACTCTTTGTTATGTAGAGACACATCAACAAAGTCACAGAACGATTTGTTTATAGACAAACACTCGGAACTACTGGATCGTCCAATGAACATGTTCCGTTGCGCTGGGAAGGCGAAGATAAATTTATTGGCACCATCAATAATCGCAATCTAATCACACCGAATTGTATTTTAATCGACGCATACTACCCGCGGTCAGTTTAAAATTCAGCTAATCCACGTTACTTCATGATTGGGAAATGGTCAGACAAAAAGCGTGTACATAATATAATTGTTATTGCAAAGAGATAAATAATGTGTCAATCCAATTAGTTTTTTCTCCTAACCTATGGGAACTACGTCACACACCAACTAAGGAATTTATTATGATATTATTGTGAGTTGTAGGTTGTAGACTCACAAATTAGGTGTTTTACAACCGACGTATAATGAGTGCGAATCTAAATAAGGAAATGACGCAATATCGTGACTCTGCTAACAAACAGTTCATCGTGCTTTTTGGCGAGAAACTAACACCCGACCTGCATTTGCTCCGAACAAAAGCCTGTTTTGTTAATAATATCGCATCCATGTCATCGCTATGCTATACTATTAGTATCGCTTCCATGTCATCGCTATGCTATACTATTAGTGTATTATTGAGGAAATTATCATAATACTATGCTAAATTATAACCTGCAACGAAGGCAATATTCTAAATATTCTGAATTATAACCTACAGCGAAGGACGCCCGTCCCTTCAACCGAATTAATCTTATCTTATCGTAATGATTTAATATATTATTGTGAGCCAATTATTACAACATAATATAAAATTAACATATATATAAAACTGGTTCACATTTTTTTATTATTTAGCGTGAAAAGTGTTGTTTTCATATTTAGATAAACTAAATAATTTCCGCTAAATTTGTGAGCTTAAATGGTCACCAGTAGAATACAATCCAAACTTCGGAGTTGTCATGTCCAACAACTGGAAGAACCAGATGTAAACTCGATGAAAACTCTAACCTAACAGGGGTGCCAATATCAGTTCCCGAAATGTGGTGCATTAAGAAACTCTAAGGTAAACACCACCGACAGGGACACTCTAACCACGTCACTGCTCACTCGTGATTTACACTGATTTAATGTTTACATTCGTTGTACAGTTCCGGGCCTACAATATCGAATAGCGCAGAATAGCCTATTCTATTAATAGGACATTATAACATAAAATACAAACAAACATCCACGTACACTCCCATTATACAAGTAATTGACACTTCTATAAAACACATGAATACAACGAGGCCAAAAGACCCATGTGTCCCCACAGAGATAAAGGATATGTGGTGACATGCCGAAAATTTAGCAAATGTTCACTTCTGGCCGCCGTTTTTATCGCCATATTGACTAATGTTTAAGGGTGGAATGTTAGCAAAATGAATCGAGTGGAAAACAAGACCGCATTGTATACTATCTCTTTACTATCGTTACTATAATGGCGATCAAATACCTGGTGCATATCAAGCAAATTGGCCGCCATGACGGGCGCCATCCTGTCTGGAGTCTCTGCGGCCACTAATTTATTTCGCGTTAACAACCGAAGAAACTTAGAGGAGACCACAAGGAAGAACATGAGTGGGGGAAAAGTTGAATTCTGGGTGGGTGCAAGGATCGACCAATATCCCCCTGCCTGGCTAATTAATACCTGTCCTGATGGACCCACCAGAGCTCACTACCACTAGTCTACTCGCGATTTGTAGCAATGTCCCATGGGTCACTGACCAATCAATATACATGTATGCATGTACATTACTTATATATATATATATTTGCTATGGCAGATCGACGGTGCGAATGTCAGGGGTTTGAACGCAGGGATGACAGAGGAGTGGAGCATAATACCATGGGGTATGAAGTAGTCAGGGTCTGGGGTTGTGCATGCTGCCCACTATCACAGTACATATTCCCAATTGTGGGTGTGTATAACCAGGGTTCGCGCTGCAACTTGCCAAATTTGCCAATGGCAAAAATAATTCACATTTGGCAAACAATATTTTCATTTGGTAAGTCACTTTTTAATTCTTCAAGAAAGTTGATACATATTGGTTAATCAATACCATGCATTTCAGGAAACTCTCACAATCGTATTAGTGGTGTTTTATAATGTCTAGGAAAAGTAAACACGTTTATTAAGATGCCGTTAATCTGATAACATTAGTACCGGTGGGTGAAGGGGTTACCCGTATTTAGTGTGGTGGTGGTGTTTACATAGCTAATCCGCTTGTAATGTGCCCTTCTGGTGAAGCTACTCTTCTACAATTGTATTGTTCGGTGATTGGTTTATTTTTGTGTGATAAACCACAAAATAAGTCTCAATGTTGCAGAAAATTATACTATCAGGGATAGCATTTGGCAAATTCTAAAATAATTTGGCAAAAAATATTTGCATTTGGCAAAAGTAAATTTTGTTCCAGCGCGGACCCTGTGTATAACTGAGTGTCTAACACAACACAAATTCAGAACATGTTACAAAGCAATGCTTTTAAACCATGTTTATATCATACCAGGGCCACGCTGCAGTTTGTTTAAGATTGGAAACCTGATATTGAAACCTGTTGATGAAGCCATAGACGCACTCGGTGGACTCATACACCTCGCCGGATAGAGGTTTATGACCCACCTGGTTGAGCCATGGCCCTCACAACTATTCGTGATTGGCAGCAATCTACCATGGAATATCTCACTGTTGACACATGCATGAGGTTTTACAACGACTGTCGTATCACTAGGCACCAAATTGTCTGATATGCAAGTTGCAACGCTTATACCACTGTGGTGAGTACCAATGGGGCTTGTAATTTGCTGTATACATAATGTTGTAATTGGAGATTTAGAACCCTGAAATTAGTTCATCCGATTATATTCAAGGTGCCACAGATTAGCAAAGTGACGGATGCAGCAGATACGTTAATCGACGAAATGGAGAAGCTCCAGAATGGAATGAACTGCCTGCGGGTAGACGACAACGACGCCGCCACACTGGATGTTTGTGACAACAAAGTGGAATCAGCCGTGTCAACACAACAACAACAATGTTATTCCGATGGTGCTTCTGTCGAGCAATCCTGTGACTTGGTGAAGGACGCTGTGATCCGGGAGTTTGTTAAAACACGTGAGATTATCATCGAGGGTTCATATCCCGTGATGCGGTTTGTTGACAATACCGTCGCATCGCCGTTAATGGTGGCCACGTGCAGCCCTCACACACTGATGCTGATGAGCCAGAACGGCCACGTGACACGGCAAGTGAAGTTATCGATGTCGCCATGTGATTTGTGCGTCCAGTCGGGCAGGGTGTTTGTTACGCACGTGGCTGATGACGTGATAACCGTCTACAACTTACGCAGTCTCACAAAGTCATCAGAGTTCAAAACGTTGGAAGGATGCTGGGGTATTTGTGGCATCGATGATAATCTTGTTGTGAGCTTCTGTTATGACAAATGTGTCCGTCTGCTGACATATAACGGTGAAATTACCGCGAAATCCACTCACACGTTTTACTATCCCTGCTTCGTGGCTGTATCAGCGAGCAGCGACGTTATTTACGTCACGGAACGTGATTCATATTCTATCGTGGTTCTGTCGTCTGACCTATCAACATGCTTACAGACGATCATACACTCAGAGTTGAAGGACCCTTGCGGGATGTGTGTGTTTGGAGAGCAGATATATGTCGCTTCTTGGTCAGCGGGTAAGATGTTCCAGTTGGATGCCGATGGGTCACACTGTCGCGCCGTGATATCATTAGAAGATCAATGGGGCGTCGACTGGAACGCAAGCGAGAGACTGATGGCCATCAGCACCACCCTTAATAAGCAAATCGTTCTATACAAAGGTTCATTGTAACGATTCTTGTTTCTTCGTGTGTTTTAATTCGAACAAGGAGCCAATACCACACGAAAACAACATGTTCAAATTGTAATGTGACGGAACAAAATATAGACATCTTATGTAAATAATAACCGTTCAGTGTCCAAAATAGAAATATCATTATCTGCTTGCAGTTTGAGTAAAGAGCAACAAAAGTAGAGATTATTTATCATCCAAAAAAAAAAAAAATGCGTGCAAATTACATCGTGTTAAAATGAATTATAGCAGAGGGCGTTCGACATAATATCTAAATATTTACAAAGCCCTTCCGTGATACACTGAATTATAGCAGAGGGCGTTCGACATAATATCTAAATATTTACAAAGCCCATCTGTGATACACTGAATTATAGCAGAGGGCGTTCGACATAATATCTAAATATTTACAAAGCCCTTCTGTGATACACCGAATTATAGCAGAGGGCGTTCGACATAATATCTAAATATTTACAAAGCCCTTCTGTGATACACTGAATTATAGCAGAGGGCGTTCGACATAATATCTAAATATTTACAAAGCCCTTCTGTGATACACTGAATTATAGCAGAGAGCGTTCGACATAATCTCTATATAGTTACAAAGCCCTTCTGTGATACACTGAATCCTGTTCACATCATCGTGTTAAAATGAATTATAGCAGAGGGCGTTCGACATAATATCTAAATATTTACAAAGCCCTTCTGTGATACACTGAATTATAGCAGAGGGCGTTCGACATAATATCTAAATATTTACAAAGCCCTTCTGTGATACACTGAATTATAGCAGAGGGCGTTCGACATAATATCTAAATATTTACAAAGCCCTTCTGTGATACACTGAATTATAGCAGAGGGCGTTCGACATAATATCTAAATATTTACAAAGCCCTTCTGTGATACACTGAATTATAGCAGAGAGCGTTCGACATAATCTCTATATATTTACAAAGCCCTTCTGTGATAAACTGAATCCTGTTCGGTGATCGGTCAACTACCAATTGGGTCACGTTTCATATCTCAATAATACGCAGAACAAATGTTGACCTAATCTGACACTGTCACTAAAAGTGGGCGTGCTTTTCAAAGTTCAGCCGAATTGCACCTGAAACCAGTTATTTATATCGACCACGTTATCGTCGCCAAGTGCTTGGAAATCTTATATCTGGCTGACTTTTGGCTGTGTGTGCTAGTTTCAAGTTATCGGCAGATTTTTTGATAATAAATAGGAATACATTCAACTGTTTTATGGAAATAAGTCATAAAAAAGCTATATAACTATACGAAATTAATGTAGTGGTGTGTATTATTGGTGGATACGGCTTGTGGACGTTGGGTGCACATTTAGTGAGAACAATGTCGCGGTTTACACAATGTTCCACAACGATCACATCGCGGTATCCCACAATAACACAAACACCCACTACATTATTTTCTTATTTAAACGTCAACTCCACATATATATAGTGTCACCATCGCTATGTTAGAATTCCATTGAGTTGGAATAAATATGTGGAAGAAATACCCAGGTTAGGATTCCACTTAAACTTGAGTTGAAGTATATGCACCCAAATTCAAGATGGTGGCCAAAATGGCGACCACAAATTTAAAGATCACCGAAATCGCTGATGTTCACATCAGTGTGCGTTATTGTCACGACAACTCCACCCATACTTACTGTGGTGAGCAGGAGACACTGACACTTTATATTTGAGCTTGGTGGCCATGTTTGTGTCAATGTGCCTTATATATGTATTGTGTATTTATAAATATTAACTTGATATATAATAATTATAATCGTTGTATGATAAATTATTTATAAAGTATAAATGCCTTGACCGTACAATCCAGTGTGCTTCATGCTTCCAATTAAGTAAAAAAAGTAGTTTAAAAAGAACACATTTGTTTTCGTGAGGTCGATAAACAATTTGATAGGAACTATTTAAACAAACAAAACCACTGCATTATCTTGACAATGAACCCAATTAGGGTATGCTCACTGTCTACCATCATAATTCTGAGAGAAAATAACTACAACATTTTTCATTGCATATTTTAGTTTTTTGGCAGTAATTTGCAGGACTTTGTTTTCGGGTAAAGGACCAAAACAACACAAAACGATATAATAGTCAGCCACGTTTTCAATAATCTGGCAGATATAAATACTGATTCATCTTTTCAGACACAATGTAGTGTTTTAGTGATTTCTCAACAAAAAAAAAAGATTTATTTTATCGCAGAATGTCATGCTTTCAGATGGTAGACTGAGCGCATACCCTAGTTGGGTGCATAGTCTAGATAATGCAGTGTGCGTTTTTGGAAATATTTCCTGTAAAACTGTCTAATAGTGTCTGTCGACCTACATGAACAAAACGGCTTAAAAAAAACTCTTTATGACTTAACTCGAACATATATTGCATATTGTGAGGACAAATACCTGTTGGTATAATACTATAGCATACATTGGTTATAAAGGATTATGATACATCCCTTCAAATTGGTTGTTTGAAATTCAGATTTAACGAAAATTAACGAATGGCGCTTCTTAACCGCTATCAAACATGCTCACTTTGGCTATACCAACAATTCGAATTCCTTATCGAAAGGTTTCTCAATTGAACACTGCGATCTTTCTCAATTCAGATCAACACCACGGTCCCAATAATTTTGATCGGGTATTCGAATCAATGACAAGGCCATATCTGAACCTCATAGTTGAATAACCAGTACATCTCGAATGGCTTCAAGATCTCCAATTATAGTTGGACATTTCCAACACGCACACACTGAGGTTTGAACATTTGTAACTGATGGCCATTTCAGTCCAATAATTTGGCCAGCTCACCGACATGGGCCGATTGAACATTCCGTATTTGATGTTTTTTTTCTTGACTTTTGTATCTTGATTTACCAAAACACTGTCTCCTGGCCGTTACGCGAGTCGCCGAGAATCACTCTATCAAATCCACCACCGTGTTGAGCGTTTTGTTTATCGCACACTATGTACATACTGTATGTAGCTGAACTAATCGATTGAGTTATTTGAACGGCGGTATTAATAGTTCGACAGTATACACACTGTTTGTTCTTTGTCCCGGTAAATTTAAATCGATGTTGTGATCAATTCCCTACACTAACGTCAACAAAACATTGTCGAATAATGCAGACAGTAGTCGCTCGCAGGTGGTCGACAAACAAAATTAAAGTGTTGATATGTGCTAGCATGTGAATATATACCCTCATTCGTGCATTCGGATTACACCTTTAAATGCACATGTTCCTTAATTAGGATTACCCGTGGTCGCGTGGTTTTGACGTCTGTTTCACACATTCTGATTTTGACTTCTGTTTCACACATTCTGATTTTGACTTCTGTTTCACACATTCTGATTAGCAGTGAACGCATGTTCGGCTTGTTCGTGTAGGCGTGGTATTTCATAATGATTATGTTATATAATGTACGTTCTAGCTCCTGTGTTCCCCAAATATGGATGATACAGGAATATCCATTCAGTAACTGGAGACGTGCAGAAATAAGTTATTGGTGCACGTCTCCTATAACTGTCATGACTGGCATATCGTAATTGTTCGTTAATTTATTCACGGCGAAGTCAATAAGTACCACGGTTCAGATTTACCAAACGTTACACATCTGGTGTTCCAGTTACTGAATGGATATTCCTGTATCATCCATATTTGGGGAACACAGGAGCTAGAACGTACATTATATAACATAACCATTAAAGACGACATGGCTGATAGAAAAAACGTAATCTTACTTTATATCTGAAATCATAAAGCTGAATTGACTATATTACGGACATGTACACTTAGCTTGTAACATGAAAGATGGAAAATATAAAGCGGAAAAAGATCATCGTAATATCTACCCCGGATTACAAACCATAGCTGGATCGGGTAACTGTTTAACCTATAGTTATGGATTTGGTGATTACAATACATAGCTATATCGGTAACTGTTAAAGTTGGTGTAGTGTATGTGTGGAAGACAATATAATTATGTAACACCGAAGCTCTAATCGATATCGGACAATAATTTCTGGAAAACGAGTGGGGAAAACACAACGAAGATCAAACTGACAGACTGAATTTAAATATGCCATAATACCATAATATTACGGCATTAAATTATCATGGGAAAATACAGCGAAGTTCAAACTGACAAACTGAAGCTGAATATGCCTTAATACCATAATATTACGGCAATAAATTAGCATGGGGAAAATACATCACACAGAAGTCAAATTGACAGACGACAAGAACGGGACATATATGCCTGGGGAGTTCGTGTCCGGAATAGTGGTCGTGACACTCGACGAACAAATGCCAATCAAAGGTCAGTCTCGTCCCGTCGTTTGTGAGTAAACCATGTATAAACTAAATACTCATTGATGAGTAGTTATCCCTCAGTAAATGTGCAGATAATGATTTTATCCCTACCTATACTAAATACTCATTGGTGAGTAGTTATCCCTCATTAAATGTTCAGATAATAAGTTTAACCCTACCTATACTAAATACTCATTGGTGAGTAGTTATCCCTCAGTAAATGTTCAGATAATAAGTTTAACCCTACCTATACTAAATACTCATTGATGAGTAGTTATCCCTCGGTACATGTTCAGATAATAAGTTTAACCATACCTATACTAAACACTCATTGATGAGTAGTTATCCCTCAGTAAATGTTCAGATAATAAGTTTAACCCTACCTATACTAAACACTCATTGATGAGTACTTATCCCTCAGTAAATGTGCAGATACTACATTTAAACCTACCTATACTAAATACTCATTGATGAGTAGTTATCCCTCAGTAAATGTTCAGATACTGATTTTATCCCTATACTAAATACTCATTCAAGATTAGTTATCCATCAGTAAATGTTCAGATAATAAGTTTAACCATACCTATACTAAATACTCATTGATGAGTAGTTATCCCTCAGTAAATGTTCAGATAATAAGTTTAACCCTACCTATACTAAACACTCATTGATGAGTACTTATCCCTCAGTAAATGTGCAGACAATACATTTAAACCTACCTATACTAAATACTCATTGATGAGTAGTTATCCCTCAGGAGATGTTCAGATAATAAGTTTAACCCTAAGTATACTAAATAAGCATTGATTAGTAGTTATCCCTCATTAAATTTTCAGATAATGAGTGTAAAGGTACTCAATCCGATAAAACTCTTCTCAATTACTATTTCAATGGCTGCGGGGGTGAAAAATATTTGATTCGAGTCGAGGAAGTCACCCATCAAAGCTCAGATTTTTTAGATATCGATTTTAGAAATCTATTATTTTTCATTATCGGGAATACTTTCTGGCCCAGAACTCAGTCAAAATTGCGTTATTATTACCACTTGATTTTAGAGTTATCCATCCTTGTCTGTTTGAATAGATTTTGGTGTACACATCCCGAGCAGATTACGGCAGTTGAAGGCAATTATTAGTATTCATCTCGAGTAAATAACAAATTTCAAAAATCAATATCTAATAACTCTGAGCTTTGTTTGATGGGTTCCTCGACTCGAATCAAATATTTGTTACCCCCAAAGCCAAAGAAATAGTAATATAGGACCCTCTGTTCTGATTGAGTACCTTTAACCCTACCTATACTAAATACTCATTGATGAGTAGTTATCCCTCTGTAGATGTTCAGATAATAAGTTTAACCCTACCTATACTAGGTAAGCATTGATGATTAGTTATCCCTCAGTAAATGTTCAGATAATAAGTTTAACCCTATATATATATTAAATAATCATTGATGAGTAGTTATCCCTCTGTAAATATTGAGATAATAAGTTTAACCATACCTATACTAAATACTCATTGATGAGTACTTATCCCTCAGGAGATGTTCAGATAATAAGTTTAACCCTAAGTATACTAAATAAGCATTGATTAGTAGTTATTCCTCAGTAAATGTTCAGATAATAAGTTTAACCGTGTCCATACTAAATCAACATTGATGAGTAATTATAGCATAGGAAATGTTCAGATAATATGATTAACCCTCTCTATAATAAATCACTATTTGTGAGTAATTATACTATGGGAAATGTTCAGAGAATAAGTTTAACCCTGCCTATACTAAAGTATCGTTGATGAGTAGTTATACCATAGGAAAAGTTCAGATACTAAGTTTAACCCTGTCTATACTAAAGCATTATTGATGAGTAATTATACCATAGGAAATATTCAGATAATAAGTTTGACTCTTTCTATACTAAAGCATCACTGAGGAGTAGTCATCCCTCAGTAGATATTCACATACTACGTTTAACCCTATCTATACTAAATATTCATTGATGAATAATTATCCCTCATTAAATAAGTTAACCCTTTCAATACTAAATACTTATTGGTGGATAGTTCCCTTATGAAATGTTCAGTTAATAAGTTCAACACACAAAAAAGGTCGTTTGTTGAACTTATTGTCCTATCATTTCCCACCAGTAATCTCTTGAATTGTCTGTGCTTCTGTCTGTCGTCTGCTGTAATACATGAATACCCCTCCAAATGAATAATATACGTTCTAATATACTCTTTAACAACTGAATGGGAGAATCGAAATAGTATAGCATGGGTTAACCGTATCGATCAGGCTTCATCGAACGTGAATTATACTACCATGGGTTAACCGTATCGACCAGGCTTCATCGAACGTGAACTATAATAACATATGGATGCATGAATACATTTACAATGTGGAATACTCGTGTATCAAGACCATGTTCGAGATGTACATAGTATGCTGTTATGCGTAATTGCTGCACCAACCCATGGACGTATATTGACGGGCCAGCGTCGTAACCAAATTTACCCCATGTGGACCTCATTCTGCAGAGGGCTCAACTATTTGGTTGAAGTTTAGTTCTTTGCGATCCACAGTGAAGTTGTACTTGACATATAAGTCCATGCCTGCGGCTCAGCCATTTGACAATTCCGGCGGCGGAGATTTTTGTTATGTGGCTGGCCTAGAGATAATATGACTGGCGGCGGCTTGTGGCCAATATGGCTGACGGCGGCGGCGTGCGATGGCGGCTTCTGGCTCTATATTAGGTTGAAGATGAAGTTGGTGATGTTCACCCATTTATTTATTCACCTCGATTATGCATTGTATCTTATACAACATATGGGGATATAGAAACTGAACAGAACGGGAAAAACAAACTAAAAACAATGTTAATTTAAGATACCTCCCATAATATGAGACCTAAACAGATTGATGTCTCCATATGGTGTCATTATCCTACTGTGCGGGGTATCGTAACCAATGTCACCCTCTATGTATCTCATTCTGCAGAAGACAGACACACAATTCCAAGGCGTGTCTGCTCATTTTGTTTATGATCGGAGTTTCCATATCGTCAAGCCATATCGCAATGTGAACGCAGTACATGCACTAGTAAGTAACAGTGTATGCAACAGTACTGCAGCTCATGCTGAGTTTTATTGGGGCAAGGGGCAATTCTGCATAGTTAAGTTAAGTTCGTGTTGCAGTTAAATATTGACGAGTATTTGTATAGATAATATGTTGTCTTTGTTTTATTGGCTATTGTTTTAATCAATTTTATGTTCGTGTTGCTGCTATCCAAACATTTCATTATGTCAGGGAAGATGTGATTAAGTAACATAATCAAGTGCAATTTAGGCTGCCACCATGTCGGGTATTCCATATTAAACAATACGGGCGAGAGCGCCCCACATAGACTGCAGCAGACGATACTCTGTATTCTGCTAAAGCGTCATCTTCTGGGAGGTATCTTAAATTAACATTGGGAACATTCGGGAGAGGAGATCCATCTAAGTGGCTAGCACTTGTCCTCCAATCCCGTCACCATATCATTTTGGAAATAAATATGTTTAAACCAACCAAACTCTGTAGTGATTGCATCGTCGTTCATGCCGGGAGCGCCTGGTGCAGCATTAAATATATTTTGCCAGTGTATTATCTTGTATATGCGAGTCTCCCAAGCCTCGCATATATGTGACATATGTGACCCGTCATATAAAAACTAGTCGTAAGTCGACAGATATTTTATTTGAGTTACGTGCTGCATATTATAGAGTGTGATAAGAGCTTTACCTAGGTCGCACACTTTATGTGTTGTTGTAGTCCAAAGTTTTAGGAATTTGAATGTCAGCATAAACCGATTCCAGAGATAATCAGAGATAATCGCATTTAAAGACAAACAAATTAGCTAAATTCTTAATAAATACACGCCACTATATGTCCAAATTACAAAAGCACATTAATAGATACAATCTTTACTTTATGCTACTTTATGTCGAGAGAGTAGAACTATATACAAATGTGTCAAAAACTCATATTTTTCGGATTGTTTGGCATTTGTCTTTATATTTTATGTATTTACTCAGTATTAGAAATCACGACTTACGACTGGTTTTGATATGACGTGTCACATATAGCATACTAGTATTCAATGGCTTACACGGTCACGGGCAAAGTACATAATGTTAGGTCAATCTATTCTCTTATACACGCGAGGCTCCCTATATGTGAAAATCGCATAAGATAATACGTTGGCAGATGTTTTTTCTTAAAATATTTGAGGAAGCTACAGTTACGGAATGGTTGACAATAACGATTTTACAATTTGTTCAATAACAAAATAATTTTTTTGTAATATGTATATAGCGATACCAAATATAAACATAACCAGGCAACCAGCCTCTGGCTTTTTGTCTCGGGAAGTTACATATATGAAAGAAACTATTTTCGGATATTCTTTTTTGAATTTTGTCCCTTATATTTGAGTTCACGTCCTTTGGTCCATGTGTAGTTAACGAAGACAAATTAGTTACATGATTCGTGTTATACATACCGTTCAGATATGTATAAACATCGCTAAGGTCATTATGTCATTGAATGAGCTGCCAACATTCTACACCGTGATGATCATATTATATAGAGATCACCCCTCTGAATGAATAATACAATGTGATGCTCATATATATATATGGCCACCGACAGAATATCAACAACCACGACGATTTGCCTGTTTCGAACCATTTCTGCCTTCCGCGCCATTCTGTTAAGGACATTCGTGTCCAAGTGATACATGGAGGACTATCGGAACTTCACAGTCGCAGGATTACAGAGCAAAAATACATTTCATTGTTTGACAGTTTCAATTCCGGTATCAATAGAGATGCTGGATTCATGTCCGCGTGGTTGTAGTCTTATTTTGATATCTTATTGCAACTGACATGCAGCTATATACCTTTCAATTGTACCTATACACTAGGTCCTAATTTATATCTACTAGAATTTGGTAACCATCGACTTGTTTACCTAGGATACAACGTCATCACGTCATCATCAACGCTCCATGTAGTTTTAACGTTTCTTGTCTCATTTCTCGTTTGTCTGTCACTTGATAAAGTATATGTTAGACCAAAGCGCGTGAGAAAAAATTATACAATAGGTCTTAAAGGTGTTACCATTTATTTCAACCAACTATCAATCAGACCTATACGGCTACACATATATATATGTATGTTATTGCATCGATATGTATGGATATTTCGGTACACTGTGATGATCATATGATATGTTATTGCAGCGATATGTATGGAGATATCGGGGTCAAGTTATTTTAAACATCACGGAAGCAGTGACAATGACGAAGATTTTGACTTCAGTGAGACAGAAACGTATATCCAGACTAAAACTACGCTGTTTGGGAAAGGTAAGTCATTATATGTTATATGATAAAGCTCCCTGTAAAATCAACCGCTAAATAACACGCACATTGGATGATGCCAACCCGCAGTTCAGTCTCTTTGACAAGGCGACGAAAATCGTATGAGATGTACGTCTCTAGATATGTGGTTTAAACAAAATTTCGGTATTGATGGAATTCTCTCCATTTCATTAACAGAGGCGCATAGGATATGTGAATTCAATGGATGTAACATATCATTTAAAGGCAGAATCCAGTATATAAAAATCCAATCACAATGACAGATACTGCGTCGTGGTTGCTTATATTTAAATTTCGATATCAGAGGCAGATGACATGTTGATAATCAAACACAACTACCATTGTAAAACTGAATGCATGCGATATAATTATCAGGCCATACGCACGGGTGTAGATATCAAACAATATGTGATCCTCCGCAGGATAGGGTATCATATAATATGTTATCCTCGTCTCAGGAGTCACTCGTGGCTCAATGAAGGCAGGATCATATGTCAAAATGAGAGGATATGGTGATCCCATGAAAAGGGGATCACCATATCCTTTCATTTTGATATATGATCATAAAATAAGAAAATATGTTTATTAACTAAATAACGGACATATTTGAAGAAGTGTTTTGACGAAATAGTGTTTTAAAGAGCGTACCCCAAACCTCCCCCAAGCCCACCCACCCTATAGAATAATTATATTTCACCAGAGTCGATCTGCATGTATTGTGGTGTTGTAATTTCTCATACAAATCGCCATTATTTAGTAAAGGGAAACTCTTTATAGAATTATTACCCTTCATATAAAATCACTAAAACAGATAAATATCGCATATCAAAACCTATGTTATCCTCCGTAGGGTCAGATATCGTTTATAGTCTACACTCGGGCGCATTATGTGGATATATCCATAATTCAATTTTTCATCGCAATCTATAGGAGTCATCATTTTCGAGATTATATGAGTCAACTACTGAGTATTCTTTCGCATCTTGTTGTTTTTATAACTAATACTAAATACTACGATTCTCACAAACATTTAATGCTCCAGGAATGCACTCCGTATTTGAAAAAGGTATATTATGTCATGTTGGGAATGCCGCGTCGTCGTATACAAGACACGTGATCGTGATATATAGAGACGTGCATCCGCTATGATTTTCGTCCGCTTTTCAAAGAGATGTTCCACCGTTATAAACAGTAAATATCTGTTACATTATCACTCATAAATATAATGTTTTAATTTGAGCGAAAAAGTAAATGCTTTGAAAAAGTCATTAACTGATGCTATTTCCCATTTCACTGGTGTAAACACACCGGCAATATAAGAATGGGACAAACAGCACAACTTAACGGTGTTAACTATGAACTTTCGAATGTCTTAGGTTATCATCTTTTTAAAGACAATCTACTTTTAGCGATATGCAACAGTTGAATTTCTCAGAACACAACCTGCGGTATGCTCAGTTACGATTTATAAAGGCGGTGTTAAGTCCACGCATACATATTTCTATGGATATGGCACTGGTTTTAATTAGACTGTCGGAATCATATGCACACTAAATCCACAGGCCCCTGGGGACCATTACTAAAATACCAATATAGACTAAACCAGTGACAAGGTCCAAATGATTGATTGTGGCTTAAACCACATAAACTGTCAAAGCCCAAATAAATTCTAGAAATCGATAAATGCAGCCACTGTATCACCAGATGTATTATTGGCAATAAAATTACCTTTCATTTGACATATTAACTCGACGAAATTGAGTCAAGCGAAGTCGAGATATCGTATCGTACCGAAGAAATCGGGTCGTCAATCTCCGTGTCCGTTCAGAGGCCTTTGACCTAGTTATAACACCAATATATTTGAGCAATAGTTTGTCGCAAACGTGTACTAAAACGCGATGACATAACCTATAAATGCTCATATATGTCCCGCAAGTCATTCCGAAGCCACCCATATCTTATTTATTTCACCAAATGTGTTTGCGACGATAACCATGGAAGAAACACGTATTGAATTAAAAATATTGCATTAGCTTCCTAAGCAGTGAAACGTTGCCCCGTGGTATCGACTAATTATAAGAACAAATCGAATACTCCCGAGAATACAACAGTAACAATGAATTATGTTGTATACCGTCTTATATTTACACTCCCACGTACATTCACATGAATGCAGTATGTACGTTGGTTTGTCGATATTGCGTCACATGACGTCGCACGCTGACCCCTATCTGCGTCCAGGTTTGTGTAGACGGAACATGCAACGAACTATGCGAGAATAGTGTTCGATTTTGGCGCTTAATGATATTTTAATATGCTAGTTGACTCGGTTGAGTGCAAATACAAGTAATGGAAGTTTATTTTGTTGCGTTCCATGGATTATGGATGCCAGTTTGTCTGACATATGCATTGTTGGTCTGACAAAATGTCAGACCATTTTGCATCCACACTTTATGGAACGCAAGCAAATCAACATCCAGTTCGCAAGAAGTAAAGAGGTAGGTGGTAAATCTTCTTACAGTAAATATGCACTATGCTGCGTAACTCCTTATTAGTTTATGATGGGTTTGTCAGCTTATGATGGAGAGCCAATGGGTTTGTCAGCTTATGATGGAGAGCCAATGGGTTTGTCAGCGTGTGCGTATGGATACAGCCATTTTCAGTTGAGATACAACGCTTTAAGAAATTGTAGTGGGTGTTTTTGTTTTGAGTGTCGATAATATTTTGATCGATGTCAAGCGCGCTATGCTCTCTGACTTAAGTGTGCATTTTCTATATTCAATGCCTTTGTCACAGGTAAGATCCATATGTTCATCAGATAATGGCAATCGAGAAGAGGCGTTGTCAACCGTTTCTAGTACCAATGACTCCTCTTCTATAGTTTACGCCTAAATCAATATTGGTGTACATGCACTCATAAAAAGCGCAGGTGTGCCATGGAGTACCTTCGTCGATACTATACTTGTCCCGTGGGGAGTACACAGTCATGTTGCTATTATGGAGTACCTCTCCGGGTACTATTATGGAGTACCTCTCCGGGTACTAAATGCAGCACCAAATAGCCAGGTAATATGCGGAATACCTGTCCACGTAATCTGGAGTACGAAATATGCAGGTACTATGTGGAATACCTGTCAACGTAATATGGAGTACGAAATATTCAGGTACTATGCGGAATACCTATCCACGTAATATGGAGTACGAAATATGCAGGTACTATGTGGAATACCTGTCCACGTAATCTGGAGTACGAAATATTCAGGTAATATGCGGAATACCTGTCCACGTAATCTGGAGTACGAAATATTCAGGTACTATGTGGAATACATGTCCACGTAATATGGAGTACGAAATATTCAGGTAATATGCGGAATACCTGTCCACGTAATCTGGAGTACGAAATATTCAGGTACTATGTGGAATACCTGTCCACGTAATCTGGAGTACGAAATATTCAGGTAATATCTTTTTTCTCAAATCGCTCGGATTAGCCAAACAGAGTGAAAATGATAACGTTAGAAACAATAACAGTAATCTTTCGTAACGGCATCAGTTTGCTCTACCAGCATCATAGCAATTCGACAGGACCACCAGCATCATAACATATTAGCAGGACCACTTGACCAGGGATGAGTTTGCGTTTATGTCAGCTTGGCGTTCTGATGACGATGAGAGCGTCCATTATTCCGTCGAGTTCTCATGTGACCATTTGTGGATCATGTTCGATGTATTCGATGTGTGGATTTGTCGCGATGCATCTGTGATACGGATGTCGCTAATTGCAAGTGTTTTGCATTTTCTTTTTGACTGGTAAGCGGGAAGTTATTTGGTGTCAAACTGGGCAGTATATCTTTAACAAATGGGGCATAACTTATTTTTCAGAACACAATCGGGAGGAGACATCACTGGAAGCGGGTACACATGAAATACCGTTCCAGGTCCAGCTTCCGGAGAACATACCGTACTCATTCGACACAGGCATGGGTCACGTGAAGTATGTCCTGATTGCAACAGTTGAACGGTCTTGGAAGTTCAACAAATCCACAGAGCTACCGTTTAGAGTGACGACTTTCTATGATTTGGACACGAGTGGACATGACCTGTCGGTAAGTTCGCTGAAAACAAGAACTATATGAATTCAAGTTTGACAATTTATATTATAAATGTATTCATTATCACAGGCAGTTAAAATTATACACCGGAATGGTCCATTATTCATTTGGAGGGGTAATAAGTTGATGCAAACAGACGATAGATAATACAACTGTGATTTAACACTCTTCCTGTACTAATCGGAGTTTCCCAGTTAGTTAACAAGTGTACATCGGAATAGTCAATTATTCATTTGGAAATGTTAACTTGATCCATATATATTCATAGGTAATAAGTTCAACGAACCACATATGGTCGAAATTTGAACTTATGATATGAACATCCCCTATTATCTGAACATTTCCTATGGGATAACAACTTATCAATGATGCATTAGAGTTAATGTTGTTATCTGAACATTTACTATGGGATAACTACTCACCAATTATGCTTTAGCATAGAAAGGATTGCAGTTATTATCTGAACATTTCCTCCGGGATAACTACTCATCAATGATGCTTTAGTATAGATAGGGTTAAACGTATTGTCTGAACATTTCCTATGGGATAACTACTCACCAATTATGCTTCAGTATATATAGGGTTAAACTTATTATCTGAACATTTCCTATTGGTTAACTGCTCATAAATGATGAGATTTGCATGACATAATTCACAACACCACTTATGGTGATCGACGCTGGTCGTTCATAGGCCACACATTCCAGGGGTGGGTGAGGTTGGTGGAGGTTTGGATAACATATTAATTTTGTGTAAATACGCTTCTTCAAATAGCTCCGTTATTTAGTCAATATTAATCCCCGATTAATCCTAAGATCAATCTTAAAAACACTTCTTAGCCAGTATTAATCATTAATGTAACTTTAATTTATATAGTGATCATGCACGTGTTACCGGAAAACCATGTGCCAATGCATTCTCTTATATATACGAGTCGCCATAGGTCGCCTCGCATATATAAGAGAATGCATTGGCCTAACAAATTTTATATTATTTTTTATAATTGTTAAAAATGAAAGAAAAAATGAAAACAAATATAAAAATTTGGTAAAGAATGTAAGAAATAATGATAAAAAAATCTAAAACTTGTTAAAGAATGTAAATAAAAATCAAAATTGATAAAGAATGTGAGAAACACATGCGATGCGACCTATATAAGAGAATGAATATATACAATATTGCATTGGCAGAGGGTTTTTAATGTCGCGCCAGCGCAGCTCCCGTCATGAAAGGATTAAAAAAACTCTACAATTGAATATAGTGATCATGCACGTGTGTCCATGTGGTTGAGATTATATATTAAACAATATCTAATCACACATCCGATGAAGTATGTAATATTATAATAATGGGCTGGACATTTCCTCCACAGCATACGAAGCCTTGTGAGGCGACACAGCAGTACAGTGACTGCTGCAAGAAACTTGGGCCAATCTACGGGAGACTATCCATCGCTGGGAGATCTGGCTTCGTCCCAGGGGAGACAATTCCCGTCACACTGTACGTCTCCAACGGGAAAGGCAAAATAGTGGTTGTTACTATCTCGCTCTTCACGGTAAGTTATATTATAGGGTGAATGACGTTGAACTTTTCAATGTCACCCATTTCGTTCAGTTGGGTACCCAACGTTTTATTCGTGTTAAACATATTTGTGTCAACTTTAGAGCCCCTCCCCATCCATGAGTCGAACGCGCCACGTTTGTTCACGTTCATTAAGCTCCTGATATCATGGAGATTATGTATAAGTTTGGTGGTAATCGGCAACTTGCCAAATTCTTTTCAAATATAGTACCCGCCATCCCCTCATTTCTTACACAAACGGCACCCAGTTGGCGTCTTTGAATGACACGATTAGATTGTTCGCACCATTAAGAAGATTAGGTATCAATAAGGATGAAATGGCGCTAACATTAATTGTTATGTCAATTTTATTTGTGCCCCTCTACCCCTTCGTGCACACCTGACACGAACGGTGCCATATCATGGAGATGATTATTTGGTAAAGAATCGGCGACAAAAATAGTCACGATTGTTGCTGCCCCTCGTTGTGTTCTTGTAAAAAGTTACCCCTGTTATAGAGACAACTTTGGTGCCATCTAGACGGTTCCCGTTATCTCCCAAATACAGACACAACATGTTTCATACACAAGATTTGATTCCTCATATCATTGGAGAATAACGTGTTTGAATAATGTGGACTGGCGCTAAACGTGTATTTGTTATCGTTTCAGTGACCTCCCTATCCCTGATTCAAGAGGTGCCACTTTTGACATATTTAATTCAGACAACTAGACCCACTATGAAGATGACTGTATACAAATTTGGTGTAAATCGGCGACTTAACACATTTGTATCCAATTTAGTGCCCCCTCTCTCACATACACGGCACCAATTTTGGCGTATTTAAACTACACGATTATATTACTCGTATCCCGGAGAAGAATGTGTATCGATTTTGTGGAAATCTGCGCTAAAAATATGTGTTATCAATTGTGGTGTCCCTATTCCCTTCCATGCACCCCTAATTCGATCGGCCCCTTTAAACTTTAAACCACATACTTATACTGCTGTTATCATGGAGACGATTATGTATAAGTTTGGTGGTAATGGCCGACCGATTGAACAACTTCTTATCAAATTTTGTGCCCCGCCCATATTTCACCAAACGGCACCAAGTTGGCGTCTTTAAATAACGCGATTAGATTCATTATATCATGGATAAGTATGTGTATCAATTTGGTGGAAATCGGCGCAAAAATAGTTTAATCAATGTGTGTGCCCGTCTCCCATTTCGTGCACACATGGAACGAATGGTGCTATTATTTACATCTTTCAACTACACCATTATATTCCTCATACCAAGGAGATGTTTATCTATAAATTTGGTTGAAATCGGCTACACAAATGTGTTGCTGCACACCCCATTTTCTACCCCTGACAAGAACAGTGTTACTTCAGTCACTTTAGAATATTATAACCCGCACCAATATCTTCCTCGTGAAAAATAACCCCTGTTAGACCCCGTTGGTGTCCTCTAGATGATCCCACATGAATTTCTACAGAGCCCAACTTAAAAAAAAATTTGGATACCGTACTCAGCTTTATAAAAAATCACACAGAGCTTGATTTAATTAGTGATTGTCGTTAGTTGTTTCCAAATGAACCTGTTCAATTTGCGAATACTTATTGTTTATCTAGATCTATATTTGCGAATGTTTCTAAAGTGACTGAAATGACGCTGTTTTTCAGGGGTAGACAAGGGGGAAAGCAGCACTAACATTTTGTCGCCGATTTCAACCAAACTTATACAAATTCACCTCCATTTTATTCATCTCTATTATCCATTCATATGGCCTCGACCGTCTGGCATACGAATACCCAATAGCTCGTCCTGATTCAGTATATACGTAGTTAAGAATATAACTTTGATGTGCAGAACTGTCTACAAAATCATGGTAATGGAATTTGCACCGGCAAATTTAACTTCAATAGTTCAATAAAGCTATAACAAATCAATCCAGAATGTGTCTGAACTGATGTACAACATTAATTATATTCGGCATTCTAGTCTGACCTGGGGCCTGTACTATAGATTTACAATTGCCTTGTTTGAACATGTTTACAAGGTTATGGGATGTACACAGGAGGCGTGAAGTGCAATATACCACTGTATTGTAATAGAGTAGATTATACCCGTGTGCTCATTACCGATGGGCAATTGGGTTTGATCAGAATGGTATTCAATATAATACTCCAGCGATTTTGCATGACAACCCAACTAGAAATTTAAATACATCTTAAAACTTGAATTGTTGGAACAGACGATAACCATTGATGACATATAACACAATGCACGAACGATTGCGGCGTACTCACTGAGCGATTATTTAAAGGATACCGATTACCACTAATACAATTGAACACGGATTACCCATACACTAGCGATAACATATCAATGAGTGTCTCCGAGGAATATTTTGTTTCATTGGTCAATCAAGTCACATGTGGTAAACCTATTATTGTATTGGTCACCATGCATGTAAACGAGGCGTTGCAAGAAGTCGCCTTTTCACTGTAAGAATAAGAGTGGAGGTCTATGGTAATCGACACCTTCTGTGTGCCCCACATAATCTTGTACATGTGGTTAAACACGGCAATTGTAAATCTATAGTACAGGCCCCAGGTGGACAACATTAATTATATTCGGCATTCTAGTCTGACCTGGTGGACAACATTAATTATATTCGGCATTCTAGTCTGACCTGGTGGACAACATTAATTATATTCGGCATTCTAGTCTGACCTGGTGTACAACATTAATTATATTCGGCATTCTAGTCTGACCTGTTGTACAACATTAATTATATTCGGCATTCTAGTCTGACCTGGTGGACAACATTAATTATATTCGGCATTCTAGTCTGACCTGGTGTACAACATTAATTATATTCGGCATTCTAGTCTGACCTGGTGTACAACATTAATTATATTCGGCATTCTATAGTCTGACTTGGTGGACAACATTAATTATATTCGGCATTATAGTCTGACCTGGTGTACAACATTAATTATATTCGGCATTATAGTCTGACCTGGTGGACAACATTAATTATATTCGGCATTCTATAGTCTGACCTGGTGCACAACATTAATTATTTTCGGCATTCTATAGTCTGACCTGGTGTACAACATTAATTATATTCGGCATTCTAGTCTGACCTGGTGGACAACATTAATTATATTCGGCATTCTATAGTCTGACCTGGTGTACAACATTAATTATATTCGGCATTATAGTCTGACCTGGTGTACAACATTAATTATATTCGGCATTCTAGTCTGACCTGGTGTACAACATACATTATATTCGGCATTCTATAGTCTGACCTGGTGGACAACATTAATTATATTCGGCATTCTATAGTCTGACCTAGTGTACAACATTAATTATATTCGGCATTCTAGTCTGACCTGTGTACAACATTAATTATATTCGGCATTCTGGTCTGACCTGGTGTACAACATTAATTATATTCGGCATTCCAGTCTGACCTGGTGTACAACATTAATTATATTCGGCATTCTAGTCTGACCTGGTGTACAACATTAATTATATTCGGCATTCTGGTCTGACCTGGTGTACAACATTAATTATATTCGGCATTCCAGTCTGACCTGGTGGACAACATTAATTATATTCGGCATTCTGGTCTGACCTGGTGGACAACATTAATTATATTCGGCATTCTAGTCTGACCTGGTGGACAACATTAATTATATTCGGCATTCTAGTCTGACCTGGTGTACAACATTAATTATATTCGGCATTCTAGTCTGACCTGGTGTACAACATTAATTATATTCGGCATTCTAGTCTGACCTGGTGTACAACATTAATTATATTCGGCATTCTAGTCTGACCTGGTGGACAACATTAATTATATTCGGCATTCCAGTCTGACCTGGTGTACAACATTAATTATATTCGGCATTCTAGTCTGACCTGGTGGACAACATTAATTATATTCGGCATTCCAGTCTGACCTGGTGTACAACATTAATTATATTCGGCATTCTAGTCTGACCTGGTGTACAACATTAATTATATTCGGCATTCTAGTCTGACCTGGTGGACAACATTAATTATATTCGGCATTCCAGTCTGACCTGGTGGACAACATTAATTATATTCGGCATTCTGGTCTGACCTGGTGGACAACATTAATTATATTCGGCATTCTAGTCTGACCTGGTGGACAACATTAATTATATTCGGCATTCTAGTCTGACCTGGTGTACAACATTAATTATATTCGGCATTCTGGTCTGACCTGGTGGACAACATTAATTATATTCGGCATTATAGTCTGACCTGGTGTACAACATTAATTATATTCGGCATTCCAGTCTGACCTGGTGTACAACATTAATTATATTCGGCATTCTAGTCTGACCTGGTGTACAACATACATTATATTCGGCATTCTAGTCTGACCTGGTGTACAGCATACATTATATTCGGCATTCTAGTCTGACCTGGTGTACAGCATACATTATATTCGGCATTCTAGTCTGACCTGGTGGACAACATTAATTATATTCGGCATTCTAGTCTGACCTGGTGTACAACATACATTATATTCGGCATTCTAGTCTGACCTGGTGTACAGCATACATTATATTCGGCATTCTAGTCTGACCTGGTGGACAACATTAATTATATTCGGCATTCCAGTCTGACCTGGTGGACAACATTAATTATATTCGGCATTCTAGTCTGACCTGGTGTACAACATACATTATATTCTGCATTATAGTCTGACCTGGTGTACAACATTAATTATATTCGGCATTCTAGTCTGACCTGGTGTACAGCATACATTATATTCGGCATTCTAGTCTGACCTGGTGGACAACATTAATTATATTCGGCATTCCAGTCTGACCTGGTGTACAGCATTAATTATATTCGGCATTATAGTCTGACCTGGTGTACAACATACATTATATTCGGCATTCTATAGTCTGACCTGGTGTACAACATTAATTATATTCGGCATTATAGTCTGACCTGGTGTACAACATACATTATATTCGGCATTCTAGTCTGACCTGGTGTACAACATTAATTATATTCGGCATTATAGTCTGACCTGGTGTACAACATACATTATATTCGGCATTCTAGTCTGACCTGGTGGACAACATTAATTATATTCGGCATTCTAGTCTGATCTGGTGGACAACATTAATTATATTCGGCATTCCAGTCTGACCTGGTGTACAACATACATTATATTCGGCATTCTATAGTCTGACCTGGTGTACAACATTAATTATATTCGGCATTCTATAGTCTGAACTGGTGTACAAAATTAATTATATTCGGCATTCCAGTCTGTCCTGGTGTACAACATTAATTATATTCGGCATTCTAGTCTGACCTGGTGGACAACATTAATTATATTCGGCATTCTAGTCTGACCTGGTGTACAACATTAATTATATTCGGCATTCTAGTCTGACCTGGTGGACAACATTAATTATATTCGGCATTCTAGTCTGACCTGGTGTACAACATTAATTATATTCGGCATTCTAGTCTGACCTGGTGGACAACATTAATTATATTCGGCATTCTAGTCTGACCTGGTGAACAACATACATTATATTCGGCATTCTAGTCTGACCTGGTGGACAACATTAATTATATTCGGCATTCCATTCTGACCTGGTGTACAACATACATTATATTCGGCATTCTAGTCTGACCTGGTGTACAACATTAATTATATTCGGCATTCTAGTCTGACCTGGTGGACAACATTAATTATATTCGGCATTCTAGTCTGACCTGGTGTACAACATACATTATATTCGGCATTCTAGTCTGACCTGGTGGACAACATTAATTATATTCGGCATTCTAGTCTGACCTGGTGTACAACATTAATTATATTCGGCATTCTAGTCTGACCTGGTGGACAACATTAATTATATTCGGCATTCTAGTCTGACCTGGTGTACAACATACATTATATTCGGCATTCTAGTCTGACCTGGTGGACAACATTAATTATATTCGGCATTCCAGTCTGACCTGGTGTACAACATACATTATATTCGGCATTCTAGTCTGACCTGGTGTACAACATTAATTATATTCGGCATTCTAGTCTGACCTGGTGTACAACATTAATTATATTCGGCATTATAGTCTGACCTGGTGTACAACATTAATTATATTCGGCATAATAGTCTGACTTGGTGGACAACATACATTATATTCGGCATTCTATAGTCTGACCTGGTGTACAACATTAATTATATTCGGCATTATAGTCTGACTTGGTGGACAACATACATCATATTCGGCATTCTGATCTGACCTGGTGTACAACATTAGTTATATTCGGCATTCTAATCTGACCTGGTGTACAACATACATCATATTCGGCATTCTAGTCTGACCTGGTGTACAACATACATCATATTCGGCATTCTAGTCTGACCTGGTGGACAACATTAATTATATTCGGCATTCCAGTCTGACCTGGTGTACAACATACATTATATTCGGCATTCTATAGTCTGACCTGGTGTACAACATTAATTATATTCGGCATTATAGTCTGACTTGGTGGACAACATACATTATATTCGGCATTCTGATCTGAGCTGGTGGACAACATTAATTATATTCGGCATTCTAGTCTGACCTGGTGGACAACATTAATTATATTCGGCATTCTAGTCTGACCTGGTGTACAGCATTAATTATATTCGGCATTCCAGTCTGACTTGGTGTACAACATTAATTATATTCGGCATTCTAGTCTGACCTGGTGTACAACATACATCATATTCGGCATTCTAGTCTGACCTGGTGTACAACATACATCATATTCGGCATTCTAGTCTGACCTGGTGGACAACATTAATTATATTCGGCATTCTGGTCTGACCTGGTGGACAACATTAATTATATTCGGCATTCTAGTCTGACCTGGTGGACAACATTAATTATATTCGGCATTCTAGTCTGACCTGGTGTAAAACATTAATTATATTCGGCATTCTAGTCAGACCTGGTGTACAACATTAATTATATTCGGCATTCTAGTCTGACCTGGTGTACAACATTAATTATATTCGGCATTCTAGTCTGACCTGGTGGACAACATTAATTATATTCGGCATTCCAGTCTGACCTGGTGTACAACATTAATTATATTCGGCATTCTAGTCTGACCTGGTGGACAACATTAATTATATTCGGCATTCCAGTCTGACCTGGTGTACAACATTAATTATATTCGGCATTCTAGTCTGACCTGGTGTACAACATTAATTATATTCGGCATTCTAGTCTGACCTGGTGGACAACATTAATTATATTCGCATTCCAGTCTGACCTGGTGGACAACATTAATTATATTCGGCATTCTGGTCTGACCTGGTGGACAACATTAATTATATTCGGCATTCTAGTCTGACCTGGTGGACAACATTAATTATATTCGGCATTCTAGTCTGACCTGGTGTACAACATTAATTATATTCGGCATTCTGGTCTGACCTGGTGGACAACATTAATTATATTCGGCATTATAGTCTGACCTGGTGTACAACATTAATTATATTCGGCATTCCAGTCTGACCTGGTGTACAACATTAATTATATTCGGCATTCTAGTCTGACCTGGTGTACAACATTAATTATATTCGGCATTATAGTCTGACCTGGTGTACAGCATACATTATATTCGGCATTCTAGTCTGACCTGGTGTACAGCATACATTATATTCGGCATTCTAGTCTGACCTGGTGGACAACATTAATTATATTCGGCATTCTAGTCTGACCTGGTGTACAACATACATTATATTCGGCATTCTAGTCTGACCTGGTGGACAGCATAAATTATATTCGGCATTCTAGTCTGACCTGGTGGACAACATTAATTATGTTCGGCATTCCAGTCTGACCTGGTGGACAACATTAATTATATTCGGCATTCTAGTCTGACCTGGTGTACAACATACATTATATTCTGCATTATAGTCTGACCTGGTGTACAACATTAATTATATTCGGCATTCTAGTCTGACCTGGTGTACAGCATACATTATATTCGGCATTCTAGTCTGACCTGGTGGACAACATTAATTATATTCGGCATTCCAGTCTGACCTGGTGTACAACATTAATTATATTCGGCATTATAGTCTGACCTGGTGTACAACATACATTATATTCGGCATTCTATAGTCTGACCTGGTGTACAACATTAATTATATTCGGCATTATAGTCTGACCTGGTGTACAACATACATTATATTCGGCATTCTAGTCTGACCTGGTGTACAACATTAATTATATTCGGCATTATAGTCTGACCTGGTGTACAACATACATTATATTCGGCATTCTAGTCTGACCTGGTGGACAACATTAATTATATTCGGCATTCTAGTCTGATCTGGTGGACAACATTAATTATATTAGGCATTCCAGTCTGACCTGGTGTACAACATACATTATATTCGGCATTCTATAGTCTGACCTGGTGTACAACATTAATTATACTTCCATGGTGCAACCAAGGAAGTATATTGTTTTTCTACTGCGGCCGTTTTCTGTTTAATTGGAAATACTCAGAAACTAATGGGAGGAGGACCGCGAAATCTCTAGCGAATGAAGGCATCTAAGGTCTACTAAAAATAATGGTATCCGGATGTTGGTCCAATATCTTTTGACAGAGTCATGGCCCTTTTTCGATTATTTTTCATTATTATTATTATACTGGACACTTTTGCAACCCTTATTACTCGAAAAGTAACAGGAGTAGCACACTAAAACTTGGTACGTATCTTGGGATCAAAGAGTTGTATGCCATCGTCGCATAACGAATATTGTCCGCGTTTTCCCCGAGGAGTTATCTCCCTTTATCTGAAAAAAATGTCATTTGATTATCTCGGAAATTATTAGGAGCAGAGCATCGAAAATTGGACCGTATGCACATCTCGATATGCCCTACTGCCCACGGGCATCAGAACTTGTGTCCGCGCTTTCCCTGAGGAGTTACCGCCCATAGTTGGCAAACCTCTATTTGATTGTACTATGTTGTCCTCTTGTATCATTCCAGATAACTGCATGTGATTTTCATAGTCGTGTTGACCGTTGTCAGAGAAGGAAAATTTGACAGGGTCGGGCATATATTTTGACACTGGGGTGGGGGGCAATTTTTTTGAAAAATAAAATTTTGATTGACATTCATATATTTAAGTTTATGTATTTCCCGAACGAATACAAACTCATACCGGAAAGGATTTTTGAAATCCGAGAAGAAATGCAAGAGTTACGGGCCCTCAAAGTTTGCAATTTGGGCCCATGTGCTTGTGATCACATCTCCTCCGAAGATATCGAACATAGGATGTCATCTGATACGCCAATGTGTGCGGACGGAAGAGGGCACGCGGTGGGCTAAATTTTGCCAGTGTCGGTTCATTATTGTGGGTCTGGGGAGGGGTGGTCCGTGGTACCAATTTTTAATTCTTCTCGGAATCAGATGAAACTTGGAATCTAACATCTGCAACATCAGCCGATCTAGAAAGTGACAAAAATTTCGAAAATCCATCAAAAACTAAAAGAATTGCGGCCCCTCAAACTTTGCAATTTTGGGCCCGTGTGCTTGATAACACATCTCCTCCGAAGATATCGAACATAGGATGTCATGTGATACGAAAATGCGTACGGACTGAAGACGGCACGCGGTGGGCCAATTTTTTTCAGTGTCGGTTCAGTATTGTGGGTCTGGGGAGGGGTAGTCCGTGGTACCATTTTTTAATTCTTCTTGGAATCGGATTAAACTTGGAATATAACATTTGCAACATCAGCCGATCTGGAAGCTGAAAACAGATCGTAAATCCGTTGAAAAATGGCGGAGATTTTGGCCGTCCAAGTTTTAATTTGGGCCCATATGCTTTCCAATAATCAAAGTGTTATCCGTCTCCAAATCAGATGAAATTGATACTATGCAATCTATGTTAGCAGCAAATCACAAAAATGGAAACAATTTTAAAATCCGTTGGAAACTAACGGAGTTACGGGGCCTCAAACTTAGCATTTTGTGCCAGGGGTTGATGTTTTCCCAATCCCGTCACCCAATTTCGAGGCAGGGGTGGGGTCACGTCCAAACACTTGAGATCAACCTACATATGTTAGGACAACATATAATCACCATACTTTATATTTTACGTCCATAAACTGCGATTCATTTCACTCATGATTGTTCCTATTATTATACTTCCATGGTGTAACCAAGGAAGTATATTGTTTTTCTGCTGCGGCCGTTTTCTGTTTAATTGGAAATACTCAGAAACTAATGGGAGGAGGACCGCGAAATCTCTAGCGAATGAAGGCATCTAAGGTCTACTAAAAATAATGGTATCCGGATGTTGGTCCAATATCTTTTGACAGAGTCATGGCCCTTTTTCGATTATTTTTCATTATTATTATTATACTGGACACTTTTGCAACCCTTATTACTCGAAAAGTAACAGGAGTAGCACACTAAAACTTGGTACGTATCTTGGGATCAAAGAGTTGTATGCCATCGTCGCATAACGAATATTGTCCGCGTTTTCCCCGAGGAGTTATCTCCCTTTATCTGAAAAAAATGTCATTTGATTATCTCGGAAATTATAAGGAGCAGAGCATCGAAAATTGGACCGTATGCACATCTCGATATGCCCTACTGCCCACGGGCATCAGAACTTGTGTCCGCGCTTTCCCTGAGGAGTTACCGCCCATAGTTGGCAAACCTCTATTTGATTGTACTATGTTGTCCTCTTGTATCATTCCAGATAACTGCAAGTGATTTTCATAGTCGTGTTGACCGTTGTCAGAGAAGGAAAATTTGACAGGGTCGGACATATATTTTGACACTGGGGTGGGGGGCAAATTTTTTGAAAAATAAAATTTTGATTGACATTCATATATTTAAGTTTATGTATTTCCCGAACGAAAACAAACTCATACCGGAAAGGATTTTTGAAATCCGAGAAGAAATGCAAGAGTTACGGGCCCTCAAAGTTTGCAATTTGGGCCCATGTGCTTGTGATCACATCTCCTCCGAAGATATCGAACATAGGATGTCATCTGATACGCCAATGTGTGCGGACTGAAGAGGGCACGCGGTGGGCTAAATTTTGCCAGTGTCGGTTCATTATTGTGGGTCTGGGGAGGGGTGGTCCGTGGTACCAATTTTTAATTCTTCTCGGAATCAGATGAAACTTGGAATCTAACATCTGCAACATCAGCCGATCTAGAAAGTGAAAAAATTTCGAAAATCCATCAAAAACTAAAAGAATTGCGGCCCCTCAAACTTTGCAATTTTGGGCCCGTGTGCTTGATAACACATCTCCTCCGAAGATATCGAACATAGGATGTCATGTGATACGAAAATGCGTACGGACTGAAGACGGCACGCGGTGGGCCAAATTTTTTCAGTGTCGGTTCAGTATTGTGGGTCTGGGGAGGGGTAGTCCGTGGTACCATTTTTTAATTCTTCTCGGAATCGGATTAAACTTGGAATATAACATTTGCAACATCAGCCGATCTGGAAGCTGAAAACAGATCGTAAATCCATTGAAAAATGGCGGAGATTTTGGCCGTCCAAGTTTTAATTTGGGCCCATATGCTTTCCAATAATCAAAGTGTTATCCGTCTCCAAATCAGATGAAATTGATACTATGCAATCTATGTTAGCAGCAAATCACAAAAATGGAAACAATTTTAAAATCCGTTGGAAACTAACGGAGTTACGGGGCCTCAAACTTAGCATTTTGTGCCAGGGGTTGATGTTTTCCCAATCCCGTCACCCAATTTCGAGGCAGGGGTGGGGTCACGTCCAAACACTTGAGATCAACCTACATATGTTAGGACAACATATAATCACCATACTTTATATTTTACGTCCATAAACTGCGATTCATTTCACTCATGATTGTTCCTATTATTATACTTCCATGGTGTAACCAAGGAAGTATATTGTTTTTCTACTGCGGCCGTTTTCTGTTTAATTGGAAATACTCAGAAACTAATGGGAGGAGGACCGCGAAATCTCTAGCGAATGAAGGCATCTAAGGTCTACTAAAAATAATGGTATCCGGATGTTGGTCCAATATCTTTTGACAGAGTCATTGCCCTTTTTCGATTATTTTTCATTATTATTATTATACTGGACACTTTTGCAACCCTTATTACTCGAAAAGTAACAGGAGTAGCACACTAAAACTTGGTACGTATCTTGGGATCAAAGAGTTGTATGCCATCGTTGCATAACGAATATTGTCCGCGTTTTCCCCGAGGAGTTATCTCCCTTTATCTGAAAAAAATGTCATTTGATTATCTCGAAAATTATAAGGAGCAGAGCATCGAAAATTGGACCGTATGCACATCTCGATATGCCCTACTGCCCACGGGCATCAGAACTTGTGTCCGCGCTTTCCCTGAGGAGTTACCGCCCATAGTTGGCAAACCTCTATTTGATTGTACTATGTTGTCCTCTTGTATCATTCCAGATAACTGCATGTGATTTTCATAGTCGTGTTGACCGTTGTCAGAGAAGGAAAATTTGACAGGGTCGGACATATATTTTGACACTGGGGTGGGGGGCAAATTTTTTGAAAAATAACATTTTGATTGACATTCATATATTTAAGTTTATGTATTTCCCGAACGAAAACAAACTCATACCGGAAAGGATTTTTGAAATCCGAGAAGAAATGCAAGAGTTACGGGCCCTCAAAGTTTGCAATTTGGGCCCATGTGCTTGTGATCACATCTCCTCCGAAGATTCATATTATGCTACACGCGAAACGGAGATGACTTTTGGGAAATCCAGAGTCCAAAACGGATCCAAATCGACCTGTCCCAGAAAAGTCGTTCATTTTGTTTTCACTTTTTGAAAATGGCTCCAATATTTCAACAAAAACTTTTGGACATAGAACATTATTTTTTTCTCAGTCAAGTGAAAAGAGCTCTTCAAAATAATTCCGCTTATATATATATAATATATTATATATATATACGCCAAAAATTTGTCACTCCCCTCTCCCCATCCCCCGTGGGATGGAACCTACCTCCGATTCGATTCACCCGTCTTGCCGCGGGCCAGTCTCAATCCTCTACCAGAGAACTGATAGAACGCCGTCGAATTCCAACAATCATTTCCAGAGTGGTATATTGGTATGAGTTCATATCGGAGCCGTTATAAAGCAAATAACTTGATTTTAATATAAAACCACCTATTCGTAAATTGTGTAGCCCATGGTGTGTGGTAAATTATAATTTTATCGTGTATAGTGTGTCATGAGCTATCTGCGTGCGTGCATTTCACTTTTGTATTTTCTTTCGCATCTTCAACGCATTGCATATCATATACAACCAAACAAAATACAAACATTACATTAATTTGATCAAACAAACCTTCGTTGTACGGTGTATATTTCTACTAACGTAATGACGACGTATAGCCAATTATTCCATTTGCGATAACAACGATAAACACATAGAAACATGCAAACATCATCATTTTCGTAAGAACAATTTGTATATTGTTATAAACCGTAGTATACTGCTGATAGACATTCAATTCTTTCCGTGAGTATATGTCTGCCGAATTGGAAATGACTCCTTTTATACTTTCGCAAACTAAAACACCACTGATAGTTTCGTTCACCGTCATTTAAGTATTGTCAAAAAGCAAACGTGAAACAACCGCTCATTATTCCTACCATAAAGGAATCTACTTATAGAGAACGCTCTTTTTTGTTTGATTACGTTCAAACTCTTTGTGTGTTGTTGTTAATCACTCATTATATTCTTCGGACCGAACGTTCATTAAGCGCGCTTCATGTTATATATGCGAAAACCGACCCACGTGTTTATTGTTTTATATCCGATTCAATAACACATCGATGTTTATATTCTAGTTATTTATCGAATATAAAAAGCATCTTTACATTATCTTTAGTTTGGTATTATTCGTATTTGATGATTAAAATACACCAAAGCATGTTAAAAAAAAAAAAAAAATAGTAGATACTTTGACGGGATTCGAACTCACGTCGCAATAAAACACAAACTGAAGGTTTGACGCTCTCACCACTCGGCTACGCACTGCGCTGTTAATTTATAAGAAAATATATTAGTATTAAATATATAGGCATATAACTGTGTATATTTAAACTTTATATCCAAACTGATTGAAATGCGTGACTATATATACCCCTTTCCGGTATACGGGGAACGGGAAAATGCACCTATTCTTCCCAACAAATCCAAACGGGCTAATTAAAGAGCAAGGTAATGCCGTAGCAGGTACATTTGGATATTCTAATCAAGCCACCCCCCCAAATCTTGACAGCTATACTTTAAAAGTAACCTACCCAACGGAGAATGCAAGATGGGGTGGGTTGAGACTTTTGGTAAATTCCACCGAAAATCTAAAGTGCCATTTCCGAATTTTCAGATGGATCGGTTTACGTGTGACATTGCTATCTACTACATATTTTGGGACTTCTGTCTGTTTGTCTGTTAGGTATGGCCAGGAAAACAGCCGGACGGATTTCGACGAAACTTGATATCTAGGGATACTTTTGTCCGGGGAGTGCTTTTGACCCCGACCTGGTCATGACTTTAAAAATGGTCAATTCAATGTCAAATCGTGTAAAACGGATGGATTTCCACGAAATTTGATACCTATGGGTACGTTTGTCCGGGGAGTGTTTTGGACCGGTAAAACTATGTCCCCGACCTGACCTTGACCTTTAAAATGGTCAAATCAAGGTCAAATCGCGCCTTTCGACGGGATTTTGATGAAATTGATACCTAGGGATAATTTTGTCGTGGGAATGTTTTACACGGGTCAAATCGAGTCCCCGACCTGACCTTGACCTTCAAAATTGTCAATAGGGAAAACAGCACGGACGAAGTCTGGTCACCCTGCTAGTATAATATAAATATTTATACTTAAGTAGTCTATCACTAACCTAATTGTAGCCCCAAATCCAAACGTGCTAATAAAGATCTAGTTTAATGCAGAAGCATGTACGTCGGTATACTGTAGGTACGCCTCCAAGCTGTATGCTCAGCGGAGAGCTTGCGTCGGGTGGGTTCAGACTTGGCAAATTCCACCACAAACAAATGTGGAAAATTACTTAAAAAATAAAACTTTGAGACAACAATTTGTTGACGTGGTCAAAAGTATCCAGGTGCAACTTTCGAACGATTGTATAAGTTTTAGAGTGGACCGTTTAATCCTGGTAGCGCGTAACATTGTTAACGGGTGAAATATATTACTCAAATTAATATGATTTGCACCCTTTTGATATATATACAAGCCGATTACTCTATAATCAGACACACCAAATTTCGTGACCGTTGAACAGGATTTGGGCATCCAGGGGAGCGGTTATAATTAGCCATAAAATGTGTCCCTACTGAATACAAATGAACTAATTGGCTGGGTGAATGGTGACTCAGTTGGTCAGGACCATGATGCATTAGACAGTCATGACATAAACCTTTGGAGTATATTTAATATTTAGAAATGTCAATGCAAGTCCACCATCGGATCATTAAGCACCAATATGAATTCGAATTAAGAGGAATACACATATACGCATAACACTCACATGGGATGGGATGGGATACCATGGAAGTATATCTGATTCCATGGAATCTGACCTCTAGTTATATTCGGCATTCTATAGTCTGAACTGGTGTACAACATTAATTATATTCGGCATTCCAGTCTGACCTGGTGTACAACATTAATTATATTCGGCATTCTAGTCTGACCTGGTGGACAACATTAATTATATTCGGCATTCTAGTCTGACCTGGTGTACAACATTAATTATATTCGGCATTCTAGTCTGACCTGGTGGACAACATTAATTATATTCGGCATTCTAGTCTGACCTGGTGTACAACATTAATTATATTCGGCATTCTAGTCTGACCTGGTGGACAACATTAATTATATTCGGCATTCTAGTCTGACCTGGTGTACAACATACATTATATTCGGCATTCTAGTCTGACCTGGTGGACAACATTAATTATATTCGGCATTCCATTCTGACCTGGTGTACAACATACATTATATTCGGCATTCTAGTCTGACCTGGTGTACAACATTAATTATATTCGGCATTCTAGTCTGACCTGGTGGACAACATTAATTATATTCGGCATTCTAGTCTGACCTGGTGTACAACATACATTATATTCGGCATTCTAGTCTGACCTGGTGGACAACATTAATTATATTCGGCATTCCAGTCTGACCTGGTGTACAACATACATTATATTCGGCATTCTAGTCTGACCTGGTGTACAACATTAATTATATTCGGCATTCTAGTCTGACCTGGTGTACAACATTAATTATATTCGGCATTATAGTCTGACCTGGTGTACAACATTAATTATATTCGGCATTATAGTCTGACTTGGTGGACAACATACATTATATTCGGCATTCTATAGTCTGACCTGGTGTACAACATTAATTATATTCGGCATTATAGTCTGACTTGGTGGACAACATACATCATATTCGGCAATCTGATCTGACCTGGTGTACAACATTAGTTATATTCGGCATTCTAATCTGACCTGGTGTACAACATACATCATATTCGGCATTCTAGTCTGACCTGGTGTACAACATACATCATATTCGGCATTCTAGTCTGACCTGGTGGACAACATTAATTATATTCGGCATTCCAGTCTGACCTGGTGTACAACATACATTATATTCGGCATTCTATAGTCTGACCTGGTGTACAACATTAATTATATTCGGCATTATAGTCTGACTTGGTGGACAACATACATTATATTCGGCATTCTGATCTGACCTGGTGGACAACATTAATTATATTCGGCATTCTAGTCTGACCTGGTGGACAACATTAATTATATTCGGCATTCTAGTCTGACCTGGTGTACAGCATTAATTATATTCGGCATTCCAGTCTGACTTGGTGTACAACATTAATTATATTCGGCATTCTAGTCTGACCTGGTGTACAACATACATCATATTCGGCATTATAGTCTGACCTGGTGTACAACATACATCATATTCGGCATTCTAGTCTGACCTGGTGGACAACATTAATTATATTCGGCATTCCAGTCTGACCTGGTGGACAACATTAATTATATTCGGCATTCTAGTCTGACCTGGTGTACAACATTAATTATATTCGGCATTCCAGTCTGACCTGGTGTACAACATTAATTATATTCGGCATTATAGTCTGACCTGGTGGACAACATTAATTATATTCTGCATTCTAGTCTGACCTGGTGTACAACATTAATTATATTCGGCATTATAGTCTGACCTGGTGTACAACATTAATTATATTCGGCATTCTAGTCTGACCTGGTGTACAACATACATTATATTCGGCATTCTAGTCTGACCTGGTGTACAACATACATTATATTCGGCATTCTAGTCTGACCTGGTGTACAACATTAATTATATTCGGCATTCCAGTCTGACCTGGTGTACAACATTAATTATATTCGGTATTCTAGTCTGACCTGGTGTACAACATTAATTATATTCGGCATTCTAGTCTGACCTGGTGGACAACATTAATTATATTCGGCATTCTAGTCTGAACTGGTGTACAGCATACATTATATTCGGCATTCTAGTCTGACCTGGTGTACAACATTAATTATATTCGGCATTCCAGTCTGACCTGGTGTACAACATTAATTATTTTCGGCATTCTAGTCTGACCTGGTGTACAACATTAATTATATTCGGCATTCTAGTCTGACCTGGTGGACAACATTAATTATATTCGGCATTCTAGTCTGACCTGGTGTACAGCATTAATTATATTCGGCATTCCAGTCTGACTTGGTGTACAACATTAATTATATTCGGCATTCTAGTCTGACCTGGTGTACAACATACATCATATTCGGCATTCTAGTCTGACCTGGTGTACAACATACATCATATTCGGCATTCTAGTCTGACCTGGTGGACAACATTAATTATATTCGGCATTCCAGTCTGACCTGGTGGACAACATTAATTATATTCGGCATTCTAGTCTGACCTGGTGTACAACATTAATTATATTCGGCATTCCAGTCTGACCTGGTGTACACCATTAATTATATTCGGCATTATAGTCTGACCTGGTGGACAACATTAATTATATTCGGCATTCTAGTCTGACCTGGTGTACAACATTAATTATATTCGGCATTCTAGTCTGACCTGGTGGACAACATTAATTATATTCGGCATTCTAGTCTGACCTGGTGTACAACATACATTATATTCGGCATTCTAGTCTGACCTGGTGTACAACATACATTATATTCGGCATTCTAGTCTGACCTGGTGTACAACATTAATTATATTCGGCATTCCAGTCTGACCTGGTGTACAACATTAATTATATTCGGCATTCTAGTCTGACCTGGTGTACAACATTAATTATATTCGGCATTCTAGTCTGACCTGGTGGACAACATTAATTATATTCGGCATTCTAGTCTGACCTGGTGTACAACATACATTATATTCGGCATTCTAGTCTGACCTGGTGTACAACATTAATTATATTCGGCATTCTAGTCTGACCTGGTGTACAACATTAATTATATTCGGCATTCCAGTCTGACCTGGTGTACAACATTAATTATTTTCGGCATTCTAGTCTGACCTGGTGTACAACATTAATTATATTCGGCATTCTAGTCTGACCTGGTGGACAACATTAATTATATTCGGCATTCTAGTCTGACCTGGTGTACAGCATTAATTATATTCGGCATTCCAGTCTGACTTGGTGTACAACATTAATTATATTCGGCATTCTAGTCTGACCTGGTGTACAACATACATCATATTCGGCATTCTAGTCTGACCTGGTGTACAACATACATCATATTCGGCATTCTAGTCTGACCTGGTGGACAACATTAATTATATTCGGCATTCCAGTCTGACCTGGTGGACAACATTAATTATATTCGGCATTCTAGTCTGACCTGGTGTACAACATTAATTATATTCGGCATTCCAGTCTGACCTGGTGTACACCATTAATTATTTTCGGCATTATAGTCTGACCTGGTGGACAACATTAATTATATTCGGCATTCTAGTCTGACCTGGTGTACAACATTAATTATATTCGGCATTCTAGTCTGACCTGGTGGACAACATTAATTATATTCGGCATTCTAGTCTGACCTGGTGTACAACATACATTATATTCGGCATTCTAGTCTGACCTGGTGTACAACATACATTATATTCGGCATTCTAGTCTGACCTGGTGTACAACATTAATTATATTCGGCATTCCAGTCTGACCTGGTGTACAACATTAATTATATTCGGCATTCTAGTCTGACCTGGTGTACAACATTAATTATATTCGGCATTCTAGTCTGACCTGGTGGACAACATTAATTATATTCGGCATTCTAGTCTGACCTGGTGTACAACATACATTATATTCGGCATTCTAGTCTGACCTGGTGTACAACATTAATTATATTCGGCATTCTAGTCTGACCTGGTGTACAACATTAATTATATTCGGCATTCTAGTCTGACCTGGTGTACAACATACATTATATTCGGCATTCTAGTCTGACCTGGTGTACAACATTAATTATATTCGGCATTCTAGTCTGACCTGGTGTACAACATTAATTATATTCGGCATTCCAGTCTGACCTGGTGTACAACATTAATTATTTTCGGCATTCTAGTCTGACCTGGTGTACAACATTAATTATATTCGGCATTCTAGTCTGACCTGGTGGACAACATTAATTATATTCGGCATTCCAGTCTGACCTGGTGTACAACATACATTATATTCGGCATTCTAGTCTGACCTGGTGTACAACATTAATTATATTCGGCATTCCAGTCTGACTTGGTGTACAACATTAATTATATTCGGCATTCTAGTCTGACCTGGTGTACACCATTAATTATATTCGGCATTATAGTCTGACCTGGTGGACAACATTAATTATTTTCGGCATTCTAGGGTGTAAGCTACAGTTGCCATAGAAAACAACGGTATACATCAAGCCGTTACCCCGTGCGACAGTTCTACAAGGGAGAGGTGCTTCCGGAGAAAGACAATACCTTCACGGAGCACATCAAAGTGCCACAAACACCACCGAACGATCTTCTGTACTGCAATATAATGGAGGTCAACTACTTCGTCAAGGTATACTAACCCTGCAGGGAGCCCCACACATATATAGAAGCATGTGTACTGAGTGTCGTCTGCTCGGTTTGTCTGGGGCTCTGTGCGGGTGAAATTATGAAATTGTTAAAGAATACAATAACAAATTATTAAAATTGTAAAAAATTGTTAGGCCAATGCATTCTCTTATATATGCGAGGCGACCTATGGTCGACTCACATATATAAGAGAATGCATTGGCACAGGGTAAAACAATCCCAATATAATGGAGGTCAACTACATCGTCAAGGCAACGAGCGTCTTGAAACATAACATGGGGTCAATACAATGCAATACAGTTATTTTAATATCAGCGTCCCTGTACGAATAATTTTACGTTTATTACGTCAGCCTGTGTTTATTAGGTTAATACTATATTAATTATATGATGCCATAGTATATGCGTTGGAGAGAACACCTACTGACCTTGCACACTTATTGTGCGATCCACAAATGAGATATTAAGCATAATTTTGCTGTCGCTAAAATATGGCATATCTCTTCCCGGAACGTGTTGTACATTATTCCGTCGCCTATACGGAAAAGAATATATCAACAAATATAAATTGTATTTAGTATATCGTATCACCTCCACCGGACAGTTGTATAATGTATGAGATGTTTAGATCACAAATATGTACGAACACGTCCATGGCAACCAAAAGTCAAATACAATATCATTTTATTTCACTTAAGTGAAATAAAGTGTCATTTTATATTACTTAAGTAACATTAATATTAAATAGCGGTTTGGCTTGCCATACACGTCCGGATCGTACGAACAGCGCTCCAGGTGGGATACTTATATCTCGTTACCAACTTCAATCACGGGAAATTGCGATTTGACAATATGGAGCCTCGCATAGACCCATACAGACGACAGTCATCAGTGTATCGTTCTCTCTGCCTGGTGCCCCATAAAGGGTTAATATTCAAATCTGATTTTAACACGATCTCACGATCTCTATATACGACTTTAAAAAACAAAACATCACGAAACCAGTATTGGTACGAAACATCTTTCAACTCAGAGTCCAATCTGGCTACATTTATTACAATTGGGGGGGGGGGATATTACATCTGCAACAGCTTGTCTGGAGACACATACCTGTTAGTGGTACACATGCTGTCAATAAATGTATATTGTTGTGTAATGAATATGTATACAGCATTCGACTGACTCATTTAGTTCCACCAAACCACATTATTTCAACTTGATGATAACGAAATGATCAGCCATTTTTACTTTGTTGTTACAATATTTGCAACTCCCAAATTTAGCTACAATAGTTATATGCTATTGTAGCTACATTTGCTATCGTAAAACAATATTTTACCAATTCCCATTGCATGCAAGCATTACCTGTATATATAACATTTCGGTTGCACCAGTTTGCGGAATATCCGAGAATCATAGCTAAGCACATGCATATATTATGAAGTTGGTAATGCTATGTGAGCTGGGACTCAGATCCATCCGTATATGATCTATTTTTCTTCTATTTAGGTACATTTGTCAGGAAAAAGTAACAATGTTGGAATATTGTTGTTAATAATATATGCAAATGGCAAACAATATAACTAAGAGTATAATCAAATCACGTTCTTATATATTTAAATTGTTGTTTGTTGGATTGGGTTACCTCTCTTCGACCAGATTCACCCATCATCAGTAGCCATATGTAGCTATGGCAGCTGCATATGGCTCACCATACCTGGTTAAATCATTGGTCCGATTGGTATCACGTGAGTTTTACTATATACGCAGTGAACACGTGAACGAATTTTACCGCACAGCCTATATCTGATTAACCCAATGTATGGTGTACTATCACTATATAGTGGGTACACAGTAATAAACACATTTTACTAAACTGCCCAACACCCGATTAATATGATGTTGGGTTAAGAACTATCCAACGGATATGTATAGTGTATCGGTTCATTGTGACGTGCTGTGTGGGAGATTTGGTGACAATGTCAGATGTGCCAATTCATCAGACACCAAGGCAGATAATTCTAGTGTTTACCTGTACAACATACAATAAAAACATTTATTATTACAGGCGGACATCAATACGGTGGACGACGATGCTACGATGGAACTTAAATGTAGAGTCTACATTGGGTCAGCATTGTGTGAACCTGAACCTGACCATCCACATGAACCCCAAGTTGACACCACACCGGTTAACACCGCAGCATCGTATCAACCGCCCACGTCTGAATTTATGAATCAATATAACCAAGCGCAAAACACGCAAATACCTCAACCAGACAAGGGGTATCCATCCCAAGCTCAAATACAGCCCGGATCGACAGGGTCGTATAAACCACCGACGGCTGAATTCGTGCAGCAATGGAACAAGGAACAAGGCGTGCGGATGTCTCCAGAAAGACAGTCACTACCAAACCAAACTCAACTACAGACTGAGTTCGATCCGCAATACATCGATCAGTTAAACGTAAATAACGTGAGATCGGTTCAGGCAGGACAATCTGGGTTTATATCGCAACCGATATCTCAAAACAATATGGGCCCAACCATACCTGGACCAGGATATGGCGTGCATTCTGTTCAAACGGGACAATCTGGGTTTACATCGCAACATATATCTCAAAACAATATTGGCCCAACTACACCTGGACCAGGATATGGCGTGCATTCTGTTCAAACGGGACAATCTGGGTTCATAACACAATCAAACTCTCATAACAAAATGGGCACAGCTACAACTGGATCAGGATATGGCGTGAATTCCGTTCAAACGGGGAATACTGGGTTCATTACACAATCAAACGCTCAACAAAATACACCATCAACACATCAGGTGAATTCAGGTCAGCAGAGCCAACCTGGAATTATACGTTGAGCCAACGACAAACACACCAGCACAGGTTGCTGGAAACCCTATATTGTTAATTCAACCTCATGTGTTGTGTCCAGGCGCACGTGTTACAGTACATCATGTTCGGTGATTGCTCAATTGCCAATTTGGTCATTCATTTATGTTTATGTCACAATAAAACACACCATAATGTGAATATCAAAGGCGTTGACCAAGGCGACTGAATACTGTTGATAGAATAGCTGCACGGCCATATACTAATCGATCCATCAATCATTCGCATGCAGCTTGTTGGGCTCCCTGAGACTTACTGTGCTGCATGGTAATATCCATACTGTAAGACATACTTAAGAACGAAATAGGTGTGTTAGTTGAGGCATGTGTATGGCGCTGTGGGCATCGTAACACATTTAGGGTGCTAAGTGGTTCACCCTATGTGCTCCACGCCGACATTTCCTCCAATGCAACACACCATATACATGTACATACATAAGAGTCAGTAACTAAATTGGGGTTTACGATTCGTTAAATTTAATTTGGATTCATTTAATACCACTCCCACTTTTGTTTCAGACATTCTTAACTCTTAGCTAGACTATGCACACGTTCCATCGTGCTCACCCGGTCAATATAACTTATTAAAAGGCACATCCTAACTATATTTGTATCAGGTACAAAATGCAGGCCCTGGCACTGTTTTGTCGTAAATGCGGTCAGTTTTAAGTATAAGTGTGTTGTCATTTCAATAGTATGAACAGATTATCTATGCAATACTAGAATACGTACACAATTAGATAGGGATTTCGTCGAGATCACGATTAGATAGCGATTCATTTTCACCTGAAGTTGTGAGCATATTTCGGAATGCGTATACGGGTGATAACTCTATATAGAACATACTTTTACGAAGTAACGGATTATGTATATGAACTAATTTACAGCACTAAAAGTGATCAACTTTGGTCGGGCATAAGTAAACTTAACTTGTTAGGTGGGTGGGCTTTGGTGTGTTTAGGAGAACGCTCTTTAAAACACTTCTTCAAATAGAGCACAATCTGCTGCGCCAGCGTCCTTCGTGGCATCAACCCAAACTCCAATCAGGGTTTAACCTCCCTTTGTGACTCGGTAAGACGGCTGCTATCGGCGACATTTTACTCACATTTGGTGGACTTCGCGATATTAAGATAAATATTAAGCGAGGAAAATGCTGCCTTTATTGAGCACACAAAATATCGGAAAAATGTGTGTGGTTTCGTACCTTAGGTTTGGAATGTCCCACTAGAACCAAACACCTATATGGCGAAAAGGTGTGCTTTGGTTACCCGATTACGTTCCGACAACACGCATGGTAAGTCAGCCACAAGAGTTCTAATTTACTCCAATGTTGACGAGTTACTTGCGAAAATCGTCAACAAAACTACAGCTCTGATCCTACATTCTGTCAGTAAGTTGTTAGTGTGGAAATTGTTCTCAAAGCACATACGAAAATTGACTTTGGGGCGATCGGTTTTCGCCATTTTGTTTGGAAAACCCCGCGCTAAACATAGAAACGGCAGACTAGTACCCAGTCAGTGACACGGTCAGAATGGAAGTGTGACGGGTGCGCCCTGGTAGAGATTGACATCGACCATGGCAATGCTACATCGTCGTCACACAGACTATTTTCTTTTGAAAAAAAAGTCTGGATTATTGTATCAATTCCCAAATATAGCTACAATAGCTACATATGGCTATTGGTGATGGGTGAACATGGTTGAAGAGGGATAAGCCAATCCAACAAACAATCATTTAAATATACAGGAACATGATTTGATTATACTCTTAGTAAATTATATTGTTTGTCATTTCCATGTATAATTAACACAATACTCCAACATTGTTACCTTTTCTTGACACATGTACGCAAATAGAACAATATATCTCATATATATTTTGAAGACCTCTGTTTGTTTGTTTGTTTGTCTGTCATTGATACAAATCTACGATTCTCGACCGATCGGGACGAAACTTGGTACGTGTGTGTAGTTTGACCAGGCGGTGAACGTTGTCGTATTGGCGAGCACGTGCGGTGCCCGTGCAGCGCATGCGCAGACGAGATCTCGGAAACGGGTGGAGCTATCGACTTCAAATTTGCTATGTGAATGTATCTTGCCCCGGATGCGAATTTTATCGGGTCGTCGTGCCCGTGCGACGCCAGCTTCGCGCATGCGCAGACGAGATATCGGAAACGGGTGGAGCTATCGACTTCAAATTTGCTATGTGAATGTATCTTGCCCCGGATACGAATGTTATCGGGTTGCCGAGCCCGTGCGACGCCAGCTTCGCGCATGCGCAGACGAGATCTCGGAAACGGGTGGAGCTATCGACTTGAAATTTGGTATGTGAATGTATCTTGCCCCGGATACGAAGTTTATCGGGTCGCCGAGCCCGTGCGACACCAGCTTCGCGCATGCGCAGACCAGATCTCGGAAACGGGTGGAGCTATCGACTTGAAATTTGGTTTTTGAATAGCCCGGACAACGTCGGGCTCATCGGCTAGTCTATTATATATTTTGGAAGATCTGTGTGTCTGTGTGTTTGATCGCGATGAACTCAAAAACGGCTAAGCCAATTTCGATGAAATTTGGTATATGGGGGTATTTTCGGCCGGGGACGAACATAGGCATATTTGTTTGTCCGTGCGACGTGACCTTGACCTTGAAATCGGGTAATTTCAAGGTCAAACGCCCGAATATCACGGGATTTCGATGAAACTTGGTACGTGTGGGTATCTTCGGCCGGGGAGTCTCATAATCATATTCATTTGCCCGTGTGACGTGACCTTGACCTTGAAATCGGGTCAATTCAAGGTCAAATCGCCAATTTTGATGGGATTTCGACGAAATTTGATACATGGGTGTACTTTTGTCAACTGAGTGTTTTGGACAGGTCAAATCGTGACCCCGACCTGACCTTGACCTTCAAGATAATAAATTCAAGGTCAAATCGGGTAAAACCGGATGTATTTCGACGGGCACGTTTGTCGGGTACTTTTGTCCGCGCAGTGTTTTGGACGGGCAAATCGTTACCTCAACTGACCTTGACCTTCAAAATGGTCAATTCAAGGTCAAAGCCCGGACGAAGTCGGGTCACCTTCTAGTCTCATATATATTTTGATGACCTCTGTCTGTTTGTCAGTAAGTTTGTATGTTTGTCTGTCATTAATACAAATCTACGATTCTCGACCGATCGGGACGAAACTTGGTACGTGTGTGTAGTTTGACCAGGCGGTCGTCGTTGTCGTATTGGCGAGCCCGTGCGACGCCCGCTTCGCGCATGCGCATACGAGATCTCGGAAACGGGTGGAGCTATCGACTTGAAATTTGCTATGTGAATGTTTCTTGCCCCGGATACGAATCTTATCGGGTCGCCGAGTCGGTGCGACACCAGCTTCGCGCATGCGCAGACGAGATCTCGGAAACGGGTGGAGCTATCGACTTGAAATTTGCTATGTGAATGTATCTTGCCCCGGATACGAATTTTATCGGGTCGCCGAGCCCGTTCGACGCCAACTTCGCGCATGCGCAGACCCGATCTCGGAAACGGGTAGAGCTATCGACTTGAAATTTGTTTTTTGACCAGATCTCGGAAACGGGTGAATCTATCGATTTGAAATTTGGTTTTTGAATAGCCCGGACAACGTCGGGCTCATCGGCTAGTATATATATACGGATGGATCCGAGTCCCATATCTCATCGCATAAACAAGTTGTTAACAGATACATGTGCCTAGCTATGCTTCTCGGATATTCCGCAAGCTGGTGCAACCGAAATGTCAGAGGTAATGATTTCATATGTAGTAAAACAACAATACCATCACCATTAGTTGCAACACCTCGCGGTAATGCTTGCATGCAAATTGGTAAAATATTGTTTTGCGATAGATATACATGTAGCTATTGTAGCTATACTTGAAAATTGCCATGCTTGAACATGTCGCTGATACAAATGATACCATCTTCTGCATAATGAACTAGTCACAACTAGATTACTAGGCACACAAATAACACAATATGCTGCGCCAGCCTCCTTCCGGCATCGAGCATCAAACTGACACATCGTCGTTACATCTACTCACTTATTTTGAAGAATGCCACTTGCGTCTGGGTTAAAGTACGTCAATATGCGTGGTTCATTGTATTCGACTTTGTTATTCTAGCTGACTTACTATTTTGATGTGGATATGCGGATACCTGGAGTGTAGGATATTGTTCAACAGAAGTCAAAGTACCCTCTCCATAATCTCATCAGCGCTTGAAATTCATAACATACTAACATCTACATGATCAATGGCTAATATTCCACTATACATTTAACAATATTAACCAGTTTGAACATTTTAGCTTACACAGACAACACATGTTTTGGTATAAATGCCATCATCGCGGGGGGGGGGGGGGGGGTCTACACATTTGTTCCAGACACAAGGGGTGGTCGAATATGTCGACATAATAAATAATGCAAATATATTCCACAATAAAATTTGATCACGTCCACTAATATTAAATAGACTCCTATCTACATGAATAGATCATTTAGAATGTACTGAAATCAATGTAGGGGGTTTATATATGGTTCGAGGTTCCCATAGTGGAACAAAGGCAGGCATGCTGGCAAACATAATGTGTGCTTGCTAAATAACTTGATAAAGTGCGTTTGGCTATACTTGTAATTTTACAAAACTCCCGAAACAATGACTTGACATGTTTGCATTATTTCGTTAGATAAGATAAGATAAGTTTAATTGGCAAAACATCCTTATAAGGACAGTATGCATACATAATACCATATAATTGTACATTGTGTATTGAACAGTATAATAAATTATATTAATATAAGGTCAAGCTGAATGTGCAATGGATCATCTATTCTGTATTTGTTCATTGATTTATGATACGATGGTCATCACGTGCGCAGAATAATCTTCGGATCATATGACAAATTGAATTGCATGTATTTGACACATTGTTGGTTAAGATTTTGACAAGCTGTTCAGTTTTGGTCATGTTTTCACAGTCTGAGAACTGTGTCTTCATAAGGTGTGTGAGCTCGAGACGTTGTGTGCGGTAAGCGCTGCACTCTAAAAGAAAATGTTTTTCGTCTTCAATAGCATTATCGGAACAAATTATACAAAACCTTTGTTCCACTGCCGTCGGCGGTTGTGTGTGGCGTCCCTTTCCAATAGCCAATTTATGATTACTTATTCGCAGTCTAGTGAAAACGATTATATTTTCTATTGATGTTGTGTGAAGAAGATAAGGTTCTATTTCGTACTTAAGTTTGAAAAGTCGGTATGTTCGTAACTTATTACTTCCCTTTTTTGAACATTCGTCAATGAGACTCTGTCTAAAATATATATAATAATCTTCAATAAGATTTATTTTGAATTGACACAGTACAGGACCAGCGTTTTGGAGGTCTGCAATATTCCACCCCAGTGATTCTGCCGTTTTAAAGATTGATTTCTTAACCGATGCCATCTGTTGTTCCAACGCAGCACTGCGGAGAAGATTACAGTCCGACCGTGACATTAACTTAATTACATATGATGAAAGTCTGCATGCCACATCAATGAATAGTGGGTGGCTCCCTAACTCGGCGCGGACAGCGTTGTTTGAAGAAAATTTACCGACTCCGAGTAACCTTTTACAGTATTTTTAGGGTACCTTTTCACACGGCAGGCGGTCGTGATTTTTAGTGGTTATTTCAACGCCCCATAATTCGCTTCCATATAATAGTATCGGCTTAATTAATCTATCGAAGAGTTTTAAAGACGTCGATATTGGAATCGGTGCGTATTTTGTACATGCATTAATTAGTGAATGCATTGCTTTGAGACCTTTAGCACTTAACTCTTCCACTGCATGTATGAATTTACCAGTATTACTAAATTTAATTCCAAGATAGTTGTATTTAGTGACATTTTCCAAATTTTGATTTCCAATGTGAAAGTCTGGTGAAGTTTTAGCTTTCCTAGATCTAAACACCATACATTTAGTTTTATCAGTGTTCACGGTGAGTTTGTTGGTCTCCGTGTATCTGTTTAGTCGGTTTAGACACCGCTGAAGCCCATTTGTAGTATCCGAAAGTAAAACTAGGTCGTCAGCGAATGAAATGTGATTAAGTGAATCATTGCCTATACGGACAGAATCGCAAGGACTGTCAAACACATTTTTAATGTCATCAATAAAGATTTTGAACAAATTTGGTGACATTATGCACCCTTCTCTGACACCTATCGTGGACAAGCACGAAGGCCCCAACCTTTTGTTTGTTTTGGTGATATAATAGCTATTGTCATATAGTGACTGAATTACCCGCATTATGTGTCCCTTAATCCCCACGCATTTCAATTTTGTTAAAAGTATTTGCCTGTTAACTGTGTCGAACGCCTTTCTGAAATCTATGAACGCAGCATATAGCGGCTTGCCCAATCCTTTGTATTTGTGTATGGCCGCGTGTAGAACGAACGCTCCATCAACGGTGCTCTTCCCTTTCGAAAAACCAAATTGGTTTTCGCTAATAATATTGTTTACATCCAAGAACGCGATTAATCGACGATTAATTATTTTATTAAACAATTTACCGACCGACGATGATACTGCTATTGCCCGGTAGTTATTGGGATCACTTTTGTCTCCTTTTTTATGAATTAAAGTGAGGGTATATTCACTCCACTCACTCGGATACTGTCCTGTCTCTAGAATTAAGTTAAACAATTTTACAATTGCATCAATCATCAAAGGAACGAGCGACTTCGTTGGAAACTTGGTCGGGTCCAATTGCCTTTCCGGTTTTTAATTCTCGTGTAGCACCAAGTACTTCCTCTGTCGTGATGACATCATTATTAATAGATTGATTGGAAGATTAGTATATGACCGAAGGTAATCCACAATCTGGGTTATCAGGTTCCGGACAATAAAGTTTAGTGAAGAAATCAACTGATCTATCAGCATCAAGTTCATTTTGTTTCTGTCGCATTTTTGTTATGATTTCCCAATATTGTTTTGGGTTGGTTGTCTCTAACGTATCTAGTATATAATATATATCTGCGTAAAATGCCCGTCATTTAGTCTTAAGCGACTGTTTGTATGCTTTCCGTTTCACATGATATCGTGTTCTTAGGTTTGTTTCAAGTGGGTTCTTCCTCATATCGCTAATGATTTTCACGAGATCACGCTTAAGTTCCCTACAATGGCCATCGAACCACTTTCTTTTACGCGGTGTTCTCTTCCTCTTGACTACCCGACGTGAACATGCGTACATGTTCACGTCTTTTATTATTTGCATACGGTCTTTGGTCGCATTTGTGGCACCGCAAACATCGTTTTATAGGTAGATAAGCGTTCTCGCATGGACGTATTATGCATGACGTCACGCAATTTATCATCACTATGATCTGCCCATTTAAGATGTGTTCTTATTCGGGTATATGTTTATTTGTTTGATGATTGGCATCGTTCATTATCATATTTTAAGTGAAGAACTAATTGACAATGGTCAGAGAATTCCGTTGGAAGTTTAACGCAAAAGTGATCAACGGCACAAAGAAAACTCTCTGTTATAAGGATATAATCAACGACGCTCGCCCCATTATATTGATAGCTTGTGATATGACCAAGTCGATCGCCTGTAGATCGTCCATTAAGTATACGAATACCACTACTTTGGCACATAGTAATGAGCTGACGCCCAAAATAGTTTACACGACTATCCATACTGACTCTATTAGGGCACGTGTCTATTATATAATCAGCTGGGAGCGGCGTGTGCTGATCACTGTCAGATACCACGTGGTCTGGCAATTCACCTTTGCGTGCATTAAAATCCCCGCCGATAATTAAAAGTTCATTGTTCTTGTACCGAGCTAATGCCTTCTCGACACACTCAAACATATCATCATCTTTATCTTTCGTCTTCCAAAAGCTAGAATTGCTGGGAGGAATGTACAATGATACAAATATTACTTTTGTCGATTGGTTATGTAATTTACCATCGAACTCAACAATTAGTGCTACTCCGTTTACAGTGTAGACTTTTCGCATGTACTTTTTGAATTTTGAGAGGAAATAAAAGGCGATACCACCTTTTTTCTTGCCCTTGCCACGACTTAAATTTAGATTTTCGTAGCCTTCTAAATCAATTTCTGATGAATCTTGATGCCACGTTTCTATCAGAGTAATAAACTCATATATCTCTATTTGGTGTCTAAATTCTGGATCTCTAATTTTTTTACGGATCCCTTGCACATTCCAGCTTGTATATCGTATTGTATTAGTTTGATCTGTTGTACTCATGTCTGACATAATTTCAATATACTAGCCATGGAGCTGGTAAGCCTTCCAATTCTCCCTAAAGTGTAATATTCACCTCAATTCACAATATAATAACATACTAAATACAACAGTATGGCGAAACATCATGCATGGCAACAACATAATATACAGTGGGTGTAGTGTTTACTGCATGAAGATTTAGAGATATTATCCAAGGGGATAAGATTGTTTGTTTACTTATCTATGTATACATAGTCAAAGTGAAGGCTTGTTTTTCAAATAATAAGTATTGGTTTACACTAAATTATTGGCTTACACTAAAGTGCATTATTGTATCGACTTTGGTTCAAATAGAGGTCGTTATAGATGATTGACTAACGAGCTGGTGATCGTCTTTTAATTGATATATGGTGCCACCAAGTGCGACTATGGAAGATAATTATCGCCAAGGCGTTCATTGATGTATCCACGTCGATACATAAAAAGTGACAACTTAAAGGGTCGATAGCGGATGTTAAACAAGCAATTAAAGAGTTATTCGATTAGTATATATGTACCGTGACCCACAGCCCATCTTACTGTGGATTGCGCTGTGTCATGCCTACACAACCAACATGTAACTAATTAGTCCCTTTGATACAAGCTCTCAGTTCAGCTATCAAACTACCGAGTTCGGAAGCCATTACATTTTGGGAGTATTTCAAGTCACCCGCTGAGGGCTGGCGATTCGTCGCAGGTAGTGGGTGAGACCACCGACCACTCTGTTAGTGTTCAAATGAAACATAATTATAATGTTATACCCCAAATATAATAACATTACAGTTAGGTCATGTACCATATACATGGTGCTCATGGAAATGTGTCGAACCTGTTTCAGGGTTAATTGACCTCAACATACATGTAACACAAATGCACAATGTATGTTATATTCCACACGATAGTCTGGCCAGTGTGGCAGGTGTCAGCTCAATCATTTCATCTGCGGACGTCCCCGTACCGTATTAGAAGCCTTGACCACACGGCGAACTGAAAACATATATGCTTCACACATGACATGTAACTGCGGGTGTGGACACATGTTTGGGATGTTTCGATTCCAGAAATATGCGGAAATTTGCAAAACGTGCAGGAAGTGAGAATTGTCTTATTTGAGGACACCCTATCATATCTAAATGTTTGAAGACACCAAGCAATGAAGCTATATGCGCTGTATACTAACCGAGAACGTGAACGGAAGGTAAATCTATGGCGCTCTAGATATATATGGTGACCTGTTTCCAGGAAGTCTAGGTCTTTTTACATAATCAAGCGGCTGATAAATAGGAATACTGAATTGGCTATGTATTGAATATACCCCACCCTAGTTTAAGCCACTAGCATACCACAGCCGTGCTGATGTAATTGCTCTCAATGTCAACTGATGGTGTGGGCAGAGCGTTTTACGACAAGAAAATACAAAATGCGTATAGAAGCGTTGGTTTATGAAAGCCTTTAGAGTTTCACAAAAAGGTGGGTGGCAAACGATGAAGGCTGTCACTGTCTTGTACCCCAAACCCATTTAAACTCTTGAACACGCAATGAACCGAACTAAACTATATATGCTCTCAATATTAACTGACTATGTTAACAAATGGTAATGCTATCGGGGACTATACAATTGATGTGAGTGACTTGGTTCCAGAAATCCTGGTGTCATTTAGGCAAAGTGGCTGGCTTATATTAAAAACCGAATGGTCTGTGTCTTGATAACCACCTGACCAAATTTGAAGTCAAGTATATGAAGAACTGAAATGATATATCCTCAATATGAAAGACATATTATGTACTTTTCCTGGTGCGTGAAACTGATAAGTTAACATCCAGGCGATACGACAGCTGTAGGAATGTAACATCGCCGAAACTTTGAAGAAAATCGACTGCTCCACTCCATAGAAAACGCCGTCAGAACAACGATCAATTGTAAATATGTACTACCCGATTCGAAACGCTTATCTGGGCGATAAAATTACGAAAACGATTTCGTCATCGAGATTCACTGTATTTAATTAATATATATAAGCATGACGGCCTGTGTTGTCAATTTGGATATACTATTTGTAAAAAAAAAAATACTACTTTGAGCAAGGTTATTCCCATTTCTATTTGATCACAATACCGGAGTGTTTCACATCACTTTAACTAAAGTGTTGACTAATGATAGCGTTATCACGCACTATGTATTTGTTATGAATGGGTTCCCGATAGGCTGGGACACTTACAGGTTGAGTTTGTGCATTTAAATAGGTCCACACTGTGATGTCTTTATAATATTACTGTCACTTTATTCGATGAATCTGTGAGGCGATCGTCTTACATTCAAAATGTATGAAAGGCCGAAATCGTTTAGTTTTGTTTAATTTTGTTCGGCATCCGCATCGCAAATGTGCGAGCGTATACATTATACCAGCAATAATACTGACATGGCATGTTCGACCGCAGTCATACAAAGTAGGTCTTCTTTGTCAAGCACATTGGCAAATAAACATGAATTAGATACCAAATATTTCTAAATAGAAATTATATCTCAATTGTCTGCAATTGTCTCAATTGGCATGTAACATGAATTAGATACCAAATATTTCTAAATAGAAATTATATCTCAATTGTCTGCATGAGCAAACACTACCCGCTTCTCGTAAATCAACTACCCGTACGCATGTTCAAAGGCAGTTATATAGTTATATACACCTGTTTTATTTTGTTTACATATGGAGTATGGTAATAACCAGACTGTAAGCATGAAAGTCCCAACACAATACAAACAAATAGCGGCGCGTGCGCAATACACATAGATATACCATGCAATGTATCTGTTTAACGGTTGTTACGCCTTTCTTTTGTACATAGCGATCACGGTACTGCTGCATGGGTGGGACAGTATCGCCATTTGTTTACTCTTCTCGTTGTAAGTTATGTCTTTAATTTGTCGCAATCCAGTCAAAAGAGTTTCTTTGTAGTTACCATCGGTGTCATAATGTTTGACGCTGCTAAGATCGTCGCTGCTTAAATACATGTTGGAGCTGTGTACGCAAGCACCCACTAACGAGACATCTGTCCACTCAAGGTTTTTCAGTAGGTGTTGTAAATCCTTTGACAAAATAACTACTTTGACGCGTAAGTTCTGTAAACTCGCCATGAAAATCACCCGGTCTTCTGCTGGTGGCACGGAAATATGTGTGACTGTATATCCCCCAAACGTATATGGCGAGGCAACCCTTTCTACACCGGCATGGTTCATCTTGGTAATCGCACTCGATGATTTATCGTATACGACTATGTCGGGATAAATGTATCTCGATATCAATAAATCAAACGAATGAACTGCGTTCCCGACTGGAACTGTGTGTACTCTTTGAAAGCGATCACTCTTTAGCAGATAAATTATTATCGTTGTTTCTGATGGCACAAACACGAATGTGCTTTTAACACGAATAACTGTTACAGGTATCGTATACTTCGATCTAGGACCAGAACGCATGATACAATGCATCATACAATACATCAGCTGCCCATCAGAGTCCATGCGAACAAGCATGTCGTCTTTCGTCAGCATGACGATGTCAGATTGTTCCACGTGGCTGATATAAGTCATCGCTGCGATTTGATCGCTAAAACAGAATTCCTTATCCACTTTTCCCTTACCATAACCCCAACTTGCCGCTTCAGCAATATGGGCGGTTTTACCACCTGCCGTCAGTATGACGACGGCCGAGTTCTCCATAGCAACGATTTTTCCAGAAAATCTATCATCCAAGTTTTGCTTTGTAAATTCTTTTACTTTAAATAATTTTGAAATGGTTTGTTTCATCGGAGCTGATGTATTCGACACAGCGGCACCCTCCTGTGCGCATTCACTCACGCTTAAACCATCAAGTATACATGTTATCTTAGCAATGTCGTTCAGGCAACCGGCAAATGTAAGTCTTATATCTGGATTCTTAACATTCATTTCACTAACACTTGCAAGGACATGCTCTCCGCACCCAGCTGTCTCTAGAATGTCCACCTTTCGCATGTACAGCTCCGATAAGATGTTATTACTGTTGCTTCGTTCTTGGTCACCTGTATTACGTGGGACGTTTTTTCCAATGCTCGTTTTAATTTCCTGTATCGCTTCCACCATGTTGTTAGCCTGCTCCTCGGCTTCTCGCAGTTTCTCGCTTTGGTCAGCTGTTCTCGCCTCTATAGCGCGACACGCCCTGTTCTCACATTGTTTTATGGATTTTATCATGGAATCGTAGAACGTTTTGACGCTGGCTAGACTGTCGTTTCCCACTTGATCTAAATCGCGTCGCTTAGCAGTGATGACCTGTAGATAGAATGAATATGAATTATGATGAGGTTTAAGAAGTTACGCTCTCTCTCTTCTTAATATCACGGTCTTTTTCTCCCTAATAATAATAAGTACAAACAACTAAATAGGTTTGCACTTTGAAACCGTTATGTAAACGTTGCTAATACAGTGTCATTATTGATCAACGTACAATTATCTACCCAAGTTTAAACACAAATGTACGGTAAACACTGGAAAAGGTCAAGGCATTTGCAACGTTTCTGCCCAATAATGCGTCCCGAATAAAGTAGTACATACTGACATGTGTGCGCAGTTCATCTCGTTTTCTGACAATGTACAATCGAAATGTTTGGAATTTTCGACAAGCTTAGTTCGTTTGAATACTAGTTGGTTTGCTTTATTCATTGGAATAAGTCCACATTGTGATGTCTTTAGAATATTATTGTCAGTTTAAACAATGTCTTTGTGTGAGGCGATCGTCTGAAAATTATATTTAGATTAAAAATTACTGAAATAGTTTTGCTAGCATACATGTAACAATGGTTCAGCTGCAACATGATATTTGTCTGAGATTTGATTTCGACCTTAATGGAACTTAAGATTAGAACTGCGTCCTGTTATTAATTTCAGGTGAATTTTCCAAATGTCCCTACGGAAGTTTATATCCGAATGTTTCTGGTAGTTTCAATAGGTGTGTCACTATATAGTTTATGTCCGAGGGTTTCTGGTAAATCCAATAGGTGTGTCACTACATATGAAGGTACATGTCCGAATGGTTATTGTACATCCAATAGGTGTGTCGCATAATAATAATAATACAACATAACAATTTGATGCCATTAAAGCTGCACACCGGCCTTGTCGTTCAATCCTGAATTCCGGACATATGATCCCCGAGTACCAGTTAACAGAGGGGCATGAATCCTGAGTACCAGTTAACAGAGGAGCATGAATCCCGAGTGCCAGTTAACAGAGGGGCATGAATCCCGAGTACCAGTTAACAGAGGGGCATGAATCCCGAGTACCAGTTAACAGAGGGGCATGACTCCCGAGTACCAGTTAGCAGAGGTGTATGAATCCCGAGTACCAGTTAACAGAGGGAATGAATCCCGAGTACAAGTTAACAGAGGGCATTAATCCCGAGTACCAGTTAACAGAGAGCATGCATCCCGAGTACCAGTTAACAGAGGGCATGCATCCCGAGTACCAGTTAACAGAGGGCATGCATCCCGAGTACCAGTTAACAGAGGAGCATGAATCCCGAGTGCCAGTTAACAGAGGGCATGAATCCCGAGTGCCAGTTAACAGAGGGGTATGAATCCCGAGTACCAGTTAACAGAGGGCATGAATCCCGAGTACCAGTTAACAGAGGGGTATGAATCCCGAGTGCCAGTTAACAGAGGGCATGAATCCCGAGTGCCAGTTAACAGAGGGCATGAATCCCGAGTGCCAGTTAACAGAGGGCATGCATCCCGAGTGCCAGTTAACAGAGGGCATGAATCCCGAGCACCAGTTAACAGAGGGCATGAATCCCGGGTACCAGTTAACAGAGGAGCATGAATCCCGAGTACCAGTTAACAGAGGGGCATGAATTCCGAGTACCAGTTAATAGAGGGATATGAGTCATGCTTATAAATTCAAAATCATACTTTCCCTGCGTACCATAATGGGGGTCACCTATTTTACAAACCTTCTGCTCCTCCAGAATCTTTTGCATGACGTCGTCCATGGTTTGTGCTGCTGAGCTGATTTCGTCTCTTAGTCTGCTTTCCGCTTGTTCTGTTCCAATAATATCACACGACGCCGATATCTTCGCATGGCAGACTGAACAGCATGACTTATTGTGTAGGAAGCAGAACGAATCGAATTCTCCCTTATGCAGATTGCACTGGTTCCTAGCAAAGGAGGACATCGTGTATGCTCTGTAAGTAAAATGATCAGGGATGTGACCACAATAGAAGTGAAGAGAATAAACCATTTAATTGCAGCTCTCCAGTGGGGCAGCGAGGTGACAACACAGGCCGTATTCAGTGTATAAACCGTACAAACACATACTCGGAATTATCTTTCGACTTGGCCAGACAAAGCAAGTGTTCAGGCCAGATAGACGGTTTCCCCAACATATATAAACGTACGTATATATTGTACATACACACTTGCCGACCGAAAGCGGTCTCAATTTGAGCGGATGACTCTTTTTTATAGATAAGAATAGCCTTTGATCACTTCAGAAATTAATTTTCTTGCAAACAAATCCCTCTTCCAATGTCATTTTAACACAAATACAGCATCTGTCGGAAATGCCACTATATTGCAACGGAAACCCCGTTATGTTGATATTGACATTACCTTGGCCCGGGTGGATTCGCAATATGAACGTAGATACTATTTACACCCATGCAGTTCGTCGGTCTCTAACGCATAGTTGTTTAGGTGCTGATCACTAGTTGTCGATAATATGTACGTCAAGTTGTGATGATGGGATTTGTGTGCAGAGACAAAACCATGAATTAGGTTCCCACATTAGATATGTTCCACCTACCGATGGTCATTATTAACAATCGCGGATCACACCCAATATGTCAGTCCAACAAAGTGATATCACCATAGATTTATTGAAGGCAAACAACCCGGTCACTCGAAGGATATGTTTCTCACCGAATGCGACAAGAAAATTCAGCCACATTTCAAGAAACTGACTGCACGATAGACCGCTTATCAATTGAACAGCCCACTTTCAGTTAGAAATAGGCCGAGGCCTGCGTAGATGTTAATGTATATCGATGCAATATGGCCCACTACAATATTAGTTAAATATATCTGTGATATTTATTAAATTTGTGTCAGATTTGACACCATATTGCTAACAATTGTACGTGTTATATATGTACCGGAACCACAACATAATTAGATCAGACCAATGAGGCCCTACACTGACAATATATTCGGTTTTTATTGGTATTGATCAATACCCAATCTGATTCCCTTGGTTTTGATCAAAACCAAATCTGAATCCCTTGGTTTTGAGGACATGTTCAATACCATATATTGGTTTTGACTGATAGTCTTCAAGAGTTATCGTTACTGTTTCCGTGTAACACATGGCCAGACTGGCAGTCGCCATTTAATTTCGAAGCGACTGAAACACATTCTAGTGTTAAAATCACAGCAAATAACTTAGACTGGTTCAATGGGTGATCACAGATATGTTTCCCGACGGCCGGACAATCTTATCTTCGGGAATCTTGACATGTATGTATCTACTAACTATTAATTATAGGATGCTTTCAGTTTCGACTTCAACTTTACACGAAATCTTCACACGTATTTTGTATCAGCACACAAGCTCATATATGGGCACCAACACGATAGAGAAGTGATAGAACATTTCAAACTCAACAAATAAGATTATGCCTTTGTCAATGGATAACTTGAAGACATAACAAATTTTCATCAAAAAGACTTCAAGTTGAAAAAGAAATTTCTCAGTATATTTGATTAACATTTGTCATGCTGTTTGAAATTGGTCATGTCCACATCAACTTATCAGGTTTAGAACTTTAGGTCATGTATATGGAATGGCATGTACTTTTACATTTATTACTTATTTACGCTTAAGCCTAAATCACTTACACGTAAATGCAAATTATTTATGCTTAAATGCAATTGATTTATGCTTTAGCACAAAAGGATCATAATGTTCATATTTATGCTTATGTGCAAATAAGAAGTAAATATTAAAACCATGTCCCATATTGTATGGGAGTTCGTATTCACATTTAATAGCCAATTACGCTTAAGCGTAATGCATTAAGCCTTTATGCTTGAGCGTAATTCAGATTTCCATTATGCTTTTCAAAGCATAATCTATTACACTTAAGCGTAAAGCCATTACGCTTAAGCGTAAAGCCATTATGCTTAAGCGTAAAGCCATTACGCTTAAGCGTAATGTCGTTATAAATATATGCTTAAGCGCAATGTCATTACGCTTAAGCGTAATTCATATTCCATATATATGTGAAAACTCCCCTTAAGCTGAAATGGATGCAGCCAATTCCTGATGCTAGTAACTTTTGACAAATATCTAGCTTAGATGATATCATTATATGTAAGGTAATAATGCTATGAACATCTATTATGCTTAAGCGTAATGGCAGTGCGCTTAAGTGTAAATTTCAATTTTCAGTGCTTTATGACTAATTGTATTCTCTCTATATTAAATATATTTTGAGCCCTGAATATGCTTAAGCATAATTAGCTATTAAATGTGAATTTGGCCTCCCATACCAATATGGGTGAACCTCTTTGAAAATCAATCTTTATTTAGACCGATCTGTCTATATTTGTTGGCCAATCAGTCTAAACAGATTGAATGTTGACAATTTGCCAATATATAAGACATAAAATTTTCAACAACAAAAATCTTAAAGTTGAAAAAAGACATTTGACAGTTTATTTGATAAAAAGTTGTCATTCCGTTTGAAAATTATCATGATTCATGGCAATTTATCAGGTATAGGTGAATAGGTGTATGGGAGGCCATCCACAAATTACTTACACTTTAGAAGCGAAAAATTATTGATCATATTTATGCTCAAGCGCAAATAAGGTACACATGTTAAAATCGCATCCCATATGGGTGAACCACCCAATGTTCTTTATTAGACCGATCGGTCAAAATAGTCTAGACCAATCTGTCTAAATTCTTCCTGTCAGTACCTTCTCTGACACCGGTCTAACTAAATTGTAAGAGAAGGAACTCCCAAATGTAGGTCAGTAGGTGTGTGAGAAGAAAGCATTTTCACAGTTATTCCTTATTTGCACAAAAGTGCAAATTATTTACTCTTGAGCACAAATTATTTACGCTTGAGCACAAATTATTTACAAATGAGCACAAATCATTATCATTTATTCTTAAGCACAAATGGATCACCCAGACCTGTTTTATAATATTTCATTAATTAATAATTTAATCAAAATGAAGATAATTATGTCACAACATAGACATAACAAAAAGATGGGCTTACTAAGGCTAATGGGTTACTTATACCACCCCCACCCACTGAATATTTATTGTTTTAAATATAATAACTTGATGGTAACATCAGCTGTATGATGCAATATGTATATCAACATAACTGCATCGTTCAATGAATGAACCCGATATTTACGACCTATTTTAATCATGCAACGAATTGCAAAACAAAAAATATTACATGTATTCGTATTTTAGAATTATTGAAAATTATGAAATTAGCACATGCTGCAAGCCCACTGAGCTCACTTGTGTCTACTTAATGCCCACGGACGCAAATAGGTAAGGTCATATAGGCAGAACATTACGGCATACAAACAGGTCTGGCAAATGTGAGAATACAGGCTATTACCTGATTACAGCTACAATAGCTGTATTCAGCTAACCTAGCCTAACCTAGCTGTATTCAGCTATATATTATACTCTCAAACCGGCTGTTTTTTTTATAATAAACTAGAAGTGCTAATTTGCTGCATCAAAATCAGGCTACCATATTCTCCGGCCACCCTCAACCAAATCAAAACCCTCACTTGTTTTCTAACTCGGTTATCTGGGAGAACTCGGTTGACGTTCACGCAACTAGTTAATCATCTAGCTGTCTTTGATTCACGCGTCACGGCATAATGTCAGCACGCCCATAACTGAGTGGCTTTGGTAGTGATTAAACGTCACTCACACGATGCGAGCATTTTATTGGCTAACGTCACATCAAGTTACAATAAATGGTGTTATGTTCCAGACTTTCATCCCAGCTAGTTGGGATGACTCGCTGTTACGCAAGCCAAGCTGTTCCCGCTAACCCAGTTGTCCCGGTTAGGCAGGATGGGACAACTCGGTTTGCCGAGTTGCCCCGGCTCATGTAATATAGCACACCATTATTTTAGTGAGAAAGAGTTCAAAGCACAGAGGACAGAGGCACCCGGCAGACCGGGTTGGGCCGGCTAAGTGCCACCGCACACGCTGCGATTAAAATCGTAAGTGGGGAATATCGCAGGAGGATGCATCCAATGCGCATGCCCACGACAATATCGTAGCCAAATCGTAGCAATCAAGCGCTGTTTGATTTTACCAGGAAAATCGTGGCATGACCTTGGCAATGGCGCGATCGTAGCTGTCACATGACCACTGTAGCACTGGTCATGTTGTAAATACCACAAAAAGAAAACATTCAAAAATGGCGCAAAGTTTACAAACTTCTTGCCCTTACAAAAATGAGGCCACATTGGTGGAGATGTGGTGCGACAGGGAGTGCAGGCCTATACCACATATCGGCAAGGAGCAGAGGGCTGCCGCAATTGTTGAAATTCAATTGGGGCAGCTGAGCCTGTTGAGTTGACATTGAAATCACACCAAATTTTATTGTAATATTGTAATCGACCCACTCTACCCGCTGTTAGTTCATAATCCAGCTAATCCACATTACTTCATGATTGGGAAATCATCAGACAAAAATAATGTAATTGTTCTTGCAAAGAGTTGACATTTCTCTTGGTGGGTGGGGGGGGGGGGGGGTTTCAGGGCATGTATGCCGGGGTGGGTGTGTTGTCGATGGAACCAAAAAACAAATTCCGCAACTCAATATTTTTTTCCTGCATGTTTTTTGACTGTTTTTGCAATGAGTTTGGCTTAAAGGTACTCAATCCGATCAGACATTCCTAAATTACTATTTCCTTGGCTTCGGGGTTATTAAGTAGTTTAAACAGAAAACTCGAGCGGTAATAATTTACTATATCTATATCTGATCACGCTGAGCTTTGACAGGTAGGTTCCTTGACTCGATTCAAATATGTTTTAACACCGAAGCCAAAGAAATACTAATTTAGGAGCGTCTGATCGGATTGAGTACCTATAAACACACTAGAAGAAGAGAAATAATGTAATTCTAACTGCTAAACTGGCTGCAGGCAGTTATCGTGTTGTATTTTGTTGCAAATTTTGAAATCCAAGATGGCCGCTGGCAGCCATGTTTTTTTTAGCCGATTGAACCCCAAATGACACATTCATATTTACATGTTATATTAACATCCATGAATGCACAGAAATTCATATACAGCTGTTTACAGTGAATCCCCCCCCCCACCCTCGCAAATCTCTGTTTTAGTGATAAAAGGGGGGTTGGGTGTCCAAATATGGTCGAAAAAACTGCCGAAAACAGAAAAACAATTTGGATGTGGGGGTGAGTGAGTCCCAACTAGGGTCGAACAGTAAAAATCAGCATACGTGCCTGAATTATTTTCCGAGCTCACCCCCTTATCCAGTTAGGATTCTCTCTTAACCAAAATATGGTAATACAGACCAATTAAGGAATTTACTATGATGGTATTGTGAGTTGTAAGTTGTAGATGTACCAAACACAAATCTAAATATATGGAAACGGTGCATTATCGTGACTCTGCTTATAAACAATTCACTGCTCTTTTTGATCGACTTGCATTTTCTCTGATACAAAGCGTGTTTTGTGAATAATATCACATTCATATAATAATTATGCTATACTATATAATAGTATCTTCTTGAGGAAATTATCATAATTTGATAAATGTTATTTCTAAACTATAACCTAAATGAAGCCCGCCCGACCCAAAGTCATGAATAATGTGATTACTCACACCCCCACCCATGATGGGTATTTCACCTGTAATCAAACCATGCTACATGTATGACATGCCTGCAATAATGTTTTCTTTGTTTGAAATCCTATATGTCGTGGCCAGTACATTGAAAATATTGATATCCAGAATATGTGATATTTTAAGTAAATCTATAGATGTACATGTCATTTCATATACTAGTACATGTCCAAGCCTTGAAATGGAGTGTGCCTGTCATTCGCAGAATGAGGTCCCCAGAGGGTGAACTTAGTGATGGTACCCCGCACAGTGGGCTAGCATCACCAAATGCACCATCTGGAGAGGTTCACAGAGGGTGAATTTGGTGATGCTAGCCCACTATGTGGGGTACCATAACTAAATTCTTCCTCTGGGGACCTCATTCTGCAAATGACAGACACACTATTTCAAGGCTTGTTGGTATCATTTTATAAGACCTGTATGATATATTTTATAGAGGACGGTCAGCTAGAAGTCTTGCTGTGGAAGTAAATTGACTGGAAGACATACACTGGACCAAAGTTGGAACTTGGATGTATTCAATTTACAACTGTAAGTTTTTATATAAATACGCATCACTTAGAAGATGTATAATCTGATTTGACGCCCCCTAAATTACTATTTCTTCAGCTTCGGGTTTAAATAATATTTTATTTGAGTTGAGGATCCTATCCCTCAAAGCTCTGAGTTATCAAATCTGTTAATTTTATCCACCTCGATTATTTGTCAGCCTACCAAACATTCCACTGACTTCTTCTAGAAATATGCAGATATACAAGATATTGAGAGGTCTCGCAAGGTCATCGCAAATCAATTTCGGAAGATAACATGATGAAAAGTAATGTTGGATGACTATTGGCTTTCGGTGTAAATTTCCGTTGTTGTTCGAGTTGTAACTGGATGATCCGGGGACAATCAGATCAGATTGTGCGCCTTTAACAAAAAGCTTTATGTTGTATGTTTGTTGAATTTAGTTCTAAATTCCCTACCTATGGAAAAGAGTCCAAACAAATAATGTCTAGCAGATTGTGTACTTTTAAGTGTCATGGTATGGACTAAGACTAAATAAAATAATACCTGTGAAGAGTAACTGGAGATTAAAAAGACAGGGGCAATTGGGAGGGGGGGGGGTGAATAATCACCGCATTTTGCACTTTAATTCACAGAATACTGATGACACTATATAAACCTTAGCCATGATAGCCTTATAAATGGCCTGGTAAATATCCAATAACCTGATGTGCTTTTAAAGACAAATTAAAGTGATGTGAAACAATCCAGTGAGGTGTTCCCGGACCTGCTGATGGAATAATAAACAAACAAAATAAGTTATCCAAATAGTCAGAAAACAACATCATTGTTATAAACAAATTAAACTCAGTGACTAGTATAATAGTATTGGGACAATCATTTCAGTAATGTTTATACTCAATAAGGTGCCCTGAATAAAGTAGTAAATGTTTACATTTGTGCGTGGTTCAACCGTTGTATTCTCTGAAATGCTACAGTGGATATGGTTGGAATTTTAGTTCTTAATCTCAGGTTTTTGTTACATAATTCCAGTGGGGATAGTGTTTGGATACTAACTGTTTGTGTATATGCACCCATATATGCCTGTTTAAAAAAAGGGGATGTATTATGCTGCATGTCTGTCTGTTAGTTCGCTTTTGGATTCCAGATGTCAGATGGTAACTTTAGATAGTCTCAAATGAGTTGAATGAAATTTGAAATGTGTGTGTTTTAATGTACAAAATACAGGTCCAGTTTGAGTTTTAGTTCAGCACGTCAATTTCACCAGAGTTAAAGGCCTTTTGTTGGAATTGCCATGGGCATATTTTGCCATGCCCTAACAATGCTTTTAGTATTCAATGAAATAAGTCTGCAATATATGTCTTTAAATCTGACTTTTCCTAAACATAGTATTTTATGCATTTCTTTTCAGAGTATGTTCGTTCACTGGCATTGGAAACTTTAGTATCAGAATGTGCACAGCCCACAGAGGAGGCATGTGTGTTATCTGCGCAGATACAATATGTTATTCGTCAACTTTTCATTCATAAATATTGCACCACAATATACAAGTGTGGTGCAGCCTGTGGGAAGTTAGTAACATGCTATGCTGTCAAGTGCTGCTATATTCATCAGATGCCAATATAAAGGAGTTTGCTGACCTTTAAATTTCTACTGCATGACAGGTGTAAAACAGATGAGCTGTCATTCTTGGGAATGTTCAATATAAGAAGGGTGTGATGAACTATATATTAAGTGTTAATTCATTGCAATTGTTGCGATGGTGAGGTGTGCACAGACATCAGGAATATACACTGCTGTGGAAGAATGGCTAGGATGACAATTATTCCTCCTGGATATGTTTGAATTAAAGTTTAATTTACAAAATCTCACTGTGTCTTCATTGATGTTTATCTTAAAACTTCATTCAACATTGATGCAACCAATTATGTCATTTGGACAATTTACTTCATCTTCGACTCTTAATTTTGGTTGCTTATGATATGATTCATGAATGGGGTGGCCCTCACATGTGCAGGCAAATTACATGCCTCAATTTAAGGTTACTGATAGCACTTAAATGGTAGAATAGTCCTAAGAGGTTTGTGATTTCAGGAAATTTTACATGTAATTTGCCACATCTTGCAGCATCTTGTGGAATTTAGTTCTATGCCAGCATGCACACTTGAAAAATTAATCACAAAATTATGTGAGAAACACTTGACTGTTTGCGTACCAACTGTTTCTATCATAATAATTTCAGGACTGTGTAAACAGTAAATAAGTGATAACCGTAAACAAAAGAATTACATGGTCACCGTAGAAACCATCAAAAATAATGGGTTTTCGTATAATTTAAGATTTGACCAATTGGCAAAAAGAACCCATATACAAGTACATGTATGTTTGTGGAAGGGTATGAAAGCCATAATATAGAAATTTGATAGCCTGTAGTATGCAAGTGATCAGCTGAATTTTTGTTCTGGAAATGGAATCTGGTGGCATCTGTTTCAGACTGTCTAAAGTCTTTTTCTAATTAGCCCTTTAATATATCAATGGATTGGTAATTATAATGAAAATCAATTTATGCCTTGAGTCATAAATTAATTTTCATTATAATTTTACATGTCAAACTTGGAAAACCAAATTCATTAATGTGCTGCATATATTTTGTTGAGTATGGATATGGTACAATAAATGGGTGGATTTAGTGTACAGTACCCTTAAAGGTTGCATAAGTATGTTGTATGGCACATTTATCAATAAATTGTGCAAAAAAGGAACTTTTTGGTCAAAACCAAAATTGGTTTTTATCAAAACCAAAATTGGTTACATATATGGGACAAAAGCTCAATACCAATTTTGGTTTTGATCAAAACCAGTTGGCGCTTGGTATTTGGTTTTTATTAAAACCTAATGGTTACATATATGGGACAAAAGTTCAAAACCAATTTTGGTTTTGATCGAAACCAAATATTCATGCAATTTGGTTTTTATCAAAACCAATTTTGGTTTTTATCAAAACCAGTTGGCGCTTGGTATTTGGTTTTGATCAAAACCTAATTTGGTTACATATATGGGACAAAGTTAAAAACCAAATTTGGTATTTTAAAAAACCAAAACGTTTAAGAGTGTAGTATGAGGATCTGACGGACAAATTGTGTCGATTGTCAAAAAAGGATATTTTAGCACGATCGTCTACTTATTAGTCCGCGACCAAAAAGTAGTAACTGTATCATAACTGACGTTCTCAATTATAAGTTCTAGACATATCAGATGCGCAAATAATTGTGTAGATTACCTGGCTGCCTGTATGATACGAATGGTGGCAATTGCAAGTATTTTTCAGTTTTCATTTGCGTGTTAAGGAATGTGTTAAACATCTGCCAATCGTTTTCGACTCTTTTTAATAGTTCGCAACTCAACTGTTAATTAATAAATTGTAAATAACGCAGCGTTTAAAATATGTCTCGCATTTTTTCCTGATATTTGTGCATAAAATAAGTTATTTTAAAGTACTTCAAACAGGTCCAGCGCATGACAAATCATCCGTATCTATATCCTGGTACGTTAAAAGTGAAACACTATTGGAATACCATTCACCCTAAATCTAGTTGGATAAGAAGTAAATCAACCGTTGTATGCCAACAGCACATATCTGCGTTGTGTGAAAAGTTGCATGACAATTTTGTTGGATACACTTTTACACAACGTTGCATATATATTTACTACCAACGGTTGTATGTTAATTATACAACGTGTTGGATGACATGGATCAACATTAATTGCCCACAGCACCTATATACGTTTATTGAACTGTTGGGTGTTGGGTAGAGTTGGATGATATTTGTTGATTGGAAAGTTTACCCAACGTTGATTGGAAATTAATATGGTGCAAGACGTCGTGTACCTTTGTTATAATTATTCTTTGTACGATACACTGATTATGTAGGCTTTATGTGTTGAGTGTATGAGTGTACTACTTTAGTCAAATTAGTGCCGTCAGCAGTTGTGTAAATTTGTAAACTTCAAAATTTTGCAAATATAAATAAATATACACTCAATACATAAAGCCTACATAATCAGTATATCGTGCAAAGAATAATTATAACAAAGGTATACTATACCGGCAAAGCTATCCACGACGTCTTGCCCAATTTTCCAGTCGCTCAGGAGTTTTTCACGCAGTCGTCCATCTTGTTTTGAAATATTTGGAGCCAAAAACTCGCATGCTCGCCCGCACCGGAAACGCGCTGCTATTGGATGACCCGGTCGCTTGGCGGTTTTATCCAATGTGGTGTGAAAGTAATATCACAGAAGACAGTTCACGCTATCAGTTGTGTACATCGTACTAAACTGTTGGATAATAAGTACACAACAAATTTGCACCCAACGAGTTGTATAAAACGTTCATCCAACTAGATTTAGGGTGTTCTTTGTGGATTAGTATGAATGGACGGGATGATCGTGTAATTTAATGTATTCAACTATATCAATTAGAATAGCATGTTCGCTGCTAATTGTGCTGCTATGCGAAGTCATGATATTCATCAAATATGCATACACATTACTCTGGGAACAGTGGGTGTACCGGTGGGTATTACTTCTACTTCATACAAAGAATGGATGTGGACAGCGCCGAAACATTGACCAGGATGGCACAGGAGACAGAACTGTGACAACTGTTAAAATGGTGAGTTCTAAGTTTGTAACTTTATCTCTGAACCAACTTTGTACCGGCTGTACTGATATGGTATTTACAAGTAATTTGTACTCCAGTACACGAAACGTGTTCATTGCTTTCCGTGCATCATGGTTACCGGTAATTGTATTGTCATACATGCATAATGTACACTCTTTTATAACACAGTCAAATATCAAATTATAGTTGATGCCATATTCTTTGAGCGTTCAATCTTCCCTGTAATATATACCGATAATATGTGTATGTGTACATGAAATTGATTTCTACATGTAGCTCCAAAACTCCAAACAATTAATCATATTTCATTTACAGCTTAAAAGAGTGCAACTGTTCCATAGTTGGGTATATTTGATGCTATGAATCCTTCTTGTTAGTCAATAGTACACTGTGGAATATGTTAGAACAAAATAATTTTCAGACAGCAACACTATTTCTTAAATTTATGGAACACATATTTTCGAAGTCATATCCAAAAATGATTAAATATCTTGAATTGATTTATTAATTTAAGTGAAATTCCATCTGCAGTGGCTGAAACCCTGATGTAGTTTGACCACCACCACTCAGATTAAATCCGGAATTCAACCTTAACCCTTTCATGCTGGGAACCGCACTGGCGAGACATTAAATACAATTTGACAGTGCATTATCTTATATATAGGAGTCTTGCATCCGAAGCCTCGCACATATAAGGGAATAAACTGGTCTACAGGGTCAAGTACATATTTTTAGGCCAATGAGTATGCATGAAAATGCATTGGGCCATTGGCACAGGGTTTTTTGCAAAACAATCAGGAAGCTCCAATCATGCATGGGCTAATATTATCACGTAATTCAGGACCAAGTTAAGGATGATATAGTTAACAGATCTTCTTATTTATTGGGAAAGCAAACATTTTGGGAAATAAATTTAAACTAAAATACACTGTTAAACAAATCCGTTCTACACTGACAATAAATTCGGTTTTTATTGGTATTGATCAATACCAAATCTGATTCCCTTGGTTTTGATCAAAACCAAATCTGAATCCCTTGGTTTTGAGGACATGTTCAATACCATATATTGGTTTTGACCGATAGTCTTCAAGAGTTATCGTTACTGTTTCCGTGGAGCACACGGCCAGATTGGAGGTCGCCATTTTATTTCGAAGCGACTGAAACACATTCTAGTGTTAAAATCACAGCAAATAACTTAGACTGGTTCAATGGGTGATCACAGATATGTTTCCTGATGGCCGGACAATCTTATCTTCGGGAATCTTGACATGTATGTATCTAGAAACTTTTAATTATAGGATGCTTTCGGTTTCGACTTTAACTTTACACGAAATCTTCACACATATTTTGTATCAGCACAAAAGCTCATATATGGGCACCAACACGATAGAGAAGTGACAGAACATTTCAAACTCAACAAATAAGATTATGCCTTTGTCAATGGAGAAGAGATAAAAAAAATTCATCAAAAAGACTTCAAGTTGAAAAATTAATTTCTCAGTAAATTTGATAAAAATTTGTCATGCTGTTTCAAATTGGTCATGTTCACAGTAATTTATCAGGTTTAGAACTTTAGGTCATGTTTATGGAATGGCATGTACTTTTACATTTATTCCTTATTTGCGCTTAAGCTTAAATCACTTACGCGTAAATGCAAATTATTTTGCTCAAATGCAAATCATTTACGCTTAAGCACGAAAAGATCATAATTTTCATATTTATGCTTAAGTGCAAATAAGAAGTAAATATTAAAACCATGTCCCATATTGTATGGGAGTTCAAATTCACATTTAATAGCCAATTACGCTTAAGTGTAATGCATTAAGACATTACACATGAGCGTAATTCAGATTTCCATTATGTTTTTCAAAGCATCATCTATTAAACTTAACCGTAAAGCCATTACGCTTAAGCGTAATGTCGTTATGCTTAAGCGTAATGTCAATACGCTTAAGCGTAATTCATATTCCATATGTGAAAACTCCCCTGAAGCTGAAATGGATGCAGCCAATTCCTGATGCTAGTAACTTTTGACAAATATCGAGCTTAGATTATATCATTATATGTAAGGTAATAAGGCTATAAAAATATGTTATGCTTAACCGTAATGCCAGTGCGCTTAAGTGTATTTTTCAATTTTCAGTGCTTTATGACTAATTGGATTCTCTCAATATTAAATATATTTTGAACCCTTAAGCATAAGTAGCTATTAAATATGAATTTGGCCTCCCATACCAATATGGGTGAACCACAAATCAATCTTTATTTAGACCGATCTGTCTAAATGTGTTGGGCAATCAGTCTAAACAGATTGAATGTTGACAATTTTCCAATAGATAAGACATAAAATTTTCATAAAAAAAATCTTAAAGTTGAAAAAGACATTTGGCAGTTTATTTGATAAAAAGTTGTCATTCCGTTTGAAAATTATCATGATTCATGGGAATTTATCAGGTCTAGGTGAATAGGTGTATGGGAGGCCATGCGCAAATTACTTAAAAATTTAGAATAAAAAAATTATGGATCATAATTATGCTCAAGCGCAAATAAGGTACAAATGTTAAAATCGCATCCCATATTGGTGAACCATCGAATGTTCTTTATTTGACCGATCGGTCTGAAACGTCTAGACCAATTGGTCTAAACTCTTCCTGTCAGTACCTTCTCTGACACCGGTCTAACTAAATTTTCACATTTATTCATTATTTGCGCAAAAGTGCAAATTATTTACTCTTAAGCACAAATTATTTACGCTTAAGCGCAAATTATTTACAAATGAGCACAAATCATTATCATTTATTCTTAAGCACAAAATTGACAAATGGATCACCCAGACCTGTTTGAATTTTATAATATTTCATTAATTAATCATATAATCAAAATGAAGATAATTATGTCACAACATAGACATAAAAATTTGATGGGCTTACTAAGGCTAAGGGGTTACTTTTTCCACCCGCACCCACTGAATAATTATTGTTTTAAATATAAAAACTTAATGCTAACAACAGTTGTATGATGTTTTATTTATATGGACATGACTATACGTCGTTTAATAAATGGACCCGATATTTACGACCTATTTTAATCATGCACAAATTACAAATCAAAAAATTATTTGCATGTATTCGTATCTTCGAATTATTGAAAATTATGAAATTAGCACATGCTGCACGACCACTGAGCCTCACTTGTGTCTACTTCCTGCCCACGGACCCAAACAGGTAAGGTCATATAGGCAGAAAATTACGGCATACAAACTGATTACCCGTATAATTTTCCTAAAAAAAATAAATTACCTCGAGGCAGCTTTTAGTTTCCCTCATGATCCTTCGGCAGACATATATTCTCAAAATATTTGTCTTCACATTGATATAATGACCACTATTCATGTGGTTCTATCAGTGTCTACTGTTAACACAATGAAGTCAAGATAGCAATTGTTTTACCTGTCTTGTTGACTTATAAAATAAATTAAGAATTTCCTCGCGTGAGCTTGTTATGTTACATGAGCCGGGACATCTCGGTTAGTGAACCTTCAGACGACCACGATTCAATCGTAAGTGGAAGGATTTTCGTCGTAGGAAGTAACAGGAAGATGGAGTGCGCATGCTCACGTCTAAATCGTAGAACAAAAAATAATATCAGACAGTGTTTGATTTTAGATACGATATCGTGGCGTATCCTTGGTTACATCCACTTGCGACGTAATCGCAGTCGTGTGTATGTAAAAACCGTAGCTGGAAATGGTTGTAGGGTAGTCAATCACATGCTTTAGAACAACCTACGTTAGAATAATGCACGTTACATCGCAATCGTCTGAACAAACTATCCACGATCTCGTCGGGCCCGATCCCTCCACTTACGATGTGTATCGTGGTCGTCGGAAGGTACACTTAGCCGAGACAACACAGTCTGCGGGGACAAATCAATCATGCTGTTATGTGAGCTGAGACAACTCGGTTAGCTGGGACAACTCGGTAGTCAACGTCAACCGAGTTGTCCCAACTAGCTAACCGAGTTGTCCCAGCTAGCTAACCGAGTTGTCCCAGCGAACTCGGTTTGACGAGTTGACGCGGCTCATGTAACAGCACACCATTATTTTAGTCAGTCAGCACAGAGGACCTAGGCACCCGGTAGACCGGGTTGTCCCGGCTAATCGAGTTGTCCCGCTCATGTAACAAGCCCCTAAATACATAGGCCTACAGGGCACTCAAAGAATTCTTGGAAAAATGACCACATCATGCTTGATTCTAGTTTGCAATTTGGGAACTACGCATTCATCAATATTTAACACATTTACAATGATTTTTCACAAGCAAATTCTTGATGAATATATAACAATTAAACAGTGATTTATTTACAAACATCAATTTCAATGGAAAACTACATTACTTCCGATTGGACACTCGGAACTATCGGATCGTTCAATGAAAATGTTCCGTTGCGCTCGAAGGCGAAGATAAAATTATTGGCGCAATCAATAATCGCATTGAAATCACACCAAATTTTATTGTAATTGACCCACTCAACCCGCTGTCATTTCATAATCTAGCTAATCCACATTACTGCATGATTGGGAAATCATCAGATAAAAATAATGTAATTGTTCTGGCAAAGAATTGAATATTTCTCAATCCAGTCGGCGGTGGGGGGGGGGATTCAGGGCACGTATGCCGGGGTGGATGTGTGGTCGACGGGACCAAAAAAAAAATTCCGCAACTCAAAAATTTTGTTCCTGCATGTTTTTTTACTGTTTTTGCAATGAGTTTGGCTTAAAGGTACTCAATCCGATCAGATGCTCCTAAATTACTATTTCTTTGGCTTCAGGGTTATTGATTGGTTTAAACAGAAAACTCGAGCGGTAATAATTTACCACTCAATTGTTTCTGTTTAAACTCTAGTTTCTGGCCCAGAAAGAATTTAAATAACTAACTTGAAAAATCTATATCTGATCACGCTGAGCTTTGACAGGTAGGTTCCTTGACACGATTCAAATATATTTTAACCCCGAAGCCAAAGAAATAGTAATTAGGAGTGTCTGATCGGATTGAGTACCTTTAAAACACCTTAGAATAAGAGAAATAATGTAATTCTAACTGCTAAACTGGCTGCAGGCAGTTATCGTGTTGTATTTTGTTGCAAATTTTGAAATCCAAGATGGCCACTGGCAGCCATGTTTTTTTTAGCCGAATGACCACAAAATGACACATTCCTATTTACATGTTATGTTAACATCCATGAATGCACAGAAATTCATGTACAGCTGTTTACAGTGAATCCCCCCCACCCTCGCAAATCTCTGTTTTTGTGATAAAATGGGGGTTGGGTGTCCAAACAATTTGGATGTGGGGATGAGTGAGTCCCAACTAGGGTCGAAAAGTAAAAATCAGCATACGTGCCTGAATTATTTTCCGAGCTCACCCCCTTATCCAGTTAGGATTCTCTCTTAACTAAAATATGGTAATACAGACCAAATAAGGAATTTACTATGATAGTATTGTGAGTTGTAAGTTGTAGATGCACCAAACACAAATCCAAATATAAGGAAATGATGCATTATCGTGACTCTGCTTATAAACAATTCACTGCTCTTTTTATTCGACTTGCATTTTCTCTGACACAAAGAGTGTTTTGTGAATAATATCACATTCATATAATAATTATGCTATACTATATAATAGTATCTTCTTGAGGAAATTATCATAATTTGATAAATGTTATTTCTAAACTATAACCTAAATGAAGGCCGCCCGCCCCGAAGTCATGAAGAATGTGATTATTAACACCCCCATCCATGATGGGTATTTCACCTGTCATCAAACCATGCTACATGTATGACATGCCTGCAATAATGTTTTCATTTGCAGAATGATGTCCCCAGAGGGTGAGTTTAGTGATGGTACCCCGCACAGTGGGCTAGCATCACCAAATACACCCTCTGGAGAGCTCATGCTGCTTACACCTCAGCAGAAGGAGGTTCACAGAGGGTGAATTTGGTGATGCTATCCCACTATGTGGGGTACCATAACTAAATTCTTTCTCTGGGGAACTCATTCTGCAAATGACAGACACACTATTTCAAGGCTTGTTGGTATCATTTTATAAGACCTGTATGTTATATTTTAGTGAGGACTGTCAGCTAGAAGTCTTGCTGTGGAAGTAAATTGACTGGAAGACATACACTGGACCAAAGTTGGAACTTGGATGTATTCAATTTACAACTGTACATGTAAGTTTTTATATAAATACGCATCACTTAGAAGATGTATAATCTGATTTGACGCCCCCTAAATAACTATTTCTTCAGCTTCGGGTTTAAATAATATTTTATTTGAGTTGAGGATCCTATCCCTCAAAGCTCTGAGTTATCAAATCTGTTAATTTTATCCACCTCGATTATTTGTCAGCCTACCAAACATTCCACTGACTTCTTCTAGAAATATGCAGATATACAAGATATTGAGAGGTCTCGCAAGGTCATCGCAAATCAATTTCGGAAGATAACATTATGAAAAGTAATGTTGGATGACTATTGGCTTTCGGTGTAAATTTCCGTTGTTGTTCATGTTGTAACTGGATGATCCGGGGACAATCAGATCAGATTGTGCACCTTTAACAAAAAGCCTTATGTTGTATGTTTGTTGAATTTAGGTCTAAATTCCCTACCTATGGAAAAGAGTCCAAACAAATAATGTCTAGCAGATTGTGTACTTCTAAGTGTCATGGTATGGAATAAGACTAAATAAAATAATACCTGTGAAGGGTAACTGGAGATTAAAAAAACAGGGGCAATTGGGGGGGGGGGGGGTGAATAATCACTGCATTTTGCACTTTAATTCACAGAATATTGATGGCACTATATAAACCATAGCCATGATAGCCTTATAAATGGCCTAGTAAATATCCAATAACCTGATGTGCTTTTAAAGACAAATTAAAGTGATGTGAAACAATCCAGTGAGGTGTTCCCGGACCTGCTGATGGAATAATAAACAATCATGCCAAAATAATTTATCCAAATAGTCAGAAAACAACAATTAAAGTCAGTGACTAGTATAATAGTAGTGGGACAATCATTTCAGTAATGTTTATACTCAATAAGGTGCCCTGAATAAAGTAGTAAATGTTTACATTTGTGCGTGGTTCAACCGTTGTATTCTCTGAAATGCTACAGTGGATATGGTTGGAATGTTAGTTCTTAATCTCAGGTGTTTGCTACATAATTCCAGTGGGGATAGTGTTTGGATACTAACTGATTGTGTATATGCACCCATATATGCCTGTTTAAAAAAGGGGATGTATTATGCTGCATGTCTGTCTGTTAGTTCGCTTTTGGATTCCAGATGTCAGATGATAACCTTAGATAGTCTCAACTGAGTTGAATGGAATTTGAAATGTGTGTGTTTTAATGTACAAAATACAGGTCAATAACCAATAACCTGATGTGCTTTTAAATACAAATTAAAGTGATGTGAAACAATCCAGTGAGGTGTTCCCGGACCTGCTGATGGAATAATAAACAAATAATTTATCCAAATAGTCAGAAAACAAAATTGTTTTCTGACTATTTGGATAAATTATTTTGGCATGATTGTTTATTATTCCATCAGCAGGTCCGGGAACACCTCACTGGATTGTTTCACATCACTTTAATTTGTCTTTAAAAGCACATCAGGTTATTGGTGGAGATAGTGTTTTGGTTCAGCACGTCAATTTCACCAGAGTTAAAGGCCTTTTATTGGAATTGCCATGGGAATATTTTGCCATGTCCTAACAATGCTTTTAATATTCAATGAAATAAGTCTGCAATATATGTCTTTAAATTTGACTTTTCCTAAACATAGTATTTTATGCATTTCTGTTCAGAGTATGTTCGTTCACTGGCATTGGAAACTTTAGTACCAGAATGTGCACAGCATACAGAGGAGGCATGTGTGTTATCTGTGCAGATACAATATGTTATTCGTCAACTTTTCATTCACAAATATTGCACCACAATATACAAGTGTGGTGCAGCCTGTGGGAAGTTAGTAACATGCTATGCTGTCAAGTGCTGCTATATTCATCAGATGCGAATATAAAGGAGTTTGCTGATCTTTAAATTTCTACTGCATGACAGGTGTAAAAACAGATGAGCTGTCATTCTTGGGAATGTTCAATATAAGAAGGGTGTGATGAACTATATATTAAGTGTTAATTCATTGCAATTGTTGCAATGGTGAGGTGTGCACATACATCAGGAATATACACTGCTGTGGAAGAATGGCTAGGATGACAATTATTTCTGCTGTATATGTTTGAATTAAAGTTTAATTTTCAAAATCTCACTGTGTCTTCATTGATGTTTATCTTAAAACTTCATTCAACATTGATGCAACCAATTATGTCATTTGGACAATTTACTTCATCTTCGACTATTAATTTTGGTTGCTTATGATATGATTCATGAATGGGGTGGCCCTCACATGTGCAGGCAAATTACATGCCTCAATTTAAGGTTACTGACAGCACTTAAATGGTAGAATAGTCCTCAGAGGTTTGTGATTTCAGGAAATTTTACATGCAATTTGCCACATCTTGCAGCATCTTGTGGAATTTAGTTCTATGCCAGCATGCACACTTGAAAAATTAATCACAAAATTATGTGAGAAACACTTGACTGTTTGCGTACCAACTGTTTCTATCATAATAATTTCAGGACTGTGTAAACAGTAAATAAGTGATAACCGTAAACAAAAAAATTACATGGTCACCGTTTATTTTCTGTTTACTTGGCAACCAACATTATTATGGTAGAAACCATAAAAAATAATGGGTTTTCGTATAATTTAAGATTTGACCAATTGGCAAAAAGAACCCATATACATGTACATGTATGTTTGTGGGAGGGTATGAAAGGCATAATATAGAAATTTGATAGCCTGTAGCATGCAAGTGATCAGCTGAATTTTTGTACTGGAAATGGAATCTGGTGGCATCTGTTTCAGACTGTCTAAAGCCTTTTTATAATTAGCCCTTTAATATATCAATGGATTGGTAATTATAATAAAAATCAATTTATGACTTTGGTCATAAATTAATTTTCATTATAATTTTACATGTCAAACTTGGAAAACCAAATTCATTCATGTGTTGCATATATTTTGTTGAGTATGGATATGGTACAATAAATGGGTGGATTTAGTGTACAGTACCCTTAAAGGTTACATAAGTATGTTGTATGGCCCATTTATCAATAAATTGTGCAAAAAAGGAACTTTTTGGTCAAAACCAAAATTGGTTTTTATCAAAACCAAAATTGGTTTCATATATAAAACTAGTTTGAGTTTTGATCAAAACCAGTTGGCGCTTGGTATTTGGTTTTGATCAAAACCTAATTTGGTTACATATATGGGACAAAAGTTCAATACCAATTTGGGTTTTGAATGAAACCAATTGCTCAATACCATTTGGTTTTGATCAAAACCAAAATTGGTTTCATATATTGATCAAGTCCTCAATACCATTTGGTTTTGATCAAAACCAAAATTTGTTTCATATATTGATCAAGTGCTCAATACCATTTGGTTTTGATCAAAACCAAAATTGGTTTCATATATTGATCAAGTGCTCAATACCATTTGGTTTTGATCAAAACCAAAATTGGTTTCATATATTTATCAAGTGCTCAATACCATTTGGTTTTGATCAAAACCACATGGTAGTGTGGTATATGGTATTGATCAAAACCTAATTTGGTTACATATATGGGACAAAGTTCAAAACCAAATTTGTTTTTTTTTTTAAACCAAAATGTTTAAGAGTGTAATACGGTAAAATGTTTAGGAAAATTGTTGCAGGCACAATGTGCCGTAAATCTGAGGAACATTTACCTGTTTTGTTAGGGTTCTATGTCCCACATGACTATGGCACTTTGTTTTTTAGGTTAAACATTTGGGTGGTCATATTATATTGTTGATATAGACTGTTAACAAGGGTACGCATCCAATATGCTATGTCGAGTTTATTGGCAGTCGAAAAAAAACTTCTGCCAATAACTTGGCAATAAGGCCCACACAAGGGCCAAAAAGTCGGACAAACCTGGTTTTCGAACTCGCCTGAAATATTATTACGGACAAACCTGGTTTTCGAACTCGTGCGATATATTGTTGCAGCAGACTCATATATCAAATATGGTTGTAATCAGTTAATATTTGATTGAGTTATCGCGCTAACAGGTGATAAAATTGCAAAAAGGTCATCAGAGATGGATAACTCTTGTCAATAAGTTCGGACGTGACCCACTTTCTTCCCACTAATCCGTTCACAAATGTCAAAGTTATAAGGCATTCTTTATGTCAGCCCACCGCCGCCCGCCCGCCGCCAGTTCACCCGCCCGCCCACCAACCATCTCTCGTCAAACCATAAGTCGATTTTTTGAAAAACTCGACTAAACATGACTATTATAAAAAAAACTCGACTAAAAATGACTATTAGGCAGCTTCCACCGAATAACTGAGGGGAGGAATTTACTCAACATAAGTGCGCAAATAATACACACATACATTGAGTTGAGTTGAGTTTTTTTGTCACTTCAAGGGATGTAGTTGACATTTCAAGTTAGACGCCCTCTCTTAGCCCTTTCATGGCGAGAGCTGCGCTAGTCAGCATTAAATACCATGTGCCCCATAGGTAGCCTCACATACATAATATAATGCACTGGCGTACAAGGGCAAGGTAAATAATGTTAGACTAATGTATTATCATTATACACACGTATATGGATACTAATTGACACTGTATCTCAACTTTGAGAAGAAGTTAAATTTTTATGATTAACAATAAATGGAATGATGAATTGCATTTTGAAATCCAAGATGGCTGCTGGTGGCCATGTTTTTTGGCCGAATTACCCCAGTATGACTCGCTTCCCATCTGCATGTCAATGCCAACAGTCGTGACAAATTTCACAACGATCCGACCAAATATACGACTTGTAGCCCATGCCAAAAAATTTAGTCATGCAAAGAGTAAAATCAAAGATGGCTGTCGGCGGCCATGTGTTATGGCCAAATGACTCCAAAATGATTGGTTCCCATCTACATGTCAATGTCAACGCGACAAATGTCATCATGATCCGAACATAGGCACGACCTGTAGCCCATGCCAAAGGATCTATTCGTCCAAAGAGTAAACTCCAAGATATCTTCCAGATGCCATGTTGTATGACAGAATAACCCCAGAGTGACTCGTTCCCATATACATGCCAATATCAACATGCACGACAAATTTCACGAAGATCAGACGAACAGTCAGGCTTGTAGCCCGTGCTAATTGATTGGAATTTGAAATCCAAGATGGCTGCTGTTGGCCATGACCCCAACATGACTCGTTTCCCATCTACATGCCAATGTCAACAGTCGTGACAAATTTCACAGTGATCCGACCAACGATAAGACTTGTAGTCAATGCCAAAGGATTTAGTCACGCAAAGAGGAAATCCAAGATGGCTGCCAGCGGCCATGATTTATGCCGAAAAATCCCAAAATGTATCGTTTCCATCTGCATGTCAATATTAACATCCACGACAAAATTTACTTTCACGATGATCAGACGAACACTCCAGCCTGTAGCCCGTGCTAATGGATGCATTACGAAATCCAAGATGGCTGCTGGTGGCCATGTTTTTGACAGAATGGCCCCAAAATAGATCGCTGGACGTAGTACAGGTCATGTTACATATTTTTTTGGATAAGCATTTCCCACCTGGAAATGGAAATCGTATCAGCATATATACCTACATAATTATGTTGAAATAATAGGCAAAAACACCCATCCCTCAGTGCCATAACATTCGCCGGAAATTGGAATCAAGAATGATGAATAATGCGCAGTGTTTGGTTTTATTATATATATCACATATAAGAAGTGTAATATGCGAATTTCCATCCTTATGCACTGGTATACGACTATCAAAACACAAGATGGTGTCCAATATGGTGGCCAATTTTTTATTTTAACACCTACTGAACGGCCAGACAAACGTCGAGAACAAGTAAATCACAGTGGTATATTTTATATTATTGAAATGACTACATAATTAACATTTCATGTCAAACATTTCAAATTAATCCATTTTATCAATTAATGCAATAAAAAGCAAAAACTTAACCCTCCCCAAATGTCATACAATTCGAAATAAAGGCATCGCCGGGTACTTGAACCGAGAACGATAGAACAATGGGAATATCTGGTTTTAATTAATGCAGAAGGCATATGCTTGTTGACAAATATATATATCGTCATTCGATATTTACTTGTGAGTCATTTGAACATATTACTTGTTGTCGAACTCATATTTTATATAATAGCAGAATGAGTCTACATGTATGTATATTTTGAATTGATCGAGTGTTGGAGCCTCAACAGCGAAGTCTCGCAGAGAGTTCCAGCTATTTACCACCCTCTACGTGAAGAAATATTTTCCTATGGCCTTGTTAACAATGGGCATCTGTTATGTCCCCTTGTTCTTCCTGATGAATGTCTTTCTAATTGGCCACTGGCATTGATATAAGGATTAACTGTCATGTGGACTGTTTTTATGGAGATGTAACCGTGAGGTAAGTGGACATAACTTGTGTAAAACCCGATTACATACAAGTTATGACCACTTACCTCACGGTTACATCTCCATAAAAATAGTCCACATGACAGCTAATCCTTATATTTATATACATTTAGCGAAAAAGCCACTTTTGTAAAATTTAATGTATTTAAATCAAAAAGTGTATGGTGACAAAAACAGCCCAAAATACCCAATAGCACCCTTGGCAAAAGTTAATAGGAACAATTTCTCTTCATATTGAAACCCGATGATGTATTAAGTCAATCCTGCGCGAGTCCAAATGCACCAAAAACATTACGCGTTCGTCTTTCCAAACCCAATGACGTATCGATGGTGTTATGAGCTTGGTGTTATGAGCCGTTGCGCATTCACCGAGAAATAACTGCAACTAGCCACGTGGGCGCCGACCAATCAGAATGCTTGATTTAGTGATGACAACACTTAGTATGTAAATATCGTAATTACCATTCAACAGTTTATATACCGGTACCTCAATTAGATCTCCTCTAAATATTCGATAGTTTAAGGACATCAGATTAAGTCTTATCATTCGGTTTCGGTAGCATAGAGCTTTGATTTGACGAACTAGTTTCGTTTCTTTTCTTTGTATTTCTGTAAGACAATGTTTTGATATTTGTGATGTGGGCTCCATGCAGTCACATTATTCGATGATAGGTAGAGCGATCAGAAAGTGTCGATGTCCAAGTTCGTGAAAGTTCTGTTGACTATGCCGATGATTTGAGAAGCTTTATTGTTTTAGGATATTATAGGAAGGCTAATCTGGCCATGTCAAATTGAGCTATAGCGATGGGATATATCACAGGACAACACATTTCGTGTTTTCGTAGGGTGTGTATTCGCTTGATGTATTATAGTTGCAGTAACTAGAATGACCACGTGAATTGCTTTCGATGTTTAGGTATGAACAATGGCTGGGCCATGCACTCTTGGCGGGAACACAATGCCTCCGATTTTTGATCCGCATTTAGAAGCTTTCTGGTGCGGTCAATGAGAAACATGCAGTAATAAGCCGAAGTTTTTTTGTAATAATTTGAAGAATTAGTTGTTTTAACGGAATTCTGAGGCGGTGCATTCATGTAACCAATATATTTTATATTATCTAATATATATTTTGGGACTTCTGTCTGTTTGTCTGTATGTATGTATGTTTATTATCAATGGCCGGGAAAACTGCCCGACGGATATCGACGAAATTTGATACCTAGGGTACTTTGGACCGGGTAGTGTTTTGGACGGGTCAAATCGTGACCCCGACATGACCTTGACATTAAAAATGGTCAATTCAAGGTCAAATCGGGTAAAACGGACGGATTTCGACGAAATTTGATGCCTAGGGTTACTTTTGTCCGGGGAGTGTTTTGGACGAGTCAAATCGTGACCCCGACATGATCTTGACCTTCAAAAATTTCAATTCAAGTTCAAATTGGGTAAAATCTGACGGATTTCGACGGGTACTTTTGTCGGGTACTTTTGTCCGGGGAGTGTTTTGAACGGGTCAAATCATGACCCCGACCTGACCTTGACCTTCAAAATGGTCAATTCAAGGTCAAAGACCGTCTTTCGCCGGAACGGAGAGGGGAAACAGCCCAGACGAAGTCGGGCCCACCAGCTAGTAATTCATATGTATGCTAATAACATAATCTTGAGGGCGTTACCATTTCTGATTATGGTTTTCTTATATATTGCTAGCGGGAACACAGCTACACCATGGTGCATTTATTCAGCGTTGGGGAGGCGTGCAGCACCGTTGTGCGATTTGCGCGCATTTATTTATATCTTAAACATGGCAGCGGTCCGTTGTGATTTTCGCCCGCATTCTGATCGTTCAAACATTTTGATTTAAACAAAGCAATTAATATTTATTTTTGATTTAATTTCACTGTATTGTCTATTTAACTTCTTGCTCAATTTAACAAATTGTTTTTCTTTGAATTAAAATATTATAACATTATAATATTTTAATTCTACGTTATAACATTCCCGAGTCACCACACCCAATTTGGTTGAATCGGTCAATGGCTCTGCTGTCTGCGATAATCGTGAACAGACAATGATAGACATATCATGTGTAGATAGATACATGCCAATGTATTCCTCATAACATTGCTTCACGGGAAGACCTCGTGTGTTGTCATACACTTGTGTTTATAGACCGTGCAAATGATACGCCCGGGTGCTCTTGGTAGCGAAACCCAACGACCAATCATATCCAATTAACTGCAATGTCTGGGACGAAAACAAACACAATGTCTGGGACGAAAACAAACACAATGTCTGGGACGAAAACAAACACAATGTCTGGGACGAAAACAAACACCCAAGTATGTTGTTAACATGGGGAAATCGGCAACATGTCACACAAAAGATTCTCAAAGTGCAGCTTTAATAAGATATTGCGAATGGGATGTCGATTTGTTTCATGTATCATGGCTATAAATAGACGCACTACACTGGTCACACATAAGGCGTATTATCGTATTGCGTTGCAGGTAAACAGCCATGGCCGATTGCACTTGACAAATAGTATATGGAATGAAATGCAACGAATGTAACTTACTACAGTAATTACTGACATAACGTGCTGGTGAACATAGCTCATTATCGTTCCAGAATGATGTACTCACGTGTTGTGTTATTTGTGATTTAATTCCTGACAAATAACTCGTATATCTTGTGACACGAAAACACCCGACTGTTGTTGCAGGCGAAAGTGAAACCGAAAGTGGTTGGGAAGAGTTGTGTGAGGAAGTGGCTATATGGACCGCGCTGGTCACTCAGTGCATGGAGGCGTGGTCTATCTATTGCATGCGCACGACTGTAATGTAGAGTTCAGTCCCCTGCATATGATGTGCTGGCCAGACCACTGCAATCACCTGCACATAAAGTAAGGACATCTTATTTGTTCTCATAAATGCACTGGAATAGATATGTTTGTTGTCGGTTACAATTCATTGTTACGTGATCTGCCTATGTTATAAATAAAACAATGAATGGAAACACCAATATATATCCAGCGACGTCTACGCTCATGCTACGAATTACCACTGCGTGCGCGTCCGCACTGTTGAAGACTGTCTATTTTTATAAATGTGAAAAATATAACAGAACAAATGGCTTCTGCTGTCAGAGAAACTCCAAAAAAAATTTATATGTCATCTTGTTATTCTTTTTTAGCGTCTGATAAACACTGGGGCTCAACAATTCCAAAAGATTTGGATCTAACCGATTTTACTCCGGCTATTTTGCAACAGATTCCGATTCTATTTCAATGTTTAGAAGGTTTGTGCAGCTTTCGATCGGAGAAAAATAATTTTATTGACAGAAAGTTGCGCGTAACGGATGCATGATGATTTCACTGTTCCTCAGATAACAAAATAATCGTCATAGTTTGGTGACTGTCAGCAACTGCGTAGTTAAGAAATTGCTCCGACTCGTTTCCGATTCCATGGTTAAAATCAGGATATAACAGCTATGTAAACATTGTTGTTAGTCAGATTTGCATTGCTAATCAATGTCCAATTGGTCCAATAAGATAATAAAATTTGTATAAATTATTGACATTAAAGACATATTATCAGGTCAGGCACATTCTGAATTCCACTATTATAGTGGTATTCCACTATTATAACGAACCAAAGACGTTTGGGTCGTATATAGGCTATATCTGATTTTGTGACGTCACCAATTTTTAAGTAATACGACCCTTGGATTTTGAATTTTGGGGAGCAGAAATGTCGCACATAGGATCGGTGGGCCTAAAGCATTATTGTCGTAAAACTTGAAACTATAGATATATTACTGTAGTCTATAGGCAGTAATAATATATAATGATTATAGCAACCACCCGGGTGGGTGTTTATACCTAAGGCGTGTGTGAATGATGACGTCATATAATTTTTCTATATATATTTCTATACGATGGAACGATTTTCAGGAAAGAGTGTATGCTATTTGGTAAGCGTGAGAAGGAACCCCAACCGGGAAGGTCCGATTTACGCATGCGCACAAATCTAACAGGATGGTCTTTCGTCGCAGGCTATCCAGCATTAACGGTGCGCGGATATCAACAAAGTTTTGAAGATGCCGATTTGAACTTGAAAAGCTGAATACTGAAATAACTGAATGTTCAATAACATTAACAATCGGTTATAAATCACGATATATTTAGAGCATATGTATTCGACCAACCACGATTAAATAAAATAAAAGTTAGATACTTACATTAATTTGACACATTGTTAATGTTATGCAACTTATGGCCAATTTCAGTCGACGAGTGACTCCGGTGAGTCAGTGACAGTAACATTGGTGAGGATTTTTAATTTAAGACTTCTCATCACTTCACGGTCTTTGAAAAGTGAAGTGGGTGGGTGTGTGACACTGTTAAATGACTGTCTAATCTCCAACTTTGGTAAACAATGTCAACAATTGGAAATTTGTACCTGACACCTTTGGAAATTTCAGACCAAAAACAGATTCAGATACTGAAAGTAGTTGAAACTGTTCTGAATCTGAAACTGATAGCTTGAATTTCCAAACAGTATTTAATTTAGTGTAAAATTTGTTGTTTTAAAGATGCATAATCCGAATTAATGCTCCCAGATGACTATTTCTTTGGGGATTTATTGAGTTGAGAAACCCACCCATCAAAGCTCAGGTTGATCAGATATCGATTTTTGAAATTTGTTATTTCTCGAAATGTGTAATTATTTGTGGCCCAGAAAATATTCGTCAAACCAACGGTCTTGGACAAAATTGCGGATGAAGCAGTGGATGAAGATGGATAACTCTAAAATCAAGTGGTAATATGGCCAAATTTTGTTGAACAACATGTTGATAAATAACACATTTTGAGAAATGTTATACCATAGTTGACAGCCGTTAGCATTATTATGTTGTAATTGATCGATTCTGATAACAAAAGCGTATTTTGAAGAAATGTTGTTCAGTTGTAACTTGTTGATATGGGGACTCGGATTGAGTACCTTTAAGATTAAGACAAAAAGTATGAAAATGTTTAAGTACCATCTGTAAAATGTCTACCAAATAGTAATGATTCTGGTAACGCACCGCTACTAATTTAGACCTCTGCCCCAATTTAATTGCCCCCCCCCCTAGGATATATGGTAACTTGAGACCAATCATATACAAAATATAACTACAATCTCACCTCTGGTTAGTGGTTAAGTAGTCCTACATATTTTCAGTGACCATGGTCCAATCATTTTAGGGATATGATTAACTATTTAATTAAAATTGTTTATTATTTCCCCTGTAAGTCGTCTGATACCAGCAGACTTAAACCTATGTAACAATTTTCAGCTCCATGGGTCCAACTGTTTTAGGTACATGTATGTAATTAATTTATAATATTTAATTAAATTTAATCATGAATACTTAGTGCCCTTTTAAGACATCTGATCATTATCTGATTATGATGTCAATGGCAAATATTCTGATTTAATTGACAAACAAAGAAACAGAATTGGTTGGTATTAGTATAGATACCAGTACTTTTTAACAGCATCGGTTTGCCCTACCACTAGGCTACCAGCATCATATCAATTCATCAGGATCCACCAGCAGCATAGCAAATTAGCAGTACCACTTAACCAGGGGTGAATACATCTATTGAGGAACATACACAGCGTGTGCTTATCCCAGACATCAGCAGTGTCTGGGCCATGCAGGGACATAAGGAAAGAAACAAATGGATTACACAATAATTTGCCTTCATTTAGGCTTCATTTATAATTTCCAATACCTAGAATAATATGCTATAATGTATGTGTTTGGTTGATGTTCTAGGCTTATTTTCAGGTGCATGTGCCATCCCAGGCAACCCCAATTCATTTGAAGGGGAATAACAATGGGCATTAGCTGAATCTTGCCTACAAATCTATGAACATTTTTAATCTAATGTTATGGAATGTATTCTTATTTATAGCCACACATACTCACATAGTGTGGGAACTTTTAAGTTTTTACATACTGCATTATAACCCCCAAAACTTGAAAACTACTACATGTATCTTCTTTATTTGCTTTGCAATCAAGTTACGCTGAATATGTCACTCTCACCGGTTTTCTGTGATAAAGTTACCCAGGTTCCTGAAATTGTGATAAAGTTAGTTAAGTTACCCAGGTTGGAGAAGAATGTGATAAAGTTACCAAGGTTAATAATAGTTCATGTTTAGCAACAAATTATGGATTTTTGTGATCAAAATGACGAACTACAATACTAATATGTCTTAATTTATGCTTGATAAGGGCTATTACTTGCCAAAACTGAACAATATTTCCCTCTGTCACTTTTAAATCGAGTTGATATTGTGAGATTTGCTTAACCTGGGTTACTTTATCACAATTCTCACCAACCTGGGTAACTTTATCACAAAATTAGGAACCTGGGTAACTTTATCACAGAAAACCGGTGAGAGTGACCTATTCAGCTCAAGTTACCCCATAGCCAAGGAGGTTTTTCAATATCAGTACCAATTGCACATTAAATACAAAAATTTCTTAAACTATCAGGGTGTATACAGATGTACTAGTAATTCAAGAGAAAGAAATCTGCAAATTTTGAAATGATTTGGCACCTAATTTAACAGAGATAAAAATAATGCGATAAGAAATTAGAGCTGAGCTGAGTACAATTTAAAATATTTTTTAGCGGGGTGGGGGAGGGGGGGAATACAATTAGTAGGGGTGGATATCTGAATATAATAGGGGCTGGTGGGTTACAGTAAACAAAGGCCTTATTATTATATATATTTGTTTTTAAACAACATGATTAAAAAAAGAAAATAATCAAAGAAAATGACAAAATTTTATATTATTAGATTATTTTATCTTAGCATTTGGATCTTAATTAGCATTTCTGATTTAAATGATTGTGCCAATTCACTTAATCACCGCGACTGACAATTCAATGTTCCAGGATGCGTTCACTGTGGACTGGGGTATACTATAAACTAAACCTATAACTTATCATTTATTCATTATTTTGAATTTACCTTTTTTAGTATTTATCCGTTTTATCACCCCCCCCCCCCAATCAATCCGCCACCTCAGCATTGCTCCAACACCACTATTTATTCCATGCCAATGTTTGAGATCGTATGCATAAAACGCCATCAATTAACCATTTGTTTAACTTATATCTTATAAAGAGCGTTTATTACTTATTATTAATAAAGAGCGTTTATTACTTTTTATTGACATGAAAAATATATTTACCTTCTATGTGGTTGTTTGTTCGAACGGTGTGTTCGAATACACACCATTCTGGTATGGTGAATCGATCGCTCTCTATCCATTGATTCTTGACATAGGTCACAAACTCTTTTAGCTTTGTTGAATTGGCCTGTGCTTCGATGCTGTCAAATGTTGGCCGGATATGCGATGATGTATTGCTGTGTTGGTTTGTCCTTCCTGTACGCCGTGGCCAGTCCGACGTCGGCAACCTTTCTGAATACAGCCTGCGACCAATGGAATACACAGCCCTTAATGTCCTTCCCAGGAAAAACGGAACGGACGGCTTGCCAAGCAGCTGAAAATAGAAAAACACATTATACACTACTGTACATAATTGATATATAATAAAGTATTTTTATTTTTTTTAGAAAAAGATAGCACATGCCATTTTGTTGTTGAGAAAAGTCAGTGTTTAATTTGACGTGTCTTGTAGTCGGCATGATGAGCAATTGAAACTTATTTCAATCAAACCCTCCTTGGCCTGGAAATACTGCCGCTGAGAAATTCCGGTATTGCATGTTCTGTGTTGCCATTTGCCGCATGTGTTGCAGTCAACTGCTTGCTGACGAGGACGTACATTCCTATTACACTTAATACACGGGTAGTCTATGAGCTGATTTTGACGGAGATTGTACGAAGGCATGATGAAGATGTGATATGGTGAAGTCAATTTCATTCAACTATATAGTCTAAAAGTCGTTAGATCTGATGCGGTAAAACAAACAACTGATCAGTTCTAACTGAAATGCACTCAGCAAACTTATCTAAACAAACATCGAATAGTTCTCACTGAGATCATATCAGCATCAGAAAGACGACTCTTTATATTCTACCGACTGTTATACAAACACTTGGTGCCAACGTGAACAGAGTGTGAACAACTGTCAAAATTTTTATTCGTTTTCTCATTGAATCTTCATTAATCATAATTCCTTATAGTGTTCGAACGTGATATTTGGATTTACCACGTAATTTGTAAGTAATAACTTCAATATATTCACAATAAACTTATCATAAACCTAAAATAATCTCATAAAATATGTCAAACAAACTAATGACAAAACATCATAAAAGTAATAACAAACATACAAATAATGTCAAACAAAACATCATAAAAGTAATAGCTTCATTTAATTTATTCATCCAATATATTATTAAAAAATATGTCCACATAATTCATAAAACTTAAAACATAAAATCTCCCGTCCCAATATATTGGTATAAACCTAGGAAGATTCGGCCGATAAAACCCGCCGAATCTTCCCTGCCGAATCTTCCCTCCGCCGAATCTTCACGGACCCATTTGGATAGACTGCCATAGGCCTAAATAATTCCGATAATTTAGCTGCCATAGTATGATAGTTTTTAACATTGTAATGAGTGCTAAAAATAGACTCAACGAAACAATCACAAATTTCGCTGCAAAATGTTCATTTAATCTAAATCTACGGCGACTTACGGTAGCATATATAATCAATGTAACGACATATTCACTGGTCCATGTTGCATCTAGATCCTATTATATAATTATTTTATTATATAGACTAATTCGTATGTTTTAATCGCTCATTTTCGTCATGTTTTGAACTTGAAATGACAGCGTACTCAATCACATTGAATGTGACGTCACAAATTATTCGGTCAAGGTCATAAATCCAGACCTTCCCGGTTGGGGTTCCTTCTCACGCTCACCATGCTATTTAGCGAAATTGACACGTGACTTCCGATTAGCAACTGTTTAAAATTGCGGAATCGGAATTGAACAACGAGATAAAATGCCACGGCTCATGACGTCATTTACGTCATGTTGGCTTTGTAGGTGCAACATTCACCCTTTCACGATGGGAGACGCGCTAGTGCAGCATTAATGTTTTTTATTACGGGAGCTGTGCTGGTGCAGCATTAACCATTTCACGACGTGAGCTCTGCTGGGCAGCATTAACCCTTTCATGACGGGGAGCTGTGCTGGAGCAGCATTAACCCTTCCATGACGGTAGTTGAGTTGGTGCAGGATTAGTTATTTCATGAAGGGAGCTGCGTTGGTGCAGCATTAAATATTTGATGATGGGAGCTGCATTGGTGCAGCATTAATTAACTCTTTCATGACGGGAGCTGCGTTGATGCAGCATTAACTATTTCATGACGGGAGCTGCGTTGGTGCAGCATTAACTATTTCATGACGGAGCTGCGCTGGTGCACCATTAATTATTTCAGGACGGGGCTGCGTTAGTGCAGCATTAATTATTTCATGATGGGAGCTGCATTGGTGCAGCGTTGACTCTTTCATGACGGGAGCTGCGCTGGTGCAGTATTAATACATTTCATGACGGGAGTTGCGTTGGTGCAGCGTTAATTATTTGATGATGTGAGCTGCGTTGGTGCAGCATTAACTCGTTCATGACGGGAGCTGCGTTAGTGCAGCATTAATTATTTGATTATGAGAGCTGCGTTGGTGCAGCATTAACTCTTTCATGACGGGAGCTGCGTTAGTGCAGCATTAGTTATTTGATTATGGGAGCTGCGTTGGTGCAGCATTAACTATTTCATGACGGGAGCTGCGTTGGTGCAGCATTAATTATTTGCTGATGGGAGCTGCGCTGGTGCAGCATTAATTATTTCATGACGGGAGCTGCGTTGGTGCAGCATTAGTTATTTGATGATGGGAGTTGCGTTGGGGCAGCATTAATTCTTTCATGACTGGAGCTGCGTTGGGCAGCATTAATTCTTTCATGATGGGAGCTGTGCTGGTGCAGCATTAACCTTTTTATGACGGGATCTGTGTTGGTGCAGTATTAACCACTTTCATGACGGGAGCTGCGCTGATGCAGCATTAATTCTTTCATGACGGGATTTGTGCTGGTGCAGCATTAATTAATTAATGACGGGAGCTGCGTTGGTGCAGCATTAACTAATTCATGACGGGAGCTGCGCTGGTGCAGCATTAATTATTTTATGACGGGAGCTGCGTTGGTGCAGTATTAATTATTTGATGATGGTAGCCCGCGTTGGTGCAGCATTAACTATTTCATGGCGGGAGCTGCGCTGGTGCAGCATTACTTATTTCATGACGGGAGCTGCGTTGGTGCAGCATTAACTCTCTCATGACGGGAGCTGCGCTGGTGCAGCATTAATTATTTGATGACGGGAGCTGTGTTGGTGCAGCATTAACTCTTTCATGACGGGAGCTGAGCTGGTGCAGCATTAATTATTTCATGACGGGAGCTGCGTTGGTGCACCATTAATTATTTGATGACGGGAGCTGCGTTGGTGCTGCATTACTCTATCATGACGGGAGCTGCGCTGGTGCAGCAATAATTATTTCATGACGGGAGCTGCGTTGGAGCAGCATTAATTATTTCAAGATGGGAGCTTCGCTGGTGCAGCATTAATTATTTCATGACGGGAGCTGCGTTGGTGCAGCATTAGTTATTTCATGATGGGAGCTGCATTGGTGCAGCGTTGACTCTTTCATGACGGGAGCTGCGCTGGTGCAGTATTAATACATTTCATGACGGGAGTTGCGTTGGTGCAGCGTTAATTATTTGATGATGGGAGCTGCGTTGGTGCAGCATTAACTCGTTCATGACGGGAGCTGCGTTAGTGCAGCATTAATTATTTGATTATGAGAGCTGCGTTGGTGCAGCATTAACTCTTTCATGACGGGAGCTGCGTTAGTGCAGCATTAGTTATTTGATTATGGGAGCTGCGTTGGTGCAGCATTAACTATTTCATGACGGGAGCTGCGTTGGTGCAGCATTAATTATTTGCTGATGGGAGCTGCGCTGGTGCAGCATTAATTATTTCATGACGGGAGCTGCGTTGGTGCAGCATTAGTTATTTGATGATGGGAGTTGCGTTGGGGCAGCATTAATTCTTTCATGACTGGAGCTGCGTTGGGCAGCATTAATTCTTTCATGATGGGAGCTGTGCTGGTGCAGCATTAACCTTTTTATGACGGGATCTGTGTTGGTGCAGTATTAACCACTTTCATGACGGGAGCTGCGCTGATGCAGCATTAATTCTTTCATGACGGGATTTGTGCTGGTGCAGCATTAATTAATTAATGACGGGAGCTGCGTTGGTGCAGCATTAACTAATTCATGACGGGAGCTGCGCTGGTGCAGCATTAATTATTTTATGACGGGAGCTGCGTTGGTGCAGTATTAATTATTTGATGATGGGAGCCCGCGTTGGTGCAGCATTAACTATTTCATGGCGGGAGCTGCGCTGGTGCAGCATTAATTATTTCATGACGGGAGCTGCGTTGGTGCAGCATTAACTCTCTCATGACGGGAGCTGCGCTGGTGCAGCATTAATTATTTGATGACGGGAGCTGCGTTGGTGCAGCATTAACTCTTTCATGACGGGAGCTGAGCTGGTGCAGCATTAATTATTTCATGACGGGAGCTGCGTTGGTGCACCATTAATTATTTGATGACGGGAGCTGCGTTGGTGCTGCATTACTCTATCATGACGGGAGCTGCGCTGGTGCAGCAATAATTATTTCATGACGGGAGCTGCGTTGGAGCAGCATTAATTATTTCATGATGGGAGCTTCGCTGGTGCAGCATTAATTATTTCATGACGGGAGCTGCGTTGGTGCAGCATTAGTTATTTGATGATGGGAGCTGCGTTGGTGCAGCATTAACCCTTTCACGACGGGAGCTGCGTTGGTGCAGCGTTAACCCTTTGGTGACGGGAGCTGTGCTGGTGCAGCATTAATTCTTTCGTGACGGGAGCTGCGTTGGGGCAGCATTAATTCTTTCATGATGGGAGCTGCGTTGGGCAGCATTAATTCTTTCATGATGGGAGCTGTGCTGGTGCAGCATTAACCTTTTTATGACGGGATCTGTGTTGGTGCAGTATTAACCCTTTCATGACGGGAGCTGCGCTGGTGCAGCATTAATTCTTTCACGACGGGAGCTGTGCTGGTGCAGTATTAATTATTTAATGACGGGAGCTGCGTTGGTGCAGCATTAACTCATTCATGACGGGAGTTGCGCTGGTGCAGCATTAATTATTTCATGACGGGAGCTGCGTTGGTGCAGCATTAACTATTTTATGATGGGATCTGTTCTGGTGCAGCATTAACCATGTCATGACGGGTAGCTGTGCTGGTCCAGCATTAACCCTTCCATGGTGGGAGCTGCATTGGTGCAGCATTAACCATTTCATGACGGCAGCTGTGCTGGTGCAGCATTAATTATTTTATGACGGGAGCTGCGTTGGTGATGAAAAGCAAATTCGGGATACAGCATGTGTGGTTGCTCCACTACGTGTCACGTATGATTCATATTATGCAAGATGATATTTATATATGTATTTTATCTTGGATTACGCTAGAATATGGTCATAACCAATAAATAATTTGAATTTGTATATTGTCGTAATCGGTTGTCAAGACCAACACAAATCAGTCGATGATTGTTTACAAATTAAAAAACATTTTCCCAGAAAACTAATACCAGTCGCATCAATGCCCATGTAGAGAATATCTTCAATTTTCTATCGGTATTTTAGATAGATTCGTGCAATATTCAATATTCAAAGTTTAAAGCGGAGTAACCCGGGCCAGGCTATTAACTTGTTTCGATCATCGACGAATATTTCGATTCAGTCAATCAGTGCTCGTCGATAAAATCTAAAAATAAATCCGATAAATAAAATTTGATGATAACATATAGTTCCAAACGCATTGACAATTTAAACCCATAATATTCTGCAATTGTATGAAACAAACTACTTATTTAATTGTATTGAGGTTTACTAATGTTATAAAATGTTGTATTTCTAACAACAACGGACGAAGAGATGTGAGTTTGTGCTATAAATTAATACGCAATCACAATTCACAAATAGTCCCGCCGCAGAAATAATTCGTGAACACGAGGTGCAATTTATGTGAATATCGGCATAAACCGAGCACAACAACCGACTGTGACTAGCAGGTAAGCTACGTCAGTATGTGTGCATATTTGTGAACTCCATCTGTCCATAATTTCTAAGCATAGATACTTTCAACGTGATGACAATTTTGCAAATGAAAACAACAGAAAACTTGGAAAATTCGATGCACCATCAAAACATCAATCATGGTAGGCCTATTGTCAATGTCATTATGTTCAAATTTCTACATGGTGATATTCAATCAGCAACCATTGATTAGATGCCAACAACAATCAATGAATCATTGCACTAAGTGAACGTTACATTAACTTGCTTAAGGGTACATTCAGACAACCACGATGCAAATTGCAATAGTAAGTGGACAGATTTCCGTCGTAGGAAGTAACTGGTAGCTGGACTGCGCATGTCCACGTCCAAATCGTAGGGCATAAAATAACATCAAGCTCTTGATTTTAGATGCTAAACCGTGGCATTCTTGGTTATCACCACTTGCGGCTTAATCGCAGTCGTGTGTACATAAAAATCGAAGCTTGAAATGATAGCAGGCCAGTAGTCAATCACATGCTTTAGGAACAATCTATGATATCATAATGTATGCAACATCGCAAGCGTCCGAACAAACTATCGACGATCATGTCGGGCTTGGTTCCTCTACTTACGATTGAATCATGGTCGTCTGAATGTACACTACTAAGGCAACCATGCATGATTCAATTGTAAGTGCCACCACACACACTGCGATTAAAATCGTAAGTGTGGAAAATCGCAGGAGGAAGCATCCAATGCGCATGCCCACGATATGGCCCACGTAGCCAAATCGTAGCGATCAAGCACTGTTTGATTTTACCAGGAAAATCGTGGCGTGACCTTGGCAACGCACGCGATCGTAGCTGTCACATGACCACTGTCGCACTGGTCATGTTGTAAATACCACGAAAATTAAACATTCAAAAATGGCGCAACGTTTACAAACTTCTTGCACTTACAAAAACGAGGCCACATTGGTGGAGATGTGGCACGACAGGGAGTGCATGCCTATACCATATATCAGGCAAGGAGAAGAGGGCTGTCGCAATTGTTGAAATTCAATTGGGGCAGCTGAGCCTGTTGAGTTGACAGGTACAAAAATGTCAAAATAAAAACAATATTCAATTTCACTTGAACTTTCAACATCAAATTGTTAGTTTAGAAAATTTAGAAACATGCCATGCATATGTATTTAGTTGCATAATGTGGAGAATGTGGTCTAACGTTTTGCTATCATGTGATCGATCACGTGGATAAAATCGTAGCTGTAAACATCGCAGCACCATAGCGTCTGCGGGCAAGCTACTATTTCTCCACCTACGATTTTCTCCACTGACGATTTTAACCGTAGTGTCTGCGGTGGCACTAAGTGGAAGAATTTCCATCGTAGGAAGTAACCATGCTAGATCACGTCAAATTCGCAAGTAAAAAATATCAATATCAAGCACTGACACTTGAAACCGAATCATTGTCTCGAACCTCGAACCCAAACAACAACCTTGTTGTCGAAGACTCACGATAGAGTGGACAATCAGAACTGTTAGTGGACATATTATAGTAAAATCAACGGTTATTTGCATACACTATAAGATAATTACATGACAAAGAATTATTTTATATTGGAGATGGGTAGTCTGTTTTAATATTCGTTTGCGACTTTGGTTTCAAATCTACACATTTTGTGTTCTGATATTTTCTGTTTTTGCAAATGACTTTCGATTTTTTATCGGAAAAGTAACACACGTAGGGTCCCAAATAAGCACTGTGCAGGGGGAATTTTCCCTTGTAAATAAATTAATTACCCACACAGTATATTATTGTAATGTCGACACTCGGTAATTAAATTGTAGCAAGGAATAAAGCACTCGACCGTCTTTCTATATTAAACTGCGACAACACACAACAAAGATCAAAGCGTGCTGACGCCATGTTGTAGCAATTAAGTGTCACAAGACAAAGCACATCAGGTTACATATTCATGTCAATCATTTATGTTGATAAACAATGACCACACACTCTCCTCACTCTGATTGGTTGAATCAAATTGTTGACACAGTAGTGCTGCCCGGAAATACCTATTCAGTTTCAGCCAGTTTACAGAATTCAAAAAAGCTTGTACTAACCTAACTGCAAATTCAGATACCTGTACAGTAATCGTCTACTTATTGACTAGCTTGTTGTTGCAAAAATGAGAATACGAACGAAAAGAAACGTTATCCCACGTGGGAAATGACCGGACACTTTTTGTTCTGGAACCTACGATCGATCGATGAGTGGCCACTGTCAACGACTCAACATGAACTACATGCAGGTTCTTTACTTTTGTCACTTGTGTTGTCAACTGTCTCAGAATGAGTGTGCACTTTATTTGAATTGATGACATTTGCAATTAAAGGTACTAAATCCGATCAGACCCTCATAAATTACTATTTCTTTGGCTACGGGGTTAAAAAATAATTGATTTGAGTTGAGGAACCTACCAATCAATGCAGAGAGTGATCATATATAAATGTTTGAAGTTTTGTTATTTCTATTGTTTGTGGTCCCAAAACATGCCATCAAAAGGATGTTCTCCGTCAAAATTGTGTTATTTACCACTTGATTTTAGAGTTATCCATGTTCGTCTGTTTGAATAAAAGCTTCTATGGCAATTATTAGTACACATCTCAAGACAACTACAGACTTCAGAAATGAATATGTGAAACATGTATATATGCCAAATAATAGCTTTCATTGGGAATTTTCTGAGTACCGGGTACCTGCAGTCCTTAGATTCTGTAAAATGCAGAAGTGTGGTTGGTCACTCACCTAACCTGAAACCCAGGCGTGTGATTTTGGTGAATATTGGGGAGGGGGTATAAAATGACGAACGAAGACTCAAAATTAAATCAATGTTTATCACCATTGTGATTCATCTTGTACACATGTATTCTTCACATCGAAGTAATTAAAACTCCATTCTCGAATTGCATCGTAATGCTTCCGTTGGATGTAAGTTGTTATGAAATGCGACCAGAGACCACGTAACCACGTGAGAGTTTCCTGTTGTATGAACTCTATCGATATTTTTTAAAACAATGTTTGTTTTCCGCGAACTCAAGTTTCGATTTCTATTCATCTTCGCCTTCTATCGGGGCGGCTTTTATTTTAGAACGCAACACATGGTACCAAAATTACGTCAAGTTGGTGATGAATAATTTAAATATGTCATGTTGGTAACAATATCTAGCCGAGAATCCCTCAGACCTACAGACGAATGCGACAACATCTCTAAACGCACCTGACTATAAGAATGTTCTAGCGCGTGCGCAAAACTTAAAACATTTACTTACGGCGTGTCCGTCAGTCTTCTCCAGCAAACAAGGTTGATCGTTATCATAAAACCATTTTCAATCGTGCGCCGAATATTGCCGAGGAGTGTGATTAATTACTCGCCAAGATTTAATTTCAGGCGTGTTATGGTGCGTGAGCGTGATCGGAAACCTCATAATCGAAGGGCTGTACCTGTACTCTTGAGTTCCTAATAAACATACATGTACGATTATTAAAATTGAGGTAAAATTTCCACCTGTACGATCGTTATTTGGTCCTGTACGTTTATTAAATTAACCAAAAGAAATAATTCACCAATCTTAAATTGTGTAATTCATAGATAAATGAACTCTGATTGTTGACAGTGATCAGCACACTGTAGATTCACAGACCTGGCTATCCATCAAAAGTATTTCTGTCTCATGGCATCAGTAAATCAGTCAGATGGTGCGTTTTGTTGGGTTGTATGGTACTAATATTTCCAGTCTGTACATTTTATTCCGCCTTGTACTATTATTCAGTTACGCAACATTTTTCAACCTGTACTATTATCCACCCTGTACTTTTATTAGGTACTCAAGAGTAATGTTAGAACTTTGCCTATAATGATTTCTAGCTGCGATGGACCAAAGTTCTAATTGTATTCATTTGGGGTAAACGTACCGAAGTGACAGCGATGTGTTTAAAATAATGAGATGTTTAATTGTATGAAGATATATAAGATGGTAACAATATCACCGTCAATGTCTTTTGGTGTCTCCATGATGGAACTGTGATGTTATAAATACGTCCGCATCCGACGGTGATCGATAGCCGAGTCTAATTGTTATTGTTCTCCTGGTCAGCCGACCGCGTCACAGTTCACACACATTGCGTGCTGAGTAGAACTCCATGAGCAGTCCGCTTTGTCCACTCTAGTCACAACACTGGGTCACGAATTACGGCATACTGACACACTGCAGCTGTTCTGTTTACATTGACGCAGTTGGTCTCTGTTCGTACAGACATGAAAGTTAACATAAGCCAAGTTCTCCAAAACCGACATTCACCACACTCCTCCCCATTCCATTTTGAAAGACCGAGCATGTATATTGGAGAGACCAACTTCAATCTGCACATCTACAATGAAAACAGTGAGAAAACTAGAACAGATACAGTGTATTACATCCCAATGATGTTCCATACATTGTCAGAAATGTACATGCCCAGTAGAGTGAACTCAATCAATAATTAGTATATTTCCCAGTACCGATTCAATTAATATCGGTGACCTGTTACAATTATATCGACAGAATTCATTTTCTGGGACTTCTGTTATCCCTATACATTGTTTGTCTCCTTCACAATATAAAATTAAGATTTGAGCTTCACCTTATGTCTAGTGGTCATTGTGAGTGTTGGGGTTATACAACATTAGGCTACCCCATGTGGTACATTTATATGAGATTGGCCCTTAACCGGGCGAACCAGTCCAGGTCCAACCTCCTCATTTCTCTTGTCCGTACTGTTTCGGATTCAGAGAGTAGGCCCTTATCCAGCTGAACTAGAACAGGTCCCACCTCCTCTCCGATATTGTTTCCAGTACTTGTTGTCAATTATAAGCTGGCCCTTATCCAGACTAACCAGACCAGTTCCAACTTATCGCATAACCATTCGACTCCCATCACTTCTAAGTTCAGGCTCGTGAGCTCTTACACAATAAGTCTCACACGAGCATCACCATTCAGACCATCTTAGATGATATGGAATTCAATCAATTTCCATTAACCACCCTGGTGTTCATTATGGTTCATGCGCTCATGCATAACTATATTACATTACAGTGCTTGGAAGCATCACAGTAGTGTCACCATTCACACATAGTTAAAAGATTATATGGCGTTCCATATTTTCTGCTAACCATCGGGGTGTTCATAATGGTTCATGCACTTCCGGAATTTATGGGAATCAAACTTAATTCATGAATCAACCTCAAACTCCGAGCTTCCTAACATCTAACCAAGTACATGCCACCTGGATCCCATACCCACCGAATATTCACGAAATATACAGGCGATTGCCCAGATATAAACAAACTGCAAGCCAACCATGCCACAATCTGGGACCAAAATTCGCCACCAGTGATATACAAAGAAAAACTTTGGAGATACCACAATCCTGACATAACCGCCATATTCTGTAGACAGTTCAATTTCGTGTTATCGGTAGAATCATTTGTCATATTGTCAACAACATTCACAACTTCCAAACTACAGGACGACTCTGGTACAACCTCTGGTCCCATCTTCCCCCCAACTGAAGGAAGCAGAGGTGCACTTAAAGAAGTTTCAATGTTCTGACAATTCTCTGTGATAATTATATTTGAGTTGCTAGCTTTCCCATCAGCCGTCAAGGAATGGTCAAGTATTTCACTCCGAGGCTGACTGGGGGATATTTTAGCATCAGTGCAACTTATCTGTATATGTTCAAAGGGATATTTGCTTGCCGTCTCCCTCTCCCTTCGATCAAAGCCTAGCTGAAAATCAGCTGTCATTGTTTGATCTCGAACGGCGTCATCGCAGATATCCCCACTCGGGTATTTCTCATAGACTGATTTCATAAGACATTTTACATTTTGCCCCGTGACAGGCTTCACATTTCCCGAACAGCCCGACTCATGTAATGATTTATCACACAAACGCATTGGTCTTACAGGTTTTCTATCACATGACCTCTTCGGTCTGACCGGTTTGCCTAAATTTACTGGCTTGCTATGGCCCGGGGACCCAAATTCACAATCCTCATTTCCCGTCCCATCCATATCTGATGAACCGGTTTCCTTAAACAACTGGTACCTGGTACGGCCCGGGGACCCAAATTCACAATCCCCATTTTCCGTCCCATCCATATCTGATGAACCAGGTTCCTCAAACAACTGGACTGGTTCAAAGTCTGAGCAACCACCAGAAGACTCGGTGCGAAAACCGGACGAGCAAACCAAAAACCTTTGCCACTGTTTCTCACTAAGCAGAACAGTGGTGTCGTCGTAAACCGTTGCGTATGTGTAGATGTCGGACGGAACTTCCTCAGGGCGAACATCGGGCGAGCCAGTTTGTTTCTTATCACGATTGGTGTTCGTATCTGCCAGTGCGGAGTCGGAAAGTAGGCCCTTAACCGGGCGAACCAGTCCAGGTCCTACTTCTTCCTCCCGTTCTCTTGGTCCTGGTTCGGATTCAGAGAGTAGGCCCTTAACCGGGCGAGCCAGTCCAGGTCCCACTTCTTCATCCGCCCCTTGAGACGAAACGGTCTCACCCTCCTCGGATGCCAACGAGTCGAATAATGTGAGAAGAGGTATCTGGGCGTCTCTCAGATTGCCTCTATCTCCACCTGGCCATTCTTTGCCGGATAAGGTTGTCGGTCCCAGCAACAGTGTCTCTGGTTGTGCGTCTGACATATCTGTCCGTGCCAATGGATCCAAGAGTAGGCCCTTAACCGGGCGAGCCAGTCCAGGTCCTACTCCCTCCTCCCCTTGAGATGTAATGGTCTTGTCTCCACTTAATCCGGGCGTCTTAGACAGACTCGAGACAGATGGTCCAATAACTCCATTAACTGGTTGAAGTTCAACTAAATATTTGTCTTCAACTATTATGGGAATGCCAGAAAAAACTGAGACAAGAGTAGAGATAGCTGGGTTAGAAGTTTGAACTAGCTTTGCCGTATCTCTTGCTATTCCGGCAGAGCCAGAACCACTCGAGATAGGGCCGACATGATGCTGGCCATTTGTAGGCGAAGAAGTTTGAAATAGCCTGGGCGTATCTCGAACTATTCCGGCAGAGCCAGAACCGCTCGATATAGGCCCCACGTGTGGCTGGTCATTTGGAAGCAAAGAAGTTTGAGATAGCTTTGCCGTATCTCTTGCTATTGCGGCAGAGCCAGAACCACTCGAGATAGGCCCAACAGGTGTCCCCATTTGTTCATCAATTAGAGTTGAAGACTTACTACAGCCCGGGGGCCCAAAGTTACTATTCCCATTCCCAATCGTATCAGTTTCCAATGGAACATATTCCTCACCCCTGATTATTTCACATCCCTCAGTGGGAATGCTCTCGTCCCCAACTGACAACTCTTGGGCTGGACAGTGTGCCATTTTGTGGCCAAAACCCTGACATCCAAAACAGCGAACATTAGACAAATCTTTTGATTTCATTACTAATGATGACAGTCGACCCATTTCAGTTGTCAAATGGGACATAATGTGTGACATACTCGACTTAAACGTGTCCATACCCCCCTGGAGGCTTGCGGTTCTGTCATCTTCCTCCCGGGGAAGAGACACGGTCGGCATTCCGAGTGAGACTTGCCGGGCCTCTCTCTTTTTCCCATTTCCCTCACCCCGGTTGGACAACATGTACTGAACACTACTCATGGCTTCCTCCAACGACTCATGCCTAATGCACTGATGGAAACTGGCTGCCTCTCTATCCCACAATCCATGGCAAAACCTCGACGCCAGATGACCCTCCAACAATTTGGTTGCCATCCCCTCAAAGACCTTGCCCCCCATATCTTGTAGTCGATCAGCCCAATCACCAAGGGACTCTTGGGGTTCCTGGCAGGCATTGTAGAAATTGTCAAAAGTTGGCAATGTTCCCCCAAATCGGCTGGCCAATTTCCCCATCATCCACTCGAAACCCCCCTCTGGGTTTTGTTTTTTCATCATGGAGAAATAGTCAGAGGCCTTCCCCTCCAAAGCCCAACAAAGTGTGTCTCGTCTTTCCAAATCATCCATACGTTCCGCATTGACAAAAGCCATGATTTTATCCCGAAAAGCCACAAATTTGCCACTACCGTCATACATCAGAATGCATTGGGGCCTTCTGCCTTTCTTACCCACGTATGACCCATAACTACGACCCTTCCGTTCCCGCGAATCTAAGCGATCACCACCTTGGTCACGAACCGGCAACGACGATGAGCTACCACTGCTGCTAGAACCAGCAGTGCTATCTCCTCGACGACTGCTCTTTGTACTTGTCAATCTCTTTATTCGTCGGCTAATTTCGTCATATTCCCCCAATGGTACCGTGGTGTCGTATGTGTTTGGAGGCCTACCCTCGGGGCGAAGATCGGGCTGACCAGTCCAAGCCCTATGCGAAGGCTCCCCACTGTGCGGAACGGTGTCGTTAACTTGAATCGATGAATAGTTGGCAGGTGTCTGCTTGGGGCTCAGCCCGGGTGGACCAGCCCAAGTCCCTCGCAAACATTCATGTCTGTGCAGAACAGTGGAGTCATGTGAGAGTGTCGGGTTTTCAAAGATGTTGGCAGATGTCTGCTTGGGGCTCAGCCCGGGTGGACCAGCCCAAGTCCCTCGCAAACATTCCTGCCTGTGTTGATTTGTTGAATCGATTGGAACTGTGGTATTATTATATATATTGGCAGGTGTTTGTTCGAGACTTAGCCCGGATGAACCAGCCCCAGTCCCTCGCAAACCCTGTCTGTGCAGATTTGTGGAATCGATTGGAAGCGTGGTATTATTGTATATGTTGACAGGTGTTTGTTCGAGACTTAGCCCGGATGAACCAGCCCCAGTCCCTCGCAAACCCTGTCTGTGCAGATTTGTGGAATCGATTGGAAGCGTGGTATTATTGTATATGTTGACAGGTGTTTGTTCGAGACTTAGCCCGGATGAACCAGCCCCAGTCCCTCGCAAACATTCCTGTCTGTGTTGCTGAGTGTTATCAAATGGAACTGTATTCTCATATATGTTGGCAGGTGTTTGTTCGAGGTTTAGCCCGGCTGAACCAGCCCAATCCCCTCGCAAACACTTCTGTCTGTGCAGATTTGTAGAGTCATGCTGACATGTGGTATCTGGCAATGCGGTATGTATGGAATGTGGTTGTCGAGTTTTACTGTTATGTAGGATTCCCGGTCTTTGCTGAATAACGATGGGGTCATTCATTACATGCATCTGCTCAGAGCTCAGCCCGGCTGAACCAGCCCAAGCCCCTTGCCGATGCATGTTTGGGTCAATTCTAGTTGCCGACATCTGCTCAAGGCTCAGCCCGGATGAACCAGCCCAAGCCCCTTGCTGATGTGCCGGGTTATCAACTACCCCCGAAAATTCCTTAACCATAATGTCACCCAGCCCCTCGCTCTCCGAGACTGTTGAGTCATTTCTTGAACTAAACGTGGAGCAAGTAAAAGTCCCCGAAGAGTCAAGTTCCGATGATACCCTTGACGAAATAGAATCCCTCGACGAATTAACCTTGTGACGTTTGGGTGAATTATTGTCAACCTTGGTGACAACCAATGAATTTCGGGCGGCCCGTGATTTAAGAGACTTATGTTTCCCCGACGACCTTGATGACCCAGACGACCTTGATGCAACCGATGAATGCGATGCATCCGATGACCTCGGCACGGCCGATGAACTCGACCGCCCCGATGACCTAGATACCCCCGATGAACATGAGACCACTGACCTGTCGGAAAATCTCGAGTCATCCAATCCATCCTCAGTCTTACCCCTATTCCCCTCCATAACCAATTCCTCGGGTTTGAACACTCCACTTGACTTCAAAGGGGTGGATTGGCCCATTGGATGTACTCCAGACAGGTCCATGGGTTTAGATTGGGGTTCGTGAAGTTTAACGTCTTTGTTTGGACGAGACTCATAATGTGGCTCCCCCATGGGGGCATTTGTGGCCATAATTAGTTTGGCATCCCCTCTCTCGTTTGTGTAATAGCCCACTGGTATTTCTGATCTAGGGGCTCCTGGAACAAGATTACTTTGGGTCGGTTCTAAATGACTCCACGCGGAGGGATCTTTATTTACCAAGCTCTCCCTACCATCCCGTTTAACGGGACCAGAAAAGAAACAATTGTTCAACGAATCCTGCCTCAGATCACGCGTTTCCTTCTGCATTTGTGGAATCCGCGTGGTCACGTGGTCCAAGCCACTGACATGTGCCAATAATTCGGTGTTTTGACAATTACTCCCATGCTGAACAGACTGAAATGGCTCAGCCATTACGCAAAGTCTATTGACACGTTTTTTCTCTGAAAATCAATATTTCCTCCGAAAGAAAACTCAACCGTAATTTCCAGTGAATAAATCACAAATTACAACACGATCGAGTGTCTGTATGACTTGATATGAACCTATATGTTTGCTGACACAAGTATCTACCACTAATTGATAAATTTGAACTATAACCAATTTAACAGTGACTATATATAAACTACACAAATCGACTGTAAGTAACACTTCGTGTGTGTAGGTATACAAACAAAACTGTACCCTGAAACATTCCACAGCAGTACAAGCATTACCTATATTCGACGGTAAGTAACACTTCGCGTTTGTCAATCCCAACAAAACCGTACACTGAAACACCCCACAGCGGTACAAGCATTACTCCAAATTGGCTATATTAACAAATAAAAAAAAAAAGACAATCGCTTCACCAAAATTCTGACAGTTTGGCCAGACAATATAGCCAATTTAACAGTGATTATAAACTCCGCAAATCACCTGTAAGTAACACTTTCGCGTTTGTAAGTATACCAACAAAACCGTACCCTGAAACACTCCACAGCGGTACAAGCATTACCCCAAATTGGTTATATTTTCAAATCAACAATAGTCCTTTACTTCACCAAAATAATGACATTTTGGCCATAAACGTTAGCAAACAAATTACTGTTCATAACACGAGCACCAATCACTAAATCGAACAAATATTTCCCATAATTAGGCGACGACAAAATTATCCGTACTGTATCAAACCAAAGTTTCATAAATTGACAACGTCGGTACCCCGTGAAATGCTTTTCACGTCAAAAATAAACCTCTGTCCTACACCCACACCCCTCACAATTTATAAACTTTCGATTATTAAGATACATGTATACAATGTCGTTTCTCGGACCTAATCACCTGAAATAAATACACATCCAGGTCGTTCTAAACGACAATTAACAGCATCTCAAAACTCAAAACACTTGTCACTTTTGTAACACAGTAAGACTGCATAATCATTACAATGTTAGCATACGGATTCCAACAGCACAATCAATCTCAACACTATTCCAATTGACCGCGTGTATCGATACATTCGAAGAACAATTTGCATCCGGGTACTTTTCAGTCGAAAAAAGATAATGACTGAATAAATATTGCAAATATATATGCAACCACAGACTCAATAAAATCTATTTTCAGAAATTCAGAATATTCATCACGCTCGGCATTTCACAATTTCAAGAAGAATATTCAGAAGATTAAAAGACTACCATAACATACAATTTCTTCAGTAAAAATTTCCAAACACCAGAAATTTCATCATTATTTCCCAATACATTTAGTGGAAATTGCTTGTCACAATCGCATACTACCGATGTCCATTTACCCCAACTATAACATATTAAACCGAGCAAATATTACGCAGAATACGAATTGCAAGCTCGCAGCGCCATTTGTTAGAACTTTGCCTATAATGATTTCTAGCTGCGATGGACCAAAGTTATAATTGTATTCATTTGGGGTAAACGTACCGAAGTGACAGCGATGTGTTTAAAATAATGAGATGTTTAATTGTATGAAGATATATAAGATGGTAGATCCATTTGATCTTTGTGTCATGGCTTACGCCATCAAAGATCCATGGCGTGCGTCAAACAACATAGGCGGCTATAATTCCTATAAAAGTAACAATTAGGACCAACGCATATGTATTTATCAACTAAATACAAATACAAGTGTGAAACCATCCACTCACCTACGTGTCAGTTATCCTTAAAATCCGACAGATAACAGAACGTAAACACTGACATGTCGTGTGTTCGTCGACCATTGCATGTGACCCGTAATTTCATGAATCCCCCTGTGAGTTCCCCGTGCGCACGGCAAGGTAATCACATGCGTTCACATTGAGTGTACAATTCAGGTTGCCCTGATACAATTCAAGTTGAGGGGAACTACAATCTGCGCATGCGTGTAGTTTTTACAAATTACCAACTCCAATTTGTTACACATGCGTACTGTTAACATCCTGGTACAGTAATGCGAGTTGCAGAATCAAGTTTGCCATGCACGAGACGCACGTAGTCATGTGATATGTTAGCTCCTCCTGCTTCGGCCATTTAACCACTTTTTGTCAACATGTTTTCCGACTGGATTTTTGGATTAAATTATTACGGAATTATACACACGTTCTGGTAGGTGTCAGAGCTAATATATATTGCAATATTGTTAACATTAATGACTATGTTAGTTAATTTGTAAAATTAAGTGTATTTAAAAAAATTAAATAGCCGTCTAAGCTGATGCGCCGCCGCGGTCAGACCTGGATGGCCTTAGCCATATTACCAGGTCTGGTCAGACTAATAAGATGGTAACAATATCACCGTCAATGTCTTTTGGTGTCTCCATGATGGAACTGTGATGTTATAAATACGTCCGCATCCGACGGTGATCGATAGCCGAGTCTAATTGTTATTGTTCTCCTGGTCAGCCGACCGCGTCACAGTTCACACACATTGCGTGCTGAGTAGAACTCCATGAGCAGTCCGCTTTGTCCACTCTAGTCACAACACTGGGTCACGAATTACGGCATACTGACACACTGCAGCTGTTCTGTTTACATTGACGCAGTTGGTCTCTGTTCGTACAGACATGAAAGTTAACATAAGCCAAGTTCTCCAAAACCGACATTCACCACAGTACATGTATATGATGAACTTCAGCTACCTGAAAACGATTCTTACTGACCTCATTATTACTAGTACTTTTATAATAACGTTTCATTATATAATTTATTGTATATCACAGATGGTCACTAAGACTCTGTACTTACTGGGGGATTGCCCGTCAAAATGGACTGGCCCGTCAAAATGGATTGCTCATACTTCTCTTTCATCGGAGGCGCGTGGGAACACTTTATTGAACTAAAACTGTATTGTGTAATCCCACCTGCCACACATACATGTACATGCATGTAGATTTGGAATGCAACACAATCAACATGTTATTTTATTACTCTATTTACTAACTGAAATAGATTCCATTTGGGAGCATTTATTCGGTGGCGCTATAGCCCTACATGTATATGAGCCTATGGCTTGGGAAAACTTTTTTTCACAGAAAAACTATATATTCCACTGGCACCCCACATGCATGCATCCGCATATGGAATGCAACAAATTAACGAAATCAACTTAGGCCTAAAAAAAAAGACGTTTGTTTCCGCTAACCCGACCGACCCTATTTTAAACCCCTGACCCTAAGGCCTAAACTTTTTATTGCCATTGCACACAACAAATTGGACCCAAAATCTTTTTTTATTTATTCAAATTTTTTTTTTTCTCAATTTAGGTCCCAATTCATATCATAACAAGATGAAAACCTTTATATATATTGACATAAGAAATTTAAGTTTACAAAAAGATTTAAGTTTAACAGTTGGAATCATACTGTAAAGTATGTTTGGCTTTATTTAGCTTTCATCTGTGAAAACTTCAAATAGTTTCAGTTCAGGTGTGTTATGACTTCAGTATTTCAATCAAATACAGTACAGGAACATTAACAATTTGATCGAATCAACCTGGTTATCAGGTGGGATCTCATAACTAAATGAAAAATTAACATAGAGAGTAGTACTATAAATAATAATTACTAACTTAATAGACATTGTTTCTGTACTACATGTAGTATATTATGTACCGGTATGCGTCTCACTTTAATTTTATAAAATAGCCTATTATATGAATTAGAGTGATAATGGTAAGTCTCATTTCAAGCAGGATAAGCATAATCCATTAAACCAAAAGATATCTGATAATAACTTATAAGCATTTCCAATCCATACATATAAATTTTTTTCCAAAGTTATGCTTGAAAACTTGATCAAATTGACCTCTCAGTAAAATTCAAAATTCTGACTCAAAATGCCCTAGATTAGCTCTAAATGCAATGGATTTTCAAAAAATTTCCAGGGGAGAACCCCCACCATCAGCAGGGGGTCACCCCTCCCAAACCTTCCGCCTTCAGGTTATGCCTTTGGAATATCATAGCCCAAAAACAGGTGTCCCCAAAAACAGGCTTTTAGATTAGGCTAATTTGGGGACATATTGGGGGACCGAGATGGTGGGTTTGCGAGGAGGGGTGTACTCCATTGTGACTATTAGGGGTACGGGGGCTTTTTTACAGTAAGTCCAAAATGGGGGCTGTCTGGTTGTTTCTGAAGCATATGAAAGGTGAAAGAAATGAACCAATGGCCCCCACATCATTTCCTGGCAACACGGGCTTATATCAGCTTTCAGCAAATTATGTTACCCTTATATATTCAAGTTTTGTACCGGTAGGTCACAATTAATTTACCATTTGGGAATATTGGATCATTTGACATCAACAAACCCATTTTATTTCGGCCAATTTGGCCGGTTACTTCATGTGTGTTTTTCATCTGACGTGTGTGTTGGAATAATGATGTGGAGGATTTATGTAAATGTTAGCCCAAACTACATTTCCAAGTAACGATGGTTTTGTTGTTTATTTTGAGGAATAATACCGCGTCAGATGAATTCAGCCCAAATATGTTAACAGTTGTCGTGTAAAACATTCGGCAGTAGGTTAGCGTTATTTAGTATTTGTGGATGTCCTTTAACATGGGGAAAATAGACTACTGCGCTTGAACGAGCATGTGAATTGTCGTTTTTAATGTATAGCAACTTTATAATCAATAACAGAGGCATTCTCTGTCAAATAAGGTCGCTCTATTTACGATACCAATTGGGGAACTTTGTAAATTAAATTACGCGTAAACGTATACCTGCTGCAAATAGAAAAGGTGTCGGAATCGGCGTACTCGCCCCAGGGCTAACTCGCCCCAATCGACGCGTGCCAACTCGGAATAAAAGGCCAACTCGGAATAAAAGATGCATACGGGGTGTTATAATAATATATGGCGTTTGGTCCGTTGTTTCTCAATGAATATTATTGAAATTTGGTGTATACAGTAATGCTCTAAGTAAGCGACTTCTTAACCACAGCATAATTATGGGTAACTTTTCAGGATTTAGTCGGAAATATGGCTTGTTGCCATTCATCGGAAAGCTCTCGGGGAGAGCTTTCCGATGAATGGCAACAAGCCATATTTCCGACTAAATCCTGAAAAGTTACCCATAATTCTGCTGTGGTTAAGAAGTCGCTTACTTAGAGCACTACTGTATGTCCGGGCTGGGACATGGAATACAACAACGTTTGAATTGTTTTTAAATTTACATATTTGTTGATTTTATTCATATTTTTTTTCGTTCTGAAACACACTATAAAGTGTATATAATATAATAACGAACACGAGACATACATAATTTATAAACTGTTAACAAAAGATATCAAATTCAATACATGACAAAGATGACTCAGTGGAGTTTATAAAGTGAACATAAAAACATTGAGGTAAGAATCTTTTTAAGGAATGCAACTTTATTTAATGATAATAAACACATAAATTAAAATAACAAACATGAGACATACATGATTTATAAACTGTTAACAAAAGATATCAAACTCAATACATGACAAAGATGACTCAGTGAAGTTTATAAAGTGAACATAAAAATATTAAGGTAAAAATCTTTTTAAGCATTACTAAACCGTTTAGCACAGTCCACTTCACTCATCCGATCATCACCAAACTTCATATTTATCTTGATATTGATCTATCAGATGAGAGCTATCAAATATTTTTTTAATTTTATAGGAAAAAATGGTCGCCAGCGGCCATATTGCATTTACGTTATATGTTATCGCGTCATGTCGATATCTAGTATTACTTAGAAATTTCACCTTTCCAGATTCATAATTGCTCCATTGACTGTAACAGATGGAATTATTCCCCTCTTCGGATAGAGTGTCACTGAAACTTTATTTTGTCAGACTGTCTGTATAGTCACTGATTATATATGGCAATAATCTGTAATAAGATGTAGCACTATTTTATTTTATATTTACATGCAGTGCTGTTTTTATACAACAATTCTAATCCCCCCTAGATCATCATGTGATCGACCATACATCGCGCAAGGACCTGGTTGAATTAAGGGAGGTTTTATGGATAACTTCTGTCCTTAAAGATACGGTTGGCCTTCGCGGTGGGTATCCTGTGAAAATATTTCCACCCGTCAAAAACCGCCACGAACAGAAAGAACATCAAAATGTAGATAGACTTTGTCCGTATACAAATAAGAAATATCGCATAAACAGTATGTTATGGTCATATGTTTGACCATTGTTATGTAAACAAAAGCATAAAAAGTTACTTTTCTGGTGTTTGTTTATATTATGATGGTAAACATAAAGAGCGTTCTTTGTTGGTGAATATCTGATATGGTACTAATAAAGAGCGTTTATGCCATTTATGTGTGATTAGCCAGTAGCATTGTGCTGTCTTCTGTAACACAATCAGGCTCTTGCTTAGGTAAAATATAGTAGGTCTTTATGATAACATGCTGTTTACGCGATGGTCATGGTATATATGAACGGAACCGTATGCGTTTTAATGTTTTTCTGTTTACGGTGTTTGGAACAAATATGAATATTTTCGACAATTAAGGCCGCACGTGCCTTTAAGCTAGATTATACTTATGACATTTAATGGCATGTTTCGAACGTGGAGGGTTAGATATGCTTGAGACACCACCACTCTTCAATTCACACCAAGTTATCAGCTGTCATATTCGGATATTAGAACCCATAGCCATGATATATGGTTTATTTTGTGTATACTAGTAATATTGTTATTTTCAGTACCTTTATATACCAGTACTGTGTATAACAATGCATATAAATTAATCCATGTATACATGTATATTGATTCAACGGATTCAGTGGTTTTGTCCATCAGTCTATCAAATTTGCGGGGGAAAACATGGCCACAAGCAGTACACCCTGTTAAATTTCGAATTTGATTCAATTGGCGCACCCTGCAGCCAGCTTTTATTGGAGAACTTTTTCTCATGTGGATAGTTTGGGTCACCGCTAGATGTGAGCCATGTTTTGTTCTCAAGCTGTCCTTGTGAAGACATCACTGCCAGCGGTGATCTTGAATTTTACTATTTTTATGGCTAAATAATTTGGTTGATCCTACAGACGACACCCCTTGTCCGATCGTCACCAGATTCCACAATGATCTTCTGGATAACCAGGGTGAGAGTAATCTAATTTTCCCGAATTTCGTTAAAAAACATTACCACAGGCAGCAATTTGGTATCTTACTGTTTGATCCTCTTTTGCGTGACTGAATTGTTTAGCAACTGTACAGTCATATCCCTCATCTGATAGTCACCACACTTTATATTGATCTTCGGGCTGACAACTAATAGATGGGAGCTATCGAATGCTTTGAATTTTTTTGGAAAACATTGTCGCCAGCAGTCATCTTCTATTTTGGTTTTTATATACATGTATATCTCTTCATTCGGATAGCCAGTATTACGTAGGTACTTCAACTTTCCGCATTCCTGTCATCATTTGAAATATAAAAATTTACCTGATACCATGCACCCTTCAAAATTTGTTTCGTCGTATCTATTTTAATGACCCGTATGGTAATATTGATACAGATATATTTGTCAAACATTTCTTTGTACAATATACAGGTATTTAGTTTGTAACTAAATCTAGAAATATATAATAGTAGCTGGTGGACCCTACTTCGTCCGGGATGTTCCCCTCTGATTTTCGGAGAATTGCGCGATTTAACCTTGAATTGACCATTTTAAAGGTGAACGTCATGTCGGGTCACGATTTGACCCGTCCAAAACACTCCCCGGACAAAAGTCACGACAAAAGTACCCGTCGAAATCCGCCCGGCTTTACCCGATTTGACCTTGAATTGACAATTTTGAATGTCAAGATCAGGTCAGGGTCATAATTTGACCCACCCGAAACACTCCTGGGACAAAAGTAACAGTAGGTATTATATTTCGTTGAAATACTTCCGTTTTACCAGATTTGACCTTGAATTGATCTTTTTGAATGTCAAAGTCAGGTCGGGATCAAGATTTGACCCGTCCAAAATACTCCCTGGAAATAATTTCCCCTAGGTATCAAATTTCGTCCAATCTGTCCGGCAGTTTTCCCGGCCATAGCTAACAGACAAACAGACAGACAAATGTCCAAAATATATATTAAACTAGCTGATGTACTAGACTTCGTTCGGGCTATTTAGGGATTTTTTTTTTGTGATCGCCTCCATCTGGACAGTACCCAGTATATACAGCGTCTGGCCAAACTATTGTTCAATTAGTCCAGAAACATGCCTACATCAGCACTTTCGAGAACATGGTTCCACGTGAAATTGGACCCGTCCATATTGCTCCCGGGATCGAAGTAGTCCTACACACAAATTTTTAGTCGGATCGGTCAAGGTCCAGAAACATGCCTATGAGCGAGGTCAAGTTGACACGTTAAATACCAAATCAGAGTCGGATCAGTCGAGCAGTGTTAGAGTCTATAACACATACACACATGCATTCATGCATACACACATACATACAGACAGGTGTTCAAAAATGTATAATCGATAGCTACAACAATTCTATGGTAGATAGTTCACGGCCGACCTGGTGCATGCATCTTAGTTTTCTTGTAGATGTATGGTGCTTGAAAGTTCACCAAGCAGTCCACCAACACACTGATCATGGGTATTTCCAATTATAATTTAATTTAATCTAACTACATGTATATGTGAACCTGAAAAAAGTTAGAAAGTTGATTTGTTGTGGTTAAATGAAGCCATATACGCAAACAAACAGGTCACAAAAAGGGTGATTTTGCGGTGACATTTTGTCAAATGAATGTGCCTTCTAATTTGGGGACATTTCTATAATTTGGGGACATCGGTAAACGCTGTGAGTTGTGGGGAACATTAAGGCCTGCCAAAAAATACCTAGATCCTTCATTGAATGCGGAGAAGGTGGGGTTGTGAAGCCATCATTAAGAGATCGGTACTAGTGCTGGGACGGTTGTCCGGATAACCGGTTACGGTTCGGTTACGCGTGTCAACCGGTTGGAGGAGGCCACAACCGGATAACCGTAATATTGATAACGATCGTACTATCATCATAGTACTCCGTGTAAATGTTGCCGAAATCATTTACGGAAGTTTAAGTAACGAGAGTAAGTAATAAGAAGTCGCTTAGAAGCGATTTAGACAGTTGATTTTGTATTCATATACCCCACAACACACGCCTGTTTGATCACCGGCGGCTTTTCTAGACATGAAACCAACAACTCTGTGAATCACTTGCCACACATTCAATGCCAATTTCCTTCGGCGGCATTACATGACGTTCCGGCTGCACGCGCACCGCGGCATACATCAAAGCAATCAAGTCTATACTTTTACTACGTCATCAATAGTATGTCTGTTTTCTTGAACCCCCCCCCCCCTTTGTCATTACCATTAGTTCGTCTCAAAGCGATGACAGAAGACCTACAAAAACGGAAATCGAATGGGCGATAAGGAAGGCCCGTCGAACGCGATTCGTTTATTGTGGATCAACATCCAATATGAAGTCGCACATCCAGAAAAAAACACAGGCCTACTGGGAGTGGGAAATCAGAGTATATCTAGTGATGTGTTCGATAACTTTATTTCCTAAACACTGGCTGGGGCTTGCGTAATAATGAATCGCGACGATTTAATTTTGTTTGAATTTGTTTATGAAATAATTGAAGTAACATCGTGTAGTCACTGTGATTAATGCATACCTGCCTATACACAAACACTAGTAAACATTACTAAACAACAGTATACCTACCTTCAGTACCTTGTTTGGGCTAATCGTGTCCGGGATATACACAAGGGAGGAACTATATTTCGTCGCTGAAGGGTTTGCAAGCAAGCGTTGTTTATGCGGTGCGGAACTCCTGTAAACATCGATATACTACCGCACCACTAATATATATTATATTTTAGTTTGTTTGGGCTCAAAACTGAATTAATTTATACACATTTACAACTATGACCGCCGTAACGGGAACGCATTGTACGACTAAAACATCGTTTGTGATCGCATGTATATCAACGTTTCCGGGACGCGTAATAAACACTTGTTTTGCCGATATAGTGACCAGTGTATTCAATCTCGTACTTAGGGTAATGCTGGTAGCGGTTAACCGGTTATGGTTAGGTTAATGCCCGTGGTTAACCGGTTAGGAAAAAACCCCAACCGTCCCAGCACTAATCGGTACAAGACGGTCACTCCAATATGTGACAGTGCAGTGGTGGTGGACTGACTCCAGTTGTCGCCAGACCATATGGGAAATGTTAGGATTATCAAAGACTACCCTGCTGGACAAAACAAGTGTCCGCTTAACCGCGGTGCGGTTAGCGTTGCCACTGCGGCCGAAATGCAACTACACCGCAGCTCCACCGGCTAACTACAGTTGGGCCGCGGTGTACTTTCCATTCAGCCATGGTGTAGTTGCTGCGGTGTAAATTCATTAAACTGAAAAAAGACGATACAAACCAGAAATCTAACCACGGTGTGCATGCCAATCGGTCGCGTTGTAGTTGCCTTTCGGCCAAGATGTGCTTGCCGTTTGGCCGCAGTGTACATGCCGTTCGGCCGCGGTGCTCAACTGCAGTTACAAACTCTGACACCGCGGCTGAACGGCAAATACACCGCGGTGACACTGGATACTTGTTTTGTCCAGCAGGGTATATTAGTATATAGACTAGAATATATGTAAATATTGAAGCATATGAAAGATTGAATTGGAGTTTCTAGTTCCTCTGTCATTTGGATTAACCTGATTGAGGCTAAGAAGTGCATAGTTTAGGTAATTGACCAGTATTATACAGTTAGTTTTAAAGATACTGAAAAAAAAAAGTTAACAAAAAAAAAAGATAAGCCTACCTACCTACCCTAATTTTGTTCAGCTTGTTAGCGGAAACAAATGTATTTTTTGTTAGGCCTTATAGTTTTTTGTTACTGTTATTGTATATTTTGGAAGATCTGTCTGTGTGTCTGTCTGTCTGTAATCGATGGACACGAAAACGGCAGAGCCGATTTCGATGAAACTTTGTATGTAGTGGTATTTTCGGCCGGGGAGTGACATGGACCTATTAATTTGCTCGTGCGACATTGACCTTGAAATCGGGTAATTTCAAGGTCAAAGGCCCGAATATCACGGCATTTCGACGAAACTTGGTATGTGGGGGTACTTTCGTATGGGGATATGTGCGCATGTTTGTGAACTCCATTATTAAAAATCTAAGCATAGATACTTTTAACGTGATGACAATTTTGCAAATGTAAACAACAGAAACACTTGGATTATGTTGGAAAATCCGATGCACCATCAACGCATCTGACATGACCATGGCATGTGGTATTGACCCGTATTGTCATTCTGTTCACAGTTCTATATGGTGATCTTTCTTTGCTGATATTCAATCAGCAACCATTGATAAGATACCAACAACTGTTACAATCAATGAATCATTGCACTAAGTGAACATTAAGTGTACATTCAGACGACCACGATACAATCGTAAACTTGTGTACCTTCAGACAACCACGAAGGCATGATACAATCGTAAGTGGAAAGATTTCCATCGTAGGATGTAACCGGAATATGGACTGCGCATGCCCACGTAAAAATCGTAGGTCATAAATTAATATCAAGCGATGTTTGATTTTAGATACGAAATCTTTGCGTATCCTTGGTTACCTCCGGCTCCACTTGCGACGTAATCGCAGTCGTGTGTACGTAAAGATGACCGTAGGTTAGTCAATCACATGCTTTAGAACAACCTACGATATCATAATGCATGTGACATCGCAATCGTCTGAACAAACTACGATCTCGTCGGGCACGATTCCTCCACTTACGATTGTATCGTGGTCGTCTGAAGGTACACTAAGTGGACATATTTCCGTCGTAAGAAGTAACTGGACTGCGCATGCCCACGTCAAAATCGTAGGTCATAAAATAATATCAAGCTCTGTTTGATTTTAGATGCGAAATTGTGGCGTATTCTTGGTTATCTCCACTTGCGGCGTAATCGCAGTCTTGTGTACGTAAAAATTGTAGCTGGAAATTACCGTAGGATAGTCAATCGCATGCTTTAGGAACAATCTATGATATCATAATGTACGCGACCTCGCAATCCTCTGAACAAACAACCGGTATCCACGTCAGGCTCGATTCCTCCACTTACAATTGAATCATGGTTGTCTGAACGTACCCTGCTGGACAAAACAAGTGTCCACTTAACTGCAGTGCGGTTAGCGTTGCCACCGCGGCCGAAATGCAACTACACCGCAGCTCCACTGGCTAACTACAGTTAGGCCGCGGTATAACTGCCATTCAGCAAGGTGTAGTTGCGACGGTGTACTTTCATCAAACTGAAAAAAGACAATACAAACCAGAAATCTAACCATGGTGTACATGCCATTCGACTGCGAGAGTAGTTGCCTTTCAGCCGCAGTGAACTTGCTGTTTGGCCGCAGTGTCTGAGTGTACTTGCTGTTCGGCCCGCGGTGCTCAACTGCTGTTACAAACTGACACCGCGGCCAAACGGCAAATTCACAGCGGTGCCAATGGACACTTGTTTTGTCCAGCAGGGTACACTAAGGTGACCATGATTCATTCGTAAGTGGAAGAATTTCCATCGTAGGAAGTAGCTGACGTCATAATCGCAAGAAAAAAAATAATGTCAATAATATCAAGCACTGTTTGATTTTAGATTCAAAATCGTGGCTTATCCTTGAATACTTCCACTTGCAATGTAATCGCAGTTGTGTGTATACTAGTAGCTGTCGCATTGTAAATGTAGAAGGCCGATGACTTCTCTGCTCGAGAGGTCTAGATTTCTTGGTCATGGTCGTGTGATCACCGAAGTTAAGCAATGTCGAAGCCGCTTGGATGTGTGACTGGCTTTGGGATTCTGGGTGCTGCCAACTTTCGGTGCGACTCCCGCATTTCTCTTTCTCGTTCTGTTACATGTGTACGTAAAAAATCATGTATGACGACCCCTCAGTCTACCGGTATCTATCAATAAACTATCCGTAATTTCGTCAGGTCCCGATGCCTCCACTTACGATTGTATCATGGTCGTCTGAATGTTCACTAACGACACAAAATAACTGCAAATTCAGAGACCTGTACGGTAATCGACTACTACTTGACTATTCGGACCCCTCCTAAGAGCTCCCATTTCTATGCACATACAGTATGACGTATAAAATGAGCAATGTGTCATCGCAGTTTTGAGTGTCCAACAAGTTTGCAAAGTTTTTGTCTTTATGGTGTAACTCTTTAGACAAGGCCGTTATTTCGTAAAAGTGATATTTAAAGAAATAAAGGGCATCTTAGAATTATCTCTCATTTTGAAAACATAAACCGCAGTGCTTATATTTCGGCGAGAATCCAAATCTAGATTATCGCAAATATTCTCACAATTTACCCTGTATTCTTGTGAAACGGTATGTATGGATTCTAGCAAAATCAGATGAAATAGATCGGTATGCCATTGGGCGCCGTTGTATCTAATCCCATACTGTGCCGACTAGGTGACAATAATAATAAAAACAAAATTATCTATGCACAAATAGCATTGCAAATTGCGATACTAATATTAAACTTCTAAAAGCTCTAAATTGATCGAAGCAACTGTATGTTGAAAATTATGTGTCGGCGCACACGGCCCCGATTGTGCCTGCGAGTCCGATTTTCACTCTGGTCATATGCATGCTATGCATGTCACTGTAGTAAATAGTCAACTGGTGTACGTGGTCAGCCTATCTAGACATTTACTATATCTACCGGTAGTCCTGGTGATTTATATTCATATGAATTTCTAAAGACTAATATTTATTAATAATAAACTAAATAAATATATTAATAATAATATATTGAGGTCACGGGCAATACAGTTAATAGTGCCAATAGCCGTAAATTGGCGTAATCTACCTTTCCACAGCTGCCTCCCTCTTGTTGCGATTATTATATACGGGCACCTATTTTCTGCACATAGGTCTACCAGCCGTTGTTTCTTGTCGATTGATCAGAATTCTTGATATAATTTTAGAATAGCGGTCGCTGCTAACTATTCCGATATTATGAATGATGTTTTGGTCATGTGACAAGCAAAACACCCGCGTTGCCATCGTCATGAGCCGGATTTTCCTGATGAAATCAAATTCAGTTGGATCGGTCCGATTAAATCGTATCCGACAAAAACTGGCCCAACCCAAAACAGGTGTCCCCAAATAATCTCTGGACCATCCCTGTGGGAACGAGTCATTTTAGGGTTGTTCGACCAAAAAACATGGCCGTCAGCAGCCATTTTGAATTTTACTCTTTGCATGACTAAGTCCTTTGGCGCAGGCTACAGATCGTAGCTTTGGTCGGATCTTCATGAAATTTGTCGTGGATGTTAACAATGACCTGCAGATGGGAACGCGTCATTTTGGTGTCAATCTCCCGAAAAACATGGCCGCTGGTGGCCATCTTGAATTTAAAAATTAAATCCTTTGGTGCGGTCTGCAGCTCGTACTGTTCGTCTGCCGGATCATCATGAAGTTTGTCGATGTTCATATTGACATGTGGCTAGGAACAAGTCCTTTTCGGGTTATGGCCATCAGCAGACATCTTGGATTTTACTCTTTGCATGACTAAATCCATTGGCATAGGCTACAGGTCATAATACCTTTAGTCAGATCATTACAAGTATGAGATTTGTCATGGCTATTGACATGTAGAAATTGTACATGTAGATGGGAACGGGTCATTTTCGGTCATTCGGCCAAAAAACATGGCCACTGGCGGCCATCTTGGATTTCAAAATTCAATCCATTGGTGCTGACTACTAGTACAGATCGTACTATTCATCTGATCATCATAAAATTTGTCATGGATGTTAATATTGACATGAAAATGGGAACAAGTCTTTGGCACAGGCTACAGGTCGTACCTTTGGTCACATCATTATGAAATTTGTCATGGCTGTTGACATTGACATGTCATAGATGGGAATGAGTCATTTTGGGGTCGCTCGACCAAAAAACATGGCCACCAGGGCCAGGCACCAGCGGCTATCTTGGATTTCAAAAATCAATCCATTAGCATGGGCTACAGGTCGTATCTTTGGTCAGATCATTATGAGATTTGTCATGGCTATTGACATGACGTAGATGGGAACGAGTCATTTTGGGGTCGTTCGGCCAAAAAACATGGCCACCAGGCACCAGCGGCCATCTTGGATTTAAAAAATCAATCCATTAGCATGGGCTACAGGTTGTATCTTTGTCGATCATCATTAAATTTGCCATGGATGTTAATTTTGACATGTAGATGGGAACGAGTCATTTTGGGGTCGTTCAGCCAAAAAACATGGCCATCAGCAGTCATCTTAGATTTTACTCTTTGTTTGAATACCGGTAAATCCTTTGGCACGGGCTAGATGTGTACATACCGGTACCGCAGGTCCTACCTTTGGTCGGATCATTATGAAATTTGTAATGGCTGTTCCCCTGTTGACATTCACATGTAGATGGGATCGAGGCATTTTGGGGTCATTCGGAAAAAAACATGGCGGACAGCGGCCATCTTGGATTTAAAAATTCAATCTATTAGCATGGGCTGCAGGTCGTACTGTTAGTCTGATCATCATGAAATTTGTCATGGATGTTAATATTGACATGCAGATGGGAACGAGTAAGTTTGCGGTCGTTCGGCCAAAAAACATCTCTGCCAGCAGCCATCTTGGATTTTACTCTTTGCATGACTAAATTCTTTGGCACAAATAGAATTGACGTTATTACAGTAGTTGTGTTCAAGTATCTGTCTAGGGTTGCCACGATTAATCATACAGTATCAATGAATGCTAATAAAGCCAATAATCAATTAATCAATAATCATTTTCCGTAGTTAGCTACATGTACATGTACATGTTAGATGAGTCAAATACACATAATTAAGGATATGCGCTATCCGTGAATTTAAAAAAAAAATTCAATTTCTAAAAGTGGTTTTAATAAAAGAAAATTGTCATGTACATGTACTTGCGGTGCAAGGGCGGATCTACCATCCGGCGCCCTCAGTGCATGCCCCCTCTATTTTCGCCATAGCAAGAATTTTTTGGGATGTGTCCAGCCGCCATTTCTCTCCGAGCACCCGAAGTTTCTGCACTTAATATTGCTAACATACATGCATATGTACATGTATACAACAGTAATCTGATTCAAGTACAATTTTTTCAACTTTGGATTGTTGTATATCCATGTAGTGGCGAAACAAACATCCCGTGACGTGCACTATTTTCGTCATGCAGAACAAACTACATGTAAGTCTGTCGACAGTTTGTTTCTGGGCGTCAGAAAATATCTGGCCCTGCGCCAAGTTTTAGACACCCGAATTTTTTTTATAAACATAGTTATAGCAATTCTAAATGTGGTGTCAAATGTAAATTCCATCTATATATACAGCACTGCTCACAGTAAGCGACCTGCTTTAACGAGGTGTACATGCGTTAGTTCAGCGTCGTACATGTATTAATTCCGCAGTGTAATAACGCGTGATACCGCCGATTCGCGTTTGCACTACCGTGTGGTACTGAGGTACCACCGGACCGTTCGCGTACCACCGCATTACCAACGGTAACGAATGCTAGTACCGCGGTGAAATGCAGTAAATGCACCACGTAAAACGGTAGCGCCATCGACAGTCTCCGTGAACTGTATTGCTAATACACAATAGTGTGAGCCAAATACCAAAATGTGCAGCTGATTGTCTTACCGAATGTGTATCAAAGAAACGAATGAGCATACAAAACAATTTAAATCATCTTGGAATTCAGTATGTTTTTTTTTTCAACAAAACTTTCAATTTAGTTAGTCACTGTCAGTGTTATTGTCGTTACTCAGATTATCAGATTGGTACGTAAAATTTTATCTTGCGCTTAACCTTACTTATTATATAGAGGCATACATGTACGTTTCCCCTTTCCAATGCCAAACACGCATGCATTTCATCCGAATTGTGATTAGATAGAATATGTGAAAATAATTTTTACCCTGAACTGCCGAGTACAGCAAATGCTAAATTATATCGGTATCACTGCAAGTCGCATTGGACTTCACCTTGTTTATACGAAACGTCGCTTTATTTGTTTTTCACTTTTATGTTTTTATTTTGGTACGGGGAAAATATATGTAGTCGGGAAAAAGTTTAGGGTTGCCATGCAGAAACCGAAATACCCGAAACAAACCTATTTTTTTGTTTTTGGCATGAGATATAGAAGTTATACATCACGTATCCAACCGCGTGACGCTATCTTGCATAGACATACATGTAGCCCGAGAGAGAACGAAGGCGGTACCATCCTTACAATAATGTTTTTTTAACTTCCCGAGATCATGAATTGGATGCATGTTTTCACTTCGCAGTGGAGGATGACGCGGTGTATTGTGGCAACGAGCACCATTAACGCGGTGACCTGTGGTGACCAGAGGTGAGAATACCGCCCAGTACCGCGGATCGACCGCCTCCACCGCGGTACAAAATAAACGTGGTATTCTGGTGGTATCACCATGGTATTCTGGTGGTATCACCGCGGTACGTACCGGCCCATAACCTCATTAAACAGGTCCCTTAATAAGAGCATAGCTGTATGTAGCAATAGAATTGAGACTGCTACACTTTGGGATAAGCCAATACAACATATATATACATGATTACATGTACCGGTAGTCCGAGCATTTGATAGTACGGAGGATTTAATTGAAATATTTATCCAATTCACCGGCCCAAACCATATGGTCGAACCGGTGGCCACAAGCCCATTCCATCGCACAAATTGAACTAGCTGTAAGCATGCAACTATGTAGTTATAAGCTGACCAATTTGTAGTATTTTGAAGACATACCGTAATCTGCAGTGTTGACACATACATCCCTGCCATATACTGGTATATTGAGGACATATCACTGGTGTGAAACCACAGGAGCTTTAATCTTCTATCATGCACTGCACGACTCTCCATATAGCATACCGTATGACCATGTTTATAAAGTACTGCCCACTCGTGTGATGTACATGTACCCAGTCCTGGTGTAATAATGTACATGTAACATTGATACCGTACATCCATTGATACGAGTAAATTTAAATGTCACTAGCTCAATATAACCTACATAAACTGAGATATGTGTTTTATGCGTGCATGTTTATATATGTAACTCAAAATTATTCCTTTTATAATTATTTTAATATCAGTATCAGATTGGTTTTTCAATGGACACCGGACACAGGAAAACTCGTCGTTTTGAATGTAAAATAAAAATTCCCGGGAGAGTTTGAAGTGAGGTACCGTATATATACACTGTATTTGCAAAAAAGCACTGCATTATCCATCATTATCTGTGCATTTACCGGTATGACGCAATACGATACGTGTACCGTTATTGTTTGAAATCTACATGTATAGCGGTACACTGGATTCATGATGAGTCTTTACGGGCCTATAACATGTACATGTGTGACACAATACGATATATGTATTGTTTGAAGTGTACATGTATAGCGGTACACTGGATTCACAATGAGTTTCACAGGCCTACTGTAGTACTATTTAGTAGTAGATCTGTTAATATTGATCAATCTGATGAATATCCTAATATGTAATTAGCCTTTTGGTACATTAGTTATTTTTAATTCTATTTAGTATACTGTACATGTATATGTACATGTAAATAGTAATGGGACAATTCCATGTGACTGACATAACATTCAAAGAAGCTACAAATCTTCATGTAACTATAAATATTACTGCTACATGTACATGTACCGGTAACCAAATGTATGAAAATTTGAATAACAAATCACACATATACTCAATCCGATCAGAGGGCCCTATATTATACTATTTATTTGGCTTTGGGGGTAAAAATAATTAATTTGAGCTGAGGAACCTACCAATCAACGCTCAGGGTGATCATATATCGATATTTGATGTTTCGTTATTTCTATTCTTTCTGGCCCAGAACACAGTCAAAACTGCATTATTATTACCACTTGATTTTAGAGTTATCCATCCTTATCTGTTTCAATAGTGTTTTGGTGTACACATCTCGAGCAGATTACGACGTTAAGGGCAATTATTAGTACTCATCTCGAGAAAATAACAAATTTCAAAAATCAATATCTAATAACTCAGTCTGAGTAAACTCATACCTAAATATTCATTACAACATTGAATATTAGGTCTGACGGATAACATCGCTATCTCATTTCCAAGTCCTCCGGATTCCGTAATCTGATTGATTGCGTAAATTATTTTCCGTCCAATGAAACCGTATGGGTTAATAAACAAGTGTTAGTGGGCGGAGACTCCCATAATGTCACATCTAAATATAGTAACAGAGCGGAATTTCGAGGCTTGCAAATACAAATACAAAAAATGGCTTCGAAATTATATATTCGGTACGATTCCGATTAATTTGAAGGATGTGCTGGACCTGATAGATAGGCCTGCGTATGGTACCAACTTGGCCTCCCATAAATATAATAGAACTTTACTCATGTCCGTGTATTTGATTTACTTTATTGTAACATACATGGTTTTCAAATCAAATTATTTGCCGTAAAAAAGTCATCTGAAAGTCAAACACCGAGGAAATGACTTAATTTTATGCTTTTAAATAGTTCTAAAGCATATCATTTTTGATGACGACCTTATTTTTTGCTCTCGGGTGCAGCTTTCCCGTTGATGCAGCGAGTTCATCTCCCGAAAAAGTCGCACACACGACAAATATTATCTTCTGTAAGTTTATGTCGCGACACAGGCCTTCTGTGGATTGATGAGTCGGCGACGCACAACAAATAACACGTGGGGACACCTGTCAATCATCGATGTATTTTTAAAAATCCGTGACGTCATTTTGGGGAAGCTCTTCGCTGAATAGAAATGGTTTTGGAGACATTAGCTCCAGACTCTATATTTCAAACATAGAGTCGACGTTCACCCAGACTGCTAATAACTCTGAGCTTTGTTTAATGGGTTCCTTGAATCGAATTAAATATTTTTTAAATAGAAATAGTAATATAGGACCCTCTGATCGGATTGAGTACTAGTACCTTTAAGCATAAACCAAGTTTGATCTTTTATTCAATCTTAATGTAAATACATGTATGTACCTCGCTGGACAAAACAAGTGTCCATTGGCACCGCGGTGTATGTGAAGTTCGGCTGCGGTGTCTAGGGAAGGATCCAGGGCTCTTTTGATACCTGTTACAGGTTTGGGCGCCCAAACTCTGGTGTCCTAAATGCCCCCAAATTGCAAGTGTATAGTTTTATTAAAGCTGAATTTTCTATATTTTGAAGGAAAATATTATATTATAATTCAACAACATGCAATGCAAATCATCAATATACAGTTGATATAGAGTCTTTATTTGCTTAATCAAGTGTCCAGTGAGAAATATTTTAACCCTTTCATGACTGGGGCTTCTTGAAATTTTGCAAAATTCCTGTGCCAATGCATTCTCTTATATAAATGAGAGCCTCCCATCTAAGGAGCCTCGCATATATAAGATAATACATTGGCCTTTATCGTGACCTTGTACATGTAAGCCAGTGCATTTTCTTATGCAGGCTCTTCGGCATATCATGGTCCCAAAACAGGTGTCCCCAAAAAATTCCTGGATCCATCCCTGGCGGTGTCAGAGTTTGTAACTGCAGTTGAGCACCGCGGCCTAACAGCAAGTACACTGCGGCCTAACAGCAAGTACACTGCGGCCAAATAGCAAGTTCACTGTGGCGAAAGGCAACTACTAGTACCCTCGCGGTCGACTGGCATGTACACCGTGGTTAGATTTCTGGTTTGTATTGTCTTTTTTCAGTTTGATGAAAGTACACCGTAGAAACTACATGTACACCATGCCTAATGACAATTACACCACGGCCCAACTGTGGTTAGCTTGTGGAGCTGCGGTGTAGTAGCATTTCGGCCGCGGTGGCAATGCTAACTGCACCGCAGTTAAGTGGACACTTGTTTTGTCCAGCAGGGTATTTCCACTGTGTTGTTCAAGTAATACTAGTACTTTCACCACAACATGATTGTAGTTCAGTATTTCTGCAACTGGATAAAAAATAAAAAATTCCCTACCCACCCGGGGGGGGGGGGGGGGTCAAAAACAAAATTCCAGGCATGTATGATCATTTTTATTTTTTCCAGACAGGCAATTTTGGACACCCACCCTTTTTAGCTCACCTGAGACGAAGTCTCCGGTGGAGCTATAGTCATCACTCCTCGTCCGTCGTCCGTCCGTCCATCCGTCCGTCCGCACTAACCAGAGAGTACTTGTGGGGTGCGATGAATTTAACATGAATTTAACATGCCTTTCTTCTAATTGTTTTATTTACAAACCATCTCCGTTATTTCGTTAATATAATATTTCTCAGAATATGTAATATATCTGAAATAAACATTTAGAAAAAAAAGATATTCAAAAAAGAGGATATATTAACGAAATAACGGAGATTGTTTAGAAACAGTTTATAACACCACAAATGATCAATTTCGTCCCCTATAAGTCGAATTCTACACTGGAGGATCCTTTAGTGACTGAGATTCAGATCTGTTAACATGAGGTCAACCCATTAAGAAATGACGGGACTATGGGGACTTAAGACTTTTGTGTCTAAAAAATCATTAAAATACAAAATTCATTAAAACGTCTACCTTGGAACTACCTGACTGATTAATCTGACATACATATAGTGTTTTTGGGTCCATGGATAATTGGGCTTTAAATATGTATAAATGGTTTTATATAAAGCGCTATTGAGATTGAAAATTTCCAACAATTGAGAAAGTTTTAGATGTCGGTTGTGAAATTTCAACCTAAGACTTGGGAGTCTGGGCCCCGGGCGAGAGGGGACTTCTTGAGCTGGATGAGGGGGTGATCACTAGTGTACAGTTGGTAATTTCAAGTTAGATTTGGTAATTTCAAGGTAGATTTTGTAGATTTGGTAATTTGATATTCACTGATCTACATTCATGAAGCCTCTCTAGCCACATATCCTGTTTAGATCTACTTCTTTTAAAGTGATTATGAAAAGTTCTGACTGTTGTGGTCTCCAAGGTCCCAGTCTTATCAGTCTTTGCAGTCTGGTGAGCGACCCCACAGTCTTTGACTGTCTTGTTTTTCCATTTCAGGAATTTTTTTCCAGTGAGTTTTGGACATCCACCCTGTAAATAGTTTATTGCATGAAATTTTAATAGAACAGTGCATAATGCAGATAACGATACTACTAGTATTTGAATTTATCATATAATAGTGTCTTTAATCAAGAAATGTGTCAACATAATCACATTTCTAGTGATAGGCAGATTGCCAAAGTTTTTATTAACATTCATTTTCATAATTTCATAGTACTAGTACAGTGTATATAGTCGCATGATCTAGTCACATAATCACATTTGAGTATTCTACAGACTACATGGAACAACACATTTCAGATTATTTGATATTTTGATATTTGCTATGTCAGGGTTTCCGCTAGGGGGTAGGGGAATGGGGCCGGTAGCCATCAAGGGCAAAAATCCAGGTAAAAGTAGCCTGTTTTACTTTTAGCACTGGTTGAACTACTTTCGTTATATCGGCCAAGAGAATCATGTGAGAGTAGAAATGGCAGACTGTTTTGTTACATTTGTGCCCGTGTGCCAAGCTATCAACCCTTATACATGTACCTGTAACTTTAAAACTAGTAAATTTATTAGATATAAATTAATTTACGAAGTAGATGTACAGAACACCAGTAATTTGGATCCCGAGTTAAACATGCCCATTAATGTTAAAAGACTCAATGGAAGAATCAGCAGATATTTTGGATGGATAACATAATCGGAATATATTAAGGCTGATTACATATCTGGCTGACGAGTATTCTTTGTGGGCAGTGGTAAGATGCCTTGATGCCCGGTGCGGCTACTCCCACATTTCTCTCTCGCTCTATTACAAAGTTAATAGTATATTTTGCGGTATAAAACATGACAGGTATGATTAAAATACTGCTCTTTTGCATAGCATAACCGGGTAACGTAACTACTAGTAACCAGCCTCAAAGGCATAGCTTCTAGCGATGTCAGTTCCGATCACTTCATGTTTCAATTTAACAACGCGTTGAGAGTGTGTACACTCACAAGATATAAAATAAATTCGCCTTTTAAAATTCCTTAGTACTACATGTACATGTATTCCAACAAAATTCAGAAGTTTTAAACATCTGTATACTTTATAGACATGCAGTATGTCCTGGGGTATCGCAGGAGGGGAAAACTTGGTGAGGGGAACTGGGCCGTCAAGGGAACCCCCTGCCGGTATAGCGGAAAACCCTGGCTATGTGATATATCGCTTGAACCAAATTGTTTTCATTTGCACCCCCCTATATATTCATAAAGCATGGTTCTACCCGTATACATGTATTCCAATCACGGTATGAGAACATTCAGATATTTTAACCTGTAAAATTGCATAAAACCTAACATCTAGTGGTCTAACTCCAGACAAATGCACACGGCTACAGGCAAAAACCAGGAAAAGCCGGCTGACTATGGTTGTTTGGCTCAGTGTGAGAAAATTTGGAATTGTTGAGCATTTGGAAGGTGAATACAATCATGTCTTTCTATCCTGTAGAATACAGGTACCCTGTAGGAGAAGATACATGTACTCGAGCACATCTGTGCTTTTTTTTATTCCAAATGTATAGAACTGTCTTGTCACTGTTTCGGGTCATTATCATGTGACTTAATTTTTGTAATGATATAAATAAAACACATTATCTTTTTCAGTACCAAAATAAAAATAACGGTAATAATATAAAACATGATGGTATGTCAGCACTTGAAGGCTAACTGAATGTTTGCAAAGGGGAGGGGGCCTTGTGAGTAAGCCCAGTACCAACTTTATGAGTAAATACATGTACATGCACAAGCCCGCCCCCCCATGCTTACTGATTGGTGTACATGTACATGTATACAGTATGTAAAAGTACCCGTACCAAGGAGTAGGGGTATATAGTGATACATGTACCTCAGTCTGCCTTTCCTTTCGGTGGGTCATTCTGTCTGTCCATAACTATCATTTCACAACACAGCTCAAAAATGGGAATTCCAATTTGGGTGTCCTTCGGCATGCTGGTGCATGTAGATCAGGATTGTGGATGTCCACATAATGGAGGTTTTGTTCAGACTTTTTCCCAGAGTTATGGCCCTTTACTGGACTTGTGTAGCGTCCATAACAAACATGCTGTATATCAGTGTAACTGGATTTGCAATTTGTGATGCGTTTTTCAATTTCTGCAAAGCAATTTACAATGAAAAAACATGTATTGGTAGAGAATGCTACCGGTATATAAAATCTACTCTGACCTCTGGCTGTGGATGTCTTTATTATTGGATTTTGTTGTCTTATGTTGTAGTGTTGGGGGAAAATGTTTTGTCCATTAATAATACCCCTGCAACGCGGTTGTGGAGAAGGGGGTTTATACTCCAATCAGCTTGTCTGTGGACATAAATTTGTCTGGAGTTTTTCTCAGCTGTTTTCTGATGATTTTCCATGGAAGTTGGCACAGACATCCACAACATGGGGATCTGCGATTATGACATCTGTCAGACTTTTGTTGGTGGAGTTACATCCCCATTTTTCGACTTAGAAAATCTATGCAAAATGTATAATTTTGTCCTACATTTTTAGCTCAACTTTACTTTGTAAAGTTTGAGCTATTGCCATGGCTTGGTATCCGTCGTCCGTGTGTGTGAGGGTGTGTGACTCGTCAACAATTTCCTTTAGCACGGGCTACAGGTTGTACCTGTGGTCAGATCATTATGAACTTTGTCATGGTGTTGACAGTATGCTAAAGATAGTGACCACTCGTCGTCTGTCTGTGTGTCCATGGACATTTATGCATGGTGCGATAACTCAAACATTTTCTATCTGATCGGAATTTTACATATGAATGTCTGAGCCCAAAAGACAGATCTAATTTTTAACTGAGTTATGGCCCTTTTTCTAAAAAATATGCACTCTATATTAAAAAACAAAACAATTTTTTTTAGATTGAATTCCTTGCTCAATTTATCCAAAAAAAAACACAATATCAATAAATGAATAAAAAAAAAACTTTTTTGTTTAAATAATTAAACAAAAAAAAAAATTCCAAAATTAACAAAATTTGAAAAACTAACACCATTACAACTCTGCCAAGAGTACCCGAGTCAGCACATCAAATTTTGTTTAAATCGGTAGAAAATACCCGTACATGTATTTTGTTGTGTTGTGTACTGGTAAATTTGTTTTGAGCGACATTAAACCCAATTCACCAATTCCATCCCATGCCTTTGGACTACTGTAGCTATTAATACAATATGGCTATATGATTTTGAGATGTCTCTTATGCTAATGTGCAGATAAAGAAAGTTATTGTATCTAATTTTAAAAAACAGTTTCAACAATTCAGATCACATGCTGTTAGAAGTAGACTAGATCATCACTCTACAGATGGTCTGATGTTATTATACAAAAAATGTAAATGTTATTGGTTTAATAGTGATACCAGTCTTCAGCATAAACGATGCCTGTGATTTGTTGACCGCTGTGGTGTATAAATAATTCATACCAATGGGTCAGCAGTATGGTATCTTATCTTGATGGCTGGTGTTGGTAGAATGCGATACATTGTCATTGTAAACTTAAATTGCAATCTCTTGACCAAGCAGACCAAGTAATTATTCCATGGTCACCTTTTCACATTTAACCCAAGGCTGTGGTGGTGCAGCGCATTACAGATCCTGTTCCAGTGCATTATCTTACATACGGTACATGTAAATGCGAGTGACCCATAAATTCCAATAAGTTGAGTTACGTATTATTATAGACCATACATGTACATAACAGTATGCTCTATAATTCAACATCAAAACTCTCCTTTATGTTTCCAATCATAGTAATTTACTATCGCGAAGGAATGGGTTAACATCTGCCGATCGTGATCGGCCTCTCATTTGCTCATTAGGTTTTATGATTGGGGTTAGGGTTTTGTACCTGCAATGGGAATCTGTTATTTTATTATTTTAACTAAATGTTTACTGACATGTGAACCATCTTAGTGTTTTAAAAAAGGGGGTATCCTTAGTCCCATTGGGACAGTCACACCTCTAATGTTTACCAGAGTTACGGCCCTTGTTTGAGTTAGCAATTTGTGTCTGAAAGAATATTTAAGCTTGTAACTCGGGGTGTTAATTATAGGGTGTTCTTGTACGTTTAGCATAGGTTGGTGGAAAGGATCCCCAAATACCAGTTTCATATTTGCCAGTTACAACCCTTCCTTGACTTGGAAATTTGTGATTGAGGATTCAGATGGTTCGGAGGTACAGTGTATACGTGGAGACCTTCGTTTGACCCCGTCCTTCACAGGGCAAGTTTTGTCTGCACTCTTTTCGGAGTTATAGCCCTTTGCCAGAGTTATGACCTTGTATTAGACTGAGAGATGTTCCCCATTACTTTATTTTCGCTCTAAATACACCCAACCTTGAGTGTTCCCTGTCTTATATTCCACTATAGTACAAGAAATCTCAATCATACCGCGATTATACTGAACAAATGACAGAAATATTTTGATCTGACAAGAGTACATGTAAAATCATGTTTACATTATTCATGATTTTCATTAACTCATTTTCAACACTTTGATTCTTGTAAAAGCTCCTGACTTGCTGTAGAAATTCTAAAGCATTTGCCTAAAGTAATATCTGATCAGTTGTATGTATTTCAATTACTGCTACTGCAAATGAGAATTATGAATATTGAATTGCAATTTCTTTTCATTCCTGGTGGTAGTTTACCTTTTATTGTGAAAATATGACAGAATATATAACAACAATAGTCACTATAGTCTGTCTACACACTGCAAGGTGAGTGAAATTATGAATTATTGACAAAATTGAAAATCATGTATTTCTATCAACTGGCAATGAGTTTGTGCTATAAATTAGTACACAAGAACTTGAACATGAAATTGTGTGGGACTGGTTGAATTGACCTGCGATATGATGGATCACATCCACCCTCAAGCTACTTTTGCCATTTAACCCTTTCATACTGGTGCAGCATTAAATATAAAGTGCCTGTGCACACTCGTATACATGCATATGTATACATGTACAAATATATGCATGTCTCTCATGGTGAGCCTCGCATATAAAAGTGCACTGGTTTACAATGTTAAGGCAAATGTTGTTTGGCCAATGTCTTTTCTTATATATGCGAGGCTCCCAATGGGAGACTCCCATATATAAGTGTGCATTGGACCAAGTTTTTCGCAAAAATTCATTGAGCTCCAGTCATGATAAGGTTAATGGCATTTTTCTGATGTGCAGGGGTATTTATGCTTGAGACCCCGTCACAGTTTAATTCACACCAGTTCTCAGCTTCTGTTATTTTACGGAGTTCGAACTCATAGTCCTGATAGATGTACATGTACCGGTAGATGGTGATTTATGAGCTGAGTTTAGAACCACATAATTGGTGGGAGGGGTTCTGGTTTTGCCCCACCTAACTTTGGTATTCAGTGGAAAATCTGTTGTATAACTAGACCAACAAATGGCCACATTTAAAATATTTCTAACTTTATGAAATTGAGGTAGCAGTTGTAAAATGATTCAATCATGTGAGATTGAAGCCACAGGAATATCCATGTTGGTCGGTTGATAATGGTTTATCGTCATTTCAGCCGCTATGCCATGTCACACCAGCAGTTTTAATGGTTGAATGACCACATAAATAGTTAATCGCCCAACCCCACCAAACGGGCACCCATGTTGTTCAGCTTTGGTTCGTTAATTAAGCTAGCTTATGTTCATATTAGTGGTATATGACCATTACCGTTTTGTGAATTTGATAAACGAGGGACAATCCAAAATCATATTTCAATAATATTATTCAAAATCAGAGTCGCACTAATTCGGTACCATACATATGCGTTGTCCAGGAGAATGATAATCATTACGGCGCACTTTAACTTAGTATAAGCAACACAATTAGCATTTAGTTAGTTTAACTGTTGTTATGAAAGAGCAACTGAGTCATCATGTTGTTGTCATTTATGAAGGCATATATTAGTAATATTATTGAATAACAAAGCTGGCGCAGAAGATTGCACAACAAATTTTGTCGGAAGACTGTTCATTCGCTGCGATATTGTTAAAAATGAAACTTGGCTGTGCGCTGGTATGCGCCGTCTTCTATTCCCGACACAACTACAGGAAACATGAATATGTTATAGTCATATACCACTATAATAGTGGAATACAACTGTAATAGTGGAATTCAGGATGTGCCTGACCTGATTATGGACTTGTTCGGGTGCATTCAACTGATAAGCTAGTATTCAGGGGATATATGACAGCTGGCGGAATGTGAAATTATACTAACATCACCGACAATCTGAAGCAAATCGACCATACCACTCCACAGAGTGGCCCGACCGTGCAGTTACAGATCGATAGGTGGTTCACGCAGACCTGTTTAAGATTTCTGATATATAATGTGTATACGGTTCAATCTCATTGGTGCTACTAGTAACATATAAACATATATTTCTATCCAATTGTAATAACTTTCCACACAGTTAAAAATATATCATCTTAAGCTACACTATACAGATAAATGAGTCCATAAATATACCCACATTACCACTTTAAAGGGGCATTCCAAGTCCCGGCCCGTATTCTAGCTAATACCTAATTCCGGGAAATAAAGTGTCTAGTAATTTCATGAGGTCCACAGAGGGCAAATTTAGTGAAGCTGTCCCACAAAGCGGGCCCGGCTTCCGGGCCAGCGTCACCAAATTCACCTTCTGGAGACCTCATTCTGCTTAGGCCACATCTGCTCTGGGACATGTATTTTCAGAATGAGGTTCCTGGAGGATGAATTGTGTGATGCTACTAGTCTAGTGATGTAACGATATGTGGGTTATCGGCAAAATTGCCGATATTTTCTATCGACCGATCCGATACAGATAATGATATGGATAAGTCTTGTATGTGAAAACAGTTTGGGAAGAACAAACTTACAGAACAAATGTCCGTATCAATTTGTATTTTAAATTTCAAAGTATTATCGGCAAAGAACTAATACCATGGTCCCAAGAAATGTTTATTTTTACAAACTTTACCCAAAACCCTGGCAAAGCCGTAAAACGATTTAACATTCCATTGAATTCGAATGATTACCTCAATATTTGTTTCACTCCCTTACTGTAAGTAAGGCAGTATCTAATGGCCAACATTTTTTTTGTGTGCTTGACCCCAGAAACTTAATGGCCATCGAAATTGAACACCCCAAATTATGCCCATTAAAATTACCAGTTTTTCATGTCCATTATATGTAATGGGCATTAATATGCCACATGAACCAACCACTAAATATAGGCTGTATTTAATGGCCATCAATTTTGAGGGCACCCTGCCCCCATAAATTTAATGGTAATCAAAATCGACCTCCCAAAATTAATGCCCATTATAATCACCCATTTTTTAATGCCCATTATATTTAATGGGCCTTATATGTAACCTTTTATTGGATTTTAAAGGGTTTTTAATGCCTATTAAACACAGAATGCTGCCATTAATTTTGTAATGGCCTTTAGTTCCCGCCTTCATTTAATGCCCATTACCACAGTTAGTTTAATAGCCATACACATTCCCATTAAACTATTTTAGCTTTAATGCGCGTTAATGTTCATATAATAATGGCAATTTAATGCCTGTAAAAGGTAACATATTAAGGGGTTTTGTTAATGGGTTTTTAATTGAAAAATCATGGTTTTTTTAATGGATTTGTAATGGCATTTCGTTAATGTGCATTTAGTGGTCATTTAATGAGTGTGCTCGCAGTAGTGTAATCTGAACATATACAGGAAAAGCCATTATGCATACGAAACATTCAAAAGCATATTTATTGCATAATATTTTTAATACTGGTTTTTAAGTTGTTGAAAATCGACTATAATCAAGAGTGTTATTCACGTCGTTTTAGAAACAGCAGCGCGGGCATTATTATATTTTTCAAACATATATGTGTTCTTGAATGTTTCGTACACACACTGCTTTTTCTCAAATCGCTCGAATTAACCAAACAACGCGAAAATGGCAACTTTAGAAACATTAACGGTACTTTTTCGTAACGGCATCAGTTTGCCCTACCCGCATCCTAGCAATTCAGCAGGACCAACAGCATCATATCATATTAGCAGGACTACTTGGCCAGGGGTGAATCAGTCACCGGTAGAATACTGGGCTACATGTGACTTACTGTGCTGTGTGGTATAATATCCACACTGTAAGACATACTTAAGAACGGATGTAATTTGGGGGTGTTAGTTGAGGCATGTGTATGGCCCTGTGGTCACCGGAACACCGTCAAGGTGACATTTCCACCAATGCGACACGCCCATACTACATGCACATACACTTTTCAAATAAGAATCAGCTAAATTGGGGTTGAAGAAATTTAATTTAATTTATGTTCATTTAATAATCCTCCCTCTTTTAGAAGACTTTTACTTCAGACATTAAATATACAATATTCATAGTATTCTCTATTCTCCAATAATGATAACACTATCATTGCCATCAAGCCGCGCCGGAGTCCACTAAATGGTCGACATCAGCGTGTATTGGTATACATGCTTACAAGTTAAGGGACGGTACGTCTTCACATACAAGTGAATTACGTCCTACTTTGTCTGCGTTGGCGGTCAGGAAAAACCAACGAAAAACATCTTGGGAAAAACGATGGAAATCTGCTTTCCGAAACCAACATCTCTAACGCAGCTCGAATGTTCGGAAATTTATTCTAATTGATCAATTGTGCAACACAATCCTGTGCACACACTGGTTAATATATAAACATAAATTAACATATATAACATGTTCAAATATATACACTATGGTCGTGAGTGAATGACACATTATAGCGAGCTCGAAACGAGACCCCGCAGGGGTCTTGTTCGCGAGCGATAAGCATATACGTGTACGTGAGATCTACGCTATACTATTCGCAGTTTTTGGCGGGAAATATAAAATCAATAAATAGTAAAATATACTATATATAGTAATTGATTACTAAATATTGAGGTCAGAGACTGACATATCAAAATTAACGTTACTTGTCAATTGCCAATCAAAATTAACGTTACTTATTAGTTAAGACGGTTGCCCTAGAGACCTAGAGACTCCTGTATCCAGTTCCACATCAAAGTTCATTTGACTGAATGGTAGTAATGTGTTGTTGTACTGTAAAAGTGTTGTCTACATATTTCATTCAATTATTACAAATATTTGACCCGAAACACAATTCAAGTTTGCCTATTGGACTATTTGGAGCTTGTCTTTAATTTTCCATAAACGTTTTCGCCTAAAATATTGGTGGAATATCGTAAAAGCTCGAAGCGAACAAACCGAAATTATATTTATAACTTAATCGATCAATATTAAGCGGTTCCACTTTAAATTGACGGTTACCAAGGGAATCCAAAGTAAAGCTCATCCTAACATCGTCGAGATAAAAAATAGTTCGCAACATTTTTATCATTTTATCATTCACACAGGAAAGCAGGAATATAATTATGTAGTGTATTGAATTGTTGACAAAATTTATGTTTTTGTGAAAAAGCGAATGAAATACAAGTTTGTGCATTTTGTGGTGAATTAATACGCAACAATACTCAAAACATGTAGTCCGGAGATGACATTGAAGTTTCCATTTTAAATTTGTGTAATCTGATTTAGAGAACACGCATATTTGCAAAGACGGAGAATGCAGTCAATGCACGGCACTGTGGTAAGCATTGTGTGCCAATTTACGAACACCATTTGAACAAGATATTTGATAGATAAATTTACTCTGACAAGCCACAAGATGCTCAAAGGTTGGCGACGATTTTCGGCGATTTCGCACAAAAAATACAGTCACAATGACAATGCCTTTGACAAATGACCGCTAAATTTTTAGGACATACAATAAAAAACATCCATTATCCTGCAGGGAGCCCCACACATATATAGAAGCATATAGAAGAGTGTGGTCTGTATGGGTGAAATTATAAAATTGTTAAAGAATACAAGAACAAATTATTAAAATTGTAAAAAATTGTTAGGCCAAAGCATTCTCTTATATATGCGAGGCGACATATGGTCGACTCGCATATATAAGAGAATACATTGGCACAGGGTAAAAAAAATCCCGATTTACGACTGGATTGAATATGGCGGGTCATAATATAAATTGAGGAATGATGTTTCCCACGATGAACTAGATGTACTATTTGAATGTATGCAAATTAGCATGACAATACGAATAATCAGTAAATAGAACATTTATGCATGTTGAAATTAATATTCCTAACTGCGCGGCATCTGGACTGTATCTCACTAGCTGTTGATATTTCAGTGCATGAACCAATTCTGGTTAGAGACACACCGACGTTATAAATTCATTGGACATTTGCCCCCATTTTTGCTCGTACTGTGATGCCCTAAGTAAATGACCCACTAACTGGGGTTATAATATGTTTATAACTGTGGTCAAACCGTAACCGGACCGAAGTTACCATAGTTATATCACTTGACTGCTGTTACACAGCACATACTTTAAATGCTGACATTCCTGTATTTGACTTGTGATGGCGAAAAGTCTAGCCACGAGTGATGGATCTGTGAGTGGATGGTATATGTATGACCGTATACTTGACAAACAGTCATGGCAACTAAAAGACGACACAACAATACATAGTATACCATGTACATGTTTGTTCCGCTAAAACAGATACCAGTTTAACCGCGAATGTTATGTTTTAACCGCACAATCAACCAGTTGTGGAATACGGTTTAACTGCATCTTATAACCGCAGTTAACATTAAGCGAAATGCGGTTAAACTGGGGTGTCACCCCAGTTAGATGGACCATTTACGTAGGGCAGTACAATACCTCCCACTGATCGGTACCGCCAATCTATTAAAGTGTTTGAAAAAGATTCGATTTTCGATTCGATTTCAAATAATTTTCATGATCCGATTCGAGATTCGACGTTGAAATTGCCGATTCGTCGGGCCCTACCCTGTGGTTATTCTAGTAGCGTTCTTTAATGTGCATACCGATGCATGTACACAGTCCGCCATTAATGTCCTCGCCAATCGGACAGCATACTGCACAGGTCTACCCCGCTGGACAAAACAAGTGTCCATTGGCACCGCGTTGTATTTGCCGTTTGGCCGCGGTGTCGGAGTTTGTAACTGCAGTTGAGCACCGCGGCCGAACGGCAAGTACATCGCGGCCGAACAGCAAGTACACTGCGACCGAAATGCAACTACACCGCAGCCGAACGGCATGCACACCTTGGTTAGATTTCTGGTTTGTATTATAATTAATGTGATAATATATATTTAAACTCACCGGTCAAGATGTCGGGTGCGTGTGCAGTCTGTGTTGATTATATATCAACAAAATGTCATGAAATTATACGTTTTGTTAGAAGTAGATCTGGATTGAAAGAGGCCGGGCGATGACGTAGACTCCCATAATTCCGCTGAATCTCCGTGGGTTTCCGGTCTTGTTCGTGTGCTTCCGTAAATTCATCAACATTACTAATAGAGTTACCGTTCTTCAGTTAGCTAACTAGAGAAGGCATTACATCCATTGCTTAAGGTTAAAATAATTTCTTCTGCAAGCAGGAACGTAAACAGGCTATAATTTCGCGATTGTTACTTACAAAACCCATAAATACAACACTCGTACCCACTTTAAGAAAAAGAACGACTAACCTACATTGTACTCTAAAATTGAGGGAAGGTGTATACCAATATCACTTGACGCAAAATGAGGTAGTAAATTCCCAGAGACATGGTTAACACCTCTCCGTAACTTCTCAACGGATACCTCTCTAATGAGTTCCAATAACCGATATATATATGTTCAACAGGCGAATGCAAGACAATGCGCGACTGCAAAAATAAATATTTAAAAACAAGTTAGTCCTGACATTAGGGGATACAGCGGTATCCTCCAATTTAAACAGGTGAACGGAAAAGTATGTAGTTAAAATCAAGTTGGTCCTGAAGTTTGGGGATTCAGCTGGATCCTCCAATTTTGAACAGGTGAACGGCGTTGAAGGTTGTAACTGCTAGAATTTACTTCAATGCCATACGTCTGATATCTGATACTTGCATGGCCACCTGACCCAGGTGTGTGGGGGTCTTTGCCCGTAGACCCAGTCTCTCTCCGAAGAATGAGGCGTCTGTTTCCAGCAGAAGTCGGTCCAGCGGGACCGAGCGTAGCCCTTCCTCTTGGACTGGCGAAAAGTCATAGCAGGCGGCGGTGTAGCCAAAATAGCTGGCAGGGATATATCTGGTCCAGTCTGCCACCAGTTCTGCATTCCCCATAAACCAGTGTATGTGGAATTCCTGCATCGAGGAGGAAATTTGTCGGCATTTCTCCAAGTGCAATGTTTATTTCAGAAACCCAAAGCTTCAGTCAGCATGGATAGTGAAGTATGGTTTGAAAAGAAGGCAGTTGGAGTGAACAAATTTCTGAAATAATGCCGAGAATATCCAAAAAAGCCAATGTATCGACCAGATATACTAATCACAAGGTCAGGGCAACAGCAATAACACTGTTGTCGCATGCGGGTGTCGAAACACGGAAGATCACGAAAGTGTCCGGTCATCGTAATGAAGCTTCTATCAAAAGCTACAATGCTGACAGTTCGGATCTACAAAAACAACATTACGCAAGAGTTTTGCAGAGAATAGATGAAAATCTATAAAATGAACATATTATCCCAATTGTGGCAACCGATGTCCCCAGGGTCAATCAGACGCAGCATATAAGTTTACAGATTGTGACCTCCAGTACGGGAAGTTCACAGATTGTTCCAGTGAGAAGAAGCAACATACAAATAAATAACACTACATGCGCTACTAGAAGTAGAATTATAACAGTTGAATCAACTCCAAGACCCAGTACCAAACAAGCTGGCCAGTTTTCTTTCAATATTTGTGAAGTTGCCATTTACAACTATTATGACCACCAGGACAATGCATACTAGCTCAAATTGCTGTTGTTTAAAACAAAATATGTAAACAATTTGGACATCATTTTGAACTAATGTCTTCTGAACTTGAAGTTTTGTAGACTAATTTGTTATTTTGTCCATTTTCTAGCCAGGTCACTGCCAGTGCCAGCAGCCTTGTGCATTTGAATCATTGTCAATGAAATCTATGTGACTGAAATTAAATAAAATTATTCGTCATTCCAATTTATGAAGTTATGGAAAAGAGTACTCACCATATCCAACAGTCCAACTCATTGCACGCATATAAGACGCTAATACATGTATTTAATATATAATGTAGGATAACGTTTTGTGGCCGACATTCAATGTCTGCCGTTTAGTCAGTCCGCCCGTCCGCCTGTTTGCGTCTGTTTTCCGCGATAGATTTTTATGTCTCACCTGGATGCCATAATTTGTGTATACTATATTTAATATGTAAAATACGCATGTGATAACGCGGAAATATATAAAATATAGGAATGTATGCGCCCGATGCGATCTCGGTGGATTCCGATAACTCCCGCTAACAACAAGGGCACCTCCGATGTTTATGTACACAATATAACCTTACTACGACTGTTGTTGAATTTATAGTTGTAAATTTTGGGCTTTGTAAGTGTATACCATCATGTAATCAATTCATGATATTCAGGATTCTCTACAATTTTATTTACACTAATTTTATTTTTGACTGGCTAAAACTGCTTCTACAGCAGACTGTCTGTTCATCATTAGCATAATATAAGCTTCCGGTGAGCAAGGCAGGGTACCTTGTTTGTGGGCCCAGGACACTGTGGCATCACCTGCTCATTCTGTATATGGGCACCATAAAACACACGATATCAATTGGTTTCAAATATAGGAATCTTGGAACGTGTATTGTAATTTGTATAGTTTCTTCAAGATTTAAATACATCACCGAAACAAAAATGGAAGTTTCACTTTCAAAATTCAAGTTTCTCTTGAAATTACCGTCAAATATCCCACACTTTACAACGTTATCAGTTTCCTTCTTTTTATTCTTGTGATTTTTAATTGCGCTGTACTGTCCTTATTGGTGGACAATGTCGTCTATTTATCGAAAATATGTACAACGTTTCGACAAACATAACAAGAAATGTTTTCGACTGCAACTGGGTTTCCAATGCGCATGTCCATGGACTAAAATATAATCGAATTCGGCCCAAACGTACCCGAACACTCCACTATGGGCCAGCCCGCCCCACGGGAAATTTGTTACGGAGCAGTGTTCCGAATAACGTAATGAACAAACCCTCGATTTGTGCACGGTGACAACGGTAAAATGAAAGTCTCGATTCGTGTCATGAAAATGACTAAATGATACTTTTTATACAGTTTTTTTTGCAAATTCCTTGCCAGATAGAATTACAATGGAGATAAACGTACGTGTACCTTGCTTCGTTGTACATTCTGGGATTCGAGCATGAAAACAGTTTGTGAACTCGCCGACAAGCCGGCTCGTTCACAATCTCTGTTCATGCTCGAATCCCAGAATGTACAACACAGCAGGGTATGTTTATCTCATAATTTGAGCTATCATAATATATTTTCTATAAGTCTGAAAATTCCAACCGATTTATATTCAACACTCGATCGGTCTATGACTTGTAGAATCCAATTGTCGAAAATGTTACCAAGATGAGTGAAAGAAAAGCAGCAACCCCTCCCAACTGCCGCCTCGCCCTTGATGAACGCAACTCATTATCCTGAGGCCCATCTAATCTAAATAAAAATGTCCATCAATTCATAACGATAAGTATAACATCGCGTCGTGTGAGAATCAGCTGATTTATCATTTTGGTGGGAAATCGATGTTGAAATTTCGTGACGGGAATTACCAAGTAAGTGTTCAGTGTTTGTCGTCATGTTTTAAAATATTAAAGCTAACTAAAATATTATTATATTCGAAGTCTCAGTTCTAGAAACTCGCCAGTTTTATAATAAAAGACAAAAATGTGTTTAGAGATAGAACCTTTGCTTACGAAACCATCGTCTCGCTTCCGGATCAGAGTGCACATGGAGATATAACCCTCTAGCCTTAATTTTCCTCCATTTTGTGTAGGCCCATTGTCCGATAGTACATCAGATAGATACAATATATAGATATAATTTGTTGTGTGATATTCCATTTCCCGTATTGTAATAGGGTTAATTGTATAGATAAGCACAATACATGGGAGACATAAATTATATAGTGTAAGAGCACACAAGCATAATTAGCACGATCATATTCTTAATTGGTTATGACTGGTAGCTACCATTGTATGAGTGAGGGAGAATCCGACCAGTATCAGTATATAGTAAACTATAGAATGATACACGTCATACATAAGAGTATCGTGGTATCTCAGACCTAAATGGACACGTGATACCACCGACACTAGGAAACAAGAAAACCATAGTTAGAAATGGTAACGCCACCAAGATTATGGTATTACATATAAATAGAAATTATAAAAAATACATAAAATATTTTGATAACAATTGCGTTTAAACAAGTAATCCTTCAAATTATTACTAACAAAGTAAACGACTGTGGGGTCACTCAACAGATTATAAAGACTTGAACATAGTATACTGTAAATACTAAAATTTAAATGAAATAATTAAAAGATAAAATTTAGCAAGTAGTAAAAGTTAATTTTCTCATTTTTGTTTTGGTTAAATAAAGCAATAATTTAAATGTAACATTTGGTTTAAAAAAAATGATTGACCGTGGCTCTTCCAATAATTGCGCGACTGACCTGGTCAATTGTTCTTAAGAAGTTGTTTTGAGAATTACTATGGAGGGAAATAGTTGTGGCTGTGGCTTCGCAAGTAATTACCTTGGTGACGTGATGTTAACAAATCTGAACTCCAGTTAACCAAGGACGCTTCATACCAAATATAAGGTAAATTATTAATTCTTTAGAAGTTGTTTTAAGATTCCTTTGGAGGGAAAGAATTGTGGTGCTGGCTTCGCAACTATTTGACCTCATTGTAACAAATATAAATATTAGTCACTCAGGCAATAGATCTATCTATTCTGTATATTAACTTATTGGGTCTTACGTGTCTTGAGATGTCTAAATAGTTTTCGATGGACAGATCGCGCAAGGGACCCACGCCAATCTTCTCTGTTGGGATTCCAATTGTTGGCTCATTAAATAGGCACATATGCTTAAGATACAGTCGCACGTTCCCGTAAGTCGGGTTTTGATTCCAGTTAATGAAAATATCATTGAAATAATCGGTTTCCCCCAATAAACATCCATATATTGAATATCCATGTTTTGGAGCAGAATTAGGCAGTCCATATTGGACGCCATCATGGAATTTATTTTGTTTTAATTTTCACACATAATTATTAGTTATATGGATGGAGTTCTCATTAAACCTCACATCCTTGTATTGGTTACAGTAATACCCAAAGTAATTGACCACTTAACCACATCAGAATTATTGGTAATTTTTCAGGATTTGAAATCCTGAAAATTTACCAATAATTTTGCTGTGGTCAAGTGGTCAATTACTTTGGACATTACTGTATGAGGATTGAGTTATCATTAAACCTCAAATCCTTATATTGGTTACAGTAATGCCCAAAGTAATTGACCACTTAACCACAGCAGAATTATGTATTTTTTCAGCATTTACAATCCTCAAATTACCCATTATTCTGCTGTGGTTAAGTGGTCAATTGCTTTGAACATTACTGTATGATGATTGAGTTATCATTAAACCTCAAATCCTTATATTGGTTACAGTAATGCCCAAAGTAATTGACCCTTCAACCACAGCATAATTATGGGTAATTTTTCAGGATTTAGAATCATGAAAAAATACACACAATGTTGCTGTGGTTAAGTGATCAATTACTTTGGACATTACTGTATGTAGATGGAGTTAAACCTCACATCAGTGTGTTGGGGATTTGGACCTTGACTTGGGACCTTTGGTTTTTAACACAACAAATGCGCGTACACCTTATACACAAATTGTTTATGTAACCAGAGTTTTTCTTGGATAAGATGAGTTTGAAGCCTGCTTACATTTCAAAATGTTGTCAGTTTTGTATTTTCTGCAGCGGATCTCGACGTGTTGAAGCAAAAGTTACAAAAGATAAAATGTGTATGTGACGAGACTATAATACAAATGAAAAAAATAAATTGAGGGAGGGGTGGGCGATACAGGGAACTAAGGGTTGAACCGATATAAATTTGTAGAGCAATAACGACCAATGTTGACATATTATGCATATCAACTCTACTGTTGCAACAAGGCTATAAAATAGGGGGGTGTCAGAATCTTAGTCATCTCTATATAGTGCCAGAATAGTCATTTATGGAGTTCTATAAGATGTTGGGTTGGTTATATGGAATCGGAGAAAAAAGGGGTTTGTACCGATGAAGTTGATGAACTGACATAAATTAGTGGATCGATGTTGCCATGTAATGCATCGTGATCGACTGTACTAAAGCAGCAATTATATAAAATTGGGGGGGGGGGGGTATGAAATTATCTCTATAGTTGGCACCAGGATTATATAGAAAGGAATAGCAATTGATATACATATACGGCATACTATAGTAATACCATAGACATATAAGTACAAGTATCACGAGATAAAATATTACGTAACATGACTATATATACCGATGAAAGAAATAAATAAATTGGACCGGGATTAGAGGTTGGGTTGGTTATATGTGGATAATTGGATATGGAATTCATACCGATGAAACGATACAAATTAGTGGAGCGATAAAGACACTTAGTCAGGCTACGCGGGGGAAATAGGGGTTGATACGATAGACCAAAATAAATTTGTCGAGTGATAATGACCAATGTTGACGTATAAAGTAACGCGACTGTACTGTCACACAATTATCAGGTAGAACCGGTCAAATATGACAGGGTACAGCACGTAATTATTTCCTAGATCGAAGAAATGAATTTTTTTTTTCGATGATAAAATTTAACAATATTACATTAAACAATTTGCCATTAAAATCGATTTATGTCTATAAAACTGTCATTTTTCAAAATTTTGAGCTGAAACTTGGTGTGTATGTGTGTAATACTGCTATATTCTTAAAATGACAGAGTTCAGCGCGTAATTATGTTTTAGATGGAAGAAATTGAATTTGTTTTCGATAACAAATTTACAGCGTGTACGGCCTACGGGTCATTGAGTATGCTCAATTTTTGTAAACAAACTTTTGTCAATAGCCGTTTTGGTCAAACTAAACCTTCTTCGACCGGGACAGCAGATCCGAATAGTAGCTAAGATGTATTTAGATAGAATTATCAAAAGAATATGACCGATCAGGGTACATTTTAACAGAATAGAGTGGAGAAATCTTGGTGATAATTCCAGAAAATAAAGATGTAGGAGAATCACAATTAAACTTCCCACAATGCACTTCACTAAACCAGGGGTTCTAAATGGGTAACACATTATTTTCAGTCTATCAGATTATTTATATTTTCAACAACAAGTGACTTTAAGTTTACAATTTCAGCCTGTCCTGACTCTATCGATACGATTTAACACATTTTCAAAAACGTATTATACACCGGTGGCGTTAACTTTACAATTTAAGCATCTACGTGATTCTATCGGTACGATTGCGTAAGGTACAAACAAGAATACATCAGGGGCTCCCAATGGGTTATATATTATTTTCAGTCTATCAAATTATTTATATTTTCAACAACATATTATTACACCGGTGACTTTAAGTTTAAAATTTCAGCCTGTCCTGACTCTATCGATACGATTTATCATATTTTCATAAACATATTATACACCGGTGGCGTTAACGTTACAATTTCGGCATCTACGTGATTCTATCGGTACGATTGAGTAAGGTACACAAAATCTCCAAGAATACCATTCGCCCTGTACACCCCCAATATCAAACTCACAGAAGCTAGAAACAACACAGGTGGCGTAATAACTACCCGTTCTCTGTAGCGGGGACTTCACTTATCCGGGAACCTTGCTGCCACCAACACCTCCGTTCATCCACCTATATATTGTGCTTATCGACAGAGACTTACTTGTGAATATAAAGTTATCAAAACCTATGGACTTCTAATTTTGTTCCCCAATCACGGCCAATCAACCCATCTACACTAGCTTCGGCTCAAATGGCGAGTGTATTATCGACTATACCATTCACCGATATCATAACCGTATAATTTATATCTGGACGGAACGATTTAATTAAATAGTTATGTTAATGTGTAAGTAGATCCGTTGGCTGCCCTTGACAATATGTGAGATTCTCATAGATCTAACGTATTGCCAGATCAATCAAGTTACATAAACATATAATATTTTATTTCAACTGTATAACCTCGTGCAAACGAAGAGGAATAGGAATAAAAAGAGGTTTGGAGCTATGTCTCGCGCACAGTATCAGACATGCATGTGAAAAGGTTAGGTGCACTCTAAACTAGTATTTATTCCGAAGAAGGAGCGGATATGTTCGGTAGATAACAGAATTTCTCTAATCACCAATTTCACCAAAAACAAAGCATAGCAGCCAGACTGGTTTCCTCTTTTGGATTTTCGAAGGAACAACTCAGTTAATAATTAATGTTGAGGTCTTGTAATAACGTTTTGGTCCACCATCTGGTAGACTGCCGGTCGCATTGATTTGTTCTCCGACAGCACACTATTCTACAATTGGTTGCTCGCTTATAGTTATTACCGTGGAAGGGTACAGGAGACATAGTTCCAAGCCCACAAAATATGATCGATCAACACACGAAAAACGTCCGAGAACATAGTACATAACTTCATGTCAGTGCAATTCGATGTTTAAACTAAGACGGGACTGACCTAACCTGTAGTAATCTTAAGAGGAAGCTGAACACTTTTTGCGACTGATAAAAAAACTGGCATAATGTCCTCTATATTTATACGTGGCTCATTGAATGTTTCTCCTGCTACAATACAACTATATAAAACAATACACTATTTTTGAAACAATAGTTCGAATCAATCAATCATCAATCCCACGAGTGTGTATTCTATATTTATCCAACACTTGACAAGTAAATGCGTGAACGTATCAAAGAATGATCAATCTGATATGTTGGCATGTTCGTGTGCTATTTTTTTCTCGAACAGCACAACGGTCGCCCTCCCCCTTCGGTCCCAATTTTTCGACTATAGTCACCCAAGTCCAACTGGAGAGTAATTTGATTTGCACGGCCCTTGTGTTGTTATTTTCCAACTGGACCTTCAGCAAGTGGTAAATTTGGTTTTGCAGCCCCTTTGAGTTGGAATTTTCCAACTGAGAGTTCCGACCAGTGGGGAAAATGTCTAAATTCTCATTGAAAACCGAACAAAGTGGACTAAATTACAGTCGGAAACATCTAGCCGACTTCTACTAGGTTAGAGTATGCAATTTCCAACTGTAGGCTGATGCAGGCTCCGTATTTTCAACTATTCGATTTTGGACCAAACTAGGGGATAAGACACCCACACCCATGTCGCCGCGTCCCTGGTTGGTGGTCAACGCTACGATTGTGTTACTTACATTTTTTCTCTACAAGACACCTTTTTTACCCACTGGACCCATTTTGGAATTATTCGTTGTACTGTATGATGCTCTAACTGTCTATACAACGCAGGGCTGAATTCCCAATGGTCAAAGTAGTACACACAGCAACTGTCAGTGTTATTTTCGTGTTCAACAACAAATAGTGAGTTCTATTTTGCTCTAAGTGCTAAATTTCACAACATAGGTCTACATTTCTCAAAACCTAAGGGATATAACAGTCTTATGCGGATTAGTCTTGATATGTGTTATTAACTAAGGCATTAAGGAATCCAACGATGTGAAGTTTTCCACTATAAACCATAGGGCAATTCAAACTTTGATAATCGATTTACTCAAAATCATAAAAAGTGCACTTCATTGGACAGATTGGAACTCAGGTCGCGAACATTGTATGGGATATAATTTTATTATAACACACACATCACTCAATAAATATGTGAATGGTCTATCTGCCGATTGAATGTTATATTATGTTGTATTTCCAGCAATTATTTTGTGAGCGCAAGAATGTTCTATCTACATCATTACTTTGACCACATGATATTTCTTTCAAGTTTTATTGGACCAGCAGATAGGACCCTTTTGCTCGGAAGAAACATGTCGAGATGGAGATATAGCTTTTTTTTCATTGCATTGATGTCCGCCAACGTGTGCATAGTGCACGGCCGGTAACGAGTTAACGAAGTTGTCCAGTTTGTTTTGGTCATTCAAACTGGGTCAATACTGCGCCGTTTGAACGATGTTCAAGGCAATCGTAACGACGAGCTCGTGTGAGCTTAGTCACACGACTAATTTTGCATTGGTTTAACTCGCTTGACACCGTGGTCAAGCTTCACTCTACTCTTGACGTTTGTCGTTGTATCCCCCCACCCACCCCATGATTGGGAGATGCTTATAACAATTGTTAAATTATAATATTCATCATTTCATGTATTATTTGTTATATGTATAATAGTCTGCGAACGATATATATCGCTACACTTCACGTTTGTCCATTAAAGTTTACATTTAACATCATGCATTCGTTGTAGTTATTCCATAAATACGTTATGTTCGTTCGAACTGCAAGCGAGTTAGAACATACAAGCTAATATGATAAAGAATGCGATGCCGATTCGAATGACACCAATATCTCATTTTCTCGCCAAAATGCAGATAGAACATGACACTGATCCTCACACGACGATCTGCCAATACAGCGAACGCGAACAACGAATGCGAATAACGAACGCGAACAACGAATGCGAATAACGAACGCGAACAACGAATGCAAATAACGAACGCGAATAACGAACGCGAACAACGAATGCGAATAACGAACGCGAACAACGAATGCGAATAACGAATGCGAACAACGAACGCGAACAACGAACGCGAATAACGAACGCGCATAACGAACGCGAACAACGAACGCGAACAACGAACGCGAATAACGAACGCGAACAACGAATGCGAATGCATTTATCTATATCACAATATCTGTTTTGTTGCAGTTGGCTCACCACACATTACCAGTCGATGTGATGAATTATACCGGTAAAACAGTTTGCGATTACAAAATGTGTACCGGTATGGGTAGCTACACGTACGCGTACCCGTATCCGTACCGGTTTGAAATCGCATACTCGCTAATGAACAGTTATTTCAGCCATAATCCTATACTTATACATATATTACACTTTTTGCATACAGCCGTTCAGTTACTTTATCGTATATGGGTGGTACCTGATTTCTCAATTTAATATATTTTACCTTTTGTACGGACACGTCGCACTTAAACCTCTTAACAATGATGGATGTTGCCATGGGCATACTATAGGTTGACAAAGACACGAAGTACCGACACATAGAACTTATACTCTGCAACATCTAATCATAGTCTGAGCGAGTTTCATTCATTTTCTAAGTTTCACACATAAGTGAAGAAAACGCTCTTTATTCATGCCATAGAATGAATATAATATCATTGAACGCTCTTTGTCTTTCCCAAGTTGAACTTGTCCTGATGTTTCGATGTGTTGTAACAAAATGTTGCTAAATATTCTTCGACTAATCTAAGGGGTAATTCAGTCTTATATTTGACTGAAACTACATGGAGGCCTAGACCTTTATTGAACCATGGGTCTAAATACAATAGACTTTACACCGCTTATTGGTTGGAACATTTAGTTGTATATTAGATATGTCATAACCCATTTTGTCAGTCTGAATATTCCAATTATGTTAGTCACCAATCGATCGGTAAATGAAATTATTAGTGAAATCCAATTGAAAATGTTACCACAATGAGTGAAATAAAAACTACCAACCCCTTCCCATGTACTGCCGCCTCGTCCCTGGTGAACGACACTGATTATCCAGAGGCCAGTTGTCTCGATAATGGCAAGCAACCCTTTACCCAACAGAAGGGCCCTGTGCCAATGCATTCCCTTATATATGCGAGTCGACCATAGGTCGCCCGCATATATAAGAGAATGCATTGGCTTAACTTATAAAATTGTTAAAGAATGTAAGAAAAAATGGTAAAAAGTGTTAAAAAAGATATGTTTTAGGCCAATGCATTCTCTTATATATGCGAGGCGACCTATGGTCGACTCGCATATATACGAGAATGCATTGGCACAGGGCATAACTGTAACTATCACAATGTGGTAAAGGAGCCGGTTCCAATGATATCCATATTTGTATGGTTTTATTGAGACAGACCCAAGATATTTTAGGCTGTTGAAGCTTTATTTGGCCGGTTGTGGCTGGTTTGTTGGGTAAAGGGTTAAAGCGAATGTGAATTACGCTTTCTCTATACATATATAACATATATGAATTTGTTTGCAGTTGGCCCACCATACATTACCAGTCGATATGCTGAATTCTACCAATAGCACAGACGAAATATATATATGCGTCAGGTTTTTGTTGTGTTTATTCACTGGCAATTACTATCGATTTTTTAAAGCTGGACAGATGTATGGTCGCATCTGATACTAATCTAGTCCTATCCCAACTTTCTAAATCGTAAATCGATCGCGTCAAATAAACACGTGGACTGATTAGAAGAACACGCTGCGCCTATACGAGTCTGTCAACAGCATTACTCCAATACAGTCCATCATAAATTAGATTCGCATTGGTAAGTATAGTTGAACAAGCTATATTTGTCCCCATATTACCGGTTTCCGTTCCGATCTCTAGGAAATGTTATGCATGGTTATATTGTTCCGATCGGTTTTCAGTCTATAGGGCCTACATACACTCTAAATTTTGATTGATCATTTTTTGTATTTACATAGTATATATAGTTGGAAGCAATTTTCATGGTGTGGTCGAGGAGTCATGTGATCTGAAGTCAGCAGGGTCCACAATGGAATCAAATTGGCTATGCCAGCTTTTTGTGCAACCCTGTTGGCTCTAGATCTCATGAAACTTGTCCCACTCTGTGACATGTCACACTGAATCTGCTTATACTTATTGTATTACTGATTCCATTTATACTCTACAGTCACATCTAGATTATATTTACAACCTCATATAACACATATACATATGTTACCTATTCTTACTCTGTTACAATGTTTCATGATTCAAGAGCCAATACACTTATCTTATCTTATCTTATCTTAAATTGAGCTGTGTAAATTGTACCCAGTGTTAGGCAATGTTGTTACTCAACGCAGGGTAACAATTTACCCAATATTAATTTCCCTTCTGCGTTGGGCGATATTTTTTTACCAAAGCGGTAAATTGTTACCCTGCGTTGAGAAAAAACATTGTCCCACATTAGGTAAAAGTTCATTAACGTCCGCGTGGTGCTATTTGCACCATTGTGTTGGGTAGAATTTTACCCAACGTGATTTAGAGTGAAAACATTTTAAGATAATATTGGGACAAAACGGTTTTATGATTGCACCAACCTGGTTTGAGTGACATTTGTTCATGCAAATTTATTCTGCCATCAATGACATTATTAACACATTAATAGATTATTTAGAGATATCTTCAGATATTTGGATATATATTCAAATAGCTGAGTTGAATAGATCTCCAAATCGATTTAGAGAGCTCTTTAAATCGTTTAAATATTGAGGATTTTAATTCATTGGAAGATATCTCTAAATATTTTGAGATATTTTCATTATCATTTGAAGACATCTAGCCATTTAGAGTTATATTGAATTAGTACACCAAATATATCAAGATCTTAAGAGCTATTTTTTAATATTTGACTATAGGATAATCTTATCGCACGTGTGTTCCACATCTTGTGTGTATCACCCTTGCCCCAGTTTCCTCGGACGATAAGCAGGCTAATGATATGTGTAGGGCTATGGCTAGATACTTCGTTTACGCACACAAAGACGTTCTTACATGTATACCACTCTATATATAGTGGACATTAATCGGTGTTGACCAGCTCAAATGATACCAACAATAAAAATGAAAGCGATAATTTAATTGACAAAAAATCCCACCTCTGGATATGGGCGCTATTTAGAGGATACTACTTGATTGGTTTGATATTAGGCCCGATATCACCCCGAGGTAACCTCATAACAGCCTAAAACATCAGGTCAAAGGCTGATATGAGATTATCCAGGGCTGATATCAGGCCTTATAATATCAAAACAACCAAGTAATACCCTATTTATTAATTAGATCGCCTATTGTTAACTGAGAACTATTTCAAACGAGTGACATCACAACAATTGTTATATCCGCATTATTTAAACATGAAGTAAAATGATATAACTCGGATTGGTGATGCCCTACAATGATATTTCTCGGTTTAAGGGCAAATTGAAGCGATATTCAAATATTCCGATAACAGGCCGTTCTGGACAAAAATGTCATATCTTATCAATAAAGAGAGGTATATGAACTGTTCGTGGACGTAAACACTGTTTTAGTCCTACCAATATCACTAGCTGTCATACGTCCAAGAATAGGATAATTCAAGGTATGAAGGTCATCCATGAATCAAACCAATATACTGATATTTCAATGTAAACTCATGTTATCAACATGCTGCTGCTTACCAAGAATTAAATTACAACTTTAATATGAAGGAGACATATTTAATTGGGTGCTGTCTGTCGATAATAGCCAAATTGAATGCCGCATTAATTTTAGTGGAAGAGACATCTCCGTCAGATGATTTCACTTCTCCATAACAATGTATTAAACATATAGTAACTGATAATAATTGTGTATGATTTAATTGCCGTAGGTTTCTAAATGGGTGCACGAGTTTCATGATACTACTGGTCCATTCAATGTTACCACAGATGTCATTCGTCTTTGAAATAATGGGTCAAACCTAACAAGTGAATGTTGGACAATTTTCATTGCTTTGGAGAGGCATGAGTGATAGAGGGCAGACTGGCACATTTCGTTCATCAATCGCAACGTGTGCACCAATTGCATGGTATATTGTGGCAATATCTACCAGTTCCTATATTTTGCTAGCCATATTGGATTAAAGTGATACTTTTGTCATATTTGGTCTCTTACCCCCCCCCCCCCAAGGTTCGCTAATTACCTACTCGAATGGGTCTAAAATTTCAAAAATCATAATTATGCTGGTGAACTTTCATGCCATATTGTTTAAAATAAAATATTTGAGAGTTTGGAGGGGTTAGGATCCAAAACCGGGCACATAATACTGACCAAATGATTATCTTGTAATAAGTTTCCAATTTTCCAAATCCAACAAGGGGCTTAACTCTGAGAAAAATCAATAAAACCAATTTGTTACAGGGTGATATTATAATTCCAGTAATGCTTGTCCAATAACAATTTAATTAGCATGTAAATACAGTAATTTTTACTGAATTAATGATAATGATCACATCTTGTAAAATATTTTTTTTTTAATTAAGTTCTTGTTTCTAGAAAACTAGTTCTCAAGCAAGTTATTATTTTTAATAATAAATCCCCGATATTTCTGCCAAAATTGGCGCAATTGGCAAAATTTCTTGTTTTTTTTTAAATGACCGGTTGTAATTTTGTACAATCCAAGCGCAAGTATTTTCAAAGTACACCACATACTGAATCAAAGGCATACATGTTCTCCAGATTAGAATCCTAAGGAAATATATGGGGAAACCTGTATCTTTTACCATAATATTAAATGTAGCCGTACTTCAATGATGTCACACAAGTGGTGAAATTTCCAAAGGGAATTGTGAAGTTAAATGTTTAATATTTCTATGCACACATCCTCCATCATAAAAGTGATCGGCCAAGTAAAAGATAGAGACCTTAATATATTTATGACACTTCACGGTGAAGGTTCTGTAATGAAAAGCAGGGTGGTTACTGTTTGATGAGGAAAGACTCCCAAATACTGATCACACCATACAGTTAGTTTTTGAATGACCTTGAAATTAAAACATGGGCGTGACATCGGTTTGGTGGCATCAGTATCAGTTTCTCTGGAACTAGCCATGCTATAATCCTACATGGTTATTAAAGGCAATTGTTCATTATATCTTAAATAATGCATAATTTATGATAATCAATGAATTTGAATGTCGTTACCATGGAAACGGGGTTTTTCATTATAGGCACATCTTCCGTGACCACAATGGTATATCGGATGCGCTACACAACAAGCTCAACCAACGCCGTCTAAACCGCCGCGTTCTCACGGGCGTAATCTTTGCAGCAAGAAAATATCAGTGTACAATTTTACCTGATATTTTCTTGCAGATATTTTCTTGCAGCTCCATGTGTACGCGCCCTAAATACTGGTTGAAATATTACAGCAGCGACTCTAGTGTCTCTACTCTCGAAGAACAGGTAAGTGACTGTTACATTTGTATTCAGGGCAGAGGTGTATCTCACTCCACCGACTCAGGCTATATATACTTTTTTTCAAAAATTGGAAATGTCATGTCTGTACCAATACTAGTTGGAAATGTCATGTCTGTCACAGCGCTAGTTGGAAATGTCACGTATGTCACAGTGCTAGCTAAACATGTCATGTATGTCACAGTACTAGTTGAAAATTCCAGACAAAAAGTACGTTCACCTGTTATGATAGTTTAACAAGCAATCTCAGCTGTATGGTGTGTGCAGTTATTCCATATATATATATGGGGTCCATGCCGCTCACCAAAACATATTGAAATCGGTTCATTGTTGTTTGAGGTATCAAGTCGCAAACAAAAAATAGACAATTAAGGACCATAACCTGGTTCGCTCACTGATTTGAGATATTATGGCAAGCAACGTGTATACCAAAAGTTTCTGCTGTATGTGGTGTTCTCTAAAATATCTATATCTTTTACAACAAAATGTAATATTGACCCTTTCACGTCTTCAGTGAATGCAAGACCGCGCCCTTGGCGCTGGTGACAAGTACCCCAGGCCTAGCATTGGGTTCCCTCCGTGACTTAATTTTTGCTGTCGGCATATCACGCTGGTCATCCTATAATCCCCGCTGCGGGCAGTAAACCCCGGTGCGGGCGTCATAAACCGCACATCGAACAACAACAGTTAGCCTTTTCCATACCAGGGATGCACTAATTAGTTAAAAGTGGTCAATTTAGAAGTTATACTAACAAAGGGAATAAGTGTTTTCTTGGATTGAATTGTTTCAAATTACAATCTGTTCTTAAATCGGGATGTCGTTTTAAATAATTCTCATCTGAGTTGTGAGTCATAATTAAGTATTGCATTCTAGGTAATAACTATTTCTGAAATATTATTTGATTTAATCCAACGGGTGTATTGTTTCATAGGGGATATTTTCTTGGATGAAATCAACATAATAAATTATCTTGTATCCCACAGTTTATGAAATTTGTTTTGACGTAATTTGGATTGACCTGAAAAAGGAGCCACAATTATACATCCGTTTTAAATCTGAACGTATTATTCTTTCTGTCTGTCAGTATATTTGTCCGTCCATATAATAACTTTACAGCTATACTGATTATATAATACAATGATAACTTTACAGCTATAATGATTATATAATAAAATTTGATACATATGTTGACTGCTACACAATACAAGCATGGTATAATTTGTGGGGTTTGTTGGTCATTTTTCCACTGTTACGACTCTTTGTTAAAATGTGGCTTACAGATGATAAATGCAGATACTATTAATTAAATGGAATAACATTGAGTTCCTTTGTTTCATGTTTATCTGAGCTAAGTTATGTTATCAACTTGAAATTAGGGACTTCTTGGTTTCCGGATAATATATATGGGTAATGTTAACTGAATGTTAACTGAAATTACGTATATATGTTTACAGCCACAAAACACGAACCAATTTCGATTTGGGTCTAACCATTTTTACCAGAGTTATGGATCTTTTGGACTCGAAATAGGTGTTTTTGTTTTCCGGATAATCACCTAGTTTCTTTCTATCTGAATTTGTTAAAGTTTAATATGCATGTTAACAACCTTAAATATAGGACAATTTCTAATTTAGGTTATGTTTGCCCCATTGTTATCATATAGTTAAAGGGGGGGATCTGCACATTTTGTTCCGAACACTAGGCGGGGGTGTGTGGGTTGTTCAGCAGCCCGGCTTACACAAATTATTATGATTTCCTGGAGTCAGTTTTCTTCAAAATAATGTGTCAAAATATTTTAAGAATGCTTCTATTATGTAATAGCTATGAACTTAACTCATGTTATGGGGGTTGAGTTCACCACCAGTTACTAATTTGGGATGACAACAACGGGTAATGAAAAAGGTCAGCTTGCTAAATGTTTTCATAAATGATCTATCAATGCACATTGACATGGACAGGCTCAGATTTAAATAATTAAATGTAAACTCTTCAAATAATAATAAACTATTAAAAAAACCACAATAAAATAAAACAAAGGTATTAAAACAAACTTTGACAGATATAAACAATATTATGTATATGGGTCTAGGATCACCTCCAGATGGGAGCTGTGAAATTTTTAAGTTTGTTGATGAAAAAGATGGCCACCGGCAGCCAACCTGGATTCTACTCCGCATAACTAAATCCTTTAACACACCCTGCAGAGCTTATCCCTCATCCGATCACCAAACTGGATGGATCCTCAGTGTGACCTATCAATGCGAGCCTCCCATTTTGTCCCGAATTTTGTAAAAAAAAACATGGCTGCCAGTGGCCATCTTGAATTTTACTCTTTGTATGACTAAATTCTTTAGCGCTCCTGGCATCACATTTCTCATCCAATCTTCACCAAACTTCATAATGGATCTTCGAGGGGACCTCTAGATGGGAGCCTTCCTCCCCCAAAATTAGTTTAAAACAAACATGCCTCCAACAGCCATCTTGGATTTCAAATATCAATACACATGCACACCCTACAGCCCACATTTATTGGAGAATTGTTTTGAAACTTTACAATCATGTTGGTGAATAAAAAGTAGGAATGATTCTATAATCACGATACGGAACATAGATACTATTATCAGCCGAGTTTAGTCGGTTACCAGCAGAGTTTGAGGTGATATCATCCGAGGTCAATAATATATCTCCCAAGTCAGATTTGTGATATCTAATTAATAATACTAGGTATAAAATGCTCTTAAACATTGGTATTCGTGTTATAATTTCAGATCTGTTTGGTCAGATTTGTCAAATATGAGACTGAGTTATGGACGTGCAATCACAATCATGCTCGGTTTTGTGACAGCGTCAATTATCATATCCTTCACCGTCCGTTCCAGATCACACACTGTTTCAGATAAGGTAGGCCGCTATAGTATATAGTTATCGTGGCATGTAGTCATGTTATGTCCTGTATACATGGTGACGTCATAAGTGCTTAAACCGGAGCAGGACTTCATATAAGCTTCTAACATGTCATGTGCTCCAATCAGAGCGGTCATTCCTACTTGATGCAATTACAAAACTTATACTCACATTTGGTAGCTTAACAGACAGAAACAAATTCAATTTATACTGGCATCTAACGATTCCCACATATAATTAACAGGATTTATACTGGCATCTAACGATTCACACATATAATTAACAGGATTTATACTGGCATCTAACGATTCACACATATAATTAACAGGATTTATACTGGCATCTAACGATTCACACATATAATTAACAGGATTTATACTGACATCTAACGATTCACACATATAAATAATAGGATTATATTGTCATCTAACGATTCATACATATAATCAACAGGATTTGTATCAATTGTTGTCGTTCTTAGGTTTTTTAAAACAGATTTTCATCTGTCCGCATTTGCAAAACATTGGTACTTTTCTGGCTTAAATTTATATATCATAACATAATGCTATATATTACATCCTTCTATGGACACCATCTTTCATTGAAATGTGAATTTTGAAGTAATTTCGATTCAACGAACGAGAACTCACGAAAAACCTTTCGCATTTATGTTCAGGTTGATGTTTCATTGTATTGTATTTTAACTTGTGTGTTGTCTATGTCTATGTTAATAACTCTGTCTTACTGGTTTCGACTGATCTGATTTGATTGACAAGCCCTAAGGCTTGTTGTCTGATTCTCGTTTCAATATACTAACACTTCTATTATGCATATATGACTGTGTCATCTCTATATTGTTTTATTTGTTTGGATTGGAAATAACAATATGTTTACACTAAACCGGATTTTTATGCGACCTTCGCGAAGTTCAAGGTTATTAAGGCTACAATAACACAGCTGGTAATTATCCTGCTTGACATGAATCCAAAATGACTTATATTCATGTGTTATACTATTCGCTTGACATGATATCCAAAATGACTTATATCCATGTTTTATACCATCCGCTTGACATAATATCCAAAATGACTCATATTCATGTGTTATACTATCCGCTTGACATGAATCCAAAATGACTTATATTCATGTGTTATTCTATCCAGCTTGACATAATATCCCAAATGACTTATATTCATGTGTTATACTATCCGCTTGACATGATATCCCAAATTATTTGTATTCGTGTGTTATACTATCCGCCCCAATATAGTAGTCTGGACGTTGAAGTCAAAATGCAGGGTCAACCTAGCACAAATTGTTAGTGAGGCGATTTTGGTGCCAAAACATGCTCAAATGTCCAAGTAGGAACAACATATCCAAAATCCGCTTTGGGGGGGACATGTTTTATCCCAGACGACATCCAACGTGGTGTTTATATTACATTACTTCTCGAAATAAGTCATTATACGATATTTGTGGCATAGGAATTAATCAGTTTGTGTAAAATTAGAGTGTGGGGGCAATAGAGTGACACGGACAGAAAATAATACACTCGCGGTCATAACATGGCTTTAAAAAATGGCCGCAACTATAAGACGTACCACGACGAAGCAACATGCTGGATAAACACATAGGTCTGTAAATGCCTATTGGCAATATAAAAGTTGTTGTTAAGTATCTTTTAATGTACACATATAATTAAAACAGATCCGTTTGAAGGATTTATCGGTCAATACAACGCAAGTCAAACCCAATAATTTACGTTTTTAAAATTTAGCTTATCCAATATCCAACTGTCGGTCCAATAATTTTGGGCATGCAAAACACAAAGTAATGTGTCGGCACACAATGCGTGATAGCTTCAGTCGGCGTTGTGATTAATTATTGAATGCGATACAGACACTGAAGTGCATACTCACGCAGTTTAAAGAATATTTACATTTTCGGAATGTTCTATACTATCCGTGATAATACACCATGCACACATGTCCCAATGATTATTACTGCAGGAAACACTCATATATTCAGTAGATTAACGCCATATCTCACCAGATGAAAGAAACGGTAGGCCTACAACTTACAGTTGATGAAAAATTACATGTCTTACTATTCTTTTCTTTTTGCACTTTAAAACACGCCGGTACAGACATATATTTGATCTGAACCTTTTGGTGGGGAAACATGATTTTAGCGAGGAAACATGGTTGTGGTGCATTTAACGTGCACATGATCTAGTTATTAATGGGTTATACAGAGTTAATGATTTTAAATCACATTGTGGGCTCGGAAGTCATCCATCCATTCCCAATTTATGACAATTCCATTCACATCAATTTCAATAAATATTAACCACAGGGTATTTACTTTAGTTAGTTCAATAGATAGATATTAAAAGTTCCAGTTCTATAGCATAACTTAAATTGTCAGTATTAATAAAGGTCTAGTTACAATACTGGCTCTAAGAAAATGTATTTAGTTATCCTTTACTCTACTTTATATGAAGTTTGATTGGATGTGCACTGACATCCTGAATTTCATAAAATTAATTTCGGACATTAATTGCATCGTTCACAATCAGCATTAAGCTTTTAATACTTTAATATTATCATCAGACAATTCACCAAATCAAATGCACCTTTACATGTTTTGTCATCAAAGACATCTATTTACCACTTCAGCACAAACACATATTCTTTATTTTTCATTTTTAATTATGTTGATCAATTTTGTTCACACATTAAATGTTATTATATATGTTTATTGCAATTGGTGATAATTCGCATTTTGGATTGATTTGATTTGGTTGGTAATATTAATGTTCACGCTTCCACAAACCGGTAAATAAGTAGACATTTACACTTTTGTTCAAGTTACTTCAGTGGCCACTTTACAAGAGTTTACTGGTATATGCTACAAGCAATGAATAATATTAGTTTTCAGTATCGTTTGGTTTGAAAATATCTTGCCTCCCACATCACCTGATCGGATGCAGCTATGACATGGACAATAGGATCTTCACATTTTACCCAGTAATATTGGCTATTCTACAAATACGACTAAACACTGTTTGTCAATATTTATATTTATTACGAATTTGGCATTAATTCAGCTTCAACGGCCACGCTATAAATGGGTAGGTGATCACTGTATCTTGCATAATTCACACACAGCTACTGAAATATTAAAATCGTTATTCCCTGCATATCCACACAGACATAGGCCAGACAAACGTCGGAAACTAGTCCATCCATTTCATGAAAAAATGGACTCTAGATCTTACAGCATTGTACCACTTAAACAGCTGACAAATACGAAATTTGAATGATCTGTGTTTTGGAACTCCCTGGCTCCATCTATACACCACTACACACACGGTCTTTATGCAACCCCTGGCTCCATCTATACACCGCTACACACACGGTCTTTATGGCTCCATCTATACACCACTACACACACGGCTTTATGGCTCCATCTATACACCACTACACACACGGTCTTTATGGCTCAATCTAAACACCACTACACACACGGTCTTTATGGCTCCATCTATACACCACTACACACACGGTCTTTATGGCTCAATATATACACCACTACACACACGGTCTTTATGGCTCCATCTATACACCACTACACACACGGTCTTTATGCTGGCTCCATCTATACACCACTACACACACGGTCTTTATGGCTCCATATATACACCACTACACACACGGTCTTTATGACTCCATCTATACACCACTACAAACACGGTCTTTATGCGAAGGTTGGTAAGGAAAGGGAATTACAGAAACAGTATGATAATCTCTTGAAGCCGCGGACCATTCACAAATAAACAGTATGATAATCTCTTGAAGCCGCGGACCATTCACAAATAAACAGTATGATAATCTCTTGAAGCCGCGGACCATTCACAAATAAAAACGGCTTGAAGCCGCGGACCATTTACAAATAAAAACGGCTTGAAGCCGCGGACCATTCACAAATAAAAACGGCTTACAAATAAGAAACATAATTTTGACCTAACCTTTGGTGACCGACTATAATATCCGAAGGCTGTGACCGACCAAGGTCTTATGCTGTCCCGGGATGTTGATAACGTGACAATATGACTATTTTATCGAGACGTAGTATAGTTGACCTCAAGCAGGCTGATGTCATTTTGAAAACCTACTGACAACAAACTGTGATTTTTGTTCTTTTTTGGAAATCCTGTCTTATATATTATATCTAAATGCCACACACTTAATCGATCAGCTTTTGCGAAATAGTTGCTCTGTACTTGAAAGGGAATACATGTTACCACAACATTGAATTATTGGTATGTATTGTGGATACCCCAATGTACATTCGAAGGTTTCAACCATCAACAGTATCAGTATATATATACTATATAATATATCTTAATCATATTTATTTTGTCGACTTTTATAACACATGGTATATAACACGTATATATATCATGGATACACTATCATTTAGATAACGTTTCACAGTATGGAGACATGCAATGAGTTTATGTCGAGACATGAACTCATTTTTAATATATTTCCCATGTTGTTTGTATTGCCCATAGCGCACATGCGTTTATGTTTCACTCATCCCTGGCTAAGATTAATTAATTTGATGCATACATTCTGTTGATTATATTAGGAGATGGTACCATACTTGACCGGTTTTAGTGTACTGTCGTCATTTAATACAGTCCACTGGCCTGTTTGTATTTCTTATATTGCAGTTAGGCGTTATTGCTAATACGGTGAGAAACGCTGCTGTCGGATACTCTGGAGATTATCTCACATATTTCCCATACAAGAGATATGTTCAAAATGGGCAGATGAACGTGTCAATGATTCCAGAAGGGAAGATTAAAGACGTCTACCTCAGGTAAGAATATCAAAGACGTCTACCTCAGGTAAGAATATTAAAGACGTATACCTCAGGTAAGAATATCAAAGACGTCTACCTCAGGTAAGAATATCAAAGACGTCTACCTCAGGTAAGACATGTCAATTTCCATAGTAGTCCATTGTCAACTGAGGCAAGATTTCACCCATATAGATAGATAGATAGATAGATACTTTATTGCGCAATCGCTATACGGATACAGGATATGGCAAAGAAAGAAAAAAAAACAAAAAAATATATACATAAACATGCAAATAAAATATATGTGCTGAGTGATTACAGTGTTATTGTCGTAATATTTCGGCTTCAATTAAATATTTACTCAGAGCTCTGCTCAGTTGTTTATCATTAGATTTGAATATTTCTTGAAGCTTTTCGCGCTCGTCTAACACATCGTAATTTGATATCACATTCTTCGCGTAACTGCTAAAGACTTGCCTAGGATTGTGGTACTTCGGGCAGTGTAATAAAAAGTGAGACTCATCTTCGATAGGTTTATCTCTAGCGGGCATATTATGACTACATTGTTTGCAAGTTCGTTCCTCTGCGGGGATTAGGATATAGGAAATTAATGGCACAATATGTTTTTGTAGACAGATAACTGAAAGTTCACTATCCTGTTTTCGCATAGACATAATAGGAAGCATTTTTCGAATTTTGCTGCTTATCTGAAGAAATTTACCCCGCATTTTATGTCATTTTTCGAAAATGGCCAAATTTAACTTTTTCGTCATCAAACTACAAAAAGTGAAGGATATCTGATCTGTTTGTCGTACAGTTGTTTGTAGTTGATTGCTTTGTAAAATGGAATGAACAACAACACCAAGTTTTAGTTATTCGTGACGTTATGCCTGTTCGAATTACGTTTCGCGCATTTTTTTATAGAGTCTGTTTATAAAGCTGACGGTAATCTTTGTTGATGGTAATGTTTGTTATTACAAATAAGAATATATCGACGTCGATTCGTTCAATTTTGCCAAGTTATATGTCAAATGAAAGGGAATTTTATTGCCAATAAGACACACCTGATGTTATTTTGGCTGCTATTATCTATTTCTAGAATTCATTAGGGTTCTGATAGTTGGTGTGGTTTTAGCCAAAATCGATCATTGTAACCTTTACCTTTTCTTGTACTCGTCCAGGTTGAGGTTAAACGTCACTGGACTCGACACCGCATGTCTTGTCCGATATGACTTTTCGTACAAGAAAAACATAATGTACACACCATTGTATAATAACTTCATATAATACAATAACACCTATTTCAGTATATGTGGTGTATACATGGAATTGTAATAGGACCTTGCCTAAATTCGCCCAGGTTGTGGTGATAAGTCACTGGACTCGACACTGCATGTCCCGTCCAATATGTCTTTCTCCACAACCTTGACTCGTACAAGAAAAACACATACTGTACGGACAAATTGGACGGAAAAACGTTTGAAAAACGGAAAAAAATATTGGGCTTTTGGTGGTTGGGTGTTTGGATACCGAAAATGGTCAAAAGATTCACATACGTGTACGTGTCTGTAATCGACCCCCAGCCGCTTGCCATGAATGTTTTCGTCGAAAATCGAGAATGAATGTTGAAACGAAACAAAGATATTGCAATTTGATACTATATAAGGCACAACGTTGTTTATATTTTCTTTCATAATCAGATTGTGAAGTTTTATTCGGGGTTTGAACTTTGATTTTTAGATGGCTTATTTTGTCTGGTTCTTTGCCAATTCATGAATGTGAACATCAAATTTTCCGCCTTGTTCGAACGTTTTCATTGAACAAAATACAAATTATTAAACCATCGGGCAAGCGATTCAAATTTTCAGATTTTCATTTCTCACATATAGGTAATGTTTTTGTTAGTTTGTCATATCATGAATTTTGGAAACAGTATATATAATTGTTCGGACGAGATATTTGCTCATGGTCGATTCATCAACAACAATACCTGCGTACTTTGAAATTGTTCTGCTTGTATTTACATGTGAATGTATTTGACCTAGACTTGTTAGTCGATAGCCAAATCAAAAGTCACTTCGAAAAACTGACTAATCAAGTAGGTGTTACTAACTAATAACATATGTAAACTCTGAAGCCCAACGAAAGGCACAAGTCACGTGATAAACTATACCATTCATATATTCATATGATAAACTCATATACATGTATATAAGAGAATGTATTGGCTTAACACATTAAAAATGATAAAATTGTTAAAGAATGTAAGAAAAAATGGTAAAAAGTGTTAAAAAAAGATTTTTTTTAGGCCAATGCATTCTCTTATATATGCGAGGCGACCTATGGTCGACTCGCATATATAAGAGAATGCATTGGCACAGGGCATAACTGTAACTATCACAATGTGGTCAAGGAGCCGGTTCCAATGATATCCATATTTGTATGGTTCTATTGAGACAGACCGAAGATATTTTAGGCTGTTGAAGCTTCATTTGGCCGGTTTCATTCGTATATTCTTATGGAAATAAATAATTTGGTAACTTTTGCGGTTTTTGTCAAAAGAAATAATGAAAACAGACTCCAAAATTTTCTTCTGAGAAAATTTGTAATATCAGATGTTTGTCTTCTTGAAAAAAATATTGAATATTAGATATTTGATATATCCAAACATAACCACTTTTGTCCAGTCTGTCATGATTCGACTCTTCCCTATCACTAACGGCTAGACAACAATCTGAACGGTAAAAGCAGAACCTATCCAATATCACTTGTATCGACTGGAGTTGTATTCAGACATGGATAAACCTTATTGAAATAATATACTTTTGTGAGATAAAAATGTACCATATTCGTTTGTGAAATGGCGGTGGGGATGGAACCCCCCAGATCCCACAATTGGGTTTACCATTTCCAGCACGTCATATTTTATGCTAGACACTGTGGTGGCATGTAATTCTAGCGATAAGATGGACAGATCATCTGTGAACGAGTACAGTATCGTAGCAGACCACAATATTTTACTCCAAAACAAGGTGTTTCTTTGTATACATAAATCCTGTTGTATGCAAAACAGGTTTTACACAAATTACAACGATCTTCTGTTGATGGGGGTAATTTAATTGGAATGTCTTAACCCTTTGAGTGCCAGGTCCGATTTTTGTATCAACCCATATACCCTGTGCCAATGCATTCTCTTATATATGCGAGTCGACCATAGGTCGCCTCGCATATATAAGAGAATGCATTGGCTTAACAATTTTTTTTTTTTTTTTTTTTTTTTTTTTTTTTACAATTTTAATATATTTTATTATATTCTTTAACAGACTTATTGTGTAGGTTTAGGGCCGATAATATCGGCCCCTGGCACTCAAATGGTTAAATGAGAAACCAAGGTGTGAGCTAAATTACTTAGCACGTATATTGTTCTCCCCACCTTTGGTTCCCTTATTTTATATATCTGACGGCAGATGTTTTCAGAATGTTCTTAAATACCTTATACATAGATCGTCGCAGTTTGGTCTGCACACAAGCCTGCAAATAGCGTGCTTGTCATTTGCAGAATGAGATCACCAGAGGGTGAATTTAGTGATCCTATCCCGCACAGCGGGATAGCATCACCAAATTCACCATATGTATACCTCATTCTGCTTAGGCCTCATCGTCTGGGAAGTATGCACACAAGCATCAGAGAACAAAGGGTTGAAATATATGCTGATAAATCTATGATGTTAATTGTTTTTAAATATTTCTGTTTCTGTGAAGTTTATTAATTGGTTGCGGACACATGTACCACAGTAGCGATGGCATTGTAGGCGTGACAAATTTATTATGGTGGAGTTTGGTGACAATTGTTCGTCATAATTAATATGCCATAGCCAGTTATGTTGCCCGCTGAGTTTCCGCACAATGAGTCGACTGGGCCAATTAACCCACTGCGATTCACCAATATTGATCTCTACTCATTACGTTTTGCTAAATTGTATTCGGTACGATATATATAATTGCACTATAGATCGTCCAGAATTGTGTTTGATCGTGGCCTGGTGGCAATTCCTCATTGACTCACGCATCATGCATGTGGTACGTTTTTTTTATGATCTCAATGCATGCATGTTTATCTACTTATATTAATTTCATTAATAAGAACAATCATGGCTGTTGACAGAAATGGGTTATTCATTAAGTTAGCAAGTGGACTTGTGTGTTAGCATGCAAAATATAACACTGCGTGTTGAGTGAATATCAACATCGACAAGACATTCACAGGTAGATACACCCTTGAGATCGCTGGTAGAGCTTGGTAGACTTATTGTGCGAATTTGCAGAGGGCGGCATAGCTTGCTGTGGCGTATTACTTATGACGACCAATATTGTCACCGAACTCCACCATAATAAATAGAGGATATCTAGTGTTTTTGAGTGGATACCGAAAAATATGTCATGAGTGAGCAAGACAAATGTTTATTTTCGCGAGCGGCTTGCCCATCGAAAATAAACATTTGTCACGGTCACGAATGACGTATTTTTCGGTATCCACTAGAAAAAACACTAGATATTCTTTTTATTATACGCATTTCCAAAGATGTTCACCACTTACGACGTTACATGATATCACAATCGTCTTCAATCGATGCATAATATTTGAAGCCATCAGCTGATCGATGCCTGTTCTCACAATGCTACTTCACAATCCGCAGAATATAAAAAGATAGTTCCCGTATTCTTCCCTTTATTTCCGCCATAAATATGTCGAATTTCAACATAAAATAAATTTTAATTATAACTGTATCAGTGAATATAATATAACTAGCAGGGTTACCCGGCGTTGCCCAGGTTAATGCGATGAGAAACCCTCTGTATGCTGTGGATATTTGTGGGGGATAGAGAATGCTCTTGCTTAAAAGTGTAATACATTTTCTCATAATTTGTATATTCAAATAGCATCATAAAACATGATTATTACAGTCATGGGATATAAGTAGTGGCTCACCTTGTCAATTGTCATTCTGTTTGTCGCGATTAATCCGTTCCAACAATAATGAAGTATGTATTTATTTACAACTGCGTATACATTAGACGTTATAATATGATACATGAACATCATAAACACATTAATTCGATAAAAGATGATAATTGGGTTTTAAATATTGAGATGTGTCAATCAATTTAGTGGGTTGGACTAAGTTCTCGAGGACACCTGGCTATCTCCATGAAGATACAGATGTTTCAAAGAAATTTCCAGGTGCTCCTCTGTTCATGGTGCTATATATTGGCTAACTATTCTCAGTTTTAACGAAATGTTGATGCGCATAAATAATAGCTACATGTGCCAGGCACAGAGCGAGATTTTTAGTTGTTTATGTCAGTCGAGGAGTCTGTTATAAAACCCTTGTCAGATATGCAGTATTTGGAGGATCCTGAAAAAGTCTTATGCTACTAACTGCAGTTTCTTGTATATCAGAATAAACTATATTTGACTGCACACTGTGACCATTGTTTTTGAACAGGCCTTCGATATCTCTTGACAAATAGTAATTTTTTTGTGGAAACTGTATTGAATGGAACAGACTCAATTTTGTTATAATATATATGCAATCCTCTGACGGTTCGGGGTCGCTCAGTTTGCACGAATATATGTATCTCTTCAATAGAATGATAAATATACGTTTAATGCTTGTTCTATGTATCTCTTTTTGCTAGCTCATTTTGTGAATGCCCTGATTGCTATTCCCATATACATATGCCAGTTAAGAAGATATAATTGTTCAAGTGACTTAAGTGGGTCACCATATGTCGATATTGTGAAATGTGAACGTCCAAACCTACTTAAAATGATATGGAGATGGCCTGGGTGACTGTATATAACTTATATGTGGATACAGGCGAATAGCAATCTTATCAATGGTAGTGCATATCCGCTCGCCATCCGCGACGCAAACGACACCAAATGTGATTTAATTCATGGTATATCATTAGAGAAAAACGTGTATGAATTCGGTGGAAATTGGTGCCAAATAAATTTGTACCAGCGTTTGCCTCTTTTGACATATTTAAACCACTCCCATTAGACTCATGGATGCATGATATACTGGCGATGATTATATATATGTTTGGTGGTAATCAGCAACTAAACAAATTCTGAGAATAGTAAGAGTAATTTGACGTCTTTAAATCACACGATGATATTCCTGGTATCATAGAGAACAATAATATATCAATTTGGTGGAAATCTGGGCTAAAAATAGTTTATTAAATCAATTGTTGATTGTCGAACAACGCCATATTGCGAAGGTGATTATGTATTCGTTTGGTGGAAATCGGCGACAAAACTATTTCACGATATATTTTTTATTTTGCCGACCTCCCCCTTTTCTTCCCCTGACACCAACAGCGTCATTTTAGAAAATTTTACCCGCACCGTTATCTTCCTTGTAATTAGTTACCCCTCTTAGAACGCCTTGGTGCCATCTCGATTGTACCGCGTGAAGTTATATATAGAACGCACACAGACAGACAGACAGCACTATTTGATTTATTGTATCATTTGAGAAGAACGTGTCTGAATTTGATGGTAATTAGTACTAAAAATATTCTGTATCAGTGTTGGTGACCCTCCCTGTCCTATTGCAGTCTCAAGCTGCACACAATAAGACTCATTAGAGATTAGAGATGCATATATATGAAATTGGTGAAAATTGGCGAGTATACAAATTCGTATCAAATTTAAGGTCCCCATATCTCTCACCCATAGGCATAGGGCACACATTTGGTGTATCTAAACGACACGATAAGATTCCTTATATCACAGAGAAGAATATGTATCAATCTGGTGGAAATCGGCACTTAACATATAGATATAATTTGTTGTGTCCCTCTCATCTCTATACACCACTGACTCGAATGGCCCAACTTATGACATCCTTAAACCACAGGATTATACTCCTGATATCATGGAGATGATTGTTTATAAGTTTGGTGATAATCGGCGACTAAACAATTTTATTTATCAAATTTGGTACCAATCCACACCCCCATCTCTCAAACAAACAGCACCACTATGGCGTCTTTAAATCACACGATTAGATTCCTCGTATCTTGGCTAAGAACGTGAACCAATTTGGTGGAAATTGGCGCAAAAAAATTGTGCATAAATTTTGGTGCCCCTGTCCCTTTCAATGCAACTCTGACTCGAATGAGGCCACATTTGACAGATATAAGCAACACCATTAGACTACTCATACCATGGGGATGATTTTGTATAAGAGTGGTGGCAATCGGCGACTAAACCAATTATTATCAAATTTAGTGCCCACCCCCTCCCAATCTCTCAACCAAAAGACAAAAATTTGGCGTTGTTAAAGCGCACAATTTGATTCCTTGTATAATGGAGAAGAATATATATCAATTTGGTGGAGATCGGCGTTAAAATTAGTTTTACAATTTTGGTGCCCCTCTCCCCTTCCGTGCATCCCTGACTCGAACGACGCCACTTATAAACCACACCGTTGGTTTTTTCATATCATGGGTTTGGCGTTGTTAAATCACACAATTAGATTCCTTATATCACGAAGAAGAATATATATCAATTTGGTGGAGATCGGCGCTAAATTTTTTTTTATAATTTTGGTGCCCCTCTTCCCTTCCGTGCATCCCTCACTCGAACGGCGCCACTTTTAAACCACACCATTGGTTTTTTCATATCATGGGGATGATTATATATAAGTTTGGTGGAAATCGGCGACAGAAAAAAAAAATCAATTTTGGTGCCCCTGTCCCTTTCAATGCAACTCTGACTCGAATGAGGCCACATTTGACAGATATAAGCAACACCATTAGACTCCTCATACCATGGGGTTGATTTTGTATAAGAGTGGTGGCAATCGGCGACTAAACCATTATTATCAAATTTAGTGCCCACCCCCTCCCAATCTCTCAACCAAAAGACAAAAATTTGGCGTTTTTAAAGCGCACAATTTGATTCCTTGTATAATGGAGAAGAATATATATATCAATTTGGTGGAGATCGGCGCTAAAATTAGTTTTTCAATTTTGGTGCCCGTCTCCCCTTCCGTGCATTCCAGACTCGAACGACGCCACTTAAAAACCACACCGTTGTTTTTTTCATATTATGGGTTTGGCGTTGTTAAAGTGCACAATTTGATTCTTTGTATAATGGAGAAGAATATATATCAATTTGGTGGAGATCGGCGCTAAAATTAGTTTTTCAATTTTGGTGCCCCTCTCCCATTCCGTGCATCCCTCACTCGAACGGCGCCACTTTTAAACCACACCATTGTTTTTTTCATATCATGGGGATGATTATATATAAGTTTGGTGGAAATCGGCGACAGAAAAAAAAGTCTGCCCCTCCCCTTTCCGGGCACCCCTGACGCGAACGGCGCGACTTTTGCCATAGATTCCTCATATCACGGGGATTATTATATATAAGTTTGGTGGCAATCGGCAACAATTTATTTTCTGCCCCTCTCTCTTTTCTGCCCTTGACAACAACCGCGTCACTTTAGAAAATTCTAACCCCGACCATTATCTTTCTCGTAAAAAGCTACTCCTAGTAGACCCCTTTGGCATCATCTAGATGGTCCCCTGTGAATTTCTATAGAACACAGACAGACAGACAGACAGACAGACAGACAGACAGACAGACAGACAGACATTCGCAAATATAGATATAGATTTAGAATATTACAATGGGTTCTTTCACTTTGACCTTCTTCAATAGTACAAACCGGAAACAGTATTGGTAATCGCAAGTGAATCGGTCGCACGCGCAAGCTAGTGTGAAAGTATATTCTTCTATATCCCCTTCTGGGTGATATCGATATTTATCTAAACGCATTTTTTTCTATAATTCACTGTTGGGCGTATACTAAATTGTCACACCTACTATCACATCGATACTGTGGTACGTGTGTCCGCAGCCATTACCTAGGCCCACATAAGAAAGAATGTTCCAGACAGGAACTCTCTTATTGCCATGATGGTCCTATTTGATGCCTGAAATTTACAGAGATCTTATTGGAAGAACAAAATATCAAGAGTAGTAGTATTCAACAGTAAAACTATTCTTTGATAAATGCAAATTTAATTTTTTAGACAGTGCAATTTTTTTTAAAGATTTGGTGGGATTCGAACCCGGTCCATGACGGCGAGCGCGCCTTGTGACTCTAAGTCCGACGTCAATACCACATGGCCGCCCAAGCGACACCAAAAGGAAGCTCAAATGGCCGCTGTATTCCGACGTCGCACTTAGGACACTATTTGCACTGTCGCAAAAATTAAATTTGCTTCTAAAAATAGGCGCATTGTGTTGTATAATCCCAGATATGTTCAAAGAGCAATGCTCGGCATGTTTCGGAGGCGTAAATATAACATGCTACTGTGCCATATCTCCTATATATATATATATATATAATATTCTTTGATATTTTGTTATTTAGGGTGAGATGTTTATTACAGGTAAGATGTTTTGCCATTTAAAAAGTGGTATATTACCTTGGCATCCACATTATATAGAACAGTTAAAGTATCCACCAACTGACCCACCAAATATCCCATAGTCCGTGTATAATTATTGTACATAACTAGCGGCTTTACGAATTCGTATACTTCCATATAATTAAAAGTTTGAATGATTCTCGTTTTACATGTATTGCGCTTCACCACTATCTATTTCTTCTTCTCTCTCCCTATTTCTCGCGTTGATGCTACTTTTATGTTTTGATTTTTATGGTGTACACCTGTTTGTTTGTTTTCACTGTCATCTGTAGTTGACCAAAGTAGCAGGTACTGTGTTTCTCTGGTACTTTGTGCACAAGTACATTTCCCAGTGAATGTTTGAAGTCACGTTATGTCTGGGAAAATTCAATTTACATGAATATATAGTAGCATGTGATTGCCCCTATACTTCTGAACTATGAGACTGCTTCAATAATTCAATAGCATTAGGTATTCTGTACACGAACCAAGAAGATGGACACCTCTGCCAAATTACAGACATTGTAATTTGTATCACAATGCAGACAAGACAATTGAGTGCACAAATAGTCATACTATTTTTCTTGATATAAACGGTAAATATTGTTCCATGCTCACATACAAGACACCATTAAGTTAGTGGTACGTACGTTTTACGATATAATTATAGCGTCGCCATGAGTAAACCGTTCGCGCCAAAACTCAGGAAATCGCACTCAAATGGCGCGTTGATACTCCTAATAACTTCCACTCATCAAAAACTGTTTATCTCCATGTTTGATTTTTGGAGTATTTTTTCACGTTTCATTTTCGGTGAAATTTACATATTTGGACCCACCCGAATGTGAGCTCTCCGTTGGGCAGGTTGCTTATATCGTAGAATGCTCAAAGTTTAGGAGATTATCTACGGTATATCAAAATACATGCTCCTGCATTAGCTCGCTCTTTCATTAGCCCGTTCCGATTTGGCGGGAAAAATGGGTTAGTGATACAGCACTTAACTATTCTCATTTACCTTATAAAGCCTCGCCACGAGTAAACCTTCGGCTTTAGGGCGATTGAAACAGACATGACTAAGTTGCGCCTGGACACTAGCTATCACATCCACTTATCAAATTTCGTTTATCTTGATGTTTGATTTTTTGACAAATTTTCCCCCTTAGATTTTCGTTGGAATTTGCCAAAAGTCTGAAGCTGGGTCGCTTTTGGGCATGATGCTTTTATAGTACAGTGGTCAAACCTTTGAATCGTACCTACAGGATATCGCCGTATCTGCTACTGCATTAAACTTGCTTAATAATTAGACCGCTTGGATTTGACGCTATAAATAGAACATTTATTGTCCCGATCGTAGGTCGGTAACGGTCGGACCAAAAAACTAGCAATTGGTATATTCTGATCCGCATCACTCTTCCCATTCGAACCATGCACTAAAAAATTGACAGCGCTGGACTTGTTTTTTTTTGTTTTTTTTGTTTTGTTTTGTTGTTGCTAAATCTGCCGTTTACATCCGCCACCGGTCTGCCTGGTCCCACAACCCGGTCTGGTCTCACAACTCCGGCATGGTCCCACCGCTTTTCCGGGCCTGGTCTCACCCTCTCCTGCGCTCCGACTCCTCCAACAGCTATTTTCCTTCATTAAGGAGAGAAATTTATTATTTGGGACATTCAGGGGTGGGTAACTGTCAATTTTCGACCAATTTACAAAATATTCACGGTATCGTTATCGGTGTAAAATGTAGACTATGACATGTAAGTTTGGTCGCAATCGAAGAGACTTCATTTTTTACGACTTTGAACACCCGTCCCCCACTCCCCGGGTAATAATCGGACAACGTCCATTTTGTGGTACTGAACCACGTTTAAGTTGCTCTACATAGTAACATTTGTCCCGTTCCGCTGCCTCAATGCGTTCCATATATACTATACAATTGTCGATAAATGTGAGAGGCCGGTTTAAGGGCCATAACTCTATGAATCAAGCACGGACAGAATTGTCAATAGATTTACCGCCGTGTACTGTAGAATCTATAGACAATCAGAAAATTTCAGCGTTGTACATGCAGCGGTTCCTGAGATCTCGCGTACCAAATTTACTCAGAAAAATAATAATAATAATAATAATAATAATAAAAATGGAGAAACGTAAAAGGGCGATAACTCTGCAAAGAAACGGTGTACCGAAATTCTGAGGCGTACATTTTCAGTAGCTCTTAGTTGCCTACTTTTCCAAGAAATTTCGCGTTCCTAGTTTCATTATTTTTCTCAGTATGTCCAATTAAACGGAAAACTGGGTCAACAGAAATACAATATACTCCCATATTAAAATATGGAAGTATAATATTGCCATCTCATTTCATTTTGCACTGTCTATATGAAGACGACCACCTTGGTCATACTGCTCCTGCACAATACGATCATTTTATTTGATGTTTAGTCAATGTTTCATTTAGTATTGTGCAAATAAACATTTTCTATTATATTCATGATTTTATTTATTAAAGATTGGACTGAATATCACAATGACCATGTACATTAGACGTGTAGTATTACATAGAGCGACCGCACCCTTATTAGACGTGTAGTATTACATAGAGCGACCGCACCCTTATTTCAGTTTCGTTGACTCAATAGAGACCCCGTGCTGGCGGAAGTACCGATTCGGCAGTCTTGGCGATGGAGGATGGGAGGTCTGTGTAACGGACAAGTATTCAATCGAGAAGAATAGGTGCATCGTTTACTCATTCGGGTGAGTTATAAGTGCATCGTTTGTTTCATATTACGACATTAATGCTTTAAGCCCACCGATCTACTGGGCGACAAAAGCGCTCGCAAAAATTCAAACAGCAGGGTCGTAATATGACCATACGCTAGCGTAATCAACGAACCAACGCTAAATCGCTCACATTCCCACCAAATAAGATCCGGTTAATCGAAAGAATGGACCCCAATCGTAATTTAGAGTATAAATTAGGCCAATCGTATTTGCAGGTAGTCTTGATTTTTCAGATATAGACTATACGTGGTATAAACTACCAACATCAAAGCGAAATAAAAGGTCGACCGACCACAGTGTCCCCCGACAACGTGGCAAGTCGATGCCGCTTTGTTAAAGAAATGTTGTTGAAAGTCGAAAGGGTTAATAATTCATTAAGAACATAATTTTTCCATCACCGAAATACATGTTGCACATCTCCAATATGTGGGTAACAATAATCTGAAGTTTCATATATCTACGATCAAAACTGTAGGATGAGTTGATTACACCATGAAGGTACCCTCATACAGAAAATTATGAAAAATGTTTTTCAAAGTCGAAAGGCCCATAACTCTGGGAAAAAACATGGATCAAACTCAAATTCGAATTTGACCTGTGTTTTGATATGAACGACCCACACAAAAAAAACTGAATTTTCAATTAAACAATCCAAACTGGAGTAATCATCCGGAAACCAAAGAAAAAAACAAGAACAATTGCATTTTCTAATTTTCAGAAAAACTTTTTCGAAAAAGCACTGCAATGTATGCATTTTTTGGGCATTTTCGTGAATTTTTCACAAAAATTGTTGGATAATATAACTTTTTGCACGTCGTGGATGTGTGGAAGAATGAAGTCAGTTCTTGTATATCATTTATTCACATCTAATATCAATGTATAGTCAACAGTCTAATCCCTCTAGATAGAAATTGAGTTTCTTTAGACATACATATATGGCGAGTGCTTCGCGCTCTGTGGTACTGTAATTTCGTTGAGAGTGATTCAACTTTTTGCTAACAAAGCAAATTGGAAATTCCGGGGTTTTGATATCAGTTTCTAATTTGTTTTCTGGGTATGGCTGGACTAATGATCCCCCCACTGAATGCATTGATGCATCGCAATATAAGATCATTTTCCTGTTCCTACCAGGGTAGGCCAGAGTAGGTACTTTAAGCAAATTTTGTTTTAGTGTATCAAAAGCATTTTGACATTCTTCGGACCATGCAAATTTTGCGTAACGAGCAGTTAATTTAATTAATGATGCAGCAGTGTCGGAGAAATCTTTACAATAGTTCCGATAAAAATTAAAAATCCCTAATACTCTACGGACTTCTTTCACTGATGTTGGGGCTGGCACATCTTGTATGGCTTTAACTTTGGCGGGATCTGGGCGTGTTCCATTTTGTGATACGATATGCCCTAAAAATTTTACTTCTTTCATATAAAATTGGGACTTTGTTAATCGTGCTACTAATCCATACTCTCTGAGTCGTTCAAATACTATTTTGAGGTGCTGTTTATGGAGGGCCTCCGTTTCGCTGTGACAAATTAAATCGTCGACGAAGCTGTCAACAAAACTTAACCCTTCCAATGCTTTATGGATTAATGTCAAAAACGTCGCGCTCGAGTTGCAATAGCCAAATAGGGCCCTTGTAAAAGAAAACAATCCGAAATCTGTGATCATAGTTAACTTTTCTTGATGTTCTTTGAGAACACCGATAACATGATAAGCTTGGCTAATGTCGATTGTGGAAAAAACTTTGGATTTTTGGAGGCGGCTGGAAACTTCGGTAAAAGAGGGGAGGTACCATCGTAATGGGACGGTGATTTTATTTAGCTTTCTCAGGTCCATACATAGTCTATAATTTTGATTTCCATTAGGATCTACGATTCCCTTACGGATCAATAAGGCAGGGAATGACCAACTCGCGTTTGTAGTTTTCTTTATAATACCAGCATCTAATAATTTTTGAAGTACTTTTTCCATGTGTTCGCGTCTATGTAATGGAGTAGGATACGCACGACAAAAGATAGGTTCTGCATCTGGTTTGGTATCAACACGCATGACTATTTTATCGCAAAATCCTACCTTATTTGGATCGTTTGTAAACACATCTTGATATTGGGAGACCAGTTCAAGTAGTTCAATTTTGTGGTGGTCTGGGGCACATATATCGTCCCATTTGAATGGTTTCTGGCCAGCCTTAGATATTTTTGTTTGATTTTCTATACTAAATACTTCTTGAGAATCATTCATTTTATTTGTGGTGGGTACTTTAGCCTTTGTTTGACAGATCTGGTCTGAACTTAGGCCATGTGTTTTCGCAACTATATTACCTTTAAATATAGACATATACGAGTCTGAATTATTCATGATCATGACCGGTATATCTCGTTTTGATGCAGAAACTATCCCGTCCATAATGGACACATTAGGTTCATCCTTAAATATGCCGATATCGGCGTGACTTACTCCAAGATATGGTGTCTCATACATGTCTGGTGTACCAATTATTTTTGTGTTCACCAATGCACATGAATGGGGTGGTAATTTGATATCTTGCCGCGAACGTAGCAATGATGCTATATGTAAATCCTGTAACATGGGAAATGTTTTGTTGCCTACTCTAAATGCATTCAAATCAAAATAGAGTCTTACATGTTTGTCTGTTAAAAAATCGCGACCAAAAATCGCTGATCTTGCTAGGTTGGGTAATATAAAGAATTTATGTACTAATGACATTGATCCAATTTTGAAGGGCAAATGTATACTGCCGTATACTTGCATATTTTGGCCTGTTGCTGAGGTCAGAATTATTTTTTCTTTTATTAACGGGGGCTTATTTGGAAGGGAGCGATATACGTCATATTTTAAGCAACTTGTACTTGCCCCAGAGTCAAGTAATGCCCTAATGCGTTGGTTACCAATTTTAATAATTGTTGAACAAGGCGTTTGCTGTTGCAGTCCTTGTGCAATCTCTGCATGGTATTTGAGTTTAGGTAATGTATGCAATTGCATCTGTTCCGACTGGTTATTTATACTTTGACAGTTTTTACTCGGCTCATTATTATTATTATTTTGGTAAACCGTTGCAATTCGATTAGCTTGTCGTTGGTTTCGAGTTTTAGTGTTTACTTCACTATTAATGTCCTTTTGTTTGGGAACGATCTTATGTAATCGTTTATTCATATCTGTTCTAACGTGACCAGCGGGATTTATATTTATCATTGGGGAATGCACGTGTTTGTTCATGCTCGTATCAGCATCATAAGATGTATTAGGTTTCGATTTATTGGCCTGGTCTGAACGATGTCTCTGTTCTTTTATAGTAACATGTGCTGCTCTGGTGTTTAGGGTACCAGTCGCTGGTTTGGTTGCATAACTACTTAGCTTCTGGTAATTAGGTGGACATTTATTTATGGTCATATGTTTTGACGGTGTTTTGAATACGGTTTTAGTTTGATATCTCGCGCTCTGATGTGATGTATTATGATGATGATGATTATGATTTTTAGAATGTCCTTGCGGCTTCTTCAAAGACATTCTTACATGTTTAAATAATGTTTGTTATTGGCTATGCGTCTTCGGCAATTTCGTATATCGTGGTTGTTCATCTTACATAGTGTGCAAAACTGGCGTTTCATTTTATTTGAGAAGTTTGGCCGGTTTGAGTTGTAGTCTATATTGTTTACTCGATCCTGGCGGATGTAATTGCTTTGTTTATTAAAGTTAGTATTCTGAAAATTGGATGGCATTCTGAATGGGGGGTTTTGCTGATGATTTGCGCGGTGCATTGGTTTGTTAGTTGCATAGCTATTAGATATATTATTGCTCGGTCTCCATAGTATGGGACGTCGCCTAAAATGGTCAACCTCCATGGGTTGTGGGAAGGAGTCGTGTATTTGGTGTTGTTCATTTGACCTCGATGTTCTATCACCATAGCGAAGTTTGAACCTCTGTTTAATGTTCATTTGTTTCATTGCTATCTCGGTGGCACGGTCGAGCGACGTTGGGTCATCTTTAATTAAGGTATATTTGATATGGTCATCGCGTATTCCATCTGCAAAAAATGTTACCAATTGTGTTTGTACCGCCTGTGTATTTATTTCATTAATAAAGGCAGTGTTTGCGAGTGATCGAATTCTCTCTGCAAACATAGGTAGTGTTTCCTGGTGTGTTTGTTTTAATGTTCGCAACATGGCCAGAGCCTGTGGTGCGTCACTTATCGCGCTGAAACGGGATCGCAACTGCGCTTTCAAATCAGGCCATGTGACCGTTAGTGTGCCGTTAACCGTATTGTCATTGATGTATCGTTGCACGAATTCGGAAACAGATGAACGACTTGTCTGGGCCGCTATTTTAATTATTGTTTCGTCCTCTGCCCCAAGTGTCGAGGAATATTTCTCAATTTCGTGCATCCAATTTGAAAATTCTGATGGTTTGCCATCAAATGATGTAACCATTGCGTTCATGCCTATAATGGCAGATACTGTGGCCTGTGAATGGGTGGCGGCCGAAGTTTCACGCATTGTCATGTTAAATTGACCTATTTCTCGAATTAATTGAGATATGAGGGTATTCTGTGTGTCTTGTGCGCTCGGAATTTGAAAGGATGGATTTGGTATATTTATGTCTTGCATGTTTGGATTACTGGCCGCGTGTAGGTGGCATTCTCGTTCCATATTGAAAGTTCGATTAAATAAACTATCTTGATTAGAATATTCCACGGATTCGGGTGGCGGTGGTTCCATGAAAGTTAATTAAATCTGCTATCTGTTTTGTTTTAAAATTGTTTGGGGACAAGGGCCATACCACGCGAAAAAATTTTAGGGTGGAATTGGGTGTTAATAATCAAGCCTCTAACAAGGTGTGAAAACGCACATCTGGCAAAAATGAAAAAGTTTGACTCACCGAATCCAATGAATAACTGACTGTCACAACTGTCGAGTGCAAATTGTCTATTTTGTTCTTGTCTTTGGATTATGCTGGAAATGTTTATGTCGTCTTTTCTTCTTCTTTTTCGTCTATGTTATCTTCTTTTGGCTGCGATCTTCATAAGCAATTTATAAAGTTTCTCTTTGTCGTGGCTGCGATCTTCTTTAGCAATTTATAAAGTTTTCTTTGTCTTGGCTGCGATCTTCTTAAGCAATTTATAAAGTTTTTCTTTGTTTTGGCTGCAATCTTCTGTAGCAATTTATAAAGTTTTTCTTTGTTTTGGCTGCAATCTTCTGTAGTAATTTATACATGCTTCTCTTCTATGTTTGGCTGTGATCGTTAGGACTTCGTTGTGTCGTAGTGAGACGCAGAACGGCTTAACGGCATCATTTCATCTATGTGGAAGAATGAAGTCAGTTCTTGTATATCATTTATTCACATCTAATATCAATGTATAGTCAACAGCTTGTGATGGTAAATGATACATAATTGTGAATCAATCATAGATGTCATAGAACGACCGAAAGCGTCGCTTATTAATTAGCGACCTGATGTTGATGCCTACCAATTAGTCTGAAGTCCGAAACTAATTGAAGAGTAGATTAATGTCTGGTTTATATATCGCTAATGACTGGTAGCCGTCATTATTGCATCTCTTTGTCTGTACTGACCCATGGGTGAACTGGGAATTATTACATAAGAACTTCTTTCCTTTGTGGCTAGTATTGCATAACTCATAGGTCGCGGCCTCTCCGAGTATGACCTTGGCAATTTGGTTGGGGTCACTATAGTTCGATTATATTCTGTCTCCTCCATCGGTTAAGATAGCTATGTTTAGTATGTATCAGGGATCGTTACTCTACATAGTATATTCCTGTCCCCCCCCCATCGGTTGAGATAGATATGTTTAGTATGTATCAGGGATCATTACTCTACAGATGTTAAGCAACCCAGATAGAATAAATATATGATATTCAAGTATATTTTATTCAACATTTGACTTATTGTATTGGTTGTCCTGATTATACTTAAATTTGCAGGTCAACAACACCAAAAAGGTATAAACAAAAACATAATTTCCAATTAAACAATCCAAACTTGAGTTATCATCCGGAAACCAAAGAAAAAACAAGAAAAAATTGAATTTTCTAAGTCGAAAAGCCTATAACTCTGAGAAAAATCATCGGATCAAACTCAAATTCGAACTTTATCTGTATTTTGATATCAATGACTCACCAAAAATCGGAATTTTTAATTGAACAGTACAAACTTGAGTTATCATCCGGAAACCAAAGAAAAAAGCCGAAAAAAGTCCATACCTCTAGGAAAAATCATCGGATCAAACTCAAATTCGAACTCAACCTGTATCTTGATATGACTGATCCAAACGTATTGCAATTAAAGGATCCAAACTTGAGATATCATCCGGAAACCGAAAAAGTGAGAAATTGTCTAAGTGAAAAAAAGGGAAATAACTCCATAAAAGAACATCGGATCAAATTGCAGAGCACCTGTGTTCTTGGTTGAGACACCTACATACCAAGTTTCAATCAAATCGGATGATCATTACTGGAGTTATAACTCCGGACGGACGCACGCACGGACGGACGGGACACACGAACGGACGGGGCCGATTACAATAGTCCCCAAAAATAAAATTTTCGGGGGACAAATAGTTATACATTGTCGACAGGGGAACGGGAACATTTTTACTGAATTTAACCAATATATTGCTTGACGCTCGGTGTGCGCTGCGGCTCAGATACTATCTCAATAAGCCGTGTCAATTTCCTAATGCTCATTTCATTCATAGGGTGTCACCGTATCGATTTCAACGAAAATCGACGAACAATGTCATCATGTAACTTTCACTGAACCTGCATGAATATATCGTCTGATTTTTTTCATAATATGTGTTTCCTTTCGATTCCAATAAATATTATGATATTTATGGATGATGAAATGCATGTATGTATATGTAGTCGTATGATAACAATTAGTTCCATATTAAATATATGTTATTTCGTTTCGCATAGTACAGTACCAAGTGCTGCACATTAAAGGCCCACGGTCGCACAGCTGCGTAGAGCGGTAAATTCATAATTTGAATCTTATTATATTTCATATAACGAATGTCGATCAGTTTTCACTCGCCCCGCAGGGTGCAGACTGTAGTCACTGGTGTCGCTATTTATTATGTCATATTTTCTCAATAAAAGGTAATCTACGAATGAACTTAAATTGTAATTCAATAATCATAATTCTCATTTGCAATGCCAGTAATCGAAAGACACAAAAACAAGATTTTCAGATTACGACATTAATGATTTATCCCTACAGTTCTACTGTGCGTCAAAAGTTGTTCGCGCAAATTCAAAACAGCAGCGTCGTTTTAGATAATAATTGGTGACGTTACTCAATTAGATATAGTCTATATACGACCCAAAGCGTCCGGTTATAAGTGCATCGATTACTCATTCGGGTGAGTTATAAGTGCATCGTTTATTAATTCGGGTGAGTTATAAGTGCATCGTTTACTCATTCGGGTGAGTTATAAGTGCATCGTTTACTCATTCGGGTGAGTTATAAGTGCATCGTTTATTAATTCGGGTGAGTTATAAGTGCATCGATTACTCATTCTGGTGAGTTATAAGTGCATCGTTTACTCATTCGGGTGAGTTATAAGTGCATCGTTTACTCATTCGGGTGAGTTATAAGTGCATCGATTACTCATTCGGGTGAGCTATAAGTGCATCGTTTACTCATTCTGGTGAGTTATAAGTGCATCCTGTATTCATTCGGGTGAGTTATAAGTGCATCGATTACTCATTCGGGTGAGCTATAAGTGCATCCTGTATTCATTCTGGTGAGTTATAAGTGCATCGTGTATTCATTCGGGTGAGTTATAAGTGCATCGTTTACTCATGCTGGTGAGTTATAAGTGCATCCTGTATTCATTCGGGGGAGTTATAAGTGCATCGTTTATTCATTCGGGTGAGTTATAAGTGCATCGATTACTCATTCGGGTGAGTTATAAGTTAATCGTTTACTCATTCTGGTGAGTTATAAGTGCATCGTGTATTCATTCGGGTGAGTTATAAGTGCATCGTTTACTCATTCGGGTGAGTTATAAGTGCGTCGATTACTCATTCTGGTGAGTTATAAGTGCATCGTGTATTCATTCGGGTGAGTTATAAGTGCATCGTTTATTCATTCGGGTGAGTTATAAGTGCATCGTTTACTCATTCGGGTGAGTTATAAGTGCATCGTTTATTCATTCGGGTGAGTTATAAGTGCATCGTTTACTCATTCGGGTGAGTTATGATGTGACTGAAGACATAGCTCCATATATATATATAGTTCAGTCCCCTGCAACGCATGACACCCCTGCCAGCACCGACACATAAGTGAACAAATCACTCATTTATTTATTTGAGATTTTTGTATGTTAAAATTCATTCTGCATTATTCTGAGAGAGAATGAGTGGTTCGGGGGGGGGGCTAGCCCGGGATTGTCGGAAGGACCGAATGGTCCTCCCCTTAATCCCTCATATTGTTGCCTTTATTGGTGAGAACACAAACAAAAAATGGTAAGCATTTTGCGATTGTGATTACTTTTTCCTTTTCTTGTTTGGGTTTGGCTTTTCTGTTGATGACTGAGGAGATGATGGAGGTCTCTGCAGATGCTGCTGAGTGACACGATGCATTTCCGCTTCTTGTAGTTGGAGGTTTTCTTTTAGTTCCTTGTTGTATCTTTGGAATTCAGCGATGGCGTCATCTGCAATCCGCATTTTTTCTTCATAAGACCGAACAGACCGAGTGGTGTCTGTGCTGTTGTTGTTGCTAGCGGTGGAGCTGGGGGACACCGGGATGTGCTGGTAATCCGGTGTCCGTGGTGGCAAGCTGTCCAGTTCCACATCGAAGCAGGCGGCAGGAACAGCAGGGTTGGTTTCCTGCTCCCTTGTTCCGCTTGCCTCGACGACGACAGCAGGGACCTCCGAAGATCAACGGAGTCCCTGCTAGCTGGTGCGATGTCGCCTGTTTCCATGCAGGTCGGGTCGTCTGGGGGTCTCTCAGACAACTCCGACTGCATTATTCTGTAACATTATTCTGTAACACCCTCCCTTTGGGAGCTATTATTCAGCATCGGAGGGGCCTGCGGCCCGTACACAAATGGGTCTTCGTACGCAATAAATATGAACAGACCAGTTTCTGCATTATTCTGAGAAACTGGTCTGTTCATATTTATTGCGTACGAAGACCCATTTGTGCACGGGCCGCAGGCCCCTCCGATGCTGAATAATAGCTCCCAAAGGGAGGGTGTTACAGCCATTATCTATATAATATTGATACAATCCTCTGTTCTCTAGGATAGCGGGTGACTGGTCATTTGATGATGCAGTAGAGAAATACTATGGCTGCGAAATTCATAGCTTCGATCCGAGGTAAGACCAAGAACATGACTTTTGAAACTTATTCCCTATTCCTTATTTTCAAAAATGTCGCTTTCGGCCGATTTGACGGGTGGGTGGCCGGCCCCAAATACCACATAGAAACACCCCGACCCCCACCATCACCCCCGGGTGGTACCAAACCGAGGGGGTGAACATGGAGTATGGACCATTTTCGAGAACGGTAAGGATTTCGACCGATTTGACGGCATGGGTGGGTGACCCGACCCAAATACCACATATAAACACCCCGACCCCCCCCATCCATCACCCACGGGTTGTACCACCCCGAGGGGGTGAAAATGGGGTATGGACCATTTTCGAGAACGGTAAGGATTTCGACCGATTTGACGGCATGGGTTGGTGGCCCGCCTCAAATACCGCCCAGAAACACCCCTACCCCCTACCCATCACCCCCGTGTGGTACTACCCCGATGGGATGAAAATGGGGTATGGACCATTTTCGAGAACGGTAAGGATTTCGACCGATTTGACGGCATGGGTGGGTGGCCCGACCCAAATACCACATAGAAACACCCCGACCCCCCCCCATCAATCACCCACGGATTGTACCACCCCGAGGGGGTGAAAATGGGGTATGGATCATTTTCGAGACGATAAGGATTTCCACCGATTTGACGGCAAGGGTGGGTGGCCCGCCTCAAATACCACCTAGAGACACCCCGACCACACCCATCACACCCGGTGGTACCACCCCGAGGGGGTGAAGATGGGGTATGGACCATTTTCGAGAACGTTAAGGATTTCGACAGATTTGATGGCATGGATTGTGGGCCCGCCCCAAATACCACCTAGAAACATCTCGACCCCACCCACCACCTCCGGGTGATACCACCCCAAGGGGGTGAAAATGAGGTATGGACCATTTTCGAGAACGGTAAGGATTTTGACCTATTTGACGGCATGGGTGGGTGGCCCGCCCCAAATACCACCTAGAATCACCCGGACCAACAACCCATCACTCCGGGTGGTACCACCCCGAGGGGCTTGAAAATGGTGTATGGACCATTTTCGAGAACGGTAAGGATTTCGTCCGATTTGACGGCATGGGTGGTTGGCCCGCCCCAAATACCACATAAAAACACCCCGACCCCCACCATCACCCCGGTGGTACCACCCCGAGGGGATGAAAATGGGGTATGGACCATTTTCGAGAACGGTATGGATTTTGTCCAATTTTACGGCATGGGTGGTTGGCCCGACTCAAATACCACATAAAAACACCCCGACCCCCACCCATCACCCCGGTGGTACCACCCCGAGGGGATGAAAATGGGGTATGGACCATTTTCGAGAACGGTATGGATTTTGTCCAATTTTACGGCATGTGCGGATGGCTCGCCTCAAATACCCACTAGAAACACATCACCCCTCAACCCGGAGGACACCTCCCCGGCGGTGTGAAAATCGGGTTTGAGCCATTTTATTACTGATTCCTTATCCGTACAAATGTCTCTTCCGGCCCGCCACAAATACCCCCTAGAACGCCCCCAACCCTCACGGTCTCACCCCAAATAACCCATACAACATCCCCACCCTCACCCTGCTGGGGGGGGATAAGAGCCATGCATTTTGATGCAGCCCATATCAAGTTCTGATCAAAGGGCGACGGATGTCCTTTGATGTAGCAAAAATCGATTCCTGTATTTGACGTCATTGCAACGTTTACATACAATGTATCAATTCGACGACCGACGTTATAACTGATGTCTAGAAATGTACTTGATGACTCCGTGTCAGACTGAGATTGGGAAATATTGTTGTTGTGACCAGGGAGGTGGCTTGATGTTCTTGTGTGTGGGGTCCATGGATTCAGTTCGTTGCTCCATGTTCCTTATTCATCCTCCGATTCAAATCTTTTAGTTCCCTGTTCCCTGTTTCTAATTAAAAAAATGTGTTGGTAGCTAGTATTTCTTCAGCCACCGTTTCGAAATATTTGCCGGATTGGCCAGGATTGGCAGGAAGTAGCTCATTATGCCAGGCCACAAATTGGGCGTAAGTAGAGTCAAAACTAACATAAAAATTGTTAAATTGCCGATTGTGAGAGATCTATCCCATTGGTGGCCACTAATGTGGTGAATTCGTCACAGCCACACCTGGGGGTATTCACTGTCAAAAAACTACCTGGGTTGGCCATTACACCCGATGCAACATATTAGCCGTTAGTAGAGTCTGGCGCTGAAACAGACCTAAAATTATGTTAATTCTTGATTGTGGGAGATCAATCCTATGTATGGCCAAGTTTGGGGTGAATTCGTACACCATGTAGGGGCAAATTAACTCAATAAGAGTACCCGTGTAGCCCATTATACCCGTCCACAAATTGGGCGTAAGTAGAGTCTGGCGTCAAAACGGACCCTAAATTGTTGCTATATATTCCTTATTGTGGAAGACCTATGTTATAGGTGGCCCATTTTGATGAGAATTCGTCTATAGTAACCCTAGGGGCAAATCACTATCAAAAATGTCCTCGATAGCCTATTATGCCAGGCCACAAGTTGGGCGTAAGTAAATGGCGTCAAAACCGAAACAAAATGTTACTAAATTTCCGATTGGGGGAGATCTATCATATGTGTGGCCCCAATTGGTGTAAACTCGTCTATAGAAGATGTAGGGGCAAATCGCTGTCAAACAAGTACCGGAATAACCCATTATAACCGGCCACAAATTGGGCGTAAGTATAGTAAGTCTGGAATAACAACCGACTCTAAACTGTTGCACAATTCCTGAGTTTGGTAGATCTATGCAATCGAAGGCCTATTTTGGTATTAATTCATACATAGCCAATTGTGGTGCGATTCATATTCGGGAAAGTACCCGGGTCGTCCATTTTACCTGGCCACAAATTGGGCGTAAGTAGAGTCTGCAATCCAAACGAACCCTAAAATATCGCTAAATTCCCGATTGTGAGGGATATGTGCTATCGATGGCCCGCTTTTGTTGTGAATTCGACCAGGGCCCAATCACGTATCCGGATAGCCCTTTATATCAGGCAACAAATTGGGCATAAGTCGAGTCGTACAATGTTGCTTAGCTCCCGATTGTAATATATGTTACTAGTGGCCCATTTTTAGTGTGAATTTACCTTAGGGTAAAATTACTGTCAAAAAGGTACCAGATAGCACATTATACCCGGCAAAAAATTTGGCGTAAGAGTCTGAATTCCTAAAGGACACTAATTTGTTGCCGAATTCATCCATTGAAACGGGGTACCTTACTAAGCGAGTTTCGGTGTATACTATATTAGCTGATATAAACAACTGACTAACAATACAACTTGGCCGCGAGGTGAGTACAGTTCATGCGTATGCTTATGCTCAGTGGAGTGAAGTATTGGCTATATGCCACACCCAAGCTTTCCCCCGACACTCCCCGGGGAGGCAAAAGAGAAAAAAGTTACACTGCTTTATAGCTGCACGCAAATAACTAAAACCATTACGAACAGTTCATAATTCATATTGGCGTTCGTTGTAACAATGATGAACATAGATACACAGATGTCCCGGCCGTTCAGCTTTGTTAGTAAAATTTAATATAGCTCTGATAGTCGTCGTTCTGGACTCTTTGAAAACACGATGATGGGAAACATAGTGACATTTACAAGTTTCATTGAACGTAACAACATATATTGGCACCTTCACATCAAATCCACATTTCAATGTGTCCTTTAGAATGCTATCGTGTTTGAGAAGTCCTGGTGTCATTCTCAGGCGTCTCACCACTGTGCCTTTGTTGTGTCTGAGTCTCAACATTCATAAGGAAGGATCATCTCTTCCAGACCAAGGTAAATGTGCCATATAATGATTGTCAACAAATTCGATGGATTCACCGTATCTCCCAAGCAAATCACTGCTATTCTCCATTGGATAATCAACATCATTGGCTCCGTGCTTCTTAAATTCCTCAGTGTCACGGTTCTCTGAACAATCCTCGGTCAGCACACTCAACATCACACAGTCCGATTTCAGCGAAGATTTGATCAGACCAGCTAGGAGGTATCCTAATTTTGACTGAACTGCTATTGGGCCTGACTTTCCACGAATCTGAGTTCCATCAACTAACGTATAGTACTGATCCGCACCAATTATTATGTCAATTACGAAAGAATCGAAGTTTCTTGTTGGATGGGCCAATTTGAGACCACGGATGTGCTCATATTGTGATAAATTGCGATAGGTACTGATGCTAATGGTGTGGAGATTTGAGGGACCACGAGAAGAATTAGTTTCACACCCCCATTGTCACATGGTAGTCTCACACGGACGACATCAAGAGATCTTGTTTGAGGAATTCCATATCCAAATGTTGACACGTTTATTTGACGTTTTGACTAACTGGCATCTGGACTCAAACTCAAGTGATTTAATTTGATAATTAGCGACGACTATTCAAAGTGACAACGACCGCTCTTGACCAGTATTCATTCTAATTCTTTAAAAATCGTACAATGGCTTTGATAGCCAATAACAATTAAAGCCAACATCAAAGTACATGACAACATGATTTTATCCTTATTTTCATTATTACACTCTCCAATAATGAGGGTGCGCATATCAAACCATTGTTATGTAAACATTACTGTTGAGGTGGAATTATCGATACAAGTTAAATTAGTCCAATAACATACAACATTTAATCAAAACTTGACGGTAAACATTGGAAAAAGTCAAAGCTTTAAACAATATTCTGAAATTCATATGCATGCTAAGCTAAACTATTAAAGCTGCCTGTGTTTTTGAGACAAAACAATGTGTTGGATTGGGTGGGATTCGAACCCAAATGGCCGATGTGTTCCGACGTCGCACTTAAGACACCATATGCAAATGTTAAGGCATCTGTGTTAGGTATATTTTTGGCTCAGTTTTGTGTGTTATGGTCCCCGGCATGTACACATTGCAATGCTCGGTATGTCTCGGAGACAATTGCATATAATATGCAGCTGTGCCAGACATGTACAATATATACAATACTTGAACGTGCTACAAGCAGGACTAGCGATGTGTGTTGACAAATTACAGTAACAGTTTTATTTACAAAACAATGGTTTCAGAATACAAAATTTTGTTATTGGAGAACTACCAATAATGACGAAAAAATTGCATCTATAAATTTATTTTACCCGCTGCGAATGCCTTGTGCCCCTTTAATATCATAAACTTCATATTAATGTGTTACTTTATCTCTTCCACGTGACACAGCTTAAACAAAAAGGACCATCTTCGATCTAAGTCCATCCACTTCCACAACATCGGTTTAGGAGGTAAAGATGAAGTCAAATCAAATAAATGGAAAATTATGACAATCAAGAGTATTCAGGAGATGCTTGGTCACAAACAAGTAAGTCATCGTATCCGTCCCAACAATTCTACTATATCAATTACACGTAATGTAAAGCCACATGGCGGTCTGGGCTCCAAAATATACCTAATAATATATTGTTATGATTGTTTCCCGATATCGAAATAGGTCGATAAAAACATTGACTACCTTCTGACGAACACTATAATTCACCAGGGAGGTACCTCATACCAAACATGTATAATTGTAGAGATCGAATAAGCCATTTCCATGTAATCAGCCTAAAGTCAGCATTCTCACGATACCATTTCTGTTTTACTAATGTATAAAGGAAACACATACTACATGTAAACTACACAGATAATCATCGCCACTCAACTAATAAAAATGACATGTATAACATGACTTGAAATTTCAAGTCATGATTTGAATTACAATATAAAAGATTGGCTGATTGGCTGATTGCCTGACTGCCTGATTGCCTGTTTAGAGCCCGTTGATGCCCGTTGGCGTAAGTAAGAGTGCACGCGTGAGCACGCGAAGGAATGTTTGCTTGAATGTATGTGTCAGATGAATGTTGTATCCAACATGTATCACCATTCTTTCTGTACATAACATATCTGACTGTTTCAATAATTTGTTTTAAAAAATAATTGCAGCTCAAGTTTTAAGTGTTTAGTGGGTCGCTGTGAATTCCTCTTTGAAAAAATCACCACATTTTTGAGTGTTTTGCTTATCGCACACTATTGATATACTATATATCTCTAAATCATGCACACTAATGAACAAATCTTGTATAATATTTGGCAGTTATAACACTCCCAATTATTAGGCATGAAACATTCTGGGCACAATTGAACAATACTTGATTACATCATGAACCAACAACATAGTACAGGGTGAAAAACTGACCGACGGGCCATCTAAGTTTACATCGTGGCTCTCTGGTCGACAGTCTGGCTATGAGGGACACCAACATGGCCACCGCGTCCTAATTATATAGATATCCACTTTAAATCATCCCGACTATATAACGAGTCGTCCTGAATGTCTGATCCGGTGATATATTCATCGCTCACTGACAGGAGCGTAATAACGAACCAAAGCCGGACTCTTTGGGTCGAATATATAGACTATATCTGATTTTGTGACGTCACCAATTATTATCTAATACGATGCTGTTGTTTTGAATTTCGGGAGCGCGAATGTCGCACATTAGATCGGTGGCCTGGAAGCATTAATGTCGTAATCGGCTGTCAAGAGGCCAACCCAAATCAGTCGACGTGCAACATTCTCCTATTTATATAAACGTCATAAAATCATTTATTTGTTTTTATTTATAAGGGGAAGTAGGTCCATACTGAATTTCTAACGGATCTACTCCGGCACTCTACTGGATCAAATAATCGGACCCTAGGACGTTTTATTATGTTTACATAAACTAAAATCAACACAACTCAACACGATCTACGTGTATCTTAAAGCTTTATTTTCCAACTGATGCACAGCATTTGATCAATACTGCATGGTTTTGTATAGACTATACCGTGCGAAAGGAAATGAGATAATAATTAATATGGATTTGATTGTTATCATAAGTCTGCATACTTACATGCATCGGATAATCCATATTTATCCTATTTTCTTGAATAGAATGAAAACACATACTTACGAACAAAGCAGAAGATACATTCAGTTCCACGCGAATTCGGTCAATGGTGAAAGTTACACGATGACGTTGCTTGTCGACTGTCGTTGAAATCGACACGATGTCATGTTATATATGAATGAAATGAACACCCTGAGAATCTGAAGCAGAGAGCTCCACAGCACGCCAAGTAATAGGACCTGTAATGGTTAGTTTAAGTTCCATGCACGCTCGACAACATATATATCTATTTATAATTACCCCAACAAACATAAGCCTTATGCAAGTGAATCTTATTTGGTGGGAATCTATAAAGTGATTTTTGACAAGAATCGTTTTAAACGCTAGATGCAGAACCTCCTATGTGATTGTTTTAGCTGTGGTTCGTTGATTACGCTTGCGTATGCTCATCTTATTCACACATCTGGGCATCAGTTCACAATTAGTGATATTTAAACAACACACCATTATTGATCAATAACATATTATTTAGCCGATTGGTGGCTTTAGCACACACACAATAGCATAACGAATGGGAATAACCCAATACAACAAATGTATCCATAAACGCAGAAATTCCATTCTACGTTTCCAGTACTCCAATAATTACTAACATTCAAGTGGATAACTAATATGATTGTATCCAAAGACGCCAAAATTATATTTAGTAATTCCACAAAAGACTAACGATTTACTTTCTGTCAACAATGCGCCTCACTTACAATGTATGTTACCCTTAATTGACATGAAGTCTAACATTTTCCTGACAGTAGCATGCCTAAATCCGCTAGTTTTGTCCCTGACAGTAGCATGCCAAACGCCACTAGTTTTGTCTGACAGTTAATTTTGCATGAATAATTTTGATATTATAACAATAAACTACGTTAAGTTGGTCTAAATTTCCCAGATTCATTTCTTGTATCGTTTTATTACATAGTTATAAGCGATAATCGAGTCTAATTAACGTTTATATATGACAAAATTACACAATAACATTTCTGGTTTCTGATAACAGAAACCACTCTTGTTCGTTATATAAACAACCACACCTTTTTCGACCAGAATATATTGGAAATATAATCCATATTAATAGAACCATTTCTGGACAAGGGTCTTCGATTCATATCTAATATAACCCGGTAACTATATAACACATGTTTACAAAGAGATATACCAACTTTAAGAACTGTATAATTATGTGTTCTAGTTCGTATTGCCAAATTGTGTTCATAATATTATATTACATATATCATGTGCCGTCAACAGACTGTTAGGCACATTTGGTTCATGTCTGTCTGATAAAACTAGCAGGCACTCTATGCTAAACCATAATATAGTGTATGGTGCCACACTGTGCTATTCATTATTCCATGGTGCTATACATTATTCCATGTGATTATATGATGCTTGATTATTCCGTGCACATGACTTTTCGAGAAACCAGTCATGATGCAGCCAGATGCACATACCATACAACACTTTGGCATGCTGTGTTTATTACATGAATGGAACTAGGATATCGACACTTTGCAAATGCAAAATCAGGATTAACCGACATGTCAAATCTGATTACATTTAGGTTTGTTCGAATCCTGAACACATTAATGCGATAGAGAATTTGATGAACATCCCCTGAACCATTATAACTTTCACATGGTTCACCCATATTTGTGTGAAACCATTCCAACTTGTATCATACAAAATCACCACACAACATATTTGCATAGACCTATATCATATTGAAGCAAAATTTTAGACAACTTCGAGTGTGTTGTAACTCTGAACAAACTAACCATGTATGTAGCTATATACATGCAAAACCCGTGAACAATTTGTTGAAACCTGGACATATTCCCAAGTGTTTTTAATACCACAATTTCTTTTCCACAAACTTTTATTTTGTCATTTAGTGAACCACTCAAAACTGACTTATTTCCACAAAAAAAAACATACCATAAGTAAGCCATAATAGACCTTCTACTGAATCAGATAATACTTATTTTTGTAAGAAATTTTTCCACAATTATTTAGAAACCATTCTCAAAACAAAACTGCATATAACAGATGTTTGGATAAATATTTTCGAATAAACTTTTTAAACTTGTTTTTAACAAGATCATGATCATGAACTTGGGAATGTGAGTTTTGTTTAATTGATTCAGAATGACCACACCCGTTAATATTTTATTAAAAAAATTTCAACCAGAACAGATTCATGCAAAATGCAGTTTGTCTGTCAAAAATCAACAATAGACACGTTGATATTGTTCGACCACACACACGGCACACCTCGTGTTGATGACCATACTATACTAATCTACCATAACCAAACTTCTCAATGCCATGACAATTCAAATTGTATTGAAGCTTCGTTCACCAAAACCAGTTTGGACAACACCCTGTCCAATTGAGGGATCGTATTGGGCATTACAATTTACACATTTGTTTGTCTGATCCCGGCTAATTATTCAATTTCAACAGGATCAGTTGATCAAATTATATGGAACTCGTAATCAGGTAAAAGAAGAATCCCAAAAACCAGATTCGCTCTGGCAAACTATACACTACAGCTGCCAAACCCACGACGTGCTGCATTGATCTTCATCGATCTAAGGAAGGTCCGCAGTTATTGGGATATGTTTAAATTTAACTGGCATCAATGTAGTCCATATATCTATGTCCACATTTTACTCATGGGACGTGTATATACTAAATAAAAAAGTTAGTCAAAATGACTAACTTGGGTTAGTCAACTGTTTGCCACAGGATGACTAAGTTAACTTAGTCATACTGATTATGGAAGAAAATGTGTCAATGACTAGGGTGATGTTAGTCATAACAACTGAGAAATGGTTAGTCAAAGCGACTAATTAGACCATTATACCACAATGTTATAGCCAAAATTACCAGGACTGAGAAATAATGATTAACTTTTCTGGGAATGTGAACATGGAATTTGGTGGAATTATTGCAATACTCAACCAAATGAAATTTATCCAGAATCAGAGACCGAATTGAGAGCAGGAACAACTTTCAATCCATCCTTTAAAACACGCATTACAATATGTGTCTGTTGAAATGTATAACAATAGTTTGTAGTATAGGTATGTTTGACTATGTATTATTTTCCTAGATTGCTGTGGTGTCATGGATTATTGATAAACCAGTGCTATGTTAATAAGACATATAACAACTTGAATATAACAGTGTTTTACTGACAAACCTTGCATAAATTTTAACGATTATTAATTAACATCAATCATATATAACACCATATAATTAAGGATTTGCTGTGTTATGTTAAATTTTAGAGGCAAATTAAACGTTTTTGAATAACCTGGAGTAACAAACTAGGAGCATTTTAATTACTGATGAATGGACAGCAGAAAACCAGGGTCCACCATTCTGTAGTGTGGGTTTTGTTCAATTTACCTTCCCATTTAGGAATTGGTTTATATCGCAATCCTGTGGGTAGCATTAGTTTATATGCCGATTTAGTACAAGTTTGTGTATGTATGAATTTCAGTTGAAGCGGAACTAGAGGATACAGTATATTATCGCTTTTACTTAGAGATTTTTCACACATTTTTATAATTCCATGATACGTCAAGAAATCAAGTTTTATTCCTTGTATGAAATAAAGTCTTCGTGTGTTAAGAAATTTCCGGACGAGTCCTGAAAGTCCAATATGTACATCATATTGTCCTTCATGAATACTTTTAGGCGAGGTTCTATAAATTTGACAGTGCCTGCCAAGCTAATTAGAAGTATTGATTTAAAGTCACACTGGTGTTTTGGCTCTATTTTGTCGCAGTATAACATCCAAGCTTTTATCACATCTTTTCAAAATTGATTATCAATTGATTTGAATTGTTTCTTCAGGATGGAAGATGCCATAACGTACCAACAATTATGAAATAAAGGTGCATAATTTTCTAACACAGAAACCCATGTAGACTGAGTTATCGCACATTTAACCCATGATATTTTCAAAGAATTTATAAACGAGTTAAATTCAACCATCTTGCATCCGCCCGCGGTATAATCTTTGGTGAGTTGTTTTATATTTATTCTATCAGGTCCATTGTTCCAAATAAAACCAAACATTGTTTTATTCAATTCTTTAATAAATTAGTCCGAGGGATTTGGTAGCGCTAAGAAAAGATTCACTAGTTTTGAAATTGCAAGTGATTCTAGTGCTGTTTATCTGTCCAGCACAGTAAGACTGTGTTTACTCCACGCCACAAGAGGTTTTTTTCAATTGGATCAGACCTTTTGATAAATTAATTAATTAGTGTCATGAATTTTGATCTGACAACCACATTCCTAGTGCTGAACAACAATACATGATAACAATTTTGAGACCACAAAATGCTAGGTGATAAATGTTGTACTTGCTCAGAATTTGGTGAGAGATGATCACAACTAGTTCAATCACATCCAAGTCTGGCACTATTTAACATTTTTAAAGGCACGTGAGGCCTTAATTGTCGAAAATATTCATATTTGTTCCAAACACTGTAAACAGAAAAACATTAAAACGCATACAGTTTCGTTCATATATACCATGACCATCGCATAAACAACATGTTATCGTAAAGACCTACTATATTTTACATACGCAAGAGCCTGATTGTGTTACAGAAGACCACACAATGCTATTGGCTAATCGCACACAAATGACATAAACGCTCTTTATTAGTTCCATATCAGGAATTCACCAACAAAGAACGCACTTTATTTTTACCATCATAATATAAACAAACGCCAGAAAAGTAACTGTTTGTGGTTTTGTTTACATAACAATGGTCAAACATATGACAATAACATACTGTTTATGCGATATTTCTTATTTGTATACGGACAAAGTCTATTTACATTTTGATGTTCTTTCTGTTTGTAGCGGTTTTTGACGGGTGGAGATGTCTTCACAGGATAACACCACCAAGGCCAACCGTACCTTTAACAGGGATGTTTAAGAGTATGATTATATATAGACGATTATAGGGATTTACCATCGACCTGCCATTTATCTATATTGGCTTCTCGTTGTGATGCTACATGCATATATCCAATTTACTAACATGGGCCTAGCAAAATTCCAAACAACCATTTTTTGTTAGCTACTGTGTGTCACTCTAGGACTTAAAATAAAATTATGTACAGGTTGGTTCATCTAAGCCACTGACGTCATTGCCATGACACAAAATAATGCACTCTCTTCCGAAAATGATCGGATCCGGGAGCTCACCGCCGACGTCATTCCAAGTCGGCCATCATAGGCATCTGATAAGCCGTTTGACATGATTTTTATTACCATCTTCCAAGTATATCAGAATGCTGGATTTGCCACTGATTCCGGAAAAGATAATAAAGAGAAACCCCCACCTGAGAACCACATTTCTTTAACTAATCCGGGAATATTTTAATAAATTTATCAATACCAGACTACTGTTAACTCAATACATCCTTGGCTATAATTCTCGTTACTTGTCACTCCAGAGATTTTGAGACACTTTAGAATGAAATCCACACACTCCGGTCTAACAGCCTGATAAAAGGCACTGAAGTATAGCTGAGCTATATTGCTTATAAAACCACAAATGACAATATGGGCGATTATCGATGACCACCGGTGTCCATTCCAATAGTCCCACTGTTTCCGCAACAAACCTGCCAGTTGTTGATATGAACCATTGACAAATCTATTACTCTATCAATTCATTGAACAATGGGCCAGCCGTACTATGGGGATTCCTATTATGAACCAATACTATAGCATGACCTTCACTATATAATGTATGTCCAACATCCATGCTAAATAAAGAAGCTGTCACGACCCTGCTCACGGCACCATCTCGAGTATAAAACACTCCCAGGTAATAGGCGTAATATTAAATCTCTTGAACACAATTGAACAATATTTAATTACATCATGAATCAACAACAGAGTACAGGGTGTACAACTGACCGACGGGCCATCTAAGGTTAGATCGTGCCTCTGCAGTCGACAGTCTCGCCGTGAGTCACAACCAGCTCGCTGGCGCCTCCTAATTATGTTTCTAGTTCTTTGTCACATCTTGCTGGCCAATTTCCATTGGCCATACGATTAACATTTTACTAAGCCATGTTTATTAAAATTATTTAAAAAACCCACCATATCCAATGTCTTACACATTGTCAAGTGACTTCTTTTTGAGGTCTATGTTATGTGAATAAATTTGCCAAGTAAATCTGAAAAGCAAACACAAACAATTGATGGTGGTTTCCTCAAATAACTTGCTGAGAACTCTGCACTAGGTAGTGTGATTAAATATGTCTTATTTGAAATGCATGTTTTGACAGAACTATGAGAAATGTCCAAATATTAAAGATTGATCAAACTATGACAGAATTATTATTGCATAATTATAATGCTCTCTTGACAACGTGATGGATTTAATTGAAATACAATTATCATCATATTGTATTGATGCTGCCCCGTCAAGGGCTACACTTTGTTCTTTCTTAATTGAAATAGTTTGTGTTGTTGATGGTGCATGACTGATGATAAATTATATGAATATGTGACAGAGTATTGAAATAGAGTTTTAGTTATTGTAATCTTGACAGTTTTGAATGATACACAATTAATGTGCAGCAAAATAAGTGCCAAGATAAACAAACTGTGAGTGTGTCTTCCACTGACAGTTTAATGGGGCAGAACCCTGTCAGATTGTCCCTTGCAAACACTCTACCACAGCTTGATTTGCAACTAACCACTCAGCCACACTATCTAACTTATTGCACAAATGAATTGCTTAAATGTTGTCACACTATCCTTGCACAAACACCGACTAGATGTACAACCGGAATAACATACCTATTATGCATGGATTATATACCTATCTGAATCTGCTCTAAATTAGTCATGTTGAGACTTTGAGATTTCTCTCTCTATGTAATGACTCAAGGGGATATGATGATATGATATAAATTGTTCTACCATTCAATTACCTCCACATGGCCTTACTGTTTGCTGGAATTTACTACCTCCAGTTCAAAAGCTTATATGTCCATGTACCTACATGTTATGGCTAAATGTTCAACATCAGTATCGATACGGATGCTCAATCACGTGTCCTAATTCCGTGCGCAACAGCATACAGTGGGATCTGTCCACTTTCAATGACGTCAATGGGCTGTCTGATCTGATTGAAGTCCCTCTATTTATACTGTTTCTCAGCATAAGCCTTTATACGTCTCAAACTGACAAATTAGAGTACTTGATTTCAACTCTGAAATATCTATACTTTTACACATCTATATCGATGGTATGCGCAGTATATTTGATTGTATAACTATATGATATACTATGATGCATTTGGTGACACTCCAAAAGGTTCTGCGGTGATGAGTGCAGAAATAATGGGGCATCAATTCATTGAAAAATAACTAAAGTGTGACCAAACAAAACAAACCCAATGTTTATAAGCCTGGGTTGAGCTAGGTTTTACGATGTTGATACATAATTATTATTTTAATGGGGATAGCATGAGTAGGGTCTCGATTTGTTGTGCCTGAAAAATGAAATTTTGATTCACAAATGGCCAAACAAGATTTTTCCTTCCGACCATATATGCCTATGTTGTCTGGATGAATACTGTTTCCTCATTATAATATAAAAACAGTTAAAACATCTCACCACTGGGATTTATAAAACTTGTTTTCATACAGTTGACAAATTTTAGGTGATAAAGGGTGACGGCGGTGTCTGGGACTACTGTTTTGCAGAAATCGTTAATACTTGATACTGCCAATGTCACATGAATACAAAGACATTCTCTAAAAATCCACAAATTCATAACTAACATGTTCTCAATAAACATGCCGCACCATGGTGTCAGAAAACACTTGTACTGTATTCTAGAAATGTACTACTACTGATCATTCGAAACTGTGGATTGTCACCACTGCTATCGCATTTTGAAGTAATAATTAACCCATTATTGCCGGAAACTTGGAAACTAATAAATAACAATGCATCATACAAGTTATCTTATTGTCTTTAGAAAGTGACTGCCTTTGAAACGTCGGAAGTGACAGCAGAAATGCTGTTGGCCGAAAATGTGCTGTTATTTCACGGGTTATGTCTTCACAGCCCGGAACCTACGTCACTAATGTAATTTCTAAACCGTCACTTCAGACGTTCGGATAGCTGCTATCTCAGATTAATGCAGTGGATGAGCTATATAGTTGTCGCAGGAGTTATTGAACGTACAAGTGAAAAGGATTATTGGAGTTTTCGAACTTATAGTAAATTGTTGATGTGTGTTTGATGTGCAAACTCGGGGCACAATCTATACCTATTTTCCTTGTAAAGTTCAGTTATACATTATGAATGTGCATTGTGAATATACACAGCTCATGTACTAGTTTACCCCGCCAGGATAACGTTTATTGATGTTTTAAACATTTTGGGTTAGAGACTTGATTGGTGACGTAGGTTCTGCTTTGGGTTAGAGACTTGATTGGTGACGTAGGTTCTGCTTTGGGTTAGAGACTTGATTGGTGACGTATGTTCTGCTTTGGGTTAAAGACTTGATTGGTGACGTAGGTTCTGCTTTGGGTTAAAGACTTGATTGGTGACGTAGGTTCTGCTTTGGGTTAAATACTTGATTGGTGACGTAGGTTCTGCTTTGGGTTAGAGACTTGATTGGTGACGTAGGTTTTGCTTTGGGTTAGAGACTTGATGGGTGATGTAGGTTCTGCTTTGGGTTAGAGACTTGATTGGTGATGTAGGTTCTGCTTTGGGTTAGAGACTTGATTGGTGATGTAGGTTCTGCTTTGTGTTAGAGACTTGATTGGTGATGTAGGTTCTGCTTTGTGTTAGAGACTTGATTGGTGATGTAGGTTCTGCTTTGTGTTAGAGACTATATGGGTGATGTAGGTTCTGCTTTGGGTTAGAGACTTGATGGGTGATGTAGGTTCTGCTTTGGGTTAGAGACTTGATTGGTGATGTAGGTTCTGCTTTGTGTTAGAGACTTGATTGGTGATGTAGGTTCTGCTTTGTGTTAGAGACTTGATTGGTGATGTAGGTTCTGCTTTGTGTTAGAGACTTGATTGGTGATGTAGGTTCTGCTTTGGGTTAGAGACTTGATTGGTGATGTAGGTTCTGCTTTGTGTTAGAGACTTGATTGGTGATGTAGGTTCTGCTTTGTGTTAGAGACTTGATTGGTGCTGTAGGTTCCGCTCTGGGTTAGAGACTTGATTGGTGATGTAGGTTCTGCTTTGTGTTAGAGACTTGATTGGTGATGTAGGTTCCGCTCTGGGTTAGAGACTTGATTGGTGATGTAGGTTCTGCTTTGTGTTAGAGACTTGATTGGTGATGTAGGTTCTGCTTTGTGTTAGAGACTTGATTGGTGCTGTAGGTTCCGCTCTGGGTTAGAGACTTGATTGGTGATGTAGGTTCTGCTTTGTGTTAGAGACTTGATTGGTGATGTAGGTTCTGCTTTGTGTTAGAGACTTGATTGGTGCTGTAGGTTCCGCTCTGGGTTAGAGACTTGATTGGTGATGTAGGTTCTGCTTTGTGTTAGAGACTTGATTGGTGATGTAGGTTCTGCTTTGTGTTAGAGACTTGATTGGTGATGTAGGTTCTGCTTTGTGTTAGAGACTTGATTGGTGATGTAGGTTCTGCTTTGTGTTAGAGACTATATGGGTGATGTAGGTTCTGCTTTGGGTTAGAGACTTGATTGGTGATGTAGGTTCCGCTCTGGGTTAGAGACTTGATTGGTGATGTAGGTTCTGCTTTGTGTTAGAGACTTGATTGGTGATGTAGGTTCTGCTTTGTGTTAGAGACTTGATTGGTGCTGTAGGTTCCGCTCTGGGTTAGAGACTTGATTGGTGATGTAGGTTCTGCTTTGTGTTAGAGACTTGATTGGTGATGTAGGTTCTGCTTTGTGTTAGAGACTTGATTGGTGATGTAGGTTCTGCTTTGTGTTAGAGACTATATGGGTGATGTAGGTTCTGCTTTGGGTTAGAGACTTGATTGGTGATGTAGGTTCCGCTCTGGGTTAGAGACTTGATTGGTGATGTAGGTTCTGCTTTGGGTTAGAGACTTGATTGGTGATGTAGGTTCTGCTTTGTGTTAGAGACTTGATTGGTGATGTAGGTTCTGCTTTGTGTTAGAGACTTGATTGGTGCTGTAGGTTCCGCTCTGGGTTAGAGACTTGATTGGTGATGTATGTTCTGCTTTGTGTTAGAGACTTGATTGGTGATGTAGGTTCTGCTTTGTGTTAGAGACTTGATTGGTGATGTAGGTTCTGCTTTGTGTTAGAGACTATATGGGTGATGTAGGTTCTGCTTTGGGTTAGAGACTTGATTGGTGATGTAGGTTCCGCTCTGGGTTAGAGACTTGATTGGTGATGTAGGTTCTGCTTTGGGTTAGAGACTTGATTGGTGATGTAGGTTCTGCTTTGTGTTAGAGACTTGATTGGTGATGTAGGTTCTGCTTTGTGTTAGAGACTTGATTGGTGATGTAGGTTCTGCTTTGTGTTAGAGACTTGATTGGTGATGTAGGTTCTGCTTTGGGTTAGAGACTTGATTGGTGATGTAGGTTCTGCTTTGTGTTAGAGACTTGATTGGTAACGTAGGTTCTGCTTTGTGTTAGAGACTTGATTGGTGATGTAGGTTCCGCTCTGGGTTAGAGACTTGATTGGTGATGTAGGTTCTGCTTTGGGTTAGAGACTTGATTGGTGATGTAGGTTCTGCTTTGTGTTAGAGACTTGATTGGTGATGTAGGTTCTGCTTTGGGTTAGAGACTTGATGGGTGATGTAGGTTCTGCTTTGGGTTAGAGACTTGATTGGTGATGTAGGTTCTGCTTTGGGTTAGAGACTTGATTGGTGATGTAGGTTCTGCTTTGGGTTAGAGACTTGATTGGTAACGTAGGTTCTGCTTTGGGTTAGAGACTTGATTGGTGACGTAGGTTCTGCTTTGTGTTAGAGACTTGATTGGTGATGTAGGTTCTGCTTTGTGTTAGAGACTTGATTGGTGATGTAGGTTCCGCTCTGGGTTAGAGACTTGATTGGTGATGTAGGTTCTGCTTTGGGTTAGAGACTTGATTGGTGATGTAGGTTCTGCTTTGGGTTAGAGACTTGATTGGTGATGTAGGTTCTGCTTTGTGTTAGAGACTTGATTGGTGATGTAGGTTCTGCTTTGGGTTAGAGACTTGATTGGTGCTGTAGGTTCCGCTCTGGGTTAGAGACTTGATTGGTGATGTAGGTTCTGCTTTGGGTTAGAGACTTGATTGGTGATGTAGGTTCTGCTTTGTGTTAGAGACTTGATTGGTGATGTAGGTTCTGCTTTGGGTTAGAGACTTGATGGGTGATGTAGGTTCTGCTTTGGGTTAGAGACTTGATTGGTGATGTAGGTTCTGCTTTGGGTTAGAGACTTGATTGGTGATGTAGGTTCTGCTTTGTGTTAGAGACTTGATTGGTGATGTAGGTTCTGCTTTGGGTTAGAGACTTGATTGGTGATGCAGGTTCTGCTTTGGGTTAGAGACTTGATTGGTGATGTAGGTTCTGCTTTGTGTTAGAGACTTGATTGGTGCTGTAGGTTCCGCTCTGGGTTAGAGACTTGATTGGTGATGTAGGTTCTGCTTTGGGTTAGAGACTTGATTGGTGATGTAGGTTCTGCTTTGTGTTAGAGACTTGATTGGTGATGTAGGTTCTGCTTTGGGTTAGAGACTTGATGGGTGATGTAGGTTCTGCTTTGGGTTAGAGACTTGATTGGTGATGTAGGTTCTGCTTTGGGTTAGAGACTTGATTGGTGATGTAGGTTCTGCTTTGGGTTAGAGACTTGATTGGTAACGTAGGTTCTGCTTTGGGTTAGAGACTTGATTGGTGATGTAGGTTCTGCTTTGGGTTAGAGACTTGATTGGTGACGTATGTTCTGCTTTGGGTTAGAGACTTGATTGGTGATGTAGGTTCTGCTTTGTGTTAGAGACTTGATTGGTGATGTAGGTTCTGCTTTGGGTAAGAGACTTGATTGGTAACGTAGGTTCTGCTTTGGGTTAGAGACTTGATTGGTGACGTAGGTTCCACTTTGGGTTAGAGACTTGATTGGTGACGTAGGTTCTGCTTTGGGTTAAAGACTTGATTGGTGACGTAGGTTCCTGGCACTGGTACTTATTTACCATTTTTACATGTTGAGTTTTGCTACAATATATCATGATGTCATTGTCTACACTGTGAGGCATGCACATGCTATGGGAGTTGTGTGTGAGTTGGTTTATGCAGAACGTGGTAAACTGATCAGATGGTCGTAAAACATTTTTGCCGAATTGACGACAACGAGTCCCTTTGTGCGAAAATCTGCCGTTCAAACGTCCGTCACTCGCAGTAATGTGATATTGTTTTGTTTGTCGTGATTATCTTGTACTAAATTATGTTCTTGTCAGGTGATAGTCAGTGGTAGGCTCGATAATTGCATGCAACGCTCGCCTTCGTGAGAAAAAGCAAGACCTTGGCGCGTTAAACCGTAACCATAATTACACATACGACAAGATGACAACTGATAGAAAGAACACACATTCTAGTGATGTGGTACCCTTTTCATAATTCTTATCTTATCTTTTTTTTACAGAAAATGATCGATGTTATAAAAATTGACATAGAGTCGAGCGAATGGGACAGTCTCACAACAAGTATGCAAGATGGCAGCCTGAAGAATGTACGGCAGTTGATGGTTGAGTTCCACGCCTACGATCAGAAACAAATGCGAAAAGGCATCCCAGTTTTATTTGGGCTTTACAAACTCGGCTTCAGAAAATTCATTACACACAAGAATCATGCTGCTAGCAACCTCTTGAAGATCTCTCCTGATGAATACCCAGGCACTGTCAGCTCTTGTAACGAAGTATATTATCTCAACACAAATTTATAAATGTTCAAATCTATATTAAAGAGGTTGCATACTAGCATTATCAACAGTATTGTGGGATGTACTAACAGTTGGCCAAATTAATTTTGGAATATAATGGACAAACTCAAGGTCAGCTCTAATTCTGACCCATGCACAAATATATGACCATACAGTTAGGTGGCCTATTTCAGCTCATTAAATACTAAATATGAATCCAGTGTGGACAATCCCAAGTGGAATTTCCAAGCCAACCCGGTAATGGGAACAAGCATTCAAGATCGAGGTTGAATCGTTAAAATCTGTTTCTGCTCTTAAATCAGAAACCTTATGTGGCACTGATGGGGGTAGCAAATCCATGATCAAGGCCTCGTGTACATGTCACAGTCAATTATATTTAATTTGTTCAGTCTGATTTTAAAACCGGGCGAGTATCTCTCGATATGGCGACAGCACCTTATAAAACCAGTCTTTAAAGAAGACACGATCGATGATACAATAAGTGATAGGGGTATTCCATTATCAAGTTGTACGGGACATTTATTAGCCAATAATATTTTTTTCTGAAAATGAAATAATATGTAATGAAAAGATAGGCTCCAAGAAGGGTAGTAGAACCGCGGATCACATATTGGTTCTTAAAACATTGATTGATAAAAACTTTGTTAAAAGATAAATATTTATGTTTTGTCTTCTCGTCGATTTTTACAGGTCTACTAAAAAGTATCGGTGGTGAAACATAGATTTCAAAAATCGACATATTGTCACTGAGCTTTAACTCGAATAAATATTTTTACCAACCCCCCCCCCCCGAAGCCAAGGCCATAGTAATTTGCGAGCATTTATTCGGATGATGCATCTTTTAAACATGGCATTACTGGCCCATTTGTTTGTATCTTGATATCATATGTATGAAGATGTTATTTATTCAATAACTCTACCTGAGAGAAAACAACTAACATTAAGTCATCATTCGGAGTTAAGCAATGTTATTTGTTGAGTCAATCACTGTTCTCATTATATAATTAAATTATGAACAATCTTGTTAATTACTTTGATGACTCATGCGAACCAGTTGTTATAAACGAAACAAATTTTCCAGTTTACTCTCCATCATACGCATTTCAGTAACACAGAATGGCCTGCAAAGTATATATGCTGGATAGACTGGGAGAGTTCTCTGAGAAATGAGACCTCAGTAAACATAAACACTAAGACACGATTTTCAACAAAAGTGGGCATAAACTAAAAAATATGCATTCTAAATTGGGAAAGTGGACCTTGGAGATAATACATGAATACAAATACTTGGGACTTATTATGAAACATTATGGATTTTCTAATCATAGCTGCTCTTGAATACCTTAATCCTTTACCCAACAGAACGGCCAAATAAAGCTTCAACGGCCTAAAATAGCTTCGGTCTGTCCCAATAACACAATACAAATATGAATATCATTGGAACCGGTTCATTGACCACATTGTCATAGTCACAGTTATGCCCTGTGCCAACGCATCCTCTTATATATGCGAGCCGACCATTGGTATATAAGAGAATGCATTGGCCTAAAAATATTCTTTTTGTTTTAACACTTTTTACCATTTTTGATATGTGTTAAGCCAATGCATTCTCTTATATATGCGAGGCGACCTATGATCGACTCGCATATATACGAGAATGCATTGGCACATGGCCGTTCTGTTGGGTAAAGGGTCAACAAGAAAGCAACCAAAGCCTTGTTTTGTTTTAGAAAACAAAGTGATAGTTACTTATGTGAGAACAGAATGATATGATGCCATTTCTAAAACTACTGAATACATGTGCCAGACCTAGAGCATTATAAGGAAGTGAGCTTACAGCATTAAATTATGTAATAAGACAAAATGCAGTTATTGAAAGATGCATGAATGCACTTATACCAGAAAAAAGTCCCAATCAAATTTCGTAAAATATATCTAGGAGTGAACATGGCAGCGGCTAATATGGCATGCCTTGGATAATATGTTTATACCCATTGTACATCGACGGACTTCAAAATGCAATTGCAATCTGGCATATAACAAAACTACGAGACAACAAACTTGCAAATAATGTCTATATAGAAGGTTCAAAATTTAGAAAGTAGAATCTCATTCAATATCAACAAACCGGCCAAAACCGGCCAAATAAAGCTGCAACAGCCTAAATTATCTTGGCTCTGTCTCAATAGAACCATACAAATATGGATATCATTGGAACTGCCTCATTGACCACGAGCCGACCTATGGTCGACTCGCATATATAAGAGAATGCATTGGCACAGGGCCGTTCTGTTGGGTAAAGGGTTAATTACTATTTAGCAAATTTGGATTTCAGCATGTGTGGAAGAACTAGTCAACATCATGTATTAAAAGTTAACTCATTCCATGGCGAAAAAATTGGAAAATGGTTTTGTTATTTACTGGGAAAAAGAGTTATATAATGACGATAACAAACCAAACTTAAATACATTAATAGTTTACAGACAGGCTAAACATGAGTTTAATATGCAATATTATCTTCTGACTGATATTAAGAAAGACTAAGATTGCCTTTTGTTATTCATGGGAATACTGTTTAGATGGTTTAGTTATTTTATAAATGTACCAAAGTATATAAAATAGGATGATGCGAAGTATGTGTGTGGTATCTAGTGTATGGAACTCCAGCGGAAAAGAGCCTGATTGATCTCTCGTGATGACAGCCGTCTGCACTTCCAAGACAAATTTTCAAAATTGATACGATAACTTTTCTTTATTTTGGAATATATCTTACACATGTATAGATTCTGTCAGCTCATCAGGTGATTGTAGACTGACATTCGGCCAATTTCGGTCAAAAATGGTTAAATTGAGGATTTAGCATTGTCAGTTCAATGAGGTAATTCAACTTGTGACGAGACAATCCAGTCAAAGTGCATATCAATAAATGGTCCAACTATTTATACATCTTCTAACCAAGCATTTGTGCTGTTTATCAATGACCATGGCGCAGCAAAAGGTTTTAGCACAGTACCCCCCCTCAAAATTGTGAAAATGGCCAGAAATCATGGATTGCTACCTAATTATTCACGGTTCATCCTATTTATCCATTGTTCATTGTTCTGATTTCAATATCGATTGACAGTATATTGACAGAATATTATGATAATCGCTACAACTGGGAAAATATAGTCATTTGAGACTAACTGTATCATGGTACAGTGATGTTCTCAGCCAGGCCCTGTGTAATGTTTCAAACATGATGGGACCGTATTCATGAAACACTCACTTTATGCTTGAAACCCCAACCAAATTGAATGTTTTTCTGGTAAGTATATTTCTGCAAAGTGGGGAAAATATATTTCCACAAAGTGGGGAGAAATAGAGGATATCCACCATTTTTCAGTGGATATGGGTTATATCTTATGAATGATGACAAAACATTGAATTTCCACGAGTGGCTTTAGCCACGAGTGGAAATTCAAATGTTTTGTCATCACGAGTGAGATTTAACCCATATCCACTTAAAAAATGTGGATATTCTGTTTATTATATACTTTAGTTACTTGCCTATGCCCCCCAATGAATGTCTATACATAAGAAATTTCAAGCTGACACATTACGCCCAAAAAAATAGTGCCATATTTAAAGCACTCAAAAATTATAGATTTTGTACTTAGTATATACGTTCGTTACTCCACAATGAATGTCAGTACATAATAACTTTCATGTTGACACATTACGCCCAAAAAATTAGTCCCATATTTAAAACATTAATTAGGGAATAATGGTGTCAAGTTCAGATTTAATTAATTTAATAAATAACAAATACGCAAATTGCAATGTTCCTCCAAGAAGTGATAATGCGAGTCATCAGAAACTATTATGGAATCATTGACTGTTTTCGCTGTCACTCTCGATAACTCTGATCCTTTTGAAAGGATTACGCTGACCATCATAGCTGTTAACATGTTTGATTAGCGATGTTTACAGCAACGAATCGCTGGCTTTAGCTCGGGAGATTCACAGCAGTCCTCTCTCATGCTGGACAAAATGGCATCTGCTGAAAGCAGGGCCAGACTATTCGGCACGACTTAAACATCTTGCTCTTATATTAAACAAGACAACATAACCAAATGGACTGGTATGTTGTGCATGTGGGGAAACTGTATGAAAATGAACTCGTTCACGCACTGACTAAATTTAACTCACTGTCAATATATAATCTCCGAAACATATATTGGTAACGAATTATTGATGCATATGGCGTTGGTACATTTTTATTCCGGTATCAACTGAACGACAGCACTATGCAAGTGTTCGTACTAGGTGGAAACAATATTATTATCACAAACGATGTTGAGTCAAACAGAACCAACATACTCATAGACACATCCACTTTCCTCTTCATCAGTTGCACTCTCATAAGAGGCGAAAGCGCTACATGCAATGTATGAGCGAGGAATGCGGACCATATTCGTCTATCGAAATGGACATAGATATACAATACATGTGGACTAATATGTGGATATTTGTGTACACAAAAATTGACTCATGTATAGTACTATGTAATGTATATATACTCTCCGAATATGGAGGCAATACATAAATGTAATGATATATTATCGGCTGATTAAATTGTATGTAGTCGCATTGCTTGTTGTCTAAACACGACGCCTTGCACTAGACGACCCAGGGTGCGTATGTAACTTCATATTACCGGTTAAATCTTTTAATCGCGATGGTCAAGTGCGATATGTTTATCGGCCAACGGTCACTCTACAAGGTCAAATGTATTCCTTTGAAAGAATTTAAAGATTTCGATGAAGTATATTACTCACAATAAATTGCAGCTCTCAACTATTGCGGAGTTCCGAAAAAAATATCGTTTTTTCTATGGAATAAACCAGTTTATTGTCACAATTGTGATATTTCATTACAAGTATTGGTGGTTGTATGTGAGCCGGTCAACAACACTTAAAGTAGAGCATAGCAAACAATACGAATGTACATTGGACGTAAACTGGCATCGTGCTCCACTTATTGCGCTAGCTAGGCATGTGTATCTGAATTAGGAGTCAGGACAAACATCTCAACTAAAATATAATTTATTTAAAATAGGTACATGAATATATATGGAATATACTATGTAAATTAATTGGAGTGTGTGATATATACAATTTGTTTCAAGAAATTAGATCACTATTAATTAACATCAAAAGTAAATACGAACCTATTACATAAATATTGTAATTGACATAAATTATATAAATATGATAGTTGGCATACATATTGGCAAGACAACACGTCAATAGACCGAGAGAGCGAGAGACCGAGAGAGCGAGAGAGCAAGAGAGCGAGAGAGCACACAACTTGAATGACACAATATGATACATTCCGTGTAGCTATAGCCAAGGTCAAATTAAAACACAGCACTAGATGTTGATGAGCCAAGAAAACAGGCACAATATATTATACATAGTGTGCCTGTCATCATTGACAGACAGATCCGCATGCCGATGGTGAATTAGTTATCCTATTCAGTATGTCAGGTTAGCGTCACCAAATTCAAACCCTTGCAGGGAAGCTTGTTCTTCTGATGCATCAACTGCTATGAGATATCTAGGATCAGGCTGAAGTTTCTTTAACAATTTTATCATTTCGTATCATTATTTCTTACATTCTGTAACACGCTTTTATCATTTGTTTGTTCTTACATTCTTTAACAATTATAAAAAAAATAATAAACAAATTGTGAGGACAATGCATTATCTTATATATGCGAGGCGACCTATGGTCGACTCGCATATATAAGATAATGCATTGGCACAGGGTTTTCGAAAAAGTTCAGCGCAGCTCTCGTCACCAAAGGGTTAAACTCAGTGAGAATTCCGAACTATGAGACAGTGACTTTCGTGAGATAGAAAATCTGTGCACGAATCCGTTTAAGGTATCTCTATTCCATAACGTGTATGATCCGCCGGAATACCCGTATCGTCTTCCCAAAGCCCGTATTTGTACAGCATGACGTCGCAGTATCTTAGTGGTCATCGGGTGAGGTAGGAATGGTAAGGCATGTAACAACAGTTTCCATAATTTAGACACAGTGCCGGGACTGACATCCGCATTAGCCCGAATAATCCATTGAACAGTTCAATATTCAAGTTGTTGTGACACTACTTGGTGTATTATATAGATCATTGGGCTGGAAACTAATAAAATACAGGGGTAAACATATCTTCGGTAACATAATTTCCATGTTTTAGAGCTTAAATGCACCTTCGCAGGGTAACATGACTGATGACTATGCCAGTGAAATTGATTACATTTTGCTGCAGACCTTTAAATTATAACTTACACTTTACACCCACAAACCCATATAGCTAACTGTAAATTAAATAAATAACCATTCCAAGACTTCGTGGCCTACGCATTTAAAACAATATTAAAACCATACTACGTACCACGGTCCCAATTTGATCATAAACTGCCAGTAACATTTCAATCGCGAAACTGCATCATTTAAAACCTTAATTATTCTTAACAGTTTATGGCAATTGGGTGTGATTTATGAATTTATTCCATTCAATAAACATATTATATAAATTGTGATATTAAACATTCGTGACCTTTGACTTCCAGTTGTCGTCTGTGTACATTCCGTACGCTACGTCACAAACTACTCTCGCTTCCAATATGTGTCCAACAAACTATAATAAATGTAGAGTTTGAAAAGTTGTGTCATTACATATACGCCATTAAATAAGCCAACAGGTCTTTAGTTGTCTCGGATTATTTTCCTACGCGGGAAAACAACGCATAGTTACGTAAACGTCATCGCATACCTTTTATGGAAGCCGATGTTAGATTCGCGTCACATTTGTTGATTTAAGTATGTTTTGTCGCGGTTTTGGATCATGTAATAAATATAATTTACAACTCTTCTCCAGTTTATAGCGAAATTTACAAAACTCGTGCAGTAAATTAGGTCTGGACTCGTTTTGTAACTACCGCTATAAACTGGGGACGAATTGTAGATCATCTATATATAACATGTCTATATGTCCAAAAGTTATAAAGACACGAGGCGTACTCACCATTCTACTTTGTTTAATTTAGTTGACTTCTAAATTATCCATGTGACGCGTCGAAATGTGTATACTTAGGATTATTTCGCATGATACCCATGATACCGAAGACAGCTTCACCCCTGCAGTTTATATTCCCAGCCACCAAGGATATCTATGTCATGCAACACTTGCGGGACGTTGCTAAAACGCACTGATCACTCTTGACTTTTTGCTTCGGTTGAAGATTCTGTCTGATCAGCTATTATGTTACTGACTACTTCCACCAGCCGTTCTGTATTCAGTCAGAAGTCAGCTCGTCAATGAGGTGACATATCTGGCAGTCAAAATGACGCCACTGAACTACGCCATTCTCAAAATAACCCATTGAAATGTTCGATATACAGGCATGGATGAAACTGTTTAAACTCGTTGAGCATTCTAGATTTCTGCTTCGGCTTTAGTTTCTGATTCGCTAGGATATTGTGCACCATCTCGACGAGTCCGTTTTGTGTACAGTCTGTCGTCTCTTTTTCATAGTCCTCGTTGGAGACTCGGCGGCAGTATGCTTTCTCTGGCAAATATAAATGGAGATTTATTGCATTACAAACGCAAATGGTACAATAGTTGATACTGCCCACACACACATTTACAATGAGAATGGTGCAGTAGTTATTACTACCCACACACACTTGAAGGTCCACTTAATTTTCAAACACCCAGATCACATATATAAAACATATGCCATATTATATACCATTTGAGAGAGGAAGCTCCAAAACATTGTATTATCAACTTTCCGGTGTTATAAACTGTGATCATGTTATTTTTGTTAAGTTTCTGGTGTGTTTTTGTGCTTAGCTTTCATATGTTTTGTTGTGTAAAGTGTATTATTTTCATTAGAGGGGAATAACGTTTTATCTTAAACAGAGCTATTCCCCTTCCATTCAACACATATTTTTAGTTTGAATTCTGTTATATGAACAATAACGGGGAATCTTTCTATGATTTCAGCTGTTTTCGATTTTTCTATGGGCATTTTCTGAGACACAGTCGTTTCAAATGGTGATGAGTTATAGTATTTTGATCATATGTTATGGCATGTATTTTCACTAAAACTGAACATCAAGGCACTTTAACAAAATAATCGGGGACTCGAAAAATAAATTGGCCTTTAAGCCTTTCATAACGGGGGCTGCGCTGGCGGTAACATTAAGGACCCTGCGCCAGTGCATTATCTTAGATATGCGAGTCGACCATAGTTCGCCTCGCATATATAAGAGAATGCATTGGCCTAATAATTTGTATCATGATTTATTTATTGTTCTGACATTTTTGAACAATTTCTATCATTTTTTATCATTGTTTCTTACATTCTTTAACAATGTTGTCATTTATTTCTCATGTTTGTCATTTGTTGTTACATACTTTATCATTTTTTTCTTAAAGTCTTTAACAATTTTATCATTGTTTATCTTGTTTCTTACATTCTTTAACAGTTATACAAATTAATATAAAAAATGCATTCTCCTATATATATGAGACGCGACATATTGCCGACTCGCATTCGCATATATAAGATACTGCATTGGCACAGTATTTACGCAAAAGTATTGGTAATCAGATAAATAAAATAGAAACAGAAACATATTGGAATCAGAGAAATGTCAGTGCAAATATAAATTGTTTGTTTCATGCACATGTGGATATAATATAATGTTATATAGTAATAGTATATTGATATGTGTATACTTGTATTTATCTGATTGTTATCTTGTTCGTCGTTATCGGTTACGTGTTCGGTCGCCGGATAGGAGTTTTCAATGATTATAGGAATTAAGCATCAACATGACTCAGATTGTAGTACTTGCAGCGCTTTTCTTGTGAATGACGATACTATTCTCAATATTTTCTCGTTGTATGTTATGAAAAAAGTGTGGCTAGTATCAATACGTTTGACCTCTAATATAAATATGGCTTAATTTACTTGCCTCTTAGTTCTCGAAGTCCACTAGACCGTAACATTTACCAATATCGGCACTGCATATCGTACAATCATATTATGGTTTGAGTAATTCCAATGTTATTCCATGAACCTTGCTCCATAGGATTTGCTCTAATGCTATAGTTTTGACAATTTCTTTTTGCTGGTTCACAAATGAGCTGAGTAATATTCGATTAGCATGGTTGACCCTTTCATGACGGGAGCTGCGATGGTGCAGCACCAAAGACACTGTGCCAGTGCATGATCTTATATATCCGAGTCTCCCATAGGGAGACTCGCATATATAAGATAATGCATTGGCCTAATAATTTTTTATCATTTTTTTTAAATAAATGTTTCTGACAATTTTTAGGACATAACATAAAAAAACATCCATTACCCTGCAGGGAGCCCCACACATATATAGAAGCATATAGAAGAGTGTCGTCTGCTCATGTTTGTCTGGGGCTCCGTATGGGTGAAATTATAAAATTGTTAAAGAATACAAGAAAACATTATTAAAATTGTAAAAAATTGTTAGGCCAATGCATTCTCTTATATATGCGAGGCGACCTATGGTCGACTCGCATATATAAGAGAATGCATTGGCACAGGGTAAAAAAATCCCGACTTCCGACTGGATTTGATATGGCGGGTCACATATGTGCTATCAATCCTTTCACGACGGGAGCTGCGCTGATGGAACATTAAAGATCATGTGCCAGTGCATGATCTTATATATCCGAGTCTCCCATAGGGATCCGAGTCTCGCATATATCAGATAATGCCCTGGTTTACAAGGACAATGCATTTATGTATTTCATCTTCTAGACAGCCTAATACACAAATTGTGATATAACCAGCGTAGACATTAAGCTTTTTGTACAACCGCTGTACAACCATCACTATTGAATCAACGCTACACTTACAAACTAAATTTGGGTTGTCATCGTATGATGTATCCGATGTACGAAACACGCGTGTCCAAAACCGGTTATATTTCGTTGCCCAAGTTCGTCGATCTATTCAGCGCCTTTTTAATTAAATTTCTCTCTCCATTTGTGGTTAAAACAAAGTTTGGCCAAACTAAATTTATTGTGGCCACATTGGCCACCGACAGCGCGATCAGATAGAGAATACTACGAAATAAAATAATTTAAATAAGGACATAATGGTTAATGTCTACCCTTGTTATATCCACAAAGTGCACACAATATATGCATCGTCTAATTCATATATCATATTACTGTAATCTAAAATGAACACTTAATTGTGAACAAATGAACAGTTTCTTGTATTTGATTTGGTGTTCAAACTGTATTGTGGTGAATATATAGTTTGTTTACATTATGAACCTGGAATTTGTCAGATACCCGGGCGTATGATTGCCTTAATTGATACAAGAACTTACAACTAGGGTCCCATCGTTCGACTAACCCTTGTGTACGGAATATACTTAATCATTATTACCCGACGAAATAAGGCATTATGGGAAGCTTATATGATGGTAATACGTATCTATGAACTAATTTTGAATGGTCACATACACCCTTATGCGTGTGGTTTAGCTGCGAGTCGTTATTTACACTAACGTATGTCCATAATGTTGTTAATATACAGACCTTCCGCGGGAGCAGATGTTTCTCTCATAATATGGTTAATATACAGACCTTCCGGGGGAGCAGATGTTATAATATGGTTAATATACAGACCTTCCGGGGGAGCAGATGTTATAATATGGTTAATATACAGACCTTCCGGGGGAGCAGACGTTATACTATGGTTAATATACAGACCTTCCGGGGGAGCAGACGTTATACAATGGTTAATATACAGACCTTCCGGGGGAGCAGATGTTATAATATGGTTGATATACAGACCTTCCGGGGGAGCAGATGTTATAATATGGTTAATATACAGACCTTCCGGGGGAGCAGATGTTATAATATGGTTAATATACAGACCTTCCGGGGGAGCAGACGTTATACAATGGTTAATATACAGACCTTCCGGGGGAGCAGATGTTATAATATGGTTAATATACAGACCTTCCGGGGGAGCAGATGTTATAATATGGTTAATACACAGACCTTCCGGGGGGGCAGACGTTATACAATGGTTAATATACAGACCTTCCGGGGGGGGCAGACGTTATACTATGGTTGATATACAGACCTTCCAGGGAGCATATGTTATTATTGTTATAATATGGCTAATATACAGACCTTCAGGGGGAGCAGATGTTATACTATGGTTGATATACAGACCTTCCGGGGGAGCAGATGTTATACTATGGTTAATATACAGACCTTCTGGGGGAGCAGATGTTTCTCCTTTCTTTATGCTACTCAGGTTCACGCTGACCATGGTCGCTAAGTCGAGTGGACTCTCAAAGATCGATTGCACGTGACACATCATTAAGCCAATCAGAAGCGTCAGCACACCGTGGGTCAGGCATTTGTGGACGATTATGGCGTTTGTAAACGAGTTGAGGACGACAGACTCGTTGCTTTCCTGTGAGAAAATAGATATATGAAATTAGAAGTGAAATGCGTTGCTTAAAACCCACACAGTACATGCACGCAGTGTTTAAAGTGATATGAAACACACCGGTAGGGTGATCAAATAGAAATGGAGAAGGCTCAAATTGGTTATTTTTACGAATATTAATCCTAATTTACAGTACACACACCGTCATTATTATATATTATTTAAATGCAATGACTCTCGATGGCGAAATAATCTGCGTTAGTTTATCGCAGATTTTCGCGTCCCGAATCGAGATGTAAATATTTACAATTAAGCGTAGTTCAGACGATGATATCTATGGAGTGGTATGGTCGAATTATTTGTGATTTTCGGTGATGCTAGTAGAATACTACATTCCCACAGTCGGCATAGTACACGAGTACTAACTTATCAGTTTCTCGAACCCGAATTAGTCCATAATATGTATTTAAACTTTATAATTTCCAAGTAGCCGAAACAGGCTCCGTTCAGAAGCCTTATTACATGACATAAGAACATGTCGCCGCTGCACAAAGGGTATGCAACCCCGTTGTCCTGGGGGTATGTGGCCCTTTGTGCGCATTTTCTGATGTTAAACACGCGTGTATCATCGTCCATATATTGATCGCTTTAGTAGTTTAATTAAACACATTTATTTTGTATTTACTTTTTGAATGCTTTTAGATAGAAAACCGTGCTCAATTTAATTCAACATCATTGCTTTGTGCTTCATATACATTGATACATTGATTCAGGTGGAGTAATACTATTTTGAAAAGCGACGCATGACAACGACACCAGACAATGCAAAATGATTGTTTTGTTCATTAAAGTTACATTCTTGTCCATCTTCGTTGCCCCAAACGAAAATAGACACAAAAACGAAGAGGAAAATTGGGGGACTATATTTTCCGTCGCCAGCCAATAGCGCAATACTGTCATATAGGGTCGTAATGAGTCTCAGCCAACACTGTAAATATATGCATTTTGGAACTTATTTAAGGATTTTGATATGACAATTATTTGATAAATCTGATTCACAACTCGTCTACGACTCGTTGTGAATCACATGTATCACACACTAGTTTCATAAAATCCTAGCACATCTCGTTGGAGATCCTCTATATGTATTTGAAACACAAGGTTTCTGTTTATAAGGAGCTGTCTGATTCAGACGAAAATTCAAATTAACATGGTCCCAACGTCCCACAAACCTACATGAATATCTCTGACTTGGTATTTTGTCTTTATGTCCATAAAATGATCATTGTATGGTAAACCGACCCACAAACCTACATGAATATCTATGACGTGGTATTTTGTCTTTATCTCGATAACACGGATGATTGTAAGGTAAACCGATCAGACGACTGTGACGACCGCCACAGAAACAGACAAGCTTAAAACACAATTCGATGTGGTCATAATATGAATAATGTATCAATATTTCGACTTTCAATGCAACCTACAAGTTGTCAATGTGTTCATCGTGAATTTCAGGCCCATGCCAATTTGCACACTCATGAGTCGGAATTTGTCAATTGCATGTTTTACTGCAACTATTCGAAATCTCCAACCGAACACGTACTATGCTCTCCATGGTTGAACATTTTACAACATGTGGACATTATAATTGCAATATAGTACTTGTGCAACCTATCAGACAATTTCAGTATATACTTTGGTATGACATTTTCATTTCCAATTGATGTCGTGTCATGCACGTACTTTCCAGTTATTGAACATTGTCACGGTTGGCTGGGGATTAAACATCATATAACCTACTGCCATGTCCCATCTAAACAACTCACGTCAGCAGAAAGCGTCATTTTCGTATCCGCTGTTGTGGCCGCCATGAAAGTCAGTAACCGCTGGAGTTCATCGCGTGATTGCCATGGCAACATCAACATTTCTAACTGAAGAACACGAACCGCTCTTTCGTCATTTTGTTCCAGAACTAACTTTAACGCCGCGAGATGAATGTCTTTGAACCCGGACGGTAATAACGTTCTTGAGCAGTTTCTATAGTGATGAGCTATGACTCGGAATAGGTACTCCTTCGGCGCAGCCGAGGCCTTGACCCCGATACTTTTCTCGATGACAGACAACCCTTTCGGGAAGTATGATATGCAAGAAAGTGCAGCCACTGTGTAAAAGTCCTGGACTCCGATGCAGAGGGCGGTGTTGTGTTTGGTGAGTTTAGGTTCCACGTGATGCCGTACCAGCTTCCGGATGTGCTTCAGTTCCTTCAGTAAATCATCGAGGAACGGAATGTCGACTACTTTGAGTAACTCACACAATGCTGTTTCCCGCCAGACGTCTTCTGCGTCTGTAATTTCAATGTTTTTATTAACCCTTTACCCAACAGAATGGCCCTGTACCATAGGTCGCCTCGCATATATAAGAGAATGCATTGGCTTAACACATGAAAAATTATAAAATTGTTAAAGAATGTAAGAAAAAATGGTAAAAAGCGTTAAAAAATGATATTTTTTAGGCCAATGCATTCTCTTATATATGCGAGGCGACCTATGGTCGACACGCATATATAAGAGAATGCATTGGCACAGGGTATAACTGTAACTATCACACTGTGGTCAAGGAGCCGGTTCCAATGATATCCATATTTGTATGGTTCTATTGAGACAGACCGAAGATATTTTAGGCTGTTGAAGCTTTATTTGGCCGGTTTTGGCCGGTTTGTTGGGTAAAGGGTTAATGCATGTTCTGTGCTATTTAGTAGTTATATCTTGAAAATATGTGCTGCCTTTGTCTGGGTATTTCGAAAATACAGTATGCGACTGGTAGATAAACGACAAAACTTCTAATATGTAGGATACGGAATCGGAATAGTACCAAATGGTTTTATTTGTGGTGTTTTGTCCTTACTTTCTAATGACTGTGTATGTCAGTCATCGATTTCGTGTGTTATACAGCCATAGTCATCCGTGGATAGAGCATATTATACAACTGTGTTACGACACGGGACTATCACTTGTATGGTTTAACCAGTTCGTAATTAGTAATGACGACAAGCTTAACAGTATAGTGCGAGAATCCTTGGAGAAACAGTATAAGCAAGCATGGCAAACTAGTATTTTATCGATGAGTAAATGTAGAATATATCGTATTATAAAGACACAATTTGGAGCAGAAAAATACCTGTCTGTTTTGAATGTTTAAAATATAACGACTCTGGCAAAATTCCGATGTAAGAACCACCACTTGCCCATTGAAGTCGGTTCATGGCACAACACGGCAACTGATGCGAGCGATAATTTGTACTCAGTGCGACAAAGGGTTAATCGAATTTCATTATATAATGGAATGCCCATAAATGAATTCCACGAGGAGGATATGACTACCAACTTAACTAAATGAAAAGCCAAATACCCATAATTTCAAAAAATTGATAAACCCCTCTGATGTAATAGTTATAAATAAATTATGTGGGTATCTCAGACAAATACTTAACCCTTTCAGTTCCAGGTCCGATTTTTGTATCAACCCATATACCCTGTGCCAATGCATTCTCTTATATATGCGAGTCGATCATAGGTCGCCTCGCATATATAAGAGAATGCAGTGGCCTAACAATATTTCATCATTTGTTATTATTGTTTACAATTATTTACAATTTTGATAATATTTTCATGTATTTTTTAACAGAATTATTTTGTAGGTTTGGTGCCAGGGAATCTTACGTTTTCATGGGCATCAAAATTATTAATATGAATACTTGGTGATAGTTTTGAATTATAACATCCCCTAAGGTTTTATCCAGTTTGTTTTTAAATTCGCTATAGCATGCTTAAGCATATCCAAAAAAGGGCCGATTTTACAGACCGTAAATTAGGGCAGATGAGATCGGCCCCTGGCACTGAAAGGGTTAAAGTTGTATCTCCGCAGAAATAATCCCGACTATATCCACTAATTGTATTATTATTATTCTCATATGAACCCATATTTTATTTACATACAAGTATATATTATGATGGCCAACCGACGATAAAACCTATCCGCCATATAATTTACCCACATGATGAAACTTGTACATGTATGGTTGATGTGAGAAAGGGGTGATGGTTGTTCGTCATAATACATAAGAAACTAAATATTATAATGGTCAAGGTTCCAATGTATTTCGCCGACATATTGCTCCCCGTTCTCATAATTTGAAGTGGTACAGCATCCTAGAGCAGTTCAATTGGGCGTTGAAACAAGTTTTATAACGTACCCCAAAACATCCGATGTTTTCATGCCAAAAGTAAAATTTAGACAATTTGGAAAACTGACCCCCAATGAGTTAACCCTTTACCCAACAAAACGGCCAAAAACGCCCAAATAAAGCTTCAACAGCCTAAAATATCTTCGGTCTGTCTCAATAACACCATACAAATATGGATATCATTGGAACCGGTTCATTGACCACATTGTGATGGTTACAGTTATGCCCTGTGCCAATGCATTCTCTTATATATGCGAGTCGACCATAGGTCGCCTCGCATATATAAGAGAATGCATTGGCCTAAACAATATTTGTTTTAACACTTTTTACCATTTTTTCTTACATTCTTTTAATATTTTTTATAATATTTTTCTACATTCTTTGACAATTTTATCATTTTTAATATGTGTTAAGCCATGCATTCTCTTATATATGCGAGGCGACCTATGGTCGACTCGCATATATAAGAGAATGCATTGACACAGGGCCGTTCTGTTGGGTAAAGGGTTAAAACAAAAGGTAAAAATGTTCCGACAGGATCACCATCAGTTTCAGATTGTTGACTATGTGCCCCACTAAGCGTATGTCACATCAAGTTTCGGCTCGTTACTTATGGTGGCGCCATGTGTATGGTGTATTGCAGTCCTTAATGTCTGATGATAATATATTTAAGTCATCGATTTCGTGTACAGGGTGTCGTTAATTTATGGTAGAGCCCTGCTCGATTTGATTCGATGTCGACACTGAATATTTCTGAATCAATTTTACATCCATACTGAATCGGCCTGTTGATTCAGATATAATAGACCAATATTATTCCGAGCGTGTTCTCAATTTGCGTGACACATGACACACTTTCAAAATATCCACATGAACAAAAAACGTATGCACAAAGTTTGCCAACATAGTATCCGATGGGTGGCTTTCCCATAAGAAGTATGCAACACATCTTTCGTTACGACCCAGAATATGGCAATAACTAGGCACTAATGATATGGCAACACAACCACTGTATTCGCGCAACACGGTGTTTTCGCCCACACTAAAATGTTAATGATAGCATAATATAACAAGTGCAGTACTTTGTCTATGGTGCCATCATTAAATACACGCGTCCCGGTAACCAATTCAAAATTCCTTCACCTATACTGAAAGTAGATTCGATGTCGACATTCCATTCGACGTAACAGTTAAACATTCTGAAACGCGGTTGTGATTTGGTCACGTGTTGTAGGACTTCACATGATGACATGGTGTTACCTTGTTGATGCTATGCCAAAAATGTGGGTGAAAATGGTGTCTTTAACATTCCGACGTTACTATGTTTCAGTCGCTGGATCTTTCGAGAATTAGTATTACAGTTTAAAGTCTACATTCTTAGGGTTAAGACCGATGGTCTATACACTTGCGGTTAGGATCATGGTCAGCCACGTGTTAAGATATTACCTTCTAGACAGTTAGCATCAGGGCTTATTGTATAGAAACTTAGGGCTAGGACTCCTGTTCTAGACACCTATGGTTAGGATGTATGGATAGTTAGTAATACCCATATAACAATATAGCTGGAACTATACGAACTCATTTATAATGGCCCAATCATGTGGGAGTCTCATGAACCTGATGACACTGTTTCCAGTCATGAAGTTCATGTACTTTGTGACTTATGGATATATGTTTGTGGTGAACGTTAGATTGGAAGCGAGTTAACAATATTACGGTATCACGGTCATACATATAATTTGATACTCACCTTCTGATGACACTGTGTTGCAGTCATGTCGATCATGATATTTGTGACTTGTGGTCGCGTGCTTCAGCTTGTTCAGACTTTCTCGAAGCGTTTTCTGCAGCCGCCGAAATATTTCTGGTCGTTTGCGCATGGCCTCTGACTTGAAAGATATTCCATGTTCCGTATCTATGCTGATGCTAGTCCTGTGGGAAGAAACAACGCTCATTTAGGTTTGGTTTGTTTCCGTGATGGATTTTTCATTTCTGAGTCACGCCATGTATCACTGGACACGCATATCTATACACTAAGATACATACTAAATTCGGGATACTGAGTTGGGTGCTGATTGGACGGTGCAACGGAATTCGTCCACAATAATTTAATTTGAGAGCAATCAGGAATGAGAAATTCAAACAAATATTAATGGACATACGAAGGTATACCCCTTCCGTGCTGGACAAATATAGCGACATAACTACAATCAGGGCTGAACTAACATAAAATACCACCATAACTATCTGGACAGAGCGTCAAACGCGGAAACAACTCTAGAAACAGCTATAGTATGGGGCAGTTTGTGGGTCACACGGGAATTATGCCTGGGCAGCATAACCCCCAGATGACCCCCGTACAACAGGAAACAGATTAACGAAGAGGTGTGCAGCACAAATCAGCCACACTATTACACACAGTTTGATCATCGATCAGCTAGATATCCTGCATACATTGTTGCACCAGGCCAGACAACAAGAAGACACGAAGCAGATGTGATGTGATCCCTCTCCTTGAAAAATATGACCTTCTGACGTTTCTTCTAGACTTCCTTGACATTGGGATTTTCCCAGAGAAACAAGAATGGAAGAACCTCGTCAAAACGCACATCGAAACCTACTACAGGGCAAAGTGGTTGGAATCTGTTACTAGCGATCCAGATATGTCTTTCTTTCTGCAGTGTCACTCGGACCCCCTCGTTCTATGGGACGTCTGGTATCTCTTGTCGCGGAACCGCCACCGTTCAAGAGAACTACGACACCTTGTGATCCTTCTAAACAAAACCACATACTCAAATAACCTGCTCTGCGCTCAATGTGGTTCGACGTATACTAATGAAATTATACATGTAACGTTTGAGTGCCGTGCAGCTGTGTTGATTCGCCTCCGTGCTATATTCTGGGAAAGAGTGATTGATATTTACGATATAGAGGGATATGAGTTTCTAGCTTCTCTCTCGGAGGAGTCCCTTACATCTCTCTTCCTAGGAAATGTAAACATTTTGGAACGAACAAATACTCTTCCTAATGTCGGAGACGTCATCGTCGACGCTGCCGTATTCCTTCTTCATGCCTGCAACATTGTGATGTGAATTCTGAAATACTGACTCTATTGAACATGCTACCGGATGTTCGATTGTGTCCACAAGGCTACAGCCAGACACCGTGTCTAGGTCTATTAAAGATTGTATATTCCCCAATTTAGGCGGGATGTACATATGTATATTTTTTTGTTCTCAATTGTATGTATTTTGTGAAATATAATGTTGATATAATCTCTCCATAGAGGAGGCAATAAAGATATATATTACCAAAAATGGCGATATAAAAAATGCGTATATCAGAGGTCCGTTGAGAGTCACAGCAACGAAAGTTATAAGTAAACAAAGCCTCGTTTTCCAGAGAATTTGGATTTGCCCAGCTGTCGGAATATGTATGTACACAATAAACGATAGTATCACCACTTTAACTTTCTCTATCACGGTTCTCTATCCCGGGACATTTTGAAGAGAGTTTAATGTTAGATGATTAATCACATTCAGGTGTGTACGTATATGCCGGGCTCCTGTTGTGCATGCATTACGTCTTGTCAATGAAATTCCGCTATAGAAGATTAACGGAACGGGATTCGGCCCAAACACAGAATCAACCCAACCGATATCCGGGCTGTTTGGACCGAGGAGACTTGTCTAGTGTTCATGCTGATGATGACGACCGCGCCGAATCATTAATATGATATACCGACTCACTTTGTTGTGACGTCATTAATGTTGCGGGGGGGGGGGGGGTGACGAATCATTCAGATACGATACACAGACTCATGTCGTTGTGACGTCATTTGTGTTGACGTGAATGCCGAATTATTCAGATATGATATACCGACTCACCTCTTTGTGACGTCATTATTTTTGACGGGATTGGCCGAATCATTAATATACGATATACCGATTCACATATCGTTGTGACGTCATTAGTTTTGATTGGGATGTCCGAATCATTCAGATACGACATATCAACTTACCTCGCTGTGATGTCATTAGTGTTGATAGTGATGACCGAGTCATTCAGATATGACATATCCACCGGTTGTGTGAGGTAACTGTCTTCAGAGAACACAGTGTAGAGGGCGCTGCTGTTCTCTATCTCCTCCCAGGAATCTTCGTGTTTGGTCCACATGTCAGATCGAGGCATGGCGAAGCTGTTGTCACACAGGTGATCGGAGTCCGAACCCTCGCGACATTTCGGGTTATAGCAGTGCGGCATCTCCACCCGGAGGGCGTCAATCTCCATCGACGTGTCCATAAATGGGCTGAAATAGATTGCACTGGGCTAACATATAACTTGTACATTAATGAGCATATCTATCGGATGGGATATCCATCGAGAGTGAACTGGGCGGACATAGAACATGTGCATCAATGTGCATATCCACCCGGACAGCATCTATCTCCATCGTCGTGTCCATAAATGGGCTGAAATATATGGTACTGCATTAATGTGCATATCTAACAGGATGGCATTTCCTTTTCCATCGACAAGTCCATGCGCGGGCTGAAATATACATAAATGGGCTGCCATTGAATGTGCGGATTAATCTGCATATGCAACCGGTGGGATAGCAATAGACAAGTCCATAAATAGGCTGCAATATAATACGTGGGCTAACATGTAACGTGTACATAACTATCCAACCTGATGGGAACTCTATCGACAAGTGCATAACGATATGGGCTGAACTAGACTGCACTGGGCTAATATAGAAGGCGCGTATTACATAGGTAACTAATATATATCCAATCAACAATGGGTGCAAATGGAATTTGCTTTACTTGGGATTAACCAAGATAACAGCAAAATCAAATTCGTATTTGTATTGCGCAAACTTTAAATGCCCGCTTATTTTTCTAACCCTCAGATCACATTATATAAAGTATAGACCATAATATACACCATTTGAACGGGGAAGCTCCAAAACATTGTATTATAACCTGATCCGGTATAATACACTGTGAACATGTTGTTTTGTTGGGGTATCGACGTGTGTTTTTGCTCACGTTTCACTCGAAGTGTAATGCAAAGTGTATTATTTTCATTGGAAGGGGAATCGCTCTATATCTTATATTGAATTATGTTGCATTCCAGGAACGAGATGGGGAAATGTTTCTATGATTTAAGCTATTTGCTATTATTCTACGGGCACCTTTTGAGACACAATCATGTGTTCTAACTTATAGTATTTCAATCATATTTTATGTTGTAGCTTGTTATTAAAAACGAAAATCATAGCACTATACACATAGTCGGTGAATCGAAAATTAAATTGACCATTAATTGTAACGTTTTGGTTCAGAGCATATATATATATCAAATAAACAGTTTGATTCCGAGATACGAGTTACTTGTTAACAATTTGTTTCAGGAAAGGTAACAAGACGTGTTTTCCGAATGTGTATCTATCTATTAACCGATTTCAACCTCCGACGATGAATAAAGGCTTCCGAAGTGAGCCTGTTTCGCCTAGTATATATACACATATATATATATATATAACTAGAAGGTGACCCGACTTCGTCCGGGCTTTGACCTTGAATTGACCATTTTGAAGGTCAAGGTCAGGTGGGGTCAAACACCAACAACCCAAAAATGGTGGAAATCGGCCCAGCGGATACCGGAAAATCGGCCCAGCGGATACCGAGATACCCTATGCATCAAATTTCGTCCGTAAAAATCCGCCAGTTTAACCCGATTTGATTTCCACTCAAGTATATAAACACGCCTCATATACACACGCTCATTAATTATCAAGTTTCAACGTAAAGATAAATTACCATCGGTGCCCGAGATATTGCCAAGACGTCTGAAACAGTCAAATGCATCGGACTGTTACGCGTTAATTTGATCTAACGTTATGACCTCTAACGACGTCATAGAAGTTACGCATTGTTTTTATCCTGATGGAAGATAGTACCACTTCTTCTTGATAATTGAGGCAGATAACTAAAACGGATACATACGCATTATATATCGTTGGAAAGAGGAAACACGAAAGATTCTCACAGTGTGATTATTATGACTGGCATTTTATTATTCGCGCTGTTTCGAATCGATTTGTAAGCACCGAACTCAAATGAAATTCCCGTAACACAGCGTAAAAACCGATTTGACCTCGGCACGTGAAAAGTTGACATCGGATCTGAAAATCAATAGGCCTGTGTCACTCCCCGGCCGAAAATACCCCCACATACCAAGTTTCATCGAAATCGGGTCGGCCGTTTTCGAGTTCATCGATTACACACAAACAAACAAACAAACAAACAGATCTTCAAAAATATATAATAGACTAGAAGGTAACCCGACTTCGTCCGGGCTTTGACCTTGAATTGACCATTTTGAAGGTCAAGGGCAGGTGGGGTCAAACACCAACACCACAAAAATGGTGGAAATCGGCCCAGCGGATACCGGACCAGCGGATACCGAGATACCCTATGCATCAAATTTCGTCCGTAAAAATCCGCCAGTTTAACCTGATTTGATTTCCACTCAAGTATATAAACGCGCCTCATAAACACACGCTCATGAATTATCAAGTTTCAACGTAAAGATAAATTACCATCGGTGCCCGAAATATACCCAAGACGTCTGAAACAGTCAAATGCTTCGGCCGGTTACGCGTTAACGTGATCTAACGTTATGACCTCTAACGACGTCATAGAAGTTACGCATTGTTTTTATCCTGATGGAAGATAGTACCACTTCTTCTTGATAATTGAGGCAGATAACTAAAACGGATACATACGCATTATATATCGTTGGAAAGAGGAAACACGAAATATTCTCACAGTGTCATTATTATGACTGGCATTTTATTATTCGCGCTGTTTCGAATCGATTTGTAAGCACCGAACTCAAATGAAAGTCCCGTAACACAGCGTAAAAACAGATTTGACCTCGGCACGTGAAAAGTTGACCTCGGATCTGAAAATCAATAGGCCTATGTCACCCCCCGGCCTCAGCTTCTTCCATCAAAGGTTAAGGATAAATGTGATTACGAACTGAGAAATGCATCAAATTTAAATCGTCCCATTTCAAATAGCAAAAGAACAGATAAAACTTTCTTCCCCACATGCGTTATGGATTGGAACAAATTGGATGAAAAAAAAGAAAGAAACATTCCACTCGATAGGTTCAAGAAAGCACTAGTAACTAAGCCATTAAAACCACCAACATATTTTTCATGCTGAAACAAAATATTTCCTCCATATTTTGGTCTTAAAACTTAAAAAGGTACTCAATCCGATCAGAAGCTCCTAAATTACTCTTTCTTTGACTTCGGGGGTAAAAAGTATTTGAATCGAATCGAGGAACCCACCCATATATATGGTAAACGGCTATTTAACATCCTTCATTGTAAACTGAGGTGTGAATGTAGTAATCTACAAGCTGATAAACTTCAAAATTATATAGCAATTTCTGCTACATGTAGATGTGGACATTCTGTAGAAAATGCTTTCCACTATTTTTTTGAATGCCGCCTACACTTTGAAGAAAGAATTACACTTCGTAATAATCTTCTGCGCTTTAATATACATTCAGTTAAAACACTAATATTTGGGGACCCGAACTTAAAACAATTAGAAAATGAACATATCTTTAAAGCTGTGCAAAATTACTTACGAGATACAACTCAAGAGGAAAATCCGACAAAGTTCTATTAAGACGCTCGTATCATTTGAATGCAAATTGTAAAAATGTTAACAATGCACCATGAGGTACATGTATCACATTTAAAACAGCTACTTGAAATCATTATTGAAATTATTTAGAATTGGTGGGGTGGTGAGACTATACAAACTATTTTTCAAATAAGATACAATGATATACTGTATGTATACACTTGTAACTATGTTATACCTATTGTGTTGACAACCCAAATTATTATGTATCAGTGTTATAACGGCAACTGTGAGAGGGGGTTATGTATAAGTGGATCGCACTTGTCCTCCAATCCCAATGCCAATCTGTATTGTTATATACTTATTGGTAATAAATATGTTTAAACCAAACCCCCCGGCCGAAAATACCCCCACATACCAAGTTTCATCGAAATCGGGTCGGCCGTTTCGAGTTCATCGATTACAAACAAACAAACAAACAAACAGATCTTCCAAAATATATAATAGACTAGCCGATGAGCCCGACGTTGTACGGGCTATTCAAAAACCAAATTTCAAGTCGATAGCTCCACCCGTTTCTGAGATCTGGTCTGCGCATGCGCGAAGCTGGCGTCGCACGGGCTCGGCGACCCGATAAAATTCGTATCCGGGGCAAGATACATTCACATATCAAATTTCAACTCGATAGCTCCACCTGTTTCCGAGATCTCGTCTGCGCATGCGCGAAGCTGGCGTCGCACGGGCTCGGCGACCCAATACAATTCGTATCCGGGGCAAGATACATTCACATACCAAATTTCAAGTCGATAGCTCCACCCGTTTCCGAGATCTCGTCTGCGCATGCGCGAAGCTGGCGTCGCACGGGCTCGGCGACCCGATAAAATTCGTATTCGGGGCAAGATACATTCACATACCAAATTTTAAGTCGATAGCTCCACCCGTTTCCGAGATCTCGTCACCGCCTGGTCAAACTACACACACGTACCAAGTTTCGTCCCGATCGGTCGAGAATCGTAGATTTCAAGTCGATAGCTCTACCCAGCACGACGTTCCAAATTTCAAGTCGATAGCTCCACCCGTTTCAGAGATCTCGTCTGCGCATGCGCGAAGCGGGCGCCGCACGGGCTCGCCAATACGACAACGTCCACCGCCTGGTCAAACTACACACACGTACCAAGTTTCGTCCCGATCGGTCGAGAATCGTAGATTTGTATTAATGACAAACATACAGACAGACAAACATACAGACAGAGGTCTTCAAAATATATATGAGACTAGCCGATGAGCCCGACATTGTCCAGGCTATTAAAAAACCAAATTTCAAGTCGATAGCTCTACCCAGCCCGACGTTGTCCGGGCTATCCAAAAACCAAATTTCAAGTCGATAGCTCTACCCGTTTCCGAGATCTGGTCTGCGCATGCGCGAAGCTGGCGTCGCACGGGCTCGGCGACCCGATAAAATTCGTATCCGGGGCAAGATACATTCACATACCAAATTTCAAGTCGATAGCTCCACCCGTTTCCGAGATCTCGTCTGCGCATGCGCGAAGCGGGCGCCGCACGGGCTCGCCAATACGACAACGTCCACCGCCTGGTCAAACTACACACACGTACCAAGTTTGGTCCTGATCGGTTGAGAATCGTATATTTGTATAAATGACAAACATACAGACAAACATACAAACATACAGACAAACAAACAGACAGAGGTCTTCAAAATATATATGAGACTAGCCGATGAGCCCGACGTTGTCCGGGCTATTCAAAAACCAAATTTCAAGTCGATAGCTCTACCCAGCCCGACGTTGTCCGGGCTATCCAAAAACCAAATTTCAAGTCGATAGCTCTACCCGTTTCCGAGATCTGGTCTGCGCATGCGCGAAGCTGGCGTCGCACGGGCTCGGCGACCCGATAAAATTCGTATCCGGGGCAAGATACATTCACATAGCAAATTTCAGGTCGATAGCTCCACCCGTTTCTGAGATCTCGTCTACGCATGCGCGAAGCTGGCATCGCATGGGCTCGGCGACCCGATAAAATTCGTATCCGGGGCAAGATACATTCACATAGCAAATTTCAAGTCGATAGCTCCACCCGTTTCCGAGATCTCGTCACCGCCTGGTCAAACTACACACACGTACCAAGTTTCGTCCCGATCGGTCAAGAATCGTAGATTTCAAGTCGATAGCTCTACCCAGCACGACGTTCCAAATTTCAAACATACAAAAATACAGACAAACATACAAACAAACAGACAGAGGTCTTCAAAATATATATGAGATAGTAGGACATTTATTTCCGTATGTTCGTACGTTCGCGATATTTCTTTCAGAAACCCCTGCAGAAATTTCAAAGACAATTTGGTGTTGTCACTTGTGGTTCCCAGCGGATGTATAACTGCGTTATTTTTTCAACATTTTGAATTCAAACAACTAATTTATATTGATTTACTTTAATTTAAATTTATTGAGCAAGCAGTTCAATATAAAAAAATTGTTAATTAATTAATAACATATTTTGTTTTAAAATCAAAATGTTTTAACTATTAAAAATTGCGCGATTAGTATTTAATGCTGATATCATAGCGGAAATTGAAACTGATTGTGCAGGATTTTCAGTAAGATTAAATATTCTAAAATTATACACTGGGAAAACAACGTTAGTCATTATGACTCATTTATGTTAGTCAAAAAGTTTATCCACAGAATAACGAACTTAAAATAGCGATGCATTACTGAAATATCGACATTGAGCATCGTCAGGAGCAGTGCTATATATGTATAGTTATTCGTCTTAAAGCGTAGTCACTATGACCGAGGCCGATCATAGTCACTATGCCTATATAAGGCCAATCAAGACTCGCGACATTTCATACCAAACTGTACAGTGATTGCGACATCATATGCCCCACAAAACGTCCAATATTATATTGGAACTTCAACTCGTATTATTCGATCACGTTTTAACAACAGTTACTATAAATGCAAAACTACCAAAATTATATTAAAACTAGTTCCAAGCCAGATAAACATTTACTGTGTTGAATACCACATCAAGTCACCGTGACACTCAGAACTATTTTCAATTCTGTATCTTGCTCAAAATTTTCATCGAAATCCCCATTCACAGTTGGGTCACGTGGTCACATATATGTACTTACATACAGACTATGTTGACTTACAAGTTCCCTATGCCCATGGTAAACATCTGATTATGGTCATGTCAAATGGGGTCCCAAGATCGTTAAGGGGGGAGGTCAAGTGACCAATTTTGAATGGGGATTTCCATGCAAATCGTCGGAACAAATAGTTAGAGTTGCACATATTTCTGAGTGTGACTTGATAAGGTGTTGAAAACAACAGGTATTTGTCTGGGGGGTGCGCTTGTTGCATTGTAACGTTGTTGTATTTTCAAATTTGTTTTTTAAATGTAGGTCATGTGATGTAATTCCAGAAACAAATTCTTAAAAATAGTTTTTGCGAATTGTTATAAATTACCTAGCGCACCTGCCAGTTAAATGCTATGCCTATTTTGGGTTTCGAACAACTGCTTCATACATAACTTTTGCTCAGGAAATTTGCATGGAAATCCCAAACTAAAAAGTGTTCACTTGACCTCCACCTTAAGAGGGGTGTAAATTGGTAACATTTGGATGTGGAATTCAATATGAATTTTCTGGGAAAGTTTACTAAAACGTTACAACGCGTAGATCAACATATAATATATTATTGAAAAGGTTGAATGAGTATATAACAACAACGACAATGCAGAGCAGAAAAAACACGAATGTGGATATACATATTATAACCTTATTTTATGGAAACAATTCTGACACTCATGCAAAAATAATCTTAACTTTAATACTATTTAATTCAAAATCGTTAATATGGTACAATATAATTGAACCTTATTGAACTAGTACACATATTGGTTACTGTATCATCCCTCTACACCACAACCCGGTTGGCCTTCAAGTACCCGTGACACTGTCGCCTGGAGTCTTGAAGCCCCTTATCATCATCGACCGCTTCAACAAGTAAACTGAGATTTTGTTTAGTTTTAACTGTTTTTAATGCGAAAACTACCCTTTCATTAATAGTATAAAAAATACCCAAAAAATACACTCAACGGCTAATACTGGTCAGTAAATGACCGAACTGCACCCGGAAGAAGAAGTACATCCTTATACATGTATTATTTAATTGACTTATCCCCACTAGAAGCCGCCCCAATGTTCTGCTGAGCAATGAATTATTATATTGTTTTTCTTATTTCTGGTTCATGGATTAACTCAGATTATTCCGATAGACTATGTACTCTATGCGGTACAAATATAGGGGGCGAATTCCACGTAATATTGCAATGCCCGTGTTTAAAAGACCTGCGAGTCAAATACATACACAAATATTATTATTGTCGACCAAATACCATCAAATTAAGTGAATTTTTTAACTGTAAACGACGTAAAACCTTGAAAAACCTATCTCTCTTCATTAGACGGGTCCTGATTTTATTCAATAACTCCTGAGGCATACTATATACGTAATACATTAATATCCGACATTAGCACAGCCATGGGCTGTTCTCAATCAACTATTATTATAATATGTGTAATTTTCAACGCGCACCACTTTTGTAATTTGCACAGAAATTATATGCACTGTATTCCACCGAGCTCTGTTGTATCATATTTGACGATTTGAGTGAATAAATAATTGACTTGAATTGTTGCACCCGATCAGGTGTGTTGAAATTTGACTATTGGTTTTTGGGTCTGGTCTTATATAGGTTTCCTGTTGACCGACCCGGTACTTTGTTATTTATATGACACTTATGCACAAATAAACTTTATTTCCAAAACAATTTTGATTTTCGACCCTATTTGGATAGTATTAGGAAGTAGGTCAACAGTACATGATTGTTTACAAATATTTCCATAACAATTCGAATGTCACAAAATAAAATAAACTGTCCACTTCGCGTTGTCACTAAACATATGTTCACACTTTTCAACAAGAGTCAAGACACGACGCGGTCTTCTGTGCTTTGCAAGAATCGGGTAATCTTTTCCCGAGAAAAAACACTGAGTTATCCATTCAAATGTTACCACTTTACCTACAGTGTTATGTGTAGAATTACGTGAAATTATACGAACCCGTCCATCGAGAAAGCGTTAAAACACAGACCAGTTCCAGTCGGTCAACAGATAGATAGATTTCTGGGTCAGAAAACCAAGTTTAGATTGAACAGTGAGTTGTGCTCACGTGCGAGAGACCAATGGCGTGACATGTATGGTAAGCCGATTGTTTGCGCGTTCGTCAAACATAATCATAATAATCGATGGTGGATATTTTTGACACAAAGAGTTGAACCGGCTCAATGTTACACCTGTGACATTCACACACAACGCAACTTAAGTTCGATTGGTTAGTTGGATATTTGGTAAGTATAGATGTTGTAATGTTTGAATTTCATTTGCCCAAATATATTGTAATTATGACATAGATATGTATATATCGACAACAGTGAATTATTAACCAGCGCGCGGACCTATTGCTGGAGAAGGCATTAAATCCCCTCCCAGTTTTGACCAAAATATCTAACCTAATTTTTAGCTCGTCATTTGAGTTGGAATTTTCTGAACTGATACACCTGTCTGTCTATCTCCGTATAATCTCACACGTCCGGCTTATATGCATTACGGAGTAGATCCATATTTTGAATTTGTCCATGAATGCTTGCTGGACCAGTGACTTCGTGGCTACGGTTGGGACTCTTAACGTGTGCAAATTGTTGCACACGGGACAGACGTTAACGTCGGCTCCCGATCCGACGGTGTGTCAAGTGTAGTGTAATTCCTGGCCATGACATTACGAGAGGAGCGGAGGTACGAATTTCGCCCAGTACGTATTTTTCAAATTGTGTCTGAGATTATTTTGCTTCCGGAATCGTTCTCAGGGCACTGATCTCGATCGTGGCATCGATGGTTGATTCGTTCACACAGAGAAAGTTTGGTTCCATGTGGAAACAAAAACTGGTTCCCAGGACAATGGTTTGTCACAGTAGGGCAACCAAACGAAGAACCAAACAAACATATGTTGGGTTTTCGCGAAGAACCAAAATAAAGAACCTAATAAAGAATCAAATATACATGCTTCTTTCTTCACGATGAACCAATATAAAGTATCAAATGAAGAATCAAACATGTGTTGGTTCATCGAAGAACAAAAGTAAGAACCAAATTAAGTACACAACATACATACTTGTTCCACAAGGAAACCAAACTTGTTTTAATTTTTGTTCTTAGGGGAGAACCATTGTGAACTGCGTTGGTTCTCTGTCTTGTCGCCCTGAAAATTGAAACACGGGGATAAATTGACAGAATGGTTGCAATCTGGTCGCCGTCAAAAAATCTACTCACGGGGATAAATTGACCCGTAGAGTGCCATGAACAGAAGAATGACATGGTATAGTCTTTTTTGACCTAAAATGGCTTAAAGGGGTGCTAATAAACAATATGATTAAAACATATTGTTTAGTATCAGTCCAGATGCTAGGCGGGAACATATGTGCACACAAGTAAAGTAAATACGCGAGGAATGTCACGGGATAGATGTCGTTGACCTCATATGATTGAAAGAGGCACCAATAATTAGCAATAAAGAGCGTCTATTGTCAACTTAAACTATAGACGTAACTTTATGTGGAGAGTAATGCAATATATTATGCTACTTACCCCAGATTACTAATACTTAATGAAGGGTCACTAATAGTTTACACATTCTTCAACCGAGAACACGCTGATACCCCAGCTGGTATGATATATTACCCGGGTACCCCAGCTAGTATAATATATTACAATTGATATGGCACGATGTTGGTTAACCGAATATACCCGACGATCGGGAAATGTTCTGCTGTCTGAAACGAGTTATACTAATAAAGCTATCGTTCCATATTTACTTCACATAAATTAGTTATAATTTGTGTGTGTGGAATTTGACCGGTGCGGGGTGTACTATACCAGTTGGGTCACATTAAAAACGGCCTACTGTATGATCTCCAAACATAACCAGTGAGTCAACAGACATAAAATTTATCACAATGTGACAACTTCAACTTCAACTTTTTATTCAGTCTTATAACATTTTACATTGTATAGACTGTATATATTCATAACATATTTACAATAATAAATGAGTCACGTGATATACAGGATAAATCTGTCCTATATAATTTGGAAAAACATTCCAAGAAGGCCACCGAGGGCACAAACCCGGTCCGCCAACGGTAATGTTCAGGAACTATCACCATCAGAGGACCGGGTCCCTGCCCTCCGCCGCCTTCCATGAACTGTGATTCCATGGTGCAATCGCTGCACAGAATCACCGAAACAGTTAACACACCTTTGTTGTCAGCAGCGTTGTGATTGAAATATTGGTGTACTCAACAGCTACATTCGGTCTGCGTTGTCCTGAGCACATCACAATTATGACACATTCGCCTGTAAATTTCTCACTGTCACCATATGACAACATATATTCTGCGTGATCAACGCTACACCAATATATGTTTGCTGATACCCCAGCTGGTATGATATATTACCCGGGTACCCCAGCTAGTATAATATATTACAATTGATATGGCACGATGTTGGTTAACCGAATATACCCGACAATCGGGAAATGATCTGCTGTCTGAAACGAGTTATACTAATAAAGCTATCGTTCCATATTTACTTCCCATAAATTACAGTTATAATGTGTGTGTGTGTGGAATTTGACCGGTGCGGGGTGTACTATCCCAGTTGGGTCACATTAAACGGCCTACTGTCTGATCTCCAAACATAACCAGTGAGTCAACAGACATAAAATTTATCACAATGTGACAGAAACAGTTAACACAGCCTTGTTGTCAGCAGCGTTGTGATTGAAATATTGGTGTACTCAACAGCTACATTCGGTCTGCGTTGTCCTGAGCACATCATAATTATGACACATTCGCCTGTAAATTTCTCACTGTCACAATATGACAACATATAACAAATACCACCCGCCAGATGCGGAACACGATTCTGCGCGATCAACGCTACACCAATATATGTTTGCTGATACCCCAGCTGGTATGATATATTACCCGGGTACCCCAGCTAGTATAATATATTACAATTGATATGGCACGATGTTGGTTCACCGAATATACCCGATGATCGGGAAATGTTCTGATGTCTGAAACGAGTTATACTAATAAAGCTATCGTTCCATATTTACTTCACGATTGCAATATTGTGATCAGACTGTACACAATGCGACTCTAGACAGTCTATTGGCATGTGTGCAGTGATATGTTAAAGGAATCCCGGTTAATCCTCTACTTCCCATATCACCTTAACCACAACACGAATGGATATATTAAATTATAAACTAGGACGTGGCCTTGTTCACCCAAAACCTTAAACTCGGTGGGTTATATGAAAAACCAAACTTAGGATATTGGTTTCAGAACTTATTACCCTTCAGATTAAATATGAAGCTAACATGCAGGATTATCTATATATGTCGTGATTTAGTGGACAATCCCAAGCTCGCGTGCCACGCGTGGTCGGATTGACCATTAATTAATGAAAATATAGGTACGATTGTCCATTTATTAATGGACAATCTTATGCGAATTAGGTGGTACTATTCACCCTTTTGATATGTTCCTGAGTGGAAATTCAACACTCTCTCCTCTCAAAAACTACATTATTATGCGTAAAACCACTTAAAGATATATATGCGGATATATGGGCAGTACCGCGCTACCAGTACCGGCCCGCCGCCCACCACATTAACGATGACATCACGAACGTAACAACTGAAAGTATCTCCCAAAAATGTATATCGCGTTATGGACATGGACATTATTGGGTACTGTCACTCGTGACTAATAACTCTATAAAGAATGTACCTTTACTAAATAACGGCGATGTGTATGAGAAATTGCAACACCACAATAGATCATCTCTGGTGAAATAAAAGTCAAATTCTTCTATTGGGTGGGTGGCCTTGGCGGAGGTTTGGGGTAACGCACTTTAAAAACACTTCTTCAAATATTTTCGTTATTTCGTCAAAAAGCACTTCTTCAAATATCTCCGTTATTTCGTCAAAAACACTTCTTTTCATACAAATCGCCGTTATTTAGTAAATGTACATTCTTTTTAAATCAACCAGCGTATAATATTCTATATTATATATTTAAATGTACTCAATCCGATCAGACTGTCCCCATACCATCAACATACAACAACAGGAACAACATTTCTTCAAAATAGGCTTTAGTTATCAGCATCGATTTATTGCGACAAAATAATGATAATCACTGTCAACTATGGTATCAAATTTCCCAAAACTTGTAATTTTATCAACATTTTGTTCAACCAAAATATGGCCGTATCATCACTAAAGTATCACGAGATTTGTCCGTATTACCACTCGATTTTAGATTTATCCATTTTCCTCCGCAATTCTGTCCGAGACCCTAAGTTTGATCACTTGTATCTGGGCCACATGCTATTACACATCTTGAGAAATAACAAACTTCAAAAATCGATACCCGATCACACTGAGCTGTGATGGATGGGTTCCTCGACTCGAATACAATAGTGTTTACCCCCGAAGCCAAAGAAATAGTAGTTTAGGATCGATTGATCTGATTGAGTATACCTTTATTGCTATTTCGGTCTTTGGTGAATATTTAGTTTTAGTTTATTCATATATCAGTATGTGAATACTGATACTGATGTGACGTTTCCGCGTCCACACATCTGGCTACAAGATATGCCTATCCTACGGACGCATGGTTTTGTCACCGCTAAATTATTGGAGTTTTCCGGCCATTTGCACACGTGTACCAATGCTACCCACACCACACTCACTTTCAACTGAACCTGGCTATTCATTGTGCCGACACAACTTAGAGTTGATCCCCTTGAAACAGGCCGCTATCCCCTCCCCCCCCAAGTCCAGGAGATTTGGAATTTTCCCAAGTGGTATACTTCAAGTTTCCAACTGTTGGAATGTACAGTCTACCGCCCACAACGTCTATCTGGATTGCCGGCGTTATTCCATTTTGTTCCATCACGTTTGTCTCTTGAAAATGCTTCTCATGTCATTAATGTCACCACAGGATTTACCATCGACTACTGCGACTCCATTATATTGCGAACATATACACATGTCATAATACAATTATAGGTTAGTATTGTAATGTGTAAGTGTTATGAAAAGATCCGATAAGAGTGTTAACATGCGCCTGTATTGTGATGCTAATTTATGCTTTAAATTAAATATCGCGTTGTATATGGCATGTCACGGTAGGTTTAGCAGATTATAGTACACATCGAAAACTCGCCAGGCTTCATCGTAACCTGGTATCGTCAGCCGCTCACGGATCACTTCACAATAAACTGGATGAAGTGAACGACGTAATAAGTACCCCGGCGAATTTACCACATAATGCAGTAGTTAAGTTAGTTAACAGGCTGTACGAAGTAAATCGATGAACATGGGTGATTTTGTGGATATATTATTTTGATTCGCCCTACGAAGAGAACAAATCACTCACCGAACATTGGCAACCTGTTTTTGGTGAGTATTTGTTAATCACTGGGATATTGTGGCAGATTGTATGGCTATCTCTAGCAGGGACGTGGTTGTTGGGTCTCCACTGGGTGTGATATGTTTGTGTCCATGATATTGAGTTTATTCGGTCCAAAGCCCGGGATAGCACAATGAAGGCTCACAGTGGTGCATTAGTATATCCTCGCAACGAGTGGTTGGGGAGGTATACCGGAATCAGCTTGTCCGTCCGTCCGTCTTGCCGTAATACAATTTTGTCTGAGCTTTTATTCCTACATGTTTTTGTATTTTTTTTTAACTTGGCACAGACAGTTAGTGCCATGAGAACCTGAGCGCCTGCGGTTATGAGGTCTGGCCGACTTGTTTTGTGTGGATGACAATGTACTCGAAGTGCATAGTTTGATCTCTGCTTTTATTTCTACATTTTTCGTCAATGTTTTTAAACTTGGCAAAAATATTTAGTATAAAGGGAACATGTGCACCTCGACAATGACTTTCTTTTGTGGAGTTATTCACCTTTTTTTACTTAGACAATTTTCGCATATTCCGTTCAATTGTTTTATTCGACTTATAAATCTCCATACTGCTCCATGTAAATCAAATGTAAAATGCAAATCAGGAGAATGTTCCGGTTCTCTATCAATGGGCTCCGGTTCTGTGCATCTTGAGTCAAAATGAATCCGGTTGCTATGAGTGGGGAATATATATTTTTTGAAAATTCCAGTGTGATATTCACACTCGCTACCTCTAAGTTCTAACGTTTGGTATATCATCATTGGTCCTTTCATAACGGGAGCTGCGCCTGTGGGTTTATGAAGTCGGCACAGTCTTGTTGGAAATAACATTTCATTGTCATATCAAATGAAGAGATGTGCGTTTTGGTGACCGGAAATATCGAGATATGTCCACGGTTGATAAGTCACAACCCGTATAGGGACAACTCTCGGGGGGACTCTCTTCGGCTAACATGCATTCAACTAGAATGAAACTGACTGGAATCTGAATCGGAAAGGGAAATAAGAATGAATTTAGAATGGTGATATACTGGCATGTATATCATCCCATGAATATTGCATTAACCCTTTACCCAACAGAAGGGCCCTGTGCCAATGCATTATCTTATATATGCGAGTCGACCATAGGTCGCCTCGCATATATAAGAGAATGCATTGGCTTAACACATTAACAATTATAAAATTGTTAAAGAATGTAAGAATTTTTTTTTTTTAGGCCAATGCATTCTCTTATATATGCGAGGCGACCTATGGTCGACTCGCATATATAAGAGAATGCATTGGCACAGGTCATAACTGTAACTATCACAATGTGGTCAAGGAGCCGGTTCCAATGATATCCATATGTGTATGGTTCTATTGAGACAGACTGAATATATTTTAGGCTGTTGAAGCTTTATTTGGCCGGTTTTTGCCGTTTTGTTGGGTAACGGGTTAATGCTAAAGATAGCTTGGTGGTATGACTCAGATAATTGATTTAACATATGGTCGAACACATGCTCCGCATATTTTATGTTAATTAGTTCCGGTCATCATTTGACCGCTGTGATCGATACAGAGAGGTTGGATTAATAGTTTGTATACGACTTACTAATTATATCACCCGGGTCCTTCCATGAGAATACCATGCACCTTACCGGTTGAGGCACCGGGATCCAACCCGTAAGAGGGTCATACACGTTGATGACTGGGACATCGGGGTTTCCGCGTGGGAGTTCGTGCGCCTTGCTGACTGGGTCATCGAGGTCCCCTCCATTTAGTACCATGTGCCTTACTTACTGAGTCATCGGGACGGGAACTTAAAATATTGCCAAGCATAGTGTGTGTAGAGGAGACATTGCAACATAGCCTGTGTGTTTTGTGTCCAGCAGTATTGCGTGAACGATTCTTTTGACAAATATGTTTTAAGCCGTTTTTTGCTCTTATCCTCATTTGACTTTTCCAAAAGGCCTCTGGTCTACCTGCCGGCATCTCACTTTGACTTGTTTTTGTCATTCTGGTGTGCCAGGTTTGGTGTTCACTACGTCTCGGACAACGTGTTACCTGGTCAGACACCCACTTAGCAAATATTGCTTACACATAAAAACATATTTTATGTTAATTAGTTCCGGTCATCATTTGACCGCTGTGATCGATACAGAGAGGTTGGATTAATAGTTTGCTGTATGAGCGCTCATATTTTCCTTATATTCCGATCACCAACACGCTATATATAATCATAATGGTATAGTAACACACATGGATTTGGGGATCATACAATATGCTTAAATATGTATAGATAATGGTGAATTGGGTATACATATAATATATTGGTGTATAATATGTGGGGTAAAATTTGATTATCGCACATGCCGGTGCAGCGTTAAATAACATTTGCCAGTACATTCTCGTATATATGCGAGTCTTCATATAAATTTATATCCATACATCTAGAACATATTTGTTTATTCGCTGGAATCCATGTACATGTATATATCTAAAACCAATTTAAACATTAATTATAGTGAAGCATTTAAATTAGTTATGTATCCATTATTGATTGTATTATGTCAGTCAGGGCTGCCGGTTAGACAGACCTCAAAGGCCACGACAGTGACGGCACTCCACACAATACTCATCCGAATATCAATTCACTTATACTATAATGTATTAACATATTGTATTGTGAAATAAAATATTATCCTATCGTATTCCATAAGGAGCCTCGCACATATAAGAACATACACTGGCTTACAAGGTCAATGCAATGTTGTTAGGCCAATGCATCCTCTTATATGTGCGATGCGCAATATGGACGACTCGCATCTATAAGATAATGCATTGGCACATGGTTATCGCTAAATTACACGAAGCTCCAGTCATGATATAACCATTTGCCAAGACGATGTATCTAAATATGATGTAATGCAAATATAAATTCGCATTCAAATGTGTGCACGAATGGAACCTAGTGCAATATACTTATGTAGTCTAGAGTGGTGGTCTTCTATCATATTTGACCTCATCCTAATACAAACCGATAATAAAACCATGCCTATATCAAAGACAAATGACTCGACACACAGTACTGGTTCAACCAGGTCAACACATTTCCATTTAAATGTGTGCATGGATACAACCTGGTGCAATATAGACCGCAGTGGAGGTCTTCGAGTATATTTGACCTCATCACAATACAAACCGTTAATAAAACCATGCGTACACCAAAGAGGAGTGAGACTCGCCACACAGCATAATTACAATCAAGCTCTACCCATATATGTAATTGCATTCATGGCCCAGTATAATTAGAGACGAAAGGGGGGCTAGGGAAGGTAGATATGTTACTAATGTTATAGTTTTGTTCATTGTAGTTGTATTGCTTGAAATTTTAATCGACACACAATCACACTGGCGTTAACCCTTTACCCAACAAACCGGCCAAAACCGGCCAAATAAAGCTTCAACAGCCTAAAATATCTTCGGTCTGTCTCAATAGAACCATACAAATATGGATATCATTGGAACCGGCTCCTTGACCACATTGTGATAGTTACAGTTATGCCCTGTGCCAAAGCATTCTCTTATATATGCGAGTCGACCATATGTCGCCTCGCATATATAAGAGAATGCATTGGCCTAAAACAAATCTTGTTTTAACACTTTTTACCATTTTTTCTTACATTCTTTAACAATTTTATAATTTTTAATGTGTTAAGCCAATGCATTCTCTTATATATGGTCGACTCGCATATATAAGAGAATGCATTGGCACAGGGCCGTTCTGTTGGGTAAAGGGTTAAGTGGAAGGAACTTGTATCATGACGGCAACAGAAAGAGAGAATATCCCAACAATTCAGGGTTCTCTACAATTTTATTTATACTATTTTTATTTTTGACTGGCTAAAACTGCTCTGACGGCAGACTGTCTGTTCATCATTAGCGGAATGTAAGCTTCCGGTGAGCAAGGCAGGGTACCTTGTTTGTGGGCCCAGGACACTGTGGCATCACCCATTGCTCATTCTGAATATGGGCACCATAAACAAATTCTTAAATTTTTAACACTTTTTACCATTTTTTACCATTTTTTCTTACATTCTTTAACAATTTTATCATTTTTAATATGTGTTAAGCCAATGCATTCTCTTATATATGCGAGGCGACCTATGGTCGACTCGCATATATAAGAGAATGCATTGGCACAGGACCGTTATGTTGGGTAAAGGGTTAAACATTCGCAGAACCCTATCATCCTATTTGAACAATTGTTCATCTGACTGACTATATGTACAATGTCATGTTCAAATCACCATGTCAAATAATCTTCCTGCCACCTGAGATGTTGGGTTTGAAGAGAGGATGAGCAAAACATATGTGGCACTCACAATATCAATTGTGACATTTTACCACACTATCAGGCCAAGCATATTGTATCCGGCATTAAACTATTGTAGTTAAATTTAGGTCTGACCATTATAGTTTAATTTTAGAGTACCTGTCCCGTAGTCTGGTGGTGAATGTAGAGTTGGCCGTGAACGGGAGCAATGAAGAATCCAGAAAGTTTGATATTTTAATATTTTAACTAAGTCTCTGCCGACAAGCACAATATGTAGCCGAGCAGATGAGTTGGTTGTTCGGTGGTCTAAGCGGGAGTGTCTTTCTCGACACGAGTAGTTATTCCAACGTTTGGTGTATCATGCGTCCAACTAAGGTCTGATATATCATGATACCCTTATATATGACGTGTCCCATACTATTGTTTACTATGGGATGATACTGGTTTGATCCTCCCTCACTTATACAATGATTATTACCATTCGTAACCAATTAATAATATGATCGTGTTAATTTTGCTTGTGTGTTCGTATACGATATAATTTCCCACGTATTGTGCTTATATATACAATTAACCATATCACTACAACTATTTGGGGAAAGGAAGTTTGTCCTAGATCCGGCGTATTGTGATTATCTATACAATTAACCATATCATTACAATCAATGGGGAAAGGAAGTTTATCCGGGAACACATATAACAATAACTATATCACCTTATCTACTATCGGACATACCAAATAAACTACGCCCCTGGTATTGTCCCTGTTATTTTCCCTGTTATTGATGAAACGTTGTGACTTCGCACCCCGGTGCACATCCAAATGGTGCTGAAATGGACGTTTGTCTTATACGACATTGCTGTAGAATGACATGTAGTTATATAGTGGCTTATCCCGTACTAGTAGGTACTACTGCTTCGTCTACGGCATCGCTTTTTTCGTAGCTGATTTTGCGCTACGGAAAATGTGTTTATTGGGATTTACATGTTCTGGTGTGTCGACCAATTCTTCCAAACTTGTTTTTTTTATCGCATGCTAAGAAATAATTACGATCTATTTAAAAGCGTAATAATTTGGCCCCTCAAAAATGTGCGATCGGCACTAAACTGAGGTTCAAATAACACACGGAGTAGTTTGTGTGTGATTTCATGTAGATTTATGCGGGACACTTGTAATTGTAAACGCAATACAACCCAACATGGAAATTGTTTGTGCATATTGTGGTGTACAAGGAGTCAGGGACGTGCTCACTGGACAGCGACATGGCTACAGGGTCTTCGTGACTGGGTTTCAAATTTCCTAAGAACTGCTCCCCATGGTCTATAACAAAATAACTGCTATCCGTGGTCCTGAGCTAATGAACTTTTCCCCATGGACCCGACCTAAATAACTCTTTTCCCCGTGATCCAGACTTGCATTTCAAATTGATGCAAATTTAAATTGGAATTCCAAGGCACTGCTAAAGGGATACTGTACACTAAATCCGGCCATTTATGGGACCATCCCCTTTTATAGTTATCAGAATATGTGTAAAACGTTAATTGATTTGAACCATGAATTTATGCAAAATACACTCGTGTTCTCTACGAATGATTCAAGCAAAAGCAACATGGTAATTATAATGATACTGAATTATGACTAGAGTCATCCAATACTTTTCATTATAATTAGCATGTTGTATGTATCCGTTGCACTAATCCATGGCTCAAATTCGTTAATTTGGTGCATATATTCCGACGAGATGCTCCCAACTGGCCGGAATTAGTTACAGTAAAGCCTGGTGTAATATTAGTTGGACTGGGATCTAACCCGATGGAACAAGTACGAATTTGAGTCCAGTTCAAAGGTTTCGGAACCCATGGCATGCCTGCATATGCATATCTTACTATTAATAAATTTTATTTTGCATTATATTCATAGGCAGCATAATTATATTATATCAACAGTGTTAAAAGCATGTCATGAGTTTCCGTTGATATTTAACTAGAGTTACATAAATGTTGTCGATTCGTTATCTTTTCAGAACAAAACGGATTCCCGTATGCAAACGGATAATGCACACAAGCGAAGTGAGGGGATGATTTTATCAGCCGTATAAACGAAAAGACATGGCGTTCCCCGAAAACAACACAAGTCCACCACCCCTGACGCGGACGGAGACCAACTACAACGATACCATACTTGTCAGGTGAGGTTTGCGAATGTGCCGAACCATGCAAGCGTTTTAAGCATGAATATTTATATGACCCCATGACTGTGTGTTACAAAATGATTGGTCAACTGGCAATTTGGGAATGCGTGTGTTTTATATTCCGATAACAAACACCATAACACGGGACAACGTCACATCGTTTGTTCTAGATGAATACAACTGGCTGATATATTAACTTGGCTAGCTATTGTTTTCTTCATTTGGCGGCCATGATTAATCGATACCTCGCAGGTAGAATATTGGGCTCACTTACAGCTCACAGTGATATGATATGTAATGCTAGCTGAAACAACCTTCGGGAGCCTTTATTCAGCGTCGGGGTGGGGGAAGCTGCGGCCTTGAACAGATGGGCTCACGGTCCCTGTGTGTTAGGAGCCTGTGGCCCCTGGGTACGCGTCGCGCACATGGCAGAAATATCCTACTCTTTATATATATTTTAAATATTATTATGCTACTGCAATAGATCATCGTGCAAATAGGTTCATATTGGGCATAAACATTGACATTGGTTTTAGTAGGTTCTGAACCTATACCAGTTATTATGTTGGATGGCGCGGGCAACAATGAAAACACATATATACAGACCGTACATCTGGTGCTGAAATACGTCTATGGTGAGCGTATTTGTTTTTTTGTTTGTTCTTTTTTAAATATAATTTTTGTAAAGCAAACAATTGCGTCAATCAGTAGTAACATCAGCATGGCAGCGTTTCGTCTATAACACCTTTGGTATAAATGATATCCAATTTCTTTGACTGGGGTACAACTTTAAATGTCTAAAATTGTGGGATGAATTTATCTGAATCTTCACCTTGAGTTAACCCCACCTTAAGAATCTCCCTGACAAGTTTGCCCTCCTGGTTATGTTCTGACAATCCGACTGTCACACTGAAGACGATCACGCCCACTCGAGTTTTATAATTTCCGATGTCGAAGTTATGCACAACCTTCTGCAACAAACCTGCGTTGTGTTTCGAAGTATTTGATCTATATACTACTGAAGGCATCCTAATGAAGGAAGCCTACTGGCGGTAAAGTTATTCTTCGTGGACATGCAATACGTTGCAGAAGCCTACGGCGATAGAGTTATCTTTCGTGAACCTGTAACACGTTATAGAAGCCTACAGACGATAGAGTTAGCTTTCGTGGACCTGTAATACTCTATAGAAGCCTACAGACGATAGAGTTAGCTTTCGTGGACCTGTAATACTCTATAGAAGCCTAACGACGTTATAGTTATCATTCGTGGACCTGTACTACTGTATATAAGCCTACAAACGATAGAGTTATCTTTCGTGGACCTGTAATACGGTATAGAAGCCGAACGACGATAGAGTTATCGTTCGTGGACCTGTAATACTCTATAGAAGCCTACCGACGATAGAGTTATCGTTCGTGGACCTGTAATACGGTATAGAAGCCGAACGACGATAGAGTTATCGTTCGTGGACATGCAATACATTGCAGAAGCCTAACGACGATATAGTTATCTTTCGTGGACCTGCAATACGTTATAATTGTAAATAAAATAGAACTTTGATCGTGTAAACCGCGCCAATTTTACAAAAAAAGCTTTACTGTGATACAATAGAAATATAGGAGTCATTGGACATCCTATTATTTCTCAGCGGTCCTTTAACCCACATACCCCATTTTAAAATGAACCAATTTTTGGGGGTAAGAAATAACACCTATAATCGCATCCTGATAACTCAGGAATCACAGTCTAGCAGAAAAGATACTAATGTCTCGTGTCATGCTTGTCATAGACATATATACTGCATAGTGTCACATGTCTCATGTCCGTCCACTCACTAATGACCACAAATGTGACCACACCCAAAAATCTACCACACGCCTTGAGGAATTTATCTCATTTTTAACAGTGCAATGTTTAATTTGATTTGAAATACACCCCCCCCCCCCCCTCAAAATTTCACCATCCGACGATGATTTGGTTCAATGATAGGCGGATGGACCGTTAAATTTCAGTACTTTTTTAGGAGTTTGAGTCGAATTCTTATTATAGAAATTCCCCAGCACCTCGATCGTACTATTTTGAACATTAAAGGTCCACCAATATGCACAAAATTGATGATTTTCAGAAAATTACGCCTCCGGAAAAAGTTGAATTTCCGGCGACAGAGGGTTAATAATTGTCTCACATAATTTGAAAATTGGTCGGTAGGGCGTAAAAATACAATAGCTCAACAAAACAAGACATATTTTGTTTAATAGTGCTTCTAAATTCGCTGCCCTGAACGATATTTGAAAAAATGTTAATTTTCTGCCTATAGGTTACAAACACCTAATTATTTCCCATAGGCGACAGTGTTAAATAGAAGTCCCACCGGCCATGGGTTAAGCCTATTTGAACTTTAAGTGGTCAATTTTCCCTTAGAACGCCATCCGCTGCACCAGTATGTGACGCCAAACGCGCCCTTTTCGGTATTGTTTTCAAACGATAATCTGGCATTTCCACAACTATCCCATTTACTGCACAAAAATTAGCAGCATAAAAATACCCAGACCCCTTCCATAACATCGGGACCCCACCAGACTCTTCCTGGACATCCAAACATGCATGATCGCCATATTTACGTAGGCTATGATTTTATGTTCCCGCTTATGGATATTTCCATCAATGATAATCAACCAATCAGCAGCCAGATTTTTTTAATGCTGACTCGAGACACAAATTCAAGAGGCGTAACTCTATATCATTAGTTGCTTGTAACCTATAGAAGCCTAACGACGATAGCGTTATCCCAGTGGACCTGCAATACGTTATATAATCCTGACGACGAACAAGTTATCCTTCATGGACCTGAAATAAATAAAAGAAGTATCAATGCCATTCTTAGTGGACATTCATGTTCTCGATCTGGGTTCCACGCGAACATATTTCTTTAATTCTAAAACGTCGTAATTGTTATATTCGGAACCGTTCCTGGTAGGATAATTCTTATTGGATTTTTATGAAAATTAATGGCCGAGTATCCTCCGTATCGGGTGTGGCAGAGTCGAACGAAGCCGCGGTAATCGTCAATACTAAGATGTCACATATAAGCGAAATTTCTACTTTTTCCTTTAAATTCTATTTCTCCTTCTAACGTGTCGTATCACACCACACACTCATGTTTTCTCGTCAAATAGGAGCTACTTGAATATGGTGGAAAATGTATTATAACAACTGTGATTTAATGTCTTATGGTGCAAAGTAATCGACATAATACCAATGATCTAGTTCCCGAGATAAATATTTTCTTTTAACCCTTTACCCAACAAAACGGCCAAAACCGGCAAAATAAAGCTTCAACAGCCTAAAATATCTTCGGTCTGTCTCAATAGAACCATACAAATATGGATATCATTGGAACCGGCTCCTTGACCACATTGTGATAGTTACAGTTATGCCCTGTGCCAATGCATTCTCTTATATATGCGAGTCGACCATAGGTCGCCTCGCATATATAAGAGAATGCATTGGCCTAAAAAAAATCTTTTTTTAACACTTTTTACAATTTTGTCTTACATTCTTTAACAATTTTATAATTTTTAATGTGTTAAGCCAATGCACTCTCTTATATATGCGAGGCGACCTATGGTCGACTCGCATATATAAGAGAATGCATTGGCACAGGGCCGTTCTGTTGGGTAAAGGGTTAACTCTCGTGTTGAATTTGATTTTCCTGAAGTACGACGTTTAAGAAGCCCATCGACAATGTGTAATAAGATGTGTAATACAATGTGTAATACAATGTGTAATAAGATGTGTAATACAATGTGTAATACAATGTGTAATAAGATGTGTAATACAATGTGTAATACAATGTGTAATACAATGTGTAATAAGATGTGTAATACAATGTGTAATACAATGTGTAATAAGATGTGTAATACAATGTGTAATACAATGTGTAATACAATGTGTAATACAATGTGTGATACAATGTGTAATACAATGTGTAATATAATGTGTAATATAATGTGTAATAAGATGTGTAATACAATGTGTAATACAATGTGTAATAAGATGTGTAATACAATGTGTAATATAATGTGTAATATAATGTGTAATAAGATGTGTAATACAATGTGTAATACAATGTGTAATAAGATGTGTAATACAATGTGTAATACAATGTGTAATACAATGTGTAATACAATGTGTAATACAATGTGTAATAAGATGTGTAATACAATGTGTAATACAATGTGTAATAAGATGTGTAATACAATGTGTAATACAATGTGTAATACAATGTGTAATAAGATGTGTAATACAATGTGTAATACAATGTGTAATAAGATGTGTAATACAATGTGTAATACAATGTGTAATACAATGTGTAATACAATGTGTGATACAATGTGTAATACAATGTGTAATATAATGTGTAATATAATGTGTAATAAGATGTGTAATACAATGTGTAATACAATGTGTAATACAATGTGTAATACAATGTGTAATACAATGTGTAATACAATGTGTAATATAATGTGTAATACAATGTGTAATACAATGTGTAATACAATGTGTAATACAATGTGTGATACAATGTGTAATACAATGTGTAATAAGATGTGTAATACAATGTGTAATAAGATGTGTAATACAATGTGTAATACAATGTGTGATACAATGTGTAATACAATGTGTAATATAATGTGTAATACAATGTGTAATAAGATGTGTAATACAATGTGTAATACAATGTGTAATACAATGTGTAATACAATGTGTAATACAATGTGTAATACAATGTGTAATATAATGTGTAATACAATGTGTAATACAATGTGTAATACAATGTGTAATACAATGTGTGATACAATGTGTAATACAATGTGTAATAAGATGTGTAATACAATGTGTAATAAGATGTGTAATACAATGTGTAATACAATGTGTAATACAATGTGTAATACAATGTGTGATACAATGTGTAATACAATGTGTAATATAATGTGTAATATAATGTGTAATACAATGTGTAATACAATGTGTAATATAATGTGTAATACAATGTGTAATATAATGTGTAATATAATGTGTAATACAATGTGTAATATAATGTGTAATATAATGTGTAATACAATGTGTAATACAATGTGTAATATAATGTGTAATACAATGTGTAATATAATGTATAATACAATGTGTAATATAATGTGTAATATAATGTGTAATACAATGTGTAATATAATGTGTAATATAATGTGTAATACAATGTGTAATACAATGTGTAATATAATGTGTAATATAATGTGTAATATAATGTGTAATATAATGTGTAATACAATGTGTAATATAATGTGTAATATAATGTGTAATACAATGTGTAATATAATGTGTAATACAATGTGTAATATAATGTGTAATATAATGTGTAATACAATGTGTAATATAATGTGTAATATAATGTGTAATACAATGTGTAATACAATGTGTAATACAATGTGTAATATAATGTGTAATACAATGTGTAATACAATGTGTAATACAATGTGTAATACAATGTGTAATACAATGTGTAATACAATGTGTAATACAATGTGTAATACAATGTGTAATACAATGTGTAATACAATGTGTAATACAATGTGTAATATAATGTGTAATATAATGTGTAATATAATGTGTAATACAATGTGTAATATAATGTGTAATACAATGTGTAATATAATGTGTAATATAATGTGTAATACAATGTGTAATATAATGTGTAATACAATGTGTAATATAATGTGTAATATAATGTGTAATACAATGTGTAATACAATGTGTAATATAATGTGTAATATAATGTGTAATATAATGTGTAATACAATGTGTAATATAATGTGTAATACAATGTGTAATATAATGTGTAATATAATGTGTAATACAATGTGTAATATAATGTGTAATATAATGTGTAATACAATGTGTAATACAATGTGTAATACAATGTGTAATACAATGTGTAATACAATATGTAATACAATGTGTAATACAATGTGTAATACAATGTGTAATATAATGTGTAATACAATGTGTAATACAATGTGTAATACAATGTGTAATACAATGTGTAATACAATGTGTAATACAATGTGTAATACAATGTGTAATAAGATGTGTAATGCAATGTGTAATAAGATGTGTAATACAATGTGTGATACAATGTGTGATACAATGTGTGATACAATGTGTAATACAATGTGTAATATAATGTGTAATATAATGTGTAATACAATGTGTAATACAATGTGTAATATAATGTGTAATACAATGTGTAATATAATGTGTAATATAATGTGTAATACAATGTGTAATATAATGTGTAATATAATGTGTAATACAATGTGTAATACAATGTGTAATATAATGTGTAATACAATGTGTAATATAATGTGTAATACAATGTGTAATATAATGTGTAATATAATGTGTAATACAATGTATAATACAATGTGTAATATAATGTGTAATACAATGTGTAATACAATGTGTAATATAATGTGTAATATAATGTGTAATATAATGTGTAATACAATGTGTAATATAATGTGTAATATAATGTGTAATACAATGTGTAATATAATGTGTAATACAATGTGTAATATAATGTGTAATATAATGTGTAATACAATGTGTAATATAATGTGTAATACAATGTGTAATACAATGTGTAATACAATGTGTAATATAATGTGTAATATAATGTGTAATACAATGTGTAATATAATGTGTAATACAATGTGTAATATAATGTGTAATATAATGTGTAATACAATGTGTAATATAATGTGTAATGCAATGTGTAATACAATGTGTAATACAATGTGTAATACAATGTGTAATACAATGTGTAATATAATGTGTAATACAATGTGTAATACAATGTGTAATATAATGTGTAATACAATGTGTAATATAATGTGTAATATAATGTGTAATACAATGTGTAATATAATGTGTAATACAATGTGTAATACAATGTGTAATACAATGTGTAATACAATGTGTAATATAATGTGTAATACAATGTGTAATACAATGTGTAATACAATGTGTAATATAATGTGTAATATAATGTGTAATATAATGTGTAATACAATGTGTAATACAATGTGTAATATAATGTGTAATACAATGTGTAATATAATGTGTAATATAATGTGTAATACAATGTGTAATATAATGTGTAATACAATGTGTAATACAATGTGTAATATAATGTGTAATACAATGTGTAATATAATGTGTAATACAATGTGTTTCCTTACAGGAACATATCATTGGCGTTGTTGTTTGCCTGGTTCGCCATTGTTATCGGCGCGATGTGTCATCGCTTCTTCAAGGTCAGAAAGAAACACAGAAATTCTGCTTCGGCAAACGGTATATATTAAATTTAAATATGAACATGTTTTATTTTTTGTATTGAAACCGTCAGATGATTTTACATACACAAATATTGGTTAATAAATAATGCTTATAATTATACATGTTGGATGCAATTGAGATCATTCAACTAACACGTCGATTGTCATACATTCAATGATACACTCCTTCGCCGCTCCCGATTTCGATGTTACTGACACCAATAGGTATCAACATGCTCCAAACGGGCAATCTTTTATAGTGTAATTGCAATCAATGAAACACAATAGAGATTGTTTTGAAATTTCAAGTCATGTTATAAAAGTCATGGTATACAAGTCATGTTATACAAGTCATATTATACGAGTCATGTTATACAAGTCATGTTATGCAAGTCGTGTTACACAAGTCATGTTACATAATTCATGCAAAACAAAACATGTTATACAAGTCATGCTACACAAGTCATGTTATACAAGTCATGTTATACAATAAATACTATACAAGTAATGTTGTACACGTAATGTTATACAACTCGTGCTACACTAGTCATGTTATACAATTCATGTTATACAAGTCATGTTACACACGTCATGTTACACAAGTCATGTTACACAAGTCATGTTATGCTAGTCATGTTATATAAGTCATGTTACACAAGTCATGTTAAAAAAGTTATGTTATACAAGTCGTGTTACACAAGTCATGCTACACACGTTATGTTATACAATTCATGTTATACAAGTCATGTTCGGCAAGTCATGTTACATAAGTCATGTTATACAAGTCATGTTATACAAGTCATGTTATGTAAGTCATGTTCTGTAAGTCATGTCACACAAGTCATGTTATACAATTCATGTTATACATGCCATGTTACAGAAGTCATGTTATACAAATAATGTTACACACGTCATGTTATACAATTCAAGTTATAAAAGTCATACTTTACAAGTCATATTATGCAAGTATTGGTTTCTCAAGTAATGGTAAACATGTAATTTTATACAAGTAATGTTATACAAGTCATGTTACACAAGTCAAGCTATACAAGTCATGTTATACAAGTAATGTTAACAAAGTCATATCATGCATGTAAAGTTATACAAGTCATGTTATACAGTCATGTTATACAGTCATGTTACAGAACTCATGTTACAAAAGTCATGTACACACGTTATGTTATACACGTCATGTTATATACGTCATGTTATACAAGTCATGTTATACAAATAATGTTAAACAAGTCATGTTATACAAGTCGTGATAAACAAGTCATGTTATACAAGTTGCACATATAATGTTACACAAGCCATGTTGCACAATTAATGTTACACACGTCATGTTATGCAAGTCATGTTATACAAGTCATGTAATGCACGGCATGTTATACAAGTAATGTTATACACGTCATGTTATATACATCATGTTACACATGTACTGTTATACAATCCATTCTATGCGAAGCATGTGATACAAGTCATCGTATACAATTCATGTTATACAATTCATGTTATACAAGTAATGTTATATCATGTTATACCAGTCATGTTATACATGGCAAATCATTGTTTCGGCCTATTTTATCAAATGTATTGCCACACTCAACTGAAGTGTGACTATAATTGCTATAATTGAATAGAGTAAACGGTTGAACGGAAATATCATTCTTCAAGAAAAATGCGCGACTCTGTTGAGTATCATTTACATGTGTATCCTTTACCTGTAACTTCATCATTTATGCTTAGGTATGTAATATAACTTTTTTTTCCAACCGTCGAGTAGTCACTCAATCGTTTCACGACGAACCTGGTTCGCATTTTTGCCCACGAAATTGATTATTAAAATGTTGCTATTTCTGAAAAGTATGTTAGTATTTATTGAACAATTATCTTTTTAGTATGTTAGTATTTATTGAACAATTATCCCTTTCAGACACTTTGATATGGTACTACCGTGTGTGTCTCTCGTTCTCTAGAATGCACTCGCTGGAGCTGCCTATACCAGCGCCAATCATACATTATTTGGCATATTTCGTGGTGTCTTGCCAACAACGGGTTAAACTACGGGTGCTGGGCCCCTCATTCGAGATCGAAATAAAATCTAGATATCAAATTTCGGTTCATCCATCTCTGTTATCTTCAGTTGATCTATTACACTAATGTTGGTCTCAGTAATACCGTGCAAGTTGTTCGACATATGTATGTATAAAACAATAGTATCGCTCATATGAAGCTTAGGGTGTGAGGACGATTGCATGGTTGCTGATGATGCTATATATTATATACCAATTGGGTTAAATTAATAGTTGAATTAGAATGAGTTGTGTATGCCATTGCACTTCAGTGGCAAAAACATCAAAGTCAATTTCAAATGCTGACACAATTAAATAAAAGGCACGCGATTATCGGCTAGTCTTTGATTAGCGACTGATACAGTATTCGGGCACAAGTATGTCATCAATGTGTCTATTGCGTTGAAAACGAGAACGCTTGCTTTCCCAGCTAATTAATAAGGCATTTTAATAATCCATGTTTCCACATACACATTTTCAGTACAATTTGTCTCAAAAGAACCATACTCTGGACTGTTTGTCCGGACATGGTTTATATGCACCTGCGTCGTTCGGAGTTGCAAGTTACATTAAGTAGGCTTCTAATGGGCAGTACTATTAAGTTACATTAAGTAGGCTTCTAATGGGCAGTACTATTAAGTTACATTAAGTAGGCTTCTAATGGGCAGTACTATTAAGTTACATTACGTAGGCTTCTAATGGGCAGTACTATTAAGTTACATTAAGTAGGCTTCTAATGGGCAGTACTATTAAGTTACATTAAGTAGGCTTCTAATGGGCAGTACTATTAAGTTACATTAAGTAGGCTTCTAATGGGCAGTACTATTAAGTTACTTTAAGTAGGCTTCTAATGGGAGTACTATTGCCCACTTATTTTCCTTGCAGGGTATATTTATATATATATATATATATATATATATATATATATATATATGTGTTTATAATAAAACACAAAGCCGTTGGCAGATGGATCAGTTTAGCCTGCCTTGTAATACGAGTCTCAGCTGTCTGAATGTTGTGTTACGCGCCCATGTAGCTTGCGACGTCCTGATGTGTGTCGTTACGTCACGACGTCTTTACCGGTTTCCAGAAAGCTATCTTTCAATATTGTTCTTTTATGAATGATTAATTACCAAAATGAAACCATAATACAATGCAAATTAATTATATGTGTGGATTTTAATTACAATTTGAGCAGCCATTTCATAATAGGACTATACGCTAGGGTAATTAACGAACCACGTCTAAAACAAACGTATTAGCTAGGATATATGTGTGTCTTTATAATCCTATCAAATTACTTCATAGATACGTATTCCGATCAAATAAGATTAACTTAGGCCTTATATCGTGGTGTGATTATGATATATTACACACCCCAGACATGCACAAGGGTTCATCGACAGAGTGGGTTTTATAGCAATATAGAATATAAACTACCAACACCAAACTGAAAGTATTCAATAGTCAAGACTGTTGGTTGTTGTCTAGAGGGGAGTATTTTACTGAAATTAACCATTATAGTATTGACGCTGTGTGCGCAATCCAATTGAGATGTGTACCATACGAAGAAGCTTGTCGATTTAATCATGTTAATTTCATTCATAAAATGTCATCGTGTCGATTTCAACGAAACTCGACGAGCAACGTCATCGTGTAGCTTTCACCATCGACCGAATTTGCGATAACCTGAATGTATCTTCTGTTTTGTTCATAAGTATGTGTTTCTTGTCGATTCATGAAAATAGAAGGATATCTGAGGATTATTACTTACAATGTAGGATAATTTAAACGCGATAGTTTAACGTTTGCTTGCATTACAATTTTCGATTCCGATTCCAGTATTGTCCCCAGCCCAGCCAGATTGATTTAGATTTACATAGCACGCGATATTTATATTTTAACCACTCCATTGCAAATATTTGACAGTCCATAATATGTTATTATTATGTTTTCAATAAAATGTAAACCACGGCTACGAATGAACTTCATTGTGCATAATTCCGATAGTAACTCCCCTCATTTTGGAACGCCGGCCATTGAAAGACGCAACGTAACAGCAGTGTCGTATTAGATAATAATTGGTGACGTCACAAAATCAGATATAGTCTCTATACGACCCAAAGCGTCCGGCATTGGTTCGTTATTAGCGCATGGGCATTCTTTACATTATGTACTTCCGGTATGACATAACATACTCGCGGAAGTACAGATAAGCAGATATCCGGACAGACCGAAAACATTACATGCGTCCAGCATAGACTGGCGCAAGTAACAAGTAATACAAATGTGTTCCTGTCGGTGGAAGGTTTGTCGGGGAGGAAAACAGTATCACTGACATCAGGGGTGTAATTGTGTACATGGCCCTCGTGCTTAGTCACAATGTCTGAGAATCATAGACATTAATTTTGAAGTTTTAACTTTATATTATGTTATAGCTAATTGTCACAGTGTGAAGCGATACAGTATGTGTTCAATTGAAATGAAATGCTCATAGGCATGCCTTGACACAGAGGTCACGATAAATGAGGTCCCCATAGGGTGAATTTAGTGACGCTATCCCGCACGGCGGGCTAGCACAACCACATTCACTCTGTTGAATATAGAAACTGAACAGAATGGAATAGTGACGTTAATATGATACTGTACATATATATTCTAAGCCGATGACTAAGCAGAATGATGTCCCCAGAGGGTGAACTTGATGAAGCTAGATTATATCACTTAATTCACCCTAAGGGAACTTCATTATGTAAATATTAGCCACACTACGAATCTTTTACCGACGAATGTTCCGATATACCCTGTGCCAATGCATTCTCTCATATATGCGAGTCGACCATAGGTCGCCTCGCATATATAAGAGAATGCATTGGCCTAACCCAAATAAAACAATAATAAAATAAAAATAAAAATTCATTTTTTTTATTTTTTTTAGGGCACTCTACATACCATAAATTAGGGCCGATGAGATCTGTTAAATTAACATGGCCACATAATGTTACATTGACATGGCCACGCACTGTTAAATTAACATGGCCACGTAATGTTACATTAGCATGGCCACACACTGTTAAATTAGCATGGCCACACACTGTTAAATTAGCATGGCCACACACTGTTAAATTAGCATGGCCACACACTGTTAAATTAGCATGGCCACACATTGTTAAATTAGCATGGCCACACATTGTTAAATTAGCATGGCCACACATTGTTAAATTAGCATGGCCACACATTGTTAAATTAGCATGGCCACACATTGTTAAATTAGCATGGCCACACATTGTTAAATTAGCATGGCCACACATTGTTAAATTAGCATGGCCACACATTGTTAAATTAGCATGGCCACACATTGTTAAATTAGCATGGCCACACACTGTTAAATTAACATGCCCACATAATGTTACATTAGCATGGCCACACACTGTTAAATTAGCATGGCCACACAATGTTAAATTAGCATGGCCACACATTGTTAAATTAACATGGCCACACATTGTTAAATTATCATGGCCACACACTGTTAAATTAACATGGCCACATGTTAAATTAGCATGGTCACACAATGTTAAATTAGCATGGTCACACAATGTTAAATTAGCATGGTCACACAATGTTAAATTAGCATGGCCACACATTGTTAAATTAACATGGCCACACACTGTTAAATTAACATGGCCACACCATGTTAAATTAGCATGGCCACACAATGTTAAATTAGCATGGCCACACAATGTTAAATTAGCATGGTCACACAATGTTAAATTAGCATGGCCACACAATGTTAAATTAGCATGGCCACACACTGTTAAATTAGCATGGCCACACAATGTTAAATTAGCATGTTGAATTGGTGTTTCCTTGTTCTGTTGATGATTGTTTTCCCTGTTCTGATTTCATTTAGTTTGGTATCTTCTATATTTTTCAGGAGATAGCATAAGTGTGATATCGGAAGACAGGAAGAAGTTTACCCACCCACCACCCTCGTATGCCGAGTGCATGGTTGACCCACCCACATATGGCGACGCCATGAGCAATGCACACGAGATGGGAGTTGTTTCAAGAATTTGAATGGAAAAGCAATCGGTGTTCTGTCTGGTTGGCTGACCAACAACGCGATCGTCCAGTATTATAACATGGTTAATGTTTTCTGTTGTGTGACTTCCAGTTAGAAAAACCTTGATAATTAACTTACGTTTCTGGCAGATGAGGCACAGTTGACGGTTTTCACGTTAAAACACGTAAAGGGACACCAGTCAAATGCAGTGGGTAAATTATACCAATTAGTCTCTATCCACAACAGCTTGGAATATTGGTCGGGTTGATGCTGGTTTGGACCGAGTACCATATCGTTACTTTTCTATAACATACTTTCGTTCCACAGACGAACTGCATTTACTTGGGGCTCCCGGGTATTCACGTGAACCCCGGAACGTGATTAATTATCTGACATGTCCACGATTAATCTTCTTCAAAATTAAATATAGTTTACCGTGATAGATAACGATAACGTTATGATACGATCGTTTAATATATTGTTTACATACCATGTATTTTCTGATAGCGCGATGCATCGAAATCTCTGGAAAATAAGGCTTTGTTTACTTGTAAATTGCATTGCTTCGATATTCAATGGACCTCTGCTATACGCTTATTTGATATCATCATGCTTAGGAAAGGCTGCCCGCTTTGTTCCGATACGCAAAGCGTCAATTTGACCTAATCCGATGACATACAAGAAAGATAACTCCTGCCCACGGTTATGGGTGTAAAGTCCGTTGTGCAAGAGTGTGGGGGCGGGACTCGGTCCATAGTAACATCAAACCAGCCGACGATAGCCCAAGCTGTTGTGGGCCGAGCAGACTTAGTCCATGAGTACATGTATGTGATAACTCAAAATGGTTTTTAACCCTTTACCCAACAGAACGGCCCTGTGTCAGTGCATTCTCTTATATATGCGAGTCGACCATAGGTCGCCTCGCATATATAAGAGAATGCATTGGCTTAACACATATTCAAAATGATAAAATTGTCAAAGAATGTAGAAAAATATTATAAAAATTGTTAAAAAATGTAAGAAAAAATTATAAAATTGTTAAAGAATGTAAGAAAAATTGGTCATTGGCACATGGCACAGGGCATAACTGTAACCATCACAATGTGGTCAATGAACCGGTTCCAATGATATCCATATTTGTATGGTGTTATTGAGACAGACGGAAGATATTTTAGGCTGTTGAAGCTTTATTTGGGCGTTTTGGCCGTTTTGTTGGGTAAAGGGTTAAAACGATTATAACTAACAAGACCATGGAAACATCTATATACTTTATTCTTATTGCTTTTACTGGTAACTGTCCACGGGCGAGATGCTGCGTGATGTTGACACAGTTGCTATGAGGACACAACCGGTGCAGTAATTTGTCAACAAACATCGCTAATTCCATATTAAGTTCAAATGTTAGTCTCAATAGTGTCCAATGCAATTACCTTTTCCAATGTTTGGATTAAATGTTGCTATTTTATTGGACTAATGCCACTAGAACAGTAATGTTTGCATGCTAATGGTTTCTATATATGAAATGTCGTTAGTTAATAATAATGAACAATTTAAAATAAGAACATCAGTCGATATTGTTTTACAAGTTCTTGTTAATTATGATCGCTTTGCATACTTATGTGTTATCTGATATGAACCCGCTTCGATGGGCATGCGTCCCTGTTAGAAGTGTCATTCAATCTAAACATCCCTATTTGGGGTGATTATTACAAGTCGCTTAAGATCAATTTGTTCACACGATCTAGGCTAGCAATGTTCAATTACCGAAATAATTGATTATAGATGCATTACTTTGGTTGTATCATATATACGTACAGGGACGCATGCCCATCGAAGCGGGTTCATATGAGATAACACATAAGTCTGCAAAGCGATCATAATTAACCAGGACACTGACTGGAATGTTGGAAGTTGTTTCTCAGGTACTTAACCCCATGTTGCTTAATATGGGTCCCAGTCATGACAATTCGTTATAGATGTCAGACGAAACTTACATGTACGTGTACGCATATAGTTTGATTATATTGCCATATGCTGTTTATAGTGCTATATATAATCACTTAGTTCAGAATAAAATACGTTGTTCATTCAGTCGATGTTATCCCAGTACATTGCTACAACAGGTTATTAAATGTGAATAGCTCAGGTTAGTCATTGTGAATGAATTATGTGTGGGTTAGTCAATGTGTTGTCCACATAATGACTAAATTTAGTTAGAACAATCAATATGTCGGAAAGTTAGTCATTATGAATATATTGTTGCTAATTTATCTCTATCACTGGGAAGGGGACAATTACTTGTGGTGGTCAGTTTTTGCAAATAATTCCAAGTACATCGACCAGATGATACAATATCCAGAATCAGAGCTCCGAATTGAAGGTAGGCCAATATTTCAATCAATTATCCAGATCCACATTCTCTCTCGGCTATGGCGACTGCACTTGTCCGGCCTACTGCAATGTGCTACTGCTATTTTGATATGAGTTGTGTCAGGTGTGTTCTTTAGTTAGCTCTGCCCCTGCATTTCATATGCTCATAAATTAGCCAACAAACGACAGACACAACGGAAATACGTATGCCCTATACTGACAACATTAAAGGACTTCCACCGCTTCACGAAATGACCACGCCATCGATATGTAAGTTTGGTCGCGATCGGAGAGATAGTGTTACAATATTGAACACCTCTCCCCCAAAGCATCAATATTTGGAACAAGGCTATTGTGTAGAGAGAAATAATTTGAAGTTGCTTTACATCAACGTCGTTGTCCCGTTCCGCTATCTTAAAGCGTGCCAGGGATACACTACCCGTGACGCCCAATTTGAGAGGTCGGTTTAAGGGCCAAAAACTAAATAAGCCAAGTACGACACCGGAACAACTTGCCAGCAGCCTTACTAAAAGATACAATTTGAGCATTCTGCCTCCACTAGTGATTCTTGATATCTATATTTTAAATAAATACCCTGGAGAAATAATCATATAGAAAAAATAATAAACAGTAATACAATATACTTCCATATTAAAATATGGAAGTATAACGTTAAATAAATAAATTCAAGAAAATAAACAAAAAAAAAAAAAATTCATTGACATAAAGACCAACACAAATACGCATTGATTGCATCAGTATACCCCAAATAATATTGTCAACTGATTGAGAAAAGATGGCGTAGTAATGTCCATCATTGATTCTGATGAATAAGCATGGGCGACGTCTGATAAATTGTTACTCAAACATACAACGACGGACAACTAATCATCATCACCATAATCATCATCATCATAACTTGACTAGCATACATATGATGAAAATATCTCTTTGCGCAAAACCCTGCTCCGACATTTAGTTATCAACCATAACCCATATAGCAATAAGTTATGGGAGGCACTTGACCAACCACCATACAATAACAAAATCACGCATGTAAATATGTTTAGCTGTCATCTTGTAAGCATTTTGTATTGGGAGAGGAGCTTCATATTAGTTGAAACAAACTTATGCCCCGATCCCTTTTGTATTGTTATATGCAAATAAAATACGTTTCAAGTCAAACGAATGACTCTTACCCTTATCAATATTGTTAATTCCATCACCAGTTTGATCTTATACACAAGTCTGTATTAGGGGTTGATCAGTCAAGCAGCCCATCGTACGATGCTAAGAATTTAATTTTTTTTAAATCGATAAAATGCTTTTCGTCGTGACCTTGAAAGGGTTGTCGGGTTACTCAAGTCTCACGTAAGTGTACCTTCAGACGACCACGATACAATCGTAAGTGGAAAGATTTCCGTCGTAGGAAGTAACCGGAATATGGACTGCGCATGCCCACGTCAAAATCGTAGGTCATAAATTAATATCAAGCGCTGTTTGATTTAAGATACGAAATCGTGGCGTATCCTTGGTTACCTCCACTTGCGACGTAATCGCAGTCGTGTGTACGTAAAAATCGTAGCTGGAAATGACTGTAGGGTAGTCAATCACATGCTTTAGAACAACCTACGATATTATAATGCACGTGACATCGCAATCGTCTGTTGTGTGTTTATAAGTTTTGTTTGCGTATTCAGGGTTGCACATATAGGCGGAATTAAACTTTATCAGAGTAGGGATGGCATTAAACTTTATCAGAGTAGGGATGGACCAAGCTGTCAATAGTGGCATTACTTTAGATATTATTTATAGATTTGGATCAAATTAGTCACAAAACCAGTATGTTGGTCAGAAACTCCGCAACTGTGGTTGGTTGAGTCGTCTTCGGTGGGTAGTCCAGATCACCCTGTTGTTAGCCTAGCTTAAAATTGGGAAAGTCGATACATCGTGAGTGATACAAAAAAACAGCGGTGTTTGGAACATGATATTCATACGTTATCTACTAGATCACACGATATTATTGGACCAAACTAGTTGCGATCATGTATAAGTAAACTTACCACAATACGGTGGGATTTACGGACAAGAAACAGCCCTATAAATAGAATAAACTCCATCCAAAATGTAAGTTGCAACAGTATTGCGTTCGGCTGGCCACGTGTCCACCGTAAAGGGGAATATTAATCCATCGCACTATAAATAACGTTTAGTTACGGGATAACTTTTATCTAAACTATTAGGTAAAAACTCCTCCGACTAAATATTTGGTAACTAAATATTAGACTAACTATTGGGTCAAACTTATCTGACTAAACATTGGGTGACGAAATATATATTAGCTAAACTGGGTTACCTCGTGTTCCTCCCACATACTGTTAGTCAGTGCAACTAATCATTGGGTTACATACAATAACTCGATGGAATTGAGTTATAAAACTAACTAAATATTTAATAGACTTTAACTAAAATTGAGTCATGCATGACTATTGATTGGGTAAAATGTTGGCTGCATATATGGGTCAAGAGTGACTAAATATTGGGTCACCGGAGAACGTCTTAGCATATACACGGGTCTACGATGGGAAAGTAACTAAATTATTAACTAAATAGATATCGACCTTATATACTTGATGCACGCACAAGAAACATGAGCACCTGTAAGTTGTAAATGCTGACCGCTGACTATCCACATGGTTAGAGATTAAACATATTATTAAGCCACTGTTGTAATAATATTATATCCTTTTTGGTGTGCATTTTGAGCAATGGTACCCGTGTCACACGCACTTTTAACTGAACCTGGCTTGTCATTGTACTGTTACACGAGTTGCACACATTGACTAGGATTCGGTGTTATCGTCGGTGTGCCCAACGTGAAATTTGTCATTAACAAGTTAACCCCTCCCCAACAAAATTCAGGAGATTTCAACCACCCCGCCGGTTGTTTGGAATGTTCCAAGTGTTACCTCAAGTTTCCGCATGTCCTCCAAGTAAGAGTACACTAACCCTAACTCTAGCCCTGACTTTAACCCTAACACAATGGAGAATGAAGGGGTGCGTTTTTTCGTGTATTCTTACATGAAGGGTGTACCAAATTGAAATTTAAAATCTAGCGCCCACATGTATGGCTGCAGTACACACGTTAATCTACTGTGTTATATCACGTTTCTCTATTGAACACGCTTCTCCTGGTTCTCCCTTACTCCGGCGGTGTAAGGGATTAGCTCTCTTGGGTGAATCTTTGGGCTGACATCGTGGAATTGAACCATACAGTCCAACCATTTTAAGTAGTTTTTCTGTTTTGTTCAGACATTTTTCTCTCTGAGGTGTGAATCTTCAGACATTTAGAAACAGTGACATTTAACGAAATGATGGGTATCATAGAGTTATCTCTCATTTTGAAAACATAAACATTGGGCTACGAGAAGTCAAAATGTCAATGTCATATGATGCCACTTATCTTTTCATTAATATCACCACATGCTTTGACAATTACGAATCCATTATATCGCAAACATTAACAATTCGTTGTGTAATAATGTAATGTAATAATGTAATGTATACGTATGACTCGACAAAATTTCCTTTTTGTTGTGAAGCAAAGCTTTAATTAACCCTTTGAGTGCAAGGTCGATTTTTGTATCAACCCATATACCCTGTGCCAATGCATTCTCTTATATATGCGAGTCGACCATAGGTCGCCTCGCATATATAAGAGAATCCATTGGCTTAACAATTTATTTTTTATTTTTTTTACAATTTTTTACAATTTTAATAATTTATTCTTATATTCTTTAACATACTTATTTTGTAGGTTTAGGGCCGATGAGATCGGCCCCTGGCACTCAAAGGGTTAAGTTAAATATCGCAGTATCACCGCTCGTACGCATTGCACACTAGCGAACAATTGAAATGAAACAACTCGACATGCTTCGATGTAACAAGGGTATTCCAACCACTCACGGATCACTTCTTCACAATGCACTGTGTGTATAATGAACGACATAATAGGTACCCCAACACATTTACCATACAATGCAGCATAGTTAAAATAGTAAGCACGCGGTGCATGCCATACAAGTCGATGAACATGTATAGTGGATAACGTATGTTGATATATTCTCTGACCGGACATTGCTATCCTGTTTCCCGTGAGTATTTGTTACCACATGGACATATGGTATGGCTATCGCTAGCAGGGACGTGGCCACTGGGTTTCCTTTGTCCAACGTCCATCAGTCAATGGGCTGGTATGACCTACCGTGCACCCAAACAACTTAACTTCTTCGGTATTTTCATGTACCATAATGTGTATTGTTCAAGTCAAATTAAGTTAACTGCAAATATTGTGGGCCCTGGATTACCTATTGGGTAAAAGCTAAGCCTGACACAGTTACCACTGTTTCCCAATTATGATTGGGTGGGGAAACGGTAATCACATACAAGTGATGTCCTTGTGATTGGATTTTAAAAGGCGATGTGTCATTTTGTAGGTATTTTAATAATATCCAATAGTAGAAACAAATATGATTTTATCATCGATAACGTCACCAGAGGTTAAAAGGTCACGAATATGCGATGACAACACAAATATAACAGTATGGGAGCTGCCAGGGTACCCCTGCATCCCCATCACATGATTTAACTTCACTCCACTCATTTGCTTCACTATTATGTTCCTCGACGTTTTAGCAATGTTAGCACGAAGCAAATTGGCCGCGTAGACACGAGACGGGACATAATGCTACCCTTTAAGGGTGACCGGAACACCGTTGGAGAATGCTATATTCAGGGAATATGAAGATACTACATATGTGACCCGCCATATCAAATCCAGTCGTAAGTCGGGATTTTTTTTACCCTGTGCCAATGTATTCTCTTATATATGCGAGTCGACCATAGGTCGCTTCGCATATATAAGAGAATGCATTGGCCTAACAATTTTTTACAATTTTAATAATATTTTCTTCTATTCTTTAACAATTTTATAATTTCACCCACACAGAGCCCCAGATAAACATGAGCAGACGACACTCTTATATATGCTTCTATACAATTTTAATAATACCTATGGTCGACTCGCATATATAAGAGAATGCATTGGCACAGGGTACAACAAATCCCGACTTGGACTATGGTAGACAACGTGTCGCCGTTAGTAGAGCGTCATCACGCGGCGCAGTAATTGGCTGTGAAATGGACACATCCAGTAGTTTACATGTATATACACGCGTCAGCAATGACCCAGTGAGTTTAGGTTCCACGAGATGGGCACATCCAGTAGTCTACATATATATACACGCGTCAGCAATGACCCAGTGAGTTTAGGTTCCACGAGATGGACACATCCAGTAGTCTACATGTATATACACGCGTCAGCAATGACCCAGTGAGTTTAGGTTCCACGAGATGGACACTTCCACTAGTCTACATGTATATACACGCGTCAGCAATGACCCAGTGAGTTTAGGTTCCACGAGATGGACACTTCCACTAGTCTACATGTATATACACGCGTCAGCAATGACCCAGTGAGTTTAGGTTCCACGTGATGCCGTACAAGCTTCCGGATGTGCTTCATTGGCAACATTGATAAAGAATATCAGAACAAAATATATAAAATGATAAATCTAAAAAATTATGAAAATTGTTAAAAAATAATTTAAGAAAAATTGATACAAAATGATAAAGAATTTTAGGCTAATGCATTCTGTTATATATGCAAGGCGACCTATGGTCGACTCGTACATATAAGATAATTTATTGGAACAGGGTCAGTAATGTTTGTCGCATTCTCGTATTGAACTTATTTCACTTCAAAGCAGTAGAATGGTGGTCAAATATGGTTCACCAACTAATGAACGAAGAACGACGGAACAAGAAAACATCGACGCAGATTTTATCTTTGTCTAAACACAAAATACAGACGTTTGATAGGATACCATCATCGATGGGAAACACCACCAATGCTACGAAAATTAAAACTTAGCGCTAGCATGAAAAAATGGACCAGCTGACCAAACTCGGATATAATAATTTATCCCCTATGTGGAATTTTAAGCCTTCTTTGGCATCATTATTCCACTAGGGCCATATCACGCCGTATCCCGCTGTTCTTGTTCGATATATGTTAACTAAACAGGAAACAATTATTTCGTATTTGCCCGCAAAAAATGCCGTCGCTATATAGAGGTAATAACAATCTCGTATACCCCTTGTTAGATTGATATTACACTGCAAAAAATGTCGTCGCAATATAGAGAAGACCGGTTTTACAAGGGTAATGACAATCTCGTATCCCTCTTGTAAAATTGATATTACCCGGCAAAAAATGTCGTCGCTATATAGAGAAGACAGGTTTTACAAGGGTAATAACAATATGGTATTCCCTAGTAAAATTGATATTACCCTTCAAAAAGTTTGAAAGTCTAAAGTACATCGTGCAAAGCCACGTTTATTCCTGGTGTGCTGGTTATCGTGATACTCTTGCCTCGTTTACTTAGGTTGTTCGATTCATTTACCAGTACTATTGTGAAGTATATTGTATATTGTTTATCCATTGTATATCCACTAACAGACAGTTTCCAAAAGGATACGAGACCAGCAAGTATTGATCGAGAAATTATGAAAACAGCTATATTCCCTTCATCTTACAAACAGCGTACACTGTAAAAACTAAAAGCTCGCCAGCACGCCATTTTAGAACACAAAAATGCAACATATTTAGAACACTTAAAGACACGTCTTAGTGTTCTACATTACAGGATAATGTGCTTAAATTAGAACGTTATCTGTTCCGTTACTAGAATGGGGGGTGTTCCAATCAGAATGTTAAGTGTGTCCACTTTTGAACATCAGATGGTGTTCCAAATTGATCACTGCGAACGCGTTCTTGCGCGATTTCGCGATGCAACAGATTTGGAACACTAATAAAGTGTTCTAATTTGGCCAATACATCGCTAAACGTTCTGAAATGAATGTTTCAGTGTTCTGAAGTTGCAGGTGTTTTGGCTACAGGGGTTCAATGATTAAGGTTTGTCCTTTGCAATTGAACGGGACCCTTTCTCTCGCTTTAGTTGCCCCGATCAACCTTGTCAATTGATACCTTTTATTCAGCTATTAAAATGCATGTTGCAATGTGAATAAGAAAAAAATATAATTTTTTAATGATAAAATATGATTTTTAATTCAATCAAACTTCATAAACTAAATTTGAATTTAAGATTCAATAATTCTATCAACAACAAATATAAATGGAATGCATGGATGACTACATTTAGAGAGTTTGACAGTGTACAGTGCCAGATATATACGTAATGTTCAGTTACGCAAATCTCTGGGCACTTATCATAGCTTCGAACAGTTTCTCTAACAAGGCAGTTCCAGGCAACTTTTGGGCCAGCTTTCTGCTGAATGATGGAAGCTTCTTATTCCCAGTCATCACTGAATGCTCCTTGCACTATTGAGCGAAATGTTGGCACGGGAAGGCCTTTAACTTTAGAAACTCTTGCATCGTGTTCTGCTGAAAAAATATAAAGTGAAATTTCTGTCAGTATTCAAGTTTGATGATTTGACATAATACCGCAATAGTTACAATAAGTGCATTCTATATTCTAGACTACCTGTACATGTATATAAACCACATTTCTAATTTTACTGCGCAAACTCATGAACATTCACATTTTTCTGGGGTTTTTTTTACAGAGAGTTACGTCATACATGTAATTATTGTGGTATTATGCTGGCCGAATATTCCGGCAATCATAAACTAAAAATAATGTAGTTCCGTCATGTTTCCCATGATTTATTATTAACGTATAACCCAAACATGTATTTTATCTATTGAATTTTGTATCGGTTACAAGGACACAGAAACAAAGATCACTGTTAAGGTCTACTCGTTGTTTTGAAGAATGACAAACATGATTATGACATTCATTATGAATACGTGTCACTAAGGCATCGAAGCTCAGAACAAATATTATCGCCACATTTGGATGTCCAGTTGATGCTAATATTAAGCATATTTATTTCATTCCGCAATGATCTTCTTTGGCAAATAACTTGCAGTCATTTGCTGTCTATTAGAAACCGTGTCACTCTCACTTTAAAAACAACTCACTAAAAAGCCATATCAATCAAAGAGTTCTAACATATGCCAATGTTATATGTAGCAGTCAAGGTAATCACTGCTGTCAAAGTTATATTGTGAATAATTGTTCATTGGTCCGATGGCTGGTAAATGTAGCCTATCCATTAAGCATGTTACATACCAACATGTTCGGGAAAAGTCTACCGTTGTAAAGACATACTTTAACCGATGTAGAAAATCACTTCAAATTCTAGATTAATTTAATCAGTTGTTTTTAGTAAAATTGCAGGGTTTTGTACTGTATGTTCACTCGTTTTTACACACACATAAAGGGACAATTCAGACTCTGCAAATTTTATTCGAAAGTTGAACGAGAGGCAGATCACGATCGGCAGATGTTTAACCCATACCTTGGCGATAGCGTTTAGCTATAACTGATAATTTGTCAAAGACATGATCACAGGAATCCATACGTCAGTACCCAACTTGAAATCAAATGCTAAAATAATCTGTCCTAAGATGGGTTGAAGTATTTGGGGTGGGGAGGAGTAGTTTTAAATATCATAACTCTGTCCCTATTCACACAAGGACATCTCATTGTGAGAGGATGTGTTTAGGAGTTTAATTTAACTCATTGGAAGCAAAAGTGATAAACCGTCATCTCTGCCACTTTTGACCTGTCAGATATTCAAAATTCATTCACTTCTAAAGAGAAATTATAATTTGTTGACAAGCCAGACTGCTTAGAACAACATACATGCATGGGATTTTATTTCATATTTAAAATGTACCTTAATTACCCACTCCATTCTCCCCAGTTGTTATTTGTTTATCAAACATATCAGATCTGACCAGTGTAATAATGAATGCTTATACTGTTAGGTACATGCAAGATTAAGTGTTTCATAACATGGGTGTATGTTTTTAAAAATATATGTAGTTTATACAAAACAAAAGTGTCATCTATATAATGTTATACAGACATAATATGACGAGGATGCTGCCCCTATGACCCCTAAATCGAAACAGATTACCATATTTCATATTAAAGAAAGTAAGTAGCCCTCAATCTAATGGTTTCACTCATTATAATGTTTAACAAGTAGCTTGGGTACTAAAACCATAGCCTTCAATGTTAATCATGTAAGTGTGCTGTGGCCCATAAAATTCAATCAACCATGACAATATGAACAAATGGGAAAATAAGGATCCTGGAAAAATTAACAACATCTATCATCTTGATTTTCAAAACAAGGCATCACTTATAATAATCATGTATATTTATCTGCCTGTTACATATTGCATATATAAATAAAATTGGCTATCAGCCATTATTTTAGTTTCACATTGAAGCATGTGCCTGAAGGGTTAATATATTTTTCAAAATTAAATTAATCAGCCAATACCAAAATCAATAGAAGGATTTGTGTGCAAAGATGCCAGCGGAGGTGTTTAAAATGTTTATCTTTGACTTCATCTAACCAAAGGCCAGAGCTCTGTAAAATATGTCATCACTCAATTAGTAACAAGATTTCACTTGGAATCCAGCATCTATAAAATGTACTCTCATATACTCTGGATATAGGATGTTCATAATGGTAATTTATTGACATGATTATATTGCATACTACTATTGCAATAAAATCTTCATATTTTCAAAACAGGACATCACACCTAATTAAGTATACCAAACTGAAACAAATGAAAGTGTCAATGACATTTTTTTAATCAAATTTATTCTTATTATTATAAAAGTTTGCTGAGAAACTCAAATACCAAATTTGGTTCCAATCAGATAAAAATTTCTTGAGTTATGACAGCATGCGTGAATTCTAAGTCGAAAAAGGGCCATAACTCTGAAAAACAAAATTAGGATCAAATCCATATTCGAACTCGATCTGTATTTTGGGCTGAGAAACCAAAATACAAAGTTTGGTTCTGATCAGATAGAAAATGTTTGAGTTATCGCATTATGCGTAAAGTGTATACGGACGGACAAACATACAGACGGACACACGACGAGTGTTCAATCCGGACGTCGACACTATGTGTGCCATACTATGGTATGGGCACACATACAAATAACATTGGCAGTTTCAATTCAATAAACTCACGTGGTGAATTTTATGTACTTGGCAACGACAATCTGTTAGCGCCATCAACAGAGACATCATGACCAGAACAGCGTTCATCAGGCTGAGCACTGAGCACACCACATGATGATAACAGTCTTTTCCAACTTTCCCCTTGCTTCGTGAGAATGAGAATGTTGGTTAGTCCATAGTCCACCATTTCCGCATGGAGTTGTCATCCACGTCAGCATCATCGACTAAGGCTAAAGCACAGGTGCATAACTGTGCATAACATGCAGCACAGCCAACACAACAGTTTGGGTCATTATTTTGGTAAGTTGTCAAATGTTCTCGGAAGAATTATAATTTATCGGTCACAACATCACAAAGACTATACTGTAAATCCTACGCGTTTGACTACCAGCACCCATAGCCTATCACATACCATCTGCTGTTTCAACGTTTAAAACTTGTAAAAAAGAAATGACAAGAACATCACATACACCCGGTCTTTCAAAATGGCGACATGCGTCAGCTTCAATTTACTGGTGACGAAACCTGTGTGGTTATCGTTCTTAGAAAGAGAACACGTTTTGTTCTAATGGGAACACGTTATATTATCTGAATATAATGTGACGTGTCATTCAGTTTCGCGTATTTTTGAACACCGGCGTTTTGTTTTCGCAGTTTGTATCTGACGATTCGTAATAAAAAGATGTTACATTAACTACATGGATGTTAAATATATTTGATTAGTGTTATATTCAAATATTCTTATAAATAGGCATACTATACCAATTCTCGCCCACCCGCCTCAAATATATAGGCTTCTATAAGGAACTATATATTCGTTTGGAAAAAGAAGGAAAGGAAAGACAAAATATACACCCAAATTGTTAAATTTAAGCCCAATGAAACAGGATCGACACCATATTAGCAATAGCCTAAATGCATATTTAGTACCGTCCTTGCAGAGAACAGCATATGTTCAGATTAGAACATATGATGTCATAGATGATGATATGATTAGAACATTCCGCGATCTAAAAATATCACAAATCATCACTATCGGAATACATTGGGTTCGACCTAGAGCACATGTATCCTTTTTGGAACACTACAATGCATTTTACTGTTTACAGTGTAACAAATCATAGTTATTTTCGTGGCTCGTTTCCGCGCTTTATATATGTGGGAATATCTTGTTAGTAGATAAATACATTACACGGCTTGTTATGGGGGTACGGTGTGGTATGCCTATGTCTACTCTCGTATCCCCCTCGGCGTTATCATCGGGGCTACGAGGCTATACAGAGGCATACCACACCCCAACAAGCCGTGTAACGTATACAATGGGCTGCGGACGAAACAATGAGCAAATTCAAGAAACTCTTAGAAAGATTTAAAATTCAATAAACTTTTTTTAAAGAAATGAGAGATCATGCTTGACTGCAGCGCGGGTGAGAGCCGTTTTATCTCGCTGACTTCGTACGGCGGTGTCGATAGCTGCACATGTCCATTCCCAGAAAATCAATTTCCATAGTTTTAAAGTTTTAAAAAAAGTACGATTTTTGAAATGTTTTAAAGTTTGTATAATTCATTTTTACTTTTTTGAACAATTTGAAGTTTTAAAACTTTTGAAAACAAAAGTTTAATTTTTTTGTTATATTGATGTTTCCAAAGTTTTTAATTTTTTTAATTTTTGTAAACAATTTGAAGTGTTCAACGATTATTTAATATGCCCCCTGTTATTTAACTGTCTCGGGATAAGACTATGCACTCATATATTTCTGATGGAAATTACACAAAAAGGTCTTGAAATTATTCTAAGATATGTAGAATCTGCAAACAGCTATTACTTCTTATGTTACTAATAAACGGTACATATATGAGCGGTGCCAATAAGTAACGCCTACACAGGGACCCTTGAACTGATTATTGACAGACTGGCGGAGGGTCTTTTCCGGTGGTATTATAGGGTACCGACTGCCACCACTTCCATGAGTATTATTTTATAGAACTATCTATGAGAAAGAGGAATTCTTACACAGTTATGTGTAATAATTGTTATTATATGCCGATTCCACAGAGGTCTGCACAACCGGCTTGGACGCTACGATTAGGATAACACATTGGCGGTATCAAAGTTAATAGACGGGTGGTGCTATTTGGTGCCGATCATTTTCCGCCGGTGCTTACCATATTGGGGTTATATATACTAGACCATATTCATTCACCAAACCAGGTATTGTTTTATTAACCGCAATTAGTATTACGTACTGTTTAATTCCAAGCTAATAATTTCCAAATTTAATCACTCAATCTGGTCCAGCCTTATCCAAATAATGTAAGTGCACAAGGCCATTCAAACAAAAAAAATCGCGGTTCGGAATTAGTTCTCTAACTCAACGTGCATCATTAAGCATATCTGAGGAGATATGATTATATACAATTACATTTATCACCCGGGACGATATTCCCCAGTTAATACAGAAGTATCATTGAGTTTCATTGCCACTACTGCTTTCTTACCTCACGAATGACGCAGAACACAAACACAGGGAGTCTATATTTATATCAATTCTGTTCTGCCCGGCAGGCCGGCTGTTTTATATTAAAACACATAACAAGTTAGTGAACACGATTTACACAAATTCTAATAGCTGATATGAAATAAGCTGGCTGGCATTTCGTGTTATTTTTTATATGTTTAACAATAATTAATGCATTTTATTTCTATGAATATAAACGCAACACTCTAGTCCTGGCATTATCTTGCAATAGCACCTAATGTTGAAAGTTGTTAACTCAAATTTCGAGAAAATGGTTTAAATTTAGTGTTCCATTGCTTTTGCGAGCTTAAAGATGCATACTCGGAACAAACGCTCCTGAATTACGATAGTTTTTGCCTCGGGGAGGAACTCGAGGAACTCATCAAAGCTCAGAGTTATCAGATATATATTTTTTTAATCTGTTATTTTTGCACCACCTTGAATATTTGGAGACATTCGACAAATGCCACCGACAAACTCTCGATATCAAATTGCGTTGAACAACGTGTTGATATTTAACCCTCTGTGTTCAATTGTATACTAAAGCATTATACACTCAATTCGAGTTACATACAAACTGCCTTTTTGTTTTATTTTCAGGTAAAAACAAACCCCTTTATGCAAGCGGATAATGCACGCATGGGCAGAGAGTGGATGATTTTATCTCCCGTATGAACGAACATAAATGGCGTCCATTGAAAATCTACCAACGACACCAGACCCCGACGACAATACACCTTTTGGGTAAGTGTAATTTTTAGCTTAAATTATGCTATGTTTGTAATGCTAATGGCAATGCGGCACAATTACAATTTTCCCGAATCAAATCTGTGTTTTATATATGATGAGTTATTTTAACAAAATGAATTAACAGCTGAATTAATCGATTTTGGGGCTGACACGCCGTTACGTCGGGGACCGTTTTATATATAAACTAGCCGATGAGCCCGACGTTGTCCGGGCTATTCAAAAACCAAATTTCAAGTCGATAGCTCTACCCGTTTCCGAGATCTGGTCTGCGCATGCGCGAAGCTGGCGTCGCACGGGCTCGGCGACCCGATAAAATTCGTATGAGCCCGACGTTGTCCGGGCTATTCAAAAACCAAATTTCAAGTCGATAGCTCCACCCGTTTCCGAGATCTGGTCTGCGCATGCGCGAAGCGGGCGCCGCACGGGCTCGCCAATACGACAACGTCCACCGCCTGGTCAAACTACACACACGTACCAAGTTTCGTCCCGATCGGCCGAGAATCGTAGATTTGTATTAATGACAGACAAACAAACATACAGACAAACAGACAAACAGAGGTCTTCAAAATATATATGAGATGATCTTCTGTGACGTTATAGTTTTACCCGAGTGACATGTAACATTGATCCTGTAACATAATTGTTTGAAGAATATTGATGTACAGTTTGATGTTCCTGCATCACAACAACAACTGTATTCATTGTGTGCGGGGAATATGACACAACGGGGGGGGGGGGGAGTGGACAGCACAGCCAACACCTACATACACAGTTCCGCGAATGGGCCAGCATAAGCCAATCTACAATTCATCGTTGAAAGCGCAACAACAAGAGATTCAGTCTGTTGTATACCAAGTTATCAATAGTTCACAATGGGAAGTGCAAACAAAATTTTCACGGATTAGTTATCAAGCAACGAAAGACATGACACAAATATCGTTCGAATGCACAACCAATCTAATCCCTGATAAAATAGACATTCCACTTCAAGTACGTGATTTCCATAGAGAACCAACGAAGCGACAGTCATTTGGATTTAACAGTGATGAATACAAAAAGAGGTGATAGAAAACTTCGAACATTCGATCAAAGTTGAAAGCATGAGCAAATCGTATATGTTCGATTATTATTTGTACGAACATTCGATCAAAGTTTAAAAGAATGAGTAAATCATATGTATTTGATTTGATAACAATGTTCGACTATTCTTTACGATAACGTGAAAAGGGAACGTTTCGTATCTCAAAAGAAGCCGTATGGCGTATCGTGTCTGGGTTGAGATACACCTGCGTGTGTTCCACGCACCGCCGGATCCGGATTTCGCAGCTAAATGATGAAACTGTCCTTATTGTCCAGAGAGGCTCGAACACATATGATGTGTCGGCGACGAGTGTGACGATCGGTATCTGCAGCATGGTACTGCTTGTCCGCGATATTTACCAGCACATTGAAACGGCACACCACAGCTCTTGTCAAGCTAATTGCTAAATTATGTAATAGAACGCCCATGCTCCCAAAATGTACCAATGAGTTGAGTCCAGGGTCCGCGCTGGACCAAAATATACTTTTGCCAATTAATTTGCTAAATGAAAATATTTTTTGCCAAATTCTTTTAGAAATTGCCAAATGCTATCTCTGATAGTATCATTTTCTGCAACATTGAGTCTTATTTTGTGGTTTATCATAGACAAATAAACCAATCACCGAACAATACAATTGTCGAAGGGTTGCTTCATCAAAAGGGCACATTACAAGAGGATTAACTATGTAAACATCACCACCACACTAACTAATGGTATTCCCTCAACAATCAATGCTAATGCTATCAGATATATCCCCGGGCGTATACCCAGGTACACCATTATAAATCCCCGGGAGTATACCCAGGTACACCATTATAAATCCCCGGGCGTATACCCAGGTACACCATTATAAATCCCCCGGCGTATACCCCGGTACACAATTATAAATCCCCAGGCGTATACCAAGGTACACCATTATAAATCCCCAGGCGTATACCAAGGTACACCATTATAAATCCCCGGGCGTATATCCAGGTACACCATTATAAATCCCCGGGCGTATACCCAGGTACACCATTATAAATCCCCAGGCGCATATCCCGGTACACAATTATAAATCCCCAGGCGTATACCAAGGTACACCATTATAAATCCCCGGGCGTATACCCAGGTACACCATTATAAATCCCCGGGCGTATACCCAGGTACACCATTATAAATCCCCGGGCGTATACCCAGGTACACAATTATTAATCCCCTGGCGTATATCCAGGTACACAATTATAAATCCCCGGGCGTATACCCAGGTACACCATTATAAATCCCCGGGCGTATACCCAGGTACACAATTATTAATCCCCTGGCGTATATCCAGGTACACCATTATAAATCCCCGGGCGTATACCCAGGTACACCATTATAAATCCCCGGGCGTACACCCCGGTACAGCATTACAAATTCCCAGGCGTATACCCCGGTACAGCATTACAAATTCCCAGGCGTATACCCCGGTACAGCATTATAAATTCCCAGGCAAATACCCCGGTACACCATTATAAATCCCCGTCGTATACACAGGTACACAATTATTAATCCCCTGGCGTATATCCAGGTACACCATTATAAATCCCCGGGCGTATACCCAGGTACATCATTATAAATCCCCGGGCGTATACCCCAGTACAGCATTACAAATTCCAATGCGCATACCCCGGTACACAATTTTATTCCCGGGCGTATACCCCGGTAGACAATTATTAATCCCCTGGCGTATATCCAGGTACACCATTATAAATCCCCGGACGTATACTCAGGTACACCATTATGAATCCCCGGGCGTATACCCCGGTACACCATTATAAATCCCCGGGCGTATACACAGGTACATCATTATAAATCACCGGGCGTATACCCCGGTACAGCATTATAAATCCCCGGGCGTATACCAAGGTACAACATTATAAATCCCCGGGCGTATACCAAGGTACACCATTATAAATCCCCCTGAGTATACCCCGATACAGCATTATAAATCAAGCGTTAATCAGACGTATTATGACATCAACATGGCAGCGTTTCTTATTTGTATATGTAACAACTATGATATAATAGCTAGCCAGGCCATGAATTCATTTTATAACATAATTTTCCTCTGAACCCGTCTTCATATATTTAGTAAGACACACGTGTATTATCGGCACGCATATTGACGTAAGAGCTAAGCGCAATGTTATCAACCAATGTTATTATTATGTCTTTTAGGATATAATTATGATATTCAATTTTTGTTGGTTTATTTAGTGTTGACTGAGAGATAAACATGGGTGATAAGGGTGTTTTAACAATTTTGTCAGCATTAAAAGACCATTTAAAATTGAAATATAATATTTCATGAAGATGTCTTTACATCCACTTGTCGTCAATAAATCAGTATTATCGTTTGTTAAACTCAACCATTTCGATATCGTTTTTCCTTTCTAAAATGTGATTATGTGATAAAAAAAAGGATCTCAAACCTCTCGCAATACTATACGAAATTCAATAACCTTGTCCACAGACTACAGACTATCTTCGATTCGAGCCTCGCCATAGTGCTTGACTCGAATCGAAGTTAGTGCATTCGGTTAATATAGTTTCGTTCAAAATTGCGACTCATTAAATATCCTATAAATGTATCAATCAATATTATTTCAAGCGATAATCGTTACTCGACCTGTAACAGTTGCTGTTTGCTGTAATATACTGTATAGAAGTATACTGACGATAGAGTTATCCTTCGTGGACATGTAATCTATATCTATATTTGCGAATGTCTGTCTATCTGTCTGTCTGTGTTCTATAGAAATTCACAAGGGACCATCTATATGATGCCAAATGGGTCTACTAGGAGTAGCTTTTTACGAGAAAGATAATGGTCGGGTTAGAATTTTCTAAAGTGACGCCGTTGTTGTCAGGGGCAGAAAAGGGGGAGGGGCAGAAAAAAAATGTGTCGCCGATTGCCACCAAACTTATATATAATCATTCCCATAATATGAGGATTCTAATGGGGTGGTTTAAATATGGCAAAAGTCGCGCCGTTCGCGTCAGGGGTGCCCGGAAAGGGGGGGGGGGGCAGATTTTTGTTCTGTCGCCGATTACACGAAACTTACATTATATTCATCCCCATGATATGAAGAATCCAACGGTGTGGTTTAAATTTGTCAAAAGTGGCGCCGTTTGAGTCAGGTATGAACGGAAGGGGAGAGGGGCGCCAAAATTGATAAAACTAATTTTAGCGCCGATTTCCACCAAATTGATATATATATTCTTCATGATACAAGGAATCTAATTGTGCGATTTAACAACGCCAAATTGTTGTTTTTGGATGAGAGATTGGGAAGGGGTGGGCACTAAATTTGATAATAAGTCGTCTATTGCCACCACACTTATACAAAATCATCCCCATGGTGTGAGGAGTCTAATGGTGTGGCTTTTATCTGTCAAATGTGGCCTCATTCGAGTCATGTTTGCATTGAAAGGGACAGGGGCACCAAAATTGATGCACAATGTTTTTAGCGCCAATTTCCACCAAATTGATACACGTTCTTATCCATGATACGAGGAATCTAATCGTGATTTAAAGACGCCATAGTGGTGTTGTTTGGGTGAGAGATGGAGAGGGGAGGGTTTGGCACCAAATTTGATAAAAAAAATTGTTTAGTCGCCGATTATCACCAAACTTATAAACGATCATCTCCATGATATCAGGAGTGTAATTGTGTGGTTTAAGGATGTCACAAGTGGGCCATTCGAGTCAGTGGTGTATAGCAATGAGAGGGACACAACAAATTATATCTATATGTTTAATGCCGATTTCCAATAAATTGATACATATTCTTCTCCGTGATACGAGGAATCTTATCGTGTGGTTTAGATACACGAAATTGGTGCCCTATGGGTGAGAGATATGGGGATCTTAAATTTGATACGAATTGTATACTCGCCAATTTTTACCAATTTCATATATATGCATCTCTAATCTCTAATGAGTCTTAGTGTGTGCAGTTTGAGTCCGAAATAGGGACGGGAGGGTCACCAAAACTGATACAAAATATTTTTATTACCAATTACCATCAAATTCAGACACGTTCTTCTCAAATGATACAAGAAATAAAATCGTGCTGTCTGTCTGTCTTTTTGTCTGTCTGTGTGCGTTCTATATATAACTTCACGCGGTACAATCGAGATGGCACCAATGCGTTCTTAGAGGGGTAACTTTTTACAAGGAAGATAATGGTGCGGGTTAAAATTTTCTAAAATGACGCTGTTGGTGGGAGGGGATATTAAAAAAATATGGTGAAATAGTTTTGTCGCTGAATTCCACCAAACGAATACATAATCACCTTCGCAATATGGCGTTGTTCGAGTCAGCGTTGCATCAACAATTGATTTAATAAACCAAATTCCACCAAATTCATACACGTTTTTTTCTAATGATATAGCATGAATTAAATCACATTTGGTGTCGTTTGCGTCACGGATGGCGAGCGGATATGCACTATCATTGATAATATTGCTATTCGCCCATATCCACATATAAGTAATATACAGTCACCAGGCCATCTCCATATCATGTTAAGTAGTTGGGCGTTCACATTTCACAATCCCGACATATGGTGACCCACATAAGTCACTTGAACAATTATATCTTCTTAACAGTCATATTTATATGAGAATGGCAATCAAGGCATTCACACAATGAGCTAGCAAAAAGAGATAATTAGAAGAAGCATTAAACGTATATTTATCATTCTATTGAAGAGATACATATATTCGTGCAAACTGAGAGACCTCGAACCGTCAGAGGATTGCATATGTATCATAACAAAATTTAGTCTGTTCCATTCAATACAGTTTCCACAAAAAGTTACAATTTGTCAAGAGATATGGAAGGCCTGTTCAAAAATAGTGGTCAAATATAGTTTCTTCTGATATACAAGAAAATGCAGTTAGTACCACAAAACTTTTTCAGGATCCTACCAATACTGACATCTGACAAGGGTTTTAGAACAGACTCATCGACTGACATAAACAACTCAAAATCTCGCTCTGTGCCTGGCACATGCAGCTGATATATAACCGCAGCAACATTTCGTTTAAACTAAGAATATTTAGCCAATATATAGCACCATGAACAGAGGAGCACCTGGAAATTTCTTTGAAACATCTGTATCTTCATGAAGATATGATAGCCAGGTGTCCTCGAGATCTTTGTCCAACCCACTAGATTGATACATATTAATATGTAAAACCCAATTATCATCTTTTATCGAACTAATGTGTTTATGATGTTCATGTATCATATTATAACGTCCAATGTATACGCAGTTGTAACTAAATAAATACTTCATTATTGGTGGAACGGATTAATCGCGATAAACAGAATGACAATTGACAAGGTGAGCCACTACTTATATTCCATGAGTATAATAATCATGTTTTGTGATGCTATTTGAATATACAATTGATGAGAAAACGTATAACACTTTAAGCAAGAGCATTCTCTATTCCCAACAAATATCCACAGCATACATTAACCTGGGCAACGCCGGGTAACCCTGCTAGTACTGTATACAAGCCTACCGACGATAGAGTTATCATTCGTGGACCTGTAATACTGTATAGAAACCTACCGACGATAGAGTTATCATTCGTGGACCTGTAATACTGTATAGAAACCTACCGACGATAGAGTTATCATTCGTGGACCTGTAATACTGTATAGAAACCTACCGACGATATAGTTAATATCCTTCGTGGACCTGTAATACTGTACAGAAGCCTACCCACGATAGAGTTGTCCTTCGTGGACATGTAATACTGTACAGAAGCCTACCCACGATAGAGTTATCCTTCGTGGACATGTAATACTGTACAGAAGCCTACCCACGATAGAGTTATCCTTCGTGGACATGTAATACTGTACAGAAGCCTACCCACGATAGAGTTATCCTTCGTGGACATGTAATACTGTACAGAAGCCTACCCACGATAGAGTTATCCTTCGAGGACCTGTAATACTGTATAGAAACCTACCCACGATAGAGTTATCCTTCGTGGACATGTAATACTGTTCAGAAGCCTACCCACGATAGAGTTATCCTTCGTGGACATGTAATACTGTACAGACGCCTACCCACGATAGAGTTGTCCTTCGTGGACCTGTAATACTGTACAGAAGCCTACCCACGATAGAGTTATCCTTCGTGGACCTGTAATACTGTACAGAAGCCTACCCACGATAGAGTTATCCTTCGAGGACCTGTAATACTGTATAGAAACCTACCCACGATAGAGTTATCCTTCGTGGACATGTAATACTGTACAGAAGCCTACCCACGATAGAGTTATCCTTCGTGGACATGTAATACTGTACAGAAGCCTACCCACGACAGAGTTGTCCTTCGTGGACCTGTAATACTGTACAGAAGCCTACCCACGATAGAGTTATCCTTCGTGGACATGTAATACTATACAGAGGCATACCCACGATAGAGTTATCCTTCGTGGACATGTAATACTGTACAGAAGCCTACCCACGATAGAGTTATCCTTCGTGGACATGTAATACTGTATAGAAACCTACCCACGATAGAGTTGTCCTTCGTGGACCTGTAATACTGTACAGAAGCCTACCCACGATAGAGTTATCCTTCGTGGACCTGTAATACTGTACAGAAGCCTACCCACGATAGAGTTGTCCTTCGTGGACATGTAATACTATACAGAGGCATACCCACGATAGAGTTATCCTTCGTGGACATGTAATACTGTACAGAAGCCTACCCACGATAGAGTTGTCCTTCGTGGACCTGTAATACTGTACAGAAGCCTACCCACGATAGAGTTATCCTTCGTGGACCTGTAATACTGTACAGAAGCCTACCCACGATAGAGTTGTCCTTCGTGGACATGTAATACTATACAGAGGCATACCGACGATATAGTTATCCTTCGTGGACATGTAACACTGTGTAGAAACCAACCGACGATACAGTTATCCTTCGTGGACCTGTAATACTGTACAGAGGCCTACCCACGATAGAGTTGTCCTTCGTGGACATGTAATACTATACAGAGGCATACCGACGATATAGTTATCCTTCGTGGACATGTAACACTGTGTAGAAACCTACCGACGATACAGTTATCCTTCGTGGACCTGCAATACTGTACAGAGGCCTACCCACGATAGAGTTGTCCTTCGTGGACCTGTAATACTGTACAGAAGCCTACCCACGATAGAGTTATCCTTCGTGGACCTGTAATACTGTACAGAAGCCTACCCACGATAGAGTTGTCCTTCGTGGACATGTAATACTATACAGAGGCATACCGACGATATAGTTATCCTTCGTGGACATGTAACACTGTGTAGAAACCTACCGACGATACAGTTATCCTTCGTGGACCTGTAATACTGTACAGAGGCCTACCCACGATAGAGTTATCCTTCGTGGACCTGTAATACTGTACAGAGGCATACCGACGATATAGTTATCCTTCGTGGACATGTAACACTGTGTAGAAACCAACCGACGATACAGTTATCCTTCGTGGACCTGTAATACTGTACAGAGGCCTACCCACGATAGAGTTGTCCTTCGTGGACATGTAATAATGTAGGTTACACTGGTGTAAATAAGGTTCCGAGCGACATCTAGCGGATGCGGGAGGAATATATAGGAGAGAATAAAATAGACACTGGGCCCTGATTGGTCAATAGCCTTGTGTGCTTTTCACATAAAAAAATCATCACACCTCTTCCCTATGATTTCCCATAGGTAAAATAACAATTGGCACAGGAATTAACCCTTTGTAGTGAAGTTTGAATTTTTTGGTGTGGTCTAAAATATGACTGTATTTTTTTATGCGGTTCTGACACTAGTTACGAAAACATAAGATTTAAAGGCGAATTCCCTGCTAGACAGACATGATTTTTTTGTGTAAAAAGTTTCCCAAAATGTCAATTTTTCAGATTTAAAGAAAATTTTGGACCCAACATTTATATTGCCAACACTATACGCTAAAACGTTAGCACTGAGGCCTATGGAAAACATTTACACCAGTGTAACCTAAAGGGAAAATATAGCTTTTTATCATTTTTGATTCCTGTGAGTCACTTTAAAGCATTTTAATGCATTTTACAGAGCCTGGTCTTTCAGTCCAATGAATATCTCATGCTTGGTGTGGCTATTCTTGATGCTGATGTCTTCTTTCACTAACATCAGCCAAAAAAATAGTAAGATTTTTCATAAAAAATGCCAATTTTTCAAGGTATTTTCAAAACATTTCAAGGTGGTAATAGTCACATGATAATGCAAATGACCCATAACATGAGCATGTCAACGACACATATATTAATTGTTATAAGAACCTAATCTAACAAGTATTTTGGATTTTATAGCCAGTGATATACAGATATATATCATAAAAGTGTGTCATTTCCACTGGTGGGTATGGTCATTTGAAGGTTAATAGCACTAAAACTTGGACACATTTAAGAAAATGCTTCAGCAATTCAAAGAGAGCATATCTTTATTCAACTAATTCAATATACACCCACATCCAGTTATCTTGGATCACCCTTGCAGACCTGAAAATGTCATATTTTATTCTTCAATGTGCTGATAAAGTCATGCGCTTGATGCTCAGCTGATCAGATCTGGACTCAATGACCTCACATCACCAGAAGTTCTCTCATGGAAAGAATATTGTACAGTCTTCCATAGCTGATCCAAGTTTGCAACACCAGACCCCTAAAACTGAGTGAAAATGGGGCCTGAACATGACTGGTGGTGGAAAATTGTGCTTTTTTGATGAATAATTTGTTAAAGGGGGTGGGGTTAAATTGTGTGTGATAAATAAAGAACCACAGAAGTGATATTGTTTTTGAACACATTTTTTCCATTGACGGGCAATTCTGAAGAAATGTAGGGAGTTACAATTATTCCGCGAAAAAGCGGGCTATCGCTTTAGGTTACACTGGTGTAAATAAGGTTCCGAGCGACATCTAGCGGATGCGGGAGGAATATATAGGAGAGAATAAAATAGACACTGGGCCCTGATTGGTCAATAGCCTTGTGTGCTTTTCACATAAAAAAATCATCACACCTCTTCCCTATGATTTCCCATAGGTAAAATAACAATTGGCACAGGAATTAACCCTTTGTAGTGAAGTTTGAATTTTTTGGTGTGGTCTAAAATATGACTGTATTTTTTTATGCGGTTCTGACACTAGTTACGAAAACATAAGATTTAAAGGCGAATTCCCTGCTAGACAGACATGATTTTTTTGTGTAAAAAGTTTCCCAAAATGTCAATTTTTCAGATTTAAAGAAAATTTTGGACCCAACATTTATATTGCCAACACTATACGCTAAAACGTTAGCACTGAGGCCTATGGAAAACATTTACACCAGTGTAACCTGTACAGAGGCATACCGACGATAGCGTACAAACGACGATAGAGTTATCCTTCGTCGACCTGTAATAATGTACAGAAACCTACCGACGATAGAGTTATCCTTCGTCGACCTATACTGATGTACATAAACCTACCCGACGATAGCGTTATCCTTCGTCGACCTGTAATAATGTACAGAAACCTACCGACGATAGGGTTATCTTTCGTGAACGACGATATAGTTATCCTTCGTGAACCTGTTACACTGTGTAGAAACCTACCGATTATAGAATTATCCTTCGTAGACCTGAGTTGAGATAAGTTGAACATCGTCCCGAAGTTGTCTTCTGATGATAGTACTTGTTTTTTTACAGGATTTTCTATTTATCGTTTGTGTTTGTTTGGTGTGCCCTTGTTATCGGATTGATCTGTCATCACCTATTCAGAAAGAAACCAAGAAAGGCTGATTCGGCAAACGGTATGTGTTTCTTTGCCCTACAGTTTCATCATTTATTCGTAAGTTTGCAATGTTACTTTAGAATTGGAGCGACCAGTCACTTAATTCGGTCACAAAGAGACTTGTTTGTATTTGCTACAGTTAATTGTCGCGGGGTGAACCGATACATTATGTGTTTCTATTGAAATTAAGTGAGACAAACCTTGAAATAGAGGTCCCCATAAATGAGAAACTAGAACTGGCTAGCGTCACCAACTTTACCATCTTGTGATATCAATATGCTTAGGCCTCAACTGTTACGAGAGACATGGGATCAAATCGAAGTTGCCCAGTTGAAGTTGACGTTCACCAATTATTCACATCGATCAAGCAAATTAGGCGATATATAAACTGAACAGACGAGAAATAGTAATTAAAACAGTGTCAATTTTAGACTATATATATGTATTTCCTAGAAGATAAGGCCTACGCAGAATTAGGTGTCGTGTTGCTAGCCCGATGTGAGGGATAGCGTCACTAAATTCACCATCTAAGGACCTCATTATGTCAGATACACTATTTCAATGCTTGTTCATATATAGGAGTAGTATACGTATGGGGCGATTGCACACTCGACTTCCGGTCTATTCCAACGCGTCACTTCCGGCATACCGGTAACGTAGGGTAGCACACCGACACATCCACCCACTTCCGGTCGATTATGTCAACACTTCCGGTCGGACGAACGGGCAGGTCTACAGTCAAAGCCGGATCGTAAACGGTTCGATCGAGGTGGACTCGTTCAGCGAACAGTGCCTGTCGTGAGATTTAGGAAAGCCTGTCAATCACCAAACTCCATGCAGAGTTCAGCCTCCAACGCAGGACTTATCACAACGAAGGGACTGAACTCTGTTTCCTCTGAACTTTTGTGTTTACATTTTATTGGATATCTGTTTTTAGCAAACACATGTTTACACAAACATGTTAAAAAATAAGCGGCTATATGTATAACAGGGTTTGTGGAAGGGAGACAATTATATCCATCAATGTAAACACAAATGAGTTCAAACAACCCAGTATTATCACTGGCTATTATTTTTTTGTTTTCGATTGTTACCGGAGTAGAACGAAGTAGTTTAATTCAGAATACTCAGGAATACTGGGAATTCCCAATCTATTTCTGTATGAATTCACGCCAGCGAGCTGTTTGTATCTCGATTCGTGAAACCAGTCCTTGGCCATTATAAATACATATTAGTATAGTTGTACTAATTAAACAAGCAATCGGAGTGATTCTATACATGTAGCACAGCTTACGGTGTGTGTTATATTTAGCAATTCGCTCATCAATATTGTATCAGGGTGTTGACCAGGTAACATTAATTTCGCAACAATCTACGCCGGGCGTCAGGCTTTGTTTACACTCTATAGAATGTAGTGAAATTGTATCGCATAACGAGTAAGTACATGCAGTCATCGCGTTCGGTATTGTTTTGTTGACACGTCATTCATCGACATTCAATATGCATGTAGACCAACAAATTTGAGATTGTTTCTCAATTAAACTACATATACATGCACGAGTATGTATTTGTTCGGTGATATGCGGTATAACTCAGACCTCCAATATTCACAAACAGGCCGACAATCCCCTCATGCCACATATAAATAAATTGCTCCTGCACTATGCAGCGTTCGAAGTAATAATAACTATCATCCGTCTATTCAATTCCCTTTTGTAACACTCATCAAAATGTTGTTTATAAGGTTTATATTAAATTTTCGATTCAAATTAACATAAATCATTATGTCAGCACAAGATTGAGGTGGACTCGTTCAGCTATCGATGCCACTTATATTTAGAAAAGCCCACCAGTCGATGGCACATCCTACCGTTTGGATGGTTAGGTTACACGTTGAGTCCTATAAGTTTTATTTACGGTATATGCTAGCTAGCCTCTCAGAAATTATATCATGTTTTTGTGTTTACTTTTTTTTATTTTAGAGTTGTCTTTAGCAAATGACTGTTTGCACAAACATATCATAAAGATATGTGGTTATATGTATTATTCATTACGTTTTGTGGGAGGCAGACATATATATTCCGGCAAATAGGGAATTCTTGACAATGCTACTGATAAATCCGCCCACTTCCGGTCGACGCCAATGCGTCACGTCCGGTAAATCGACAACGTAGGGCAGACCATCGACATATCCGACTCTGATTACATTTCTGCTCGAACGGATAGATATGTCCAGATTTTGTGCACGAAATATACGTTATGCATTTGTAACCGGGTTACAGAGGTTACAAATAAAAATACGACGTGTTTTTGTTACAAATGGTTATCAGAGAATAACTCCAACTAGAAAAATGAAAATATTTCACCTATCCTTGTTAAAAAAGGGTTACAAAGTTAAATTTGGAAGTCGTTTAAAAAATCCGACTTGTTTTTGTTGTTACATGGTTACAAATGCTTATCAGAGAATTACTCCAACTAGGAAATTGAAATATTTCACCCATCCTTGTTTAAAAAGGGTTACAAAGTTACATTTGGAAGTCGTTTTAAAAATGCGACGTGTTTTTTGTTACATAGTTACAAATGCTTATCAGAGAATTACTCCAACTAGGAAAATGAAATATTGCATCTGGACATGACTCATGTATAGTTTACTTAGGTTTAAACAGCACGGGCTCATATTTGTGGTTCACAAATTTAAGGGCCCATCACAGAAATTGTTATGTGCCTATATCTTTGGATTCTGGGCATAAAATATGGATATTGGGACATATCTGGACCGTCCTGCATCATGACATGACTCACGTGTACTTTCCTTTGGTTTAAACTGCACGGGCTCAAATTTGGGGGGTTCTCAATTTTATGGACCCATCATAGAAAATTGTTATGTGCCTAAATCTTTGGATTCTGGGAATCTAATATGGATCCTGGGACATATCTGGACCCTCCTGCATCTGGACATGACTCACGTATAGTTTACTTCGGTTTAAACTGTACGGGCTCAAATTTGGGGTTCACTAATTTAAGGGCCCATCATAGAAATTGTTATCTTTGGATTCTGGCATATATATGATATGGATAATTGGGACATATCTGGACCCCCCCCTGTATCTCGACATGACACAGGAATAGCTGACAGATGTTTTCACTGCATCTGGACATGACTCACGTATAGTTTACTTAGGTTTAAACTGCACGGGCTCATATTTGGGGTTCACCAATTTAAGGGCCAATCATGGAAATTGTTATGTGCCTATATCTTTGGATTCTGGCATATGATATGGATATAAACAAGGATGGGTGAAATATTTAATTGTCCTAACTATGTAACAAAAAACACGTCGCTTTTTTAAAACGACTTCCAAATGTAACTTTGTAACCTTTTTTAAACAAGGATGTAGAAATATTTCATTTTCCTAGTTGGAGTAAATCTCTGATAACATCTTTAACTATGTAACAAAAAACACGTCGGATTTTTGAAACGACTTCCAAATATAACTTTGTAACCCTTTTAAAACAAGGATGGGTGAAATATTTTCATTTTTCTAGTTGGAGTTATTCTCTGAAAAGCATTTGTAATTATGTAACAAAAAGCACGTCGCATTTTTAAAACGACTTCCAAATGTAACTTTGTAACCCTTTTTAAACAAGGATGGGTGAAATATTTAAATTTCCTAGTTGGAGTAATTCTCTGATAAGCATTTATAACTATGTAACAAAAACACGTCGCATTTTTGAAACGACTTCCAAATGTAACTTGGTTACGTTTTCTAAACAAGGATGGGTTAAATATTTCATTTTCCAAGTTGGAGTAATTCTCTGATGAGCATTTGTAACTATGTAACAAAAAATACGTCGCATTTTTGAAACGACTTCCAAATGTAACTTTGTAACCCTTTTCTAACAAGGATTGGTGAAATATTTTCATTTTTCAAGTTGGAGTTATTCTCTGATAACCATTTGTATCTATGTAACAAAAAACACCTCGAATTTTTAAAACGACTTTCAAATGTAACTTTGTAACCCGTTTTAAACAATGATGGGTCAATTATTTCATTTTCCTAGTTAAAGTAATTCTGTGATAACATTTTTAACTATGTAACAAAAAACACGTCACATTTTTTGAAACGACTACCAAATGTAACTTTGTAACCCTTTTCTAACAGGGATTGGTAAAATATTTTCATTTTTCTGTTTGGAGTTATTCTCTGATAACCATTTGTAACTATGTAACAAAAAACACCTCGCATTTTTAAAACGACTTTCAAATGTAACTTTGTAACCATTTTTAAACAATGATGGGTCAATTATTTCATTTTCCTAGTTAAAGTAATACTCTGATAACATTTTTAACTATGTAACAAAAAACGTATACAACAGTGTCTGTCACGAGATTTAGGAAAGCCTTCAGTCGCCAAACTCCATGCAGAGTTCAGCCTCCAACGCAGGACTTATCATAACGAAGGGACCGAACTCTGTTTCCTCTGAACTTTTGTGTTTACATTTTATTAAATATCTGTTTTTAGCAAACACATGTTTACACAAATATGTTATAAACATATGTAGCTATATGTATAACGGGGTTAGTGGGAGGGAGACAATATATCCATCAATGTAAACACAAATGAGTTCAAACAAACCAATATTATCACTGGTTATTTTTTGTTTTGTGTGCATACATATATTATATTGCAATAAACCTATATCATATTATTCACTTAACTTATTGCAGTTGGGATATATGTATGGTCATACAAACAAACAAAATGACACAAAAACAGATTGATATCAGGAATAAAATGTATTTGGATCAAAATTACAAGGTGTTATTCACAGGAACAGATGAAACACAATTCTATCTGAACAAAAAGACCCGGATAGTGATTACAAGAGGACATCCTTATATTACTTTGGTGCACAAAAGGAAAAAAATGTGTTTTGATGTGGTCTTATGGCGGAAACTTTGCAATATAAAAATTCCTGATTGTATTCTGCAGTCGTATATAAATGAAGAAACAGGATAGACTATTTTTTATTTTAGTTTTGAACATCATTCAGTAAACTGCAAAAAGGTTATTGTTATAAATATGGATCTTGTTGAACAAAATTCCTTATTTATTAAAACACTCAACGAGTTGAAAGATCATCATGTCAATTTGATCTTCAACAGTTATATTCAGCACAAACGGATCAGTTTTGAGGAACAGGACTGTGCAGTAAAGTTAGATTCATCTGATGTATGCAACCAGCTAATACAGATATTCTATGAAAAATACACTGCATTTTCTGTTATTCTAACATTTATCAACACACATTTTTTTGCGGAACTCAGTGACAACTCAGCTGTTACTGTTATGCACCAGATGTTGGATGAAGACTGGCAGTCAAGCACATTCAACGAACAATGGAAATGTGAAATAGTTCACCAGTTATACAACAAAATTGAAAAAATATTAACAGAACAATGACAGAACAACATGATAAAAGAATTTTTTGGAGAGTTATTACTATGATGTTGAAAAACCAGCATCATTCTCTGGTTTAGATAAACTCTATCAAGTATTGAAAGGAAATGGACAATATTCATACAGCAGATCATACCTTGCCAAGTGGTTACAAAAACAAGATCCACATACTTTACATGGACAAGTGAAAAGAAAGTTCAAAACACTTAAAATGATTGTTTCGGGAGTTGACGATTTGTGGGAAATGGATTTATTATCTGTGCAAAACCTTAAAAAATCTAACAATGGTATACAATATCTCCTTGTTGTAATTGATGTGTTTTCTAAATTCCTGTTTGTGCGGCCAATAAAGCGTAAAACGGCACAAAATGTCATTGAAGCACTAAAGGATATACTGGTAGTAACAAAACGAACGCCCAAGCATGTCAGATCAGATGCTGGTCTAGAATTCAGCAACAGACTGGTTAAATCTCTCTTTTCTCATTATAATATTCACTACTACCCCACCTCAAACGAAATGCATGCATCAGTAGCTGAGAGAGTCAATAAAACTCTCAAGAAAATATTATTCCAATATTTTGACAAATACAGGACTTATAAATATGTGGATATTCTGCAAAAGTTAATCAAAGGTTATAATCACACCCCCCCCCCCCCACAGATCATTGAATTATATATCACCTAGCCAAGTCAACAAAAACAATGAATCGAGTATATGGGCGTTCCAATATCTACACACTAATACTATATATAAAACAAAGGTGCGTTTCAAATTAAAAATTGGAGACCTTGTCCGGGTGTCATTCTTCAAAAATAAATTCCGCAGATCATATCAACAACAGTGGTCTACTGAAGTGTTTAAAGTTAAAACAAGATTCACAAAACAAGCACTACCACTCTATAAACTTGAAGATCTTGCGGGGGAGAGGGTCAAAGGTTGGTGGTATCAAGATGAGATAAAATTGGTTATAAAGAGTGAAAAATCATTGTGGTTGGTTGAGAAGATTATAAAAACCAGAAGGAGGAATGGTCGAAAAGAATATTTAGTCAAATACGAAGGGTTTCCAGATAAATTCAATGAGTGGCGACAAAGCCTTGATATAAAAACTATTACAAAAAAATGACGGATAGATATGTTTACTGCAGCAGCAATGGTTTCGAAGATTACTTCCCGGAAAACACATCTTATCAGTTCAGAGTTCGGATGAACAAAACACTACAGCTTAGTGTGGATTGGTCACTCGGACTTATTGCATTTGCATATTTATCAACTGATACAGATTTGTCAGCCAAATTAGCAAAGAGCCTTCTCATCCATGTTTCATTAATAGAAAGTTCAATTTTTAATGGTGTTGAGAGACCAATATTAAGACGAATAGATCCGGTTATATATGAAACATATTGGACTGCTGGTGGAGGCTATGTACCATATGTTCCGATTCGCACAGAAGTGGTTTCTGAGTTTGAGATCAATATAACGGATGATAATCTCCAACCTGCTTTATTCATTACGGATCCTGTGTCTGTTGTGCTTCATTTTAAACCACCACTGTAATTATCAATACCTCAATCTATATTCCAGACGCCAAAAAATGGCTGGAATATATAACCAGTACCAACAAAGCTGTCAATCAGTCTCAAGCTACGGTGCCGCCAATAACGGTTGTGTCAACAAATCAAGAAGTTGTCAATCGTGTCAAAGACGAACTTGCGAGAGAGGCAGCCAAATATCAAACTGACACTGGGAAACATAAAAAAAAGGTGTGCAGACGAAAAAGACGTACAAAACAAGCACGAAGACCTGAATATAAGAAACAAACACACAAGAAACAGTCAACTGTGAGAAAAAAACGTGTCAGAGATATATTTTCGGATTAATTATGGCGATGATAAACAAAGATCTATTCCAGGAGGGAATGCCAGAAGAGTTGTCATTGTTTGGTGTTCCTGCAACGCAAACCGCAGTTGAACAATTATATTATCAAGAAGTTAGACCGATTTCGCAGGTTGTGCAAAATTCTCCGATTGATTTCAACGTGTGCTCACAGAATTCTTTAGATTATATTGATCTGCACAACACTAAACTGTATATCAAACTTAATCTTACCAAAACAGGTTCAGCCAAAATACCATCCACAGAAAAGATTGGGCCTGTTAACCTATTTCTTCAGTCCTTATGGTCTCAAATTGATGTTTCGTTCAACTCCAACACTATTACTCCGACAAACACAAATTATGCGTACAGTGCAATGATGCAGACTCTGTTGTATGGCAATCAGGCTGCTGCGGACACATATTTGCAAACACAAATGTTTTACAAAGACACAGCCGGAGAAATGGTTAATGCTGAGTTGAGAGGTGGAAACCTAGGATTCTATGAGCGATCAAAGCTCACACAATCCGGAAACACAGTTGAAATGAAAGGCTGTTTATTTAATGATTTGTTCAGAATGAAAAAATATCTACTTAATGGAATAAATGTTCAACTAAGACTGTATAGAAACAAAAGTAGTTTCTGTTTGATGTCAAAGGAAATTAATCCCGACTATAATGTCAAAATACAAGATATTGTACTGCATGTGGCTCGAGTTCGTTTGAACCCTGCATTGTTGTATGCACACGCAGAATTCTTAAAAAGTGCAAATGCCAAATATCTTTTTAAACGTAGTGATGTCAAAACAAATTCAATATCAACCGGTTTAACCCGGTTTACTTGGGATAATTTATTTCAAGCAAACCGGCCGCTTAAAGTTGCTATAGGATTAGTTTCATCTGATGCAGTATCGGGGGATTACAAGTTAAATCCCTACAATTTCAAACATTCAAATGTTACTAAGGTGGCCCTTTTTGCAGATGGTCAACCTGTAGATTCAAGTCCACTGAATCTCAATTTCACAGCGACCACTGCGAAAAATTGTTATATTCCTGCTTATACAAATTTTTTGAAGAACACAGGCAACTGGATGAAAAACAAAGGCAGTTTGATAGAACCTTCAGACTATTCAAATGGCTACTGTTTATATGTGTTTGATTTAGAACCATATATGGATCGAAATAAATTTATTCCTCTACTGAAAACATCTAATATAAGACTAGATATTCAGTTTTCTTCGCCATTAACTGAAACAACCTCATGTATTGTATATGCTGAATTTTCGGGATACTTTGAGGTGACTCAAAACCGAGATATTATACACACACAGTAGCAACACAATGCAAACCTATATTGATGAAAACTCCTTGAAGTTTCAATCACCAACAAATATTGCTGTTGTGGGATGTACCAGTAGTGGAAAAACATTCCTCGTCAAAAGGATATTAGAGAATTCAAAAACTATGTTCTCTCAACCTGTGCAAGCAACCTACCTGTGTTATAATACTTGGCAGCCTCTATACGAGACACTGTCAAAGAATATTGTTTTCTATAAAGGAATACCTTCTAATGAGACAATAGACAAATGGTTGCAACAAACTGAAGGTCACAAATTATTAATTCTAGATGATCTGATGTCACAGGTTTGCAACAATCTTGATGTGTTGAATTTATTTACAGTCAAATGTCATCATTGTAATGTATCTAATATATTTATTTCACAGAACTTGTTTGCTCAAGGCCGATCTATGAGAACAATTTCCCTTAATACACATTACTTTCTTTTGTTTGAGAATCGCAGGTGTGTGCAGCAGGTACTCGCATTGGCCAGACAGGCATTTCCTGATAAATATAATTTTTTTCTCGATGCATATTATTCTGCAACTAAATCTCGTTATGGGTATATATTACTTGACTTTCATCCAAAGTCAGACAGACGTTTGCAATTGAGAAGCAAAATATTTCCATCTGAAAACGCAATTATTTACGCGTCAAAGGAATGAAGATTGGAAAATATTTCAACTTCCTCACTTCATTGCTGAGAAGTAAAGTGGATCACAGAAAACTTATTCTACAAAGTTCACCAAAAGATGCTATCAAATTTCTGGCAGAATGTGTACTCAATATTATTCGTGGAAATATTTCTGTATCACGTGACAGTGAACGAAAATTATATAAATACAGAGCAATCTTAAGAGAAATTGTTCAAAAGAATGTGCCTTGACAGTGCGCAGACAAAAACTAACTCAAGTTATACATCTGTTGACAATAGTGATCAGAGCTGTTTTACGCTTATTTACAGAATGTCAAGGAAATTGATACTTATTCCGGAAGAAGAACATGTTAGTATGTGTCAAAAGCTGAACAATGATAAACAAAGTGTTGATATTTCTATGTCACAAATAGAAAAGAGTGACTACTACAAACAAAACTGTCAGCCGGTTTGTTCAGAAACTATATCCAATGAGTGTACCAAAGACAGCAAATCACAAATAGAAAACAGTGACTACTACAAACAAAACTGTCAGCCAGATTGTTCAGAGGCTATATCCAATGAGTGTACCAAAGACTGCAAACCAACTGCCAAAATATCCAAAATAAAAAAACAAAAAATCAAATGGCTCACTTTGTGAATGTATTGATGGTATGCAAACTACTATTTATATATACATATAACACATACATATATATATCTATATATTCTTTCCCTTTTTTTGTAAATATTTATATGTAGTTACTTTTCGTTTGTTTGTATTAAACTGTTTTGTAAATAGATTCATGTTTAGTTCAACAAATTCCCAATGATATTTATATCAAACAAAAATCAGGGGGGTTGTTGCAAACAATATTTGCATAAATGTTTATATATATTTAATGTTGGTATATGCAAATTAGCAGCTGTTAACTTACTGAGCTGTGCCACTCTTATACAAGCTGAAGTTTGCTATATATTGATATTGTCTATATAAATAATGTTTGTGTCTGTTGGGTATATTTTAGCTTATAGTTACACCAAATGGTTCACTATATATTTATTCTGAATAAGCACAAAGACTGCTTGATAACTATCACAGGATTATTTTTGTGTAAACCACGTTATGCAGAACCAAGAGGCACAAAATGTTTCAACTCCCAGATTTGATTGTGACAAATGTAATAGAAATTATGCAAATCATAGCTCGTTGAGGAAACACAAGATTATGCATGATGAGGATTATATATGTGAATTGTGCAACAAAGAGTTTAAGACAAATGAAACTTTGAGTAGACATCTCAGGAATATTCACAAAAGAGAGCCAAGAAAAAGGCAGAAAGTTGAATCGATTCAGAGCTCAAATAGAACAACAACAAAAACGCCAAAAGTTGAAACGATTCAGAGCTCAAATAGAACAATACAACCACCAAATATCATTAATCAAGTTCTTAATGATAGTATATCAGCAGAGGGACAATCGAATGACTCTAGTGACAGTGAACTGGAAAATGAAACTTCAGCGTTGAATAAGATTGTGACTGTGGTGAAAATTAAACCAGCAAACAGGCCGGAAACAGATGATATGATTGTGTTTTTCGCTAACAACAGAAAAAAGATTTTGACCATTCTGGAGGAAAAAATGCAGCGATATAATGGAATGAAATGGCATCTCAGTCTGTGCATTTCAATGTTCGAGCCAAGCGATGAGCAGGGTGGAGAGGATAGTGTTATAGAGACACACTTTCGAACGCAACTATTCAAGTGTGTGACCAGTGATCAATTGGACATTGCCGATATTAATACTGGGTTTCACAAAATGTTCGAATCATTCAACACCTTTATACATAGGGGCAGTGGTTGGAGAATAAGGAGAATACAGCATTTGGATATCAGTATGGCAATGTATAAACCTTTGTCAGCCAGCAGCTATATAGCAACGCCAAGCGAGCTAACTCATTCACGATCGATAATCAATGTAGTAAACAATGATGAATACTGCTTCGTGTGGGCTGTTTTGGCTAGTGTACACCGAAAAATGAACAATCCGAACCGTATGAGCACTTATTTGCCATACAAAGACAGCCTTCGGTTGAACGGATTGACTTTTCCAATGAAAATAGAAGATATCACAAAGTTTGAGCGGATGAACAATATATCTGTGAACGTATTTGGCTATGAGGACAAACAGGTGTTCCCTTTAAGGATAACTAATATATATCCTCCAAACGAGCCTCATGCAGACCTGCTATTGTTTCACAATGAAGATAAAACACATTATACATGTATAAAAGATTTGGATAGACTCTTAACAAGATTCAAAAGGCAAACATCACACAAGAACTATTTTTTCTGTAGATTTTGTCTGTGTTCATTTCGAACTTGGACTGACAGGGATGCACATATGCAGGATTGTCAAGCTTTCGGCTTTCAAAAAACCTGTTATCCTGCAGAAAAGGATAAAATTGTGCGATTCAATGAATACAACAAAAAATTTGTAATCCCATTCTGCATCTATGCTGACCTGGAAACGACTGTTGAGCAAATTAGCAAATGCGACCCAAACCCTGACATTTCCTCCAGCACACCATATGCAAATCTCAATCCACTCAGTTTTGGAATCAAACGTGTTTGCAAGGTGGATGAGACCTATACAAAACCTACATTTATCTATAGCTCAGACACTGGTGTTATAGACTATTTTCTAGAAAAACTATTTGAGGAGGTTGAGGAAATTGAAAGTATTTTAGAGGAAACAGCTGATATGATCATCACGGAAAAGCAGCAACTGGACTTTGAAACAGCAACGGAATGTTATAATTGCAATAGAAAGTTTAACGAAAACAGAAGGAAATGCCGCCACCACTGCCATGTCAGCGGGCTCTACAACGGACCCAGTTGCGATGGCTGTAATTTGCATCTCAAAGCGCCTTTATTTATTCCCGTGATTATGCACAATCTTCGTGGATTTGATTCGCATCTTATATGTCAAGCTATGGGAAAGTTCGGCGAACCTATTACATGTATACCGTTGCATGATATGCGGTATAACTCAGACCTCCAATATTCACAAACAGGCCGGCAATTCCCTCATGCCACACATAAATAAATTGCTCCTGTACTATGCAGCGTTCGAAGCAATAATAACTATCATCCGTCTATTCAATTCCTTTTTGTAACACTCATCAAAATGTTGTTTATAAGGTTCATATTAAATAATCGATTCACATTAACATAACTCATTCTGTCAGATCACAAGATTGATGTGGCCTCGTTCAGCTATCGATGCCACTTCTTATATTTAGAAAAGCCCACCAGTCGATGGCACATCCTACCGTTTGGATGGTTAGGTTACACGTTGAGTCCTATAAGTTTTATTTACGGAATATGCTAGCTAGCCTCTCAGAATTCTATCATGTTTTTGTGTTTACTTTTTTTAATTTTACAAAGTTACATTTGGAAGTCGTTTTAAAAATGCGACGTGTTTTTTTGTCGCACAGTTACAAATGGTTATCAGAGAATAACTCCAACTAGAAAAATGAAAATATTTCACCCATCCTAGTTTAAAAAGGATTACAAAGTTATATTTGGAAGTCGTTTCAAAAATGTGACGTGTTTTTTGTTACATGGTTACAAATGCTTATCAGAGAATTACTCCAACTAGGAAATTTAAATATTTCACCCATCCTTGTTTAAAAAGGGTTACAAAGTTACATTTGGAAGTCGTTTCAAAAATGCGACGTGTTTTCTTTTACAAAGTTACAAATGCTTATCGAAGAATAACCGCAACTAGAAAAATGAAACTATTTCACCCGTCTTTGTTAAAATGGGTTACAAACTTACATTTTCAAGCCGTTTTAAAAATGCGACGTGTTTTTTGTTACATAGTTACAAAATTAATGCTTATCAGAGAATTACTCCAACAAGGAAATTGAAATATTTCACCCATCCTTGTTTAAAAAGGGTTACAAAGTTGCATTTGGAAGTCGTTTAAAAATGCGACGTGTTTTTTGTTACATAGTTACAAATGGTTATCAGAATAACTCCAACCAGGAAAATGAAAATTATTCACCTATCCTTGTTAAAAAAGGGTTACAAGTTACATTTGGAAGTCGTTTCAAAAATGCGACGTATTTTTTGTTACATAATTACAAATGCTTATCAGAGAATAAGTCCAACAAGGAAAATGAAAATATTACACCCATCCTTGTTTTAAAAGGGTTACAAAGTTACATTTGGAAGTCGTTTCAAAAATGCGACGTGTTTTTTGTTACATAGTTAAAAATGTTATCAGAGAATTACTTTAACTAGGAAAATGAAATAATTGACCCATCATTGTTTAAAAAGGGTTACAAAGTTACATTTGAAAGTCGTTTTAAAAATGCGAGGTGTTTTTTGTTACATAGTTACAAATGGTTATCAGAGAATAACTCCAAACAGAAAAATGAAAATATTTTACCAATCCCTGTTAGAAAAGGGTTACAAAGTTACATTTGGTAGTCGTTTCAAAAAATGTGACGTGTTTTTTGTTACATAGTTAAAAATGTTATCAGAGAATTACTTTAACTAGGAAAATGAAATAATTGACCCATCATTGTTTAAAACGGGTTACAAAGTTACATTTGAAAGTCGTTTTAAAAATTCGAGGTGTTTTTTGTTACATAGATACAAATGGTTATCAGAGAATAACTCCAACTTGAAAAATGAAAATATTTCACCAATCCTTGTTAGAAAAGGGTTACAAAGTTACATTTGGAAGTCGTTTCAAAAATGCGACGTATTTTTTGTTACATAGTTACAAATGCTCATCAGAGAATTACTCCAACTTGGAAAATGAAATATTTAACCCATCCTTGTTTAGAAAAGGTAACCAAGTGACATTTGGAAGTCGTTTCAAAAAATGCGACGTGTTTTTGTTACATAGTTATAAATGCTTATCAGAGAATTACTCCAACTAGGAAATTGAAATATTTCACCCATCCTTGTTTAAAAAGGGTTACAAAGTTACATTTGGAAGTCGTTTTAAAAATGCGACGTGTTTTTTGTTACATAGTTACAAATGGTTAACAGAGAATAACTCCAACTAGCAAAATGAAAATATTTCACCTATCCTTGTTAAAAAAGGGTTACAAAGTTACATTTGGAAGTCGTTTAAAAATGCGACGTGTTTTTTGTTACATAGTTACAAATGTTCATCAGAGAATTACTCCAACTAGGAACATGAAATATTTCACCCATCCTTGTTTAGAAAAGGTTACAAAGTTACATTTGGAAGTCGTTTAAAAAATGCGACGCGTTTTGTTACATAGTTACAAATGCTTATCAGAGAATTGCTCCAACTAGGAAATTTAAATATTTCACCCATCCTTGTTTAAAAAGGGTTACAAAGTTACATTTGGAAGTCGTTTTAAAAATGCGACGTGCTTTTTGTTACATAATTACAAATGCTTTTCAGAGAATAACTCCAACTAGAAAAATGAAAATATTTCACCCATCCTTGTTTTAAAAGGGTTACAAAGTTATATTTGGAAGTCGTTTCAAAAAATCCGACGTGTTTTTTGTTACATAGTTAAAGATGTTATCAGAGATTTACTCCAACTAGGAAAATGAAATATTTGACCCATCCTTGTTTAAAAAAGGTTACAAAGTTACATTTGGAAGTCGTTTTAAAAAAGCGACGTGTTTTTTGTTACATAGTTAGGACAATTAAATATTTCACCCCTCCTTGTTTATATCCATATCATATGCCAGAATCCAAAGATATAGGCACATAACAATTTCCATGATTGGCCCTTAAATTGGTGAACCCCAAATATGAGCCCGTGCAGTTTAAACCTAAGTAAACTATACGTGAGTCATGTCCAGATGCAGTGAAAACATCTGTCAGCTATTCCTGTGTCATGTCGAGATACAGGGGGGGGGGGTCCAGATATGTCCCAATTATCCATATCATATATATGCCAGAATCCAAAGATAACAATTGCTATGATGGGGCCCTTAAATTAGTGAACCCCAAATTTGAGCCCGTACAGTTTAAACCGAAGTAAACTATACGTGAGTCATGTCCAGATGCAGGAGGGTCCAGATATGTCCCAGGATCCATATTAGATTCCCAGAATCCAAAGATTTAGGCACATAACAATTTTCTATGATGGGTCCATAAAATTGAGAACCCCCCAAATTTGAGCCCGTGCAGTTTAAACCAAAGGAAAGTACACGTGAGTCATCTCAAGATGCAGGACGGTCCAGATATGTCCCAATATCCATATTTTATGCCCAGAATCCAAAGATATAGGCACATAACAATTTCTGTGATGAGCCCTTAAATTTGTGAACCCCAAATATGAGCCCCTGCAGTTTAAACCTAAGTAAACTATACCGAGTCATGTCCAGTTGCAGGATGGTCCATATATGTCCCAATATCCATATTTTATGCCCAGAATCCAAAGATATAGGCACATAACAATTTCTGTGATGGGCCCTTAAATTTGTGAACCACAAATATGAGCCCGTGCTGTTTAAACCTAAGTAAACTATACATGAGTCATGTCCAGATGAAATATTTCATTTTCCTAGTTGGAGTAATTCTCTGATAAGCATTTGTAACTATGTAACAAAAAACACGTCGTATTTTTAAAACGACTTCCAAATGTAACTTTGTAACCCTTTTTAAACAAGGATGGGTGAAATATTTCAATTTCCTAGTTGGAGTAATTCTCTGATAAGCATTTGTAACCATGTAACAACAAAAACAAGTCGGATTTTTTTAAACGACTTCCAAATTTAACTTTGTAACCCTTTTTTAACAAGGATAGGTGAAATATTTTCATTTTTCTAGTTGGAGTTATTCTCTGATAACCATTTGTAACAAAAACACGTCGTATTTTTATTTGTAACCTCTGTAACCCGGTTACAAATGCATAACGTATATTTCGTGCACAAAATCTGGACATATCTATCCGTTCGAGCAGAAATGTAATCAGAGTCGGATATGTCGATGGTCTGCCCTACGTTGTCGATTTACCGGACGTGACGCATTGGCGTCGACCGGAAGTGGGCGGATTTATCAGTAGCATTGTCAAGAGTTCCCTATTTGCCGGAATATATATGTCTGCCTCCCACAAAACGTAATGAATAATACATATAACCACATATCTTTATGATATGTTTGTGCAAACAGTCATTTGCTAAAGACAACTCTAAAATAAAAAAAAGTAAACACAAAAACATGATATAATTTCTGAGAGGCTAGCTAGCATATACCGTAAATAAAACTTATAGGACTCAACGTGTAACCTAACCATCCAAACGGTAGGATGTGCCATCGACTGGTGGGCTTTTCTAAATATAAGTGGCATCGATAGCTGAACGAGTCCACCTCAATCTTGTGCTGACATAATGATTTATGTTAATTTGAATCGAAAATTTAATATAAACCTTATAAACAACATTTTGATGAGTGTTACAAAAGGGAATTGAATAGACGGATGATAGTTATTATTACTTCGAACGCTGCATAGTGCAGGAGCAATTTATTTATATGTGGCATGAGGGGATTGTCGGCCTGTTTGTGAATATTGGAGGTCTGAGTTATACCGCATATCATGCAACATTTGAGTACCGAACAAATACATACTCGTGCATGTATATGTAGTTTAATTGAGAAACAATCTCAAATTTGTTGGTCTACATGTATATTGAATGTCGATGAATGACGTGTCAACAAAACAATACCGAACGCGATGACTGCATGTACTTACTCGTTATGCGATACAATTTCACTACCTTCTATAGTGTGTAAACAAAGCCTGACGCCCGGCGTAGATTGTTGCGAAATTAATGTTACCTGGTCAACACCCTGATACAATATTGATGAGCGAATTGCTAAATATAACACACACCGTAAGCTGTGCTACATGTATAGAATTACTCCGATTGCTTGTTTAATTAGTACAACTATACTAATATGTATTTATAATGGCCAAGGACTGGTTTCACGAATCGAGATACAAACAGCTCGCTGGCGTGAATTCATACAGAAATAGATTGGGAATTCCCAGTATTCCTGAGTATTCTGAATTAAACTACTTCGTTCTACTCCGGCGACAATCGAAAACAAAAAATAATAGCCAGTGATAATACCGGGTTGTTTGAACTCATTTGTGTTTACATTGATGGATATAATTGTCTCCCTCCCACAAACCCTGTTATACATATAGCCGCTTATTTTTTAACATGTTTGTGTAAACATGTGTTTGCTAAAAACAGATATCCAATAAAATGTAAACACAAAAGTTCAGAGGAAACAGAGTTCAGTCCCTTCGTTGTGATAAGTCCTGCGTTGGAGGCTGAACTCTGCATGGAGTTTGGTGATTGACAGGCTTTCCTAAATCTCACGACAGGCACTGTTCGCTGAACGAGTCCACCTCGATCGAACCGTTTACGATCCGGCTTTGACTGTAGACCTGCCCGTTCGTCCGACCGGAAGTGTTGACATAATCGACCGGAAGTGGGTGGATGTGTCGGTGTGCTACCCTACGTTACCGGTATGCCGGAAGTGACGCGTTGGAATAGACCGGAAGTCGAGTGTGCAATCGCCCCATACGTATACTACTTATAGGCATGTTATATTCCACATAAGTATGTGTATAAGTATGTGTATAAGTATGTGTATAAGTATGTGTATAAGTATGTGTATAAGTATGTGTATAAGTATGTGTATAAGTATGTGTATAAGTATGTGTATAAGTATGTATATAAGTATGTGTATAAGTATGTGTATAAGTATGTGTATAAGTATGTGTATAAGTATGTGTATAAGTATGTGTATAAGTATGTGTATAAGTATGTGTATAATTATGTGTATAAGTATGTGTATAAGTATGTGTATAAGTATGTGTATAAGTATGTGTATAAGTATGTGTATAAGTATGTGTATACGTATGTGTATAAGTATGTGTATAAGTATGTGTATAAGTATGTGTATAAGTATGTGTATAAGTATGTGTATAAGTATGTGTATAAGTATGTGTATAAGTATGTGTATAAGTATGTGTATAAGTATGTGTATAAGTATGTGGCATAAGTATGCATCTTCTACTGGCGGATGTCTTGTGTTGTCTTTGAATTTGTTTTTCCTTGTTTTGTTGTCGATTATTGTTTTCCCATTTCTGTCGCTGTGTGATTTCGTTTAGTTTGATATCTTGCATGTGTATGTATTTCAGGAGATCGCATAAGACTGCTGCCGGAAGAGGGGAATACGTATGCAATGCATGGTTGACACACCAACAAATGACGACACCATGAACAATATTTACAAGCATACAATAATTTGAATGAAAAAAAAAACAGTGTTCTGACGTTGGCGATCACCCAGGGTTACACCATGGTTAATGTCTTGTGTATTGTGACTTCCAGTTAGAAAACCATTTAACGTGACATGTGCAAAACGTAAATCATCAATATATTTATACATTGCAATTACAAATAGCACCCGACCCATAGGGCTTATATACGTATGTCACGCATAGTAGTATATGAGTGTGTACATAGTTTGGTAAAACACATGTGGGCTATCAATGATGATACTAAGAAAATATATATATAGAGTAGATAGTTTTATTTTTATCGTAAGCATTGTGAGGATATTCGGTTGTATGTACATGTATGTTGTATTATTATATGCTGACGCGTCTGATGTGTAATTCACCTGTATGTGAATCGATTCAAATAAAAGCATCAAAAATAATTTTGCTAGTTGTCGAGGAACCGAAATTAGCACAATAAAACGCATATTAAGTTCGAATAGTTTAGTCTCAATATTGTTCAATGCATTTACCTTTCCACATGTTTACAAGTGTTTGATTAAAGTGGTATCGTTATTGGACTAATGTCACTGTGACAGTAATATTTACATACCATGTGTTTATATGTATGAAATGTCGTCATTTATTTCTACTGACAAATTTAAAATGTCGATATTGAATATGTTTTAGATGTTATTGTTGATTATAGTTGTTTTGCCGACTTCTATGTTATCTAATATCACCCCCGTGTACGTGGTATCGCCAAACCCGAGGTATCATCAAACCAGACGATGCGGTTCCGGGCCTAATAACACAGAATAGCCTATACTATGAATATGACATAGAACATAAATTACACAAACACACATACACGTTTTCACCCTTGCACGTGCACACCCACTCTGAAGATTATCCATGTGCCGGCCTGTCCGAATGATAACTGGGTTATTTTCAACCATAAACGGTCAAAATGTGAAGTATATCATTCGCATCTTTGATATCCCATATCTGAATTGGCGACATCACGATCTGCGGCTTCGATACCCGAAATTATGGTGGGTACCCACACTTGGACGCAGATGGTATTATTTCGAAACGCTCTGCAGGCTAGACAATTTTAAGGTTAATTGAACACATATTTCTCTATTGACATACGCATTATTCGCCATATGGCTGATACTCATGTTTCAAACAAACTACCTAACGTCAAAGAGTGTCTACTATTTATGATAAAATCGTAAATCAGCCGGAATTTATGTTAAATTTATCGGGATGAGAGCAAGCTAGAATCGCTACCCCATTGAGGGAACATTCCGCATTGATAAATGGTGTTTTGAATAATGGATATTACCAGTTAACTGGGAGATATATAGATTCATCTGAGGGAAGATATGTTCCTTAATTCAAAACCGCATCGTCTGGTTTGGCGATACCCTCGGGTTTGGCGATACCACGTATCCGGGGTGAAAATGCGCCCTCTTCGATGACCATGCGTCCCTGTACGTAGATATGATGCAACCGAATTAATACATCGATAATACATTTATTTCGGTAATTGAACATTATTCGCCCAGATCGTGTGAGTTAATTGATCTTAATCGACGAAGTGTGATAATGTCCCCAAATAGGGATGTTCAAATTGATTGACACTTCCAACTGTGACCGTCATCCACCATTAGCTTTACCTATTATTCAATAGTAAGAATGTTATGTTTTATTTCCAAACGAAATCCATTAAACGTGTGACAGTCATATCACAATCATTTCGTTATTTTGTTGCCAAAATGAGACATTATTCTAAGTTATACTAAGGTTTTCTTCAAATAAAGACACAACTGTAGATCGTAACAATTCACACTGGGTGTTGAGGGGAGTTTTTCAACAGACTACCGTTGTTCAAAATCATAATGACCCCGACTCGCGTCAAACCGCGATGAATAGTATAGTCTAGGGATATCGCGTGACGCCCGACGTCAGACGGTTTCTATGTAAATGATTAATGATTATTGATGCAATGATTATATTTCTTCGCGCTATGGCTTACCATGCATATACCAGATATGTGACCCGCCATATCAAATCCAGTCGTAAGTCGGAATTTTTTTACCATGTGCCAATGCATTCTCTTATATGTGCGAGTCGACCATAGGTCGCCTCGCATATATAAGAGAATGCATTGACCTAACAATTTTTTATCATTTTTTAAAAATAAATTTTTCTTACAATTTTTAGGACATAACATAAAAAAACATCCATTACCCTGCAGGGAGCCCCACACATACATAGAAGCATATAGAAGAGTGTCGTCTGCTCATGTTTGTCTGGGGCTCTGTATAGGTGAAATTATAAAATTGTTAAAGAATACAAGACAAAATTATTAAAATTGTAAAAAATTGTTAGGCCAATGAGAGGCGACCTATAGTCGACTCGCATATATAAGAGAATGCATTGGCACAGGGTAAAAAAAATCCCGACTTACGACTGGATTTGATATGGCGGGTCACAACTATTATGCCCGCGGTGTATGTTCTTACTACACGGAGATTAAAGTTGCCAGCGGCTCATAAACACAGCAACGATAACTCGCATATATAAGATAGAGCCAATGGAGGGACAACAGACTAGAAAGCTTTGCTTGCTTTCTTCGCGATTTTACGGATACCAATCGATCTTCCTTCATTTCTCGATAAATCGATAAATCGTCGTGGCTTTAATGGATGTCAACATCGAACGTTCGGGGAAACAGCCCTGTCAATATTCTTTAAAGGCCCACTTTATTTTCGAATCAGCAGATCGCATTATATACAATATATTTCATATTATACACCATTTGAAAGAGAAAACTCAAAAAAATTGTATTATCAACTCATCCGGTCGCATAAACTGTGAAAATGTTGTTTTTGTCAAGGTACCGGCATGTGTTATGTGCTTAATTTCGATCTGATCTATATTCCCAGTTCATAATTCTCACTGAAAGGGGGATAACTATATGTCTTAGTTGTGAATTGTGATGCATTATGGTGTAAATAACGGTGGAAGTATTGGGGTGAATCTGAGAATCTCTATCACTTGGCTGACACTCCTATGCCACAGTTTTTCCGTACTCTGATGGAATATATATATATATATGTGTGGTCCATATTCCAAATGGTATGTAACATGAAATAGCTTGCGTAAAATGCGATCTGGGCGAAAATTATGTGGGTCTTTAAATACCATCTTTAAAATCAGGCAAGTGTACTGCCCATAACTAGTATTATGCCCGTGGTGTATATTCCTACTACAAGGAGATTAAAGTTGCCAGCGGCTCATAAATACAGCAACGATAAGTCGCATATAAGAGAGAACCCATGGAGGCACAACAGGCAAGAAAAGCATTCCTTGTTTTCATCGTGACTTTACGGATTCCAAGCAGTCGTCATTAATTTCTCGATAAATCAACAAATCGTCGAGGCTTTAATGGATGTCAATACTGTATACCATTTGAAAGAGGGGACTCCAAAACAGTGTGTTATCAACTCATCCGGTCGAATAAACTGTGAACATATTGCTTTTTGTCAATGTACCGACATGTGTTCTGTGCTTAATTTCGATCTGATCTGTATTCCCAGTTTATAATTCTCAATGAAAAGGGGATAACTATATATCTTAGTTGTGAATTGTGATGCATTCTGGTGTAAACAACGGTGGAAGTGTTTGGGTGAATCTGAGAGTCTCTACCACTTGGCGGACACTCCTATGCCACAGTTGTTCTGTACTCTGATGGAATATATATATATATATATATATTTGGTTCATGTTCCAAACGGTATATAATATGGAAAATGTTATGTATAATGATATATGGGCATGCGTAAATTAAGTGGACCTTTAAATACCATCTTTAAAATCAGGTCAGTTGACTGCCCATAACTAGTGTTATGCCCGTGGTGTGTGTATATTCCTACTACAAGGAGATTAAAGCTGCCAGCGGCTCATAAACACAGCAACGATAAATCGCGTATTTAAGAGAGAGCCCATGGAGGCACAACAGGCAAGAAACGCATTCCTTGTTTCCATCGCGAGTTTCGGATCGAAGGAAGCGGTCTTCCTTCATATTTCGATAAATCGACAAATCGTCGAGGCTTTAATGTAATACGTCTCACGAGAAAACGGACCCGCCAGAGATCGAACGACCTGTGTTGTTCCGTTACGAGGTGCCGATCCGTGACACTGATCGTCTTATGAGTTTCGTTTCGTAATTAGATGCCGCTACGAGTTAGTGGTTCTCCTAGACGCTTTGTTTTAGCAGACGAACCGTAATTAAATCTCAAGATTTTCTCGAGATTTCTCGAGGTTTCTCGTAGACGGGTTCGCTGCTTATCTATACCACTGGTGATAGATGTTCATTGTGATAACCCACTTCCGGTGCTCCCCTGTGTATACGTCTTTCAGCAATTGCGGATGTTGGTTACCTAACAACCAGACACACTATTCGCGTGAGCAATTGAATAATGTGTGTGTGATGCGAACTCAAATAACCACGTTTAACGTGTACACGTATTGCATGTAGCTGGGGAATAACTGGTGAGTTTAAGGTTGATGGTTAACCCTTTACCCAACAGAAGGGCCCTGTGCCAATGCATTCTTTTATATATGCGAGTCGACCATAGGTCGCCTCGCATATATAAGAGAATGCATTGGCTTAACACATTAAAAATTATAAAATTGTTAAAGAATGTAAGAAAAAATGGTAAAAAGTGTTAAAAAAAGAATTTTTTGTAGGCCAATGCATTCTCTTATATATGCGAGGCGACCTATGGTCGACTCGCATATATAAGGGAATGCATTGGCACAGGGCATAACTGTAACTATCACAATGTGGTCAATGAGCTGGTTCCAATGATATCCATATTTGTATGGTTCTATTGAGACAGACCCAAGATATTTTAGGCTATTGAAGCTTTATTTGGCCGGTTTTGGCCGGTTTGTTGGGTAAAGGGTTAAACGATATTGGTCGCTTACGATATATGTTCTCAGTCTGTAAGTATGAAACTGTAAATTATAAATAATTTATTGCTCCTTATAAAGATTAGAGTACTGCACCACTATAATCTGTGTACTTTCTACCAGCGGTCGTTTTGCCACATTCGTAGTTCAAAACTATATTTACTTACGGGAATCGCGCACTCACTGACTTACTTACTCACCTAGTTGCTTACCTACTTACTTACTTACCTACTTGCTTACTTACTTACTTACTCCCTTACTTTCTTAATTAATTACGTACTTACTTACTTACTTACTTACAATGTCATTTGACAAAATAACTGAGATGTGTATGACATAATTTTCACCACACTTGTTCAACTTTGGTTCTGTGTAATCATAAATGTTAACGCTGAAGTTGCTGTGATTGTCAACAAGGATTCGGTATGCAGATATTATATTACAACAAATATACCACGGATGCATGACACTGTGGACCAATGGAGCTGTCTGCAACCATGATTCAGTATGTGTTTTGGGAAAACACAAACAGTTCAGTATACATAGTAAATCACAGTGCTTAGACGAAGATCAGTTTTATACAAACTAGTTCAGCCCACTATACTATGTTATGTTTCGCCTCATATATCCAACATGTTCTGAGAGTTTTCTTAATTGTGGTTATGATTAAATCATCTTTCATATGTTAAGTGGCTATTTTTCGAGGAATCCTCAAAATATTGAGAATAGGAGTAGGTGCTCACGACTGTCTCTAACATATAAGCTAGAAACGACATTATGAAGAATATTTCATGCCACCGGGAAGACTACCGAGAAAGATTTTCAGAAGGTGGTGTCTTTTGAACAGAACGCCATAATTCGGACAATGCTTGCATCGCGCCAATGTATGGCTTCGAACTGATATGGGCCATTTTGAGCAGTCAATATTCGAAGGGAATTAATCGATGAAGGCATTAACCCGCTGAAGTAAAATGTCACATGCAGTAATGGCACTCTATAAATCGATACTCACAAAGGACTATATCCCGCCAGACAAAGTAGAGGGCATCTGTCAAAGAACTGGTACAAGTGCAACCAGTTTGTCACACTGATGGGTGGTCAGAGTGTGATGATTTTCGCCTGCATGGGTCTGCGCGAGGCTACGTATGGGAGTGCTATATGGGAGGCCTTCCTGATGGGTCTGCGTGCGGCTACGTATGGGAGTGCTATATAAATTAACCCTTCCTGATGGGTCTGCGTGAGGCTACGTATGGGAGTGCTATATAAATTAACCCTTCCTGATGGGTCTGCGTGAGGCTACGTATGGGAGTGCTATATAAATTAACCCTTCCTGATGGGTCTGCGTGAGGCTACGTATGGGAGTGCTATATAAATTAACCCTTCCTGATGGGTCTGCGTGAGGCTACGTATGGGAGTGCTATATAAATTAACCCTTCCTGATGGGTCTGCGTGAGGCTACGTATGGGAGTGCTATATAAATTAACCCTTCCTGATGGGTCTGCGTGAGGCTACGTATGGGAGTGCTATATAAATTAACCCTTCCTGATGGGTCTGCGTGAGGCTACGTATGGGAGTGCTATATAAATTAACCCTTCCTGATGGGTCTGCGTGAGGCTACGTATGGGAGTGCTATATAAATTAACCCTTCCTGATGGGTCTGCGTGAGGCTACGTATGGGAGTGCTATATAAATTAACCCTTCCTGATGGGTCTGCGTGAGGCTACGTATGGGAGTGCTATATAAATTAACCCTTCCTGATGGGTCTGCGTGAGGCTACGTATGGGAGTGCTATATAAATTAACCCTTCCTGATGGGTCTGCGTGAGGCTACGTATGGGAGTGCTATATAAATTAACCCTTCCTGATGGGTCTGCGTGAGGCTACGTATGGGAGTGCTATATAAATTAACCCTTCCTCATGGCCTATTTATTCTGTTGGAAGTAGATGTAGTCTTTGTGCTTTGAATTTTACCATGGACTTCGTGAATACATTTTGTCATCGCCTCCTGGGCAGTTCTAACCTGTTCTTCGACATCCGCCGCTGGATAGGTGGAGCCACTGCTGTTCGTGCTTGTGCTGGTGTTGGTGTGAGTGTTACATAAATTCACCCTTTTAATGCTAAATACTGACATGAACAGTTCCCATATGGAGCCACATATAATGAAAATGAGCCACTGATGACTGTTGTCTACATGGGGCAGTGTGAGACTACGTGTAGGAGTGACATTTAAGTTAGCTATTTTGCTCTACTAAATACTCAGATGAATAGTTCCCTTATGGAACCCCATATAGCGATAACGATGGACTGATGACGGTCGTCTGCATGGATCAGTATGCGGCTTCATATGGGAGTATTATATAAATTAACCCTTCCTTCACTAAATAATCAGATGAGTTGTTCACTTATGGAGCCCCATCCAACGAGAACGATGCACTGATGCCGATCATCTAATTGGGTCCGTGTGAGGCTACATGTCGGGATTTTTTTACCCTGTGCCAATGCATTCTCTTATATATGCGAGTCGACCATAGGTCGCCTCACATATATAAGATAATGCATTGGCCTGACAATTTTTTCAATTTTAATAATTTGTTCTTGTATTCTTTAACAATTTTAAAATTTCACCCATACAGAGCCCCAGACAAACATGAGCAGACGACACTCTTCTATATGCTTCTATATATGTGTGGGGCTCCCTGCAGGGTAATGGATGTTTTTTATTTTATGTCCTAAAAATTGTAAGAAAACGTTATTTAAAAAACATGATAAAAATTGTTAAGCCAATGCATTCTCTTATATATGCGAGGCGACCTATGGTCGACTCGCATATATAGAGGATCTACAACGAGTCCCCAGTTTATAGCGGAATTTACAAAACGAGTCCAGTAAATTAGGTCTGGACCGAGCCTTTGGCGAGGTCCAGACCTAATTTACTGGACGAGTTTTGTAATTTCCGCTATAAACTGGGGACGAGTTGTAGATTCTATTTATTACATGATCCAAAACATCGACAAAACATACTTAAATCAACAAATGGAACGAGAAACTAACATCGGCTTCTATAAGACATGCGATGACGTTTCACGTAACTATTCGTTGTTTGCCCGCGTAAAGAAATAGTCCCATATAAATAAAGACTATTTTGGCGCTTTTAATGGCGTATATTTAATAACATAACTTTTCAAATTCTTCAGTCATGATAGTTTGTTGGAAAAATATTGGAAGTCATAGTATTTTTGAGACGTAGCGTACGGAATGTTAAAAGACGGTAAACCGGAAGTCAAATGTCACCTGGCACTATTTCCTGTTATTAAACGAACGTTTAATATCACAATTTATAGAATGGGTTTATTGAATGGAATAATGGTAGGATCGTGTAATAAATAAGATAATGCATTGGCACAGGGTAAAACAAATCCCGACTTCCGACTGGATTTGATATGGCGGGTCACATATGTCGTCGTTCATAATGTGAAAGGTGATTATGTTCTAATGTTTCGGTAAGCCAGCGTATGTACATGTTAAGCCACATGGTCACCGATATTTAGCGGAATTGCATGTTTCGGTGTAATTGTAGATACTTAATGGAGGGAATATGGATGCGGCGGTTAGGAACACGAGAGGGAAGTTGGGCCTGTGCCATTTCTTGTAGTTGGGTCTGGGCCATGCTGGTAGTTGGTCTGGGCCATGATTGTAGTTGGGTCTGGGCCATGCTGATAGTTGGGTCTGGGTCATCTTGGTAGTTGGGTCTGGACCATGCTGGTAGTTGGATTTTGACCAAAGTTGGGGAGTTAAACACCCCAACCCCATGTCACCACGTCCCTACAACAAATATTGGACCGCAATGAGCTATTGCTAACAGACATGACACAATTATCAAACAGTAGCCACACTTATGCATCTTGGAATGCGATGGGCGTAATATGTATGTCGTCACTGACAGCCAGTACACACTTATCTCCAGTGATATCAGACTGATTTGGTCTGGTGGTCAATTCCCGCGTTCCACCTCTTAAATTTGTCTTGTATGCAACCGCGGGGGAGATGTCGGGCAATAACATATGTGACCCGCCATATCAAATCCAATCGGAAGTCGGGATTTGTTTACCCTGTGCCAATGCATTCTCTTATATATGCGAGTCGACCATTTTGCTTTTTTCGTGAGTGCTAAAGTGTTTTTTTTTTTATTAGGTTTTTTAATCATTTAAATGTACAAATTTCGCACATCATATCATTGTATGTGCTATTTTAACCAAACCATTTAATTAATATTTTTACATATGAGAGTAAGAATGCACTCTTTCCAGCCAGGTAGGTTGACTGTTATTAGTTCCCACAGCTTACCAATGTCGGTTCGATACACCAACGTGCAATGCGTGAGTAGTTATTGCTTCGGTAATATTCGGAACTGATCTCATAACGGTAATCAATGGAGCGTCCAGTTGAATCGGATTAATTACTAATAATTCACACATTTTCAGTTTATTTTCCAACTCTAATCTACTACACATGTAACGCACCCGAGTGACTAGAGACCTTTCGCAAAAACACGATTACAATTACGATTACGATTACGATTAGGGATAGGATATATTGACCTAATAAGGTGGACACCATCACAACTTACATACGATGGTTAATTTGTGAGGCGGCATATTATGCCCCGCTATATTCAGTTACTCATATATTTGATCGAAAAAGTAATGTGTGTCTCTTTCAGATCCCATGTTCTTATCTGTGTGTTATAAACCACACGGATACTATTAGAGCGTCCCCAAGCAGCACCGGTGGCACACCCTTGACACGCAATTGCACGTAATTAAACTGCGTGGGGTATATTTCGTCTCAAATAAGAACCCCCGAGCGTAAAGATCGAATTTTTTGCCGTATATAGCAGGATATTGTCTCTAATCGTAAACGTGATTTTGCGAAAGGTCTCTATTGTACTATTCTATGCAGAAGTGTAATATTTCATCAGGCTCCATGCAATTCTTATCCTGGTAACTGGGATTAGTGGGAACATGTCATGATCAACGTCACAATGTACACAAACTAACATAATAATGTCATTAATCGAGATTAGTCGATTCACGAATCTGGCAATCTTCGGAAATCATCTTAGACTTACGAGTCACGACACTAATGAATGCGATCTGCAATTGCAAGCCACGTCCATTCCATTGAAATATAACAGTCAATAGAAAGTCGGCACATCTGTTCATTGACAGTTCATTTTCCACTTTGATTGAGCTTGGGTCACTGACTCAATTACTGTGTCCACGTTAGGCTTTTAATATGCACAGTGTTCCTCTTCAGACTTAAGTATTATGTCACAAGATCAAGCCAATTTTTCAAGAATCACTATTATTATGTGCGCTCGCGCAACAGTATGGCGATCAGTCAGATGCGTAGGTTGGTGTCACCCTACCGATTTCACTCCACGACGTCACCCTTACGCAGTACATGCCGGCGACGTTACGGAGTAGAGTATAGAGTTGACGCCCTTGGCACTGACTTCCGTTACTAGCTCGTTGCTATATAAACAAACCAGCGATGTGGCTTTTGTCGAAAATTGACAGTCAGTACATTCGCCCTGTATACATGTACTTTCAGAAAATACAAAACACCACAACGTTATACCCCACCAATAGCAGTGTCTCGATATCATTTGACCACATTTCTTGACATGAAACCGCGACAGACACGGCGTGAAATACATCGCATTGAGTAAACAATTTCCCATTGTTTCAATTCAACTGCAAGATCGCGGTAAAATCAAAACCGCAATTTGTAAGTGGTAAACATCTGAAAAAGACATCAGGTACATGCATAAACTAATTGTTGTGCATATTTATTTCTATTTGAGGTGGCAATTTTTCATGTTTATCAGTATTTTTAACGATAAGAGCAATGGTAATTGGGGGACTATATTTTATCTAGCGCATTAAATTTAAAAATAAAAAGTCGTGAATTGGCTGAGTGTTTTCTATGGCCGCACATTTCGTTGATAATTACGAGCCATTTGTTTGTCTAAATAACATTTTTAAGTTCGAAGAGCATTAGAATGGGGATAACAGTGTGGTGTTTTGTGATTTCGGAAAGGTACACGGCGAATATACTGTGGCAAATACCCGTTAATGGGCTCCGACTCCGCCGTCGCCCATTAACTAAATTTGCCACAGTATATTCGCCATGTACCTTTCCGAAATCACAAAACACCACACTGTTATCCCCTAAATAACATTATTGCAGATTGTAATTGTTTTTTTTTGCTAACATTAAATTAAATTAAATTAAGTCAAATACAGTGAAATTATTTTTTTAATTATTTTTATTACATTTTTGCGCACGTTGGAATATCTCTGAGTGCATTATAGTTCTATATGATTTCGGTATCAATTCTGAGGCAGACACTAATATTTTTTCAAATTGTACAGAAAGACGGATATTGCCAAGGGTATTCGCCTGCTGCTATATTACACATCAGAACAATCACAACGACGCGAAACAACACGGTATATGATTGATTTATATGTATGACAAACACTAGTTTTCTGGGGACCACACAATTCATTAATCATAAATGAACCTAGTCTATTAACTTATCATCCGCCATTTGTTCAAGCTCGTGCCATTAAGCTATAAACCGCGCGATGACATGCAATCGTGATTGGTCAAAAAACTTACATATGCATGTAGTTATGATTGGTCAAACGAATTGCCCCCATTTATAGTGGCGGAATTTTCGTATATATAATTGTATATAGTTGGTGGCGACACATACCCTATTCAGTGGTAACCTAAACGAATATGCCCATGCTCCCATATAGCTCCCACCATTGTAGTTCCCCCACAAGGAATCTGACTGAAACAAATAAAATGTTGGCTTGACGTCGCTCTCAGAATCGTGAAATAACGAGTTTTACAATCCTATTATCAGTGATAGGAGTTAACAAGGGGGAGTTCTCCAATAACACGAGATTATGCCTCCTATCTTCTCCTGTCGAAATCTATTTTATCGACGTCAAAAATATCGGAATTTGTCGATCACCTCCTACTGCGGACCTGTATAAATTGATTCTGACCAACGAGGAAACCCATTGGATTACATGGCCTGATCTACATGTATAATTGCCCTATGACATTTAGATATTAAGTTTTCATCCAGTTGTGCATGTATTGTAACACAATGTTGTGCGACCCCCTCTATGTCACAGCCCTGACACATTATTGCATCAGACTCAAACCAGAGATACATTAACTTGCATGAATTTATGGCAGTGTTAGCTCGGACAGATGTGCCTAACCGGGTGGTGTGATAGTGTGTGATATGAATTTATGGCAGTGTTAGCTCTGACAGATGTGCCTAACCGGGTAGTATGATCGTGTGTGATATCGGCTCTCATGAATTTATGGCAGTGTTAGCTCGGACAGATGTGCCTAACCGGGTGGTGTGATCGTATGGCAGTGTTAGCTCGGACAGATGTGCATGAATTTATGGCAGTGTTAGCTCGGACAGATGTGCCTAACCGGGTGGTATGATCGTGTGTGATATCGGCTCTAATGCTAAATATATTAACTTCGGTGTGTTCCCCGGTGCAGTTGTAATACCCATAGTTCAACATACTAAAATTTCATTGGTCACGATATTGCTAAATGTATATTTAGTGACGACTTTCTGCCAACAAGACACTAAACCATAACTAAACCAGCTCTTTAACATATAAACCTGGACAAGTTATAGTAACACAGGAGTTCTCGTCGCCGCAAAGTGCCTACACGATACCGCTATACAATCGCTGAAGGAACACTTCGAATATTACCACCATGCATATGCCATTGGTAGCCATGTCGCTGATCAGTATTAAACGCAGCTGTGGCGATTATACACATTGATACTATTTCGTTCGATCGCTACCCCCAATGTGATGTCTGTATCAACCACGGTATCCGACTCCCGCAGAAATCAGACACGCACATGGACATGGTTGGAACTGCTGTGTATATTCCAACGTCTATCGTTTATATGATAGAGTTCATGAAGACACGTTCGAATTGCTATTCGCATATAATAAAACAAAACATAACACATTAAAACAAAACACGCAAACACAGAGGGAAAAACCTAACGTTATACACGGATAACAAACCCAACATCACACAATAAAATAACGCAGAAACACAGAGGGAAAACACCATGCGTCACTGATAGATACCATATCCAACATCACCAATTAAAACAAAAAGCACACACGCAGAGGGGTTACATCTGTCGTTACCCGTGGATACCACATCTAAAATCACGCATTCAAAAACACACATTCAGAGGAGAAATAACGGGCGCTATCCATGGGTACCACATCCAACAGCAAGCATTACAACAAAACGCAAACGCAACGGAGAAATAACTGGCGGTATCAATAAATACCACATACATGTACACTAGCACCCATTAAACCAAAGCACACACAGAGGAGATACAGCCATTGATACAGCATCGAACAGGACATATTAAAACAAAACACACACGCAGAGGAGAAATAACGGGTGGATCCAAAACTATCCATGGACACCACACCAAGCATCACACATTAAAACGAAGCACACAGACGCAAATGAGAAATAACTGGCGGTATCTATGCATATCAAATCCACCAGCACACATTGAAACAAAACACACACATAGGAGTTAGAGCTGTCGTTACCCATGAATGATGGATACCACATCCAACAGCACGCATGAAAACAAAAAGGCGCGAACTTCATAAACTACAAACTATGTATAACATTGTAAATCAGAGGGCCCCTACTTACTTCACTAAAATATTACCACCCAGTATAGCCGATATATCAGAGTATAAATTCAGAAACCCCGAAAATGTTTACACATATTTCAGCAATACTGAACATTACAAAATGTAATTTTCCCCTCAACCATAAAAGCGTGGAGCGACATGCCTTCCGCAATAACAGAAGCTCCGACGATTTTCGATTTTAAAGATTATCTTAGAATAATTGATCCTACCACTAGACCCCCAGTATATTTATATACAGGACGTAGGAAACATAATGTATTGCACGCCAGACTACGAAACTATAGTAGTGATATTCAGTCTGACAAATTCAAAAACTATATCTCAGGAAGTCCACGTTGTACGTGCGACAACCAGTGTGAAGATGCCTATCATTACTTCTTTATGTTTCCCCACTACCAGTCATAACTAATAGAGATGTTTCACCTGCTACACAGAGAAGGAATTAAATTAACACATATGAGCAATCTACTTGTTGGCATCCCGAATACTCCTAACACACAAAATGTGAAACTGTTCAAAATAGTCCAACATTTTATCGCGAAGACTAAACGTTTCCAGTAAAATTTTACGATAATGAATTAGTTTATCAATTAACACATGTCTTTTTTTCGCCTCAACATAGCATGCACACTCGGCGTTGGCACCTCCCCCCCCCCCCACCAATCATTCTCATTCTCACCCTTCCTCAATAACTGTTACAATCTTCCATCATCATCTTTTCCATTCACCACATGCAGCTGTAAATAAGTTACTTGTTGTGCCACTTTGTTAAACAAATTGTTTGTACCAATGTATACCGGAGAGGGGCTCATTAAGTTGTGTTACTTGTGCCCCAATCCATTTTGTATTATACTACAAATAAAATATGTTTAAAAAAAATTAAAACAAAACACACACGCAGGGAATACATACTTGGCGGTATCCATGGATTAACATAAAACACAAAACAGGGAGGAAAATACTATCAGTATATTCATACAATACTATCAGTATATTCATAAAATACTATCTGTATATTCATACAATACTATCAGTATATTCATACAATAATATCTGTATATTCATAAAATACTATCAGTATATTCATACAATACTATCTGTATATTCATACAATACTATCAGTATATTCATACAATAATATCTGTATATTCATACAATACTATCTGTATATTCATACAATACTATCAGTATATTCTTGTTTGGGTATAATATTTCATTCATACAATACTATCAGTATATTCTTGGGGGGAGTCACACTTTGGTAACTGTTATTTCTAAAATATAACCTATAGTCCGAGGGCCAATTCTCAGAAAGCCTCTAGTTTACAAGTTGGCTGCACCCCCCCCCCCCCCATCCAACAAAGGTTTTTATATATCAAACTATATCAAGGTCATTATATGACGCATCCGATGTTGCTTGTTGCCCGCTACAGAATGTGTCCCAAATAGATTTGTTCAAGGAAGACAACTCCTACCCCTTAATAAAATAATAAAATTATCGAGTGCAAGTGTCAGTGTAAACATATATGACTGTGCTTATAAAGAGAACAAGAGATCGTTTATATTAACCCTTTACCCAACAGAATTTGATTTTTTTTTACCCTGTGCCAATGCATTCTCTTATATATGCGAGTCGACCATAGGTCGCCTCGCATATATAAGAGAATGCATTGGCTTAACACATTAAAAATTATAAAATTGTTAAAGAATGTAAGAAAAAATGGTAAAAAGAGTTTTTTAGGCCAATGCATTCTCTTATATATGCGAGGCGACCTATGGTCGACTCGCATATATAAGAGAATGCATTGGCACAGGGCATAACTGTAACTATCACAATGTGGTCAAGGAGCCGGTTCCAATGATATCCATATTTGTATGGTTCTATTGAGACAGACCGAAGATATTTTAGGCTGTTGAAGCTTTATATGGCCGGTTTTGGCCGGTTTGTTGGGTAAAGGGTTAATTACAGATCACCATAAAACAACATGAGATAAACACTGGACCACTGTATAAGCTAGTTCGAAAAGATTGCGATAAATATTTTGAATTTGCGAAAAATTACTTGAATTTTAAAAAATAGTGTCACATATAATTGGCTGTAACTTGTGAAACACATGGGCTATTGACGCGCAACATATCTAAAAAATACCTGACAAAACAATTTGGATGATGGACTGATAATTATATTTCTGTAAAAATGCGCTGTGGGCATAAACTTAAACCCACCCCCTAAAATATACTTTTCTCAGAAAAATGAATTGCATAGTTTACACTTAGAATGCCGCATGCACAGAAGGCTTTAGGGGCATAACATGAAACAGTATAGATATTGTTGAAGGGGAATTATAAACAACCTTGTCCGAACATGTTCTAAGATGAAATTTTGGGGGGAAATGGTGAAAAATTGTATTGTTTACTAATTTCTCAAAATGTTACAACATTGATATTAAATTTTGATAGGGGTATGTAAACGTCACACGAGGATACTGGTCCAGAAAATGTAAATTCATAAAACCTCAAATGATCACTTGTTTGTCAACTATTTCATATGTTTACAATTTGTATTTGAATGTGTGTACAAAGCCTATTATATATTTCAACTGGTCACATATGGTTAGCAAAGGCTGACGAGTGAGACTTACCATTTACTGAGAGGTATTTTCTTATTTTGTGGCGCATTTTGTGATACTAGACACAATTAACGATATAATGTATATACAGTATCGGACACTTCATGTTTGATAATTGGTTTAAGATGGCATCCAAAACGGCCACCAGCATCGAAGATTTTCAAACTTACCGACACAAATTAAACAGGGTTCGTCATATGGGGATAATGAAATTGTTCATTAAGAATGCATTCACTGGTGTTCATCAACAAACTAAAGAACTCTAATATATTGTACCAACTCAATTATTGTAACGAATGATTGATTGACGAAAATGCCCAATAACTCTGCTCATCCTCGTGGTAGCCAGTTAAGTCAAAATTGGCACTACTTCGGTTATGCCATGCAGATATCCTCACATTTCATATACCAGTACATCCTGACATGTCGGCGGCCAAATAACAATTCGCATGAATCATGGTAGCCAATTGCAAATCTCAGTAGTTATATAACTGCATTTGGATGAAGTGCCATCAATGCGTTGTTGACATGTAGGGCTTCCGGGCCCCTCACGCAGCGACCATTTGATGGCCGTCAAGGAAAACCAAACCCATATAATCTCGTGCACCCATATATATCATGCACGGTGAATATGCTTTCTATACCGGTACTTCTGATGTGGGGTCATTTTAGCCAGACCTATTTTCAACCTTGATGGAGATCCGATACACTGCATAACAAAAGGTTCAGTACTTCAGAATTGTAGGACAAATATTTTACTCTGTTTAGCTGTTATGTTTCTGCCCAGCTCGTGAGTATATATTCTGGGTCAACTGAAACCATTTGGGTTTGTTAACAATCCGAAGATTATAATAGTAGCATAGTCTTGATCTTTGCAATGAACCCGGCGGGCATGAAAGAGACAATGATAGTGGACTGGCCGATCATGATTACGCCTGAATCTTGCTTCATCATTGATTCATTATAGATTCGTTTTTATGCATGCGCATCTGGGTTTTGACTGTTCCCGCTCTGCGTCCAGGTGATAACATTAATTATATGACACTCACACGGGCACATAGGTAAAGGGACATACTTTAGGGACACCTCATGCCACAATGCCTAGCGTTGCTATCATATAACCATACACATGTATCTTGTGCACTTTATATAGGGCTATGGTTATATATGCCACACAACATATGACTATATATGGAGCCCAAATTGCATAGGGTTATAAGAACATGGCATTCTAGAATTGGTTGAGTTATTGTGCCAAGTAATTGCCTGATAGTTTGCAAGAAAAAAGTGTTGCTTAAGAAGTCTGCAGTTTTGTTATTGTTCTCGTTTAACAACGGGAGAAACATTATCGTAATTCGTCGAATTGAATACATGTCGGCTTGACACATAAACCACATACAAATTATTGACAGGATGTAACTAGGTCATCATCGATATTAGTAGATTGTTGAAGTTGTTGCTTAATATGATACATTGCAATTCTTTTTCAGAATAAGTCATTATAATACCTTTTTCCTGCAAACCGATTATACAATCCTGGCATTCAAGCAAGCCTTCACACATCATGTGTCCATTACACAGTTCCAGACAATGTCAAATATGTATCAGGTGGTGATAACAAAGACTCCTTGACAGGCTTCTATTTTGTTCGCGAATGGTCGAGTGCAGAATCTACAAGTGTTTCAAAAACACTGAATTATATGTTTGCCATGGGGTCGATTGTCACGTGATATGGTCCCTGCATGGCGACTTTCGCTTATAGTTAGTTCCTGGTAACGTGCTAGTATGTTACCACGAGGGAGCGTATACATGTATACGGTTACATGCAGCCAATGCAGCACGCCTCGGTCGGAAGCTAGTTAGTATTTGTATTCCATGTCGAAATACTAGAATGTTATGTTTCTCAATGAATAGGAGCTATGATAATTCTTCATACTGAATCAAAAAATAGGTCATGTGTCATTTCCGTGAACGACATAGCGGTCAGTATCGTCCAATGAGGTGTGTGAAACCTTGCCTCTAATTCACGCGTTGACAGGCTACGGCATTCACAAATACCTATACAAAGCAGTAAAATGTGATGCGACTTTAAATTTGCATCAATTTGTGTAATCTATTAATGTTGACGATGACACTATATATCATACCAAGAGTTTGCATGTCGGCTATATTATTGTGGGCCATAATGTCGTCTATTCAACAAATTAATGCACACGTTCTTATGTTGTATAACCGAACAGTGGAACAGATCTTCTACCTCCAGCAGCCACATACTCCTTAAGAAATCACACCAACATCTTCATGTGAACTATATCAGTGATTGGCACATCATATTAACTCCCAAGCCTGGTGTACCATGCCATGGCAGCCATGACAGCCGTGACATATCGCCCTGTGATTGAGTCCTACAAACCAGACGGAGTATACATCCTCCCGATCGACTGCGACAACTGAGCTTTGGCTGCAAAGATTCGTGTGAATCTGACACATGATATCGACTAACCATGTAACGATGTATGTGAGAATGTCTACAATAACCGAAATAGTGTTAATTTTGACGACTCATAGGATGAGCAGAGTGAGAGAACATTTAAGGACTACATATACTCAAATTATAGAACTGGAAGTAGTAAAATGTCTTGAAAACTATTTGGCAACACAATATTATATACTGCAAAAAGTCATTTCTTTATTGACAAAAAATCATCTGTATAACAACTAGTTTCTTTAATATAAAATATTTCACCTGAACACATCAGAGATATGCAACTGGAAATTGGAGGCTGGTAATTTGGGCATACAATTTCAATTTTCTTCAGAAACATTATATAAATTGATATTACTTATCTAAACTGATCCAAAAGGCACATATTAGTGCTGATTGTTTTAATCTTTCTATACACTGACTTGTATCAATTATTCCCCCAATAAATGAGTACATATAGTCCTTAAGACAACCAATTACTCATTAGCTTAAACTAATTGAAACAATAGTAGGGTTATAAGGTTTGTTTATGGTTACCAGTGAACTCATGATTAACAATTCCCTTGTCCCCAGTTAACGAACTCAGTCACGTTTGTGAAGGAAAATGTGAGAAGCTTCGATTTTGTTGGCCGATTTGGATGCCCTCATAAACTTATTGTCGAATATGGAGCGTATGCAATGCCGTATCTATTGTCAGTTGTGATCAATGTTCCGACATGGGCGGCAGAAATAAGAAAATACCGTTCTGTATAACGTCAGTCTCACTCATAAGCCTTTGTCGCCATGTCTGTTCAGTTGAAATATATATGTATATAATCTATCCATAAAAATTCAAGTAAAAATTGAAAAATATACGAAATAGTTGCCAGAAAGGTGATCGTATAAGGTTTTATGAACTTTCTAATTCTAGACCAGTGCCCTCGTGAGGTTATACCATAGCCTATCAAAATGTAATCAAAATGTTGTAAATTTTACAGAAATTAGTAAAAATTCTCATTTTTCACATTTATTTCTTCAACTTTTAATCTTAGATCACGTTCAGACACCGTTATTTATCATTCCCTTCATCGCTATGTACACTGTTTCAGTTTATGCTTCTAAAACCAACTTGACATGCAGTAATCTAAGTGTAAACTACATCATTCATTTTTCTGCAAAAGTTATAGTTTACGGGGTGGGGTTAAGTTTACGCTCATATAACATTTTCATAACAAAATATTTTTGGCATTCCATTACTAAATTCGTTTTGATATGGCATCGTGGCAATTTTTAAGCCATGTTGCGGATCAAAAACCCATGTGGTTCACAAGCTATAGCCATTTATATGTGATCCTTTTCTAACAAGCTCATAAATTGTTTTGTATCTCGTGTCATTTTTTGATAATTTCTTATTAATATAAACTATATATTATGCAGTTTATAGCCGCAATATTTTGTTTATGCTCTGACACTTGTACTCAAGAAAATTTTCATTTTATTTTAGGGTTAAGAGTTGTCTTCCCTGAAAAAAACTATTTTGGGACACTTTCTGAAACGGGCAACAAGCAAAATCTGATGCGCCATATGATGACATTTAATTTGATATGTATAAACCTTTGTTGTGGGGAGGGGTGCAGCCAACTCGAAACATATCTTGTTTGGCCCACGGACTACTATAATTGCCTCACACAAATGGAATAATTCACTACGGCATTTCGTCTACTGCAGTACATGGGAGGCTCTATAAAGCAGCTAATCACGCCGAAGTATTTTTTTTGTAAATACGCAATTTAGAGCTAGCGAGAAAAACGATTTGAGAAAGCTTGCAAATTTGAGATAGTGTCCGCCAAATAGCCCCAATACGCACATAATTCGATTGAATTATTAAAACCAACCCGAGGAAATTCCACATTTGCAATTTAAATTGAGCAATATTCGCCGTTAGGTAATTTCAGGATCCAGACTGTTGAAAATATAGGGAAAATGACGCGAAGATGCCTCATTTACAATTCAAATGAGTGCAGCTGATTGACGTTTGGTAACATAGTTGAATGTTATCGCACCGGGGTTCATATACAGGACGTTACCATGGCGCCTTCATTACCGGATGGAGATAGGACGCTATGTTGGAATCACACTCAACATAGATGGTTGTTATCGAACCGAGGTTTATACAGTCGGAAGTTACAAAGGCGCGCTTGTTCTGGAAAGTAAACGCGAAACGAAGGAACACACTAGGGCTACATGTGGCTGGCTCAACTGGACGTGCTATGATGTGCATGATACATTAGGCCAACATAAGCCGTTCGGCTAGGGGGAATCTCGATAATCGCGGTTGTGTACATGATTCCCCCTGAGACCTTTTAACCCTTTCGCGACGGGGGCTGTGCTGGCGCAACATTAAAGACCTGTGTCAGTGGAATCTCTTTTATATACGAGTCGACTATAGCTCGCCGCGCATATATAAGAGAATGCATTGGCCTAAAAATATTTGTATAATTTTTTATCAATTGTTGTCATTTTCATAACTTGTTATTACATTCTATAACAATTTGTATCATTTTGTTCTTATAGTTTTGAACAATTTATCATTTTTTATCATTTGTTCTTACATTATTTAACAATTGTATCATATGTTATCTTTTTTTCTTACATTCTTTATAATTTTGTATCATTTTGGGTAATTAGGCGAGTTTATCAGTTGCTTTCGGGAGTCCGTGGTTTCTATGTTAAAGGTACTCAACCCGTAAAGAGGGTCCCCATCTCAACAGATTCCAACAACAACAATCCGATCAGAGGGTCCTATATTACTATTTCTTTGGCTTTGGGGGTAAAAAATATTTGATTCGAGTCGAGGAACCCATCAAACAAAGCTCAGAGTTATTAGATATTGATTTTTCAAATTTGTTATGTTCTCGAGATGAGTACTAATAACTGCCGTAATCTGCTCTGGATGTGTACTCCAAATCTATTCAAACAGACAAGGATGAATAACTCTAAAATCAAGTGGTAATTTTAACGCAGTTTTGACTGAGTTCTGGGCCAGATAGTATTCCCGATAATGAAAAATAATAGATTTCTAAAATCGATATCTAACAAATCTGAGCTTTGATGGGTGACTTCCTCGACTCGAATCAAATATTTTTGACCCCCGAAGCCATTGAAATAGTAATTGAGAGGAGTTTTATCGGGTTGAGTACCTTTAAGTGAGATCACCCAATTGCGCGTTCTTTCCCCGCCATAGCATTTAGGGGACATGGTCATTATACTCCTGTCGCAACCGCACTGTGGCAGTACCCATGTACTGAATACCTAACTAAACTTCACGCACCGACGACCTTAATGCGGGGACTCCCTCTTAGACTTCTTTCCATTGGAATTCTTCAAGTCAAATCGGGATCCGATAACTCAATTACAGAGAATATAGAAAGCTTCCGGATAACAAACGCCGCGTATTGTCTGGCACATGGATGACGAGATTATTGAATTACCGCCCTTTATTTGCCACAATAAATCGCAAGAAATAACACAACTTGAAGACCACTCGTGTTTGGATCAAATTTACAAAGAAAACACATCGAGTGGACTTGTATCAACACGGATTCAATTCAGTTGTTTACGCAGCCGGATCGAGTGTGTTTTCGCAAAGGATTGTGGGATAAGTGGTTTTATAAATGAACAGACTGTGAGGACTCTTTAGACTGCCCGGAGCATTGAATCGATTTATGCTCCATCCAGCCGCCCGAATCGCATCGGACGAACCGCTTCCCGGGACATTGCATAAATATCGGCCCGATTCGCACCGGATGAAACCTCGGGCTTCCTGTGCATTGGACGAAGCCCCTGGCTTCCTGAGCACATCGGGCGAACCATTTGGCTTCCTGAGCAGCGGACGAACCATCGGGCTTCATGGGCAGCGGAAGATCCATCGGGATTCTTGTCACACCGGACGATCCATTGGGCTTCGTGGGCTCATCTGCTGATCCATCGGGATGAACCCGCTGCCTACCTGGGCATCGGCCTAACCCTTGAATCATACTGCATGCATTCGATGCAGAAGTTATTTATGGCTACATAGAGCTAATTCTTTCTGGTGGCAATGAAATTCCCTCCAAACAATTCAGAGACGTGGCGACAGGGGGGGGGGGGGGGGGGGTCTCACCCCCAACTTTGGACAACATTTTCAACAGTTGGAAATTTCATATCTGCAAAAACAATTTGTTGGGGGTAATTAGTTGTTTTTGGACTAATATTTGCATATTTTCCTATTGTTTGGTCACAATTTTGACTGAAATGGTCATTAGTTGGAAATTTTACAACCTCGGGGGGGGGGGGGGGGGGGGGGGGTTGACAGGTTGGAAATTTCCAACACTTGGAAAGATTGTGTCCTGGTCCCTCCCCCGTGGCCAGTCAAAAACTGCTAGTTACTGTGAGAAAACAATATTGTCATACATTTGGTCAACATTGTCATTGGAATTGTCATCAGTTGGAAATTTTCCAACCTAAGTAGGGGCGTCAGGTTTGAAATTTCCAACTCCAGGAAGGCTTGAGGCTAGTCTAGATGCTAGGATTTTGCGATTTTCAAAATATTCGCACACCGGGCCGATCCATGGTTGGCCCGGTGTGTCAGTGTCCCTCCCCCGTGGCCAATACACAAAATTGCTACTATAATTAGTTTAAGAAAACAATATTTTACTACATTTGGTCAAACTTGTGGACTGAAATGGCATCAGTTGGAGAATTTTCCAACCTGAGGGGCAGTATGAGGTTTGAAATTTCCAACACTAAGAAAGCTTCAGTTGAGGCCAGTTTATAGATGCTAGGATTTGCGATTTTCTTGTATAGTGTTCAAAATTTTCGGTGAGTAGTATGGCATAATAGCTGGGGTACCCGTGGATATTATGGCATAATAGCTGGGTACCCGTGGATATTATGGCATAACAGCTGGGATACCCGTGGGTATTATGGCATAATATCTGGGGTACCCGTGTGTAATATATCATACAAGCTGTGGTATCCGTGTGTATTATGACATAATAGCTGGGATACCCGTGTGGATTATGGCATGAAAGCTGGGGTACCCGGCGTTGATCGGGTAATGGAGATTGGAAACCACTTGAAGTAGCTTGGCATGCATTTACTCAATTTCAAAGAACTTCTTTGTACACCATACTTCTTCTGCATTGTAATACGCATTGCGATGATCCAAACTTCGAGCACCTAACGTATAACTGGCAATGAGCGTCGTGGTATGGTAAGGATAAAGAGCATGTGCCATTCGGTGCATTATGTGCCGTTGAATGCGGCCTCTGTATATTAACACCAACGAGCGTTAACTGTTGATATCTTCCTGCATATATGGTATGCATAAAGAGCGTTCACTGTTGATATATTCCTGATATGGTATGAATAAAGAGCGTTCTGCTCGCTTATGCGCAGCAATGTTTTAGCAACCTTCCATACGGAGTTCAGTAGATCATTTTAAGACATCTGTTGTCAACGGAAGGTAGCTAGTAAGATTATCCGGGTAAAATTACCCTTATACAAAACTAATCAGCTCCGATGACCTAGCCGTTTCATTAGTAATAGGCTGACACGAGGATAAAGTCCGATAACCAAATAACCAATTACTGACTGAAACGTTACATCGCGAAGCATCGTACGCAGAAAAAGACAACAGGTCCATATCATTGTAATTATGAAAGCAATATCGACAGATCCAAATAATATGTACGACGTATCATAGGTACGTTTTGCAGCCAAGTCTAATAGGAATGACGTTATCGCGAAAAAATGTGACGGATAATCTATACGACGCATGTGCCGCATGTGGTAGTAGGGATACATTATGAGAAGATTACAGCGGAAATGGCCTCCTTAACGCGGGGGTAACGGGGGCCAATGATGGTAATGTGTGTCTCCCAGGTCGGGGCAACTGGCTGTGTGTAGGTTTCATGGACGCTGATTAGAATATATAGCTGTTCTCGTTCGATTTGATGTGAACAAGACATTACGCTGCCATATGGAATCATATCCCCAAGGATCTGCTAGGCAATCGCCACTCAAACCAAAACTGTATTTCCGTTAACCCTTTACCCAACAGAAGGGCCCTGTGCCAATGCATTCTCTTATATATGCGAGTCGACCATAGGTCGCCTCGCATATATAAGAGAATGCATTGGCTTAACACATTAAAAATTATAAAATAGTTAAAGAATGTAAGAAAAAATGGTAAAAAGTGTTAAAAAGAGATTTATTTAGGCCAATGCATTCTCTTATATATGCGAGGCGACCTATGGTCGACTCGCATATATAAGATAATGCATTGGCACAGGGCATAACTGTAACTATCACAATGTGGTCAAGGAGCCGGTTCCAATGATATCCATATTTGTATGGTTCTATTGAGACAGACCGAAGATATTTTAGGCTGTTGAAGCTTTATTTGGCCGGTTTTGGCCGGTTTGTTGGGTAAAGGGTTAAGTTGGCGTTGTCGGCACTGTTTCTTTCGTCATGTGTGTTACTGGTGCTGTTGTTCACTGGTCTAGTGCTGAAAGCCCATATTTGGACCCTACCTACGAGTGCTGGAAGCCCACATCTGGGCTTTGGCGACAACACTGTATTGTCCGTTTAGTTTAATCATTTAAATAGTGTTTGTCAGGCAATATTTTGGAAATAGTGTTACATATATTATTAAATTGGGAAATTGGGAAGTTTGAATGTATACTGACCTCTAACATTGTCAGAAAAAGGTACTTCTGTATATTTGCGAGAAGTTTGAGAAAATGTCAAATTGTTTTGCCCAACGGCTTCCGACAACCAAGCTCAGAACCATAACCTAGTCATACATCCAGGCTCATATACATAACCTAATTTGACAACCAACCAGACTCATAGCCATAACATATACTGAAAACCAAACACATCACACTGAGCATATCATACTGACCACAACATACTGAACACATCATTGAGGCAGTGCTTCGTCCAATTTTAAATATTTATCTACATACGCGCATACCGCACTGGACCATTCCTAGATGGTCTTATACATTATGGGACTGCATAATCAGTGTCTTCGATTGTTTTATTGATATAAAAATATTTGTTTGCATCCATAATTAACACACTCGCTACACGACGGAGCATGCAGCTGAATGTACAAATGTGCACCTTACTCAGAACATATTTTAGAACGCTGACTTGGCAATAATGTTGCCCATCGCATGGTGAAATGCGTGTATAGTGTACAATTTCTTCTCATTTTGTTCAGCTTCTTTGTAAATACTAAAATATAGAAATACTATGTCCTGACAATATTGTCGACAGGGCATATTACTTTTGTAAGCTCTTCTGTAAAGGATGTCAATACAAAAAAAATATCTTTGCCTCGCTCCCGACAATAATATAATTATGTACATAAGTATACTGTAAAGTTCGATCCACGTGTACAAACAGCAGCATGTGTCGTGTTATTACGCATGCGAGCGCCGAAATGTCACAAGTCAGTGCACAGTAGATCCCTGATATACCTGGACGATCCCTGATATACCTGGACGATCCATGATTTACCTGGACGGTCCCTGATATACCTGGACGATCCCTGATATACCTGGACGGCTAATTGCAGGCAAATGTCAGTTGCAAACAACACTTAAATAATTGTCATTGTTGAACATTAAACGTTGACACGCGTAGACAAATCATACACTATTAGTTTTGCGCTGTTTATGGAAAGTTACCTACAATTGTATATGTACCAATGTACGTGTATATAAATACTATCGACTGGGTTAGAACAACTGCGACAACGGGCCCATATGAGGACGAGTCATTATCAATGTAATAACCGGCCAATATTTGAACTATTAGTCATTAGTCATGATTAAAATTAATATGCGAAAATGTATTAAATGTCGGATGGCTTTAGGTGCATTTCGCATGCAACCCGGAAGCGGTGTGGGACTGGTAAGTTCACTCAATCATACGATGAATGCACGCATCGATCTTTCGGTTGTGGACAACCGGTCGGGAATTTAATTCCGTGATACATCATGCCATCACTCATCGAACAAAACGAGACCCACAATTACTACGTTGTCAAACAACCGCTGATGTCTTAAATAATGGTTCATGGAATTGATTGAAAAAGAACTTTTAATTTTCTTGATGAGTTTCAGCTCGCACTCAATCTTGTGTATGCCTCGTTGTATTTGGTTTGTGTGGTCACCTTTCAGTGTATGCCTCGTTGTATTTTGTCTTTGTGGTCACCTTTCAGTGTATGTCTCGTTATATTTGGTTTGTGTGGTCACAGTTCAGTGTGTGTCTCGTTATATTTGGTTTGTGTGGTCACATGTTTAGTGTGTCTTTTTATATTTTGTTTGCATGGTTACCTTTCAGTGTGTTTCGTTGTATTTTGTTTGCGCGATCAACTTTCAGTGTTTCTCATTATATTCGATGTGTGTGGTCACCTATCAGTGTGTTTCGTAGCGTTTGGGATGTGTGCTCATATTGCAGTGTGCGTCTCGTTGTATCTTGTTTGGCATTATCACATCGCGTATTTACACACATTGAATTGATTCATTGCCATTAATGGTATATCTAAAACACCGGTAATTTTACAAGTGGCAATTTTCAACTGAAAGCGTCAGTCTTTCTTAAGCCCATGCATTTCGGTCAGATGGCACAGTACATATACGAATATAAAATGTTATGAATAGTTAAATTTTCAGAAGCGTTTTCATTTTCAAAAATGAAACAGGATTTACACAACATAACGGAAATACCAACAGCTCTTTCCGTTGTTTGTGTACCTCCAGTTTCACTGTTTCTCCTCATGTAAGAGTAATATTTCCTAAATTATCATAGCAATTGCGCTTAATTCAATTTCATTCTATAATTCCAGTTTGTGAGGGAATTTTTTATCGGGGGTGGAGGAATTGTGGGCAACGTGACTTCACAAGCTTGGAATGAAATTGGGACCAATAAATAACAAGACGATCCTGTTATTACCTCGAGCTCTTGCCAGGTATTTTCTCTTCTCTTCTATCTTGGCACTTCAGTTTTCAGCATGCCGCTAAAGTCCTTCATCGCCTTTGCTATCGCGACGAGCGAAGGAAAATTAATGTGTCGCCTTCAAATAGAAGGAATACGCGCGTACAAATGTCCTATTTGACAGCGACCCAATTATCCCGCTGTTATGTCACAAAGCGAAAAATCGACGAAGCATAAAATCACTGCTGTGGTTGTGTCAGAGTGCTAATTTTTTGACAATTATTTCATTGTTTATCTACATTGATTTGACTGTATCATATGTTCGTTTCTATAGTATTCGCATTATAGGTTCGTTTCTTTGCTAGGTTAGGCTTTATCGCAATTCCGACCTTTTCTTTGTATTAATCAGCTGGCTTTTTCATATGCAACTTGTCAATTCTTGCCCAAGCATGCGCTCATTAATTACCATTCATCGCACGTATTATTAGCTTCACTTTTAATAATTAATTATTTGTCAAACTGTTAATGCCACTGTGGTGATCGGATATTTTATCATGCAAATCTGTTAATCTAATCCCGCGTCGTTAATTCACACCTGTGCATGCTTTGTTTATACAAATGTGTAAAACTGTGTTATGTTACTTTATGTTCCGGAACACCGCCTTTCAATCACTTCACATATTATAACGGGAGTTCCGATTGTTGTGTGGACCGCTTCCAACTATACCGGAATGTCCATATATTTCTATTGTAAAAATAAATGCTAATTCCCCAGAAAGACTCAACCTTGATTCAACCCGAAATCAGCTCTATCAAAGTTGCCTCGTGGTCAGCGATCCAGTCGCTTATGGTGTGAATATGAAAATCGCGCGCTTTGAACTGCTACGGACGACATAAAATGGCCTTTATAATCGGGCGCTCGCGTCCGGTCTGGATTGACATTAAGTCATACAATGGCGTTATGAGTGTTACCGGTGGAAAATACTGGCTGAAGTCTTTATGATGAGTCGTGACCACTCGTCTTCATTAGTGTTTGTGTAATGTTTTTACCTCCGACTTTCAAATAAAATGTATCGTATCGTATATTATCCTATACTGCACATGCAGTGGGCCATTTTCACTTGAAAATCATTCAACTGTTCTTTAAAAAAAAACTTGACTGACCTACACGGAAAACACGGCCTAGCTTACCTTCTTTGTGCGTGGATCGCGAATCTGAGCCATGACCGGCGACCCCAACCAACATAGCTGGACGGTATATGCTGAAATAGTGAGCATTGCATCGTAACAACTGCGTAACCGGGCCCGAGTGTGAAGTAATTGCATATAAATTCACATTCAAGTTGTTATTTGTATAAAAGGCAAAATAGGGATTGTGACCAAAAACGGAACAGAACCAATACAAAGTTGCATTTAATAATAAATGGTGCCGCAGCCGATGTCGACTCATTGCAGTGCTCGGTCTCGATGCGTAATTGCGATTCCATCGAAAACTTCCCATCGGCAAATTGAAGTGGTGCATTAAGTACAATGGAGCTGTGGAATTCCACTCACAGTGATGCGCCCAAAGGGAGTTATCCTTCTTGAAACCAAAACCGAAATTACGAAATGCAGTCCTTAAGAGCATCTATCTAAAATCAGTCCTGCGGCTGTAATCCGTTTACGATCTAAAAAAAAAAAGACACACTCGCAGGTACCAGGCTGAACATTTGAAAATGGCGCCTCAAACAGGGACGTACATGGCTAGGTCATCACCGTGTGTGCGTGAGGGGGAATGTCCAACTCCGAATGTCCAACTTCACATACTTAATCCACACCCAAAGTCATACGTCTGGGATTTACACTGCCGCTCATTTTCTCTGCGGAACATACCTACATGATGTAGCTTTGTTCGCTGCGGAACATACCTACATGATGTAGCTTTGTTCTCTGCGGAACATACCTACATGTTGTGGCTTTGTTCTCCTGACCTCCAGATCATCCGCGTGCCCACTGAAATTGAGGCGGGAATATCACAAGCCGTTGAAACAATGCGTTTAAATCACAAATGTTGTTCTTATAGCAATCATCAATTTCGCGTAAATTGTATGTTATTGTCATGTTATTATATTGTTTTGTAAACAAACAGTACGTAAAGACTATACGAAAAGCAAAATACTCAAACCAGTAACCATCATAATTAGCAATATACGTGTATCCACCCGTGAGAGTAAATATTTTAGGTATTTAATGGAAATTAGGCTTTTCTATTCTGGCAAGAATCAATCATACACAAATAAACACATGTCGTGTCAACTCTAACCACAAATACAAGACACGATGGAAATTACTCGGTTATCGTTTCCATGACTGCATGGAGCTTCCTGAAATTTTGCGAAAACCAAGAGTCGTATATTTGTGAGCCTATTACTGTGAGACTCGCACATATAAGATAATACACTGGCCTAACACTATTTGCATTGTCCATGTAAGCCAGTCCACACTGCAAAAAGTTTCGGTACCATATGGAACCAATATTGGTCCTGAACCTTGTCGTTGTGGGAGTACCAAAATAGGGACCAAATTTAGAACCAATTTAAAGTGGTCCTATTTTTGGTACACTAGTGAACCAAATTAGAAACCAAAATTGGTCCCATATGGTACCAAAATTGGTCCGGGGCCTTGTCGCTGTGGGAGTATCAAAATAGGGACCAAATTTAGAACCAATTTAAAGTGGTCCTATTTTTGGTACAATAGTGAACCAAATTAGAAACCAAAATTGGTCCCATATCATAACCAAACCAAAAAATGCACGGGAAGCAAACCGAAATGGCCTGTTCCCTGCACATGGAGTAAAATGTGTCTGAATTTCTAAAATAATGGGCCGTAATTCTTAATTTGTGTGTAATATGAAAAAAACTAATTCGCGATAAATCGCAAACTTCTATACAATAAATATACTAGTACATGTATGCGATTTAGTGCAAAGGGTTTCGATTTATAACAAATGTTTGCAATTAATAAAATCAATTTGCTTTAACTGTATAAACATAAATCATACAGGTCTGGGTGAACTCCAATCGTTCTATACTAGCATGGTCAGGCTAAGATAGACCGACCGTTTGGTCATTTACAGCCAGAATGCATGTGTGATGAGGGGAGCAAATCTTTGTGATAAATCACAAACGACTTTGTGAAAATTCACAAACACCTTTGCAATACCTCGCAGACCTTTGCGATAACTCGCAAACCTTTGCAATAAATTTCAAGCATCTTTACGATAAATTTCAAACTACTTGGTGATTATACTTTACAATTTATCGTAAACATGTTTGAGATTTATCACGAAGGTTTGTGATTTATTGCAGATATGTTGTTATGTGTTCATGTTGGCACTAATGGGATTGAACGGTATAAAAATAATAAATCAGACATCTTAAACAGGTCTGGGTGAACCACAAATCGATCTATGATAGCATGGTCGGGCTAAAATAGACTGATCGGTCTTTCACAGCCAACATACAAAAGAAGCAAACCAATACTTGAAACAAAAATTAATTCTGATCTCTTTTGGAGATTTTTTACTGAGAATATTCAAAATTAAAACAACTTTGCGATAAATTGCCAAACCTTTGCGATAAATCTCAAACATCTTTACAATAACTCTCAATTAACTACTTGGTGATTATACGTTTATCGCAAAGATGTTTGAGATTTATCACAATAGCCGATTAGGTTAAAATAGACCAATCATTCTTTCACCGCCAGCATGTACCTTGTATCATGTATCTGTGATAAGGGGAGTAACTCTAAACGGTTCTAGTATTATCGATCAACCTATACTTCAAAAACAAAACAAAACTAGTTCCGATTTTTTTTTATCAAGACAACATCATAATATATTATTCACTAAGAACATTCAAAGTTAAAACAACTTTGCGATAAATCGAAAATATATTTCTGATAAATCGCCAACTACCATACTTGGCGATTTATCACAAACGTTTGCGATTAATCGCAATGATTGAATTATATTGTTATATGTGGGGACTAATGGGATTGAACCATATAACCATTATCAATCAGATATCTTAAACAGGTCTGGGTGAACCACTTACCGATCTATAATAGACTACCGGTAAAATAAACTAAAATAAACCGATCGGTCTTTCACAGCCAGCATGCATCCGGGATAAGGGGAGTCACTCTAAACTGTTTTATTGTTATCTCTCAACCAATCCGTAAACAAAATTAATACTGAATTCTTTTGCAAGACACCAAATAATTATTTACTGTATACTGAGAATATTCAAAATAAACATGCATGTACATGTACATGTATACAGATATTAAAACAAACAGATTCAAATTGTCAATAAATTTAGAGTTCCCTCTCTTATAACAGTTAGTACTGTGTCAGGAAGAGCGATCGGTCTATTGTAGCCCGATCAGGCTATTATAGTTAATCTGTGGTTCGCTCAGACCTTTCTTTATACAATAATAAATATCGCGTAAATAGTATGTACCGGTATTAAATTGTTGTGGTTCCTACACTGCGTTATGTGAACAAAGCCAAATTCAGATCGAGAACCTGTTGTAAAGTATGTAAATAGCATGCGATAAGCAAAATACTCAACAATGGGGAGACCACACTAATGACCTGTGCTTAATTAAAACTGGCACCATGTTGTTTGCAAAATACTGTTGTAGCGCTCACTAGACCTCGCCATAATATTTTGGTGTTGAATGGGTCACCGGAGTCACTCTCCCAAAAAAATTGACACATTGTTGAGCGTTTTGCTTATCATACACTTCCGATGTGCTGTATCGGTATATGAACAAACAAACCTCACACAAAGAGTGTTTAATGTATTTAGTATATGATCCATTTTGGTACAGCCATGGTAAAAAAAATATTCTCCATTCGCAGCTATGCGTCATCGAGTCAATGTCATTGCCTGATCACCAGAGCCATATAATGTAGAATTTCGCGAATATGGTTTCCAATTATGGAAGAGGTTATTTCACAGCAAAGCGATAATGTCCGAATCGTTCTGAATGATAGCCAGTTTAGCCGCACATGTTTTAATAACAACATGATGCATCTGGACATTGGAATGGTCTACATGTTCACGTACCTGTATACACAGCTAAGCTCTAATTGGATCCCCCTAACGACGTTGACACCGATATTACCGCATTATTGATGATGCTGTTAACCATGATCAATCCTACCATGACCGACCTTCGTAACTTTTTAAAGTCAGCATTATAACCACCACAGACCATAAACAAAGTATTAATTGAAATATTGTTTTGTGTATGCCCCGCTCGACAAAACAAGTTTCTATTGACACTGCGGTGTATTTGCCGTTCGGCCGCAGTGCTAGCGTTTGTAACTGCGGTTGACCACCACCGTTTAACGGCAAATACACTGCGACTGAAGGCAAGTACAATGTACACTGTGGCCGAACGGCAAGTACACCATGGCCGAAAGGCAACTACAACGTGTCCGAATGGCATGTACACCATGGTTAGATTTCTGGTTTGTATCATCTTTTTCAGTTTAATGAATGTACACCGCGGCAACTACACCATGGACGAATGGCAAGTACACTGCGGCCCAACTGTACATGTAGTTAGCCGGTGGAGCTGCAGTGTTGTTGCATTTCGGCCACGGTGGCAACGCTAACCGCACTGATGTTAAGCGGACATTTGTTTTGTCCAGCAAGGTAGTAAAGTAAACACAGTGCATGGCGCTCACGAAAAGCTGGACTGGGTGTACATGTAAGGTGTCCATGTGAAAAATTAATGCGGAGTACAGGAGCCGCAACATATTAATAGTACTGTTGCATAATATTTCTACAGTACTATTAGTAATATAGTTGAACGGCGGTATGGTATATCCGGTGTCATTAACGCCCTACAACCTTTTTAAAGGGGACGATTAATCAGAGCATAGCTGTAGTACGTTACAACATGTACATGTAAAAGCTTGTGATGGATTCAGTGATAATGTGTGTCCAAGAATTGGATCCGTATCTCAGAGATTATCCGTCATTTCATAAATACAATATCAGAACAATATCACAGCGTCACTGGCGTTTCAATTAAAAGAATAACAGACTCCGTAACTGGGCAATATGTTATGGCGACATGGTTCTCAAATCACTTTACGATGAAAATTGAAGAATAGCTGTAGTATGTTACCCTTTAGCTTGCGATGGATTCAGTGATAATGTGTGTCCCAGAATTGGATCGTATCTCCGAGATTATCCTTCATTTCATAAATATTTCACAACAATATCACAGCGCGCGTCACCGGCGTTTCAATCAAAAGAATAGCTAACTCCATAACTGGGCAATATGTCATGGCGACATGGTTCTCAAATCACGCTTCGATAAATATTGAAGAATATGATCCATCTTCCTTTGTACAGCCAGGTACTCGTACGTTGCAGCCTTGAACATTCAACAAACTTGTGACGGACTCATGAGTCATGACTGATCTGTGACGTCATAATGCCGACTAATTTCTACATAATTGTATGTCTCGTAATCCTAGTCACCAGTGGTTGACTCTTGTCAGACTTGTTAGGTAATTGGACGGTTTATAATTTTGTGAAACTTAAGTATCTGTCTTTTGAAATCCACAGCATTGTCGTGCATGTCATTGTCAACAGGTCAAACTTGTGTAATCAGTCCCATTGCCATTGGCACTGCAATTGTCTGCATTCATTGACTTCGCCTGTTTTCGGAGGTTATAACCTTCTTCTTCTTCTTCTTCTTCCGCATAAGGCAAATCTCTTTTTAGAGTGTTTCAATCCCCAATGCAGTATCTTTGGTCTAGGGCGGGTCGCCATATCACATCTAGTCGGAAGCCTCTTGGCCCTTGCATATACCAACATAATCCAGACAGTGTTAACAATATTCCAGGCTATTAAGAAGCAAGTTATGTCCAATTATTTGCTAAAACAATCTAAACAAGAGAAGTTTGTAAACACGAAAACACATCGCACATGGTTGGTTCATTGACCAGAAGAATATTTTGATTTTCGTACTATAAATCTCGTACCATTTTTAAAGTGCAGGGGTAAAATAATTATGCCGCTTGAATAACGTTATACAGTTTCTGGAACACTTACATGCGATAAGGTATGAGTTATAAAACGTAGCTTATGTTAAGTAGCTATATATATCTACTTATACTTATTTTTGTTTTCATTGTCATTTTGACTAAATTTGTCATTTTGGTTCAGTATGGGACCAAGCACATATTTTGGTACCGTTTGGTTTCAATATGGCTATTGAATAGCCATATTGAAACCAAACGGTACCAAAATATGTGCTTGGTCCTATCCTGAACCAAAATGAAAAAAATTGATACAATATGGGACCACTAGAAACCAAAATATTTTGCAGTGCAATATCTATTATATATTATATCTCACGTAACTTTCTCGCGTTCTGATTGGCTGCCTACTGCCATACTATTTTACGATAGTACCCCAGTAGCCCACCTACTCACCTACTATTCTTTTTCTATTTATAGTAACATAATTTGTGTTTGCACAATCGTATTGCCACCTGAACACACGGTCAATCTGAAACTATCCTGTGTGTTTCCTGCATTAAACGTAGATTTTGCTATATCGGTATATCATTAGACTTCGAGAAAGACCGATTTCCCGGTAGATAATCGCATTCGGTCCGGTTTGACGAAGGGCGATCCTCGTTTTCAAATACGCATGATAATTGTAGACACTTCCGTGTTGAAATCCAGAAAACACGCTTCGATGCAAGATCAAATTTTCTCTATTATATACTGTAAATTCGTTATGGTGAGTTAATAAACGTATACACATGTGTAATGTAATCGTCACTTTATTTATCTCCGGCTCAACTGGGTGTTAACGCAAGATTTTTCTCATGTCACCTCGAATTTAATTTGTTTTCTCCGATGATATTTTTGTAACTCAATTCTTTCAAGACCGATTTCGTAGCCGGAGTTTGAATTAATTATGTGCATACTAAGACACTGTTTACTTTCATTACCGGCTGCTATCAGCTACTTCAATTATTGAGTTTACCTGTCGAAATGAGTAATCATAGATTTGCAGAAGATAATCCAAATGACAACAAAAAACAAAACAAAAATCACAACAAAAAACACAACAAAAAACAAATCAAAAACACAACAAAAAACACAACAACACCACCACCAAAAACACAACAAAAAACACAATAACAAACACAACAAAAAACACAAAAAAAAACACAATAACAAACACAACAACACCAGCACCAAAAAACACAACAACAAAACACAATAACAAATGTTCTATATAATATAATAAATAATGCATGACTTGTCGTTGACTATGCCAAAATAGTGGTCCTCGAGGAGGAATAGTCCACTCGCCTGCGGCTCATGGACTATTCCTCCTCGAGGACCACTATTTTGGCATAGTCAACTCCAAGCCATGCATTATCTATATAATATTTTGGAAGATCTGTCTGTGTGTGTGTGTGTCTGTCTGTCTGTCTGTTCGCGATGGACTCGAAAACGACCGAACCGATTTCGATGAAACTTGGTATGTGGGGGGACTTTCGGCCGTGGAGTGACATGGGCCTGTTAATTTGCCCGTGCGACGTGACATTGACCTTGAAATCGGGTCATTTCAAGGTCAAACGCCCGAATATCATGGGATTTCGATGAAACTTGGTATGTGAGGGTACTTTCGACCGGGGAGTGGTATAGGCCTATTGATTTGCCCGTGCGACGTGACCTTGACCTTGAAATCCGGGCAGTGTCCGGGCAGTGCTTTCGACTGGTCAAATCGTGACCCCACCTGACCTTGACCATCAAAATGGACAATTCGACGAAAAGCAGAGGGGAAACAGCCCGGACGAAGTCGGGTCCACCTGCTAGTCTATTATATATTTTGGAAGATCTGTATGTGTGTGTGTCTGTCTGTCTGTTCGCGATGGACTCGAAAACAGCCGAGCCGATTTCATTGAAACTTGGTATGTGGAGGTACTTTCGGTCGAGGACTGGCATAGGCTGGTCAAATCGTGACCCCGACCTAACATTGACCTTCGAAGAGGTCAATTCAAGGTCAAATCGGGTAAAACGGGACGGATTTCGACGAAATTTGACACCTAGAGTTAGTTTTGGACGGGCAGTCTTTTGGATTTAGATGAAACTTGGTACGTGTGGGTCCTTTCGGCCCGGAAGTGGCACAGGCCTATTAATTTGTCCGTGCGACGTGACCTTTACCTTGAAATCGGGTCATTTCAAGGTCAAACGCCCGAATATCACGGGATTTCGATGAAACTTCGTATGTGGGGTACTTTCGTCCGGGGAGTGGCATAGGGCTATTAATTTGCCCGTGCGACGTGACCTTGACCTTGAAATCGGGTCATTTCAATGTCAAACGCCAGAATATCACGGGATTTCGATGAAACTTGATATGTGGGGCTACTTTCGTCCGGGGAGTGGCATACGCCTATTAATTTACCCGTGCGACGTGACATTGACCTTGAAATCGGGTCAATTCAAGGTCAAATCGCGAATTTTGATGGGATTTCCAAGACATTTTATACATAGGGTTACTTTTGTCCACTGAGTGTTTTGGACTTGTCAATTCGTGGCCCTGACCTGACCTTGACCTTCAAAATGATCAATTCAAGGTCAAATTGGGTAAAACCGGATGGATTTCGACGGGTACTTTTGTCGGGTACTTTTGTCCGGGCAGTGTTTTGGACGGGTCAAATCGTGACCCCACATGACCTTGACCTTCAAAACGGACAATTCAAGGTCAAATCGCGCAATTCGACTAAAAGCAGAGGGGAAACAGCACGGACGAAGTCGGGTCCACCTGCTAGTCTTATATATATTGCAATCCAATATGGAGCTCACACGGACCCATGCGACAGTCGACAGTCACCAGTGAATTTCCAACTTAAAATGTCCCATGCAAATTTGCAGGCGCGCGGATGTACAATAGGTTACACTAAACTAAACTAAATAGTTGTTCATATTCGTCACATTTTAGGGTTAATCCGTACGATTCGTTACGTGGCAACTGAGCCAAACTTTACATACATGTAATGTGTCGATTAAAACTTCAGTCAGGGGGGGGGGGTCGGAAAAAAAATTCAGGCGCGTATGGCATTTTTCCCCTTTCGATCATTTTTTGTACCCACCCACCCCCACCGCCAAATTTGTTTCCGTTTTCGGCAGTTCTTTTCAACCATTTTTTTTACACCCACCCCCCCTTTTAAAACTAAAACAGAGATTTGAGGGGCAAATTCACTGTAAACAGCTGTATATGAATTTATGTGCATACTATTTATCATGGATGTCAACATGGACATTTAAATAGGAATGAGTCATTTTGAGGTCATTCGGCCAAAAAAAAACATGGCTGCCAGCGGCCATCTTGGATTTCAAAATTTGCAACAAATACAACACGATAACTGCCTGCAGTCAGTTTACCAGTTATAATTACATTATTTCTCTCATTCAAAGTGGTTTTGAAGCCCAACTCATTGCCAAAACACTAAAAAAACAAGCAGGAAATTGTTTTTTTAGTTGCGGAAAAAACTACTTGTTGGTGGCTTTGACCACCCACACACCCCGGCATATGTGCCGGAATTTTTTTTTCACCCCCCCCCCCCCCCCCCCCCCCTGTTCAAGTCGGAAATAATGAAATAATGTGGCAAACATACAATTAGTTAGGCCAATCCATATCCTTATTCCGCGAAATAAATACATAACTATCACCTTTCTCGCTCAACATTTCGATACATAAAAATAACCCCAGCCTCTCTCCAATTTGGCTTCCAAAATTTTTTGTTTATGCGGACTCGAGTTTCCCTACACAAATTATAAGATCCCTAAGTTAAATTAATCATTATCAATTGCTATTGACATAGGTTTTCTTTGTAACATATGTGACACGCCATATCAAATCCAGTCGTAAGTCGGGATTTTGTTTTTACCCTGTGCCAATGCATTCTCTTATATATGCGAGTCGACCATAGGTCGCCTCGCATATATAAGAGAATGCATTGGCCTAACTTTTTTTCACATTTTTAATAATTTGTTCTTGTATTCGTTAACAATTTTATAATTTCACCCATACAGACGCCAGACAAACATGAGCAGACGACACTCTTATATATGCTTATATATATGTGTGGGGCTCCCTGCAGGGTAATGGATGCTTTGTTATTGTATGTCCTAAACATTGTAAGAAACATTTATTTAAAAAAAATGATAACAAATTGTTAGGCCAATGCATTCTCTTATATATGCGAGGCGACCTATATAAGAGAATGCATTGGCACAGGGTAAACAAAATCCCGTAACGATTTCGCATCAAGGTGATGCGCGGGCGTATAAGGAGACGTTTTCTATAAAGCAGCCTCGGTTTGTTGATTATTGTAATTCCCACAGCCTTAAAACCCGCGCGTTACGATTCTACATACACGTGACGCGCGGGCGTAATATGAAACTTTGGATTGTTGATGAGCGTAATTCCCAGCGTGCGTTTTCACGTGATTCAATCGCTGCGCAATCTGTGTGATAAATTCATTCTGCGCTGTGCGTGATGAGACAATTTGAAGTTGATTGACTTCGTTGGAACTTTGATGAGTTGAATTCGACGAGTATTAACACAGGCGCGGGGGAACAGGAGTGTCGCTATTAACACAGCCGCGGGGGATCAGGAGTGTCGCTATATTAACACAGGCGCGGGGGAACAGGGGTGTCGCTATTAACACAGCCGCGGAAGACATTTCGCGGAGCATATGCATAGAGTTACGATTCCGTTTAAGGTACTACTACGTCATTGAGTTATGTGCAAGTTCTCACCATAGTATATGCACGTTCTGATTATAGCCGTGATGTCATAATCGCCCCAACGCATATAGTACCAATTTCTTCTGTTTTTACCAAACACATTACTTACAAATACGTAGAGCACAATCCCATTGTTACAATCGTTCCCTGATTTTTGGTAAAGCACAACAATTACTAAGGCTGGCGAAGAAATAGTTCAGCGATTATCCCATTGTTAGGCACACGCAACTCATAACAGACAAATCGCACGGGTGCTTTACAGTGGGACCAGTCCGTGTTGTTTCGGACATATCTATTCACATTCAACGACGATCAGCGCATGATAATCACGTTGTTGGGCGTGTCTAACCGGCTATTGTGTCCAATCGCGCTCAGCGGACGGATTGTGCGTCGTGGGCAAAGCAGATTTCCAGTTGATTACATTATGTGGGATCAATTTTGCTCTAAGTCGGTCAGAGCACGCGAATAGTTCTTTACCAGAATAAATTTCGTCTTCGACTCGATTGATTCTGGTAAAGAACAATTATTGTGCTCTACCCATTACATATATTCAGTCAGTTAGTTACATTTTACCAGTCATCACGTATTAAACCCCGGATAGCTATCCTCAATTGTGTCTACCTTGTTCATACATCAGGCACGGATTAATGACTCGGCCGGTGACTTTGATAGTCCGTATCAAAACAAGGCGTTTCGATGTTGTCTGAATGGTCATTGGTTTGTCGTAAATAAGGTTAACACGGGTCGACTGGATGCGGATTGGGCGTACCATGTCGCTCCAGCTGAACCCTCTGCAAGCTGCTGCTTGGATGGGGTTATATGCGAGACCAGGATCAAGGCGTATACCACCGGGAGAAAAGACACACGAACCCATATGCCACAGGGGCGCCGACAGGAGGGCCAAGTGGAAACAGTGAGCTGCGAGACAGCCAGCTCCATCCCGCATGAACATGTGGCAGGAACACCAGCCCACTATATATCGGCGATGACACCGCCAGCGGAAACATGGTTGCAGAGGCCACCCCTTATATGACTACATGACGTCGACAGTAAAGACAGCGGAAACAGGGGCGTCAACGTCACCCCGGAAGTCCCATCCGCTGTCTTCGATGTGGACATGGCAACACCATAATCTCATAATCAGACTCCACCAGGAACGGAAAATGCTTCCTCAGCCCCCTGTAAAATGTAGAAAGACCAGCGTCGCAAAAAGAAAGAAAGCGTAGACTATCGTGCATAACATCATCCGGGGACTCAAGAACACCAGAGGCCAACTCCACTGAGATATCGTCAAATAATACGAGGGCTTGGAGAGCGGGAGCCCTCAAGGGGAAAGATCTGGGTTCAAATGTACTGCTCAAACTACCACTACAAACAAGAGAAAAGAAGTTAAGTAAAATTGCTTTTGTTCTTCTGTTGATTCTATAATAAAGGCAAAGCACATGAGGGACGAAGGAACGGGAATATCGGCCCGTTCGACGATCCCGGGTCTAGTCCCACCCCACAATAACCAATTCCGCATTCCATTCTATTTGTTTTGCGCTTAGCCAGTCGGATAAAGCACGCCGCGCAAATAATGTTTGTATAATCATACACATAGTCGTTAGTTTTGCGGAACGATTTTTTGAGACCAAGAATAGGGAAACGGTGTAGTTTATTTAGCATACATCACGCACATAGTAGTTTATTTAGTATGCATCACGCACATAGTAGTTTATTTAGCATGCATCACGCACATAGTAGTTTATTTAGCATGCATCACGCACATAGTAGTTTATTTGGCATGCATCACGCACATGGTAGTATATTTAGCATGAATCACGCACATAGTAGTACATATGGCAAACATATGAATCACGTTATACAGTAGTGCCATAAATAATCGACTCCTTAACCACATCATAATTATGGGTAATTTTTCAAGATTTAGTCGGAAATATGGCTTGTTGCCATTCATCGGAAAGCTCTCAGTGAGAGCTTTCCGATGAATGGCAACAAGCCATATTTCCTGAAAATAAATCCAGAAAAAGTTACCCATAATTCTGCTGTGGTTAAGGATTCGATTATGTAGGGCTTTACTGTAGTTTATTTTCATACATCACTCAGTGGGTAGTTTATTTGACATACACCAATCAGTGGGTAGTTTATTTGACATACGACATTAATTGTGTATAGTTGATTTGGTTGGTTTGATAACATATTATCCCTATGCCAAAATAATTCAAAAAAATGAACAAAACAGACAAAGTAAAAATGAAATCGAACATGCATATGGCGGCTGACATAACGGTACGTTAACCCTTTAACCAACAGAACGGCACTGTGCCAATGCATTCTCTTATATATGCGAGTCGACCATAGGTCGCCTCGCATATATGAGTCAATATCAATTTTGATCAAAAATTATGTCCTCGGTGGATGATGAGTGCACAATGCAACGTGTGGATCCCAACTATTGTTCCTAGTGTGCATCTCCATCACTGACATAACATGCACACACAAATAAGCGTGATGTTCGGGTATATATGTATGTAATGGGCTCATTAATGGCCAGATTTGACCAAAATGGCCTGTCCCCAGGAAAATGTTACAGGCTAAAATCGAAATTTCGATATATTAACTACATGCCACCGAGAAAATCCTCTGGCATATCATTAGTTTAGTTCTTGATATGAACTACTGTCACATATACACCACCCAAGATTGAACTTAACTAAGTGAAAATTGCTCAGAAACTTTGTACCTCAGCATTTTGTCTCTCATGTAACGAAGTGCTATTTACTTGACATAATGACGTATCCCTGATATTTATAATCTCCGTATTTTGTGCTTCGTGACGCTGTGTATGTCACAATATCAGAAACGCATGTCGTCTGAATTAAACAACAACTTGCGATAACACAATTATATAATAGGTAGGTTGACCCCCTCGCGTACTTTTCAAAGTCGTCTTTTAAATAACGCATGTTTGTTCGCTATAACATATGTATAATTATGTTTCAAATAAATGTTTCGGAAGCCACTGTGGTGTATTTTATACTTCCCTATTTTCGCCATACTAGAGGGAGAACTCACTGAATGCCGTGACCATAATGGTCTGTACATCTCTACTGTGACGTTCTCTGTTGTAACAAGACAACACGTTACAGGAGAGACCAATACTGTAACGAAAGGGGAAGGATGCTGTTTACAGAGGCTATTTGTGCGTGAACACATGCAACACTAAGCTGAAATATCTAGAGGGTGTGACTGGGGTCTTGTTCTTCTTTCAGATTACAAAATTGTTTGATTTGGAAAATATTATCATTTTCGTGCGTCGATGTTTTGAATTTTCGTTACATGAAAGATATGTTTATGTTACATTAAAGATGTTCTTATGTGGTAAGTCGATTTTGCATTTCATGTGATTGTTATGAAACCATGATAGCCGGGAGAGAACATCAATTATAACGAGACTGTTACTTTTTATTAGTTATTCCTTCGGTTGCAACATGATTCCGTGTACGATCTAACTCAAATCGAGTGGCCGTTACAGTAAATACAACAATTGTTATCCAGAGGACATGCCTGTGGCATTTAATAATTTTTATCTTTTCTTTGCCGCGGAAATATATCACACGATATACATAATATTTAATTGGTTATGTTTGTCTTTCAACTCGAACTATTTTTCTGGTTTGGATAATAGTTACCTTTCTAGTGTTAAATTTGGGAAATTAGTGTTACACGAGGGATATATGTATGTTATAGTAAGGATATTGATACGTTGGGAGTTGATTAGGCGTTAGTGGGACGTCTTTTAAACAATATGGCCATGGGGTAAAATGTATTATAATGAGTTCGCTAAGTTATAATAATCACGCGTGCCAAATCCTTCACTATATAATGTACGCTCTTCTGAAAGCATGTGTCCGTTACATTAAATACATCCAATGCTATGTGTACGATCTGCCTGAGTTTCCTGATGCCTCAAAGTTTCCAGTGTGCTGGGATATATATCACATGATGTGCCAATGATTGAGCAATACTTTATTTATCATTCACCTAGCAATAGTTCTCTGATTTAAAAAAATATTACGTTTTCTAGCGTTGAGGTTTTGGCTTTATTGTTACACGAAAGATATTATTAAGTATAGGTTAAGTATGTTCGTGTATGTTATGTCGATATTTTGTTTCAGGGAAGGCTTCCGAACTACGACAGTAGGAAGTACATATATATTCTAATGCTTTTCGTTAGTTATATTAGTCGTGTGTGTTCATTGTGTGCACGATCGAACACAACTTGAGTGGTTGTTACAGAAATACAGCCAGTGTTATTGGAAGGACATGTTCTTGTAAATTGTTACAACATATTGTCCCGTATAGAAATGAATTGTGTCACGAACATTGAAAACAGTTAGCGGAACTATGAGGATTCATCAATTGAAGTCGGTTACACCACTGATCATATCTTTCAGAGATACTAGCTGTGAGTGTGACAGTGAGAGTGGTATTGGTAAGGGACGTGCATTTAAAACTGCTAATTTTGAAAGCCAGGTGAGCGAGACAGGTGGTAAAGGGAACAGGGTGCAGAAGTTTGTGTTGAAGATAGGGGTGAATCAGTAAGAGTTGCCCCTTGCGTTGAAGTTATTTGTGAGAACGTAGTTCCGAATAAGGTATATGTGATTGATGAGAGCGACAAAGTTGCCGAGAATGTAGTTGTGCAAGTTGCAAAGAAATTCGAAAAGCGTATTGTGGCTCGGAGGAATGTGAAACGGTGTGTAAAGAGAACAAGTAATGTGAGAGGTGAATATGGGGCGACATCCTTGCAAATATTCGTTTTCGGAGATATCTCCTTGGATCCAAGCAGATATCTGCTCGCATTATGGAGATATCTCTTCGGTTTCAATGAGATATCTGCTTGGAATATGGAGATATCTCCTCGGAAATATTTTCAAGGAGATATCACCTTGAATCCGAGGAGATATCTCCATAATGCGAGCAGATATTTGCTTGGATCCAAGGATATATCTCCTTGGACCCAAGCAGATATCTGCTCGCATTATGGAGACATCTCCTTGAAATATGTTCAAGGAGATATCTCCTTGGATCCAAGCATATTTCAAGGAGATATCTCCATATTCCGAGCAGATATCTGCTTGGATGTATTTCGAAAAAATGGGAAAAAAACGTATATGTACTGACTACTGTGGAGAAATCACTAATATTTCAAGGCCGCGGTTTTCCAAGGAGATATCTCCATAATCCAAGCAGATATCTGCTTGGAATATTTTCAAGGAAATATCTGCTTGGAATATGGAGATATCTCCTTGGGTCCAAGGAGATATCTCGTTGAAAACTATTTCAAGGAGATATCTCCATAATCCGAGCAGATATCTGCTTGGATTATGGAGATATCTCATCGGTTTCAAGGAGATATCTCGTTGGAAATATTTCAAGCAGATATCTCGTAGTTGCGAGGATATATCTTCTAGGATCGAAGGAGATATCTCCATAATCCAAGCAGATATCTCCTTGGATCCAAGCAGATATCTCCATAATGGACCATATTCCAAGCATATATCTGCTAGGAATTGCAATTCCAAGGAAATATCTCCACGAAACCGAGGAGATATCTCCGAATTACGAGGAGATATCTCCGAAAACGAATATTTGCAGGGATGGCGCCCCATAGGTGAAGCCATATGTGATGGAAGTAGGATTGCAAGGGGTGAAGAGATACGCGAAGAGGTGGAGCAAGGTGGTAGCGTGGTTAATGAATGTTCTGAGTCGAGTGGTGTGCTGGTAGATGTGGGGATTGAGTGTGAGAAGATGGAGGTTGAGGAACGAGGTAACGTGGTTAATGAATGTTCTGAGTCGAGTGGTGTGCTGGTAGATGTGGTTGTGGGGAGTCTGGAGATATGTGAGGAGATGGAGGCTGAGGAATGTGGTAGCGTGGTAATGCATGTTGTGAGTCGAGCGATGTGGTCGTTGAGGGCGAGGAGATATGCACGATTGCGGAGGCAGATCCTGTGTGTATATGTTGCAGCGGAAGTGGTTGTGAGGAGATATGTGACCAGGTGGAGGTCGAGCAAGGTAGCGTGGTCAGTGAAAGTTGTGAGCAGAGTGGTGTGCGCGTCGATGTGACTGTTGTTGATGACGACATAGTTGATGGAAGCTGGGTTGAACACGATTATTGCAAGAATTATGAGTCGAGCATGCACCAAGGTTCACATGTAGAGGTTACCGCGGAAATACGGGGCGAGCAGATATGTAAGACGAGGTTGAGCAAGGTGGTATATCGTGGTTAATGAATGCGGCGTGCAGGATCCGGGTGTAGTTTTTGGAGATGGGGAGATATGTGAGGAGATGAAGGCTGAGAAAGGTAGAGGCGTGGTTGTAGAGGTAGGTCCGATGAGTGAGTTTTGTGCGAATGGAAAGGCAGATAGCATGATTCCTGGTGTGGATAAGTACGTACTGGTTGAGTATCAGAAATCCATATACCCTGGTATTGTTGAAGAAATATCTGAGCGTGAATTGCTTGTTAAATGCATGAAACGCGTTGGCGTTAAATATTCTAACTGCTTTTGCTGGCCGAAAAAATATAATGACTTCTTGGTATAATTATGATGAAGTGATCTCGTTTATTCCAGATCCACAACTGATCGAGGGGTCTCATTCACATTTCGCTGTTGGGGAATGTGCGTGGCCCGAGACTCGGCGATGAGTAAACTGTTTTAAAAGTTATCATTGCTTCACCTCACTAATATACTTTTTTTTATATGTGAATATAATCACAGGTCCCCAGAACAACAATTGTGGTCAATTTTTGTTCTGGGGACCTGTGAATATAATGAAGGTGGAATTCGTGCTTGTAATGATGAATTCGAGCACCGTGCATCTGGATAGCTTATCTAACACCAGGACCATGTACTTATATTTATGAAACACGGACATGCACTTGTTTTAATTTATCTCAACCGAGCACAAAGCTAAACGAGACAGGTATATACGAAAGGGATTCAAATATACAATGTGTGCTAATTTACATGTATCCGGATAACTCCATAGCATATCCATGTCGTACGTTACTCGAATCTATCACAATAGTTTAACCTACACACAATATTCTTTATCCTTACATATTGTCCAGTACGCGGGCACCTCTTCACCACATAGTTGTATTATATTTAAACACAAACGAATGTTAGTGTACGTTCATATTATTTCATCTGATAAAGCAAAGGATAGAGTGTTCACCCGACTATAACCAATGTCTATCGTGTAACGACAATTTATTTACTATGGTATTCAGTTAACAATATTCGTTATACCATATGTGTACTAAATGTGTAAAAAACAGTTGGGCATTTATTATGAAAAGAAATTCCACAAATTGAACCTCGTTTTATATTATAGCCTGTATATATGCTATGCGCCTTTTTTGTCAATCGTGTAATCTTTACTGTAACGCACATCATATATTGATATAGAAATACGCGGCAGAAAACATCATTAAGTATTTGGGACATAAATTATCGCGAGAATCGCCATAATATTGAATTTGCACTGATGCCAGTACGTGATTATGATACCTAGATGTATACAAATGACATTTCGCATATGACTGTGTCAGTTGTTTAACGTTGTGGTCCTTACTGTAACAAAGCATATTCCTACATCGTATACCAAACGTCAGATATCTTGATTGTGTAGTTCGTCGCTGTATTTTATTTATGAATAACAGGTTTTATGATCTTGTTAGCATATTTCGTAACTCTGGATTTCGACATGACTTTTATACAGAAATTTATCAGAAATTGTCCACCCCGTAGCAAATATGTGTAGTTCGTGTTGCGCTGAAGTCCTTCGTGTAACACATATTATTTTGTCATCTATAAATGAAACGTTATATATTTCAATTCCAGTTTTGTTCAATATTTGGTGGACAAGGAGTGTCCAATTCAATATTATGTTAGAAAGTGTGTGACATTTAATTATCTTCATTCAATAAAGTTTAATGTTGTGTTGAAATTAAATTTTTCTGAGACAAATGTGTTCCATTGTGGCCCCCATTGAAAACAAGCTATACAAAGGGTAAATGTTTTCTCGAGCTATGCATTACCGGTCAATACTCAATTCGGATCAAAAAGTACTCAAATATCTTTATTCTGAAAAATGATATACCAGATGATAATACTGTTACAGAAGAGACATAATTTCCAGACATCCACCATTCATAGCATCTTAAAATATCAGTGCTGGATGTTTAAGCTCGAACATCACTCGTTTCTTCCAGTTCAATAGCTATATATCTCGAAATGATAACAACTTTCCCCATTATCGGAACTAACAAAATCCTATGTGGCATATCTGTAATTTTGACCAAAATTGATATTGACTCATATAAGAGAATGCATTGGCTGAACACATATTAAAAATGATAAAATTGTCAAAGAATGTAGAAAAATATTATAAAAAATGTTAGAAAACATTATAAAATTGTTAAAGAATGTAAGAAAAAATGGTAAAAAGTGTTAAAAAAGAATTTGTTTAGGCCAATGCATTCTCTTATATATGCGAGACGACCTATGGTCGACCTGCACATATAAGAGAATGCATTGGCACAGGGAATAACTGTAACCATCACAATGTGGTCAATGAACCGAGTCCAATGATATCCAAATTTGTATGGTGTTATTGAGACAGACCGAAGATATTGTAGGCTGTTGAAGCTTTATTTTGGGTGTTTTTGGCCGTTTTGTTGGGTAAAGGGTTAAAAGCACCCATATTAGGGCAGGTGTCGACTTTTTATATGCCACAGTGTTTACAGCGAACTGAGTCGGCTGCACCGTGCATTGCATGAGAATATACATTGCATATATGCATCTGGACCAGCAATACAATACGACAGATAATGTCAAGCAAATATTGGTATTATCAGGCTGGAATGTTCATCGTTGCTACACGTTCCGTATACTACACGTCAGGGACAAACATCTAACTGTAGGCAAATTGGTCACACGTGTGGTCGAACCTGCCTATTATTAGTAATAATTATTAGTGTGCAGTTTAATGTTTGTTGTGTCTTCATCGCTTCATTTGGCGACACCCATGCGGAGCTACTTGGTTACCATGGCGACACCCATACGGGCTAACTGGTTCAGCTTTCCAGATTTACGCCGAAATAATTTAACAAAACACCCCCCCCCCCCCCAGTTAGTACCCAAATGAAAATCATACGAAATGGAATATTTGTATCAATGTGAAAACTACAATCAATTCTGAATTGTACATTATCCACCGTGAATTCTGCAAATAGACGAATTTATTAATGTATTTTATCACATAACTAACCCACAAAACCAGCTTCATAATTATTGGTAAGACACACGACGTGTAATATTAGCAATGACGTCACGTCATTATTTATTTATTTAAATGACTTGCTATCGCTGAAGTTTACGATTGTTGTTTTCGATGAATACATCGCTTTTATTTACTCGTGTGATAAAAGGTATCTCAAACTCGTTTTTATAAAATAGAAACTCATGTGAGATCCTCTATATTGTTAATAGACCAGTGTCTAGAATCACAACGGAAACTGGTCACATTATTATTAGTAAGTTATATCTAACTTTGCACCGTTTCAATGGGTTTTCCGCTTCATTTGATGACATCTAGCGTTAACTTGTTGTATTTCCCGATACAGCGGGCGTTACCTGGTTATGCCGTTCCATTTCAAGCCCCCATTCCACTATGCATGAATTCAATCAAATTAATTAGAACCCGCATCCAATGCGTGCATAGTGCACGAGGGAACCAAATCTAATCTGTTTGATGAATTTCCTGTGTTGCGCGGGAAATGAGATAATTTTCGCACGGTTGACTCTTAATATGAATCACACAACATTGCAGAGACGATGCAGAGAGCACAAAAATTGCATTCGGTCCTCACACAAGAATCACCCGCACGATACTGCAAAGGTTATGTAATACACGTGCCTCTGAACAAAGAGTTAGGAGCCATTTTACACGGTGTCAGCATTTAATATAAAACTGAGCGTATCCTGGTATGTGACGTGGCTAGGTCGTCTGAACGTCTCCTGGTTTGTGACGTGGCTAGGTCATCTGAACGTCCCCTGTTTGTGACTTGGCTAGGCCGTCTGAACGTCCCCTTTTTGTGACTTGGCTAGGCCGTCTGAACGTCCCCTGTTTGTGACTTGGCTAGGCCGTTTGAATGTCCCCTGGATTGTGACTTGGCTAGGCCGTCTGAGCGTCTCCTGGTTTGTGACGTGGCTAGGTCGTCTGAGCGTCCCCTATTTGTGACTTGGCTAGGTCGTCTGAGCTATGCCGTATCAATTGTGGGGTATTCATCTTAGAATTTACAAGGGCATGCACACCCCAAGTGTGAAGTAGAGAAATTCGATATGCACACCCGTGGGATAGACGGCAGTTTTCCCCTGGTTATTATTCCTATGGTTGAGAACTTGAATCTGACCCCCGGTCTTCCAACTGATATAGCTGCATGTAGCAAATACTCGACCGCACATACTCTCGAGATACGACACCTCAGAATGTCATCCCCATCAATTTTGAATTTAGCAATCACTGTGGGGATATTTTGTTGGCAGCACAGCAGAACAATAATCAATGAATATCTATATCTATGTACAACCGTAGTTAAGTCACAAAATAACAGGCGCCGGTGACAAGTCACACGTCATTTACCGTTCATATATAGGGCACATATATACATGTCTGAGGTAAGATGTTCGTACATAATGCTCATATACATACATACATGTCTGAGGTCTGATGTTCGTATATAAGGCACATATACATGTATACCTGTCTTATGTCAGATGTTCGTGTATAAGGCACATATACATGTATACATGTCTGACGTCCGATGTTCGTATATAAGGCACAAATATAATTGTCTGTGGTCCGATGTTCGTATATAAGGCATATATATACATGTCTGAGGTCAGATGTTCGTATATAAGGCACATATAATGTATACATGGCTGACGTCCGATGTTCGTATATAAGGCACATATGTTCTACGATTTATTTTGGGACTTCTGTCTGTTTGTTAGCAATGGGTGGGAAAACTGCCGGACGGATTTCGACGAAATTTGATACTTAGGGTTACTTTTGTCCAGGGAGTGTTTTCGACGGGTCAAATCGTGACATCGACCTGATATTGACCTGATATTGATATTGATGGTCAATTCAAGGTGAAACCGCGCCTTTGGATGGATTTCGACGAAATTTGATACCTGTTGGTACTTTTGTCCGGGGAGTGATTTGGAAGGGTCAAATCGTGAACCCGACCAGACCTTGATCTTCACAATTGTCAACTCAAGGTCAAATCGCGCCTTTCGACTGATGAAAGCAGAGGGTAAACAGCCCGGACGAAGTCGGGTCACCCTGCTAGAGTCACCCTGCTAGCTATATATATATATATATATATATATATATATATATTCTGAGGTCAGAAACAAGTCTATAGAATATAATAAATGAATGTAGTTTGAGTGTTTTATCGAGGAGCATGTCGATGCGGCCGTCGTGACACATGTATTGTGAACAGCCCTGAACACGATGTTTCCAAACGCCACACCGCAATCCCATTCAATAAAACACAATCATTCTACATTCATTTCTTAACTAGTCAGTGGGGGGGGGGGGGGGGTCGGAAACAATTTTCAGGCACGTATGCTTTTATTTTTATTTCGACCCTTGTTGGGACCTACCAACCCCGCGTCCAAAATTGTTTCCGTTTCTGGCAGTTTTTTCCGACCATTTTTGGACACCCATCCCCCTTTTATCAATAAAACAGAGATTTTCAGGCAGGTATGCTGATTTTTACCTTTTGATCCTTGTTGGGACCCTTGTTGTTCCATTTGCAACAAAATACTACACGATAACTGCCTGCAGTCAGTTCAGCAGTTAAAATTACATTATTTCTCTTATTCTAAGGTGTTTTAAGTCAAACTCATTGCAAAAACAATCAAAAAGACTTGCAGGGAAACAAATTGTTGGTTCGTCCCATCGACCACCCACCCACCCCGGCATACGTGCCCGGAAAACAATCCCCTCCCTGAACTATTCAAAGTTTCTCTCAGCAAAGCGACCATTCGAAATTGACCCCGTAACCTCATGCACCCAGTGGCACGGTGTGAATATACATTATGCAGGTTAGTAGATCGCGCAAACACTCGACGTTGTAAATCCAGACGCCCCGCGTATAATAAGCGGTCCGTTATATATCCCAGAATCCCCGGAAGCCCGCCTCAAGGGGGTCCACGTCCAGTTCCGAAACGAAATTGGATGAGAATTATATGAGTGTGTAATATATGGAGGCCGCGCGCCTAAATTGAATTTAAGATAAATCATCTAAAGATTCATCGTATATAACTATTGTTTACAATGAGGGAGATTTGGTTCGGGTCTAAGTAGATTATAAAGTAATCCATCGACGTTTCTGACACATATATCGACCGACATATTACTTCGCCGAAGTCCGGAGATTATGTCCAGATTCCAAGTGAACAGTGTTTGTGTCGACCGAAGTCCCGTTTGATAACCTGACAACTTAGATTGGATAATCAGAGACGTTTGAATGTAAGAACATGATGCCGTGTGCCCACTGAATGAGATGTAAGAACACGATGAAATGTACCCTCTGAATGACATGTAATAACATGATGATGCAGTGTGCCCACTTAATGAGACGTTAGAACATGATGCAGTGTGCCCATGCACTGCATGATATTTAAGAACATGATGAAGTGCATGTGCCCACTAAATGAGACGTAAGAACATGACGCAGTGTGCCCATGCACTGAATGATACGTAAGGACATGATGCAGTGTGCCCTCTGAATGAGATTGTTTCAGTATGTAGGTCACAGACGGATAATCTGCCAAGTCGCATCTCACATCAATTAAAGATACGGGCGGCGTTGGCGGTGGTTATGCTTTTAAAATATTCACCTCCGTCAAAAACCGCCATAAACAGAAGGAATAGTAAGATATAGACAGACTTTGTTCTTATGCCATTCAGAAATATGGCATAAACAGTATGTTATTGTCAATTTTTCCCCCTTTGTTATGTAATCAAAAGCAAAAAAACGTTTCCTGGCTTTTGTTTAGATCCGGATATAGTAAACATAAAGAACGTTATTTGTTACTGTTTTCCTGATATAGAAATAACAAAGAGCGTTTATATCGTTGTTGTGAGATTAACCAATATAATTGCGTGTGTTATGTAATCAGAAGCACAACTTCTGTAACACGAGCAGTCTCTTGTTTACGTACACCATCGGACGTCTTGAGGACAATATACTATTTACGCGCTGATTATGTTTGCCATAATTATGAGCGGAACTGTATATATTTTGGTGTTCCGTCTGTTGATGGCGATTTGAACTAATATAACTATATCTGCAACGAACGCCGCCCGTGCCTTTAAAGGAACTTTACGTTTATATTTGTCCTGACACATTTGTTTGGAGTATACGATATAACAATACGTACATGCTATTACATGCTTACATATAAACTAGCGGAAAATGACCGAAACTTAGAGAGTCATGTGTACCTATAAGAAGCCGTAGTTGTTATTTCACTGAAACCTTCAAAATTTAACATAATATATTTCGCTTTCCGACAGTTTATGCGAGCACAATAGTATGCGCCCAGTACAGACCGGACCCTTTCTTTTGGACTATATTATTCAATGTCTTGTACCATTACAGATGGTATTTAACATATAATAACTACAATTTTGTGTTTGAATACCTGAATCATCTCATTAGCAGCCGCGCGTGGAAATTCAGACACTCGTGAGATATTTCGGTATTCATACACAAAAATGTAGGTATTCTCTACGACATGCAGTAGGTCACTGTCAGTGCCATGGTAATTTGGTTGCATCGAACTATGTTTGCTTGTTGCTGACGGTGGCAATACAATAGTAAAATCATTAATAAATGTCAAAAGAAGTGCAACTTTTCTTAACAGTACCAAACCCCAGATTAATTTATGAAAGATTTGAATAAAACAACGTGTTGCTTTGTGTGTAATAGTGGACCTGGTATAACGAATAGTGGACCTGGTATAACGAATAGTGGACCTGGTATAACGAATAGTGGACGTGATATAACGAATAGTGGACCTGGTATAACGAATAAATAACAACTCAACCAATATTACCGTCGACGTATTCGAGATGGTTAAAATTAACTCCTTTTCGGTGTATGTATAGTTCAGGTATAGTTTAAACCGAGCGAGGCTCTAAGCTATATGTGGTCGTCGATCAGAGAAACATCGCCGCGATATAGGATTAACCAATCAGTGACGTGACGTCGATCATAGGTTGACTAGTACTTTTGATCGCCGGTCGCACAAAAACATTCGCATAATATGCTTACGTTGTTCATTTCAATTATGAGCAACCGAGGAAATGTTCTGGGGATAACTATATAAACCACCGACGAAAGGAATGTAGTAAGTTTCCAAATTATATATATTTAACACACATTCCGCTGACAGATTCAGTCAGACTCGATACCGATTTGCGGATTGTATCGGGTGAGTGTTCGAAACATAATCGTGATTCCGTGTCTATATTGACAAATGGCAAATAAAATAGATTGGGTCAATCATATCGTAAACGTTAGCGGAGGTATACATTCAGCCGCTACCATATAAACTATCCGGTTCATAAAAAAAACCCAGTTGGCGAAAACGAGCAACGGTGATTAGGTCTGAAACATATGAACCTACGCATCGTGACGCATTGGATCGCGACCTGCTCACTGACGAGAACAATCTGAATCGTTACGCGGTTCTCGTGGAAGTACATTCGTCCATATATATCGACAAACCATGTACTTATCGGAAAGTATCATACTAGAATATTGAATCGCACATTGGCTTGATTCTGTGAATTTTGGGAATATTATTCTGGCAATATACATGTGTTAGTTAGTACTAACTTTACTGGTTGATACATCCTCATTTTAACCGTTAAATAATCCGATACGTGTTTTATTATATGACATACCAACAGTGTCAAACCCATTATACCTGAAATACCTTAATGACCCGTTTATGTGTGGATCCATCAAATGTACAATAATGTGACTCATGATGTCAAAATTTAATAAACAGGATATACAATTCCTATTAATAACTAATGACGTCGAGTGTTTCCTATTTATATGAAAATCCGGTAGATATCTTGATTTATCAACTAATGTTCCGTATCATTTAGTACGGGACTTTTAGAACAAAGTTTATGATCATGTAATACTGTAAACTATACTTGCATTGACGTTCCAGTTTGCGTTTGATGTTTATCGTCAACGGGGGAGAATCAATGCTGCCGAAGCGACGCTATTAACGAGGCAACCAGTGACCGGTGTTCAATGAATTTAGTTCGACTAGGTAGTATTTCACACCCGTAACTAGGAATTGGTGTAATTTATGACTACTGTGAATCTTGAGAGCCGTCACTATAGTCTAACAGTATCGGGATGCATTGGAAACCAATGCAACACTACTCATCCAATGGATACCGCTGTTAAATACTTTTATTAAATTCCAAATCAGAAGGAATATGTCTGTTGCATATAGCAGATACAGATCACACTACTGCGAATTTGCGATATAATTACATGATCTACCTATATTGAAATTAAGCTTGGTCTTTTTGTGAGCTAATTTAGACCAGAAAAGACACAGCAAAATTATGTCAGTGATGTAACTAACATAATGAGCGTGGAACAAGTGGACGCGATCATTCACATGATCACACCTGGTTTCACGTAGCGCTTTAAATGTCGTTACATGATAACATCACTTTATCTATTAATTCAAGAAACATAATATACATGGTAAGCTGGTTCTGCTATACGGCAATGATGTTGATTGTTCCTAGTGAGTTAGATACGGGTTATCCACCCAAATAAACTGATCCTACTACATATAACTTCATGCATAGTTCAACATGAGCTGTCTCGAATACACGGGTGGAAACAGTTGGCTACAGCCCCCTGTTGGCAGGTTTAGCAACCCCTCCCCCGTCCGAAGATCTGCAACGATGAGCCCGGTGTAGCTATAACCCTTCTGTATGTTAACCATGCAGAAACATGCATTTATAATATTCTCCTGTTTTCGAACTTCATTTCAGTGAAAATGACATCAACATTTTCAAAATATTAAGAAAGATCTAGAATTTTGAAATGAAATGAGAGACAAAAATACAAAACCGACCATCTATAGACATGGTCTAATTTAACAGAGCATTAATGATAACTGACTCAAATTTAATGATAGAACAAATTATAGTTGTAGCCGAGGTATAACTGGTCTGTGTGATCCACAGATTGACCTTTATTAGCCTGATCGGTCTAAAATAGATCCATTATATTGATTGGTCTAATATAGACCAATATTAGGACGATATGTCTAAATAGACCGATCGGTCTAAAATAGACAGATCAGTCTTTCACTGCCTGCATGCATCTATAATGAGGGGAATCTCTCTACGCTGTTCTATAATTATATTTCAACCAATAACTAAACTTGGATGCCCTTTTATATGGGATACCTTTTTCGTATTTATTAGCTAATTGCACTTAAGCGTGAGTGAATTGCGTTAATTTAACTTACGCTTAAGCGTAATGTGGATATTGCATAATGCTAAAGCGTTATATAATTATGACTTCATGTACGCTTTAGCATCATTCATATACTGCAATGATGAACCCGGTGTAGCTATAACCCCTTTGTCATGGTATCGTAGCCGCCGCATCGTGGCATCATGTAATATCGAAATAAACTCGTATAGCGACTAACATCTAACACAGATGCATATAAATGTACACGACACACACTCTTGTATGCATATTGGACATGCAGGTTCACATATCGTAGCCTATATTAACATTAATCCATGGGGTAGCTGGTAGGGCCCAATACTTAATGTCCATATTATTGTCATGTACCCATACTGCATCCTTTATATCGAACTGGTCATGTCTAATATGGTACTAGGACAACCATAATTAGACATTTAGTTTTCATGTGTTTACGTACCATGCCTAATAACCATGTGTGTCACCATTTTCTAACAGCAGAGACTAATGCTTGGGATATATGTGAACAAGCAATTTTTTACAAAATTGGGTTGCATTTTGCAAGCTATATTGATTATTTGTGTCTAAAACGCCTCAATGTGCCAAATTTAAGACAGATCAAAACAACAAATACCGTCGATACCATTGATAGGTCCATTCAATTTGAAAATATGGTCAAGACATGAACAGTTAATTTTTGCCGATTTTGATGTTAAGTTTGTAAGAGAGAAAAATCAAGATTTCTGGTAATGTACTTTTGTGAATGGGGTAATTTTGTTGCAGGGACATGTGGTCGACAGTTATGTGTGTATTGTCAGGGGGCCGAAAAAAACTGCGGGACACAACGTACCGGGGGTGGGGGGGTACCTAGGCGTAAAAAATTTACACGTAAATTTTTTCCATATTCATTTAGGGGGGGGGGGGGGAGTTGTCGGAAAAAATTTGCATGTAATTTTTTTCCAAATATGTATTTTCAGACTCACGACTTCAATTTTCTCTCATTTTATAGAATATGGATTAACCTTAATATCCAAATCATATATAATATACATGAGTAGTACAATCCACCTAAAACAATTTTGGATAACCACTGTCTTGGTTTACATGTGATATTGACCCCATTAACCCTCTTAATAATGCCGACTATGTCAGTGTCTACCAGTCGAATGCAGAATTCTACCCTGCGATCGCTTATCTGGCAAATTTTTACTGCAGAACTATCCCATGTATTAAACAATTTCTCCTCCAATGGTATCAGAAAACAGTTATATGCTGGTATCTCACTCATCTCATTTGCATCTTTTTCAAAGTCGAGGTAATGACTAGTTGTCATTTTTTAAAGTGCATACAAAGCGTTGCGATCACCAATATACATGTTTGTACATGTCATGACATCACGAGGTACAAATATGCGTTCTACTGGTAGACAATGACCATTTTAGTCATAATAATCTAAACTAAGTTACCAAGCACCTTCTCGTGAATTGTATGCTCCGGTGTTTTTTTCGGTTTCCGGTCAAACCGAGTTGTTGGAGTAGATTTGATTTTTGTTTTCTGGGGGGGGGGGGGGGCAAATGGTCAGTGGAAAAAACTGCATGTTTTTGCTGTATTGGGGTGGGGGGGGGGGTACCAAAATCGAAGAAAACAGTTTTTTCAACCCTGTGTCTGCAGTTTTTTTGTCCGCCCCCCCCCTGGTATTGTGCTCAATATCCAGAGATTAACGCTTCGTGTTAGCCAACAGCAATAGGACCACAGTTCCAATGTTTACCGAGCAGACCGTGGACCTATGTACGCCATCCTCTCAGACGGCCCTTGGGAGACACATTGTAACACAAATATAGGCATTCACCAGCAGAGTCTGAGTAAAGAAAAAACCCAGTACGCGACTCAATAAATAAAGTGAACAATTACACAACTGCGATGTTAATGGGTCTTCTTGTGTAATTGTGATTTTTGTGGGTGGGGGGGGCGGTTCAGAAGCGACGTGAACAACTAGGTTATTAGCGCGCGCCGCGTGTATACTATTATCCAAATTATATATAGCTGTCGTCCGATGGGCATTTTATTTATAGATAATGGGTATTTTTCCGGTTTAAAAGTCGAACTGCGCGACAAGGAGGCCGAGTCCGGTAAAAGATGTAGTTGGGAATTTCAATTTCGTTTATTGTCCTTTACATTGTTATGTCAATAATGTTGATTTTTGGTTTGTGACAAGCTATGTCAATTACAAATAAAAAAAATGAAAAGATTATTTGTAAGTCTTATATTTCAACTTTTATAGATATTTTTCGTTCTGCAGCCCACTGATCGGAGACGGCCGAGTTGGTCGCCGGTTCGTTAATTAGATGCTGGTTGTTATTGTTATTTTAATGGAATTCTGTGTTGATCATTCGCGAAACCAATATATTTTATATTCTAATATGATAATATGCAAGGCATATAAAGAACGACCCCCGACATAATATTAAGCAGACGGACAATGCAAAGGATCGTGTAAGTAGTCGTGAAACTATATATTGGGCCTATACGCATGTCAGCGACGCGAATGCTTGATTGTTAGTGCACATCGTTTTGGATGCCAGTGGACTTCGATGAGTACATGATGCCTTAATATAGCCTATCGGCATTTGATAATAAAAGCCTCTATATTGTAATGTATAGAGTGAATGTAGTAGACTACAATGTACGTCGCTGCGATTAAGCGAAGACGACACAATGCGTCCAGTCATGTCTGGATTTTGGCCCGCAGAGACAAATGACGTTTAGATGTCACGACGCCGTACCTGCCTGCATTTAGCTAACAATTGAAACTGATCTAATATTAACCTTTGCATGACATATTCACAACAACTTACTGTTTATAAATGAATACTTTAGTTGTCCATTGCCACATATCGGAAGTAGTAAATTCGTTTCATTGCTGATTCCGCGATTTTTGTGAAACCACTGCCGGAAGTAACGCGAGTTTTCCACGAAAATGTGTAATTTATGTGTGACGTCACAAGTACGCGCGCCCATCTGTTACCTATACACGACCCGAGTTCGGGCGAGCAAGCGCGCCGAGCGGGGTCGTTATAATTACAATCATGGGTATATACTACATGATCTTGAGCGCGTTACCATTTCTGACATTGGTTTTCTTGTGTCTACTCTGTCTCCGCTTCCGGTGCCCCACACTGGATGCACGTCAGCAGTCTGAAGATAACACATCACATTTCGAATCACCCGCCCCTCAATTAACTGGTCGGCAGTAATGCGTGCACCGCGCTCCATCGACCGGGGTTATCGCTTCGAGCGAGCCATCACCAATCGAACCACAAATGTGACGTGTCAGTTCAATGAGTTAATCTTCATTGCAGATGCAGATTTCTAAAACTAAATCTGTTTGTGTAATTTGATATGCTCCTTCAACAGACATTGAATTCCAGACTGCAGATTGAAGAAATTTATGACTTCTCATCTGCTTGAGATCAATACTTGGCCGAGCCTATTCTCTCATTCGACCTGATTCGAGTTAGATCCGCACATCAGGGCGCGTGGTTACCGATCTTTAGCCCGCGCTGGACCGAAAATTACTTTTGCCAAATATTTTGCCAAATGAAAATATTTTTGCCAAATTCGTTTAGAAGTTGCCAAATGCTATCACCGATAGTATTAATTTATGCAACCCAGGTGTTATATTTTGATAATCGCTATTTGAACGACTTATGATATCAATAGGAAAGCAGTTAATTATTAATTATTATCGCATCTGTATTGAGGTTTATCATACAACAATAAACAAATCGTCGCATCAGTGCTATAAGGTCGTAACTCCATTTTGGCGGGAAATGAGTATTTGATATCATTCGAATCGTGAGAAAAAATCCAATCCGCATGGCCAAACTGTTTTTGCATTGGATGGCAAATATTCTCACAAACCAGTGACACAAATGTCGTATCTCCAGCGATCTTCACAATTATTCGTGCTATAAGGTCGTATGTCCAACAGCAGCCAATCGGATGCTTCATGTTGTCCACGTGACTTATGTTTTGTGTTTTTAAATTCTCAAATGTGTGCTATATGGTCGTATCTCCATGTTAGTCACATGATCATTTGGTGATTTAAATTTTGTGATTGTTCCACAAATTTCTGTATGATGATGCACATGAGTGAATATTCATAATGTAGAACAGGCACTTTTTAGTTCATAGACACATGCGATTGCCACCATATTTAGCTTAATCTATATTTATAATCACAAATTTTGCACGGAAACCAATCGTCGTTTGCGTACGCAAAAGGTCGTAGCTCCAAACAAGTTATTGCTTTTAAAAGAAAACGAGGGAGTAAACAGAAAACATATGTGGTTCAATGGACAACTAATGTCAGTTTTCATTGGGATAAATACAACAATACGTCATGCTTTGTCAACATTAGGATACATGTTGTCTGAGAACTTCAACCTTCAATTTCGCGGAAAGTTGAAAATGTGGGTTACGACATTATAACACTGATGCGACGCAATGACTGAACAATACGATTATAGAAGGGTTCCTTCCTCAGAGGATTAGCTAAGTACACACCACTGCAATAAATACTGGTAATCACACCACCCTAATGCTATATCAGGTTGAAGGCATATTGATAGGCGTTAACTTTTCCAAAACACCACTAATATACAACTATAGTGTAGTCCTTATATTAATGGTTAATTGATTGACCAATTATTTTCAACCATCTTGAGAAATTAATAAGAGACTTGCCAACACTTTTTCCAAACGAAAATATTTTTTGCCAAATGTGAATTATTTTTGGCAATGGCAAATTTGGCAAGTGGCAGCGCGAACCCTGACCACAGTGTAAAGTGAACACATTTCGTATAGTAAACTACAGACAAGTACGAACAGCTAAATAAATGATATAGTCGTACATTTTTCCGACGGTCCAAAAATGTGTTCGCAGAACTGACGATTGGGAGTCCGTTTGCGTGAGTATCGTGCCACTCAAAGGTCGTGCCACTCACAGTGATATCATATAGTTATGTTTGCGTGAGTATAGTGCCACTCAAAGGTCGTGCCACTCACAGTGATATCATATAGTTATGTTTGCGTGAGTATAGTGCCACTCAAAGGTCGTGCCACTCACAGTGATATCATATAGTTATGTTTGCGTGAGTATAGTGCCACTCAATGGTCGTGCCACTCGCAGTGATATCATATAGTTATGTTTGCGTGAGTATAGTGCCACTCAAAGGTCGTGCCACTCGCAGTGATATCATATAGTTATGTTTGCGTGAGTATAGTGCCACTCAAAGGTCGTGCCACTCGCAGTGATATCATATAGTTATGTTTGCGTGAGTATAGTGCCACTCAAAGGTCGTGCCACTCGCAGTGATATCATATAGTTATGTTTGCGTGAGTATAGTGCCACTCAAAGGTCGTGCCACTCGCAGTGATATCATATAGTTATGTTTGCGTGAGTATAGTGCCACTCAATGGTCGTGCCACTCGCAGTGATATCATATAGTTATGTTTGCATGAGTATAGTGCCACTCAAAGGTCGTGCCACTCGCATTGATATCATATAGTTATGTTTGCGTGAGTATAGTGCCACTCAAAGGTCGAGCCACTCACAGTGATATCATATAGTTATGTTTGCGTGAGTATAGTGCCACTCAAAGGTCGTGCCACTCACAGTGATATCATATAGTTATGTTTGCGTGAGTATAGTGCCACTCAAAGGTCGTGCCACTCGCAGTGATATCATATAGTTATGTTTGCGTGAGTATAGTGTCACTCAAAGGTCGTGCCACTCGCATTGATATCATATATTTATGTTGGCGTGAGTATAGTGCCACTCAAAGGTCGTGCCACTCGCAGTGATATCATATAGTTATGTTTGCGTGAGTATAGTGCCACTCAAAGGTCGTGCCACTCGCAGTGACATCATATAGTTATGTTTGCGTGAGTATAGTGCCACTCAAAGGTCGTGCCACTCGCAGTGATATCATATAGTTATGTTTGCGTGAGTATAGTGCCACTCAAAGGTCGTGCCACTCACAGTGATATCATATAGTTATGTTTGCGTGAGTATAGTGCCACTCAAAGGTCGTGCCACTCGCAGTGATATCATATAGTTATGTTTGCGTGAGTATAGTGCCACTCAAAGGTCGTGCCACTCGCAGTGATATCATATAGTTATGTTTGCGTGAGTATAGTGCCACTCAAAGGTCGTGCAACTCGCAGTGATATCATACAGTTATGTTTGCGTGAGTAAAGGTCGTGCCACTCGCAGTGATATCATATAGTTATGTTTGCGTGAGTATAGTGCCACTCAAAGGTCGTGCCACTCGCAGCGATATCATATAGTTATGTTTGCGTGAGTATAGTGCCACTCAAAGGTCGTGCCACTCGCAGTGATATCATATAGTTATGTTTGCGTGAGAATAGTGCCACTCAAAGGTCGTGCCACTCGCAGTGATATCATATAGTTATGTTTGCGTGAGTATAATGCCACTCAAAGGTCGTGCCACTCGCAGTGATATCATATAGTTATGTTTGCGTGAGTATAGGGCCACTCAAAGGTCGTGCCACTCGCAGTGATATCATTTAGTTATGTTTGCGTGAGTATAGTGCCACTCAAAGGTCGTGCCACTCGCAGTGATTTCATATAGTTATGTTTGCGTGAGTATAGTGCCACTCAAAGGTCGTGCCACTCGCAGCGATATCATATAGTTATGTTTGCGTGAGTATAGTGCCACTCAAAGGTCGTGCCACTCGCAGTGATATCATATAGTTATGTTTGCGTGAGTATAGTGCCACTCAATGGTCGTGCCACTCGCAGTGATATCATATAGTTATGTTTGCGTGAGTATAGTGCCACTCAAAGGTCGTGCCACTCGCAGTGATATCATATAGTTATGTTTGCGTGAGTATAGTGCCACTCAATGGTCGTGCCACTCGCAGTGATATCATATAGTTATGTTTGCGTGAGTATAGTGCCACTCAAAGGTCGTGCCACTCGCAGTGATATCATATAGTTATGTTTGCGTGAGTATAGTGCCACTCAAAGGTCGTGCCACTCGCAGTGATATCATATAGTTATGTTTGCGTGAGTATAGTGCCACTCAAAGGTCGTGCCACTCGCAGCGATATCATATAGTTATGTTTGCGTGAGTATAGTGCCACTCAAAGGTCGTGCCACTCGCAGTGATATCATATAGTTATGTTTGCGTGAGTATAGTGCCACTCAAAGGTCTTGCCACTCGCAGTGATATCATATAGTTATGTTTGCGTGAGTATAGTGCCACTCAAAGGTCGTGCCACTCGCAGTGATATCATATAGTTATGTTTGCGTGAGTATAGTGCCACTCAAAGGTCTTGCCACTCGCAGTGATATCATATAGTTATGTTTGCGTGAGTATAGTGCCACTCAAAGGTCGTGCCACTCGCAGTGATATCATATAGTTATGTTTGCAGTGATCATTTTGCACTTAGTTACGCTGTTGTCGAGTTATAAACAGTCGCTGGTTCGATGATCACACGAACAGTTCGCGTGTCCATGTTTGGCTTCACAAAACCGTTTTCGTTGCTACGGAGATGGTAAAACGAAAACTGACAGAAAGAACACGAATTGTAGTGACGTAGTGCCCTATTTTGTAATTCTTATCCATAGTAGTTGATTTTGTGAGATATGTCCTTTTTGAAAACTATTTGATGGATGTAATCTAAATCTGCAGTTATTAATTAAGCAAGGCATGAACCACTCCCATGATACTCTGGACTTAACACTGTCATTATATGGAAACATAATTTGTATTTAACACTTTTGTCGGTTTCAATTCATTCTGAGAAACTGAACTGTTCGTGTTCATTTGAAATTTGGCTAGATCGAGCCAGAATTAGTTGTACATCTAACTGACAAAATTCTTAAAACACAAAAACAAATATATTTAATCACGAAACTATACATAATGGTAGTGGTCGGATCAGCGTAGCGAGGGGATTGAACTCAACCTGGCATCCAGCGTGGTCCACTCTCTGTATTCTCTAGCGTCTAGATCTAAAGACTATAATAACCCATGGTTGGGTGGCGCGAATAAACATCCAATGATGTACACTGCAGGCAACAATGTTGTTTTTAAATAATTGCATTGTGTTGCTTTTCTAAACAAAATGGTACAAGACTGAAAGCCGTCAGTCCGTAAGCCGGCAAACAACTATGTTCCTGTCTGCCATTCGGCCAATAGTCCTAGGATTGTATAGCACACTATATGTAATCGGGGTTCACGATTAGATGGCTAGTGGCATCTAATCGCGAGCACCATATCCATTTTCATAATTATGTACAATATATTACGCATACCATAAGCACTAACATCGATGTATTGGGCATAAGCATACCAACGACAAGATCTGAGTTATAGCTATTACATATTCGAATGGAACGAAACCCGATTTGAGAAATCGATTTTCGATTTCTAGGAAGAAATCGCGGCTTATCGATACATCGATCGCCAGTGACAGCTGCCAGTATCATGACATATAACGCGGGATCTATATACCGATAATCGTTAGCTTTGAATGCACAATACTATGTCATACTGATCGATATGCATCCATGCGATCTAAGAATGTGCAACATGCATTCATGGAAGTGAAGTCACCTAACGCATTGATAGTTTAACCTAACATTAAATGGGTCGTTCGGGATAAATACAATTCATTTGTATCTGGAATCGAACCAGCTTCGCCATTGATAAATAGTCTAGGACTGACTCCACTGTTGCATACTATGCATCTTACAATATAAATAATATTTTGTATCAACTGGTGTTCCATGATAGTTTTGGCTGTAGAACCGACTTGTAACCAATATGAAAGATATTTTGTTCTGGCACCAAATGATTTGGTTTTACAGGCCGCCAAAGACCGAATATTAGCCGCTAAAAACAATAAATTGGCGCGAGACAAGTAATGGTGTTTAAATTCACGCAGTCAAGTGATGGTGTTTAAAATACACGCAGACAAGTGATGGTGTTTAAAATGCACGCAAACAAGTGATGATGTTTAAAATACACACATACAAGTGATGGTGTTTATAATATACGCAGACAAGTTATTAATTTTAAAATACACGCATACAAGTGATGGTGTTTAAAATACACGCAGACAAGTGATGGTGTTTAAAATATACGCAGACAAGTTATGGTGTTTTAAATACACGCAGACAAATGATGGTGATTAAAATACGCGCAGACAAGTTATGGTGTTTAAATTACACGCAGACAAATGATGGTGATTAAAATACACGCAGACAAGCGATGGTGTTTAAAATACACGCAGACATGTTATGGTGTTTTAAGTGATCGTGTTTTAAGCGGTGGTGTTTTCTCAACTCATTGGCTTGCGCGGTTGTTGCGGTACTTCATTTGACTTCATTTCAATGATGTTTCCTGTTCAACTGTTTAGATATCATAATGATTATTTGGAGCATTCATAAACACACATCTTCCCTAATGATGATGCAGGTCATGTTATGCTCAATTTACAATTTTGTGTTGATGTTATTCAAAATAGACCCATATATTAAGGAACGATTAAGAACTGAAAATGTCATCAAATACAAGACTTTTACGAAAAAATTGTTTCAGTTTTGAATTCGCCCAGCACGGTTCGCGAATTAAAAATGCACGAATTTAAAACATCATGTATGAGCGAAAAATAGCACTGTGCGAATTTAAAAACGAGTGACGTTCTCAATTGAGATATACCATGTTGTATCGATCTCCAAGCCTGTTGTCTCTTTGTTATACTGGACAACGGGACGGATCATTGCGATACCACGGTCACACACAAAAGCGTGATGTAACTGGAAACATCCGCTACTCAATCCCGAATCTGTCTCGGCGGAATTCAGGTAAAACAACAAAATTGTATACGATCAGGATTTGAAAATACGACCAGGATTTAAAAATGCGACTGGGAATTTAACATACTTCGATATCATCCATGTCGACGCTGTTGGTCGCGTCCATAACTGATATAGCGTGGCCTCACATATCATGGGCGCCATGTACGATATGTTGTTCGCGGTACAGTATGTTATTATCAGCGATGTGGCTCGTGGGCGCCATGTACGATATGTTGTTCACGGTACGGTATGTTATTATCAAAGATGTTCGCGGTACATAATGGTATTATGTTGTTCGCGGTACAGTATGTTATTATGTTGTTCGCGGTACAGTATGTTATTATGTTGTTCGAGGTACAGTATTTTATTCGCGGTACAGTATGTTATTCGCGTACAGTATGTTATTCGCGTACAGTATGTTATTCGCGGTGCAGTATGTTATTATGTTGTTCGCGGTACAGTATGTTATTATGTTGTTCGCGGTACAGTATTTTATTCGCGGTACAGTATGTTATTCGCTGTACAGTATGTTATTATGTTGTTCGCGGTACAGTATGTTATTCGCGGTACAGTATGTTATTCGCTGTACAGTATGTACTTATGTTGTTCGCGGTACAGTATTTTATTCGCGGTACAGTATGTTATTCGCGGTGCAGTATGTTATTATGTTGTTCGCGGTGCAGTATGTTATTCGCGATACAGTATGTTATTCGCGGTACAGTATGTTATTCGCGGTACAATATGTTATTATGTTGTTCGCGGTACAGTATTTTATTCGCGGTACAGTATGTTATTCGCGGTACAGTATGTTATTATGTTGTTCGCGGTACAGTATGTTATTCGCGGTACAGTATGTTATTCGCGGTACAGTAAGTTATTATCAGAGATGTGACTCGTGGGCGCCATGTACGATATGTTGTTCACGGTACATTATGTTATTATCAGAGATGTGGCTCGTGCATTAAATTTGAGACTAATTTTTCGAAAAGGAAAACGAACTGCTAGAATATTTGTCCCCATTGTTTCACCGTGTATTCCCATCATGATTTAGAAACGTTCCGGAATAATGTATCATCCATTCTCATCATTATAGTTACAAACGTCCCGGAATAGTGTATCGTCTATTCTCATCACGATATACACACGTCCCGGAATACCTTATCGCCCCGGAATACTGTATCGTCCCATTCTCATCATTAGTTACAAATGTCATGGCATACTGTATCGTCCATTCTCATCACGATGTACATGTACACACGTCCCGGAATACCATATCGCCCCGAAATAATGTATCGTCCCGTGGTGATATATAGGGTGAGAATATGGTTTGCGGAAATTAACGAACTGTATGCTCGATTTACCGATACGTCGTTAGTTGCCCGGGTGCTCGCACATCGTGATACAATGATAACTCAAAGCGGTGCTCCAATACAACTGTCAGATGCTTCATGTTTAATAACAGCACACACAAGGACGTGGCAAAATGTCAAGCCCGACACCACCGAAAGTCAGTCTCATCGTTTGATTTTCAATCCAGTAATCAATAGGGGTATGTTTTAGACCAACAGCAGTATATACTTTTGATCTGAAATAGCCATCAGGTGGAACTTGTCCAATCTCAGTTGGTGTCTGTTTTCCACATATGATATTAAGTGGTATAGACTAGTGTTACGCCGAGTTATGTAGTAACTGACGAGTTTTGTGGTAGCTCACGAGTCATGTAATAACAATCGACGAGTTTTGTGGTAGCTCACGAGTTTTGTAGTAAAATCGACGAGTTATGTAGTAATTTCAGGTTACGAGTTTTGTAGTAAAATATCGACGAGTTTTGTAGTAAAAACAAGCAACAATGTTTAGTAAGTTTCAAAGGCGCGTTTATTAAAATCTTATATAGTAAATGCAATGTTTTTTGTGTAATTGTTTGTGTGGTGGACGTTAATGACACTGTAGCTCAACTTGATGTTGGTCCTGTCGTCACTGCTGCGCCGTTTCTCGGCAGATCTGAGCCAAACTTCGTACTGAAAAGTACTATTTTTTGTTTAAACATATTTGATTTGTTCATAATGAATATGACAAAAGGGATTGGAGGACAAGTGCTATATTCACTTAGAATACCCTCCTCTCCCTAACTTGGACCCGGTCCCAATTACACCAGACGTCGCGTTCTGACGTTAATGAAGTTGTAGCTCAACTCGATTATGGTCCCTCGTCACTCCTCCGCAGTTAATCGGCAGATCAGTTCGAAACTTGGTACATAGACGTATTGTGGCCATGTTATTTATGTGGACCTGGCCCCGATTACCTCAGACGTCGCGTTCTGACGTTAATGGCGTTGTAGCTCAACTTGATATTGGTACCTCGTCACTGCTGTGCCGTTTTTCGGCAGATATGAGCGAGACTTCGTACCTAGAAGTACTGTGGCCATGCTATTAACTTGGACATGGTCCCCATTACGTCAGATGTCGCGTTCTGACGTTATTACGTTGTATCTCCACCTGATGGTGGTCCATCGTCACTCATCCGCTGTTTATCGGCAGATCGGGACGAAACTTCGTATCTAGACGTATTGTGGCCATGGTATTGACGAGGACCAGGTCCCGACTACGTTAGCCGTCGCGTTCTGGCGGCAATGACGTTGTAGCTCAACCTGATGGTGATCCATCGTCACTCATCCGCTGTTTCTCGGCAGATCGAGGCGAAACTTCGTACCTAGAAGTATTATGGCCATACTATTAACTTGGAGCTGGTCCCGATTGTAATGGTGGTCCGGCGTCACCTCTCCACAGTTTATCGGTAAATCGAGGCGTAACTTCGCATGTAGACACACTATGGCCATACTATTAACTTGGAACTGTTCCAGATTGCCTCAAACATCGCGTTCTGGCATTAATGGCGTTGTAGCTCAACCTGATTGTGGTCCATCGTCATTCGGCAGATCGAGGCGAAACTTCGTATCAAGACGTACTATGACCATACTATTAACTTGGCGATTGCCCCAGACGCCGCGTTCTGGCGGTAATGGCGTTGTAGTTCAACTTGATGTTGATCCCTCGTCACCCCTCCGCCGTTTCTCTGCAGATTGAATATGCAGAGTGTTACTTTGTCAAATCACATGGGTATCCACAAGAACGAACCAAGAACCAAGAGGTGGCGTAAAGTTGTCTATATTGCAAAAACAAAGTGAAACGATTATTAGTAACAATAACTGTATGGTACGCATGCCTTTGAAACTGACTACAAATTGTTGCTACAAAACTCGACGAGTATTACTACAAAACTCGTTAGCTTGTTCGTCGATATTTTACTACAAAACTCGTAACCCAAATTACTACATAACTCGTCGATTTTACTACCAAACTCGTCAGCTACCACAAAACTCGTCGATTGTTACTACATAACTCGTGAGCTACCACAATACTCGTCAGTAACTACATAACTCGGCGTAACACTAGTCATAAAACCGCAATAACATAACTTGGTTTATGTAGATAATCTGCTTAGAATCGCCTCATTTTGAGTAGATATTGCAGAAAACGAGAGCGTTTTAGTTAAATTGTCAACCGATACTGATACCATTCTAAGCACAACGACATACATAAGCCAACTCGCACCTTTGCAGGCCCACGCTCTTCAACATGTGTTTTCACTGTGGCCGACGCCATAAAACGAAATAACTTACATGATCCATTATCTACTCGGTATGTACCTATTTCACATTATAGGTCGATTATGTACCTATTCACATTATAGGTCGATTATGTACCTATTTCACATTATAGGTCGATGATGTACCTATTTCACATTATAGGTCGATTATGTACCTATTTGACATTATAGGTCGATTATGTGCGTATTTTCACGAGGATATGGTGCGTCATAAAATCGTAGTCGCAAATCAAATGACAAACATATAAGCATTATTGGGGAAACGTACACATATACACGTTATAACATAATTCGAATATGCTGAATCCATTAACAATGACTGTCGACATTTCTGAAGCCGACAGCTACCTCAACATTGACCTTAAAAGTGGGGTATTGGTTTTAAGATATTTATCAATTAGCGCCCATATAAGCTCATATAAGCATGTGTGTTACGAATATACCACCTCTCACGATGTTTAGTATGTGAATTTATACCACGATCGCCTATCTTACTATATAAATAAAGCCTGTTGATTAAACGTGCATACTGTTGATTAAACTTCGCAGAGTGGATTAAAATGTCCATGCAATTTGAACGGAAAAGTGTTTATCCATCGCAAAGTAAAGATCGTGGCATAAACAAAATATACGCATAGTGTTTCTGAATAACAAATTCAATCCACGAGTGGGATTGGCGATTTACACCACGAGCTTTAGCGAGTGGATTAAATTTGTTATTCAGAAACACTATGGTATATTCTATATATAATCGGTTGCTCTTATGTATAATGTGTAAAGTACATGTCAGTTTATCAGGCAAGCACGTCGGTAGTTTAGACACATATATGTGTCGTTTCTATTGATATTTGCACTGGATTTAACATATTCCAATTAGGTTATAAGTGTGTGTTTGTAATTTTCAAAACGATTGCTTCTAGGTTTGTTATATTACGGTTTTCAGACCAATTGGAAAGGTCCAACAAAAAGATAAAACCTACATGTCCAACCAAAAGGAGTGGCCATGTTATTTCTCGAACATAGGAGTATGGTCTTATTCAACGGGGTGCAGTTGGAAAGGTGGAACCCCCTAACGAATTTCATCCACGTCACTGCGCACACGGAATCGCAGGAAACCGAAATGATAAAATACAAATATCGTCCTTATATAATAATCATGGTGCAGTCCATATTTACCAATCGTGGTGCAGTCCATATATACCAATCGTGGTGCAGTCCATATATACAAATCCTGGTGCAGTCCATATATATACCAATCCTGGTACAGTCGATTTGGCTAGAGCACTAAGCTCAGTAGGTAAATCACACGTGATTGTGATGTGAACGACTATCTCCTATATAAACGGAGACGTATTGCCAAGTGGTCCTGCAAAACTTCGTGAATAACCATGTTGCTTATAGTCGATTTTCAAAAACTAATGCAAACAATTTTAGATTATTTCTCAAAAATATATTTTTAATGTTTAGCACCCATAATTTCCTGGATATATTCAGATTATCCGATCACCGCGAACATGACAACTTTAGAAAAATAGCTGTATTTGCCAAATACCGCAGTGTGTTTAATAGCATCGGTTTGCCCTAACATCCAATCAATTGAGCAAGACCCACACGTATCATAGCACATTATCAGGACCACTTGGCCAGGGTGATGACTAGCTGTTTTTAAGTCAGTATATTCGATGCACTAGCCATCAGGTCTGCTAATATATTCAACTGGTACTGATATACTCATATGAGATCGATGGGTCCTGTTGATTTATCTGATACGTTCGTATGGCAATCCACGATGCTATAAATATAGTGGCATTTATGTTCGTGGCTCGTGGTTAGTTTGTTAAACGGCATGTTATCACCAAAGTAGAAGGTTGTTTACTTATGCATGTGACAAAATGTTCTAAATACTTTTATTAGCAGCCAAATGCCAGAGGAGAGGGGCTCTGATACGTTCCGTAACTTCTGCTCCGATCCTCTGTGCCCACACAACTATCTATATATGTCTATAATAATATGTGTAATTTGTATATACATTTGTGGGTCACAATAAATATGTTCAATCAATGACAAAATGTTCATACTGAACTGGTTTGCATAATACTGTATTCTGAAGCAGAGTCACGCCTGGACCGGGACAACATGTTCATTTTGAGCTGGTTTTTGCGATAACAGGCTGAGCACGAAGGGACTAACGCGCATCAAACCTGACCCAACTTTATCAGACGATTGACTAAATATTTTCTACCCAATTTATCCTGCTGGAATTAACTGAATATTTTCAGTCAAATTTAGTAATAAACCCAGTGGATTATTCAATAATGAGCTGCAAACCATACCAAATATTGTGTTGCTTGTAACCCAATATTGACAGTCAAAATGCGTTTAGTTACAGTGTTTGTATCCATATTTTAGTCGGTTAACATTGAGGCATTTGGGTTACCACAAATAACACAACATTGGGTCACATTTAATTTAATCACTTGAAACTAAACTTCAGTCGACTGTTACCAACTAAAGTTGGGTATTCAAATTATTGAGTAACACTTGCTTAGTTAGGTGATGGACAACCAAACAGTTGTGTTAAATACTAAGTATTATTTAGATATTTATAATTTGTTTATTTTGAGTGCAGTTCCCGACAACAGGCTGGTTAATGAACTTTGAGCAGTACTTTGTAAATTGAATTTACGTGTTTGTTTGAACGATCAGCAGACGATCGCGGATATAATGTAATGAGTAGCAGACGATTTATTGATATGCAGTGATCAGATAATTCAGATTAGTTGCTGCGCTCCGAGACTGGTGAATTCCACTCATGGTTACAAATGACTAATTATGTTCCATAGGCGACAGTATTAATCCTATTTGAACTTCATGTATCAATGTCCCACGAGAACGTCACCGAAGCACCAGTCGGTGACAACAAACGCGCCCATCCCTGTATTTAAAAAAAGATAAACTTGAATTTCCACAGTTACCCCATTCATCACACAAACATCATCATCATAACAAACCCAGTCCCCTTCCGTAACTTCGGGACCTAATCAGACTTCCATGCGATCTAAACAAAAATTATCGCCATATATATGTTGGCTATGATTTTCTGTTCTGTCTCAACAATGTTCCCTCCAAGATAATCAACCAATCACCAACCAACTTTGTTTTGTTTCCCTACACAAATTCATGAAGTTTAACCCTTTACCCAACAAACCGGCCAAAACCGGCCAAATAAAGCTTCAACAGCCTAAAATATCTTCGGTCTGTCTCAACAGAACCATACAAATATGGATATCATTGGAACCGGCTCATTGACCACATTGTGATGGTTATAGTTATGCCCTGTGCCAATGCATTCTCTTATAAATGCGAGTCGACCATAGGTCGCCTCACATATATAAGAGAATGCATTGGCCTAAAAAAATCTTTTTTTAGCACTTTTTACCATTTTTTCTTACATTCTTTAACAATTTTATAATTTTTAATGTGTTAAGCCAATGCATTCTCTTATATATGCGAGGCGACCTATGGTCGACTCGCATATATAAGAGAATGCATTGGCACAGGGCCCTTATGTTGGGTAAAGGGTTAACATAATGTAACAAGTTCCGTATGACATCAAGGATCAAGCACCATTGGATTGAGAACACTGGCCCGATTCATACACCGCATTTACCGTATGATCAACAATGAACCATGTGCATGGTGCATTATCACATTATCACGCCATAAACTAGCGATGGCGACACTCGATATATGCAAGTACTCGCAAACAACAAGAATCCAATGTCCTCATGGAAGTGGCGGGAAATATGCTCAAATTAATGTAAAGCAAAGTCGTCACGGATCACATATACACAATCGATGTCGTCACGGATCACATATACACAATCGATGTCGTCACGGATCACATATACACGATCGATGTCGTCACGGATCATATATACACAATCGATGTCGTCACGGATCACATATACACAATCGATGTCGTCACGGATCACATATACACAATCGATGTCGTCACGGATCACATATACACGATCGATGTCGTCACGGATCACATATACACGATCGATGTCGTCACGGATCACATATACACAATCGATGTCGTCACGGATCACATATACACAATCGATGTCGTCACGGATCACATATACAATCGATGTCGTCACGGATCACATATACACGATCGATGTCGTCACGGATCACATATACACGATCGATGTCGTCACGGATAACATATACACAATCGATGTCGTCACGGATCACATATACACAATCGATGTCGTCACGGATCACATACACAATCGATGTCGTCACGGATAACATATACACGATCGATGTGGTCACGGATCACATATACACAATCGATGTCGTCACGGATCACATATACACAATCGATGTCGTCACGGATCACATATACACAATCGATGTCGTCACGGATCACATATACACAATCGATGTCGTCACGGATCACATATACACGATCGATGTCGTCACGGATCATATATACACAATCGATGTCGTCACGGATCACATATACACAATCGATGTCGTCACGGATCACATATACACAATCGATGTCGTCACGGATAACATATACACAATCGATGTCGTCACGGATCACATATACACAATCGATGTCGTCACGGATCACATATACACAATCGATGTCGTCACGGATAACATATACACGATCGATGTCGTCACGGATAACATATACACGATCGATGTCGTCACGGATCACATATACACAATCGATGTCGTCACGGATCACATATACACAATCGATGTCGTCACGGATAACATATACACGATCGATGTCGTCACGGATCACATATACACGATCGATGTCGTCACGGATCACATATACACAATCGATGTCGTCACGGATCACATATACACAATCGATGTCGTCACGGATAACATATACACGATCGATGTCGTCACGGATCACATATACACAATCGATGTCGTCACGGATCACATATACACAATCGATGTCGTCACGGATAACATATACACGATCGATGTCGTCACGGATCACATATACACGATCGATGTCGTCACGGATCACATATACACAATCGATGTCGTCACGGATAACATATACACAATCGATGTCGTCACGGATAACATATACACAATCGATGTCGTCACGGATAACATATACACGATCGATGTCGTCACGGATCACATATACACAATCGATGTCGTCACGGATCACATATACACGATCGATGTCGTCACGGATCACATATATACAATCGATGTCGTCACGGATCACATATACACGATCGATGTCGTCACGGATCACATATACACAATCGATGTCGTCACGGATCACATATACACAATCGATGTCGTCACGGATCACATATACACAATCGATGTCGTCACGGATCACATATACAATCGATGTCGTCACGGATCACATATACTCGATCGATGTCGTCACGGATCACATATACACGATCGATGTCGTCACGGATCACATATACACGATCGATGTCGTCACGGATCATATATACACAATCGATGTCGTCACGGATCACATATACAATCGATGTCGTCACGGATCACATATACACGATCGATGTGGTCACGGATCACATATACACGATCGATGTCGTCACGGATCACATATACAGTCGATGTCGTCACGGATCACATATACACGATCGATGTCGTCACGGATCACATATACACAATCGATGTCGTCACGGATCACATATACACGATCGATGTCGTCACGGATCACATATACACAATCGATGTCGTCACGGATCACATATACACAATCGATGTCGTCACGGATCACATATACACGATCGATGTCGTCACGGATCACATATACACGATCGATGTCGTCACGGATCATATATACACAATCGATGTCGAATGTGATTGCATATGTTTCCTAGCTCGATATAACTAAAACTTGTTTGCGAAAACACTGTGCCAATGCATTATCTCATATGCGAGTCGCCTCCCATATATAAGATAATGCATTGGCCTAACACATTTTTTTTATATTTTTTTATAATTGTTAAAGAATGTAAGAAAAAATGAAACAAATTATGTTAAAAAATGAAACAAAAAATTATAAAAAATTATAAAATTGTTAAAGAATATAAGAAAAACTGATAAAAATTGATATATAATGTAAGACAAATAGTAACACATGCATAACAATTGTTCAAGAATGTAAGAACAAATGATAAAAAATGATTAAACATGATACAAGTTGTTTAAGAATGTAAGAGAGAATACTTCAAAATTGTTAGGCCAATGCGTTATCATATATGTGCGAGGGGACCTATGTTCGACTCGCATTTATTAGATAATGCATTGGCACAGGGTCTTTAATGTAACGGTGTGTAACGGTTAACAGTCGCCGCACTTTCGTGTTCACCTTCACAAATGATGGACACAATAAATATCGTTATTTAGTACACGTCTACTACTAAAATCGCACTGTTCCTGCCCCAGACCCATGAGGACAAAATCGCAGCGAAACCAATACATTATATTTACCAGTGACAAGTTTCACAAGTCATATTTTGGAAAGAAACACACCATCTTTCATATTTCTCATAGATTCTAAAAATCGTTCAACTCAGTCACAATATATTTCAGTTTGTCTTATTGTTCGTGAACTTCCCTTTCTGTTGGTGTATTATTCCACAAAATCAAACGAAGGGAAGTCGAGACATGGCTCAGATAACTTGCAATATCTACTGGAAATTTGGGAGTAACACGGGTCGTCAGTCTCCCTATCCGCCTAGTATCCTCAATAATTCTAAAACGTTGTCAACACAGTAACACGGCCGAACTATGCCCAGCGTTTGTTATAGGACATACAATTTTCTTTCGTTTGATATTTGTTTCGCTGCTATTTTCCCCAGAGGCATGTAGTTCATATTGGACTTATTTTATTCTGAAATAAGCTCACCGTGGACTCTTACCAGTCTTTCAATTTTATGGCGTGGGGCACGCTGCAGACACATTGTAAATGATGCACATGTACATCCGGTGTGTCGATGAACAATAACGCCGATAGGGGCGCTGTTGTGCTTTTGAAATAAGCTCGATAAAAGCTTATTGTCAGAACATGCTGAATTAGCACATAACGACACCTGTGTGGATGGTTTTATAGCCACGGACGTGTGCCAGCGCGGAAGTCATCACATTTAACCCTTTCAGTGCCAAGTCCGATTTTTGTAACAACCCATATTTTCTTGATCATTTTTTCTAATTTATTGATTGTAATAATTAAGAGCTCTTTCCATCAATGTATCACATTATTATAATCAATACATTTGAAAAAATGATCAAGGAAATAAGGGTTGGCACTGAAAGGGTTAAAATGTACAAAACATTATCATGATACATAGATACAAAGGTACATGTTGATCTTGTTTCAGGAATTCGATGCGGATATTAGTACTTCAGAGACACTTTAACCCTTCAATGAATGCAGCTTCATGAAGACCTACAGTTGACTTTGATTGACGTCACATTTCCATGAACACACTCGGAAATGCTAGGAACTATCGCGTCTGCTGTTGGCGATGTATGTACATTTCGGCTGGAATCACATGGCATTTAATTGCCATCGCGGGTTCCACGTACACTGACAATATATTCGGTTTGTATTGGTATTGATCAATACCCAATCTGATTCCCTTGGTTTTGATCAAAACCAAATCTGAATCCCTTGGTTTTGAGGACATGTTCAATACCATATATTGGTTTTGACTGATAGTCTTCAAGAGTTATCGTTACTGTTTCGTGTAACACATGGCCAGACTGGCAGTCGCCATTTAATTTCGAAGCGACTGAAACACATTCTAGTGTTAAAATCACAGCAAATAACTTAGACTGGTTCAATGGGTGATCAAAGATATCTGTCCCGATGGCCGGACAATCTTATCTTCGGGAATCTTGACACGTATGTATCTACTAACTATTAATTATAGGGGGCTTTCAGTTTCGACTTCAACTTTACACGAAATCATCACACGTATTTTGTATCAGCACACAAGCTCATATATGGGCACCAACACGATAGAGAACTGATAGAACATTTCAAACTCAACAAATAAGATTATGCCTTTGTCAATGGACATAACAAATTTTCATCAAAAAGACTTCAAGTTGAAAAAGAAATTTCTCAGTATATTTGATAAACATTTGTCATGCTGTTTGAAATTGGTCATGTCCACACCAACTTATCAGGTTTAGAACTTTAGGTCATGTATATGGAATGGCATGTAATTTTACATTTATTCCTTATTTACGCTTAAGCCTAAATCACTTACGCGTAAATTCAAATTATTTATGCTTAAATGCAATTGATTTATGCTTTAGCACAAAAGGATCATAATTTTCATATTTATGCTTATGTGCAAATAAGAAGTAAATATTAAAACCATGTCCCATATTGTATGGGAGTTCGAATTCACATTTAATAGCCAATTACGCTTAAGCGTAATGCATTAAGCCATTATGCTTGAGCGTAATTCAGATTTCCATTATGCTTTTCAAAGCAGAATCTATTACACTTAAGCGTAAAGCCATTACGCTTAATCGTAAAGCCATTACGCTTAAGCGTAATGTCGTTATATATATATATATGCTTAAGCGCAATGTCATTACGCTTAAGCGTAATTAATATTCCATATATATGTGAAAACTACCCTTAAGCTGAAATGGATGCAGCCAATTCCTGATGCTAGTAACTTTTCACAAATATCTAGCTTAGATGATATCATTATATGTAAGGTAATAATGCTATGAACATCTATTATGCTTAAGTGTAATGGCAGTGCGCTTAAGTGTAATTTTCAATTTTCAGTGCTTTATGACTAATTGGATTCTCTCTATATTAAATTTATTTTGATCCCTGAATATGCTTAAGCATAATTAGCTATTAAATGTGAATTTGGCCTCCCATACCAATATGGGTGAACCTCTTTGAAAATCAATCTTTATTTAGACCGATCTGTCTAAATTTGTTGGCCAATCAGTCTAAACAGATTGAATGTTGACAATTTGCCAATATATAAGACATAACATTTTCAAAAAAATCTTAAAGTTGAAAAAGGACATTTGACAGTTTATTTGATAAAAAGTTGTCATTCCGTTTGAAAATTATCATGATTCATGGCAATTTATCAGGTATAGGTGAATAAGTGTATGGGAGGCCATCCACAAATTACTTACACTTTAGAAGCGAAAAATTATTGATCATATTTATGCTCAAGCGCAAATAAGGTACACATGTTAAAATCGCATCCCATATGGGTGAACCACCGAATGTTCTTTATTAGACCGATCGGTCTAAAAAGTCTAGACCAATCTGTCTAAATTCTTCCTGTCAGTACCTTCTCTGACACCGGTCTAACTAAATTGTAAGAGAATGAACTCCCAAATGTAGGTCAGTAGGTGTGTCAGAGGAAAGCATTTTCACAGTTATTCCTTATTTGCGCAAAAGTGAAAATTATTTACTCTTGAGCACAAATTATTTACGCTTGAGCACAAATTATTTACAAATGAGCACAAATCATTATCATTTATTCTTAAGCACAAATGGATCACCCATACCTGTTTTTTAATATTTCATTAATTAATCATTTAATCAAAATGAAGATAATTATGTCACAACATAGACATAACAAAAATATGGGCTTACTAAGGCTAAGGGGTTACTTATACCACCCCCACCCACTGAATATTTATTGTTTTAAATATAATAACTTGATGGTAACATCAGCTGTATGATGCAATATATATATCAATATAACTGCATCGTCAATGAATGGACCCGATATTTACGACCTATTTTAATCATGCAACGAATTGCAAAACAAAAAATATTACATGTATTCGTATTTTAGAATTATTGAAAATTATGAAATTAGCACATGCTGCAAGCCCACTGAGCTCACTTGTGTCTACTTAATGCCCACGGACGCAAACAGGTAAGGTCATATAGGCAGAAAATTACGGCATATAAACAGGTCTGGCAAATGTAAGAATACAGCGCCAATAGTTGTGTTCAGCTAACCTAGCTGTATTCAGCTATATATTATACTCTCACACCGGCTGTTTTTATTATAATAAACTAGAAGCGCTAATTTGCTGCATCAAAATCAGGCTACCATATTCTCCGGCCACTCTCAACCAAATCAAAACCCTCACTTGTTTTCTAACTCGTTTAGCTGGGACAACTCGGTTGACGTTCACGCAACTAATTAATCATCTAGCTGTCTTTGAATCACGCGTCACGGCATAATGTCAGCACGCCCATATCTGAGTGGCTTTGGTAGTGATTAAACGTCACTCACACGATGCGAGCATTTTATTGGCTAACGTCACATCAAGTTACAATAAATGGTGTTATGTTCCAGACTTTCATCCCAGCTAGTTGGGATGACTCGCTGTTACGCAAGCCAAGCTGTTCCGCTAACCCAGTTGTCCCGGTTAGGCAGGATGGGACAACTCGGTTTGCCGAGTTGCCCCGGCTCATGTAATAGCACACCATTATTTGAGTGATAAAGAGTTCAAAGCACAGAGGACCGAGGCACCCGGTAGACCGGGTTGGGCCGGCTAAGTGCCACCGCACACGCTGCGATTAAAATCGTAAGTGGGGAATATCGCAGGACGAAGCATCCAATGCCCATGCCCACGACAATATCGTAGCCAAATCGTAGCAATCAAGCGCTGTTTGATTTTACCAGGAAAATCGTGGCATGACCTTGACAATGTGCGCGATCGTAGCTGTCACATGACCACTGTAGCACTGATCATGTTGTAAATACCACGAAAAGAAAACATTCAAAAATGGCGCAAAGTTTACAAACTTCTTGCACTTACAAAAATGAGGCCACATTGGTGGAGATGTGGTGCGACAGGGAGTGCAGGCCTATACCACATATCGGGCAAGGAGTAGAGGGCTGCCGCAATTGTTGAAATTATGTTGAGTTGACATTGAAATCACACCAAATTTTATTGTAATATTGTAATCGACCCACTCTACCCGCTGTCAGTTCATAATCCAGCTAATCCACATTACTTCATGATTGGGAAATCATCAGACAAAAATAATGTAATTGTTCTTGCAAAGACTTGATATTTCTCTTGGTGGGGGGGGGGGGGGGTGTTTTCAGGGCATGTATGCCGGGGTGGGTGTGTTGTCGATGGGACCAAAAAATAATTTCCGCAACTCAAAATTGTTTTCCTGCATGTTTTTTGACTGTTTTTGCAATGAGTTTGGCTTAAAGGTACTCAATCCGATCAGACATTCCTAAATTACTATTTCTTTGGCTTCGGGGTTATTAAGTAGTTTAAACAGAAAACCCGAGCGGTAATAATTTACTATATCTATATCTGATCACGCTGAGCTTTGACATGTAGGTTCCTTGACTCGATTCAAATATGTTTTAACCCCGAAGCCAAAGAAATACTAATTTAGGAGCGTCTGATCGGATTGAGTATCTTTAAACACATTAGAAGAAGAGAAATAATGTAATTCTAACTGCTAAACTGGCTGAAGGCAGTTATCGTGTTGTATTTTGTTGCAAATTTTGAAATCCAAGATGGCCGCTGGCAGCCATGTTATTTTTAGCCGATTGAACCCAAAATGACACATTCCTATTTACATGGATAGGATCCATGAATGCACAGAAATTCATATACAGCTGTTTACAGTGAATTCCCTCTCCACCCCACCCTCGCAAATCTCTGTTTTAGTGATAAAAGGGGGGTTGGGTGTCCAAATATGGTCGAAAAAACTGCCGAAAACAGAAAAACAATTTGGATGTGGGGGTGAGTGAGTCCCAACTAGGGTCGAAAAGTAAAAATCAGCACACGCATTCTCTCTTGACCAAAATATGGTAATACAGACCAAATAAGGAATTTACTATGATAGTATTGTGAGTTGTAAGTTGTAGATGTACCAAACACAAATCTAAATATAAGGAAACGATGCATTATCGTGACTCTGCTTATAAACAATTCACTGCTCTTTTTGCTCGACTTGCATTTTCTCTGACACAAAGCGTGTTTTGTGAATAATAACACATTCATATAATAATTATGCTATACTATATAATAGTATCTTCTTGAGGAAATTATCATAATTTGATAAATGTTATTTCTAAAGTATAACCTAAATCAAGGCCGCCCGCCCCGAAGTCATGAAGAATGTGATTACTCACACCCCCACCACCCATGATGGGTATTTCACCTGTCATCAAACCATGCTACATGTATGACATGCCTGCAATAATGTTTTCTTTGTTTGAAATACTATGTGTCGTGGCCAGTACATTGAAAAGATTTATATCCAGAACAATATGTGATATTTTAAGTAAATCTATAGATGTACATGTCATTTCATATACTAGTGCATGTCCAAGCCTTGAAATGGAGTGTGCCTGTCATTCGCAGAATGAGGTCCCCAGAGGGTGAATTTATTGATGGTACCCCGCACAGTGGGCTAGTATCACCAAATACGCCCTCTGGAGAGGTTCACAGAGGGTGAATTTGGTGATGCTAGCCCACTATGTGGGGTACCATAACTAAATTCTTTCTCTGGTGATCTCATTCTGCAAATGACAGACACACTATTTCAAGGCTTGTTGGTATCATTTTATAAGACCTGTATGTTATATTTTATAGAGGATGGTCAGCTAGAAGTCTTGCTGTGGAAGTAAATTGACTGGAAGACATACACTGGACCAAAGTTGTAACTTGGATGTATTCAATTTACAACTGTAAGTTTTTATATAAATACGCATCACTTAGAAGATGTATAATCTGATTTGACGCCCCCTAAATTACTATTTCTTCAGCTTCGGGTCTAAATAATATTTTATTTGAGTTGAGGATCCTATCCCTCAAAGCTCTGAGTTATCAAATCTGTTAATTTTATCCACCTCGATTATTTGTCAGCCTACCAAACATTCCACTGACTTCTTCTAGAAATATGCAGATATACAAGATATTGAGAGGTCTCGCAAGGTCATCGCAAATCAATTTCGGAAGATAACATGATGAAAAGTAATGTTGGATGACTATTGGCTTTCGGTGTAAATTTCCGTTGTTGTTCATGTTGTAACTGGATGATCCGGGGACAATCAGATCAGATTGTGCACCTTTAACAAAAAGCCTTATGTTGTATGTTTGTTGCATTTATGTCTAAATTCCCTACCTATGGAAAAGAGTCCTAACAAATAATGTCTAGCAGATTGTGTACTTCTAAGTGTCATGGTATGGAATAAGACTAAATAAAATAATACCTGTGAAGGGTAACTGGAGATTAAAAAAAACAGGGGCAATTGGGGGGGGGGGGGAGTGAATAATCACCGCATTTTGCATTCACAGAATACTGATGACACTATATAAACCATAGCCATGATAACCTTATAAATGGCCTGGTAAATATCCAATAACCTGATGTGCTTTTAAAGACAAATTAAAGTGATTTGAAACAATCCAGTGAGGTGTTCCCGGACCTGCTGATGGAATAATAAACAATCAAAATAAGTTATCCAAATAGTCAGAAAACAACATCATTGTTATAAACAAATTAAACTCAGTGACTAGTATAATAGTATTGGGACAATCATTTCAGTAATATTTATACTCAATAAGGTGCCCTGAATAAAGTAGTAAATGTTTACATTTGTGCGTGGTTCAACCGTTGTATTCTCTGAAATGCTACAGTGGATATGGCTGGAATTTTAGTGCTTAATCTCAGGTGTTTGCTACATAATTCCAGTGGGGATAGTGTTTGGATACTAACTGATTGTTTATATGCACCCATATATGCCTGTTTATAAAAGGGGATGTATTATGCTTCATGTCTGTCTGTTAGTTCGCTTTTGGCTTCCAGATGTCAGATGGTAACTTTAGATAGTCTCAACTGAGTTGAATGAAATTTGTAATGTGTGTGTTTTAATGTACAAAATACAGGTCCAGTTTGAGTTTTGGTTCAGCACGTCAATTTCACCAGAGTTAAAGGCCTTTTGTTGGAATTGTCATGGGCATATTTTGCCATGCCCTAACAATGCTTTTAGTATTCAATGAAATAAGTCTGCAATCTATGTCTTTAAATCTGACTTTTCCTAAACATAGTATTTTATGCATTTCTTTTCAGAGTATGTTCGTTCACTGGCATTGGAAACCTTAGTATCAGAATGTGCACAGCATACAGAGGAGGCATGTGTGTTATTTGTGCAGATACAATATGTTATTCGTCAACTTTTCATTCATAAATATTGCACCACAATATTCAAGTGTGGTGCAGCCTGTGGGAAGTTAGTAACATGCTATAATGTCAAGTGCTGCTATATTCATCAGATGCCAATATAAAGGAGTTTGCTGATCTTTAAATTTCTACTGCATGACAGGTGTAAAACAGATGAGCTGTCATTCTTGGGAATGTTCAATATAAGAAGGGTGTGATGAACTATATATTAAGTGTTACTTCATTGCAATTGTTGCGATGGTGAGTTGTGCACGTGCACAGACATCAGGAATATACACTGCTGAGGAAGAATGGCTTGGATGACAATTATTCCTCCTGGATATGTTTGAATTAAAGTTTAATTTCCAAAATGTCACTGTGTCCTCATTGATGTTTATCTTAAAACTTCATTCAACATTGATGCAACCAATTATGTCATTTGGACAATTTACTTCATCTTCGACTCTTAATTTTGGTTGCTTATGATATGCTGCATGAATGGGGTGGCCCTCACATGTGCAGGCAAATTACATGCCTCAATTTAAGGTTACTGATAGCACTTAAATGGTAGAATAGTCCTAAGAGGTTTGTGATTTCAGGAAATTTTACATGTAATTTGCCACATCTTGCAGCATCTTGTGGAATTTAGTTCTATGCCAGCATGCACACTTGAAAAATTAATCACAAAATTATGTGAGAAACACTTGACTGTTTGCGTACCAACTGTTTCTATCATAATAATTTCAGGACTGTGTAAACAGTAAATAAGTGATAACCATAAACAAAATAATTACATAGTCACCGTTTATTTTCTGTTTACTTGGCAACCAACATTATTATGATAGAAACCATCAAAAATAATGGGTTTTCGTATAATTTAAGATTTGACCAATTGGCAAAAAGAACCATATACATGTACATGTATGTTTGTGGGAGGGTATGAAAGCCATAATATAGAAATTTGATAGCCTAGCTGTAGTATGCAAGTGATCAGCTGAATTTTTGTTCTCGAAATGGAATCTGGTGGCATCTGTTTCAGACTGTCTAAAGTCTTTTTCTAATTAGCCCTTTAATATATCAATGGATTGGCAATTATAATGAAAATAAATTTATGACTTGAGTCATAAATTAAAATTCATTATAATTTTACATGTCAAACTTGGAAAACCAAATTCATTCATGTGTTGCATATATTTTGTTGACTATGGATATGGTACAATAAATGGGTGGATTTAGTGTACAGTACCCTTAAAGGTTGCATAAGTATGTTGTATGGCACATTTATCAATAAATTGTGCAAAAAAGGAATTTTTTGTCAAAACCAAAATTGGTTTCATATATAAAACCTGTTTGAGTTTTGATCAAAACCAGTTGGCGCTTGGTATTTGGCTTTGATCAAAACCTAATTTGGTAACATATATGGGACAAAAGCTCAATACCAATTTTGGTTTTGATCAAAACCAGTTGGCGCTTGGTATTTGGTTTTGATCAAAACCTAATGGTTACATATATGGGACAAAAGTTCAAAACCAATTTTGGTTTTGATCGAAACCAAATATTCATGCAATTTGCTTTTGATCAAAACCAATTTTGGTTTTGATCAAAACCAGTTGGCGCTTGGTATTTGGTTTTGATCAAAACCTAATTTGGTTACATATATGGGACAAAGTTCAAAACCAAATTTGGTATTTTAAAAAACCAAAACGTTTAAGAGTGTATGACCACCTCGGATACGACTGGGATACCATCTGTGTCTAAGACTTATTGCCGTCACTGGTTCCACGTATATACACTTCGGATGCGACTGGAATATTTTGGTCAGTCTATGTTTGACTCTGACTGCCGTCAAATGTTCCATTCATATACAGTTCGGATACGGTTTGAACAAACACGTCGCATACGTTTGTCGCTGATTGTCCTCTCTGGATACGTCACTAACATTTGTAAAATCCTGGAGCACACGGCCTATGATTGTGTCTGATTGACGTGGCGACAGATGTAATTGTACAGGATATCAGAGCCCCCATCACGGTTGTCAATTTCATCTCGTTACGCGCAGATTTTGTGAAGACGTCTCCAGTGTTGCAATCTATTTGTCAATTAGGTAGACAAGTTGACATGCTGACACCAACATGTAGCGGATAGCTCTGTTATTAATACATCTTAATATAGACCTGATTGTGTACTGCTCTTTTATGAATACATCTTAATATAGACCAGATTGTGTATAGCTCTGTTATTAATACATTTTAATATAGACCTGATTGTGTACTGCTATTTTATTAATACATCTTAATATAGACCAGATTGTGTATTGCTCTGTTATTAATGCATCTTAATATAGACCTGATTGTGTATAGCTCTGTTATTAATGCATCTTAATATAGACCAGATTGTGTATAGCTCTGTTATTAATACATCTTAATATAGACCTGATTGTGGATAGCTCTGTTATTAATACATCTTAATATAAACCTGATTGTGTAATGCTCTGTTATTAATACATCTTAATATAGACCCGATTGTGTATATCTCTGTTATTAATACATCTTAATATAGACATGATTGTGTATAGCTCTGTTATTAATACATTTTAATATAAACCTGATTGTGGATAGCTCTGTTATTAATACATCTTAATATAGACCTGATTGTTGAGAGCTCTGTTATTAATACATATTAATATAAACCTGATTGTGGATAGCTCTGTTATTAATACATCTTAATATAGACCTGATTGTTGAGAGCTCAGTTATTAATACATCTTAATATAAACCTGATTGTGGATAGCTCTGTTATTAATACATCTTAATATAAACCCGATTGTGGATAGCTCTGTTATTAATACATCTTAATATAGACCTGATTGTGGAGAGCTCTGTTATTAATACATCTTAATATAGACCTGATTGTGGATAGCTCTGTTATTAACACATCTTAATATAGACCTGATTTTGTATAGCTCTGTTATTAATACATCTTAATATAGACCTGATTGTGTATAGCTCTGTTATTAATACATCTTAATATATACCTGATTGTGTATAGCTCTGTTATTAATACATCTTAATATAGACCTGATTGTGTATAGCTCTGTTATTAATACATCTTAATATAGACCTGATTGTGTATAGCTCTGTTATTAATACATCTTAATATAGACCTGATTGTGTATAGCTCTGTTATTAATACATCTTAATATAGACCTGATTGTGGAGAACTCTGTTATTAATACATCTAAATATATACCTGATTGTGGATAGCTCTGTTATTAATACATCTTAATATAAACCTGATTGTGTATATCTCTGTAATTAATACATATTATTATAAACCTGATGGTGGATAGCTCTGTTATTAATACATCTTAATATAAACCTGATTGTGGATAGCTCTGTTATTAATACGTCTTAATATAAACCTGATTGTGTATAGCTCTGTTATTAATACATCTTAATATAGACCTGATTGTGTATAGCTCTGTTATTAATACATCTTAATATAGACCTGATTGTGGAGAACTCTGTTATTAATACATCTAAATATATACCTGATTGTGGATAGCTCTGTTATTAATACATCTTAATATAGACCTGATTGTGTATATCTCTGTAATTAATACATATTATTATAAACCTGATGGTGGATAGCTCTGTTATTAATACATCTTAATATAGACCCGATTGTGTATAGCTCTGTTTTTAATACATCTAAATATATACCTGATTGTGGATAGCTCTGTTATTAATACATCTTAATATAGACCTGATTGTGTATATCTCTGTAATTAATACATATTATTATAAACCTGATGGTGGATAGCTCTGTTATTAATACATCTTAATATAGACCTGATTGTGGATAGCTCTGTTATTAATACATCTTAATATAGACCTGATTTTGTATAGCTCTGTTATTAATACATCTTAATATAGACCTGATTGTGTATAGCTCTGTTATTAATACATCTTAATATAGACATGATTGTGTATTGCTCTGTTATTAGTACATATTAATATAAACCTGATTGTGTACTGCTCTGTTATTAATACATCTTAATATAGACCTGATTGTGTATAGCTATGTTATAAATACATCTTAATATAAACCTGATTGTGTATAGCTCTGTTATTAATACATCTTACTATAGACCTGATTGTGTACTACTCAGTTATTAATACATCTTAATATAGAACTGATTGTGGGTAGCTCTGGTATTAATGCATCTTAATATATACCTGATTGTGTATAGCTCTGTTATTAATACATCTTAATATAGACCTAATTGTGGATAGCTGTGTTATTAATACATCTTAATATAGACCTGACTGTGTATAGCTCTGTTATTAATGCATCTTAATATAGACCTGATTGTGTATAGCTCTGTTATTAATGCATCTTAATATAGACCAGATTGTGTATAGCTCTGATATTAATACATCTTAATATAGACCTGATAGTGGATAGCTCTGTTATTAATACATCTTAATATAAACCTGATTGTGTAATGCTCTGTTATTAATACATCTTAATATAGACCCGATTGTGTATAGCTCTGTTATTAATACATCTTAATATAGACCTGATTGTGTATAGCTCTGTTATTAATACATATTAATATAAACCTGATTGTGGATAGCTCTGTTATTAATACATCTTAATATAGACCTGATTGTTGAGAGCTCTGTTATTAATACATATTAATATAAACCTGATTGTGGATAGCTCTGTTATTAATACATCTTAATATAGACCTGATTGTTGAGAGCTCAGTTATTAATACATCTTAATATAAACCTGATTGTGGATAGCTCTGTTATTAATACATCTTAATATAGACCTGATTTTGTATAGATCTGTTATTAATACATCTTAATATAGACCTGATTGTGTATAGCTCTGTTATTAATACATCTTAATATAGACCTGATTGTGGAGAGCTCTGTTATTAATACATCTTAATATAGACCTGATTGTGTATAGCTCTGTTATTAATACATCTTAATATAGACCTGAGTGTGTATATATCTGTTATTAATACATCTTAATATAGACCTGATTGTGTATAGCTCTGTTATTAATACATCTTAATATAGACCTGATTGTGGAGAGCTCTGTTATTAACACATCTTAATATAGACCTGATTGTGTATATCTCTGTCATTAATACATATTAATATAAACCTGAGTGTGTATAGCTCTGTTATTAATACATCTTAATATAAACCTGATTGTGTATAGCTCTGTTATTAATACATCTTAATATAGACCTGATTGTGGATAGCTCTGTTATTAATACATCTTAATATAAACCTGATTGTGTATAGCTCTGTTATTAATACATCTTAATATAGACCTGATTGTGTATAGCTCTGTTATTAATACATCTTAATATAGACCTGATTGTGTATAGCTCTGTTATTAATACATCTTAATATAGACCTGATTGTGTATAGCTATGTTATTAATACATCTTAATATAAACCTGATTGTTTATAGCTCTGTTATTAATACATCTTAATATAGACATGATTGTGTATTGCTCTGTTATTAGTACAAATTAATATAAACCTGATTGTGTACTGCTCTGTTATTAATACATCTTAATATAGAACTGATTGTGTACTGCTCTGTTATTAATACATCTTAATATAGACCTGATTGTGGATAGCTCTGTTATTAATACATCTTAATATAAACCTGATTGTGGGTAGCTCTGTTATTAATACATCTTAATATAGACCTGATTGTGTATAGCTCTGTTATTAATACATCTTAATATAGACCTGATTGTGGATAGCTCTGTTATTAATACATATTAATATAGACCTGATTGTGTATAGCTATGTTATTAATACATCTTAATATAAACCTGATTGTGTATAGCTCTGTTATTAATACATCTTAATATAGACCTGATTGTGTACTACTCTGTTATTAATACATCTTAATATAGAACTGATTGTGGATAGCTCTGTTATTAATGCATCTTAATATATACCTGATTGTGTATAGCTCTGTAATTAATACATCTTAATATAGACCTAATTGTGGATAGCTCTGTTATTAATACATATTAATATAGACCTGATTGTGTATAGCTCTGTTATTAATGCATCTTAATATAGACCAGATTGTGTATAGCTCTGATATTAATACATCTTAATATAGACCTGATTGTGGATAGCTCTGTTATTAATACATCTTAATATAAACCTGATTGTGTAATGCTCTGTTATTAATACATCTTAATATAGACCCGATTGTGTATAGCTCTGTTATTAATACATCTTAATATAGACGTGAGTGTGTATAGCTCTGTTATTAATACATATTAATATAAACCTCATTGTGGATAGCTCTGTTATTAATACATCTTAATATAGACCTGATTGTTGAGAGCTCAGTTATTAATACATCTTAATATAAACCTGATTGTGGATAGCTCTGTTATTAATACATCTTAATATAAACCCGATTGTGGATAGCTCTGTTATTAATACATCTTAATATAGACCTGATTGTGGAGAGCTCTGTTATTAATACATCTTAATATAGACCTGATTGTGGATAGCTCTGTTATTAACACATCTTAATATAGACCTGATTTTGTATAGCTCTGTTATTAATACATCTTAATATAGACCTGATTGTGTATAGCTCTGTTATTAATACATCTTAATATATACCTGATTGTGTATAGCTCTGTTATTAATACATCTTAATATAGACCTGATTGTGTATAGCTCTGTTATTAATACATCTTAATATAGACCTGATTGTGTATAGCTCTGTTATTAATACATCTTAATATAGACCTGATTGTGGAGAACTCTGTTATTAATACATCTAAATATATACCTGATTGTGGATAGCTCTGTTATTAATACATCTTAATATAAACCTGATTGTGTATATCTCTGTAATTAATACATATTATTATAAACCTGATGGTGGATAGCTCTGTTATTAATACATCTTAATATAAACCTGATTGTGGATAGCTCTGTTATTAATACGTCTTAATATAAACCTGATTGTGTATAGCTCTGTTATTAATACATCTTAATATAGACCTGATTGTGTATAGCTCTGTTATTAATACATCTTAATATAGACCTGATTGTGGAGAACTCTGTTATTAATACATCTAAATATATACCTGATTGTGGATAGCTCTGTTATTAATACATCTTAATATAGACCTGATTGTGTATATCTCTGTAATTAATACATATTATTATAAACCTGATGGTGGATAGCTCTGTTATTAATACATCTTAATATAGACCCGATTGTGTATAGCTCTGTTATTAATACATCTAAATATATACCTGATTGTGGATAGCTCTGTTATTAATACATCTTAATATAGACCTGATTGTGTATATCTCTGTAATTAATACATATTATTATAAACCTGATGGTGGATAGCTCTGTTATTAATACATCTTAATATAGACCTGATTGTGGATAGCTCTGTTATTAATACATCTTAATATAGACCTGATTTTGTATAGCTCTGTTATTAATACATCTTAATATAGACCTGATTGTGTATAGCTCTGTTATTAATACATCTTAATATAGACATGATTGTGTATTGCTCTGTTATTAGTACATATTAATATAAACCTGATTGTGTACTGCTCTGTTATTAATACATCTTAATATAGACCTGATTGTGTATAGCTATGTTATAAATACATCTTAATATAAACCTGATTGTGTATAGCTCTGTTATTAATACATCTTACTATAGACCTGATTGTGTACTACTCAGTTATTAATACATCTTAATATAGAACTGATTGTGGGTAGCTCTGGTATTAATGCATCTTAATATATACCTGATTGTGTATAGCTCTGTTATTAATACATCTTAATATAGACCTAATTGTGGATAGCTGTGTTATTAATACATCTTAATATAGACCTGACTGTGTATAGCTCTGTTATTAATGCATCTTAATATAGACCTGATTGTGTATAGCTCTGTTATTAATGCATCTTAATATAGACCAGATTGTGTATAGCTCTGATATTAATACATCTTAATATAGACCTGATAGTGGATAGCTCTGTTATTAATACATCTTAATATAAACCTGATTGTGTAATGCTCTGTTATTAATACATCTTAATATAGACCCGATTGTGTATAGCTCTGTTATTAATACATCTTAATATAGACCTGATTGTGTATAGCTCTGTTATTAATACATATTAATATAAACCTGATTGTGGATAGCTCTGTTATTAATACATCTTAATATAGACCTGATTGTTGAGAGCTCTGTTATTAATACATATTAATATAAACCTGATTGTGGATAGCTCTGTTATTAATACATCTTAATATAGACCTGATTGTTGAGAGCTCAGTTATTAATACATCTTAATTTAAACCTGATTGTGGATAGCTCTGTTATTAATACATCTTAATATAGACCTGATTTTGTATAGATCTGTTATTAATACATCTTAATATAGACCTGATTGTGTATAGCTCTGTTATTAATACATCTTAATATAGACCTGATTGTGGAGAGCTCTGTTATTAATACATCTTAATATAGACCTGATTGTGTATAGCTCTGTTATTAATACATCTTAATATAGACCTGAGTGTGTATATATCTGTTATTAATACATCTTAATATAGACCTGATTGTGTATAGCTCTGTTATTAATACATCTTAATATAGACCTGATTGTGGAGAGCTCTGTTATTAACACATCTTAATATAGACCTGATTGTGTATATCTCTGTCATTAATACATATTAATATAAACCTGAGTGTGTATAGCTCTGTTATTAATACATCTTAATATAAACCTGATTGTGTATAGCTCTGTTATTAATACATCTTAATATAGACCTGATTGTGGATAGCTCTGTTATTAATACATCTTAATATAAACCTGATTGTGTATAGCTCTGTTATTAATACATCTTAATATAGACCTGATTGTGTATAGCTCTGTTATTAATACATCTTAATATAGACCTGATTGTGTATAGCTCTGTTATTAATACATCTTAATATAGACCTGATTGTGTATAGCTATGTTATTAATACATCTTAATATAAACCTGATTGTTTATAGCTCTGTTATTAATACATCTTAATATAGACATGATTGTGTATTGCTCTGTTATTAGTACATATTAATAAAAACCTGATTGTGTACTGCTCTGTTATTAATACATCTTAATATAGAACTGATTGTGTACTGCTCTGTTATTAATACATCTTAATATAGACCTGATTGTGGATATCTCTGTTATTAATACATCTTAATATAAACCTGATTGTGGGTAGCTCTGTTATTAATACATCTTAATATAGACCTGATTGTGTATAGCTCTGTTATTAATACATCTTAATATAGACCTGATTGTGGATAGCTCTGTTATTAATACATCTTAATATAGACCTGATTGTGTATAGCTATGTTATTAATACATCTTAATATAAACCTGATTGTGTATAGCTCTGTTATTAATACATCTTAATATAGACCTGATTGTGTACTACTCTGTTATTAATACATCTTAATATAGAACTGATTGTGGATAGCTCTGTTATTAATGCATCTTAATATATACCTGATTGTGTATAGCTCTGTAATTAATACATCTTAATATAGACCTAATTGTGGATAGCTCTGTTATTAATACATATTAATATAGACCTGATTGTGTATAGCTCTGTTATTAATGCATCTTAATATAGACCAGATTGTGTATAGCTCTGATATTAATACATCTTAATATAGACCTGATTGTGGATAGCTCTGTTATTAATACATCTTAATATAAACCTGATTGTGTAATGCTCTGTTATTAATACATCTTAATATAGACCCGATTGTGTATAGCTCTGTTATTAATACATCTTAATATAGACGTGAGTGTGTATAGCTCTGTTATTAATACATATTAATATAAACCTCATTGTGGATAGCTCTGTTATTAATACATCTTAATATAGACCTGATTGTTGAGAGCTCTGTTATTAATACATATTAATATAAACCTCATTGTGGATAGCTCTGTTATTAATACATCTTAATATAGACCTGATTGTTGAGAGCTCTGTTATTAATACATCTTAATATAAACCTGATTGTGTATAGCTCTGTTATTAATACATCTTAATATAGACCTGATTGTGGATAGCTCTGTTATTAATACATCTTAATTTAAACCTGATTGTGGGTAGCTCTGTTATTAATACATCTTAATATAGACCTGATTTTGTATAGCTCTGTTATTAATACATCTTAATATAGACCTGATTTTGTATAGCTCTGTTATTAATACATCTTAATATAGAACTGATTGTGGATAGCTCTGTTATTAATACATCTTGATATAAACCCGATTGTGGATAGCTCTGTTATTAGTATATCTTAATATTGACCTGATTTTGTATAGCTCTGTTATTAATACATCTTAATATAGACCTGATTTTGTATAGCTCTGTTATTAATACATCTTAATATAGACCTGATTGTGTATAGCTCTGTTATTAATACATCTTAATATAGACCTGATTGTGTATAGCTCTGTTATTAATACATCTTAATATAGACCTGATTGTGTATAGCTCTGTTATTAATACATCTTAATATAGACCTGATTGTTGAGAGCTCTGTTATTAATACATCTTAATATAAACCTGATTGTGTATAGCTCTGTTATTAATACATCTTAATATAAACCTGATTGTGTATAGCTCTGTTATTAATACATCTTAATATAGACCTGACTGTGGATAGCTCTGTTATTAATACATCTTAATATAGACCTGATTGTTGAGAGCTCTGTTATTAATACATCTTAATATAAACCTGATTGTGTATAGCTCTGTTATTAATACATCTTAATATAGACCTGATTGTGTATAGCTCTGTTATTAATACATCTTCATATAGACCTGATTGTGTATAGCTCTGTTATTAATACATCTTAATATAGACCTGGTTGTGTATAGCTCTGTTATTAATACATCTTAATATAGACCTGATTGTGTATAGCTCTGTTATTAATACATCTTAATATAGACATGATTGTGTATTGCTCTGTTATTAGTACATATTAATGTAGACCTGATTGTGTATAGCTCTGTTATTAATACATCTTCATATAGACCTGATTGTGTATAGCTCTGTTATTAATACATCTTCATATAGACCTGATTGTGTATAGCTCTGTTATTAATACATCTTAATATAGACCTGATTGTGTATTGCTCTGTTATTAATACATCTTAATGTAGACCTGATTGTGTATAGCTCTGTTATTAATACATCTTAATGTAGACCTGATTGTGTATAGCTCTGTTATTAATACATCTTAATGTAGACCTGATTGTGTATAGCTCTGTTATTAATACATCTTAATATAAACCTGATTGTGTATAGCTCTGTTATTAATACATCTTAATATAGACCTGATTGCGGATAGCTCTGTTATTAGTACATCTTAATATAGACCTGAGTGTGTATAGCTCTGTTATTAATACAGCTTAATATAGACATGATTGTGGATAGCTCTGTTATTAATACATCTTAATATAGACATGATTGTGTATTGCTCTGTTATTAGTACATATTAATATAAACCTGATTGTGTATAGCTCTGTTATTAATACATCTTCATATATACCAGATTGTGTATAGCTCTGTTATTAATACATCTTAATATAGACCTGGTTGTGTATAGCTCTGTTATTAATACATCTTAATATAGACCTGATTGTGTATAGCTCTGTTATTAATACATCTTAATATAGACATGATTGTGTATTGCTCTGTTATTAGTACATATTAATATAAACCTGATTGTGTACTGCTCTGTTATTAATACATCTTAATATAGAACTGATTGTGGATAGCTCTGTTATTAATACATCTTAATGTAGACCTGACTGTGTATAGCTCTGTTATTAATACATCTTAATATAGACCTGAGTGTGTATAGCTCTGTTATCAATACATTTTAATATAAAACTGATTTTGTATAGCTCTGTTATTAATACATCTTAATATAGACCTGATTGTGTATAGCTATGTTATCAATACATTTTAATATAGAACTGATTGTGTATATCTCTATTATTAATACATCTTAATATAGAACTGATTGTGGATAGCTCTGTTATTAATACATCTTAATATAGACCTGATTGTGTATAGCTTTGTTATTAATACATCTTACTATAGAACTGATTGTGGATAGCTCTGTTATTAATACATCTTAATATAGACCTGATTGTGTATAGCTTTGTTATTAATACATCTTACTATAGACCTGATTATGGATAGCTCTGTTTAACCTACTCTGTTATTAGTACATCTGAATATAGACCTGATTGTGTATAGCTCTGTTATTAACACATCTTAATATAGACCTGATTGTGGATAGCTCTGTTATTAATACATCTTAATATAGACCTGATTGTGTATAGCTTTGTTATTAATACATCTTACTATATACCAGATTGTGTATAGCTCTGTTATTGATACATCTTAATATAGACCTGATTGTGTATAGCACTGTTATTAATACATATTAATATAGACCTGACTGTGGATAGCTCTGTTATTAGTACATCTTAATATGGACCTGAGTGTGTATAGCTCTGTTATTAATACATCTTAATATCGACATGATTGTGTATAGCTCTCTTATTAATACATCTTAATATAGACCTGATTGTGTATAGCTCTGTTATTAATACATCTTAATATAAACCTGATTGTGGATAGCTCTGCTATTAATACATCTTAATATAGACATGATTGTGTATAGCTCTGTTATTAATACATCTTAATATAGACCTGAGTGTGTATAGCTCTGTTATTAATACAGCTTAATATAGACATGATTGTGGATAGCTCTGTTATTAATACATCTTAATATAAACCTGATTGTGTATAGCTCTGTTATTAATACACCTTAATATAGACCTGATTGTGTATAGCTCTGTTATTAATAAATCTTAATATAGACCTGATTGTGTATGGCTCTGTTATTAATACATCTTAAAATAGACCCGATTGTGGATAGCTCTGTTATTAATACATCTTAATATAGACCTGATTGTCTGCTACATCTCTATAAACTCATATCAGGTTAACTCAGTGTTGTGCAATACAATGACATAGCTCCTAAATACTCTAGTGGGAGAAAATCCCATTTGACAGGTCTGGCAATTCCCCAGTATAGCTACAATAGCTATGTGTAGCTATTGTAGCTACATTTGACTATCGTAAAACAATATTTTACCAATTTGCATTGCATGCAAACATTTCCGCGAGCTGTTGCAACTGATGTTGATGGGTATTGTGTTGTTACAAATTATGAAACCATTACCTCTGACATTTCGGTTGCACCAGCTTGCGGAATATTCGAGAAGCATAGGTAAGCACATGCATGTATTTGGAAATTGAGTATGCTATGTGATATGGGACTCAGATCCATCCGTATATAATCTATTCTTCTTACATTTAGGTACATTTGTCAGGAAATAGTAACAATATTGGAATATTGTGTTAAGTATACATGAAAATGGCAAACAATATAATTTACTGAGAGTATAATCAAATAATGTTGTTGTATATTTAAATGATTATTGTTTTGATTTGGGTTATCTCTATTCAACCAGATTCACCTATCACCAATAGCCATATGTATATATTGTAGCTACATTTGGCTATGGTCGCTATATTTGGGAACTGCCAGACCTGCGGTTGACATATTGAACACTCGTTTGCATCATATATGAGCGCAAGTTCCATGCAGAGTTCAGTCCCCTATGCATGACTTTCCACTGCCTGCACATACACTCAATGTGAAGAAATGTCGCATTTATTGATTTGAAATTTGTGTACGTTACAACTCATTCTGCTTTGTTCTGTGAAACTGAACTGTCCATATGCATTTGTAAATGGTTCAGATGAAGCCAGAATGAATTGTAACTGGAAAAACACTTCAATAAAAAATGTTAGTTTAATCGGGGGGGGGGGGGGGGGGTCGGACAAAAATTTCAGGCACGTATGGCATTTTTTCCCTTTCGATCATTTTTTGTACCCACCCACCCCCACCGCCAATTTTTTTTCCATTTTCGGCAGTTTTTTTTCGACCATTTTTTGACACCCACCCCCCTTTTAACACTAAAACAGAGATTTGCGAGGGGAAATTCACTGTAAACAGCTGTATATGAATTTCTGTGCACACTATTTATCATGGATGTTAACATGGACATGTAAATAGGAATGAGTCATTTTGAGGTCATTCGGCCAAAAAAACATGGCTGCCAGCGGCCATCTTGGATTTCAAAATTTGCAACAAAATACAACACCATAACTTGCAGTCAGTTTACCAGTTAGAATTACATTATTTCTCTCATTCAAAGTGGTTTTGAAGCCCAACTCATTGCCAAAACACTAAAAAACAAGCAGGAAATATATTTTTTAGTTGCGGAAAAAATTGCTTGTTGGTGGCTTTGACCAGCCACCCACCCCGGCATACGTGCCGGAATTTTTTTGTCACCCCCCCCCCTGGTTTAATTAAGAAATTCAGACGTCGCGTAGCGAAGGTACTGAACTATATTTTGCAGCTTGATCATGAGCGACCAAACTGTTGATTGTTCTCTGTATACGCATTGTTCTCTGTATACGCATTGTTCTCTGTATACGCATTGTTCTCTGTATACGCATTGTTCTCTGTATACGCATATTGTTTGTCACCTGCAGGTTACAGTGACGTAATTCGGTTAGCCTTCCAACGGATTTTGGGCGAAGATGCTGTGCTTTGTTAACAGTAGTTTTGATATTTACACATGAAATACATGCAATGACTCACTTGGTTGTAAAGCATGTGGTTCATAATTTGAATTTGTTTGGTATTTGTTTGGTGTGATGTAAACATATCAATATGTTTTTCATGCAATTCTGACTCTAGATTATAGATCAGAAATTTAAAGTTACATTCCATGCACGACGATATGATGTTGTTCATGTATAAACTTTGCGCAGACGCCAATCCTGGTGGCCTTGTACTCATTTATCATAATTCGCGGATACTCAAGGCTGCGGGCCATTATATGTTAATGCTGGGGCCCATAGGAAATAATTACTTCACCCTAACCTACAGCCAGTCGGTCGTTTATGTGAGTTCTTTATGTATGGACGATGTAGCAGCAAATAACGAGCGGTCATAATCCGTTGACCATGTCACTCATTGCATTGTGAACATAATAACCCGTGGACGTTACATTGTGTCATGTTGGGTGCCATTTCAGAAAACACAGTATGAAGTAATGTTTAACCATTTCATGGCGTCAGCATCCTGAATGTTTTTGCGAAAACCCTGTGCCAATGCATTATCTTACATAATTTATGCGAGTCGACCATATGTCGCCTCACATATATCAGAGAATGCATTGGCCTAACAAATGCTATATTATTTGTTATAGTTGTTAAAAATGTACGAAAAACAGAAACAAAAATGTTAAACAAATTGTTAACAAATGATAAAAAATGTAAGAAAACATGATAACAGACATGTTAGAATTGTTAAAGAATGGAAGGAAAAAAATTATACAAATGGCAAAAATGTTAAAGGATATAAGAAAATATGAAAAATATTGTTATAGATTGTAAGAAAACAATTGGGTCATATGGTTCATAGACCAAACGAAATAAAAATAAGATGTATGAATGTTATAGCGTCGTGGTCATTAGCGCAAATGTATTATTTTCAACGGCCACAGATACAGTGCCAGTCAGAAGAAGTGGTATATTGAGGCGCGTCTTTTTTGCGATGTTGAGCGCGCTTAATTTCGAACAAGGCGCGATTATAGCGCAATACCAAAAATATGTCGCTTATTATTGCGATATCGGGCGCAGAACATTGCGATATTAAGTACGCGTGTCATTTACAACTATAATTATACACAAATCTGAAATATTGTCTCTATTTATGCCAAACATATTCTATATTAGAAGAAGCAATAATTTTAAATGTCACAATTTTAAGCGCAAGCTGTCGCAATACTAAGATCGCGATATCGCAAAATAAAGCGCGAAATATTGCGATCTTAAGCGCAAAATATTGCAATAATATATTAAGCGACGCGCTCATAAGCTTATCCATTTGCAATATTACTGCGATACTGGGCGCGAGAATATCCCGCGTAATATACCACTTGCTGTGACTGGTATTGTACATACTCTCAATATAACACACTAATACTGCATTAATTGCATACATAGACTGTCATAATAATGTTCCGCAAATGATCGGCGATTTTCGGCTTATTCGTGCATTCTTATGGTATGTGAACCACCAGGAAGAGTTCATCAACACCACATCAACACCACATCAACACCACATCAACACCACATCAACACCACATCAACACCACATCAACACCACATCAACACCACATCAACACCACATCAACACCCACATCAACACCACATCAACACCACATCAACACCACATCAACACCCACATCAACACCCACATCAACACCCACATCAACACCACATCAACACCCACATCAACACCACATCAACACCCACATCAACACCCACATCAACACCACATCAACACCCACATCAACACCACATCAACACCCACATCAACACCACATCAACACCCACATCAACACCCACATCAACACCACATCAACACCCACATCAACACCACATCAACACCCACATCAACACCCACATCAAGACCCACATCAACACCCACATCAACACCACATCAACACCCACATCAACACCCACATCAACACCACATCTAAAGAACCAACATCAGCACTATCCGTGAATATATCTACGTCAACAATCACACACCTATTGGTCGAGAAAGTCCACATAACCATGTGGATATCCTATCTGGTGAGAATCGTGAGATATATTTCAAGAATTGTCAAGAACTTGGGCAGATAACAAACCAAAGAACTGTAAAGCTGATGCCGATACATATTCCTATAATAGCGTATCAAATTATAATTTTGTGTACATACTTATTTTATTCCCCGTGACTGTAAATACCTCCAGTTCATAATATAAATATGTCTATATGGCACTATATTTTTTTACCCTGTGCCAATGCATTCTCTTATATATGCGAGTCGACCATAGGTCGCCTCGCATATATAAGAGAACGCATTGGCCTAACAATTATTTACAATTTTAATAATTTTTTCTTGTATTCTTTAACAATTTTATAATTTCACCCATACAGAGCCCCAGACAAACATGAGCAGACGACACTCTTCTATGTGCTTCTATATATGTGTGGGGCTCCCTGCAGGTTAATGGATGTTTTTTTATTTTATGTCCTAAAAATTGTAAGAAACGTTTATTAAAAAAACATGATAAAAAATTGTTAAGCCAATGCATTCTCTTATATATGCGAGGCGACCTATGGTCGACTCGCATATATAAGAGAATGCATTGGCACAGGGTAAAAAATATGTATTTTCCAAAATTCCTTAAAGTGATGTGAAACACTATGGTAAATGGTAGGGCCAATGTCGGTATATATACATGCGATTCGTATAGGGCTTACGTGGTATCTAAGTCAGCAAAACCGGATTTAGAGCCATTTCTGACATTGCGTGATGAATGGGTGATGAAACAGCAGAGTCATGGGGAATGAATCCGCTGACCAAATCAGACCCATTAAACTATGATTAAACTGCGGCTGTCTGTGGCAAACGATCGCCGACTTTCGACTTTTTCATACATAAGGGACACCGTGATCGCGTGACTTCGGGATTTCCGTGACCTGATGCCGACCAGATAAGTCTGTATCTGGTCGGCCCCATAATTATACTAATGCATTGCCATTCATCTAGCACCCTGTCTCAATCGGATGTCCACATCTCGTGCATTAAAATAGGCTGCAACGATTTTCGAATGGCACCAAGATAACACATTACCATTATACAGATGAACCCTACTCTATTTGCCACTTACATCTTAAATCACATTTAATTGCTGCACGAACGTCTGCTATTTTGGATTCGTCTATTGTTGATGACCTTGCGTAAATGTCAGTACATATTGGTCGCGAAAGCCGACGAACATGAATTGGTAGAACCCTGCTGCCCCAACTGAACGTCACTTATCTGTATTATATATGGTAGTAATAGTAAATTGTATATTGTTTTGTCCACTATAAGTATTGTTGTCTTTTAACCCTTCAAAAATGGAGTTTCCCGAACTATTACGAAAACCATGTGCCAAATCATTCCCACATATATGTATACGAGTCGTCCAATAGGCCCATATTTACATTGGCATTGCATGACAATGTATCACCGTGAATACATGTATGAGAGACTCCCATATATATAGTAGCATGCACATGATATGTAATGCTGTATCGGCTCAGCCCCCGTCATGATCCGGTTAACCTGACATAAACTGACATAAATTGATCAGGCACTGACATATGCGACTCGTTCCATACGCATCTCGTTGACGTAAAATGACGTGCGTGACGTTCGCCTCAACCATGAAACTGGAACTATTTAAATAAAATTATCATCACACATGACAAACATGCCATGTGTATGTCCCACGCATTTTTACGGGGTACCTCTATAATGCATGTACTAGATGGATAGATTTGTATTATCATGATATTGTATGGAGAACTATCCGCTACATCCTCAAAGCTGTACTATATACATGCACATAAATCAGTCTAGCTCTCGACGTTCACCACGCCCGCAACCATGATCATCACCGTCGTCTTCGTCGTCAGTACGTTCACGTATATCAATAATTTGTTTTGCAGCTCTTCTTGATAAGTTAATTTGCAACAACTAATACAACCAGTATTAATATTTCGCAATATGTACATGTACGTTTTAGAATGTTTGATTCCGGGATCGGGTTATATCTGCCAAAGAGCGGGTTATAGCAAAAATATCATTTTTTTTCTCGAGGTTTTTTTTCTTCTTCTAACAATTGCCTGAACGTCACATACACTATTTAAGACCTATTGGACGACATGTCTGTCATGCACTAACATATAGTTCATGTCACACAGGTGGTAACAGTACATCAGTCATGCTCTACATGTAGTATAATTCTGGACCTCATAATAATCACACAAAATGTACTGTATACACAACTATGATTATGGTGTTTCAAAGTAATTTCATTTCAACATGATGGGCATCTGTGTCGCGCCGAAGCTGGATATATCATAATGGACGACAAATGGAATGAAGGAATGATATTTCCTTTCGATTATTCCTGTGGTTCACTTATCATGAATATCGTATTTTGTATAAGGTCCAATCACCGTCCGTTGCATGAAATACATTCAGCTGCATAATATGTAATATATATATATATGATCAGTGACATTTAGTGCGACAATCGAAGATTACCACCCTTGCCCTCATCAGTAGGAACACGTATTGGTATGCCATGCTCTATCTTCACGGAACCTGAACATTGTCCTTTGTATATATTGTAGTAAATATAATATCTTCAGCTGCAAAATGTGTAGTGTATGTATCAGTGACATTTAGTGCGACAATCGAAGATTACAACCATATAGCATCGTCGTCGCCGCCGTCGCCATCATCATTATAGGAACAGGTACAAGTAGTGGTATACCATGCCCATTCTGCAATGAACCTGAACCTCTATAGCAAATTACCCCTTCGTCCGTTGTATAGTGTACCAACCGCAACTTGCTGCATATGACATCGTCGTCGTTGTCCTCGCAACCATTACGACATACGACATTCTTACTGCTGTAATATGTGACCCGCCATATCAAATCCAGTCGTAAGTCGGGATTTGTTTACCCTGTGCCAATGCATTCTCTTATATATGCGAGTCGACCATAGGTCGCCTCGCATATATAAGAGAATGCATTGGCCAAACAATTTTTTACAATTTTAATAATTTGTTCTTGTATTCTTTAACAATTTTATAATTTCACCCATACAGAGCCCCAGACAAACATGAGCAGACGACACTCTTCTATATGCTCTTATATATGTGTGGGGCTCCCTGCAGGGTAATGGATGTTTTTTTAATTTTATGTCCTAAAAATTGTAAGAAACATTTATTTAAAAAAAAATGATAAAAAATTGTTAGGCCAATGCATTCTCTTATATATGCGATGCGACCTATGGTCGACTCGCATATATAAGAGAATGCATTGGCACAGGGTAAAAAAATCCCGACTTACGACTGGATTTGATATGGCGGGTCACATATAGGTAGCGGTGCCACCATCGGAGCCATCGTAATCGCCGTCCCGATATTCACTGCGCCTGGAAATCGTCTTTTTATGATATCCATTCGGCTCATAACAGATGATCCTCGTTACAATGCAACCTTCGTGTCCATTTATGGTCCGTATATGGGTACATATTTTATATCTACCTATTTTTAATCAAAGATAAAGTAATATAATTTATCGCCTCAAACGGATTGCACGGGTCCCATTGATTTTCAAACAGGAATCAACAAAGAGCGTTCGTTTCTACTCATTTCCTGATACGGTAATAACAAAGAGCGTTCAGTTATGGTATAGCTGAAAGCAAGAACTGGAGATGGACGTCATAAAGTTGACAAAACTTGTGTCCCAATCCCCATGTAAATATATATAATTTATATACAATAAAATATGTTTAAATCAAAAGCGAGAACAATGCATAGATAACCATTTGCTGCATACTTATAACTTTAATATAGACACCAGTGCGACAATCGAAGCCACCTTCGTCGCTGTCCCAATCCGGGCTGTGCTTGAATATCGTATTTTGTATAAGATCCATTCAGCTCATAAAAGATGATCCTCATTATAATGTATAGAGAACCATTCACTGCATACTTAGAAATTTAACAAAGGCACCAGTGCGACAATCGAAGCTTACCTATGCAGTTGATCATGGGATGTGATTGATTCAGTTGGGGGTAGCGCCATTGATACGTGCTGTAGAGCTGAGACATCCGGATTTACCAATCAGTTTAACCAGCCGGCTATAGGGAGCGAACATAGATCGATTTCTCTCCCCGTTAACAACACGTGTCTATGACTCGCTGTGATTCCACTCTTCATTATATCTAATCAGGATTATGTCATGTGGATAATCGAAGGTAAGGCGAAATTTATCACTTTAAATTGCATTATGCGATTAAAGGTGTCGGCGAATTTAATCCATTAGTCTGTGATTAACTGTGATTTTGACATTTGACTGGTCTGTGGTGGATTACGTAGTAATCGACATTGAAGCGTTTGGTTTTCATTGCTGAGATCTGCGCATCGTATTCCGTAAACGATCGCGCGCGCATTATGCAATTGTGAAGAGCGTATTTTAAAATGTAGATATATCAATGACAATTATATCGAACGAAGAAATACCTGACATAATATATCAGTTAGTCGGGATACAAATTAATGCGGTAATCATTCACACTTTATTTAAAATAAATTGTGTCAGTAAAGCTGTCACGCGATGTTGACCGTTTCTCATAACCACTCGTTCACGAGTAGTTCCTTAAGGAAGTGTTCAGATTTTAAGTTCAACGAACGGCCATTTATGGTTTTGTTTACTTATTGTCTGAACATTTCCAACCAATTAATGTTAATTATGCTGCTCTTGTATTATCTGTTTTTCTATCTAGCGTCTGCAGTTATTTCACTAACATCCATCCAAATGAACAATAAACTGGTCCAATGCGTTAGAATGCATACCTTGATATATAGAAGGATTGATCTCACTGATTCTGACACTCATGCTTTATTTGCATGAACTCAGGAAATTAAATTGTAGGAATGTATTCCTCAAAAGTGAAGTTTGATCAAATGGGTTATCGGTATAGAAATGGAACATCACCACGAATCGCCAGAGAATTGCAGAATATTTGTCTGGAAATCGCTGTTTGATTATGAGTCGTTCGTGTAGAAATCACCTTATAACACCGAAATCACCTTATAACACCGAAATCACCTTATAACACCGAAATCACCTTATAACACCGAATTAGCAGGATGCTTGACTATAATTATTCGGTTGGGTATATGTCTATATGAGTCATTCGTGTTGACCGATATGTACGATATTCCTATCAATGTTGATCACATGGTCAAGACATTAGCGACATTAAGTTTACTATACACATTTTTGGGTAATGGGAGCAATACTCAAATATGAACATTAGCATGTATAAGAGAATGCATTGGCTTAACACATATTAAAAATGATAAAATTGTCAAAGAATGTAGAAAAATATTATAAAAATAAGAAAAAATTATAAAATTGTTAAAGAATGTAAGAAAAAAAGGTAAAAAGTGTTAAAAAATGATTTTTTTTTAGGCCAATGCATTCTCTTATATATGCGTGGCGACCTATGGTCGACTCGCATATATAAGAGAATGCATTGGCACAGGGCATAACTGTAACTATCACAATGCGGTCAATGAGCCGGTTCCAATGATATCCATATTTGTATGTTTCTAGTGAGACAGACCCAAGATAATTTAGGCTGTTGCAGCTTCATTTGGGCTATTTTTCTGGGCGTTTTGTTGCATTATGTCAGTTGTTAAATATTTGAGACATTTTCCCAACCCACAACTCAACCAATCAACTCAATCAATCAACTCACTCTACAACTCAACCAATCAACTCAATCAATCAACTCAATTTCGTTATATTCTGCTTAGACTGGAGTATTTTATTTCATCAACATAAAACAGCTGCGCGTTCCTTATATATTTAGATCTATCAATGCCGTACAAAGAACAAAGATCACATTCTTAATACATACTCACCGCTATTGCAATTTTCAATTCGCAATGCATGACAGTGAGGTTTTTGGGTTGCATGTTCAAAACACGACAGCGTCATGTGGGCCTTAAATTATGATAAAGTTACGATTTGAAATTTTGAAGACTGTAATTTAACATGTTGATTAATCAACGTTGAAATGTCGAAGAATGAGTTTTCTTTATAAATTGCTCAACTGGTCCTAAGTCACGCGGATACTTGAAAGGGCATACACTTTATCACTTTCTCTTAGTATAGTTACAGTATGTGATTAAAACTGTCGAAAATTTAAATTTGTTAGCCAGTAATTTACAGTGATTCTGGCTTCAGTTCTTCTGTGTAGGATTAAGCAACTCTTAACAGCGAAGCTGAAATAAATTGATCGTGATTGGGATTCACTGTATTACGCAAAACAAACGTGTTCCATATCTTAAGTATAGTTGTACTGTTGTATGGTGTAATGCGTGCGCATTTCATAGACCTTCAGGGTTGAACTATACTCAACATTGAATCATTGAAACTAAGCGTGTGTGGATTGCCGTTTAACGCAAACCAAGAACGTTGTTCTAACAACGGTTACATACTGTTGTACTAGTATTTACCATAACAAGTAGGGTTCGTCAAAATATTGATGTATTGTCGGGTTAAGCAGGCCATACCATGTATATTTGATCACCGAGGTATTACGCCTTATGGTGGTAACCGCCCAGCACTTGAATTTGCATTGTGTGTTTAGCGCACTCCCAACAGTGCTGTATTTGTGAATATATGTAAGTTCTGACAGAGCTATAGCCTGACTGAATAAGTGATATTAATGCTAAACGGGAAAGGCAGAGCTTCTTCCTGTTTTTCTTTGAAGCAACATGGATTGTTCGAACTCCCAATTATAGAGTAAGTTATAAACTATGTTATGCGCCACAGGGTAGTGGCTCCATCAATCTGTAGACAAAGGGTTATATTATGTTGAATACAAATCAATCACATGGACCATTTAAACTACGAGGGGCGCATTGCATAGTCGAAGCATTTAACTTTAGAAGGTAGTCTACACTCTTCATCGCTGTATATTTCGTGAATATCGCCGTTGCGAAAGTACTATGACTTTAATTATTTATCCTGCGATTTACAATTGGGCATGGTTATTCGTGTAAATGACAACATATATGCTACAACACACACAATATAACATGAATAACATAAGATAAGCAATATAACACATGCATTTTAACACATATCATATAACAATTATACTACAACATAAATACTATACCATACAAAGTATAACATATATGCTATATAACATATATACTAACCACAACATATATACTATATAACATATTTACTATAACATATGTATTATACCATCTATAATATAACCTATACGAATAACAAACATACCATACCATATAAAGTTATCATACAATATTGTGTACAGTATGTGTTTTTTCTTGTACTGGCGTGTCTCGTCCAATATGACTGTTCACCACAACCTGGACGAGTACAAGAAAAACTCATACTGTACACAACATTGTATAATGACATTTTTATTATCCATCTGTATGTTTATCAAATTTTGGGAATAAAACGTTTGTGGTTATTTTTTGTATTTGTCGGCACTTAATTCTCTATAAAAGCCTGTATATTGATCATCAGAAAGCATGATTTGGAAAAGTAAACACGGAAGTGAGAAAAAAAAAACTCAATGCGGAAGTGAAACGTCTGCTAAAATCCATCAGTGTTGCGCGCACCACAATTTCACCGATACATTTCGCAATAGAGTTAATTCGTGACGTCACGGAGTCCCAATAAAAAAGTGATATTGTACAGTCGGGAGTCTAATATGACTTTCGGGAGTCCAATATGACTTTTTCCAGGACTATCACGTGGCGGCTTTTGCCCAATCAGAAATGGTGTTAGTTAAGGGATGGATAATAATACATAATATACCAATTATACTATACCATATATACTATAACATGTACAATATATAATACTATAACGATTGTAGCATACCACACACATTATATAACATATACACTATAACATATATGGTACGTTCACATTGGCAAGTGTTACGGTATTGTTTTCAGGCATTTTGATAAAGAAATAATTATATAATTTGTCAGAAAATGCACGAGTCTCACATCTAACTATGTCATAAATACATGAGCACCACATCTAACTACGTCATAACTACATGAGCACCACATCTAACTACGTCATAACTACATGAGCACCACATCTAACTATGTCATAACTACATGAGCACCACATCTAACTATGTCATAACTACATGAGCACCACATCTAACTATGTCATAACTACATGAGCACCACATCTAACTACGTCATAACTACATGAGCACCACATCTAACTATGTCATAACTACATGAGCACCACATCTAACTACGTCATAACTACATGAGCACCACATCTAACTATGTCATAACTACATGAGCACCACATCTAACTACGTCATAACTACATGAGCACCACATCTAACTACGTCATAACTACATGAGCACCACATCTAACTATGTCATAACTACATGAGCACCACATCTAACTACGTCATAACTACATGAGCACCACATCTAACTACGTCATAACTACATGAGCACCACATCTAACTATGTCATAACTACATGAGCACCACATCTAACTATGTCATAACTACATGAGCACCACATCTAACTACGTCATAACTACATGAGCACCACATCTAACTATGTGATAAATACATGAGCACCACATCTAACTACGTCATAACTACATGAGCACCACATCTAACTACGTCATAACTACATGAGCACCACATCTAACTATGTCATAACTACATGAGCACCACATCTAACTATGTCATAACTACATGAGCACCACATCTAACTATGTCATAACTACATGAGCACCACATCTAACTATGTCATAACTACATGAGCACCACATCTAACTATGTGATAAATACATGAGCACCACATCTAACTATGTCATAACTACATGAGCACCACATCTAACTATGTCATAACTACATGAGCACCACATCTAACTATGTCATAAATACATGAGCACCACATCTAACTATGTCATAAATACATGAGCACCACATCTAACTATGTCATAAATACATGAGCACCACATCTAACTATGTCATAAATACATGAGCACCACATCTAACTATGTCATCAATACATGAGCACCACATCTAACTATGTCATAAATACATGAGAACCACATCTAACTATGTCATAAATACATGAGCACCACATCTAACTATGTCATAAATACATGAGCACCACATCTAACTATGTCATAAATACATGAGCACCACATCTAACTATGTCATAAATGCATGAGCACCACATCTAACTATGTCATAAATACATGAGCACCACATCTAACTATGTCATAAATGCATGAGCACCACATCTAACTATGTGATAAATACATGAGCACCACATCTAACTACGTGATAAATACATGAGTACCACATCTAACTACGTGATAAATACATGACACCACATCTAACTATGTCATAAATGCATGAGCACCACATCTAACTATGTCATAAATGCATGAGCACCACATCTAACTATGTCATAAATACATGAGCACCACATCTAACTATGTCATAAATGCATGAGCACCACATCTAACTATGTCATAAATACATGAGCACCACATCTAACTATGTCATAAATACATGAGCACCACATCTAACTACGTGATAAATGCATGAGCACCACATCTAACTATGTCATAAATACATGAGCACCACATCTAACTACGTGATAAATACATGAGCACCACATCTAACTACGTGATAAATGCATGAGCACCACATCTAAATACGTGATAAATGCATGAGCACCACATCTAAATACGTGATAAATACATGAGCACCACATCTAACTACGTGATAAATGCATGAGCACCACATCTAAATACGTGATAAATGCATGAGGACCACATCTAAATACGTGATAAATGCATGAGGACCACATCTAACTATGTGATAAATGCATGAGCACCACATCTAACTACGTGATAAATACATGAGCACCACATCTAACTATGTCATAAATACATGAGCACCACATCTAACTATGTCATAAATACATGAGCACCACATCTAACTATGTCATAAATACATGAGCACCACATCTAACTATGTCATAAATACATGAGCACCACATCTAACTACGTGATAAATGCATGAGCACCACATCTAACTATGTCATAAATACATGAGCACCACATCTAACTACGTGATAAATACATGAGCACCACATCTAACTACGTGATAAATGCATGAGCACCACATCTAAATACGTGATAAATGCATGAGCACCACATCTAAATACGTGATAAATACATGAGCACCACATCTAACTACGTGATAAATGCATGAGCACCACATCTAAATACGTGATAAATGCATGAGGACCACATCTAAATACGTGATAAATGCATGAGGACCACATCTAACTATGTGATAAATGCATGAGCACCACATCTAAATACGTGATAAATGCAAGAGGACCACATCTAAATACGTGATAAATGCATGAGGACCACATCTAAATACGTGATAAATGCATGAATACCACATATAACTATGTCATAAATACATGAGCACCACATCTAACTATGCCATAAATACATGAGCACCACATCTAACTATGCCATAAATACATGAGCACCACATCTAACTACGTGATAAATGCATGAATACCACATATAACTATGTGATAAATGCATGAGCACCACATCTAACTACGTGGTAAATACATGAGCACCACATCTAACTATGTGATAAATACATGAGCACAACATCTAACTACGTGGTAAATACATGAGCACCACATCTAACTATGTGATAAATACATGAGCACCACATCTAACTATGTGATAAATACATGAGCACCACATCTAACTATGTGATAAATACACGAGCACCACATCTAACTATGTCATAAATACATGAGCACCACATCTAACTATGTCATAAATACATGAGCACCACATCTAACTATGTGATAAATACACGAGCACCACATCTAACTATGCCATAAATACATGAGCACCACATCTAACTACGTAATAAATACATGAGCACCACATCTAACTATGTCATAAATGCATGAGCACCACATCTAACTATGTCATAAATACATGAGCACCACATCTAACTATGTCATAAATACATGAGCACCACATCTAACTACGTAATAAATACATGAGCACCACATCTAACTATGTCATAAATACATGAGCACCACATCTAACTATGTCATAAATACATGAGCACCACATCTAACTACGTAATAAATACATGAGCACCACATCTAACTATGTGATAAATACATGAGCACCACATCTAACTATGTGATAAATACATGAGCACCACATCTAACTATGTCATAAATACATGAGCACCACATCTAACTATGTGATAAATACATGAGCACCACATCTAACTATGTCATAAATACATGAGCACCACATCTAACTATGTGATAAATACATGAGCACCACATCTAACTATGTCATAAATACATGAGCACCACATCTAACTATGTGATAAATACACGAGCACCACATCTAACTATGCCATAAATACATGAGCACCACATCTAACTATGTGATAAATACATGAGCACCACATCTAACTATGCCATAAATACATGAGCACCACATCTAACTATGTGATAAATACATGAGCACCACATCTAACTATGTCATAAATACATGAGCACCACATCTAACTATGTGATAAATACATGAGCACCACATCTAACTATGTCATAAATACATGAGCACCACATCTAACTATGTGATAAATACATGAGCACCACATCTAACTATGTCATAAATACATGAGCACCACATCTAACTATGTGATATATACACGAGCACCACATCTAACTATGCCATAAATACATGAGCACCACATCTAACTACGTAATAAATACATGAGCACCACATCTAACTATGTCATAAATGCATGAGCACCACATCTAACTATGTCATAAATACATGAGCACCACATCTAACTATGTCATAAATACATGAGCACCACATCTAACTACGTAATAAATACATGAGCACCACATCTAACTATGTCATAAATACATGAGCACCACATCTAACTATGTCATAAATACATGAGCACCACATCTAACTACGTAATAAATACATGAGCACCACATCTAACTATGTGATAAATACATGAGCACCACATCTAACTATGTGATAAATACATGAGCACCACATCTAACTATGTGATAAATACATGAGCACCACATCTAACTATGTGATAAATACATGAGCACCACATCTAACTATGTCATAAATACATGAGCACCACATCTAACTATGTCATAAATACATGAGCACCACATCATTCTAACTACGTAATAAATACATGAGCACCACATCTAACTATGTGATAAATACATGAGCACCACATCTAACTATGTCATAAATACATGAGCACCACATCTAACTATGTGATAAATACATGAGCACCACATATAACTACGTGATAAATACATGACACCACATCTAACTACGTGATAAATACATGAGCACCACATCTAACTATGTCATAAATACATGAGCACCACATCTAACTATGTCATAAATACATGAGCACCACATCTAACTACGTAATAAATACATGAGCACCACATCTAACTATGCCATAAATACATGAGCACCACATCTAACTACGTAATAAATACATGAGCACCACATCTAACTATGTGATAAATACATGAGCACCACATCTAACTATGTCATAAATACATGAGCACCACATCTAACTATGTCATAAATACATGAGCACCACATCTAACTACGTGATAAATGCATGCATACCACATATAACTATGTGATAAATACATGAGCACCACATCTAACTATGTGATACATACATGAGCACCACATCTAACTACGTGATAAATACATGAGCACCACATCTAACTATGTGATAATACACACTGCGTAGTTTCACTTGCAGTGATACTACCGATATTTGCCAGAAAACTGCATGCCATTATCTCGTACGAATCAGTCACACATGTTTTGAAGGGAAGTTCAGTAGCAGTTACCTGCGTAACTACATACCTTTTTATTTCTCACGTCGTTAGCTTTGTTGAAGATGCATTTATATGCATATTGCCGTTCATATTTTGCCACCATGTGGTTTTATATGACGATTTTCTAAAACATACCAGGCATATTTTTGCCAGCGTACACACGAAAGTACACATATAATATTCATTAAACTGTAGTTTTGTGTTCTAAATTCCAAACATCTTACGCAAGAAATAATACATCAAGGTCAATGATATCACGCATGCCTAACGTCACTAGTTGACATCTTCGTACTCTGATTCGCCGTCTCTTTTATCTGCATAATCGATCAGGTATCATCAATTATCGGTAATTAGCAATCATTCAGTAATTATCAATCAGTCGATGCCTTTGCGCAAAGTATATTTGCTTTATAACAGCAACTTGCGTGTTTTATATGATTAAATCCCAATTATGCACATGAGTTTAAACAGAAACGTCTCGCTATACATATTATCCATTCGTCATCGCCGCACAGGTTTAAATTTGATACGCAAAACTCTCACGGGAGAAGCTAACATCGATTGATTGATTGCTTGGGGTTTATTGTCGCTTTAGCCACTCAGGTCATATCACGACATTGCCAGTTTTAGAGGTGGAGGAAATCCGCACACTTGCAACTAATCTAACAGTGATTTCAATGGCTGATAAACTCGTCAACCATGTGCGGCAAACCACCGGCTATCGGCGAGTAACTGGCAACTCCACCAGATAACGATGGAAACATGTGGATTTGAACCCTTATCGCCAGCGCTGGAGGGCGAAACGGCTTGGAGTGGTACCACTAACCGATTGAGCCACCGAGGCCCCTAAGCTAACATCGATATTGGGCCAATATCTTAGTCGCCGATTTTATCCAGAATGCGAACAGTTATAGTTCAATCATTCCAGTTGACCTGATGTATGCGACCATTTTAATATTATCGACTAAATAATCAAATTACTACTGCCGACGATTGCTACTTTATGGACATAAAATAATGTTCGTTCACGTCTAATTAACTAGCTAATGACTACGTTTTGTTGGTTTACTCCCTGAATCGGCGCAGCTCCTAGCGCGAGATGACTTCAGCAAACTCATCGTCGACGGCATTCCACGCTGGATTGTATGATGCTGGCTCAGTAGGGTGCATTAGCACAGAGATGACAACATCCCTAATCTATATATCCAACCACCTATATATGGCCATGTTCCCATCCAACTATTCCAAATATATGTATACACCCCATATGGTTGAAACGAATCCAATCTGGACACATGGTTCCAAATTACATGTAAAGCCCCTGTCGTCTGCGACTGCAGTAAACTTAAAGCCCCTGTCACACTCCGCTGCATTGCGCTGAGAATGTACCAAAATATGAGTAACACACAGGAGGAGCGCGGAAAACCTTCAAAAAATATTAAAACAAGGTATGCTCCTATTCCGTTTACCACGTTTTTATTGCGCTCTTATTACGATCCATTGCGTTCCTACTTTATTGCTAGTACGTTCTCAATAAGTTTGCAAAACGTTCTCTGCGTGGGCGCGGAGAGTATAAATAGCGCCTCCTGCGTGCTCCAGTCATAGTCAGTTTTTTAGGTTGTGGGAATATACCCAACAATCCACAATAGACTAGTTGTCCATGTTCCAATTATATATGTTCCGGATATATTTGTCATAATTTAAATTGAGCATGTGTTTCGATTCACTTCTCCACTATAGTATGATAGTGATAACGCGGAATTTCGTCAAGGAACAGCGTGGCTAAATCGATCGGCATAATATATGCCCTTTTTTATTTTTGAATGGCAAGACCTATGGATGCCGACAGCACAATTCCCATGGTTGTGTATGCCTGTTTACATGTAGCACATGTATATACGGAATACATTGGATTCAATTTAGGTGCCACTTCACGTGCACTATTCTTATTGCGTATTTCATGTTATATATTATGTGCCACACTCGTGACGGAATACATGTACATCAGATTCCAGTTTAAATGTGCATATTATATGCAAACTCCGATGGTCTGGGTGAACAGATCGCATTTCAAAGTGGGATCGTTCTGTAAACCTGCTGGAAACGTTGGACGAACGCCATTTGCCACGTTTGGACATATGACGATAGCCATATTTTCAGTGGCAACATCGTGTGGACGTTCTATGACCGGGAACCAGTCCACAATACCACGTGGCAACGCAATAAGGTCGGGAGAGAGACGAAAGAGATGATTTCTTGCTGCGCCCTGGTCAGAACGCCGAACCTCTGCATGCACAAAACAAGCGTGATAAGCGGCATAGTTTTCCGCGCTCCTCTTGCGTGTTACTCATATGTTGGTACTTTTCAGCGCAATGCAAGCGCCAGCCTGGTCGCAGCGGAGTGTGACAGGGGTTTTAAGCTTACTACAGTCGCAGATGATAAGATTGGTTTCTTACTGCGACCACGGGTAGCTTGTATGCATCCTTGCTACGTCAACGGGACGCTCACGTCGCTGGCTTTTCGCTGCCACGGCGACAGTACAGCGCCCTGGTCAGAACGCCGAACCTCTGCATGCACAAAACAAGCGCGGCGCTCTGGCACTCAGTGACGCTCATGGGGACCCTCTCCAGTCCTAGCCAATGTTAACTGCGTCACCAATCGGTTCTCGGATACCGTAATTCGTTTAGCTTGGCGCTCTGACAATTTTTCAGCGCAATGCAAGCGCCGGCCTGGTCGCAGCGGAGTGTGACATGGGTTTTAGTGACAAAATTAATGTCAACATTTTCACATTTCTCATCATTTTCTTCTTCTAAATAGTCATTTACATTACTACTCAATCCTTCGTTCAGGTTTTCAATGAAATAATATATGCTGGATATAATGGTCCACGTAATAGTAGGTAAATCGATTCGTGTATCTGTTTGGCAGTTGTTTTATGCTGGTCGTTGATTTTTACGTGCAATTGTGTGATTTGTCAGTTAAATTAACCATCTGCTTGGTCTTTCCACAAAACTGACAATGTAGTGATATGGCCGAGTGGCTGAAACGACGATAGCTTCAATAAACAGGTTAATCTACTGATTAGTTTTAGTCCAACACGATATGAGTTAATCTACTGACCAGTTATTGTCCAGCATTATATCATAGTTCATCTACTGCTCAGTTAACGTCCAACACGATATCATATCTAATTTACTGACCAGTTATCATTCAACACGATATGATAGTCATTCTACTGAACAGTTATCGTCCAACATGATATCATAGTTAATCTACTGATCAGTTAACGTCCAACATGATAGCCTAGTTAATATACTGACCAGTTATCGTCCAACACGATATCATAGTTAATCTACTGACCAGTTATCGTACAACACGATGTGCTACTTAATCTACTGACCAGTTATCGTCCAACACGATATCATAGTTAATCTACTGATCAGTTATCGTCCATTACGATATCATAGTTTATGTTCTAATCAGTTATCGTCCAACACGATATCATAATTAATATACTGCTCAGTTATCGTCCAACACGAGATTCCACATTGTTTAGTTATTGTGTTGGTGATGTTTTGAATGTTCTGGTGTTTTTCATAAGCTTACCTGATTGGCATTTCATCCGGATGGTTATTTAAAACAATTCGCAATCTATGTCTGCCTAATCGCGATATTTTCACCATTGTCCATAATACTTTGGAGTGGGTCCACAATTGCCCTTGGAATAAAAACTTGTGTTTGATGGGTGGGTGTCCGAGATCTGACAGAAACAAAGTTACATTCTCCAGTGGTGGGTAAACAAAAATACAAAAAAAACCCCAACATTTTATCCTGAAGATTTGACCTGACCCGTTGTCATATGAACTCATTCTACATTCAATCACACGAATTCGTCTATTAAATAAATTACCCCCTTACAATATTTATTCATTAATATTTTTGCTTTTTGGAGATCCTGCACTACCTGATTGTGACAACATGAAGATGTTCTTAGCTGTACAGTCATTCATACGCGAGACAAGTCAGAATTATTTTGACCAACTCTTCCAACATAATGATACGTACAAGCCAGCAAGCGAAACAAACAAATACATATATATATAACTCGGGGTGGGGGTGACGGTGATATGTATGTATATTATGTTCAACTTGTTTGGTAGTCATGTTGCTTTGTCATTACTAATTATTTATTTGTCAGTGCAATAACATATGGGAGAGGGGGGTAACCATAAGTGAGTCAGCACTTGTCCTCCAATCCCATTGTCTGTTTAAACAAATGTATATGTTACATATCATGGGTTATATAAACAAGACAAATAAATATGTTTAAAGTAAACTTATTCTAACTGCACAAATAAGTCCATATCGCCATACATTTTAATCTGAATTACGCTCTATGTGAACCTAAATCGACTCACCATATTTGCGATCTTTAAAATGTGTTATCGTTGTGACCCGCGGACTAATACGCAATAAATGGTATACGTCTAGCACTATTTCTTATTTCAGATTCAAATACGTTATGTGGGGATATGTTTCACAGTAAGGACGTGTAATCAAAAATGCATTGCATAGACAGCGATTAACCCTTTACCCAACAGAAGGGCCCTGTGCCAATGCATTCTCTTATATATGCGAGTCGACCATAGGTCGCCTCGCATATATAAGAGAATGCATTGGCTTGACACATTAAAAATTTTAAAATTGTTAAAGAATGTAAGAAAAAATGGTAAAAAGTGTTAAAAAAAGATTTTGTTTAGGCCAATGCATTCTCTTATATATGCGAGGCGACCTATGGTCGACTCGCATATATAAGAGAATGCATTGGCACAGGGCATAACTGTAACTATCACAATGTGGTCAAGGAGCCGGTTCCAATGATATCCATATGTGTATGGTTCTATTGAGACAGACCGAAGATATTTTAGGCTGTTGAAGCTTTATTTGGCCGGTTGTGGCCGGTTTGTTGGGTAAAGGGTTAAATTCGTGGCTCGGTAGTAACAACACATTAACAATTTCGTTTGATGTGTGCACTGTGGTTAAGCACGGAAGAGTTGGCAGAGAGAAGTCGGTAGTGAGCGAAATATTCCAGATTGTTTTGGACATCATTCATACTAAACGGAATTTTTGTTGCACAATGCATTATTACAGAATATTGAATTCAAAACGGGTGTCAATTATTCTGCAATTAAATCAAGCCCCATCGGAACTGAATTATAAACGCTCGAATTAGGTCAAGTGCATTTTCCAGATAATCGGTCTTTAGTACAGCATAATATCACATGGAGTTGTATGGAGTGCTTTCACAATGGTGCTCTGTAAGACGAGCCAATTAGGCCCATTCATCGCGGCTGTCCTATCGATAAAGCAACTCAAATCAAAAAAGTGCAGCAGTGGGAGGTGGAACTCAGGGTGGTATGCGGAGACAGAGCCCGCGACCTGCACGGTGCCTAAATAGCATCGTCATACAGTTGTTGTTTACGCCAACGCGACATCGTGGTTTCCAGACACAACACGAGATAATGTAGTAGAGGAAAGTGTCACTATATCCATCCAAGTGCATTGTGGGTGCATGGTTTGATTGTCCTCTTAAGTGGTTGACCGGCCTGCGATATAAGTCGACACTGCACGTATAACCTTGAATTCCACTTAGGCTTAATTAGGTAAAATAGTTTGGATGGCGAAAAATAATTATACAATTGAGCTTCCAAATATAGTAGTATCCATAATCGATCGCATTGGCCACGTCTGGCGATAGCGCAATTTTATTAAAAAGAGCGGACTTTTCGTATTGCTTTTGTCCACCAACATTGCTCAGCTAATGTCGCCAAGCATATATAGAATATGCATGACATATATATGACCACCGCGGCATTACGTATGCCGGGGTGGGTGGGTGGTCAAAGCCACCAACAAGCAATTTTTTCCGCAACTAAACAAAACAATTCCTGCTTGTTTTTTAGTGTTTTGGCAATGAGTTGGGCTTCAAAACCACTTTGAATGAGAGAAATAATGTAATTCTAACTGTAAACTGACTGCAGGCAGTTATCGTGTTGTATTTTGTTGCAAATTTTGAAATCCAAGATGGCCGCTGGCAGCCATGTTTTTTTGGCCGAATGGCCTCAAAATGACTCATTCCTATATACATGTCCATGTTAACATCCATGATAAATAGTATGAACAGAAATTCATATACAGCTGTTTACAGTGAATTCCCCCCCGCAAATCTCTGTTTTAGTGTTAAAAGGGGGGTGGGTGTCAAACAATGGTCGGAAAAAAACTGCCGAAAACGGAAAAAAATTTGGCGGTGGAGGTGGGTGGGTACAAAAAATGATCGAAAGGGAAAAAATGCCATACGTGCCTGAATTTTTTTTCCGACCCCCCCCCCCCCCTGTTTCAGAAGGTTAGATAGCTGCTATCTGGAACTCATCCAGTGATTCAGCTAGACACTTGTTACATTATTTATAGTGCTAACGAGTGACACTAATCGTGTGCTAGTGCATCCTGTCTGGCAAGCGTTTAAACACATTTAAATTAAAAACGGTTTTGGGTTAGAGACTTGATTTGTCAGGTAGGTTCCTGACCCTGTTTTGGCACACATGCAAACTAATTTGTCTGGACCAATCAAAGCACATTATTATGGCATTATAAGTTTACCTGCGGCCATTACTGTAAACGTCTTCACATGCAATTTATAAGATTTCTAAATGAAAGTCAGTATTTCATAATGGTTGGTTGCTGCTATTGATATTACTGATATGCATGCCATCACACGAACGCACATACGACGTCCGGCAAATGACCTGCGTATAGCTTCATAGTATTGACCCCAGGTTGTTGTATGGGTGGGTGATGTCCTGCACTAAATCCGTACACCAGGCATTGTCATCATGCTGACATAATTATCTCAAACACCAGACACAGTGATAAGTATACAGGTCACAACTTGTGTGCTAGCACTGACCTGTGTGATAATGGTATATATATGGCGTTCGTGATTGTCGTCTGTTGCGAATTTTGTTCTGCTATGTTGATGAAACCAAGTAATCGTACATGAGTACTGAATAAATAAATCGGTCAGTCTTGAATGGCGACAACATCAACCTATGTACGTGGCTCAAGCTGAAATAGTATAACAGCTGTATTCGTTGAGCTATCTAAGAATGAGAGTTGCTTTTGAAATATGCTCTGACTGGGTGATATCGCCTCGAATAGTATAAGCTGCTGTCTGAGATTACAAGCTCTTTGTCTAAATTGTTGATATGACTTGGTTAGCTATCATGAAACCGTGTCTGCATTACTTCGATATCCATGACTAGTGGGGAATAGTGGCTATCCTTCAGAGCTATACGTGCCAGTGGCGTACCACGTCATGATTCCGATATACAGAGCCACATGTTTAACCCGTTGCTCTCAACGCAATGTCTCACACTGACTACTTGTAGCTCAGCTATTTATATGTTTAATTTGATGATTTGATATCCGCGGTTGTCGTACTTTGGTATATATGGCTACCGTACTCTACTAGAGCTGTGTGACACTTAGCTATACTTATGTGTAACGGGTTGCGATGATGCCCATGGCTGCCGTATACTATAGCATTACTTTGTGATATTGAGCTACGGGTTGCTATTATATTAATGGTTACATTTCTCCGACATGAGTCCCTGATACTGAGCTATGTTTAACGGTTGTTATGATACTAATGGTTCCATTACGATTTTCTGATACTTAGGTATATGTTAACTGGTTGCTATGGTACCTATGTATGTCGTACTCCTACACGAGTCTCTGATATTGAGGTATATGGTAACGGGTTACTGTGATATCCATGGTCGTGGTACTCTAGCATGAATCTATGATACTGATGTATATGGTAACGGGTTACTGTGATATCCATGGTCGTGGTACTCTAGCATGAATATATGATACTGATGTATATGGTAACGGGTTACTGTGATATCCATGGTCGTGGTACTCTAGCATGAATCTATGATACTGATGTATATGTTAACGGTTTACTGTGATATCCATGGTCGTGGTACTCTAGCATGAATCTATGATACTGATGTATATGTTAACGGTTTACTGTGATATCCATGGTCGTGGTACTCTAGCATGAATCTATGATATTGAGGTATATGTTAACGGGTTACTATGATATCCATGGTCGTTGTACTCTAGCATGAATCTATGATACTGAGATATATGTTAACGGGTTACTATGATATCCATGGTCGTGGTACTCTAGCATGAATCTAGGATACTGAGGTATGTGTTAACGGGTTACTATGATATCCATGGTCGTTGTACTCTAGCATGAATCTAGGATACTGAGATATATGTTAACGGGTTACTATGATATCCATGGTCGTTGTAATCTAGCATGAATCTATGATACTGATGTATATGTTAACGGGTTACTATGATATCCATGGTCGTTGTACTCTAGCATGAATCTATGATATTGAGGTATATGTTAACGGGTTACTATGATATCCATGGTCGTGGTACTCTAGCATGAATCTATGATACTGATGTATATGTTAACGGGTTACTATGATATCCATGGTCGTTGTACTCTAGCATGAATCTATGATACTGAGATATATGTTAACGGGTTACTATGATATCCGTGGTCGTGGTACTCTATCATGAATCTATGATACTGAGATATATGTTAACGGGTTACTATGATATCCATGGTCGTTGTACTCTAGCATGAATCTATGATATTGAGGTATATGTTAACGGGTTACTATGATATCCATGGTCGTGGTACTCTAGCATGAATCTATGATACTGATGTATATGTTAACGGGTTACTATGATATCCATGGTCGTTGTACTCTAGCATGAATCTATGATACTGATGTATATGTTAACGGGTTACTATGATATCCATGGTCGTGGTACTCTAGCATGAATCTATGATACTGAGATATATGTTAACGGGTTACTATGATATCCATGGTCGTTGTACTCTAGCATGAATCTATGATACTGATGTATATGTTAACGGGTTACTATGATATCCATGGTCGTTGTACTCTAGCATGAATCTATGATACTGATGTATATGTTAACGGGTTACTATGATATCCATGGTCGTTGTACTCTAGCATGAATCTATGATACTGATGTATATGTTAACGGGTTACTATGATATCCATGGTCGTGGTACTCTAGCATGAATCTATGATACTGAGATATATGTTAACGGGTTACTATGATATCCATGGTCGTTGTACTCTAGCATGAATCTATGATACTGATGTATATGTTAACGGGTTACTATGATATCCATGGTCGTTGTACTCTAGCATGAATCTATGATACTGATGTATATGTTAACGGGTTACTATGATATCCATGGTCGTTGTACTCTAGCATGAATCTATGATACTGATGTATATGTTAACGGGTTACTATGATATCCATGGTCGTTGTACTCTAGCATGAATCTATGATACTGAGATATATGTTAACGGGTTACTATGATATCCATGGTCGTTGTACTCTAGCATGAATCTATGATACTGATGTATATGTTAACGGGTTACTATGATATCCATGGTCGTTGTACTCTAGCATGAATCTATGATACTGAGATATATGTTAACGGGTTACTATGATATCCATGGTCGTGGTACTCTAGCATGAATCTATGATACTGAGATATATGTTAACGGGTTACTATGATATCCATGTTCGTTGTACTCTAGCATGAATCTATGATACTGAGATATATGTTAACGGGTTACTATGATATCCATGTTCGTTGTACTCTAGCATGAATCTATGATACTGAGGTATATGTTAACGGGTTACTGTGATATCCATGGTCGTGGTACTCTAGCATGAATCTATGATACTGATGTATATGTTAACGGGTTACTATGATATCCATGGTCGTTGTACTCTAGCATGAATCTATGATACTGAGATATATGTTAACGTGTTACTATGATATCCATGGTCGTTGTACTCTAGCATGAATCTATGATACTGAGATATATGTTAACGGGTTACTATGATATCCATGGTCGTTGTACTCTGGCATGAATCTATGATACTGATGTATATGTTAACGGGTTACTATGATATCCATGGTCGTGTACTCTAGCATGAATCTATGATACTGAGATATATGTTAACGGGTTACTATGATATCCATGTTCGTGGTACTCTAGCATGAATCTATGATACTGATGTATATGTTAACGGGTTACTATGATATCCATGGTCGTTGTACTCTAGCATGAATCTATGATACTGATGTATATGTTAACGGGTTACTATGATATCCATGGTCGTGTACTCTAGCATGAATCTATGATACTGATGTATATGTTAACGGGTTACTATGATATCCATGGTCGTTGTACTCTAGCATGAATCTATGATATTTAGGTATATGTTAACGGGTTACTATGATATCCATGGTCGTGGTACTCTGGCATGAATCTATGATACTGAGATATATGTTAACGGGTTACTATGATATCCATGGTCGTGGTACTCTAGCATGAATCTATGATACTGAGATATATGTTAACGGTTTACTATGATATCCATGGTCGTGGTACTCTGGCATGAATCTATGATACTGAGATATATGTTAACGGGTTACTATGATATCCATGGTCGTTGTACTCTAGCATGAATCTAGGATACTGATGTATATGTTAACGGGTTACTATGATATCCATGGTCGTGGTACTCTAGCATGATTCTCTGATACTGAGATATACGTTAATGGGTTACTGTGATATCCATGGTCGTTGTACTCTAGCATGAATCTATGATACTGAGATATATGTTAACGGGTTACTATGATATCCATGGTCGTGGTACTCTAGCATGATTCTCTGATACTGAGATATACGTTAATGGGTTACTGTGATATCCATGGTCGTTGTACTCTAGCATGAATCTATGATACTGAGATATATGTTAACGGGTTACTATGATATCCATGGTCGTGGTACTCTAGCATGATTCTCTGATACTGAGATATACGTTAATGGGTTACTGTGATATCCATGGTCGTTGTACTCTAGCATGAATCTATGATACTGAGATATATGTTAACGGGTTACTATGATATCCATGGTTGTTGTACTCTAGCATGAATCTATGATACTGATGTATATGTTAACGGGTTACTATGATATCCATGGTCGTTGTACTCTAGCATGAATCTATGATACTGAGATATATGTTAACGGGTTACTATGATATCCATGGTCGTTGTACTCTAGCATGAATCTATGATACTGAGACATATGTTAACGGGTTACTATGATATCCATGGTAGTTGTACTCTAGCATGAATCTATGATACTGAGATATATGTTAACGGGTTACTATGATATCCATGGTCGTGGTACTCTAGCATGAATCTATGATACTGAGATATATGTTAACGGGTTACTATGATATCCATGGTCGTTGTACTCTAGCATGAATCTATGATATTGAGATATATGTTAACGGGTTACTATGATATCCATGGTCGTGGTACTCTAGCATGAATCTATGATACTGATGTATATGTTAACGGGTTACTATGATATCCATGGTCGTGGTACTCTAGCATGAATCTATGATATTGAGGTATATGTTAACGGGTTACTATGATATCCATGGTAGTTGTACTCTAGCATGCGTCTCTGATATTGAGGTATATGTTAACGGGTTACTATGATATCCATGGTCGTTGTACTCTAGCATGATTCTATGATACTGATGTATATGTTAACGGGTTACTATGATATCCATGGTCGTGGTACTCTAGCATGAATCTATGATACTGAGATATATGTTAACGGGTTACTATGATATCCATGGTCGTGGTACTCTAGCATGAATCTATGATACTGATGTATATGTTAACGGTTTACTGTGATATCCATGGTCGTGGTACTCTATCATGATTCTCTGATATTGAGGTATATGTTAACGGGTTACTATGATATCCATGGTCGTGGTACTCTATCATGATTCTCTGATATTGAGGTATATGTTAACGGTTTACTGTGATATCCATGGTCGTTGTACTCTGGCATGAATCTATGATACTGAGATATATGTTAACGGGTTACTATGATATCCATGGTCGTTGTACTCTAGCATGAATCTATGATACTGAGATATATGTTAACTGTTTACTGTGATATCCATGGTCGTGGTACTCTATCATGATTCTCTGATATTGAGGTATATGTTAACGGGTTACTATGATATCCATGGTCGTGGTACTCTATCATGATTCTCTGATATTGAGGTATATGTTAACGGGTTACTATGATATCCATGGTCGTTGTACTCTAGCATGAATCTATGATACTGAGATATATGTTAACCCTTTACCCAACAAACCGGCCAAAACTGGCAAAAAAAAGCTTCAACAGCCTAAAATATCTTTGGTCTGTCTCAATAGAACCATAAACATATGGATATCATTGGAACCGGCTCCTTGACCACATTGTGATAGTTACAGTTATGCCCTGTGCCAATGCATTCTCTTATATATGCGAGTCGACCATAGGTCGCCTCGCATATATAAGATAATGCATTGGCCTAAAAGAAAGCTTTTTTTAACACTTTTTACCATTTTTTCTTACATTCTTTAACAATTTTATAATTTTTAATATGTTAAGCCAATGCATTCTCTTATATATGCGAGGCGACCTATGGTCGACTCGCATATATAAGAGAATGCATTGGCACAGGGCCGTTATGTTGGGTAAAGGGTTAACGGGTTACTATGATATCCATGGTCGTGGTACTCTAGCATGAATCTATGATACTGATATATATGTTAACGGGTTACTATCATATCCATGGCCGTTGTACTCTAGCATGAATCTATGATACTGAGATATATGTTAACGGGTTACTATGATATCCATGGCCGTTGTACTCTAGCATGAATCTATGATACTGAGATATATGTTAACGGGTTACTATGATATCCATGTATGTCGTACTATATCATGAATCTATGATATTGAGGTATATGTTAACGGGTTACTATGATATCCATGGTCGTTGTACTCTAGCATGAATCTATGATACTGAGATATATGTTAACGGGTTACTATGATATCCATGGTCGTTGTACTCTAGCATGAATCTATGATACTAATGTATATGTTAACGGTTAACTGTGATATCCATGGTCGTGGTACTCTAGCATGAATCTATGATATTGAGGTAACCCAACAAACCGGCCAAAACCGGCCAAATAAAGCTTCAACAGCCTAAAATATCTTCGGTCTGTCTCAATAAAACCATACAAATATGGATATCATTGGAACCGACTCACTGACCACATTGTGATGGTTACAGTTATGCCCTGTGCCAATGCATTCTCTTATATATGCGAGTCGACCATAGGTCGCCTCGCATATATAAGAGAATGCATTGGCCTAAAAAAAATCCTTTTTTTCTTACATTCTTTAACAATTTAATAATTTTTAATATGTTAAGCCAATGCATTCTCTTATATATGCGAGGCGACCTATGGTCGACTCGCATATATAAGAGAATGCATTGGCACAGGGCCGTTCTGTTGGGTAAAGGGTTAACGGGTTACTATGATATCCATGGTCGTTGTACTCTAGCATGAATCTATGATACTGATGTATATGTTAACGGGTTACTATGATATCCATGGTCGTGGTACTCTAGCATGAATCTATGATACTGATATATATGTTAACGGGTTACTATGATATCCATGGCCGTTGTACTCTAGCATGAATCTATGATACTGATATATATGTTAACGGGTTACTATGATATCCATGGTCGTGGTACTCTAGCATGCGTCTCTGATATTGAGGTATATGTTAACGGGTTAATATGATATCCATGGTCGTTGTACTCTAGCATGAATCTATGAAACTGAGATATATGTTAACCCTTTACCCAACAAACCGGCCAAAACTGGCAAAAAAAAGCTTCAACAGCCTAAAATATCTTTGGTCTGTCTCAATAGAACCATACAAATATGGATATCATTGGAACCGGCTCCTTGACCACATTGTGATAGTTACAGTTATGCCCTGTGCCAATGCATTCTCTTATATATGCAAATCGACCATTGGTCGCCTCGCATATATAAGAGAATGCATTGGCCTAAAAGAAATCTTTTTTTAACACTTTTTACCATTTGTTCTTACATTCTTTAACAATTTTATAATTTTTAATGTGTTAAGCCAATGCCTTCTCTTATATATGCGAGGCGACCTATGGTCGACTCGCATGTATAAGAGAATGCATTGGCACAGGGCCCTTCTGTTGGGTAAAGGGTTAACAGGTTATTATGATATCCATGGTCGTTGTACTTTAGCATGAATCTATGATACTGAGATATATGTTAACGGGTTACTATGATATCCATGGTCGTGGTACTCTGTATATGTTAACGGGTTACTATGATATCCATGGTCGTTGTACTCTAGCATGAATCTATGATACTGAGATATATGTTAACGGGTTACTATGATATCCATGGTCGTGGTACTCTGTATATGTTAACGGGTTACTATGATATCCATGGTCGTTGTACTCTACCATGAATATATGATACTGATGTATATGTTAACGGGTTACTATGATATCCATGGTCGTTGTACTCTAGCATGAATCTATGATATTGAGGTATATGTTAACCCTTTACCCAACAAACCGGCCAAAACTGGCAAAAAAAAGCTTCAACAGCCTAAAATATCTTTGGTCTGTCTCAATAGAACCATACAAATATGGATATCACTGGAACCGGCTCCTTGACCACATTGTGATAGTTACAGTTATGCCCTGTGCCAATGCATTCTCTTATATATGCGAGTCGACCATAGGTCGCCTCGCATATATAAGAGAATGCATTGGCCTAAAAGAAATCTTTTTTTAACACTTTTTAACACTTTTTAACATCTTTTCTTACATTCTTTAACAATTTTATAATTTGTAATGTGTTAAGCCAATGCATTCTCTTATATATGCGAGGCGACCTATGGTCGACTCGCATATATAAGAGAATGCATTGGCACGGGGCCCTTCTGTTGGGTAAAGGGTTAACCCGTTGCTCTGAGAGTAATGTCTCACACTGAATACTTGTAGCTCAGCTATTTATATGTTTAATTTGATGATTTGATATCCGCGGCTGTCGTACTTTGGTATATATGGCTACCGTACTCTATTATAGATGTGTGATACTTAGCTATACTTATGTGTAACAGGTTGCTGTGATGTCCATGGCTGCCGTATACTATAGCATTATTTTGTGATACTGAGACACGGGTTGCTCTTATATTAATGGTTACATTTCTCCGACATGGGTCCCTGATACTGAGCTATGTTTAACGGTTGTTATGATATTAATGGTTCCATTACGATTTTCTGATACTTAGGTATATGTTAACTGGTTGCTATGGTACCCATGTATGTCGTACTCCTGCACGAGTCTCTGATATTGAGTGTTAAGCCAATGCCTTCTCTTATATATGCGAGGCGACCTATGGTCGACTCGCATGTATAAGAGAATGCATTGGCACAGGGCCCTTCTGTTGGGTAAAGGGTTAACAGGTTATTATGATATCCATGGTCGTTGTACTTTAGCTTGAATCTATGATACTGATATATATGTTAACGGGTTACTATGATATCCATGGTCGTTGTACTCTATCATGAATCTATGATACTGATGTATATGTTAACGGGTTACTATGATATCCATGGTCGTGGTACTCTAGCATGACTCTATGATACTGATGTATATGTTAACGGGTTACTATGATATCCATGGTCGTTGTACTCTAGCATGAATCTATGATACTGATATATATGTTAACGGGTTACTATGATATCCATGGTCGTGGTACTCTAGCATGAATCTATGATACTGAGATATATGTTAACGGGTTACTATGATATCCATGGTCGTTGTACTCTATCATGAATCTATGATACTGATATATATGTTAACGGGTTACTATGATATCCATGGTCGTTGTACTCTAGCATGAATCTATGATACTGATGTATATGTTAACGGGTTACTATGATATCCATGGTGGTTGTACTCTAGCATGAATCTATGATACTGATGCATATGTTAACGGTTTACTATGATATCCATGGTCGTTGTACTCTAACATGAATCTATGATACTGAGATATATGTTAACGGGTTACTATGATATCCATGGTCGTGGTACTCTATCATGAATCTATGATACTGATGTATATGTTAACGGGTTACTATGATATCCATGGTCGTGGTACTCTAGCATGAATATATGAGACTGATGTATATGTTAACGGGTTACTATGATATCCATGGTCGTTGTACTCTAGCATGAATCTATGATACTGATATATATGTTAACGGGTTACTGTGATATCCATGGTCGTTGTAATCTAGCATGAATCTATGATACTGATGTATATGTTAACGGGTTACTATGATATCCATGGTCGTGGTACTCTAGCATGAATCTATGATACTGATGTATATGTTAACGGTTTACTATGATATCCATGGTCGTTGTACTCTAGCATGAATCTATGATACTGATATATATGTTAACGGGTTACTGTGATATCCATGGCCGTTGTACTCTAGCATGAATCTATGATACTGAGATATATGTTAACGGGTTACTATGATATCCATGGTCGTTGTACTCTAGCGTGAATCTATGATACTGATGTATATGTTAACGGGTTACTATGATATCCATGGTCGTTGTACTATATCATGAATCTATGATACTGAGGTATATGTTAACGGGTTACTATGGTATCCATGGTCGTTGTACTCTAGCATGAATCTATGATACTGATGTATATGTTAACGGGTTACTATGATATCCATGGTCGTTTTACTCTAGCATGAATCTATGATACTGATATATATGTTAACGGTTTACTATGATATCCATGGTCGTTGTACTCTAGCATTAATCTATGATACTGAGATATATGTTAACGGGTTACTATGATATCCATGGTCGTTGTACTCTAGCGTGAATCTATGATACTGAGATATATGTTAACCCTTTACCCAACAAACCGGCCAAAACTGGCACAAAAAAGCTTCAACAGCCTAAAATATCTTTGGTCTGTCTCAATAGAACCATACAAATATGGATATCATTGGAACCGGCTCCTTGACCACATTGTGATAGTTACAGTTATGCCCTGTGCCAATGCATTCTCTAATATATGCGAGTCGACCATAGGTCGCCTCGCATATATAAGAGAATGCATTGGCCTAAAAGAAATCTTTTTTTAACACTTTTGACCATTTGTTCTTACATTCTTTAACAATTTTATAATTTTTAATGTGTTGAGCCAATGCATTCTCTTATATATGCGAGGCGACCTATGGTCGACTCGCATGTATAAGAGAATGCATTGGCACAGGGCCCTGCTGTTGGGTAAAGGGTTAACAGGTTATTATGATATCCATGGTCGTTGTACTCTAGCGAGTAGCATTGATCGCGATGATCGCCATGATAATGCATTCTCTTATATATGCGAGTCGACCATAGGTCGCCTCGCATATATAAGAGAATGCATTGGCCTAAAATAAATCTTTTTTTAACACTTTTTACCATTTTTTCTTACATTCTTTAACAATTTTATAATTTTTAATATGTTAAGCCAATGCATTCTCTTATATATGCGAGGCGACCTATGGTCGACTCGCATATATAAGAGAATGCATTGGCACAGGGCCGTTCTGTTGGGTAAAGGGTTAACGGGTTACTATGATATCCATGGTCGTTGTACTCTAGCATGAATCTATGATACTGATATATATGTTAACGGGTTACTATGATATCCATGGCCGTTGTACTCTGTATATGTTAACGGGTTACTATGATATCCATGGCCGTTGTACTCTGTATATGTTAACGGGTTACTATGATATCCATGGTCGTTGTACTCTAGCATGATACAGCGAATAGCATTGATCGGCGATGATCGCCAAGATAAGGAAATTGGGCCTTGAACCATTCGCGTGAAGCCTTCATGTCATCGATCGGGTCTATTCACCGCGATACAAAGAATTCTATCACGCCGCAGAAACAATTACCATTCACATAAGTCACAAAGACAAGATAGCAATAAAATTTTCCCCGACGTCTTTCTATGCATGTGTAGTGACTGGTGGCGACGGGGGATATCCCTCTCATCTGTCAACGCCTCTTACCCTAAGCAATATTTATTCTTCCCAAAATACTCGTACACAAGCACCACCAACAATCATCTTAGGATTTCAGCCAGTTACCTCGATTCAATGTAAATGGTGGGGATTTCAGCCAGTTACCACGATTCAATGTAAATGGTGGGGTTTACTTGTTGTGCTCTTGCTAAAGATAACAATAACCCAATTAGTGCTATCGTATTCTATTTTTTGTCTTTAAGTGGTATTTTGGATATTCAAACTTATTTATATGTTAGCTACAAGAATAAACCCAATCATTAATGCTATACAGTGGACATATCTGCCGCGTGCTACCTCTGCGCAACTGACGGTAGCACTGAGCTGTATGCACATATGTACAATCATGTGATGTGCATTCGTGACCAATATTCAGTCAGAAATTTAGTTATATGTATAGTAGGAAATGAAATAACAGCGTCATAACCTATTCAATTTTACTTCACACATCGTAGTCTCCATCGTGTGACAGAGACTAGAATAATGAAAACAATGTAGCTATACAAGATAAGTCAGCTGAGGATGTGCTTGACGTTTGACCCTGGTACACAGTGAACAGCTTTCGTGTGTGTTTTTAGAAAATATCAAAACTCAACGAGTGGACACGTTACATATTAGAGTATTGTCATGATGACGTGCAGCCCGTGTCTTGGTTTAGGTCTGAATGAAAGCTGTTGAGCTGTATTTCTTTTCTCAAATGAGTGTCTGATAAATTTCCCTCGGTTGCTTGTATATGGATATCCTTCACCTAAAGGTGTCGTGCACTAACATGATTTGTCATTGATACACAATCGTGAGTGTTGCTATTATGTCGGTGTCCGGTGATTCGATTGTACAATTTTCGTTTAGTTCAGGGCACCATACTTAACCGTTGAGCAATGAATCTGATGTCAATGTACATTAGTTAGGATTACGGTTCCGAGATTTCAAGCATGTACGTTAGTTAGTATTACGGTTCCGAGATGTCACTGTACATTAGTTAGTATTACGGTTCCGAGATGTCAAGTATGTAGGTTCGACGGGGTTCGCTCTGCCACTTGCCAAATTTGCCAATTGCAAAAATAATTCACATTTCGCAAACAATATTTTCATTTGGCAACAGTTTTGGCAAGTCACTTATTAATTACTCAAAAAAGTTGAAAAAGATTGGTCGATCAATACCATTCATTTCAGGAGACTCTTGCAGCATATGTGACCCGCCATATCAAATCCAGTCGTAAGTCGGGATTTGTTTACCCTGTGCCAATGCATTCTCTTATATATGCGAGTCGACCATAGGTCGCCTCGCATATATAAGAGAATGCATTGGCCTAAACAAAATTTATCATTTTTTTTAAATAAATGTTTCTTACAATTTTAGGACATAAAATATAAAAAACATCCATTACCCTGCAGGGAGCCCCACACATATATAGAAGCATACAGAAGAGTGTCGTCTGCTCATGTTTGTCTGGGGCTCTGTATGGGTGAAATTATAAAATTGTTAAAGAATACAAGAAAACATTATTAAAATTGTAAAAAATTGTTAGGCCAATGCATGCTCTTATATATGCGAGGCGACCTATGGTCGACTCGCATATATAAGAGAATGCATTGGCACAGGGTAAAAACATCCCGACTTACGACTAGATTTGATATGGCGGGTCTCATATTTATATTCGTGGATTTTTATAAGGTTTAGGACAAGTTAACACCTCTATTAAGGTACAGTTAATCTCACAGCATTATAGTACCGGCGGGTAGATGGATTACTAGTATTTAGTGTGGTGAGGGGTGTTCACATAGCTAATCATCCTTTGCTGTGCCCTTCTGATGCAGCAGAGTACCATTGTATTGTTCGGTGATTGGCTTAATGATGTATGAGACCACGATCGAGATGCGAGTATAACTAATTATTAACTAACTGCTGTAATAAAATAGTTCCTGTTTTAAATTGAGTTTTATTGCATTTTTATGGGACGAATTGTAAGATAAATTGGTTATCATCACCCTGTGTGTTTCCGAGATCCGTATTCAAGTCTCGCTGCCTTCTCTGGGTTGTATATCGACTCGTCCTACGGACTCGTCGATAGACTGCCCAGAGAAGGCAGCTCGACTTGAATACGGATCTCAGAAACACACATGGTGGTGATAACCTATATTTATTAACTAACTGCTTGTCTATCGAAATCAAAACGGGTTCTAACACTCGCACAGGAGTGGACGGCCGGCATTGCACCATAGAGAGTTGAGGATCCCCAACCGACCTTACGTCAACTGGCTGGCATTGCACCCTCTTCCTAGAGTTGAGCCCGTAATACAAGCCCGGAATACAACAGACTAAGGCAACTGGAGTCCATGCAAGCACTAAATAGGACATTATGTACAACTAATCACAACTCGAAACAATATATTTACATATCAACGAACAAAACTTACACGGATAAATCAAGTTAAGTCTTCTCCGTCGGTCCTGGTTCGGAATGGGGGTGGGGCTTTGCTTCTTGGTTTGATGGCATCCACCTCATGCACAGTAGGCAAACACATACTATGCATGGGCATATATCAATCTCACCAACCCTAAAAACGCTCTTCGGCGGAATTACGGTAGTACTTTTACTTTTACTTTAAACATATTTTAATGTATTTAGAAACAAAATATACATAGGGATCAGGGCACAAGTTACAAAACTTACAAACTTGCCCCTCTCCTAATACAATCATGGAACATACATAAAAATACATAGCAGATATAGCAAACTGTTTATAAAGAAGAGTGCAGAGTGTGTGTGCTGCGGATGTCGGGTTTCCATCTGTATTCCAATCTCGGTTATGAAGAAAACGCTAGAACTCAGTGAGTTGAAAGATGAATAGCGAAATTTACCATACATGGGTTTGTTCAAAACGCTCTGTTTTAGCTATAAAAGATTGAGTAATGCGGAAAAGAGTAGTGTTCTTTTGATTTGATATACCTTTTACCCCATATAAGAAATGATTTGCTTCTAATGGTAGTAGGAGAGGGCCGACGGCCCTTTCAAATCTTCCCGGGTATCATCCCAAACTCGAAACGTGTTTATCGATATCAAAAGTAGTCCAAACCGCGAGTGTCGAAACATAAGACTTGAGGTTGTAGAAAAATGATACTATCAGGATAGCATTTGGCAAAAAATATTTCCATTTGGCAATTTATTTGGCAAAAGTAAATTTCGGTCCAGCGCGGACCCTGACCTTAGACCTTTGCATACAATTGTCGAGGCAAACACCGACTGTGGTCTGATAACAACATAATTACGTACGCAATAATCACGGAAAACAAAACCATATCACCTTTCTGCGAGTGGCATGAAGTTTGAAGACACAATTTTCTCACAAACTGACTGGTTGCCGTCAATTCTGCGAACAGTTTGTTTTGACCGTCCGAAAACTTTACGACTACAATTAGCTATTCGCAATTCTTATCAATAGTCGTTCATTATGCGAAATGCGTCGACCACGGTCATGCTTTCCGGTTATGTTTAAACTCGTCACAAGCCACGTGGACACTGTGTGCCACCTAAACCCGGTATATACTACATTCTCACACACGAGTATTTCCTGAACATTTCCCAACAATGGATACAAATACGTATATTAGCACTTGCAATAGTTGCATCGCGTGTATGTTGTCTGCTTATATCACCTGAACATACGTACATATGCCTATAGTATAACGTTCCCATGTACATACTTATATCTGAGGTGGAGAGTAAATTCAGTACATGTTTGTACAGGTTTAATATCTCACGCACTATATATCCTGGCTGACCAATGAAGAACTTATGACGAATCATTTCGTTAAACTTTTTTTCTGAGCTTGTATTTCATCTCATTTATCATGCAGACTAAATATGGCCTTGCCATATCGGGAAAGCCGTTAATTGAAAGAATAATTGATGCGCGTGCATACTATAGTAGCGCTCATGGCAATCCTGAGACGCCATGCATGTACAAGTGCCAACACGGCAGTTTTATCTGTATAAAATCCACTGGATGTATCGCGAATTCCATAATGTTGTAATCGATGCAACTGTCATATTTAATATAAGGTGGTATACATTCTTAACCCTTTACCCAACAAACCGGCCAAAACCGGCCAAATAAAGCTTCAACAGCCTAAATTATCTTCGGTCTGTCTCAATAGAACCATACAAACATGGATATCATTGGAACCGGCTGCTTGACCACATTGTGATAGTTACAGTTAGCCCTGTGCCAATGCATTCTCTTATATATGCGAGTCGAACATAGGTCGCCTCGCATAATTATATAAGAGAATGCATTGGCCTAAAAAAAACCTTTGTTTAACACTTTTTACCATTTTTTCTTACATTCTTTAACAATTTTATAATGTTTAATTTGTTAAGCCAATGCATTCTCTTATATATGCGAGGCGACCTATGGTCGACTCGCATATATAAGAGAATGCATTGGCACAGGGCCCTTCTGTTGGGTAAAGGGTTAAATTGGAATGCTATTATATTGTATTGGAGGCGGGAAAATGGATTCAGTTGTATTTGTTCGCAGCCTGTTCTCGTGAAAACAAGCTAAATGTGGTCTTATTTTGAATGTCGCGTATCACGCTCATATTGAGCTTATTTGAGGAACAAATACTCTCTATTTGGGCGTAAAATGTGTTGTTCAAAATAAGCCCGTATATAGAATAAGTAATACGCTCTATATGGGCGTAAAATGTGTTGTTCAAAATAAGCCCGTATATAGAATAATTAATACGCTCTATATGGGCGTAAAATGTGTTGTTCAAAATAAGCCCGTATATAGAATAATTAATACTCTCTATATGGGCGTAAAATGTGTTGTTCGAAATAAGCCCGTATATATAATAATTAATACGATATTATTTAAACTTCATTGATGATTACTGGCTATTTGTGGTTGGCTAATTGTTATTACCGGTCCCGATATCCTCTCCCTTTATATACAGTAATGCCCTAAGTAATCGACTCCATAACCACAGCAGAATTATGGGTAACCTTTCATGATTTAGTCGGAAATATGTGAGAGCTTTCCGATGAATGGCAACAAGCCATATTTCCGACTAAATCCTGAACAGTTACCCATAATTATGCTGTGGTTATGGAGTCGATTAATTAGGGCATTGCTGTATATTATCTCATGTTTTAAGCGAAACGTTTGATATCTGAAGTATGTTTTTGAACAATGTAATATAGTAGTTGGTTTCGACGTTGCGGACTATTTGGGGGAGCCTCGGTGTAAATAGTTAACTTCAACATTTGTGGAAGGATGGTCATCTAAGCTGTCGTATACACTTCATATTCTCGGTCGGAATAATGGGCATTCGAAACATATTAAAGGCACGGGCGGCATATGTGTTCAAATCGCCATCAACAGAAGGAATATTAAAATATATATAGTTTTGTTCATATGCCAAACATAATCAGCGCGTAAATAGTATATTGTCGTCAAAACGTACGACGGTGTACGTGAACAAGAGCCTGCTCGTGTTACAGAAGTTGTGCTTCTGTTTACATAACAGAGCGCAATTATATTGGTTAATCACACACAAACGATATAAATGCTCTTTATTATTTCCATATCAGGAAAACAGTAACAAATAACGCTCTTTATGTTTACCATATCCGGATCTAAACAAAAGCCAGGTTACGTAACATGTTTTGCTTTTGTTTACATAACACAAGGGGGGGGGGGGGTAACAATAACATACTGTTGATGCCATATTTCTGATTGGTGTAAGAACATGGTATGTCTATAATTTGCTATTCTTTCTGTTTATGGTGGTTTTTGACGGAGGTGAATATGTTAACAGCATACACATCGCCAACGACGCCCGTATCTGTAAGTGGTTGACATCATCTAGCTTTGTCACAATTACACAGTGTGCTGTTTCTGCTATATATAATTGTTATCATACATATTTAAGTTTTATGGTGCCCATATTCAGAATGAGCAATGGGTGATGCCACATTGTCCTTGGCCCTCAAACATGGTACCCTGCCTTGCTCACCGGAAGCTTATATTCTGCTAATGATGAACAAACAGTCTGCCGTCAGAGCAGTTTTAGCCAGTCAAAAATAAAAATAGTATAAATAAAATGGCAGAGAACCCTGCATCTCATGAATTACTTACACCATGGAGTACACTTGCAAAGCACACGTGCAACTTTAAATCACACACACAGTCGTGGCCATGTTATTTTGTCTATATATAATCATCGAAGGTGTCGTTGTTGTCAGCGAATGGTACCGGATTCCCTCGAGATCGTGACGGGCGCACGAATTTTCATTCTGAATATGGGCACCATACAACACTGCTATATAGTTATCATACATATTTAAACGGAGTTCGCCACAACCGTTGACACGTCTGGAATGTATTATATTTGCTTTCGACTTCCTGTTTTAGCATAAGGGTCTAAAACAGGAAGTCGAAAAGCAAATAGTATACATTCCAGACGTGTCAACGAGTCTATAAAACTAATGCTGTCCTGACATTCCTGTAGTTTACCCGCATTAGTTTTGACCGGTGGAAGATTATTCCATGTCATGTATGGTATAACAGCTTGGTTATTACGCGCTCCGCGTGTATAACTAATGTAGAGATTCATGTTTCGCCTGGGCGCATGGGGGTTTTATTTATAGAATGGGATTTTTTTGAGGATTAAAAGTCGAACTGCGAACCGGAGGCCGAGTCCGGTAAAAGGTGTAGTGGGAATTTCGGTTTCGTTTATTGTCGTTAAAATTATGTCAGTAATGTTGATTTTTGGTTTGTGATAAGCTATGGCAATTACAAATAAAAGAAATGAAAAAAATAATTTGTAGGTGTTATATTTCAACTTGTATAGACATTTTTCGTTCTGTAGCCTACCGGGGGTTGTGATCGGAGACGGCCGGTTCGTTAATTAGGTGCTGGTTGTTATTGTTATTTTAACGGAATTCTGAGTTTGTCATTCGCGAAACCAATATATTTTATATTCTATAATTACAATCATGGGTATATAATATATGATCTTGAGCGTGTTATCATTTCTGACATTGGTTTTCTTGTACTGTTGTATTACAGAAGTAGCATTATACAATACCGGGGTTCCGCTGTGAGTATATCGAGCAATTGCCTACCCACGCATGTAAGATAGTTGATAAGTAGTCGGTGTAAGGTTATCAGTAATTTGTAAATATGTAATAGGCAATATATGCAACATATCATCGCGCAAATACGATCATAATTGGCTTATAATTTGAAATAGGTACATTGTGTGATTATTTGATTTTGAAATAAGCAGATAATTGACCACAGTGAAAACACATGTTAAAGAGCGTACACCTGAGAAGTCACAAGTTGGCCTGTTTGTGTCATTGTCCGCACTTTTCTGCTTAGAATCGACTCAGTATGAGTCGACAATATGAATGAAACGCTATCATGTTCACCACATTTTTTCGACTCAAAATAAGGCGATTCTAGGCAGATTATCTATCTTCTATTATAAGCAGATAATGTGATGGTGTTCAGAAGAACATGCTTTTTATGATGTTCGCGTCAATTACTGAGCGTGGGCCAACCCATTTAAAGGAGTAGGTATTTATCGAATATCGATCGGTTGAGCGCTGTTACGATTTTGGCAGCTTCTGTGTGAACTCTTTGTTTCGATACTGTATATACAGTTGGGATATTCTTCCTGAGTTGTCGACAACTATTTCCAATATGATCATTCCATTTCAAGTGACCCATGCATCTATTCGATTTAACGAAGGCTATATCTAATTTTGAAACACACTCTATTGGGGACCGGTGTTGCTAGTTATGGAATATGATATAGCCTTTGTCTTAGCTGGGTTAAAGTTTACTAACCAGTGTTAGGCCCAGTGTGATACTATTTCGAGATTATTATTGTGTTGGCTAGCTAGGCATTGCAGGTCATAATCAGAAGCGACGATATTGTCGGATAGATCGTTTATATGAACGGTAAAAGGACCACACAATAAACCTTTGGGGAAATCCAGATGGGACCATTGGGGCAATACCGGTGGGAACACTGGGGCAATCCAGACGGTAGCACTGGGGCAATCCAGATGGTACCACTGGGGTTATCAATACGGTCTATGTTCAATGCTAGAGTAAGTAAGTCGTGTTCACCAAGTGTCTTAGTCGTATGTAATCTTGAAACCGGCTCAGAAGCTTTCCTGAATGTGTATGCAATGCACATATCACACCCTATGCCATACCATTTTCGAAAGATTTCGAGATATCACAAAATATAGAACACGTGTGCATCTCTTTAGCTAATTTGTGGTATATGTGGTGAATATATATCAATTAGTATATCGTGAACGGCCACGATGCCACAATGATGCTCGCGTAAGTGTGATTAGTGTCATTCAAAAACGGGAGACATGTTTTAGGGCCAGTTGTTAACCCTTTACCCAACAAACCGGCCAAAACCGGCCAAATAAAGCTTCAACAGCCTATAAAATCTTCGGTCTGTCTCAATAGAACCATACAAATATGGATATAATTGGAACCGGCTCCTTGACCACATTGTGATAGTTACAGTTATGCCCTGTGCCAATGCATTCGCTTATATATGCGAGTCGACCATAGGTCGCCTCGCATATATAAGAGAATGCATTGGCCTAAAAAAAATCCTTTTTTTAACACTTTTTACCATTTTTTCTTACATTCTTTAACAATTTTATAATTTTTAATGTGTTAAGCCAATGCATTCTCTTATATATGCGAGGCGACCTATGGTCGACTCGCATATATAAGAGAGTGCATTGGCACAGGGCCCTTCTGTTGGGTAAAGGGTTAAAATACCTTGGCCATACATGGTAACAATGAAACAGGTATATAATCATGCAGTTGGGTCCCATTTTTAAATATTGGTGCAACATCAGCAATCTTTCAATAGGACGAGAACATTCCAACGGGCCGAGATTTTTAAAATAAATAATAGCAACGGTAAAGCAATTTATGTGCAGTACAGTGTAACATTTTAGCAATAATGTTATCACCATGTGCCTTATTTGTTTTCGTAGCAAGAATATCGTCTACTGCCTCTTGTATTTCGAATGGAATTTCGTTCAGTGTATTCTGCATGTTATACGACCAAATGTGCGAGGATTGTTGTGAGTCATTGTTGTGAGTCATTACCAAGGGAGGTAAACCATGCATGGAGCTTGTATGTAGCTTAGCAATATTTCGACAATATCAGCAGTAAAATACTATGTAGTGTTCATTTTAAATTGCTATCATCTTATATACATATATACTGTGCTATAATACTGTTTATTTTTTCAGATCATGTATACATTGTTATGTTTAAAGATTACCTCCCTTTAGGGCAAAACTGGTTTACCTGGTTTACTTCCCTTTAGGGCATAACTTAATTTTTGTGTTGACATGCAAAAATATGCATTTTCAAAATCTTTAATTGCATATGATTTAGAAACAAACACGCGCACTGTATGCTGCGCTATATCATGTGGACATTTATGTTGTCTGTTTTCTTGTTGGGAAGATAACTATTGATCGGCTGAAGTATTTTGAATCATATATACTAATGCGTTCTTCTAAATTAGTATTAAAATGCGCCGTAGCATATTCCTTCATGTTATTGATATTATTTCGGCATTGTTTAAACTTTGCCCGACAAACCGGCCAAAACCGGCCAAATAAAGCTTCAACAGCCTAAAATATCTTCGGTCTGTCTCAATAGAACCATACAAATATGGATATCATTGGAACCGGCTCCTTGACCACATTGTGATATATATAAGAGAATGCATTGGCACAGGGCCCTTCTGTTGAGTAAAGGGTTAAAATACCTTGACCAAACATGGTAACAATGAAACAGGTCTATACTAATGCAGTTGGGTCCCATTTCTAAAGATTGGTGAAACATCAGAAATGTTTCAAGAGGACGAGAACATTCCAACGTGCCGAGAACATTCCAACGTGCCGAGAGTTTTAAAATAAATAATAGCAACGGTAAAGCAATTTATGTGCAGTACAGTGTAACATTTTAGCAATAATGTTATCACCATGTGCCTTATTTGTTTTCGAAGCAAGAATATCGTCTACTGCCTCTTGTATTTCGAATGGAATTTCGTTCGTTCAGTGTATTCTGCATGTTATACGACAAAAATTGCAAGGATTGTTGTGAGTCATTAAGGGCAAAACTTAATTTTTGTGTGGACATGCAAATATATGCATTTTCAAAATCTTTAATTCCATATGATTTAGAAACAAACACGCGCACTGTATGCTGTGCTATATCATGTGGACATTTATGTTGACTGTTTTCTTGTTGGGAAGATATTGATCGCCTGAAGTATTTTGAATCATATATACTAATGCGTTCTTCTAAATTAGTATTAAAATGCGCCGTAGCATATTCCTTCATGTTATTGATATTATTTCGGCATTGTTTAAACTTTGTCCAACAAACCGGCCAAAACCGGCGTAATAAAGCTTCAACAGCCTATAATATCTTCGGTCTGTCTCAATAGAACCATACACATATGGATATCATTGGAACCGGCTCCTTGACCACATTGTGATAGTTACAGTTATGCCCTGTGCCAATGCATTCTCTTATATATGCGAGTCGACCATAGGTCGCCTCGCATATATAAGAGAATGCATTGGCCTAAAAAAATTCCTTTTTTTAACACTTTTTATCATTTTTTCTTACATTCTTTAACAATTTTATAATTTTTAATGTGTTAAGCCAATGCATTCTCTTATATATGCGATGCGACCTATGGTCGACTCGCATATATAAGAGAATGCATTGGCACAGGGCCCTTCTGTTGGGTAAAGGGTTAAACTTTGTCCATGTGTCTTTGCAATCGATCTTATTTGTCTCTACGTCGTATCTCTCTGCGTAAGTCTGGATCGAACCATGGTTTATCATTTGTTCTGATGGTGGCATATTTAAATGGAAGCCATGCGTACAATCGATATATGTTGTAGTGGACTTTTCTACAACTTGAATTATTTCAAGTGGTGTAGAAGACCATTACAATTCAGATCGTTTATCGCATTGCCGCACATGCTCTTTCAAAATCAGCGTGCTTAGTGTCCCAGATGTGTCTTTTGAACGCGGATATACGGCATAACAAAGAGTCGCATATACGCCATAATTGTTGGAACTGGCCCAGTCTATTGTATCAGCATCTTGTATATTGATCGTTAATAAGAATAAGTTCAACAGTGGTTGACAACGTCGATTAATTTTTGTTGCAGACATGACTACGTTCTAGATGACGTAAAACTTGATTATATCATTTAATTCTGAGGCCGGATATAGGAGATTGGAATTGTAAACCCCGGTTAAGTATAATGTTATCAGTTATATATGTCAAGTGCATCACGAATTATAGATGTTTCCATTAATTCTAATTATTTTTTAAATATTCTTATTTTTATATTATGTTATACATTTATAACAGAACAATATCTGGCAACAGCGATTGAATAAATACACATACGGAAATGGTGGGGGTCGACATTCGTGCACAGCTCACACACACCTTGCACATACATTGCTATATTAATAACATAGTATGCGTATATGTATGCATGTATTTGTATATGTGTTATGCATGCTATGTTCTGTCTCAAATGTATATTTGTTCATGAACTTTGGACCGGTTTACCGAATCTCAGATTGCAAATTCAGACTATTTACTATTCAGAATAATTATGTTGTTCCCTGTTAAGTTAGTTATGTGTGTGATTTCAGAGAGAGAGAGAGAGAGAGAGAGAGAGCTCGTCGATGTTAAATTGTGTTGTATTTAACCCTTTACCCAACAGAAGGGCCCTGTGCCAATGCATTCTCTTATATATGCGAGTCGACCATAGGTCGCATATATAACAGAATGCATTGGCTTAACACATTAAAAATTATAAAATTGTTAAAGAATGCAAGAAAAAATGGTAAAAAGTGTTAAAAAAATGATTTGTTTTAGGCCAATGCATTCTCTTATATATGCGAGGCGACCTATGGTCGACTCGCATATATAAGAGAATGCATTGGCACAGGGCATAACTGTAACTATCACAATGTGGTCAATGAGCCGGTTCCAATGATATCCATATTTGTATGGTTCTATTGAGACAGACCGAAGATATTATAGGCTGTTGAAGCTTTATTTGGCCGGTTTTGGCCGGTTTGTTGGGTAAAGGGTTAACTAATATTTCAGAACTGATTCATTCCCATTATATCTGGTCAATCGGTGACAAATATATGAGACACCGAACAGGAATAGTCGCTGTTCTCGCTCTGGAGAATGTATAGATGTGCAATTTCCGCCTCCATCTAAATGTATGTCTTCACATATTGTGCGGCAGTACAAGTAATTTTTAAGCTTTCTGAGGACATTTCGAGACAACTTTACTTCCCAGAAGATGAGGCCTGAAAATCATGATGTGAATGGCTTTAAATTCGCTGGTATCAATTTTCGTCAACAAAAGCTTGGACATGCGACATACTAATGCACTACATAAGCATGCAGTGCGGATGCGCAATTCCGACGGATCGTCGAGGTGTCTGCACTTCTATTAGCTATTGGGAGATTGGAGGCGACAGATATACCCACGAATTTAGGAACCGACGAAAAAGTAATAAATGGCTGAACCACGAAAATTGATACCAGCGAATTTAAAGCCATTCACAGTATAACAGCTATACTGTGTGTATCACAGGGTATCCTTCTGTGATAGATGGTTTCGACCACTGGATATCATTCTGTGATGGATGGTTTCGACCACAAGGGACCCCGGCCACTCAGTCGGTAAGGTGGATTGCGCATTGGGCCAACATAAGCCGTCCAGTGATTGTGAATTTCTAATCGAAGGTTAATATGGCAGGTTAGCATACTCGAGTATTCGTAAGATGCAGTCCGGGGCTCGGATTGATTTACGGGTGAAATTCACCTGTCGCAGTTTGTCCTATACCCATAAACCTGACAACATCGTGGCATGTAGAGGCGACTGAAATAACGATAAAGTTGCGACATTAGAACAGGCAACTCGACCCAATTTTCCAGAAAAAAAACAACACTGTCAACACAGTATTACGACAGCTACACAGAACTGACTAGTTCGCATGTAACGCAGGTGTAATAAAATAAAAAAACATCCATTACCCTGCAGGGAGCCCCACACATATATAGAAGCATATAGAAGAGTGTCGTCTGCTCATGTTTGTCTGGGGCTCTGTATGGGTGAAATTATAAAATTGTTAAAGAATACAAGAAAAAATTATTAAAATTGTAAAAAATTGTTAGGCCAATGCATTCTCTTATATATGCGAGGCGACCTATGGTCGACTCGCATATATAAGAGAATGCATTGGCACAGGGTAAAAAAAATCCTATGATGAGAAAGTGCTCAACAATTAGTTTTATAATTGCGATGGCCTGAGATAACTATAAAGTTACCCAAATAAAACAAACAACTTGACCCCAATTTTGCAGAAAAACAATGTCAGTTTGCTGTTACTACAACGACGCATAACTGACTAGTCCACATGTAATGCTAAATTAATAATGTCTATGTCCCATTGTGTCCCATGACACGAAAGCGCTCTGTATTTTTCTCTAATTGCGATGGTCTTCTGCCTGCCGGAGTCAGGCCTACAATCATCTCTCGCAATCGATGCCCGATCGAAGACGACAAACAACTGTGTGTAGTGCACATATATCATTACCTGCATAGGTAAGCAAAGTAATAACAATGAATACAACGACAGCACATCCCAATCGCCCGCGCTTAATACTTATGGTCTGGGAACATATGCGACCGTGATAATAGCAGCCTGTTGCGTTAGATGCCTACAAATGGTTATCGTTGATATTGCGCTAGTCATGTACATCGATCGTGCAAGTTGTTGTATTGTGTTTGATTGGGCGTGTATGGTACAGTAATGTCCTAAGTAACCGACTCCTTACCCACAGCAGACTTATGGGTGACTTTTCAGGATTTAGTCGGGAATATGGCTTGTTGCCATTCATCTCGGGGAGAGCTTTCCGATGAATGACAACGAGCCATATTTCCGACTAAATCCTGAACAGTTACCCATAATTCTGTTGTGGTTAAGGAGTCGAATACCAAGGGCATTACTGTAACTATAATAGTTCGGTAGTGTGTTTGATTGGGCGTGTATGGTAACTATAATAGTTCGGTAGTGTGTTTGATTGGGCGTGTATGGTAACTATAATAGTTCGGTATCGTATCCCGGGTTATATTATATACGGGATGTCGTTGCAGAAGTGAGCATGTATATGTGTGCATACACATACTATGTTTATATTATATTGCATGTGCAAACGCAATCTCGATTTCAACTTGTCACTTTGTCAGCGATGCTTCATTATCAGTCGTCATGGTGAATTGCTCCCCTAACCTGAGCACCGTCTCTCAGAAATGGAATCCTTGTTATAAATCTTCATAACTCAAAACACATCACCGATGTAGTCCTCGCGGCCGAAGACAAATATTCAATCGCTAACTAAATTCGCACAGCGGCCATATCTACGCCAGCGGTTTTGGCACTTGTATTATGTGGTCCTCCTTTTGCCACAATAATATCCAAACCCGCAGGTCCTAATAGATTTTTCCAATACTCTGACCGTATATAATAACTTCAAGCCCACGCTAGTCGGTAGTTACGAATGACCACCATTCTGCATAGTTCTCAGTAAGTGTAATACTTACGGTACCAGACGAACGGAGTGGTATATTAAGCGTGCTGTTTTCGCGCCCAAAATAGCAATAATATTGCAAGTTGAAATACTTAGAAGCGCCCAACTTGCGATATTATTGCAATATTTTGCGCTTAATATCGCAATATTTCGCGCTTAATATTGCGACATCTTGCGTTCAAAATTGTGACATTTAAATCATATTATTACTTCTTTTGTATTGTTTATTGCATAAATAGAGACAATGTTTTAGATTTGTATATAATTTTAGTTGTAGATACTACATGTACACTATGTGTACACTATATTAACACTATATGTACAATATATGCACAATATTTATCTAATATAAATATAACATTATCGGGTCTGTATGAGATTTATCGCGCTTAGTATCCCAATATTTGCGTTCAATATCGCAATAATAAGCGCGATAAATGTTTGGTGTTGCGCTATAATCGCGACTTTTTCGAGATTAAGCGCGCTCAATATCGCAATAAAGATGCCTCAACATACCACTTCTTCTGACTAGTTACGATTGATCACCATTCTGCGCCATTCTTAATGTGTTTCAGACCTATACACTTATGTATTGCCTGCGTTCCGAGACATTGCCACCAGAACGAAATTACTCTGATTTGTAAACGTCATATCGAAACGAATAACATACTGTAACTGTGGCGTAAGTTAAGGGAAGCCAGTGGCTCAATACGCCCTACGATAATTGACAATTCGTCGTGAATATGGGGATGAGAATGAATGACCGAGTATACTGCTGCACGCGAATCCTCAACTACATGTGCATGTCAAAACACAATGTTAACGCGTTGCTGCATTGTCCAGGTCTTGCGGTAACGCATTAAAGGCACGGGCGGCGTTTGTTGCAGAAATATTCATATTTGTTCAAATCGCTATCAACAGAAGGCATATTAAAATATATATTTTTGTTCATATGCCAAACATAATCAGCGCGTAAATAGTATATTGTCGCCAAGACGTATACGATTGTATACGCAAACAAGAGCCTGTTCGTGTTACATAACTTGTGCTTCTGTTTACATAACACAGCGCAATTTTATTGGTTAATCACACACACAAATGATATAAACGTTCTTTATTGTTTCCGTACCAGGTAAACAGTAACAAATAACGCTCTTTATGTTTACCATATCAGAATCTAAACAAAAGCCGGGTAAAGTAACGTGTTTTTATTTCGTTTTCATAACAAAGGAAAACAATTGACAATAACATATTGTTTATGCCATATTTCTGATTGGTATAAGAACAAGGTATGTCTATATTTTACTATTATTTCTGTTTATGGCGGTTTTTGATGGGGGGGATATTTTAACCGCATACCCACAGCCAACGCCGCCCGTATCTTTAAGTTGCAACGGGCGGGAATATCCATGAGTAAGCGCATATCTGTTAACATAATCAAGTAAGCTGCAATGCCGTCATCATGTGTTGGCAGCATGTTGGACGAGACACATGAAACGAATGCATTAACGCCGTTGGCGACCTGTTCATATTTCATAATACCAGACGTTTGACACATGATGCGGAACCGGAATACCGAATGACATTCGAGTGCACCCCGGGATCATGAAGCTCTTTTGTTGCACAAACACTCTGAGATCGTATTCCTAGCCATACAGCGGAACAGCGTCCCACAACGCATCGTGAAACACACTTTCGGAGAGTGTTGTGTTATCCGTACACCGGAACCATAGCCTGCTTTATTTGCTCAACAGAGAGTCCCGCGGGATGACCGGCTTTTACTTCTCGCCTTGATTAATGTAGATTGACAACACAATCTGCATACCAACTCATTGATCAAAGTGATAGAGGCAACATGACCCTGCTAGGCTAGAGGGGTGTTTGAACTACATGTAATTCCCTGACATGATTGGGCTAAGTTCCCAACTGTGAAGTAACCCGTGTGTTACCATCTCTAAATTCCAAACGAGCAGGATATGGTTGCCATGACAATGTTATTCAATATTGAACAGTTATATAGTGTGTGTTGGCTCATGACTAATTGACGTGTCATTCACCCTACTGACTGAGGCATTGACATATCAGCTGATATGATAATGTCCACAAGGTGATATGAATTAATGCTCAATGGTGCACAATGTGTACATGGACCATCATATCTCGCTACGAGTTCTGAGAACAAAACGGGAAATACGATAACATAACGGAATAATGCTAATATAGCGGCATAGGGAAACATAACGACATAATGATAGCATAACGGCAAAATAACATAACGGCATAATGATAACATAACGGAACAATGATAATATAGCGGCATAGTGAAAACATAACGACATGATGATATCATAACGGCAAAATAACATAACGGCATAATGTTAACATAACGGAATAATGATAATATAGCGGCATAGTGAAAACATAACGACATGATGATAGCATAACGGCAAAATAACATAACGGCATAATGATAACATAACGGAATAATGATAATATAGCGGCATTATGGTGAAAACATAACGACATAATTATATCATAACGGCAAAATAACATAACGGCATAATGTTAACATAACGGAATAATGATCATATAGCGGCATAGTGAAAACATAACGACATAATGATAGCATAACGGCAAAATAACATAACGGCATAATGATAACATAACGGAATAATGATAATATAGCGGCATAGTGAAAACATAACGACATAATTATATCATAACGGCAAAATAACATAACGGCATAATGTTAACATAACGGAATAATGATCATATAGCGGCATAGTGAAAACATAACGACATAATGATAGCATAACGGCATCAACAATGTTGAGCCGGGGAACCTTAGTCAGAGAAAATATAATAAAACAACGACATATCCCCTCAATGCATCGCGGCGAAGAACATCGATCAGATGACATATGATAAATTAACGGTAGAGTATCTCACTGCACTGGGGCGAAGTCCGAGAAAATATGATATCCTAAAGGCATTAGCCAATTCTCCAAGGATTATGTAGCAAATCATATGTAATCGGGGTTCTCGTTGAGCGGGTATCGAATGATAGTCAATCTCAGTAGCACGATTGAATATCAGAATGTAGGAGATCACATAATCGCATATCCATACTATGTGAAATATAGCGAATTATCGAAATATGAAATACAACGAAAAGGCGAATTAAAAAATGCAGCGAAATAGCGGGATAAAAAATGCAGCGAAATAAAGCGAAATATGGAAATCTGAAATACTGCGAAATAACGAAATACACTACAGGTATCACATACGGTAATTATTAATGACATAACGGAGATATTTGGAAACAAAGTGTGTTTTAACAAAAATAACGGAAATATGTGAAGAAGTGTTTTACAATCAATCAGGTTGCAACGATTCCGTAGCCGTGGGACTGCGATGTGGTATATATATATATATATATAATCCTTTATTTCCTCCATGTAACGGAGAGCTTAGACTACATTTATGCAAATAATGATACAAATGAACAATAACACAATACAGAATACACCGTGTAAGCATGTACAATAAGTCAATCACAGGAGGACATTCATGATGAATATGTATACGTTTTCATTTGATCAATTATGTAACAAAGTAATGAGATAATTCAGATACAAGTGTATAGACGACATATCTGTTTAGCCCAAAAATATGGGTTTCGAAATGTTGGGATAAGATGCAATAAGATGCTTTATACAAGGGTGACATAACTAATTAACTATATCGATAATACGCACCATAGTAGTGAGTTGGCATGTAAGATGAATTGTGTAAGACTGACAATATGGTTATGATGTGGGTCCTGTCAGCTTTGCATATTGCTAGTGATGCTATATAATATATTGTGGTTGGGATACTCGGACGGGGTGCATACGGTATTTGCTATACTACAATGATGGAATAACAGGTATGACATCATCAGATGCCCGAAGCAGCTCGTGATAATTGTTCCACATGCGGAGTGTACTCCTTGTTATGACTATAATAAATGTGTTAATATCTGTTATTTTTTCCCGAACATGTGGGGGGATGCATGACAGAAATATCATCATCTGTTCGTAGGTGGTGGAGCTTGTCTATTTCTATGAAGCAAGGAATGTCAAACTGTTCAAGAAGAGTGAACCACATGTCATTCCTTGCCGCAGATATTTCCGGACACACAATGACGCTGTGTTCAACTTTGTTACTATATTATTTATTACAAAGCATACACTTTCCGTTTTCGGGAATCACGGATTTTGCTAAGAGCTTCGCTATTTCAAGGAATTGAACTTTGTATTGTGGAAAAGCTCTACACGTGAACCATAACTGCGAAACAGCCAGTGAGCTATCTGCAAAGTGTTTAAGTGAACTTTCTCTAGGAAGACGCGCGTTCCATGCCGCTTCCTGGAAGTGTGATACTCCCTGAGAGACTAGCTGCTTCCATGTTTCCTTCGATGGGAAATTCTCGTTTTGAACGAACGCAATTAAATGAGATTTGAGATCGTATTTCTCCAAGATTAAGATTATATCTGATATAAACGAATGCTCGCTGTCTAAACGATACATGAAAATTTCTTTTGAGGATTTTATCAGGGATGTCCTACATAGACTTCCGAGTATCACGAGTTTGCGTTTGTCAATGAGGGCCGTAATGGGGAATGTACCTAGGAGGCCCAGTACAACATCAGTTCGGGTCCTATATGGGAGCCCTTGAATTTGTTTTAGGCAAACTCGATGGGTTTTTTCCAATGAATTTTCGTTCGTTGTGGATATGCCGGAAATAAATTCGCTCCCATATAGGCCTCTTGGTAAGACAATTGTGTTATATAACAGGTTTGAACTAAGTCGAGTTATTCCCCCAGCATACATGCCGGCATTGCTCAGCATGAAATATGATGCTCTAAGTTACTGACAAATGTGATTAGTGAGGTTGTTCATCTGATCCTTGTTACTGAGGGGAATACCAAGATCCGTAACTTGGTTCGACTTATGAATGGGTTTTCCATTTATAAGCCACGATTTTGTACTTCTAGATGTTTGAACGAATGTCCGCCCATTGAACACTATCATTTTAAATTTGTCTTGGTTATATTTGAATCTCCATTTTTGACTGAATGAACTATATATGTTACGCAGTAGTTGTAGACCCGAAGCGGTTAAAGTCAGTAGAGTCATGTCAGCTGCTTGGGTTGGTGATACACACAATGAGGAGCCAAAGCGCAAGCCATATTTGCTCTGTTCAAGAGTGTGTATAAGGTCGTCAATGACTATCATGTAGAACAGAGGGGACAGGATATAGCCCTGTCTGGTTCCCTGTTGTATTTCGAAAAGGCGAGAAACACAGCCATTGAACCGGACAGAGCACTTTAATCCACATAAGAGGGAGTTGATGATGTGCCAAATTTTCCCTTGGAAGCCACGCTGATATAGTTTGAGAAGAAGTCCGTTAGTCCAAATGGTATCAAAGGCTTTATGGACATCTAAGAAACATGCAAATAAGGTACTATGATTTTCGGCTGTGAACGATATTGATTCATGTATTATAAATGAGGAGTTTAAACAGCTAATTCATATTTGGAAACCATGTTGAAGAGGGCGCACTTTCATGAGTTGGGGGATATTGGTTTCAAGGCGCACGAGAATTATTTTCTCAAATATCTTGTATAGGATAGGAAGCAATGTGATGGCGCGGTAACTGTCAAACTGCTTGTAGGGTTTGTTTCCTCCTTTATATAGAGGAATTATCATGCCGACTTTTGCTTGTGCGGGTACGTGATTGAATTTTAGCATTTTCGACAAGAGCCTAACTATTGAGAGCTGGAGGAAATCACCACCATGTACAATGTGCTCATAACACAGTGAATTGAATCCTGGAGCTTTGCCTTTTTTGGCCGATTTCAGTACGTTTTTAAGTTCTTCTAAAGAAATTTCATAGCATAGTTCGGTATCAAGGTCTGATGTTTCGAGAAGCTGCGATAGTTCTTCGACTTGGTTATTGACATATGTATGGTGGTTTTCGTCGAAGTCATCGCTGACTAATGGGGAATAGAGGTTTTCAAAGTAAGATGCCCATGCTTGTATCACGTCACTTGGTTCTCTTAGTGTGGAACTATTTACTTCAAATAGATAATTTGACGTGATACCTCTATCGGAGCGTCTTTTATTGAAGATTCTAAAAAAGGCGTTAATATCCATTTCTGCTAATCTATCAAGACGATCATCAAGTTGTTGGATGTGTTTTTCGTTTGATTTCCGAAATTCACGACGAAATAAACATTTTGATTCCTTGTATGCTCGGTATGCAGGGTGTGATGATATTATATCGAGTACATACGCATTTTACTTATCAAACTGGGTTCATTAACGACATCCCGGTATAATGTGGCGTCACGTTATTCCGTGGATGGCCACATGTTTACAATGAAGAGGTCTTTGTTAGTACAACTGAGTGTATGTTTTCCCATTGGGAGTGTACCTTATTCAATGAAACAATTAACTGGCAATACACGTGTTAGTGCATTCGTTATAATGCTGATTGGTAATCAACTTGATGTAATAATGATTACTCCCAGGTGTGTGATTTCTGTGATTTACCACACATCGATTATTTCCCACCATCCCGTTTCAGAAATGATGATTTACCGTACTTGTGCATTAAACAATTTAATCGCATATAATAATCAGCCTGTTCTTCCGAAAATCAGCACTTTATGGGCTTCTAATGTGATTTGGTTTAGGTTCACAGTCGGCGTAGAAACGCCCCATTGAATGTGAGCCCACAGAGAACTGAAGTGCCATTATTCCACTTGTGTAAGCTTATTATATGCGAACACTCATAATGACTAAACCTACCCGCGACTTACCAGATATACGCGCTTTCAAAAGTATGTGTGTTCACTGTGGCCCGCGCCGTAAAACGGAATAACGGATATAAGTCCCATATGGGCCATTTCAGAATCAAATAATCCATGAAACCATGTGAATATTATCGGCTGAATTCTGGTCTCTGGTCTAGACCACCCTAATAATCACGGTGTTCCAAGTCAGGACGTGGTCTCGCGAAACCACCTGGTCCCAACTGGGATTGGCGGATTATTGTACAATCAACGACAATCAAACGACCTAAGGACAAAAGCGTGCTGCGCGCTGGATCGAGATTGTCGTGTTGGTGTCGGCAAACCTGACCGCGTGAAATCGGCTTATCTCCGTATTGTATAGAGGTACCCGTATGCCGTAGCCGTTAGACATGGATCATTGGTCAGGGGTGGTGCGGATTTATTACCCTCTATGCGGATGTCACGACGTTATTATTTTACGGGTGGAGGAAAGTCTACGCAGAGAGTAAATTTCACCGATAGATCGCTCCGCTGTGTGTAGAAACCACCTACCTCGGAAAGTAACCGACAAACTTTCCCAGATACACGAATCAGGTTATCCTCACTTAACGTGGATCGCGAATCCGCGCTTGTCGGCGTTCGAACCAACTTCGTCAGTGCTAGACGGCATATGGCGGCATAATGCACTGATCGTTCTACCAACGGGACCACCGGGGTCCTTTCCATTCAATGTATGCACGTAGTGTCAAATATTGTGTGTTCAGATCAAGAACCAACTATATATTTTTCAACTTTGAGTCAAAATATTACACTGTAATTACATTCAGTTCAAGTCATTCCAACCCCCGCCCCCACCCATAACTGGCTTATTGCGTTAGGTTCGTAACTTCTAACAGGTTCTGACAATGCGGTATATACATGTATCAATTAGAATATTGCTAACTTAAAGAGGAAAATATTCAATTGTCTCTGGAGTTGTGAATTTAGTGGGTTGCACAGAAATGATAAGTTCAACACCCCGACCCCAACACAACCCATTTAGTCCCATACCTGCATGTTTCGCCCATGTCGCCACTCCCCTGTTCGGGACTATTATGACTGTACTGTACCGGCTGAAATTGTCAAGTCCATATCTTATATTTAAGTCATGCTGTGAACGTGGTGTTTTAAAGTTGGAACATCGGATTTCCTAAAAATATTCATGGTTGCTGTCGCAACCAAACTGTGGTCCAACTTTAGGAGCTGGAAATTGCATGCATTCCTGGTAAATTAGATGGAAGAACCTGACAAACATAAGTTGATTTTTTTTATTTCTGTGATTTTGGAACATCAAATATTTGTTTGTTTTGTTTTTTTGCTACCGGTACCAAAACTTGATTCTTTTCCTAATTTCGATCAAATATTTGAACTGAAATTGTTGTCAGTTGAAAACATTTCGAACCATTATTATAGGGGGTATCAGGTGGGAATTTCCAACAACTTGAAATAATGAGGTACCTGTTGGAAATTTTCAATTCATTGGGGTGAGGGGGTGACAGGTGTTGTTGCAATGTAATTTCGCGGACTTGTGAATTTGCAATAAGTTGAACATTTAGAAAGATTCTAACTAACTATCGCCGTGGTTGAAGTTATTGAAAATTATTGTCCAGAAGTGTGGGGGGTGGGGTCTTGAAACAAAATCCACAATACAAGGTCTGAGTGGGAGGGTTGTATATTGAGTCCCGATCGCAGATATTTTCAATGCCATATCATTTTGTTCCAAATCCATTTTTAAAGGCAAATTATGACAAATAAACAAATTTGGAATGTCAAGGCTTAAGAAACTGGAGCAGGGGGGGGGGTCCCATTTAATTTAATTTAATTAAATTTAATCGGATATGTCCTTATTTTGTACCACAATTTGTTTTGTTTTGTCTTAATATAATTTGATTGTTTTGCTGTTATATTTCATATCCAGTCCAGCAATAATTTATTCCCAAATGATGAATTAGTGCTTTCAAAACTAACTCCGACCTCAATTCATTTCAGAAAGACGGAACTAAGGACACCCGCATCCAACGCGAATTACGTTCCGATTGCAAATCGTCTATCATCTTTATTTATCCGTGTCGACCACACCCATCGATAACATATTGCGCGTAGAATAATAGCAATAAAATCTGACTTAATTCATCTAACGGTAGTATGCTGCAAACAACACACGGATATTTAAAATAAAACTCCAGTGTAAAGCCAACTAAACATACGCATGATTGGCAATCAAATTACCAATCTGTATTGTTACTGCGAAACCAGAAATTGGTATTCTCGTCTCAGGTTCAATTCTTGGTTTATACAAAAATCTCAGACCAGGTGGGTACTAGGTCTCAGTTGTAGACTATTACCTATAACACACATTATTATCGATTATATTATATTGTGTCCTGTGCATATATAACTATAATATATCATCTACACGGCATACCAATATAACACAATTCCTAATTGGTTAACATAAAGATAGATGCTTCCAAAAAACACATATGTTTCTGTTACCAGAACGTGTACGTTACCACATGGTTCGAATTATGAACAGACCGACACAGGCTTGAATGGCAATACGAAGGCAAACCTTGGTTTACGTAAACCTGAGTTTCAAAAAGACGAGAATACGGACCAGTGCGGACCAATAATCCCAGCAAACTCGCTCTGAAACCGTGGTTTCGGCCTGGTCTAGGCTATAGTTTACACGAAGCCTGAGACCATAATTCGTCCGATTAGGTTGAGTATGAACCCATTTGCCAGAAGGTTTGTTGGTCATTAGATAGCAGTATACTCCCAATTCGGCTCTCCTGGGATCATACTTTATAATTGAAAGTGGTCTGTTTGACGCCGAAGATAATAAAATCATATAAAGATAAAACATGTTGTAGATTGTTTCACTTCTTGTGAGATGTTGTGACAACTGTAGCTCAAACTTAGTGTTTCATGTGAAAAAAAATAGTTGTGCATATTTATAGTTAGAAGCGGATTTTACTTACTCGCAACACGAGGTTGTCATAAGCGGACGGATCGCATGTAAAGACGATGTATGTATACAATGTACCAATCAAACACAGTGGCGAGTGGGTTATGAGTGTCGCCGTGCATTGTTAGCATAGTCATATGTTGGAAACTAGAGCGAAATCGTCTTCTGTGGACTACTTGTATAATGTCCAGAGCAAAATGTCCAAACAAATTGAGTAACTGGTAAAGCTGGAATCGACTTGAATGCTAGACGATTGGGCCACATGTGCAGAGTCTATATGGCAAAAGCCATATTAACCACACATAACGCATCTAAACGCCATATTAAGCATACATAACGCATCTGAACCCATCAACTGAGGCTCATGGTATTACAGATTCACACGCAGTGCAGCCTTAAGTTGTTGCGCTGGCAGTTCGCTGTCATCATGAACAAACAGTGACCTATATCCAGCACAATTCTGAATGGAAAACCTGTGTTAGGAACCTGTTTTATTTCCGGTGATTAACCATTATCGTATCTAATACTGCACTGTTAACTTCAATGTTACAGTATGGTATGTAAACAAAACTTGAAAGCGATACAAAAATCGCTTAGAAAACTGTTCTATCTCCACGGCTAAAATTATAATTTAAGAAATTGTGGTTAAGTTTATGCCGGATCACACCACATCATGTATAAGTACGCGACTGTCGGTCAACAGTTATGTGAGTTTTCAAAACCTCAACATGTTCAAGTGGAGTGTTCTCCCACTATATACAGTGGCGGCGGAACGTCTATACTGGTTTTTAAACCCATCTTATTATTTTTTATCATTTTGGCTTACAGTCTTTAACAATATTTTATCATTTTCTATAATCAGTTCTTACATGTTTAATCATTTCTTATCATTTTAGCATACATTCTTTAACATTTGTTGTCAATGCTTATCATTATATCTAACAATTTGTTATTATTTTTATTTAATTTGTTCTTACATTTTTTAACAATTATCAAATACTATAATTATATTAAATGTTACGCAATGCATTCTCTTATATATGCCAGGCGACCTCTTGTCGACTCGCATATATAAGATAATATATTATAACATTATTTTCGAAAAAAATCCGGAAGCTCCCGTCATGAAAGGGTTAATGCATAATAATACTGGTGTTGTTTTGCTTTGCCTGCGCTAAATCTTCCGAATCGTCGAGAGCAAGTATACTGCGTAAAACATCAAGTCGCATGCATGGGTCCATACAGCCTGACGTGGATGTTATATCCCTCGGTAAAACACCAAGTCGCATGGGTCCTATACAGCCTGAAGTGGATGTTATATCCCTCGGAATGTTACGCGGCGTCTAGTCTAGTCTGACAGAGATATCGCCGGTATCCCGTAAAATACGATAACTAATTTTTTTCATCTCGTTTCGCGAGATTGACAAAAGTGGTTTATTTGGCATTTTGACTGCCCTGATTAATTCTCCAATGAGAACTTGAGTCGTCTTGTTTCCTAAATTAGATTAAGAAAGGGCTGGGATATATTGACAGCTTGTATGAGGAGAAGTCCAAACATTCATTATTGATGTTCCCGTGTGGGGTTTCATTGATGTGGTGCTGCGATAGCGCCATTTTTCATGCAGCAATCGTTGAGATATAATTATCTGTTCGCTGTTAGTGTGCAATTCGTAGATACTGAACATGAGGGGGAGGGGTGAATAAAACGCTATTCGCGTGTATCGGAGATAATAGAGACCTTTCGCAAAAATCACTTTTACGATTACGTATAGGATATACTGTCATAGTAAGGTGGACACCATCACAACTTACATACAATGGTTAATTGGTGAAACGGCATATGCCCCACTCTATTCAGTTACACATATATTTGAAGGAAAAAGTCATGTATGTCTCTTTCAGATCCCATGTTATTATCCGTGTGTAATACTGTTAGAGCGTCCCCAAGCAGGGCCGGTGGCACATTCTTGACACATCTGCACATAATTAAACTGCGTGGGGTATATTTCGTCTCATATAGGAACTCTCGTGCGAAAAGATCGAATTTTGGCCGTATACTGGCAGGATATTTCCATATCCGTAATCGTATTCGTGATTTTGCGAATAGTCTCTAGTGTGGGTCAACGACACGCATACGAATAGTAATCTACAATGTACAACATACACGTATTTTGAACCAAATAGCCCAAGTTCATGCTGCCGTGGATCCAATGACAATGGTTCTTTGTGGGTGTATAATGTTTTGGTTCTCCGTTGGTAGCGTTTGAAATACAATCCAGAACCAAACATATATACACGCAGTCAGCCAATGAACCAGAATATTTAAAATAAGACTGCTACTAAATACTTAGCGAATCACAATAATTATATATACTTCGGTTTTAAAATGTTTATGTCCCCTATTAACATAAGAACTGAACGGCGATTTCAATGTGGTCATAGGATTTTGACCGCGAGAAAAATCAGCAAACAGTAGGTGTATGCTTTAAACAACTGTTTCTTAATCCATAGATAACAAACATACAAACACAGCTACGATGACCACGATTGGAAGCGTTCGTTGTGTGGTAATTACTTGGTTCCACAGTTACAACTTGTCCCTAAGCTGCGATATATTGACATGTTGCAGGAGGAGAAGTCCACACATTCCTTATTGATGTTCCCATGTTCGCTTTCAATGGATGTGTCGCTGCAATAACGCATTCTCCTAGTGGCCATCGTTGAGAGAATACTAGCTGTTATTATATCAGGCTCTCGTGTATCATAGGTACACACTCATGCACCTAGAGGCTAAGTAAAACAATACGATCGTGTGTGCACGTTAATGTGTACCAACTACAAGTGTATGTGAATATTTCAGTCGATTATTTAACCCTTTGAAACGCCGTTTAATTACAATACTCCAAATTGGAATTTATTATTGTAATGTGTACTATGTTATGCTAATATGTGACCCGCCATATCAAATCCAGTCGTAAGTCGGGATTTGTTTACCCTGTGCCAATGCATTCTCGTATATATGCGAGTCGACCATAGGTCGCCTCGCATATATAAGAGAATGCATTGGCCTAACAATTTTTGACAATTTTAATAATTTGTTCTTGTATTCTTTAACAATTTTATAATTTAACCCATACAGAGCCCAGACAAACATGAGCAGACGACACTCTTCTATATGCTTCTATATATGTGTGGGGCTCCCTGCAGGGTAATGGATTTTTTTTATTTTATGTCCTAAAAATTGTAAGAAACATTTATTTAAAAAAAATGATAGAAAATTGTTAGGCCAATGCATTCTCTTATATATGCGAGGCGACCTATGGTCGACTCGCATATATAAGAGAATGCATTGGCACAACCAAATCCCGACTTACGACTGGATTTGATATGGCGGGTCACATATAGGCAGGCGACAGGCAATCAGGTAGCTACCACCTGTCAAATAAAATATACCGATCTTCAAAAGCTTTTGGGCGTAGGCCTTCTTCGTTTGATATTATTCAGACTAAATCGCATGATGAAAATAAGGGGCAAAATACGTGTACACGTAACAGTGGCTGATCCGCCAACACACATGTATGTTTAACTGAATGTCATCGTGTGATTTAATCTGACACATATCAACTGAAGAATGCATAAGGACGAAAGCATTGAAGAGCAACGTCTTGTATGTGTCAACTAACAGGGAACATCACACTAACATGTCTACTCAGCACAGTCAACATACAGGGAACCTCTCACTAAACTGTCCACTGACAATGACAAATCGGGATATATGTTTCGTTCGGTTTTAATCAAAACGTTGATTAGAAGTTCGAATATCATACATGTAGCTTAATTTAAAACTCGCCAAATATCCCTAAACAACTCATGTTCTTAACTGAGAGATCTACATTTTTCAGTCAAAGGTTGAGTAACACTGTTGAGTAAAATTATAGTCACCGAAATTGTCAGTGTATATTTAGGACGATCATCAATTATTATCATACGTGTACCATTGCTACATTTCTCCTTCACAGAAAACACATCTATGTTGATCTAATAATACAACCCCATTGCTCACGTCCTGGTGTGGCATAGCGTTAATCCGACGTTAAATCCTAACTAATCAAACTAACAATAACACTGCTACGGCGGTGAGTTAATACGTCGACACCCATTTGAACCAAAATGTCTGAGTAGCCAGACGTGGAATTCTCATTCTTTATCAGCCGATGTTGCCACTCATTTCACGGGTCCTACAATAGCTCACTTGTAAACAACATGTGATGGCAATATGTATGTAGTGATTGTATAGCGCCCATACCGAACCTCTGTTAACCCTTTACCCAACAAACCGGCCAAAACCGGCCAAATAAAGCTTCAACAGCCAAATATATTTTCGGTCTGTCTCAATAGAACCATACAAATATGGATATCATTGGAACCGGCTCCTTGGCCACATTGTGATAGTTACAGTTATACCCTGTGCCAATGCATTCTCTTATATATGCGAGTCGACCATAGGTCGCCTCGCATATATAAGAGAATGCATTGGCCTAAAAAAAATCTTTTTTTTAACACTTTTTACCATTTTTTCTTACAATCTTTAACAATTTTATAATTTTTAATGTGTTAAGCCAATGCATTCTCTTATATATGCGAGGCGACCTATGGTCGACTCGCATATATAAGAGAATGCATTGGCACAGGGCCCTTCTGTTGGGTAAAGGGTTAAAAAATACTATAAGCAATCGTGAACATCCAGCTACCATAATGGCAACAATTGGACACAACCCATGACTATGGTGTTACTATTATTAACAATAACTTCCTGTATTTTTACATTAAATATCTACATTGAATAAACCCATACCACGTAACGTATGCATGTCAATTACCATCGAATATGGTATATGGATATTATATATGTACTTACAACAAGCCGGGTTATCCGGCGATTCCCGTAATAAAGTTAAGTGAAACCCTATGCTGTGAAAGTGCTACACATATTCTCATAAATTGTATATCCAAATTTATTCATGTATTATAAATAGTGGCTCACCTTGTTGAGTGTATGTTATGTTTGTTTTGCGAATAATTCGTCCCACCAATAGAGAAGTTTTTGTTGATTTACAACTGCGCGTATTTCAGACGATAACATTTTAGATTGTCCACTCGACGTCGTTGGAACCATCAACTGTGAACGGGATGATGCACGCAATGTTTGCAAATACAGAGACACCTGAATTACCTGGTGACAATAGATGTTGGGGAAAAACTTCCTTATTAACACCACCGGTGTATGCTGCACTTGAGATTCTAAACATATGTGGGCGCTGACATTAACAGTGGGTTTTGTATTTATAGAATGGTAAATTCCGGTTTATTTAAAAGTCGAACCTCGCGACCAGGAGGCCGAGTCCGGTAAAAGGTGTAGTTGGGAATTTCAATTTCGTTTATTGTCCTTTACATTAGTATGTCAATAATGTTTATTTTTGGTTTGTCAATTACCAATAAAAACATTTAAAAGATAATTTGTAAGTCTTATATTAGACAGCCGAGTCGGCCGCCTGATCGTTAATTAGGTGCTGGTTATTATTACTATTTTAACGGAATTCTGAGTTGGTCATTCGCGAAACCAATATATTTTATATTCTATAATTAAAATCGTGGGTATATAATATATTATCTTGTTTATGGATATTGTAGGAAGGCAATTTGAGCTAAAGCGATGGGATATCTCGCAGGACAACACATTTCGGGTTTTCGTGGGGTGTGTATTCACTGGATGTCTTAAAGTTGCAGTATGACCGCGTTAATTGCTTTCGACGTTTAAGTATGAACAATGGCTGTGCCATGCACTCTTGGCGGGAACACAATACCTCCGATTTTTGATCCGCATTTAGAAGTTTTCTGGTGTGGTGAATGAGAAGGTTAGAAGGAACCAAATGTTTTCCATAGGCCTCAGTGTTAATGTTTGGCGCCGCCCACTAAATTTGCTACACACGAATTCGTAAATTTCGTGAAGCCCAACCCTTCGCGCATCTTTTGCCATGTATGAGTACTATCCTGACCACGCCATTTTCAATTTTACAGCAGGCGTTTTCCACACTACCCCACTTTTTGCACAAAATTTGAACTGCTGATGAAAACAAATTCCCTGCCTTATTCTCCCGTCAATGTTTGGACACGAACGCACTTCAGACTAGGGATAACCACATTTATACATGCCATATGTATTATATCTTTTAAATTTGTAAATATTATTGAAATATTATACGCCAATCGCGTGCCAGAATCTTTTTAACTCGTATTCGAGATACCATGTAAAAACGAAAGGGACGTAATTCTACTTATTTAGTTCCTTCTAACCAGAACCCTGCAGTAATAAGCCGTAGTTTTTTGTAATAATTTGAAGGATTAGTTGTTTTAACGAATTCTGAGGCGGTGCATTCATGTAACCAATATATTTTATATTATAATTTATATTTATGGCTAATAATATGATCTTGGTGGTGTTACCATTTCTGACTATGGTTTTCTTGTTGTTAAAGTGTTCTACCACCGCATCGAGTTTATATACAAATATCGCGTCCACAACGAAATTATAGTCTCGTGATATATCCACAAATATAACCTTAAGCGCAATATTGCTTGCTTGTCTTGCCTGGTTAATTTGCATCATGACTGTTTGCGCCATTTAAAATGTTTCCTTTGCGTGTATCGTCTATCTGTCTGTGATTCAGCTGGGGTTATCGTTCGTGGTTTGTGCGAATCTTCTACTCGATTGTAATCCTCGGGGAGTTATCGTTCGTGGCGCCCTGACCACTGATTGATGTCCTCGCAGTAATACGTTATTATCAGTCTATTGGTTATTCATTCGCTTATAATTAGAGGATATTCCCCAAGGATACTGGACGTCTGTTTCGTTTATAATTGGCGGATACTCCCGAAAATTAGCGAAGATTCCCGAAGGACACCGGACGTCTGTTTTATGTATAATTGACGGATATTCCCGACGGGCACCGGAAGTATTCCGACTAAGCATTGATTTGGTCACCAGAGGGCATTAACGGACGCTTACGTCCACGAGCCGTCAGTCGGATAACAGCGGAGAATCGATGGTAGTTTGGAGACAATATCATGGAGAGAAAACGGGCGTGCAGTGTAACGCACGGCTATATTTGCCTTTTCTGTACTCGTGCATCTAACATATATCGATAAGGCGTATAGAGTGGCGCTTCCATCGTGTTGATTGCCGCAATACCAAGGATGGCATCTGCACGCGGGTACACTTGACGTAAGGTCGTGACTTTTGAGTGTATCAGGTTGGTTAAATTTCCAACGGCACCCTCTTGAACATGTCCGAAAGTTCCAAAGTTAGAATCGGAGAAACTCCAATCGCAGCGCCTTGGGTAAACTGATAAATCAATCTTTCCAACTATAGAACTATATAGACACAAACGCCCCAAAATGGCATTTTGAGAAATGTGTAAATGGAAAGGATTTATAGGGCCATAAGTTGATTTTCTACACCATGATTTTGGATATTCCTTCATAGTGTGTTTAACCATGTATACTTAAGAGATTGCACTATACAGGGAATATGGATATATATTTATAGAGTTGTACGACCTCAAATATGCTATTTCATCACTCCGGTTCTGGATCACAGGCAAATATGGCTAAGTCGTTTCAATGGAACACCCTTTTGTTAAAAGAATACTTTTGTCCTCTCGATCATAGATTCATAAAGACATCATTGTTTTGTGCACAACCTAGAGAGGAAATTTCTAAAGCACCAATAAATACCTTCATTTTTCTTTAGTTTTAAAAATGAAGGACCATAAAACTTGGATTTTATCTAATGTTGAGAAATTGAGGCTCTGAAATGAGATAAACTCCCAATTTCGGAGACAAATAACTCGAAAAATATTCAACCTATATAGGAAAGGTTTGTTGTTCTGTAATCAGGAATGTATACTCTACACAATGGATATACAATTGGAAGGCCTTGTGAAATAATGTTTTTTAATAAACATTCTTGAAAAGCCATAAATTGAGTATTTTACCAAATTTTGACAAATTTATTTCGCATAATTCATCAATGTCGCCTTTATTGATTCTTTTTTATTTTTAGTATGGTGTCTGTGATGGGTTAGGGTTCATATTCTCACTGATAATCTTTGTGTTGCAATTAGATTGAGGTGAAACCATAGATACAATGGGCTAAACTGTTCACACTCACACCAACTGTGGTTAGAAAAGGGTTATTTACGGTAAAAACAAATTACAGAAAATAGGAAAATATTCGAGTGTCGGTCAGTCAATGGTAAATTACAGATAAACGAAGGCAGCGAACGCATGTGAAACATTGCTTTAGTCTGCCTTCCAGGTGTGTGCCGAACCATCGTGTATATATCGAAGTTGTGTTGATACATATAGCGAAACAATTTATTATCACAGTGTTCATTTGTTTATATTCACTGCCATCAAATTTCTAGTTCATTTGATTACATTCACTGCCATCCAATTTATTATCACAGTGTTCATTTGATTACATTCATTGCCGTCCAATTTAATATCACAGTGTTCATTTGATTACGTTCACTGCCAACCAATTTATTATCACAGTGTTCATTTGATCACGTTCATTGCCATCCAATTTATTATCACAGTGTTCATTTCATTACATTCACTGCCGTCCAATTTAATATCACAATGTTCATTTGATTACGTTCACTGCCAACCAATTTATTATCACAGTGTTCATTTGATTACGTTCACTGCCATCAAATTTCTTATCACAGTGTTCATTTGACTACATTCACTGCCAACCAATTTCTTATCACAGTGTTCATTTGATTACATTCACTGCCATCAAATTTCTTATCACAGTGTTCATTTGACTACATTCACTGCCAAACAATTACTTATCTCAGTGTTCATTTGATTACATTCACTGCCAACCAATTTCTTATCACAGTGTTCATTTGATTACATTCACTGCCTACCAATTTATTATCACAGTGTGCATTTGATTACATTCACTGCCATCCAATTTCTTATCACAGTGTTCATTTGATTACATTCACTGCCATCCAATTTCTTATCACAGTGTTCATTTGATCACATTCACTGCCAACCAATTACTTATCATAGTGTTCATTTGATTACATTCACTGCCATCCAATTTCTTATCACAGTGTCCATTTGATTACATTCACTGCCTTCCAATTTCTTATCACATTGTTCATTTGATTAGATTCACTGCCTACCACTTTCTTATCATAGTGTTCATTTGGTTACATTCACTGCCATCCAATTTCTTATCACAGTGTTCATTTGATTACATTCACTGCCATCAAATTTCTTATCACAGTGTTCATTTGACTACATTCACTGCCAACCAATTACTTATCACAGTGTTCATTTGATTACATTCACTGCCAACCAATTACTTATCACAGTGTTCATTTGATTACATTCACTGCCAACCAATTTCTTATCACAGTGTTCATTTGATTACATTCACTGCCATCAAATTTCTTATCACAGTGTTCATTTGACTACATTCACTGCCAAACAATTACTTATCTCAGTGTTCATTTGATTACATTCACTGCCTACCAATTTATTATCACAGGGTTCATTTGATTGCATTCACTTCCAACCAATTTATTATCACAGTGTGCATTTGATTACATTCACTGTCATCCAATTTCTTATCACAGTGTTCATTTGATTACATTCACTGCCAACCAATTACTTATCATAGTGTTCATTTGATTACATTCACTGCCAACCACTTTCTTATCATAGTGTTCATTTGATTACATTCACTGCCATCCAATTTATTATCACAATGTTCATTTGATTACGTTCACTGCCAACCAATTTATTATCACAATGTTCATTTGATTACATTCACTGCCAACCAATTTATTATCACAATGTTCATTTGATTACATTCACTGCCATCCAATTTCTTATCACAGTGTCCATTTGATTACATTCACTGCCTTCCAATTTCTTATCACAGTGTCCATTTGATTACATTCACTGCCTTCCAATTTCTTATCACAGTGTTCATTTGGTTACATTCACTGCCTACCACTTTCTTATCATAGTGTTCATTTGATTACATTCACTGCCTTCCAATTTCTTATCACAGTGTTCATTTGGTTACATTCACTGCCATCCAATTTCTTGTCATAGTGTTCATTTGATTACATTCACTGCCATCCAATTTCGAATAGCACGTGGCCACGTACATGTAACCATGTAATATGTATTGAACCTTCGCGTATATGCGCGATATGCTTAACGTCGTATACGCTGTACGGGTTGCGTATACATGTATGCACGACATGTATAACATTGGTAATTGGGATATATCTGTTTATAGAATATTAAAAGGCTGACCCGGCGTTGTCCGTGTTAAAGTGATGTGGAAACATCCACTGATGTTAGCTGGCGGGAATAGCGAACACTCTTGCTTAAAGCGTTATTGTCATAATTTGTATACCCAAATTGGCATCACACCACGTCATTCGTATACACCGATTATAAGCAGTGGCTTACATTGTCGGAATGATTACATTCCAGCTGTTTATCGCCATTAATTTGTCCCGGGAGTAAAGAATTACATGTTTTTATAAAACTGAGCGTACTTCTGACGTTATTTTAGATATAAGTGTTCAAGTGACTTAATTCGGTCACAATTTTCGAGATTTATTTTAATCGCCAAAATCTTCTGGTAACGAATTTGTTTGAAGTCCGTTTTTGAGGTATCCGCGAAAAGTTACTGGGAGATATCATTATTCCAAATTACTGATTGCTGACATCTTTGGAAAATATAGAAAACACAAATGTTGAAATTGAGTGCAATGTATGAGTTATGTATGAGTTATGTATGAGTTATGTATACAATGTATGAGTTATGTATACAATGTATGATTTATGTATACAATGTATGAGTTATGTATACAATGTATGAGTTATGTATACAATGTATGAGTTATGTATACAATGTATGATTTATGTATACAATGTATGAGTTATGTATACAGTGTATGAGTTATGTATACAATGTATGAGTTATGTATACAATGTATGAGTTATGTATACAATGTATGAGTTATGTATACATGTACCTGGCACCGCTCTGACACTTTGAACAACATAATTAGAATCATGGAGATGCCATTCGTATGAATATTTAATGTTGGTAATAATTGAACATCAGATGTTTTATCCCGGCATGATGGTGCCCTCCTGTCGTCCAAATCACTGGTCCATATGACGCCGTCTATGGGTCGCACTATAACATTCCATGTATAGATGGTGATAATATAAGTTTGGTGAACATCAGCGACAAATAAGTTTCGGACAAAGTGATAATGAAAATGTGCACGGATGCGAACCACATACTCACCATACATGAACACTCATATATATAAAATAGTGTAACATGCTTAATAGAGTGCACTGCTGTAGCAGATATTCATCGTTAATATGATGATAGTTATTCAAACACAGGCGTCCAACTGTTTAGTACCTGTTATCGAATTAATAGTTTAATGGGTATATGATGATAACCAGAGAGGTGATTGCTGCCAATAGTTTTGCAACTGTTTGGTCAAACAGTTTGGCCAAATTAAATGTTCTGTGGCCATTTTTTTAAATAAACAAATGGCCATTAATCACAGACAACGCGAATCCTGGTCGTAAGTTTTATGGAGAATTTTATCATTTTTCAAATATGTATTAATTGTATTTAATATAATGCATTGGCACAGGGTTTTTAATGTTGCGCCAGCGCAGCTCCCGTCATGACAGCACACACCCGATATGGAATCAGCTCTTTGTCAATACATGACACCTGTAGGTCAATCCAAATATTGTTGTTCAGTCTTGTGAGCCTTTTTGTGCAGTCTTGTGAACCTTTTTGTTCAGACGTGTGACTATTTTGTCGTATTATGATGCGACATTTTGCATCGACTTTCTGTTTTACCCAGGAACGAACAAATAACGAGATGCATCATTGTTATATCGAAACGTCTTACCTTGAATAATTATTCAACACAACAGCTCTGACAAAAAATTAACAACATGTCTTACTCCCGGTATGTTATAACGGTTTGGGGTCAAGCTTTATAGTGTCATATGGTGTAGTTTTCCTCTCTTCAGACATTAATTATAATTTATGAACAACGATCGGCAAATTTAAACAAATCAATTGCTGGGTTTTCCGGAAAATATTACCAACATCTACTTAAAAGGACAGTGTACACTAAATCCGGCCATTTACGGGGGCACCTCCAGATGTACTTAAGATAATATATGCACCAAATGAACGAATTACAGTCATGGATTAGTGCAAAATACACTCATGCGCTCTGTGCAAACAACATGGTAATTATAATGAAAAATGAATTTATGACCCCACTTAAAAATTCATTTTATCGTCGTGATATGGCTTTGGTGCTAAAACGACGTTAAACCCAAAACAATCAATCACTATAAATTCATTTTTATTATAACTCCATGTTTCTGTTGATAGTATTCACGGAGATGGTCACATAAATGTCCGGATTTAGTGTATATTACCACTTTAAGTTAGTTGGACATTAAGGCGACGGTAGTCCGGCTATACCCCAACTCGTTGGCACCGCGACGAGACTGCCACCTTAGAACCGGAGTTGTCGACGTGACAATAAACCAACACGTCTTACTGATTCAATCTGAGTGCCGATGTTTACTATGCAATTACTACCAATGTTCGATGTTTAATCGCCTTTTATAGCATTATTTATCGCCAGTGCTGACTAAATAATCCAGGGCTTATCGTAGAAATACATGTTTACATTGGAGCGGATCAATGATAATTCAACCCTCAAGGGATGCTACATGAGACCACTCGATCATCAATATATCACGGCCTAGAACTTCACATGAGTAGACGACCATGATGTTTTATACAATAACTTCATGCGGCTATCTCTTTTGGACAAGCACTTCGTATTACTTGAGAGTCGGGGCCACCGTTTTTCGTAGTCTTAGTCTACATTTGAGGCACCAGCCCCACCACTCACATTCGCGCGGTCGTCCGGACATTCTGGGCGACAACCTTACTTCATTCGATTCCCATGAAAATCGACAAGGGCGTCACGTGGCAAGCATAACCCGATAGCCATTCCCATGACAATGTGGGCATCTCATCTCGACAGACATCATGAAAATGCGAACAAGCCCTTTACATAACCCGATGCCCATGACATCGCGGATAAGCAGTGTACATGTACATGACTCGATCGCCACGACATCATTTTTCGTCATGTGACTCGATGGTCGTCCAATGGCGGACCAACAGTTGCCATGACTTGACAGTTGAGTATCCAGGGGAAACCACTTTATACTACTTCGGCTACTGTAACTGAGAATGTTGTAACATTTGTGTTGTCTTCACGCACAGGGACCCTAATGGAGGTATTCCATTTGCACATCAGGAGTCAGTGCCTTGTTTGTGTCATGTATCATTGGCACTATAATTGGCATATCATTCAACAACATTTACCATAAATCACATCACACTGTAATTCGTTGTTGAATGATTTAGGACAGAGCAACACATGTGTTTTCGTAACCATGATTCTTTAGCGCTTGGATGGTAATCAAATTAGTGTAGCTGGCCGAGTTTTCAAGTTGCTGCCCGGGAGTCGGTTGTTTCTACAAGCAGTGGGTTGATTCTCTGCCTGAATCATTCACATGCAGGGTATTTTATCTGTCCGGAAAACTGACAACGACGGTCAATTCTAATAAACTAAACCAGCTGTGGTTCATCATTATTGTCACTACCAATTTAACAGCAAACCGTGTCGCGATATACATGACAATCAATGCACTAATATAGCGTATGAACTCGCTGCACTGATATAGCGTATGAACTCGTTGCACTGATATAACGTATGAACTAGCTGCACTGATATAACGTATGAACTAGCTGCACTCAGCCGTCGTGCATATCATGCTTGTTGTAGATCCTGCACGCAATCGTTCCCAAAACATTTGTCGAGCTTCCGGTGCGGAGAAGTTATTCGCGAATAACTGGAAGTCAAATGAGCATATTTCAATCAAGTACTCGAATTCAATTGAGAGCTCTAACTAGCGATACACGACATGTGTTATTCACGATTATGAAAGAAATCGCCATAAGGACATGCACACGGAACTAAACTGGGACGCTGAATGCATGCTTACTCTATAACCAACGATCGACTCATTATTATACTCATGGTTATCAAAGAAAACCCCACAGTTGTGGATATTCACCATTCACGCAAATAAACTTTTTTATAGCCAGAAGTCATCCATGTCCTAATATTAAACTGGCATAGAAATATCACAGATAGGTTAGATATTAGCTTAAAATAGGAACATCTGTTATGATGCAGTGCTGCTTTCCTGGTTTAATTACTGAATACAATTGGCACACTCATCATTGCCAATGGTCACTGTTGACTTACAAGCAATACCTATGTAAATAGCATATGGGTCGATGAGATCGAATGAATTGAAATTTATTAGCGCGGATTATTGATCCAAACGTCAGACATAGGGACACACTAATCCATAGTATATCACAATTCCGTATTATTATATGTTCTACTTAGTTTTTGCCTCTCTCTTCTTTATCTGCCTCCTGCTATCCCGAGCGCTATCATCCATTTTATCCCATGCCTCGCTCAGGTTTTGTTATATTTCTTCAATTCAATTTTCCTGTTGTTAACTGATCTTCGTTTCCATACAGTATATAACACTTTTTTTTTTGCATATATGTTTTATTTGTATATTATGTTATATGTTTGGATTTAAAAATATGTGGACACTAATTCCGTTGTTAAGATAAGGTCCCTGATGTAGGCAAGGCACACTAATTTCCAAGGCGTGTTTCATTGTTATGCTTTACAATTGCTTGTGTAATAAGGGTTACATTTCGCAAAAATCAACCTTACGTACAGTTTAAGGGCCATACGGACGTTTTGCCAAAATGTCCTGGTATTTCTAAATGGATTTACTCAAAATATGTCAGGAATTTCTTTGTGAAATTTACTACAAGCGATTATCTTGAAACAGGGTTTGAGAACCATCGACCCGTTGGATAGTATAACATCATTTACCTTGATTATATGGCATGAAACATACTTCAATTAGAAAGGCAACTACCGATACATAATTTTCTATATGTGAGAATGTTCATGTCATGCCTATTGGTACGGAGTATTTAGAGCAATTAAACCACGCAATTCAGTTATCGTCTGCGCATTATACATGTGCCATGGTACCGTGTTATTTAAAGTAATGCTTGTCTGGAAACTTTTGAGCTATCAACGCACACGTGCATCACATTCACCGTCCTAATAATATATTTCAATTTCATGTTTCGAGACCTTTGAGTAATGAATGGATAAGGATAAGTTCCCACCCACCACCCCATCCCGTCACCCATAGTATCTTATGCGCCGCAGGCGCCCGTATAGAGGCTACTGCCCACATAAATAATAAGGATAAGTTCCCACCCACCACCCCATCCCGCCACCCATAGTATATTATGCGCCACAGGCGCCCGTATAGAGGCTACTGCCCACATAAATAATAAGGATAAGTTCGCACCCACCACCCCATCCCGCCACCCATAGTATCTTATGCGCCGCAGGCGCCCGTATAGAGGCTACTGCCCACATAAATAATAAGGATAATAATATGTTCCCACACACCACCCCATCCCGTCACCCATAGTATCTTATGCGTCAAAGGCGCCCGTATAGAGGCTACTGCCCACATAAATAATAAGGATTATAATTATATAATTCAACTTCATGTTTCGAGACCGTCAGAGTTGCCAGTTAGTCACCGATGGCCGTGGTTTGCCGCACATTGTCGACGAGTTCATCAGCCATTGAAATCACTGTTAGATTAGTCGTAAGTGTGTGGATTTCCTCCACCACTAAGACTGGCAATGTCGTGATATGGCCTTAATTGCTGAAAGGGACATTAAACCAAATAAATCAATCGATACCTTCGAGTAAAGAATGGTAAAATCAATCAACCAATCAATCAATCAATCAATAAATCAATCAATCTAACAATCGAGACCTTGGAGTTATGAAACAGTTTGATTAATAACCAGTAATGTACGTCATCTTTTTGTTTGACATAACGCCAACAAATATAGTTCCTATTGTTGTTCTCAACTAGGTATACGTGTGTCTTGCAGCAATGGGTGTGAATAAAGTGAGCACCTACGGCTTACTTGGAACTGTGGCGCTGATACAATCATATATAGCTTCTGAGATGGTATACTTCCCATGTTATGTGTTTGTTTTACATTATTACAGGGCAGTGTCGCAACTGTTCAATCATAAAGTGCAGGCATAATATCCATACGCGACTGCTGCCATATGTCATCTTACCACATACTATCAAACTATACAAGGCATTCGTGTATATCTACAGTGCATTTGCAATACAAGAGATGATGCACTAACCATCTATGGAAGGCGCTACACACTATATATCTCATAACTGATCACCATGTAAATACGTTTGTACCGTCATCTTGATCACATGTTTGTTATTATATTGTATTAGGAGAGGGGCTTCATAAGTTGCAAAAACTTGTGCCCCAATCCCTTTTGTATATTATGAAAATAAAATATGTTTCAAGTCAACTATCTCTAAACGCGTGGCACGTGCAGCCTCGACTTGAAACGCGTGGCACATGCAGCCTCGACTTGAAACGCGTGGCACACGCAGCCTCGACTAAGCACGCGATGCACTTAAATATTGCGTTCCTACATTACGGGGACACAAACACTTAATATCATCGCCCTTCCTTGCCTTTGGCGGTCAATTTATATTGTGATTTCGAATGCGTAGTCTCATTTTCTGTGGACCTCTTGTCGCTAATAGGACTTTGATGGGCTTTCTTTGTGATGGCCGGAGTGGTAGTTACAGGGGGGATAACTCAATAATAGCAGCACGAGTTCCTCCCACCCCACATCCAATTAATGAGATGGTGTACAGTCTGAGTCCGAACGACGCGGCCTGCATACCAATGGCTCGCTCGTCCATCATCTCGACGTAGATGGGCGAAAATATAGATAATCTAAGTAGACAAACAGAATACGAATGAACGCCGACGTATATTAGATGATCTACCAAGATTTGGCTTCGTGGTCTGTACCACATATTACTCCTTTGGAGGATTACTCGAGACTGTAGGAAGCGTTGTGGCTTGTTTTTCAATTGAGTGATGGTGTAGGGCATGATGTACTCGGTTTAAAAGGGAACAAGATGTTCGCATTAGGTAACTGTGAAAATTAAAGTTTGTAAAAACATCACCAAAAAGAAGTATAACCTGTGTATATCTGTCTAACAACGACATGTTGTGTTGAACCCATATTGTTACAGCGATTTGTCACAAAACATCGCTTGTCATGTACATGTATTACGTTTCAATATGCTAGTCCAAATATGACTTTAAAAAGAGTTCTCACTGCTCTGACCTAATCCAATATTTACCGTCAACAATTGGTATATTTAAACACATTTCGTGTCTCAACGGGTGCACGTATATATCATGGCAATACCAGTAACATGCACATCTAGCTGGATACGTTATAACTGCGCGATGACATGGCGACAACGCCCTCATATAATCACACGTGTTTGATGAGCAAATGATGCATCAGGCTGTATATATCATGACCATCTCAGTATCAGCGAGTTACGGATAATTTGATAGGGACATTCTAACAAATAGCGGACACATTAAATTGACGTAATAACTGTGCGATAACTTGGTGAATGGCGACAATGTACTCATATACGCACGTTTATTAACGCCACCGGTGTATACTGTTCTACAGATTTTAGAAATATGTGGTCCCATGGGGATTTTATAAATAGGTAATTGTTTTTTCCGGTTATTTTAGGACGCGTTAAAGTTGTACCGCGACCCCGAGTCCGGTAAAAGCTGTAGTTGGAATGTCCAAGTTCATGAAAGTTCTACTGACTATGCCGATGATTTGAGAAGCTTTATTGTTTTAGGATATTGTAGGAAGACTAATCTGGCTGTGTCAAATTGAGCTATAGCAGGACAACACATTTCGGGTTTTCTTGGGGTATGTATTCGCTGGATGTCTTATAGTTGCAGTATGTAACTATTATGACCGCGTTAACTGCGTTCGGTCGTTAGGTATGAACGGGTGTGACTAAACACCGCCCGGACCAGCCCGGACAAGCCCGGACCAGCCCGGACCAGCCCGGACCCCCCATATGGACTATATGAGTGATTTTAAGGCCAATGTAAGTGCAGGGGTGTCATGGAAACCCACTCAGGGTCGCTATTAACCCTCAAAATGCCGGCATCGGCGAAAATATTGGCCTTACAATCACTCATATAGTCCATATGGGGGGTCCGGGCTGGACTGGGGTGGTCCGGGCTGGTCCGGGATGGTCCGGGCTGGTCCGCGCTGGTCCGGGCTTGTCCGGGCTGGTCCGGGCGGTGTTTAGTCACACCGGTATGAACAATGGCTGGGTCATGCACACTTGAAGATTTTATGGCGGGAACACAATTTTTGATCCGCATTTAGAAGCTTTCTGGTTTGATGAATGAAACACCTGGAGTAATAAGCCGTAGGTTTTTGTAATACTTTGAAGGATTAGTTGTTTTAACGGAATTCTGAGGCGGTGCATTAATGTAACCAATATATGTTATATTTTAATTTATATTTATGGCTAATACTATGATCTTGGGGGCGTTACCATTTCTGACTATGGTTTTCTTGTATGTCAATTGAGATCACACGAGGCATTGGTCCGTGTAGTTGTACTTTTTGTTCTAATAAGTTGGAATTGTAATAATCCGTCAGTCCAGTTGTGTTGTTGACATCGAAGCTATTGCGACTTGCATGTACTATGCTGCGTTTATACCATTGTGTGAATTATTTGAAACAAGCAGAACATTGTAAACTTGATAGAACTGGTGAAGTTAATAAAAACTGACAACACTGTTAACAATCAACATTATAATATCTACGTTGTTGCTGTTAATAGTATGTCACTGGCAGTTGATATCAAAGCTCTTGATAATTACTACCCGAATATGCCGCCTCGAATACAACCCAACTGCCGCAATTTAGCCGGATAACGCAGCCGGAATGCGTACAACTGAATACAAACACTTAATCGAGTAGGCAACATGCTGTTCCTTCTAATACTATTCTGCATGTTTTTTTCTGGATGAGATAACTTCAAAAAAGCGGTGACCCGCTTGTTGTTAGATCCTCTTCGCCCTCTTCTACTCTAATCTGTCATATAAATCATAATGTCCAATGTCTTGTTTCATGTATACATGTATTAATTGAGGGTAGACATACATATTGTTTAAACCAGGCAACATATCGTCGGAGTCATATTTAATCATACTACGTGTATGGAGTCATTGACGTATATAAGTTGATCACCGATACTCTACGAATACAGTTTGACGGCGTGGACTTGGAACCACGCACAATTTTAACTTAAACCATTTTCATTGTGCATAAAAACGGTGATTCGCCGTGTAACGTATTAAACGACATGGGACCGCATGATTACTACGGTCCGACGCCGTCAAACCATTGGTATTATCTAACAGCGTAATAATGAATGTTTCAATGTATTATACGGGATCATAGTTATGTATGACATGACTAATTAAACCCCCATTGTCTAAGAGCATTGGGGTATATTGGATTGACTACGTCCACCCTTTCTCAATCTGTGTCCATCCGGCCTGCTAACTTGAACACATATCAACTAGTTCAATAATGTTTTTGCAAAGGTGCGAAAATCAGGTTTACCCTAATGTGTTATGGCCACTACTTTATAATTGTTTTAGACAGATTGTGTCCTTCCTGATCTGATGCTAATATTATTTTTGACCATTACATGTATCTCAATGACTGATCTTAGGAAGGAGATAAATTCAATTCAATTCAATTCAATTTATTTGCTCAACATCATATAGATATACAGAGAATACATAATACATAAATACGATAAATGATGTGCGCATGCGTGCAGATTGTATTGTACTAGCATATACATTTAAAATAATGCGTCAGTTATGTGTAGTACATATACATGTATATATGCAATAAATTAGTTGTAAGATATATGGTGCGACAACCCATGAAGGGATATGGTAAAATTAGTCAGTGGAAGCCTCAGGAGAGCCTAAATATCGGCAAAACCCTTCTAATGAATATGGACAGATTCGTCTTCCTTTTCCCGAATTGAAAAGTTCTCTCATTTTAATAGTGTTTGGATTTCGGTAGAAATATGATGGAATATATTTCTGTCGGAGATCATGTAAAGCTGGACATTTCAGTATGACACGAAATTCATCGCCCAGTTCTGATAGACATAAAGTACATTTTCTCTCGGAGTAGTCTATTTTATTCCAGGATCCAGTTTCAATTGGGAGGTGGTGGTTTCTTGTTCTGATTCGCAGAATACTCGAAACGAGTTTATTGTCTACACTACTAAGGTACCTTTCTTTGCCGAAATATTGTTTGATTATTCTGTAGAAGGCATATTTACTAGATGTCGAGGTACAGCCCCTCCATTCATAGTTCCCTGTCACCTGATGACATCGGCATTTGTCTTACTACATGCACGTCTACGGTTCAATTTGCACTGTGGTGTATACCAACACTGTCAATGCAACCTCTAATGACTTATTTATGTCATAAAAGCCACCGTGGTTGCCGTATCCGCCATTTGATCGCTGTATAGACAAAACGTATTTAGTTATCTTAATAACCAAGACTAACTTGCAATTAATGTAAAATAGTCTTGGTCTGAATGGTAGAGGGAAATAAATGTGCTTCTTGTGACCACTAATTTGAAACATGTAATACGGGATAATATCAACTTAATTACACTGGGCTTACCACAAGCTTTATAATCTCTATTTCGACAACTATACTGCATACGGAGATGTTAAACTTGTAATTTTCCGTATCGGCTGCATAACATTGACCGGGCCCGATTCCTAATTTTCAATTTACGCGGCTTTCCCTAGTGATTGATCGTGGTGTCGATATATGTGATTCGGTTATTAGAGGGAAATAATCACTTTTTTAAAATTAATTTCGGGTTCTTGGAGTTCTATCAGGCTAATTATTAGAGGAGGATTAGATTTCCATCGAATCGTGATTGCTGCGATAACTGATAGATTTGTCGATTACCCACCAGGCAGTCAAAAAGTTCCCAGGCTGCCATTTCTCCGTTAGCGGCAAGGCTACCATTCCTCTGCTAGCGACCAGGCTGCCATTCCTCTGCTAGTGGCCAGGCTGCCATTCCTCAGCTAGCGGCCATGATGCCATTCCTCTGTTAGCGACCAGGCTGCCATTCCTCCGCTAGCGGCCAGGATGCCATTCCTCCGATAGCCACCAGACTGCCATTCCTCCGCTAGCGGCCAGGTTGAAATTGTTGAATAACTCCTACAAATGATGGTCTCCCACCTAGTACAAACGCTATCGCATGCCAAATGGGGTGGGATGCTGAAAAATCGCAAGCCAATTTGCGCGCGATTTAGTTTGCCGTGTCCCGCGTGACTCAGCATCGCATGCGAATATGTTTCGATTGTAAAATTCAAAGAAATGTAACTCTAACATACCCGTTATTTAGTAAAAAATCATACCAAAAGAATGACACCACAAAGAGACACGTTTCAAAAACACTATAGGAAAAATCACTTTTAGGGTGGGTGGGCCTGGGGGAGGCGGACGGCACTGTCTAAGACCTGTTGGGACCAGCATCCAGCATTGTGTATTCCATGTTAAAACAGACAATGATATTGACTAATCAGGGCCAAGTGTATATATTATTCATTCTTATAGTTTCCACCGGCATTCGTTAGACGTCTCTCGTCGGCACGTTGCCTGGAACATCTCGGGTACGTTACAGGAGACCCAGGCTATGGTCTTACAATCTCGTCCAAATACGGATACGATAGGCGAGAATCGCATGCGTTTTGATATGTCGATGCCGTCTGGAGAGTTTGGCGGGACCAGCATCCCGTCTCGATTTGCTCAGTCTACCCTTGATGCTATAAAGTGGTAGCCGCGGGCGCTTATATATAGAGTTGTTTTTATGAGCTATCAGGCCCCCGCGGCAGCGGCAGTCTAAGACCTGTTGGGAAACACAAAATTCAAACTGTTATTGAAGCGCCGCAGGCGCGTTAAGCAACGTCACCCCTTTTTCAAATTGATATCGAGGCAGTCAGGTCGCGCCAGCGACCGCTGCCGCGGGGGCCTGATGGCTCATAAAAACAACTCTATATATAAGCGCCCGCGGCTACCACTTTATAGCATCAAGGGTAGACTGAGCAAATCGAGACGGGATGCTGGTCCCGCCAAACTCTCTAAGACCTGTTGGGAAACACAAAATTCAAACTGTTATTGAAGCGCCGCAGGCGCGTTAAGCAACGTCACCCCTTTTTCAAATTGATATCGAGGCAGTCAGGTCGCGCCAGCGACCGCTGCCGCGGGGGGCCTGATGGCTCATAAAAACAACTCTATATATAAGCGCCCGCGGCTACCACTTTATAGCATCAAGGGTAGACTGAGCAAATCGAGACGGGATGCTGGTCACGCCAAACTCTCTAAGACCTGTTGGGAAACACAAAATTCAAACTGTTATTGAAGCGCCGCAGGCGCGTTAAGCAACGTCACCCCTTTTTCAAATTTATATCGAGGCAGTCAGGTCGCGCCAGCGACCGCTGCCGCGGGGGCCTGATGGCTCATAAAAACAACTCTATATATAAGCGCCCGCGGCTACCACTTTATAGCATCAAGGGTAGACTGAGCAAATCGAGACGGGATGCTGGTCCCGCCAAACTCTCCAGACGGCATCGACATATCAAAACGCATGCGATTCTCGCCTATCGTATCCGTATTTGGACGAGATTGTAAGACCATAGCCTGGGTCTCCTGTAACGTACCCGAGATGTTCCAGGCAACGTGCCGACGAGAGACGTCTAACGAATGCCGGTGGAAACTATAAGAATGAATAATATATACACTTGGCCCTGATTAGTCAATATCATTGTCTGTTTTAACATGGAATACACAACACAAATGTTCCATATAAATTAGAAAACGTGAACATGATTTAAAATCGAATAACCTGCTACAAACTACATCGCTACACTTTTCTGTTGGGTAAAACATCATTATGTTACCCAATTTGGGTCAATTCTACTCCATTTTTGGCAATGTTTTTTTGTTCAACGCAGGGTAACAATTTACCCAATATTAATATACATTTCACTTCACGGTATGATTTACCCAACATTGGGTGAATAATTAATTAATTATTGGGTCAAATAAACAAATGTTGGGGGATTTATTACCACTAACGTTGGGATAAAGATAAGTATCTTCGCGACAGTATATTCAGATATATCAGGAAAGAACACGGCTCATTTATTTTCATAGACGATCATAATTATTTCAAGGTGAGTAATGCTTAAGTTATTATAATCTAGCTGGGGTCCGGGTGTTGTGCGGATAAAAATGATCAAATTATTAGTGGCCCTTTAACCCTTTCAGTACCAGGGGCCGATCTCATCGGCCCCAATTTACGGTCTGTAAAATCGGCCTTAAAAAAAATAAAAAAATAAAAATAATATTATTTTTTTTATTTTTGTTGTTGTTGAATTTGTGTTGGGTATGCCTTAGCATGCTATAGCGAATATAAAAACAAATTGGATAACACCTTAGGGGCATGTTATAACTCAAAACTATCACCAAGTATTCATAGTAATAATTTTGATTCCCATAAAAAACGTACGATTCCCTGGCACTAAACCTACAAAATACGTCTGTTAAAGAATATAAGAACAAAATATTAAAATTGTAAACAATTGTAAAAAATAATAACAAATGATGAAAAATTGTTAGGCCAATGCATTCTCTTATATATGCGAGGCGACCTATGGTCGACTCGCATATATAAGAGAATGCATTGGCACATGGTATATGGGTTGATACAAAAATCGGACCTGGCACTGAAAGGGTTAAGTCATTTAAATGAATTATCAGTCACATGAGATAAGCATCACCTAATTCAAAACACTATCCGGATAAAGCTGCTGCTGTATTTTAAGTTTACAATAAACGCTCTGTATTCCTAAGTATTGGTGCACATTTAAGTCATCTGATGTCATCTGATGCATATACATCATGGCTATCCCGTGTCAAATTACGCATTTGTGCAAATTGTCCCCACATATCGTCTGAACTGAAAATAAACACTCTTCATTGATAATATGCGCTAAAGTAATGTATTAGTCCCCCTTTAAGTCATCTGATATAAAAATCACATATCCAATTATATTCCCCTGAATGAGGCCCTGATCGGGTGACCCCTGTGTATCGGTGTTCCCACTAATCGTCTAATACGATCAGTAACGCTCTTTATTGCTAGTTTATGATAGTATAATCGTTAAGTGCCCATATCTGGGTCAACGTCACCTATCCAATGGTACTCCCTTGGTCAAGTCACCACTACATACCAATTTCCAGCGAACAGGGTCCAACCGTTTTGGGTATATGATTAACTTCTTATTCAAAATTGTTTATTATTGGCCCTTTAAGTAGTCTGATGTCTACAGTACCTATCCCGTGGCACACGTCTGATCAATTTACCCTCGTGAATCATGTTCAACGACCACATTCGAACCATTTTGGGTATATAATTAATTTAGTTAAATTAATTATTGTTGCCAGTTTAAGACATATGACGTCATCTATCCCGTGGCACTAGCCGGTTTGTCACCCAAAGCAGACAGAAAACAAAAAACAAACAAACACAATTGAGTTACATTAGTATACATTATCCTGATTATTACATGGTCCTACCATTATTCCATTCAATAAACACATTATATAAATTGTGATATTACACGTTCGTTTAATAACAGGAAATAGTGCCAGGTGACCGTTGACTTCCGCCTTGTCGTCTGTTTAAATTGCATACGCTACGTCACAAAATACTATATTTTCCAACAAAATATAATGAATGAAGAGTTTGAAAAGTTATGTCATTAAATAAACGCCATTAAATACGCCAAAGAGTCTTTACTTATCTGGGACTATTTCTTTATATATATATGCTTTATTCTCTGAACAACGCGTAATTGCGTGAAACGTCATCGCATGCCATATAGAAACCGATGTTAGTTTCGCGTCCCAATTGTTGATTTAAATATGTTTTCTCTAGGTTTTGGATCATGTAATAAATATAATCCACAACTCCACATTTATTAATGGACAAACGTATGCGCATTATGTGCGTTGTCAGGGCGCTATGAACCATTGGCCCGAATAAGCTGTTACTATAAACTTAGTAAAATAACACGCGAACTGATTTTTGCTGCACAGATGATTTCAGTTTAACCCAATGCACGGTGTATTATCACGATATATTGGATACATTTTACTTAACATATTCTACTAAACTGTCCAACGCCAGATTATTATGCATAGAGTCAACTGTTGTAACTGAAGTCGTGCGGTGCCTACTCAACTGCTACAACATAAGTTGAATTAATAAGTCAGTTTATTCGACCCGGGTATAGGGTTGTTGTATGCCTACTAAACTGGTATAACTGAAGTTGAATTAGTAAGTGAGTTTATTCGGCCCGGGTATTGGGATGTTTATTCGGAAAGTTCATTATTGCGAAGGTTCTTTGTTCCGAAGGTTCTTTATTCTATAGAGGATGGTACTGGCATGATATGAAATTATCTCAACTATGTTTCCTTTGATCTGTTTTTCGCTTTTAAAGCAATGTTGCGATTTGAATACCAAATTGTTCAATTGTGTCGCATTCAGCGAATCAAGACATGCAAATATGTCAAATATCACTGTACGGAGTTTATTTGCCGCAAAATAACTTACTCAACTGCAAGCCAGCTGCTCAAGTCATGAAATTTAGAAAAATCGCGACCATGCATCATTGAACATTGAATGGACATGGCTCGTTTGAATCCCATCATTGTGTGTACATCATTTGGATTTGGTAAGAGGCATCTCAAAACACACCAAAACGCGGAAGATTTCAGAACAAATTCGTCGATATTGCTGGATATTACGCAGAAAATACGTATTTTGTTTCTTATAGTTTTCGGTAAGATTTTCGTTTCGACAGTTGTATTCTTTAACAATGTTATAATTTCACCCATACATAGCCCCAGACAAACATGAGCAGACGACACTCTTCTATATGTTTCTATATATGTGTGGGGCTCCCTGCAGGGTAATGGATGTTTTTATTATTTTATGTCCTAAAAATTGTAAGAAACATTTATTTAAAAAACATGATAAAAACTTGTTAGGCCAATGCATTCTCTTATATATGCGAGGCGACCTATGGTCGACTCGCATATATAAGAGAATGCATTGGCACATGATAAAAAAATCCCGACTTAAGACTGGATTTGATATGGCGGGTCAATGTGTTTATTGAGCGCTCCGATATAATGGCACACGTGGACCATCGGAAGAAATTCTGGAGCTGTCTTCGCTCTGAAATATTTATGGTACTGAGTAATTTTGATGATTAAAACAAGAGAAAGTAGTGCTTTACTTTTTAAACAGGTCCATGTTATGACGAGGTCATTGAAACGAGTTATGGTAAGCCAAGAAACACAAATTGATAGACCACTATGACGACGTATGAAGTGGAGGATTTTGAGATTGTAACCATGGTGCCCTAACTCTAAAGCATTACTGGCATACCATAACGCACTGCATTGCTGAATATCGAAGGCTAGACGAGCGATGAACCAACAAGCAATTGTGGCATTGATATATGATATTTCGTCGGAAGACTGGATGCCAGTTCGGCCGGACCCTTATTTTGTTTCAGTCATGCTGTCGTCATGTTCCATATAGATCATTAAACTTATACTGTTTTCCTGCTATTAATAACCGACATCATACTATCATACTATAGTGGAAAAGTGAATCGAAACATATGCTCAATTTAAATCATGACTATCCGGACAATGTAGGGACATGGTACACAGACCACTAGTCTGTTGGTTGATTGTTGAGTATATTTCACAATCAAAAATTCAAAACGCATACAGAAACAAATTCAAATCAAAATGTAAAGAGTGTATTTTTAAATATCGTGTTTTTCTTTTGTCGAACAAAATAATTTTAAAGATATCAAGTTGTCATGGTGACCAACATACATGGCACCACGGTGTTCCTGCATTATTTCTGTCTTGTTTTTGTTTTTGGATGGTGGCCACTCTACCCAAACGCTCGCAAACGCATACTCGAAAACACCTAACGTGCTCGACATGCTTGAATATAGCAATTAATCGAACAGACCCAGACATAACTTAACCCTTTACCCAACAGAAGGGCCCTGTGCCAATGCATTCTCTTATATATGCGAGTCGACCATACCTCGCATATATAATAGAATGCATTGGCTTAACACATTAAAAATTATTAAATTGTTAAAGATTGTAAGAAAAAATGGTAAAAAAAAGAAAGAATTTAGGCCAATGCATTCTCTTATATATGCGAGGCGACCTATGGTCGACTCGCATATATAAGAGAATGCATTGGCACATGGCATAACTGTAACTATCACAATGTGGTTAAGGAGCCGGTTCCAATGATATCCATATTTGTATGGTTCTATTGAGACAGACCGAAGATATTTTAGGCTGTTGAAGCTTTATTTGGCCGGTTTTGGCCGGTTTGTTGGGTAAAGGGTTAAGAGAAAACGATTGTTCGCCTGCAAACCAGGTCGATCTTATATTCAAATGCGACTGAATGAATCTCGGGCTAACATTACCATGGCTATTTGTTGACGATCACTTCTATACAAGTCTGATTGTATTGTGGGTTTTATCCATACGAAGTTCTATGAATTCTATTGTTATAAGCTCGAATAGTAGCCTTCAGATTTTCGTCGAAATAATGCACGATATTGAAACCCATTTAAGTCCTTCCGGCGGGGCTTTAGGCGCAAACAATAGAGTCAAGATGCTATCGGAAATCGTAAACGGTATTTCGTTTTAGGCATCTGCATTAATATGATGAAGTATTGTTGGGTTTTGTTGTGGCTTGGAAGTTAGAATGCAGTTATAGGTTTGGCATATAATATTTATGTGCACATTTTGAGAATAGCTGAGTATATCGTCCCTACATGGTACTGTCATGTCCGGCGTAGAACTGGACTACCCGGCCCAGTGACAATCCGACCCGCTAGACCCGGGACAACCCGACCAAGGGACAACCGACCAAGTCACATGATGGTTGCAAAAAAAAAACGAAAACGAAAACGGCTAAATGCATTTTGTCATGTTAACAACGTATTCGCACACTAAAGGTCAATTAAACAGTATTTACCGAGGAACGACATTAACTAAGAATATATTAGCTGCACTGTTTGTTTTTAATTGTTTATAAACTTCCCTATCTGAACATGAACATTTTCATATTATTTGAACCCTGTATAATTATCTCTACGGGCGTATATAGTCAGGGTAGAGATCATGATATGATCTAGCTAAGAATATATCCATATAATTGTTTACACAATTTACGTAGATCCGTCCATTGCATGTGTATATGTTGACATCAACTGGAAACAAGATAGCCAGGCGGGGAGAGTGTGTACACACGCACGTGACATTGGCACGGTGTTAATTAACTGCTTGGATGAACGGTTTTGTCTATATCATTTTTTAACACACGGACAAATAAGATATCATATGAAAGTAGAAGATGTGAGCTTTATGTTCCGCACTGCTCCATGTATAATTTGAAAGTTGTGTCATGGGAACGGCGTGTAAACAATGTAGACACATTTTGAGGAAAATATTTTAAATTTTTTTAATGTTATTTGTCATGTCTATTTTCTAACTATTCCAAAATCACATGGGGTACCAGGTGTGATATGGCCATTTTGGGACAGACATTCTACATACTTATATGGTTTACGACTAAGCATTGTTTGTGTATAATTATTTAATTTTATTACTAACTTGGCGATAGTTGGTGCACATAATGCCACATATCAAAGAAAGTCAGCATTGTTCAATACCAATTGTCATTATGGATGCCATTTTATCGGATTTTGGATATGTTATAGAGGATGTGATTATTATTCCTCTTCAAAATGGAATAAAAAACAACTTAGTCCAAGTATTTTCTAGGTCAAAACTTGTATCGACAAGACTATTTTGTCTTTTCAACATTTACCCCTGACCTGGAGGTCTTACAATTTTGCCCTTTTCCCACATTTCGTCATGTAACTCAGAGGCAGGTGGTTTTAATTAATCTGACGGTGAAATAAAATAAACGAATTTTGAGTACTCCAAGCAACTTATATGTACTGGATGTGCCTATATATATATATATAGACTATAAACTCCACATAGACGCCAGTATGTCACCAGGGCAGTGACAGTTTTCAATATCATTCCTTTTTATTAGAGGTATAAACATATTTTCCAATTGTTCATTTCGGTCCTGAATTAGTGTTTCTCTGGCTTCGGGGGGGTTAACATAATATTTGATTTGAGTCGAGGACAACCGCCCACCAAAGCTCAGAGTTATTAGTTATCGATTTAAAAAATCTTTTATTTTTCACCACCTGGGTAGGTACTCAATCCGATCAGACGCTCCTAAATTACTATTTCTTTGGTTTCGGGGGTAACAAATATTTGATTCGAGTCGAGGAACCCACCCATCAAAGCTCAGAGTGATCGATTTTTGAAGTTTGTTATTTCTCGAGATGTGTAATACTATGTGGTCAAACGGGGTGGGGGAGGGTCTCGGAATAATTTGCGGATGAAGATGGATGACTCTAAAATCAAGTGATACTTCAGTGATAATACGGCCACATTTTGTAGAACAAAATGTTGATAAATAACAAGTTTTGGGAAATTTGTTACCATATAGTTGACAGTGATTGGCATTATTTTGTTGTAATAACTCGATTCTGATAACTAAAGCGTATTTTGAAGAAATGTTGTTGTTGTATCTTAATGGTATGGGGACCGTCTGATCGGATTGAGTACCTTTAAACAGAACTACGGAATTGAACTAACTGCAGTTCATCGACCAAAAATATATATAGTGCCACTCTCAACTGAAAATTATTGAATATACAACATTGCGATTAGAGTATATTTGAGAAAAATGAATGTGTTCCAAGATCAATGTAAATGACTAAAATTCATGTTGACATTGTGTAACAAACTGGAAAACCGTTATATTATTAGATCCTTGTCAACAGAGGCTATTATTCTCGCATGGACAAATAAGATCCAACGGAAACACATTATCGCGTACCGAGATGGGGAAACCTTGGAACATAAAATACGTCACAAACATGGCGGTATCGCGAATGCACTTATTTCCGAAAACACACGAGCGCTGCCGGCATCACCGGAAGTTCGGCTGATTAGAAACAATTTACCGGAACAGAGAAACGATATCAAATTTACGCAAAAATATAACTAATAAAACGCGGTTTTAGCGCTGTATCGACGAATTAGCTCGGGAATAGTTTGCATATATATGTTGATACCCCTCTTCTCGAATTACGTATACATAAATGTTAGGGTTCAAATGAGCCATGTCCGTTTAATCTGTGTTTATTAGCACAACTTCCTTATAACACAGAAACCAATCGTCGTTGGCGTAGGCAACATGTCGTATCTCCAAACAAGTTATTGCGTTTTAAAAGAAAACGAGGGTGTAAACAGAACATATATGAGGTTCAATGGACAGCTAATGCCAGTTTTCATTGGGATAAATACAACAATACGTCATGCTTTGTCAACATTATGAGAAATGTTGTCTGAAAACTTCAACCTTCATTTTCTCTGAAAGTTGAAAATGTGAGTTACGACCTTATAGCACTGATGCGACGTTATGGCATGAACAATGTGTAAACGTTTGCGATTTTCCTGTACCAAGAACTTCTGTAAGATATATCTTTAGCAGCAGTGCAGTTCATATCGTAAGAGATGAGACTTGTGTAGTTCCTTGATTCACGAAATGTCATTAACTATGTACATTTTGAAAGACAACCACCCATACATAAGTGTTTTATATTAAAGAATTGTCTTGCCATACCCGCTGACCAATAACAGTTTGGTTCCAGATGAATGTTATGTCATAGGTCCATAGCCAATGCCCAGCAGATCATATACATCTACTACTGTGACATACGTCCAGTTGATTGTTCCCTGCTTGTGGTGACTAACATGGATACCGACTTATGTTTGCATCGGGCTGTTATTTGTGTGGCTGCTTTATTCTGCATTGTAATGGAGCCTACTTTCATAGAGCCACGATTGGATTGTTATTTTAAATTAATAACTATTTTAGCAGTTATTGGTACCTAAATGGATCCACAAGAAGATAATATATTCATCATCTCAAATGCATTAAATGTGTTGTCTGTCCTTTTGGCTCAGTTATGACCTATTTGAGTACATTAAGTACATGATCCATTATATCAGTCGGAATTATTGCCCCCAATTAGTCTCAGTTCCCGTCGATTGATTGACGCGTATCATAGCATGTCTCGATGACTTCGCGGCGTGGTCCGTGAATGACGTGTATCACAGCCCGAGCGCGCAATGCTGTCTCAGCCAACGTTATAAATGTTGGATTTTGCAGCTTCTTTTAATGATTTTGATTAATAAAAATATATTAAGCTCTATTTGTGTTCATGTGATAAACAAGCATCTTCATCTCGTTATGGTAGGATATAAGATTTTATGGAAATCGTTCGATACATTTTAATTCACAGCTCGTCTACAACTCGATGCGAATCAAATTTATCAAACTCCTTTCACACAATATTATATCCCAACATAACTCGTTGGAAATCCTCTATACATCCATGTTCTGCACTAATTAGCAGCTGTGACAATCAAAGAATATATTAATTAAATATTGCTATATATCCAAACCGAATACATGTAACTCAAACACGGAATATATAACTCTCCGCTAAGTAGCGTACTATGACACGTGACATATATCTCCCGATGTATCATTGACATACGGTAATCACACGAGATTTGTTTCGATAGCATCACGTCGCGAAAAATCTCATCCAATCGTATTTATTAATTAACCCTGTCGTTTACCGCGCTCCGTCGATTGATTTAGCTTCAATTAGTGTGGAATACACGCGGCGTGATCGACGTGTATAACTAGTGAGTTGATGACCTGGCCATGGGGCGCGCGATTACCAGACCTGACATGGGGCGCGCGATTACCAGACCTGCTCAACTATTAGCCGACTGATATAGCAAAGTTCCGTGATGATACTAAACCGTTATATTTCATGACTTTGTTTTGATAATGAATCGAATTGGAAGAAACGCACACATGTATATATATGTGGCTCACAGCGAACATCGGGACCGGTTTTTAATCTTCATATGAGTTAGGCACATCTCAAAGTTGCAGTAATCGAATGCAATGTTGGGACTGATTTTCAAGCATGTTCCGAGTTGATGGGCATCGCAGTGCGTCATTCGATCGACACAGTTCGACTCGTGTCATTTGCGATCACGTTTAGCTTATTTAATTCGCTGGCAATCGTTGCATATGAAGCGCTCAGTGATTTGATAATAACCGCAATATGTACGTCGCCTCATAATAATCTCATATTGACCTTATTTCAAAAACAAAAATGAATAAGCCCATATCCGCATGTAATTATGTCAGCTCTTACAATTAGCCAATCAGCGTCGATATATAGTGACGGGATATGAACCCATATCAGGTCGGTGACCTAATATGAAATCAATAGTAGGTGCTTATCCGTCATCTTGTTTTTTTTCAGAAACTCAGTCGCCTCGGGAATAGTTTTGGCGCCAAGAGAGGGGATTTCTGTCGGAAATAATTTTCTGTAAATTTAAAGCCATAGTATCATGTATCAAAACCTGCATGCGATATATTTGCGGAATTCTAAAGACTCATAAATTAACTATCAAACTCAACACGTTTTCCTACTTCTGGTAATTAGCCATTGACTCAATGCGTTGACGTTCAACGCCCATGGTGCGTCACTTTGACGTTAAATAAATTAATGGCCATAGACGACACATTTACCTGACCAAATTACATTGTAATTCAATTGAGTATTTGTCACTAAAAACAAGCATTCCTATTGGCCGAGAGCGGCTAACTTTCGTTTTCGATTCACCGACATCGGCCGCTTCAACATGCATCAAATCTGAATGTAGCACGGTCAAATTTCATCGGCGCAGAACGAGTAGCGAAACGAGCACACCCGCGCGTTGTTGTCTATAGATACCGTTCATCGGCTGCTTCAGGTTGCATCAAATCTGAATGTGGCACGGTACAATTTCATCGGCGCAGAACGGAGTAGCGAAACGAGCCAACCCGCCCCACGGGCAATGGTTACGGACCAGTGGTCCGAGTAACGCAATGAACAAACCCAATGATTTGTGCACGGTGGCAACGGCGAAATGAAAGTCTCGATTCGTGTCATGAAAATGACTAAATTATACTTTTTATACATTTTTTTTTGCAAATTCCTTGCTAGATTGAATTACACTGGAGATAAACGTACCCTGTTTCGTTGTACATTCTGGGATTCGAGCATGAAAACAGTTTGTGAACTGTTTTCATGCTCGAATCCCAGAATGTACAACTCAACAGGGTATGTTTATCTCCTAAATTAAAGGTGTATGCTGGATTTTGTCCACTGTCATAATAAATACGTTACGGACGCTTAGTGGTCGGATATGGTGTCATGTGAGGCTCAGCGAGATCATTATTAGGCTCAGCATACGGCCTCGCCTAATATTGATATCACTTCGCCTCACATGACACCATATCCTACCACTAAGCGTTCCGTAACTTATAATATGTGTATGCTCTATATGAACCTTAATCGACTTACCAGAAATAAACGTTTTTTCGCTGTGACCCGCGCCATAAAATGGACTGAAATCGAATAAGTCCCATAGTATGAACTATGTGAATATTTAGGTTGAATGAAAACCTATGTTAACATTTAGGTCCAATGTGTATTATTTTGTGAATATTTAGGTCCTATATGAACATATGTGAATATTTACATACAGGTCAAATATGAACCTATTTGCATGATGATATGTTGCGATATTGCGGGCAGCGAGGCCAGTAAATATCGGGGTCGCTATATATACCGCTATCAAATAAATCACCATGTGTATAACACAAACAAGGCTGATATGAATACCACACAGGGCTCGTAGATACCAACATTTATTTAATATACATGAATAAATATCAATATTTATGAATATATATTAAGTATAAACGTGCTTATGAGTGTATCGGTACAGTCAGTGTACGAGTTACATGTAACATTGCTTGTTCTACATACCGTAGGTTGGCTGAATTATTCGCTAATTTATCGATTTACTAACTCACACAAATATCGCATAACATATCAAATACACAACCATGGGGGGTGACAGGAAGACAGCCAATCCTGGTGATGCCACTCCCTCACAATAATTACACTTGATTTTGTATATATTATTGTTGCTTTATTGTACCCTAATTATTGTGTGAATAAACATCTAACCATGTTTAAAAAATGAACACGGCTGGCGAATACCACCAAATCAATTTGATTTGTCTACACCACATATTGGTCACAATCGTTGATCGCTGATTACCACCCTGTTCAAGTGGTCATTGAAGTCTGCTTGATCATAGACGATTTGCACCAACTAATACAACCAGTATTATAATATTTCGCAATTCTTATGATTTTGAATATTGTATACATGTAATATCTTTTCCTGGATATGTTCATATCGTCCGAACACCGCGAAAATGACAATTTTAGAACACATATAGTAACGCTCTTTAACGGTATGGTATAACCACATTATTGATTGATATACCGGTACATAACTCCGGGCAATTTTGCGATATGCATATAATGTTAAAATATCAGCTTCGGAGATATAAACGTAGCTGTTATGATAACGCGGGAATCTGTAAATTATAGTAATTCGTGCGCCCGCCGCGATCTCGGAGGAATCCGGTACCTCTCGCTGACAACGACACCTTCGGTGATTATATAAACAAAATAGCATGGCCACGAGTGTGTGTGGGATTTAAAGTTGCACACGTTGTGGTTTGTAATTGGACTCAATGGTGTAAGCAATTAATGAGATTCAGGGTTCTCTACAGTTGTATTTATACTAATTTTATTTTTGACTGGCTAAATCTGCTATGACGGCAGACTGTCTGTTCATCATTTGCAGAATATAAGCTTCCGGTGAGCAAGGCAGTGTTCCTTGTTTGCGGGCACAGGACATTGTGGCATCACCCATTGCTCATTCTGAATATGGGCACCATAAAAAAGAAAATGACGTTTGTCGATGTAAACGCTAGTGAAGATCATGGACACCCTACAAAATAAACTAACAAGGCATAACATAAACACAGGCGGTGAATACGAGCACAAATGCTCCTCTACCACACTCAAAATACATTAGTTAAAACCTCTCAATCGATAAAACCAAGTTCTGGGAAGCAATACACCATCTTTAAAAGTCATAACACACGCTGTGCAATCAATACGTCATCACACACGCTGTGCAGTCAATACGTCATCACACACGCTGTGCAATCAATACGTCATAACACACGCTGTGCAATCAATACGTCATCACACACGCTGTGCAATCAATACGTCATCACACACGCTGTGCAATCAATACGTCATCACACACGCTGTGCAATCAATACGTCATCACACACGCTGTGCAATCAATGCGTCATCACACACGCTGTGCAATCTATATATTTGAACCTCACTACAAAACCTTACAACAATCGTTATACATTATAACGATTCCGATGAATGCGTTTGAGAAGGAGCGCTCGCGTATACCCACTCATGTCACTGCAATGCACTTGTCTTCCTCGTGTATCAACTTGTAGCCATTGTCGTCCTCTTATCGATATGCAAGCACGGATCGAAGTGTTTGTCGCATTCGTGTTGTGTCGTTTGTGGTAACAGTGCAGATTTCCTGAAACAATGTGCCATCGTTTCTGCGGTCTGTGAATTAGCGCGTGTTCTCTAACTCAGCCAGTCTGGTATTTTCGTATAGTGTATGTACGTTGATGTACGTTGATGTACGTTGATGTACGGTCATCCCGCCTGTTATCTAATCCAAAGCGATAATTGGCCCCTATGCCGTAAATGTGTACAGGGACGTTATAAGTTGGTCGGACGGTAATATTATGGGCACATATTACGCTCTTCGCCGCGATTACAACACACGCGATATCTTTTTTGTCTCGCGACTCACCGCGATTCACATACAAACGTTATATGATGTTTCGCTCTCCTCGCCCCGACTCACATAAACGGTAACTGGTGTATCGCTCTCCTCGCCGCGACTCACACACAGGCGTAATCTGAGTTGTCGCGCGATTCACAAGCAAACGGTATCTGAGTTGTCGCGCTCCTATCCGGAACTCACACACAAGCGTTGTCTGATGTATCGCTCTCCTCGCCGCGACTGACACACATGCGTAATCTGAGTTGTCCCGCGATTCACATACAAATGTTATCTGAGTTGTCGCGCTCCTATCCGGAACTCACACAAAAGCGTTGTCTGGTGTATCGCTCTCCTCGCCGCGACTCACACACAGGCGTAATCTGAGTTGCCGCGCGACTCACATACAAACGTTATCTGAGTTGTCGCGCTCCTATCCGGAACTCACACAAAAGCGTTGTCTGGTGTATCGCTCTCCTCGCCGCGACTCACACACAGGCGTAATCTGAGTTGCCGCGCGACTCACATACAAACGTTATCTGAGTTGTCGCGCTCCTATCCGAAACTCACACACAAGCGTTGTCTGATGTATCGCTCTCCTCGCCGGGACTGACACACAGGCGTAATCTGAGTTGTCGCGCGATTCACATACAAATGTTATCTGAGTTGTCGCGCTCCTATCCGGAACTCACACACAAGCGTTGTCTGATGTATCGCTCTCCTCGCCGCGACTCACACACAGGCGTAATCTGAGTTGCCGCGCGACTCACATACAAACGTTATCTGAGTTGTCGCGCTCCTATCCGGAACTCACACAAAAGCGTTGTCTGGTGTATCGCTCTCCTCGCCGCGACTGACATACAAACAGTGTAAGTTTGTGGCGCCCCTCGCCACGACCCACTAACGTAATCTGTTTTCTACAAATATGAAAGGGTTTTGTGCCATATAAAATGCAAAATTGTCTGGTGAGTAACATTGCAACAAGTCATTATAATTGTATATTGCGTCCTGTTAATGGTCGGTGACATCCGGATTCTCAAATGGGAATAGTTCACCATCAAGACAATTGTGGTTCTATCTATTCGGTGAGGGGGGCACCTGTCCTCCCGTGGTGCCTAGACTAGTGGTACGACCACTGTGATGAACTGTCTGTACCGTGTATGCCTTTTCAAATGACAAACTGTATAATTATTGAAATGCATATGTTGTTTTTAACATAATTATCTTCTGACATGGGGGAATACAATTATATTTCTATAGTCAAGTGCAAATGTAACTTAGCTGATTATATAAAATTAGTCAGTGTCGATTGAATCACTTACTTGCACTAGAGCGGCATCGGATTGACGCTCGCGGTAACATTATCGCACCATATCTGCACTGCTTTCGTATAAATGAGCACATCTTTTAACTGTCATCTCGTATTGATCGTGAAGCAATGATGTTTCTCGTTCATAGTTCCCCACGCGATTTTCTTGAATCGTAATATCTTGCACCGCGATGCACGATGGCTCAAGATATGAACATTATTGTTGCAATCTTGGAACTATATACATGTACATCTCGGTCCCCATAAGACGGATTAGGAATTATAGACGCGTAACTAATACTATGGACGTAGCGACAGAGGGAGTTGGAGGTAATTAACTCTCATCTTGACTTGGCCACCATTTTAAAAACATGGACAAAACATTATTAAGATATTTCTGACGAAACATACGATGAACCTATTCTGACGATGTGTTGTGTTTAAGCCAAACTGAATGATTTCACTTTTTTTGGTCATTTACTATACCGAATGGCCATAAATGAAACTCTCCAATCTTCATGGACGTGTTATCGTGTTGGTTTGGACACTTCCAGCAATGTGGGGGTCTTACCGTCTTATTGCGAACACGTACAACTGTGGTAATGGGTGGGGAGGGGAGGATGCCCGGCAATTACAATGTCATGGAGTGGCAACGTCGGTCTGCTTCATTTTATAATTTCACCCATACAGAGCCCCAGACAAACATGAGCAGACGACACTCTTCTATATGCTTATATATATGTGTGGGGCTTCCTGCAGGGTAATGGATGTTTTTTATTTTATGTCCTAAAAATTGTAAGCAACATTTATTTAAAAAAAATGATAAAAAATTGTTAGGCAATGCATTCTCTTATATATGCGAGGCGACCTATGGTCGACTCGCATATATAAGAGAATGCATTGGCACAGGGTAAAACATCCCGACTTACGACTGGATTTGATATGGCGGGTCACATATTTTATCTGGCATCCCACATTGCGTGATGAGTTGGAAGGACCACGTTGTACACCCTAAATTGAGACCATGTAGTCACTCTCTGCTTACAGCTTTTAACTGTCATCCAATATGGTAAGTGGAGTTGGCAGGAACACGTTGGACACACCAGTTAAGACCATGCATAGTCATTATCTGGTTATAGAGTTAAACTGTCATCCTGTATGACATGTGGTGATGGCAGGCCCGCGGTGTACACACTCAACCGAGACCATGTAGTCACTCCCTGCTTACCGCTTTTAACTGTCGTCCAATATGGTAAGTGGAGTTGGAAAGAACACATTGGACACACCAGTTAAGACCATGCATAGTCATTATCTGGTTATAGAGTTAAACTGTCATCCTGTATGACATGTGGTGATGGCAGGCCCGCGGTGTACACACTCAACCGAGACCATGTAGTCACTCTCTGCTTACCGCTAACCCTTTACCCAACAACACGACCAAAACCGGCCAAATAAAGCTTCAACAGCCTAAAATATCTTCGGTCTGTATCAATAAAACCATACAAATATGGATATCATTGGAACCGGCTCCTTGACCACATTGTGATAGTTACAGTTATGCCCTGTGCCAATGCATTCTCGTATATATGCGAGTCGATCATAGGTCGCCTCGCATATATACGAGAATGTATTGGCCTAAAAAAAAACACTTTTTACCATTTGTTCTTACATTCTTTAACAATTTTATAATTTGTAATGCGTTAAGCCAATGTATTCTCTTATATAAGATAAGATAAGATAAGTTTAATAGGCAAAACATCCTTATAAGGACAGTATGCAAACATATTAATATATAGTTGTACATTGAACAATACAATAAATGATATAATAATAGATGGTAATATATAACCATTTAAGTACAGCTGAATGTGCATAGGGTCGTCTCGTCTTCATTTATTCATTGCTTATGAGGCGAAGCTCATCGCGTGCGGAAAATAATTTTCGGATTATATGACATATTGAAGTGCATGAATTTGAAATATTGTTGGATAGGATTTTGACAAGCTGTTCAGTTGGTGTCATGTTTTCAAAGTCTGGGAACTGTGTCTTCATAAGAGTTATTAGTTCGAGCCGCGGTGTGCGGTAAGCACTACATTCCAAAAGAAAGTGTTTTTCATCTTCAATAGCATCATCGGAACAAAATATACATAGTCTTTGTTCCAATGCCGTCGGTGGTTGGGTGTGTCGTCCCTTTTCAATAGCCAGTTTATGATTACTTATACGCAGTCTAGTAAAACGATTCTATTTTCTATTGATGGTGTGTGAAGAAGATAAGGTTCTATTTCGTACTTAAGTTTGAAAAGTCGGTATGTTCGTAATTTATTACTTCCCGTTTTTGAGCATTCATCAGTGAGACTCTGTCTGAAATATATATAATAATCTTCAATAAGATTTCTTTTGAATTGACTCAGAACTGGACCCGGATTGTTTAGGTCTGCAATATTCCACCCCAGTGATTCTGCCGTTTTGAAGATTGATTTCTTAACCGATGCCACTTGTTGTTCCAACGCAGCATTACGGAGCAGATTACAGTCCGACCGTGAAATTATCTTAATTACATAAGATGAAAGTCTGCATGCCACGTCAATAAATAATGGATGGCTCCCTAACTCGGCGCGAACCGCGTTGTTCGAAGAAAATCTGCCGACTCCTAGTAACCGCTTACAATATTTTATGTGTACCTTCTCACATGGAAGGCGGTCGTGATTTTTAGTGGTTATTTCCACACCCCATATTTCGCTACCATATAACAATATCGGCTTAATTAATCTATCGAAGAGTTTTACAGAAGTCACCTATGGTCGACTCGCATATATAAGAGAATGCATTGGCACAGGGCCCTTCTGTTGGGTAAAGGGTAGTCACTCTCTGCTTACCGCTTTTAATGTGGTATTTGGTGTTGGAAGGAGCTCGTTGCACAGCCCAAACTGAGACCACGTGGTCATCCTGTGCTTACGTATTTTAACTCTAATCCTGTGTGGCATGTGAAGTTGAAAGAACAACGTTGCACACCTCCACTGATATAACGTAGTTATCATCGGCTTACAACTGTCATCCCGATTTTATCCAGTAACAATGTTGTATATATATCGTTCTTAGATCCACAAGCGTGTCTCTGTTATATTCATTTATTACACTCCTATGTGCGCTTTCCATTTAAAACGCCGTTACTTAAAAGAAGGTAATGTCACTAGTGAATTATGTCATTTCTCGAGACGTCATTGACGTTACGTCGCTTACTGATCTAGACTGAATTTGCTATGTTGATATTTCTCCACATCGGGACTTTCGTGCATTAATACTGGGTGTTTTAATCATAATTGGAGAACCAAATTGATGCAGAAGTGTAATAAATAGAGTAGTCAATTGGTTCCGAGAATTACGTTAAATAATTCACTCGATGCGAGAGACTGTTTGGTAAGAAACTCGTACGCCAATGCGCACTCGTTTCTTACCGACGTCTCTCGCCTCTTGATTACTCTCTATATATTGTCACATCTTGTGACGAGATGACGAACATATTGGCAGTATCGTTGGCAAACTTGCAAGTTGTATACCTCGGCTCATGTAAGACGGACCATGACTATCAACTGAGATAATGTCACCGTTATAAAATGATCACGCAGCCGCGTGGCGACATGGGTTTGTGAGTGCATAGCCATACACAATCAACTGATACAATAGCAGTTGGAAATTCCACACCATACTTTGATGGAATTGTTCTGATATCTTGATTTGCCAATCAGTAGCTGGTGTTAAATGTCGTTTTAAGCCAAACGTAGGCACTGTCCTACCCTTAAATGTGTTGGAAATAAATGGTCATCATTTGGGGGATATCAGTTTCGAAACAAATGTCCTTCTGTGTATTTAATCCTGCCCTGTACAGCCCTGTATGCATACTTAGAAGTTGGATATGCTTGGTGTTCTATGACACGGCGGTGGAGTGTCCATCATCCCTTTACCCAACAGAACTGCCCTGTGCCAATGCATTCTCTTATATATGCGAGTCGACCATAGGTCGCCTCGCATATATAAGAGAAATGCATTGGCTTAACACATATTAAAAATGATAAAATTGTCAAAGAATGTAGGAAAATATTATAAAAATTGTTAAATTTTGGTTTAGGCCAATGCATTCTCTTATATATGCGAGGCGACCTATGGTCGACTCGCATATATAAACGAATGCATTGGCACAGGGCATAACTGTAACCATCACAATGTGGTCAATGAACCGGTTCCAATGATATCCATATTTGTATGGTGTTATTGAGACAGACCGAAGATATTTTTGGCTGTTGAAGCTTTATTTGGGCGTTTTTGGCCGGTTTTTTGGGTAAAGGGTTAAAGTGCAGCTGCCTAATCAGCACATTTCGAGAAGATATGCATAATGTAAAGAGTGTGCGACACGAACAGTGGTTTGAGTGGCAGTGAGTCGAGTGATTCACTGTGAGCATGCGACGGGGTGGAGTTAGAACTGTTCTGGGAGATATAGGTTAACAATCGTACATATGGTTATAGACATTGCGTCGAGACTTGGGTGGTAAATTAAATGCGGTTATCGAAAATTCAGTTTCCTGACGTAATGCCTGGCGATTGCGTTGGTTTTTTGACAGAACATCTGCCGTCCTATCGACCCATTAAGCAGACACGTTACGTGTGTGTGTCGCAATCCTTAAGGCTCAAGACGCCTCGCGGTAAATACACCAATGTCCTTGCCCCATTGTAATCGGATTTATGCACGCCAATGTTCGCTTATCTCCTTCTAAATCGTACACCTTTGTGTTGGTTATCTGGTTTCGTGTGGGCCTTCCATGCTCGCCGTGATTCCAATATTATAAACATACAGACAGCCTCTCTATACAATAATTTAAGGTACCGTCCAATTTTCACATATATAAATTACTTGTGTAGAGGAGGACTGTGTGGTGTCAACATGTTTGTCAACAATATAGTGTTCGGTGACGATCGGATTAAGATATCGTGAGCTTCCCCGTTAGAATATGTGCCAGTGCGCGACATGAACATGATTGCAATCATTGCAGTGGACAATCCCACATACGTGTATCTCACTTGATTTTGTGAACAATTATATATAGATTGCATATATTAAAGGTAGCACAGATTACATTAGCGCTGTAACTAACCCATGTATATTGATATGCGTCATTTTGATTGCATGGACCGTTTTTATTAAACGACAAGTCTTCAGGCCAAGTCGCATTTTGAAAGGGTGTTGTCAGATTGTTCGTTGTATCTCTGGTTGTATCGGTAACAGTTGCCCGTATCATGAATAATCTTTTAGAAGTCAGCTATCACGGCAACCTGTATTTACAATGATACCAACTTAAATTGATATAATTGATATATCACGACAAAGTGAGCAATTCCATTGCTGATGATCGATCCTGTGCATGTACCTGATATTGAACACTTCCTGATAAACTGTCAGTTGTACTCAACCCAGAGAGCTGAACTGATGGATACACATAAATAATTTCAAATATATTCCCACAAAGCTCGTTTGATTGGTGACATCACGCTCAATGACAACGATAATTTCGTTCTCCTTGATGCAACCTTACATTTTACTAAATCGTCCGGAAGATTCTCGTGATTAATCAATAAACTAAATTTATGATATATGTATGAATTCAAAGTCATTCTATAAACCATTAAGTATAACATTCGAGCACAAACCCCCATGTCGGATATATAGACCACCCCTACCACATGCACCCCCAAGTATCACCCCTTAACGAACCACACGACCTGCATAGTAAACTTGCACCCAACACTTACCCCACCACCACACTATCACACACCAGTAATACCTAATAGTATAGTTAGTCATTTTCAATTATTATTGAATATATTCACCGTCATGCCAAACCTATCCTGTTTGAAATAATGTCTATATTTGTTGCTATATTATTATTTAGCCAGCGTCATAAGTAACAAAAAGTCGGCCAATAAGTAGAAAACGCGACCAATAAGTAACAAAAAGTCGATCAATAAGTAGAAAACGCGGCCAATAAGTCAAGGTGACGTAAGTGACGTTATACGTAATTAGCTCGATCGGCAAAGAATATTGGGTCGACGGAAGATAGATTTCAGTTGATTTCGGATGAATTACGGACAGTCACTATTTTTGCGTGTAAATATACATGTACGTGGATCAACTACATGTATCCGTATCAATATCATTGGAAACTGACAATACTGTGAAATTCCAAAAGTTTACAAGAATAAACATTGCTGGAATAATTGTTAATTTAATAAAATACACAATGGTATATCTGTGTAAATATATTCATCCTGTGAAACAATTATTACATTGTTGCTAATTAATAAAATACTTATTAATTGGTTGTTTCCACATTGACCGAGTTATGAGGCCTCGGTCTGTCGTAGTAGCCTTCGGCCTGTGGCCTCAGGCCAATACGACAGACCTCGGCCTCATAACTCGGCCAAAATGGAAACAACCAATTAATAACATATAATATAAAGCCCCCCGTATTTTCTATTACTTTAACATTTTAATACGGCCGGGCTATGATGGAATGAATTCACACAGCCAGACTACATATATAATGTTCTATATCCGCCACTACTTCAATACAAAACCTTCCCTATTCAACTCCATGGTTTTAATACGACTGTACCTTGGAATTCGCTGAAATACAGGCAGCCTCTCTACAGAGCTTTCCGCTTCATCCATGACTCCAATAGCACACTGAGTGCCATGTAATTACAGTCTATTCCCGTTTATAGAATTATCGCCGACATTTTGTCAGCTGAGATTGCTTTCGTCGATAAATTGTCGACATGATTCCATTCATTTGAGAACGAATTTGACAGTGATATGTCATCTGATATATCTCTCAATTGTGCGTACAGCGCGCATGCATGGACGCATTAGAGAAACACAGAGGCTTCCATAAAAATAGCATGCATGCGAATTAGCTCCGACTCCATTTACGCCGTCATGTGTTGTCTGCAACACGACTCCCTTTACTCCGTCATGTGTGTTGTGCAACTCGACTCCTTTACGCCGTGGTGTGTTCTGTGAAACTCGACTCCCTTTACGCCTTGACGTGTCGTTTGTACCTCGACTCCCTTTACGCCGAATGCACTGCGTGCACCTCGACTCCCTTGACACCGTATGTGTTGTGTGCATCTCGACCCCTTTACGCAGAATGCATTGCGTGGACCTCGACTCCCTTAACACCGTATGTGTTGAATGTACCTCGACTCCCTTAACACCGTATGTATTGTGTGCATCTCGACTCCCTTAACGCCGAATGAGTTGCGTGGACCTCGACTCCCTTAACACCGTATGTGTTGTGTGCATCTCGATCCCCTTTAGGCCGAATGAGTTGCGTGGACATCGACTCCCTTAACACCGTCATGATTGTGTGCACGTCGACTCCCTTTACGCCGAATGCATTGTGTGCACATCGACTCCCTTAACACCGTATGTGTTGTGTGCATCTCGACTCCCTTAACGCCGTCATTATTGTGTGCTCCTCTACTCCTTTAACACCGCCTGTGTTGTGTGCACCTCGACCCCCTTTATGCCGAATGCACTGTGTGCGCATCGACTCCCTTAACTCTTTTGCTGCCAAACGCGCATAAATGCGAACTTCGGAGACGCTGCCAATCGCGCATTTTTGCGAATTTGGTATGTAGTCTAATGTATGGGATATAACTCTATTCTTTCCGGCATGTTTGACAGTGTACAATGTATTTATCTATAGTACTGTTGCGCGCGAACAATTTAAAGCGACAATGTCCTCAAGGTCATGCTATTTCTGACGTTATGGGAGTACAGTCAGAGCCGGAATATTGCGTCATTGTTGTTAGCACGTGGTTATCAGTCGAAAATGGCTGCTCGCAAAAGACTCAGGACTGAAGAAGTTATTGTTATTACCTCTATACTCTAATGATCGAGGGGCGCCTGCGGCGCATAAGATACTTATACCTATTATTTATGTGGGCAGTAGCCTCTATATAGGGGCGCCTGCGGCGCATAAGATACTATGGGTGGCGGGATGGGGTGGTGGGTGGGTAACTAACCTTTATACTCTAATGATCGAGGGGCACCTGCGGCGCATAAGATAATTATACCTATTATTTATGTGGGCAGTAGCCTATATAGGGGCCCCTGCGGCTGCGGCGCATAAGATACTATGGGTGACGGGATAGTGTGGCGGGTGGGTAACTAACCTCTATACTCTAATGATCGAGGGTCGCCTGCGGCGCATAAGATACTTATACCTATTATTTATAATACACCTTTACTGGTTTTGAACAACCCTTGTCTATTGTATCGTTTTCCAGTGGTGATACCAGGCAAGTAACTCAATTATGCTGGTGAGTTGACCATGCGTACGCCTGCGTGACCCATATAATTCACATAAATCATCGTAAAACCCAATTTTCCTGAAATTCAAGATGGCCGCCAAGATCACGTGACTTATAAGGGGCGGAGCAGGGTCATATGTCCCCCTGCAGGTATATATACATATGGGTATGGTTATATATATATCTATATTTGGAATTGTACCTATCAGGGAATATTCAAGCAACAAAAGCACGAACTCAACAAAGTGCGCCATTGTATCCCATTTTGCTACAAATAGGTGGCAACTTGCATAAATCCAAAATGGACGCCAAGGTCACGTGATCTATTTATGTCCAAAGTGGGTTCATACAGGTAGCTCCCGTGTACCTTACTGTTGGACATCGTATAATTGGGTTGAAAATTAGAAAACAAACAACACACCCATTCATACCCACACAAAATGTACATATACAGGCAAATAGCCACTAATCCAAGATGGCCGCCAATGTCACGTGACCTTGGTGGGCGTGTCCACGGTGGCATTCGACAGGGTATACCTATGTATTTATACATGTGAAGTTTCAACTAATAATATTAGAAACTGATTGAGATATAATGTATTACCCATATATACCTGAAATACATGGATATATATGTACAGGATGCGTGGCACTGGGGGGTACGTCTGTGGTGGCGGGTGGCAGCGAAAGAGTTAACACCGTATGTGTTGTGTGCATCTCGACCCCCTTTACGCCGAATGCTTGGTGTGCACATCGACTCCCTTAACACCGTATGTGTTGTGTGAATCTCGACCCCCTTTATGCCGATTGCATTGTGTGCACATCGACTCCCTTAATACCTAACGTGTTGTGTGTAACTCGACACCCTTTGCTCCGAATGCTTGTTGCCCACATCGACTCCCTTAACACCGTATGTGTTGTGTGTACATCGACCCCCTTTACGCCGTATGTGCTGTGTGCACATCGACTCCCTTAATACCTAACGTGTTGTGTGTAACTCGACACCCTTTGCTCCGAATGCTTGGTGCCCACATCGACTCCCTTAACACCGTATGTGTTGTGTGTACATCGACCCCCTTTACGCCGTATGTGCTGTGTGCACCTCGACTCCCTTAACACCGTATGTGTTGTGTGCATCTCGACCCCCATTAACACCGTGTGCGTTGTGTGCATATCGACTCCCTTAACAACGTGTGCGTTGTGTGCACCTCGACCCCCTTTACGCCGACTGCATTGCGTGCACCTCGACTCCCTTAACACCGTATGTGTTGTGTGCATCTCGACCCGCATTAACACCGTGTGCGTTGTGTGCATATCGACTCCCTTAACAACGTGTGGGTTGTGTGCACCTCGATCCCGTTATAACCTTATGTGGTGTGTGCATCTCGACCTCCTTTACGCCGGATGCATTGCGTGCACATCGACTCCATTAACACCGTATATGTTGTGTGCACATCGACTCCCTTTACGCCGAATGCATTTCGTTAACCTCGACTCCATTAACACCGTATGTGTTGTGTGCATCTCGACCCCTTTACTCCACGATGTGTTGTTTGCGCATCTCGACTCACTTTACGCCGTGAATTGTTGTATGTACCTCGACTCCCTTAACACCGTCATGATTGTGTGCCCCTCGACTCCCTTTACGCCGAATGCATTTCGTGCACCTCGACTCCCTTAACACCGGATGTGTTGTGTGCATCTCGACCCCCATTAACACCGTGTGCGTTGTGTGCATATCGACTCCCTTAACAACGTGTGCGTTCTGTGCACCTCGATCCCGTTATAACCGTATGTGTTGTGTGCATTTCGACCCCCTTTACGCCGGATGCATTGCGTGCACATCGACTCCATTAACACCGTATATGTTGTGTGCACCTCGACTCCCTTTACGCCGAATGCATTTCGTTCACCTCGAGTCCCTTAACACCGTATGTGTTGTGTGCATCTCGAACCCCTTTACTCCACGATGTGCTGGTTGCACATGTCGACTCACTTTACGCCGTGAATTGTTGTATGTACCTCGACTCCCTTAACGCCGTCATGATTGTGTGCGCCTCGACTCCCTTTACGCCGAATGCTATGTGTGTGCACATCGACTCCCTTAATACCGTATGGGTTGTGTGCACAGCGAATCCCTTTACTCCATGATGTGTTGTTTGTGCATCTCGACGACGCCGTTAATTGTTGTACATACCTCGACCCCCTTAACACCGTATGTGTTGTGTACATCACGACACCCTTAACACAGTATGTGTTGCGTGCACATCGACTCCATTAACACCGTTTGTGTTGTGTGCACCTCGACTCCCTTTACTCCAAGATGTGTTGTTTGTGAATATCGACTCACTTTACGCCGTGAATTGTTGAATGTACCTCGACTCCCTTAACACCGTATGTGTTGTGTGCACATCGACTCACTTAACACCGTATGTGTTGTGTGCATATCGACCCCCATTAACACCGTGTGCGTTGTGTGCATATCGACTCCCTTAACAACGTGTGCGTTGTGTGCACCTCGACCCCCTTTACGCCGACTGCATTGCGTGCACCTCGACTCCATTAACACCGTATGTGTTGTGTGCATCTCGACCCCCATTAACACCGTGTGCTTTGTGTGCATATCGACTCCCTTAACAACGTGTGCGTTGTGTGCACCTCGATCCCGTTATAACCTTATGTGGTGTGTGTATCTCGAACTCCTTTACGCCGGATGCATTGCGTGCACATCGACTCCATTAACACCGTATATGTTGTGTGCACCTCGACTCCCTTTACGCCGAATGCATTTCGTTCACCTCGACTCCATTAACACCGTATGTGTTGTGTGCATCTCGACCCCCTTTACTCCACGATGTGTTGTTTGCGCATCACGACTCACTTTACGCCGTGAATTGTTGTATGTACCTCGACTCCCTTAACACCGTCATGATTGTGTGCGCATAGACTCCCTTAACACCGTATTTGTTGTGTGCATCTCGACGCCCTTAACGCGTCGTTATTGTGTACGCGTCGACTCACTTAACACCGTATGTGTTGTGTCGCCCGTCGACTCACTTAACACCGTATGTGTTGTGTACATCTCGACCCCCTTTACTCCATGATGTGTTGTGTGTGCATCTCGACTCACTTTATGCCGTTAATTGTTGTATGTACCTCGACTCCCTTTACTCCGTATGCGTTGTGTACATCTCGACCCCCTTTACTCCAAGATATGTTGTTTGTGAATATCGACTCACTTTACGCCGTGAATTGTTGCATGTACCTCGACTCCCATAACACCGTGTGTGTTGTGTGCATCTCGACCCCATTTACTCCATGATATGTTGTGTGTGCATCTCGACTCACTTTACTCCGTGAATTGTTGTAAGTACATCGACTCCCTTAACACCGTGTGTGTTGTGTGCATCTCGACACCCTTAACACAGCATGTGTTGCGTGCACATCAACTCCCTTAACACCGTATGCGTTGTGTACATCTCGACCCCCTTTACTCCATGATGTGTTGTGTGCATCTCGACTCACTTTATGCCGTTAATTGTTGTATGTACCTCGACTCCCTTAACACCGTATGTGTTGTGTGCATCTCGACACCCTTAACACAGCATGTGTTGCGTGCACATCGACTCCCTTAACACCGTATGCGTTGTGTACATCTCGACCCCCTTTACTCCATGATGTGTTGTGTGTGCATCTCGACTCACTTTATGCCGTTAATTGTTGTATGTACCTCGACTCCCTTAACACCGTATGCGTTGTGTACATCTCGACCCCCTTTACTCCAGGATATGTTGTTTGTGAATATCGACTCACTTTACGCCGTGAATTGTTGCATGTACCTCGACTCCCTTAACACCGTGTGTGTTGTGTGCATCTCGACCCCCTTTACTCCATGATATGTTGTTTGTGAATATCGACTCACTTTACGCCGTGAATTGTTGCATGTACCTCGACTCCCTTTACACCGTATGTGTTGTGTGCATCTCGACCCCCTTTACTCCAAGATATGTTGTTTGTGAATATCGACTCACTTTATGCCGTTAATTGTTGTATGTACCTCGACTCCCTTAACACCGTATGCGTTGTGTTGCATCTCGACCCCCTTTACTCCAAGATATGTTGTTTGTGAATATCGACTCACTTTACGCCGTGAATTGTTGCATGTACCTCGACTCCCTTAACACCGTATGCGTTGTGTGCAGCTCGAGTCCCTTAACGCCGTCATGATTGTGTTGTGCACCAGCTCGTCGCGCATTTGTAACTGCACGCATGAGATTCCACAAGAGATTTAATTATTTCATGTAAAACTAGAATACGGTGTAAGTACATCAAAGATCGTGGCGTTACTGCATTATCAGTATCGCGTGCATGCGGCCATAAAGACTCCACTGCACAGCCATAAAACGCCTTTGAGGTTTGCAGTCCTATCGACCAGTTGATTTGATTCGCTCGTTCATATGCACGCAGCTAGCACCGCATGTACCCATGGGCGGGTTCTGGTCCGACCGGTCAACACTAATATAGCACAGAGTGTGCAGATTTAATCGGTTGACTCAGTTGGTCATGAGCCATAAAGATGTATACGTGTAGGAGGCCGTGTTGCGGAGTCCGCCTTGAATTCAGAAATACAATTATGTCGAAGTCCGGCATATTCCTATACAGTACCATTACAGTCAGACCATTACAGTCAGACCATTACAATCAGACCATTTACAGTCAGACCATTACAGTAAGACCATTACAGCCATACCATTGTAGTCAGAGACCATTACAGCCAGACCATTACAGTCAGACCATTACAGTCGGACCATTAAAGTCAGACCATTACAGTCAGACCATTACAGTCAGACCATTACATTAATACATATTAGAGTCAGACCATTACATTAAGACAAATTAGTCAGACCATTTCAGTCAGACCATTTCAGTCAGACCATTACAGTCAGACCATTACAATCAGACCATTGCAGTCAGACCATTACAGTCAGACCATTACACATGTTACGCGTCACGGGGACTTAACTAAATAGCAGGGAATTATAATCAGGGTCTGCACTGGACCGAAAGTCACTTTTGCCAATTAATTTGCCAAATGAAAATATTGTTTGCCAAATTATTTTAGCATTTGCCAAATGCTATCCCTGATGGTATCATTTTCTGCAACCTTAAGTCTTATGTTTCGATTTATTATACTCACATCTATATTGTGGTTTATCATACAACAATAAGCCAAACACCGATTTGATTGACCAATATTGTTCAACTTTCTTGAGAAATTAAAAAGTGACTTGCCAAAACTTTTGCGAAATGAAAATATTTTTTACCAAATGTGAATTATGTTTGCCATTGGAAAATTTGGCAAGTGGCAGCGCGAACCCTGATTATAATAACCCCAAGACACGTGACAGCAGTGACAGCATATCACAACTATGGGAAATGGCGGAATTCCTATACAGTTACGATTCCGCAGTTCCTCGCCATTGTCTCTCGCATTGCTAAATGCACAGAGTGTTTATACATTTTGAGATCATGACTTGGGTAATAAACTAAAAAAAGCGTATAGGTAGTGTCCATAACTGACCAATAATAACCTTCGTGTAACACATATAATATTATTACATATGCTCAAGTATTCCAAAAGTTAATACCCGGTTGTGTGATTCGCGAAAACGAAACCGAAAGGAGTTATCTGCCAATATGTGTGCGCTTTGACGCCATCCTGGCGGGACTGCTTAAATAAGCTACATGTACACATGCAGGCGGCAATTTGAATAACTGTGAAATCGTTTAGATCCTGCAACGCGAGCCTGCTTAATTTTATGATGTTAATGAGGCTAATAACACTAAGCCACCTCTCCTTGCGAGTGGAATATTCTAGCTGATATCTGAAGATTTCCAAAATGAATGATATGCCCAGTTTAACACATCCATATTGTAAAGTTCGAACTGCTGGTCGCCTTGACCGATAACCATAACATGTTCGACTTTTGGTCTAAAGGGCACATTTCACACAAAAATACTGGCTGAAAACTATGAGAACAATTAAAACGTATGTATTGATATAACATTATCAACTAAATATATGTCAGGCATGTTATTTACATCTGTTGAAATATATTTGCGAAAGTTTGAAGCGAGGAACAGCCAAACCCAAGTCCACATTGTCGTCACGTTCATGCATGTGATGCGGATTTAGCTACCACATTCGGCCTGGGTGGTGGTAATAAGTAATCTACGATTGTCTGTGCTTGTGGAATAATTCGGAATATGTAGTCAGAAGGGATACTTCTTTGATGTCGACAATGAAGTTATGTGCCAAGTGGCTAGAATCTTCGTCTTCTATGATGATAATTGTATCTGATTTTATTACCAATATTAACTGGACGCCCACGACATCGGAAATACACTTTAACCCTTTGTATAATAAATGTATTTTCCAAGTATGTTAACAATTGTATATTGCTGATTTGGAGGGATGATAATGTTACAAAAGCAGGCGACAGTTTTTATGGTATTTTATGCCACCGACATATCTTGTTGTAGTGTTACCTGACTTATATACTATGTTATTTTATGTCGCCGACGTACCTTGTGTTATCTGACTTATAATATAGTTTGTCATGCAACGACGTACCTTGTTGTAGTGTTGCCTGACTTATACTATGGTATGTTATGCCAAGACGTACCATGTTGTAGTGTTATCTGACTTATACTATGGTATGTTAGTTTAAACATATTTTATTAGCACAAATAGCTAATTGGATTGGGGCACAAGTTATTGCTAACTTAATGACGCCCCTTTCCAACAAACAATGCACAATTAACAAAGGAGTTAGGCTCCATGCCTGCAATACATATAATATAACTTGTATGCTATATCAATTAAGCTACTATGGTATGTTATGCCACGACGTACCATGTTGTAGTGTTATCTGACTATACTATGGTATGTTATGCCATCGACGTACCTTGTTGCAGTGTTCTATGACTTATACTATGGCATGTTATGCTACGCCGTACCTTGATGTAGTGCTCTCTGACTTATACTATGGCATGTTATGCCACGCCGTACCTTGATGTAGTGCTCTCTGACGTATACCATGGTATGCTAGACCACGACGTACCATGTTGTAGTGTTATCTTACTTATAATATGGTGTGTTATACCATCGACGTGCCATGGTACCTTGTGTTATCTGACTTATAGTATGGTATGTTATGCCACGACGTACCATGTTGTAGAACTATCTGACTTATAATATGATATGTTATGCGACGACGTACCGTGTTGCAGTGTTATATGACTTATACTTTGGCATGTTATGCTACGCCATACCTTGATGTAGTGCTCTCTGACTTATACTATGGCATGTTATGCCACGCCGTACCTTGATGTAGTGCTCTCTGACGTATACCATGGTATGCTATACCACGACGTACCATGTTGTAGTGTTATCTGACTTATAGTATGGTATGTTATGCCACGACGTACCATGTTGTGGAACTATCTGACTTATAGTATGGCATGTTATGCTACGCCGTACCTTGATGTAGTGCTCTCTGACTTGTACTATGGCATGTTATGCCACGCCGTACCTTGATGTAGTGCTCTCTGACGTATACCATGGTATGCTATACCACGACGTACCATGTTGTAGTGTTATCTTACTTATACTATGGTGTGTTATGCCATCGACGTGCCATGGTACCTTGTATTATCTGACTTATAGTATGGTATGTTATGCCACGACGTACCTTGTTGTATAACTATCTGACTTAAATTTTGGTATGTTATGCGACGACGTGCCTTGTTGTAGTGTTATCTGACTATACTATGGTATGTTATGCCTCGATGTACCATGTTGTAGTGCTATCTGACTTGTACTATGGTATGTTATCCCACGACGTACCATGAAGTAGTGTTATCTGACTTATACTATGGTATGTTATGCCACGAAGTACCATGTTGTATTGGTATCTGACTAATCATATGGTATGTTATCCCACGACGTACCATGAAGTAGTGTAATCTGACTAATAATATGGTATGTTATCCCACGACGTACCATGAAGTAGTGTAATCTGACTAATAATATTGTATGTTATGCCACGAAGTACCATGTTGTATTGGTATCTGACTAATCATATGGTATGTTATCCCACGACGTACCATGAAGTAGTGTTATCTGACTTATACTATGGTATGTTATGCCACGACGTACCTTGATGTAGTGTTATCTGACTTATACTATGGTATGTTATGCCACGACGTACCTTGTTGTAGTGTTATCTGACTTATACTATGGTATGTTATGCCACGACGTACATTGTTGTATTGTTATCTGACTTATAGTATGGTATGTTATGCCATCGACGTACCATGTTGTAGTGTTATCTGACTTGTACTATGGTATTTTATGCAATCGACATATATTGTTGCAGTGTCACCTGACTTATACTATGGTATGTTATGCCACGACGCACCATGTTGTATTGTTATCTGACTTATACTATGGTATGTTATGCCATCGGCGTACCATGTTGTAGTGTTATCTGACTTATAATATGGTATGTTATGCCATCGACGTACCATGTTGTAGTGTTATCTGACTTATACTATGGTATGTTATGCTTTCGACGTACCTTCCTGTCGTATTTGTCCTACCGGAATGAGACACAACCGCGATTGCGTTTCCACACTTACATGGACTGGATCAATCTTTACTCTCTAATAGTAGATTTCCTACACCTTATTTCAGACAGCACACAAAGCTAGGAGTGAGCAGCGTTTCCTCTCTGCAGTGCAGTGTGTATACGATATAATGAAAATAATGAGTATATACACATAGAATACACCCATAGTAGCCGATAATCCACATTTTCGCCACGAGAGGAATTGTGGTTTTAGCCACGAGCCTTTTGGTGAGTGGTTAAAAACCACAATACCACGAGTGGTGAAAATGTTGTACTCTCGGCTACTATGGGTGTATTTTATTTATGCATTAATTTTTATTTTTTTTGTGTGTGAAATCAACTAATCCGCTGTTTACCTTTAATGTGTATCCTCACCGAGAGGCACAAACACGACGCTATAAGGAATGTGCGTCATGCGTAGTGGTGCACACATTTACGTCATGACGTCAGCCTGATTCTGATCCATCAGTCACTTGATATTACCATTCATATCATTTTCCTAGTTCATATAACACTAGAATGCTACATTGCTAATTGATAGATTGACAATCTCCAATTTTAAATGAATGTAACATAAGAAATAGTTTGCTAACAACGATGTAGCTCCACTATGGGTATTTTCGCTTAACACTCGAAATCACGTTTGAAAATTTACACCCACAGTAGAAATTTATACCCACAGTAGGAAGCTGTATACCAACAATAGGGTGTAAAGATGAGATTTACGAAATAAGTGTTATACGCACAATAGAATAGGCAATTATGGTATATAAGAAAGTTAGCTATGAAAAAAAATCATGATATATATGTCGTATATATTGCATCGTCTACATTAGCAATGTTACAAGTAACAATGCATTTTACTCTAAATTTAGTAAATGTAATTTGTTTCGTATATTATGCATATGTTGAATTTGTAATGTAATACTATATGTCTTTTGTGTATGTGCATCCTTGTATATGTGTTAAAGCGTTGTTACAACGTAATGGTGAATATGCAAATAAACAACTAAATTCCAACAGCACACGAAGTTTGAAATGAGCAGCATTTACACCATTTATTTCAGTGTGTAAAGGTGATAGCAGGCGAAGATTTGAATGAGCAGAGTTTCGATTGTTTATTGCAGTGCGTATATATGATATAACGTGAAGCTTGGAATGTACAGTGTGTATGATTTATTATATCACATGAAGCTTATAATTTGCATCGTTTACACTCTTCGTTTAAGTGTTTAACACAAGCTTATAATGCGCAGCGTTTACACTCTACTTTTCCAGGCCATGCGCACGGGTGTAGATATAAAACAATATGTGATCCTCCGTAGGATAGGGTATCATATAATATGTGATCCCCGTCTCAGGAGTCACTCGTGGCTCTATTGAGGCAGGATCATATATCAAAATGGCAGGATATGGTGATCCCACGAAAAGGGGATCACCATATCCTCTCATTTTGATATGTGATCCTAAAATAAGAAAATATTTGTATTAACTAAATAACGGAGATATTTGAGGAAGTTTTTTTGACGAAATACCGGAAATATTTGAAAAAGTGTTTTAAAAAGCGTATAATTTATGATATCACATGTAGTTTATACTGCGCAGCGTTTACACACGTCGTTTCAGTGTGTATAATTTATGATATCATGTGAAGCTTGGAATGTGCAGCGTTTACACTCTTCATTTAAGAGCGTGTGATTTATGATATCATATGAATCTTAGAATGTACAGCGTTTACACTCTTCATTTAAGGGCGTATGATTTATGATGTGACACGAAGCTTAGAATGTGCATCGTTTACACTCTTCATTTCAGTGCGTATGATTTATGATGTAACACGAAGCTTAGAATGTGCAGCGTTTACACTCTTCATTTCAGTGTGTATACGTTATGATATCACGTGACGCGCTTGGAATGCGCAACGTTTCCGCGACGGAAGCGTTAATGATAATCTAAGTGCTAATTTGTTCTCTATTCCAGATTAATCGGTTCACACTCCGTCCACCCCGAGGCAATGAATCGAACACATCCTTACAAATGCCCGGGAAGCCAAACAAGAGAAGAGCGATCGGAGGAATGGAGTACGTCGTCTAGAGAAAATCATTCGGGGGATAATAATGACGCGAACGTGGAGAGGCGCTAATTGCTCACAGGGCCTGATTAAAAATGAATTCGGGCGTATTTACGGAACACCGTTTGCCGATAAATGCCTCTTGTTAAGTTAAATGATCGGAAAGCCAAAAGTCGTTCATCGATTGGCTAAATAATAAAGACGTCATGGATAGGGACCCGCCTCTTAAGCATACTCCATCGGATGTTGGACATATGTCGTCTTCTTGGAGTTTTGTGACAGCCCCTGATGGACGTACTATATCAACTTCTGGAAGTTTTGTAACAGTACCAGAAGACGGCTCGTGGCGACATAGCACGTGTACACGTGACAGCGCGACCACGCCTAGCAGCCCGACTGATACACCGATCCCACCGTCTACTGACCAAAGCGACATGGAACAGCAGCCGCACGGGAGGACGATCAAGTTCAAGGACGTGAGGAGTAGCGATGATGAGGAAAATGTGTGGGTTAAAGACCCGCGATTCCGACAATCTCAAAGTGATGACAAGGTTGGTGGTATTTCTCGAGGTGGATCACGGAAGTCGCGCGACGATAAAGAAAAAAAGGGCTTAGTTTCATCAGGATGTGCAAAGGATTATGGTTCGGTGAAAACCGGAAGTGAGAGTCCGAGTCGGGCGGCCCTAAGGAAGTTAGATATAAAAAATCAACCAGAAGCGAAATGTTCAACTTCCGATTCGAAAGTGGTTGATTCTGGGAAGAAAGATATTCCCCCGAAAACAGGAATGAGTGTTTCTAAGTCTTTTTCTATTAACGGAATAGGTCCAGTGACGCCCACAACGCCATCTGATGGCTCATTTCGGCGATCGGAATCCGCCAACACATTCGATAAACCAAAGAAGAAAGGTGGTGCTAAGGCTTTCCTTTTAGAAAAGGTAAGTTACATTTCAACTATGCTGTGGGGTGTATATGCATATGGTCAACTGGGCTACGACGTTTCGTGAATAATAGATGTTCGCTAGTAGAATAATATGCACTCCAGAAATCCATTTTGTATACAACATTCTAATTATGATAGTTATCACTGTATTTGGAAAAAAAACATCAGTAAAAGGTAAAACATAGTTAGTTTCCCGCAATGGCCACTCAACGTTGACTCAAGTTATCAGAATCCTCACTCGCAATCCACATTGCAGCGCACTCGGATTGTCTAGATGTTAATATAATATGAAAATAGAAACACATATATGATTACAACGGAAACGTTCAGACAATAGTCACACATAAACTAGACACGTATACACGTGTAGCTGTTGTTTAGAGAGTTTACACTGTAGTTTAATAATTGATGTGTTCAGAAGATATCGTATCAGGGTGAAATGCAAAGGCTGACTAGATTATTTCCATAACGTCTCCTTTGTAGCAGCGATATTTTACTGTAAGCAGCATATAAGGTAGAATTTAATAGTGGTCGAAACCTGTGGTAAGTACCCAACTTGCCAATTAAGTTACCAAACTCCAGGCGGAGTTATCCAACGCTGTTGTACATATTGTGACATATGTTGCTCCCTGGAACAAAAGTCCAACAGCTGCCTACTTTCTACCTCACATTTGACTGAACTTACCAGTCAATATAATTACAGAGTGGGTGTTAGGTTACAGCGTAGGTGTTAGGTTACAGAGTGGGTGTTAGGTTACAGAGTGGGTGTTAGGTTTTGAAATTTCACGGGTTTGGAACCCGAGAGGGAACCGTTTGTCCACTTATTTTGGAAGTGCATGCATTCCCGCATAAGGGTCTGGTTAATGGGTGTAGCTGGTTAATGGGTGTAGCTGGTTAATGGGTGTAGCTGGTTAATGGGTGCAGCTGGTTAATGGGTGTAGCTGGAAACTGGACACCACCAGCGGAGATAAAGGAGACACTAGACGCCTTTTCACAAACCAGAACAGTTATCAGGACAAATTTACCGTTTGATGATGATGGTTTGCGCCTTTTCACAGACCAGAACAGTTATCCGGACCAATTTACCGTTTGATGATGATGGTTTGCGTATTTACAATTTCCCGTCAACAACAACAGTTTGGTTGTCTGTGAAACACAATCATGCGCTGAGCACCGCTTGATGTCGCGGTACTATTTGTTTTGTTACCCAATAGTAGAGTTTTACTTCGTAAATCATTGGGATTTAGAATTAACTGGTTAACCCCAATTTCGCGTTTGTAACGCCACACAGAACTGTTGCCCGCCCTGAATGAACTGTTGTCCGGTTTGCAATCACGGTCAGCTTTCGTGACGTCACGAGTGAACTGTTGCCTGACCCGAGCGAACAGTTGACTGGCTCCGAGCGAACTGTTGACTGGCCCGAACGAACTGTTACATGGTTTGCAATTTCCGTGACGTTTCGGCTATTTCCGGAAATTTCCGGTTTCGTTTATTAATTATACCGGATTTCCGCATTGTCACTGTCACCTGATTATATACAAGTAAATGTATTGGGTAACAAGGCAATTATTTCATGTGTCTTTTGGGAACAGTCAAAATTGTTGTCCCGATGTATCAGCCTTGGGCAACAGTTCGATAATCATTCCTGATACCTCGGGACAACAATTTAGACTGTTCCCAAAAGACACATGAAATAATTGCTTACTAATGCTGTACGAAGAAGACAAAATCAGCGACCACATGTGGCACGGGATGTTCGATTAAATATCAGAATATAGGATATAATATAACCCCATATTCCATAATATGTCAAATTTAGCAAATTATCGAACTAAGAGATACAAGGAAAAAGCGAAATAAGAAATACAAGGAAATTGCGGAATAAAAAATGCAGCGAAATGGCGAAATAGAGAGAAATCAAGAGATAGGAATTTAGTATTATTAACTAAATAACGGACATAATTAGTATTATTAACTAAATAACGGACATAATTAGTATTATTAACTAAATAACGGGGATAATTGAAGAATTGTTTTAAAGTGATGTGAAACACTCCTGTAGGGTGATAACATATAAATGTAGAATACTCTTGTTCAAAGTAGTTATTTATTCAAATATAAATCAAAATTTACAACACACACCGTCATTCTTATATATAAATTAAATTCAATGATTTTCGTTGGCGAAATCATTTGCGTTGGTTTATCGCCGTTGTTTGCGTCCCGAATCGAGATGTATAAATATTTACAATTGCGCGTTGTTCAGGCGATGTTTTCTATGGAATGGTGTGTTCGATTTCGTTGAGATTTTCGGCGATGTTAGTATAATTCTACATTCCTCCAGTTGGCACAGTGCCTGAGTACTAACTTATCAGTGTCATGCACCCGAACAAGTCCATAATATGTCCTTAACTAAATAATGGAAATATTGGAAGAAGTGTTTTAAATCGCCCGAACTTCCACATTAAGCACCCGTTCACAGTAACATTATATTCTGTTCGCCTTGATGATATATTTAGGCTCATGTCGTACAAGTATGTGGTGATACAACACACCTAGTTGATTGAATGTATATTTACAATAATACAAATCGAATCCCTATCCGATATGGCAGTGAGGACATTAGGGTTACATTTAGAATGTGCGCATGACTTGGTGACGTATTACCATAACCGTTATCGTAACTTATATCCGTGAGTTTTGCGAAACATACCATATGTATTCCATAATGTGCACCAATTAATAATTGGGCCCTGCGAATTTTAGAACTAAGGTCAAACCGAATCTTGAAATATAGAATCAGAATCTTGGTTCGAATCGAACTGAACCTCGAACATAGAACTGGATTGCCGACCGCGACTCAGTGATAGTGGGCAATTACAGAACAAAGTTAGGTAACATAGTAAAATTAACATGATATTGTCATGGATATGTCCAACTAACACATGGGCGAATACCATGGAAATACGACTGTAAGATCCCTGCGGTGTTTTTTCTGCTCATTTTGCGGGGACCAAGTTTAAGGTTCGACACATGTCAACATGAATCCCGATCAAAGGTTTCGAATGGTTCGCAGAGCCCTAATAATAACAGTTGTGGGTTTCGGTTTTATCGATCGACCCCTTTGTTGTGTATTAATTTCATTCCCGCAAATTGACCTGCATTCGTTTAGATGGTGGGAGTCAGAATCAATTATGAGATGATCGTTTTGAGATTCCGTCTGAGAACTATTGAGTTTGATCGCCTTAGGCGCACAGACACTCTCATCAACATGGTTCGCACGCGATGTCGTCCGTACAACACAACGGCTTTGAATTGCGATACTATACGGGTTTCTATCGAGGTGGTTAGCTAATGTGCGAATTCTTACCACACCTTATCTTAACCCTTTACCCACCAAACGGTCAAAAACGCCCAAATAAAGCTTCAACAGCCTAAAATATCTTCGGTCTGTCTCAATAACACCATACAAATATGGATATCATTGGAACCGGTTCATTGACCACATTGTGATGGTTACAGTTATGCCCTGTGCCAATGCATTCTCTTATATATCCGAGTCGACCATATGTCGCCTCGCACATATAAGAGAATGCATTGGCCTAAAACTAATTTTTTTTAACACTTTTTACCATTTTTTCTTACATTCTTTAACAATTTTCTAATTTTTTCTTACATTTTTTAACAATTTGTATAATATTTATCTACATTCTTTGACAATTTTATCATTTTTAATATGTGTTAAGCCAATGCATTCTCTTATATATGCGAGGCGACCTATGGTCGACTCGCATATATAATATAATGCATTGGATCAGGGCCGTTCTGTTGGGTAAACGGTTATCAACACCGCGTGGTCCCATCAAACTGCTGCATGTTATAGGTATTCCAGAAGAAACTAACATAATATAATTATGCCATATGTTATTTCCTGTTATGATTCTGGTATGGCAAACTGATGTTGTATATACAATGTGCCGTCATTGTCTTTACTGCATGTCAATGTGAGGTTTTAGGTCAATACGATCCATCTGACAACCAGCTAGTGTCTGCATTTACGAAACATTCATGAACATGCTATTTTAAAATATTTTAATTATGGCTGCTCAGGTGTTTGCAAAACGACATGCATAGGCCGTAAAAGTGACATCTTTAGAAAACTATAGCTGTTTATTTCCTTCCCATCATCCGTTTGGTCTATTAATATTATTATATATTCATTTAAGAAACACATTATACAGCAATTAGTTTCAATGCGCAATTACATACACAAATATATACAAACAAGATAACATCGCGCATATTTACGCATAAAAAAGCAATACAAGCTTCACCGATATATATGGCAGATAATTCGGAAAGATGACTGAAATTGGACCTACAATGAACAATAAAATATCCACTAGATTAAAAGACCTGATTAAAATATTAATTTAAATATTAATTTCCAACTATAACGGATAAGCCTAAAAAAGTTAAAATAACAGATGGTGCACTTATAACGAATAACACATTCTGAACAGGTGAGTTTTAAGAGCTGTTTTAAAAGATGATACTGAGTAAATCTTCCTCATATCAACGGGTAGGCTGTTCCAAATAGAAACTGAGACATTTTGGAATGAGCACTTTATCAGCACCATATAAAATGAGCAGGACTAACCAGCATTGTAAAACCTTATCCTGACCACTCAACAGGTGGGGGGGGGGGGGGTATCGCGGCTAAAGCGACCACATTATACATGTAGGAAACAGCGGAACTTCAACTAAATTGTACTTCCAAGAACTGATATAACTGGTATACCACAATACGCTAGTAAAGCATTAGCTCGTCGTTCTCGCATACCAAATATTATTTCAGAAATGTCATTGCCGGCCATATTTATATTATGGATTTTACAGCCGTGAACGCATTAAAGACATATTATGTACGTGTTCGGGTGCGTGAAACTGATAAGTTAGAAACCAGAGGCTATGCCAACTGGAGGAATGTAGCATTATACTCAAATCGCCGAAAATATGAAGCAAATCGACCGTACCACTCCATAGAAAACATCGTCTGAACTACGCTCAATTGCAAATATTTAATACTCGATTCGGGACGCATCTATTGGCGATAAACTAACGAAAACGATTTCGCCACCGAGAGTGACTGCATTTAATTAATATATAAGAATGATGGTGTGTGTTGTCAATTTTGATTTAATATTTGTAAAAATTACTACTTTGAACAGGATTATTCTCCATTTATATTTGATCACATACCGGAGTGTTTCACATCGCTTTACATGTGTTCGCTAATGATTTAATTTATTCGCGCAGTTTGTTAGATTGCTATGCAACTTATATCTCATATATGATGTCGAGACTTTAGTTGGAATATTATCGAGTATAGGGATATGATGTCAAGACTTTATTGTTTTATATTATCGTGTTTATGAATGTTCACGCATCCTCGGTGATCGAGTCAATTCTAGATCCCGTGTATCATGCTATCGTAGCGTAACCATGCGCCAATGTATTGGCCTAACAATTGTTTCTCATTTTTTTATAATTTTTTCTTACATTCTTTAACAATTTTTATCATTTCGTTTATGATTTGTTATAATTATTTCTTACATTGTTCAACAATCTTTATCATTTTTTATAATGTGTTCTTACATTCTATAACAATTTTACCGTTTTGTTCTGATAATCTTTAAAAATGTGATGTTTTATCATTTGTTCTTACATTCCTTAACAATTTTGTATAATTTTTTCTTCCATTCTTTATAATTTTTTTTTTTATCTTACATTATTTATTTCTTACATACTTTAACAAGTTTTTATCATTTTCTTAATTTTATTTTACACTCTTTAACATTTATAACAAAATAACATCAAATTTGTTAGGTCAATGCATTCTCTTATATATACGGGGCGACCTATGGTCAACTCGCATATAAGAGATATTAATATCCATCCCTTAATTAACACCATTTCCGATTGGACAAAAGCCGCCACGTGATAGTCCTGGAAAAGTCATATTGGACTCCCGAAAGTCATATTGGACTCCCGACTGTACAATATCACTTTTTTATTGGGACTCCGTGACGTCACGAATTAACTCTATTGCGAAATGAATCGGTGAACTTGTGATGCGCGCGCAACACTGATTGAATTTAGCAGACGTTTCACTTCCCCATTGAGTTTTGTTTTCGTGTTTATTTTTCCAAATCATGCTTTCTGATGATCAATATACAGGCTTTTATAGAGAATTAAGTGCCGACAAATACCAAAAAAATAACCACAACAGTTTTATTCCCAAAATTTGGATAAACATACAGATGGATAATACAAATGTCATTATGCAATGTTGTTTACAGTATGAGTTTTTCTTGTACTCGTCCAGGTTGTGGTGGAAAGTCATATGACTTTTCACCACAACCTGAACTCGTACAAGAAAAAACACATACTGTACACAACATTGTATAATAACTTTATAATAACGTCCTCATATCAACCTTTTAAACGAGCTCTTATTGCGTCGCTAACATCTCTCACGTTATCGACGCTGTCCGAACACCAGTTTTATAAGATTCTTGTTAATTGGAGAAAATAAGTGTTAAATAATAATTTGGTTGCCTTCAACACATATTGATCACATGATACCAGAATCGTGTTCCAATCGGTAAATTAATAATTAGTTTCCCAAATAATTGTCATATTTGCATGGAACTATGTTGTCTACTTATTATATATCACATTGCATCGCATTAACTCGGTGATATTATTAAATTCATTTAACAGATATGTATGTCGGTAAGTTAGACACCGCTGGTAGAAATTGCCCTTAGAGCAAATATATAGTTATTTCTGGCACATGGCCTTATTTAGCAAACATTGTTGTAAATATCCACTATTTTCTTGGATCTTCTGTCGACCCGGGAATTGCTAGTGTAATGAATTACGTCCGACATCAGATCATTTCCTCGAGTAAGTACAACTTCTCCTATCGTTCTGTAAAAGACACCAGCGCGATATGATTTAACAGATATAACTAGTAATGCACCTACCGACTGAGCCACCGGGGGCCCCAGCGCGATATGATTTAACCGATATAACTAGTAATGCACCTACCGACTGAGCCACCGGGGGCCCCAGCGCGATATGGTTTAACCGATATAACCAGTAATGCACCTACCGACTGAGTCACCGGGGGCCCCAGCGCGATATGGTTTAACCGATATAACTAGTAATGCACCTACCGACTGAGCCACCGGGGGCCCCAGCGCGATATGGTTTAACCGATATAACTAGTAATGCACCTACCGACTGAGCCACCGGGGGCCCCAGCGCGATATGGTTTAACCGATATAACTAGTAATGCACCTACCGACTGAGCCACCGAGGGCCCCAGCGCGATATGATTTAACCGATATAACTAGCAATGCACCTACCGACTGATGAGCCACCGGGGCCCCAGCGCGATATGGTTTAACCGATATAACCAGTAATGCACCTACCGACTGAGCCACCGGGGGCCCCAGCGCGATATGGTTTAACCGATATAACCAGTAATGCGTGACGCTAGCCATCATTTGCCAATTGTATTATTAAAGTACACGACCTTCGTAATTCAAATCACACCAACGTGTAATTATCCATGATTTATATTACGTACTTTACAGACATCGCATTCCGCGGCTACTATGCCTGACTCAGCCTGAGCGTGTGCATATCATACTAGATGGATCCTGTACCATGCAATGTATCTCTACTCTGGCTACGCCATTATACACGTCACATGTTCAAAACGATTTGGTCTTTTGTCGGGGAACATTATAACAATGAGAACGCGATATATGTATTAAGTTGTCAACTGAAATTGTTGGATTACCGTCCGTCCGCTCATATATCTCAGTCGTGTGTTATCAGATGTAATATATGTTCCTTAAAAGCATGTGATTGTCAAAACACGATATTGCACCATTAGATGACTTCGGATGAATTACCGACAGTCACTGTTTTTTATGAGTAAATATAAATGTACGTGGGTGAACTACATGTATCCGTATCAATATCATCCCCAGTGGAAATTGACAGTACTGTTAAATCACAAAGTTCACAAGAATAAAAAATTGCTGGAATAATTGTTAATTTAATAAAACACACAATGGTAGGCTATATCTATGTTAATATATTCATCCCGTGAAACAATTATTGCCATTGTTGCTAATTAATAAAATACTTATTAATTGGTTGTTTCCACATTGACCGAGTTATTAACTCGGACAATATGGAAACAACCAATTAATAACATTTAGTATTGCCGAGCTTTGGGACCATATCGTTAGTTTGGATGCGACTCTATAGCCGATTCATCATGATGCACTAATAATTTCATTCATTAAGTTTTGCAGACATTACTATGCAATCAATATCCCTACTTAGCCGATTAATTATGTTGTGATAAAAATCCAGTCACCAAGCTGTTTATACATAACTGCGGTTTATATGTATCATAAACTTTCCTTGTGATATCCTGTCAGACTGTCTGTACGGTTTATATTGTCCATTATAAAACTGGAGGGTTTATGTCGACCATTATATAGCTTGCTGTGTGTGCTTGAGATGAGCCGTATAATGAATCAATCAAGCCATCGGCGTAAATAATACAAATCTCCACGCAACGAGAGCTGATTGGCGCTAAATTATACAGCGCCACCTATTAATGGGGGAGGTAATCATCAGAAATTTATTTATAGGGTTAGTCATGCGCACAGTTGATTGATAATGGCGATTTATGTCTTGTATAATCGCAGTTGAGTGTCACTCAAAAGACGCCATGTGTGCGAAGGACGGATAGTGTAACAATTGTTCATTTGCTTCCGATGTGATTATATCTCATAACCAGGGATTAAATCTCATTATCAGTGATTAGATATCATACTCACTGGGTGAACCATGGTGGCTCAGGCGGTAATGTGCATGGCCCATTTGGCCAACTCGCACATGCACGGCCTGTCGCCGGATCTTGCCAATTGATTATCGGAGGTATGTTTTCCCGTGTGCGTCGGGTGAAGTGCAGTGAATGTCCACATGTGCGGGGTTTACCCTTTCAGCGCCATGACATGCTCACATGTGCGGGGTTCATCCATTCAGCGCCATGACATGCCCACATGTGCGGGGTTGATCCTTTCAGCGCGATGACATGCCCACATGTGCGGGGATCACCCTGTCAGCGCTATGACATGCCCACATGTGCGGGGTTCACCATTTCAGCGCCATGACATGCCCACATGTGCGGGGTTCACCCTTTCAGCGCCATGACATGCCCACATGTACGGAGTGCATCCTTTCAGCGCCATGACATGCCCACATGTACGGAGTTAATCCATTCAGCGTCATGACGTGCCCACATGTGCGGAGTTCATCCTTTCAGCGCCATGACATACATCACCAATCAAGTCTTTAATGCAATGTTTTAAAACATACATAAACGCTTTGTCTGATTATATAAACTAGAATATGAGTTTTGTAAATCCATTCATAAATCAGTACAGTAGCCGTTCAACACTCATACATATAACTGGAATTTACAAGGAAATAGGCATCGATTTTGTCCCAATATTGCACACCAACCACACCTCAACAATTTAGTAGATGTTCCTAAAATGCGCATAATCCCTTTCACTTATTAATCGCTACCAGAGTGCACCGATCATACTTCCTTTCTGACTTTGTCACCGGCTGGGCACTGATGTGGTTTTCTATATTTAGCGCGAGAGTTCCAGCCAAAATGGCTGAAACGGATCGCACCAAACTTTCTATATGCTTTGAGAACAATTCCCATACTAAAATGTAATGGGAGATTGGAGAATTAGAGCGGTAGCAAATTATAACACCTGTGTTTGACCTGACATGCGCGTTGTCGTGACAATGTCGTCCATGTGCGTGTATCTTTTCTGTTGATACAATTGTCGGATAACCAAATAACACCGTTTCGCAATATAGTTATTTGGGTCCAGTGGGACTTTCCAAACTTAAGGTACGAAATTACACACATTTTGTTCGATGTTTTGTGTGCTTATAAGGGCAGCATGTTGCTCTGTTCTAGTATATATATTAATATCGCGAAAGTCCACCTAATGTGGGTCACAGTCGCCGGTAGCAGCGGTCTTGCGGAGTCATCAATGGAGGTAAACCCTGCACTGAATTTGTTCACTTGTAAGTAGAATAACGACTGCAACATATGTCTTGCTTATCAACTGCATGTGTTCCATATAATAGCTATATCCGAACGTATGGAACTACGGTGCAGAGATCACATTAATGACGTATGTCCCTGCATGGTCCTGCTTTACTGTGACAATAGAAAAGACATGGTTCGATATACATGTAGGCATGTCCACTTACCATTATATGTGAGCTTTAAGAGGGGTCAAATATCTGACATGCTACCTTCGGATGATCCAGTGGATATATCTCAACGTATGCAGGTAAGACAAGCATATTCGGGATTTTCTTACCCTGTGCCAATGCATTCTCTTATATATGCGAGTCGACCATAGGTCGCCTCGCATTTATAAGAGAATGCATTGGCCTAACAATTTTTTACAATTTTAATAATTTTTTCTTGTATTCTTTAACAATTTTATAATTTCACCCATACAGAGCCCCAGACAAACATGAGCAGACGACACTCTTCTATATGCTTCTATATATGTGTGGGGCTCCCTGCAGGGTAATGGATGTTGTTCGTTTATACAGTCGTTGCTACCGTACATATCGCGGCATATAAGATCAGTCCGTAGCGAAAAATAGTATAGCCCTTATTACACGAGGCCGCTACCCGCAAGAAATACTTGACACTCGGTTATAGTCCTTATTACACGAGGCCGCTACCCGTAAGTAACATGAGACCGCTACCCGTAAGTAACATGAGACCGCTACCGGAAGTAACGTTAGGCCGCTACCCGTACGTAACATGAGACCGCTACCGTAAGTAACGTTAGGCCGCTACCCGTAAGTAATACTTGACACTCGGTAGTATGCGTTTGTATCAACATATTATAGTTCAACTATCAGTGTGCAACATAATCCTATACACCAGCATACATTAGTGTATAGGTGTAGTATTCAAGGGACTGCACCATACGACCAGTGTCAGCTACATAACAATTATAGTGGAGCGAATTATTCCGCTGACGTGATATGAACGGAACAACGCATGATCACGTTAGACCTGTTGTTTCCGTAAAGCTAATATCATCATAGCTACATAGGCAGAACGTAGAGTCATTGTCGTAACCCACTTGAATGCATGGCCAGTATTAGTGGGATTGTTCAGACATTTGTGCACAGTTCAAACTGTGTTTTCACTTGAAATTATACAGTCATTATTTTTTGAATTTTCGAATGATTACTACTTCTCCCAGTTTAAAGACATATTATGGAGTTATTCTGGTGCTTGAAACTGATAAGTTAGTATGCAGGCGCTATGTCAACTGGTGAAATGTACCATTCTACTAACATCACCGAACATCTCAAGCAAATCGACCGAATCACTCCATAACAAACATCGTCTGAACTATGCTCAAATGTAAATATTTACCTCTCGATTCGGGACGCAACTACTGGCGATAAACTAATGAAAACGATTTCACCATCGAGAGTCGCTACATTTAATTAATATATAAGAATGATGTGTCATGTCAATTTGGACATCATATTTGTATAATATAACTACTTTTAGCAAGATTATTCTCCATTTCTATTTGATCACCCCACCGTAGTGTTTCACATCACATTAACAAATATATTGTTCACTGAAGTACGTTCACAATATGTCTTTACCTTTGTATGTTATTGTTTCTGGCGTCAATGTGCAACACATATCAATATTATTATAATCGGGCCACGTGTGTTTAACCCAGTTTCTAAAGAGTCGCTTTGGTTGTCAGATTGTTTTTTATTGAACATGATTTAATCAGACAGAACGCACAACTGATGGAACTTTCCGATCGAGAAAAAGTCCATAGACATTCATACATAAAGGACTCAATAATACCACAACATTGACGAGATCTGAATTGGCTTTATTACGGCACGTGCTTTCATAGAAACCGTTCTCCTCGATTTGTCGGATCGGAGTGATATCGGATTTATAGTATGTGTTCCATTGCCCGATGGGACCGGGTACACATCTCGAGCCTTTATTATATTAGGACTCATAACAATGGTGTTATAACGCCTAGTCGATCGAGAAGCCGGCCAACAATACGCTATTGTCGTCTAGTGTTATTATATTAGTCCCGCGGTGTTATATGAGGCAGACTACTTTAACCCACAGTTACCATTTCTATTACGATACGGGGACAATACCATCACACATTTGAATAATCTAATCGTTCTGGATATTATATCGAGTGGCTTATATGCCGATGTCCTACTGTTGTAACACAACATTAGAGATTTGTTATGCACTTGTTCGAGTGCTTGAAACTGATAAGTTAGTATTCAGGTGCTATACCAAGTGGAGTAATGTGTCATTTAATTAATATCGCCGAAAATATCAAACAAATCGATCTCACCACTCCACAAAAACAATGTCTGAACTCAATTTCAAATATTTACTTCTCGATTTGGGACGCAACTAGCGACAATAAACTAACACAAACGATTTCGCTGCCGAGAGTCGCTGCATTTAATTAATATATGAAATGGCGGTGTGCGTTATCAACTTGGATATACTATTTGTAAAAAATAACTTACAATGTACATGTATGCCATTATGTACCTTCATTACCAATCCATTGAAATATAATATCATTGATTTCAGTAACAAACATTTAAAAACAAGATAACAAATCATACCGCAGTGTTTCGCACAACTTTAAGGAATGTGACGTGGCGTAGCTGATTGGAGACCTAATTATACCTACCTGTAATAAGGGTGTTGTCTCAATATATGATACCACATAAACGCAATCATTGCACAAGGGTCAACTCGCTCGCGGCAAGATTTATTTAAATCATATACATTACTTATTCGCATACAGAAAAGTCACTGTTTTTCATCCAGTCGCCTTTGTGTGTGAATATTTTAATATAATTATAATTAAAGGAAGAACCGCTCTAGCCCTACATGTATATCGACGAAGTTAGTGGGAATAATGGTTTCGAATGTGTTGATATTACTTATCGCCCGGTCTATACACTGTTTGAATATTCAAAGTAGTCATAACTGTATCCGTTTAAGGACTAGGGTGGAGATAGGAAGCCACACATTGAGTCACGCTGTTGGCACTTTGTATGACACTTCTCATGGATAACATTAAGACTGCGTTCATGGTACTATGTCAGCGAATCATGCACCAGCTATTTAACTACAGCTGCGTTGTTCGAATTTTCACAGCTGATAGGGTACCAAACTTAATTTAAAGATAAGGACACTAGTCGATTTATATGTGTTGTACAATATGCAGCCATCACTCGGACACCTATCCTCAATTGGCCGATTGAATATAGTAATGCTCTAATTAATCGACTCGTTAAACACAGCAGAATTGTGGGTACCTTTTCATGATTTAGTCGGAAATATGGCTTGTTGCCATTCATCGGAAAGATCTCGGGGAGAGCTTTCCGATGAATGGCAACAAGCCATATTTCCGACTAAATCATGAAAAGTTACCAATAACTCTGCTGTGTTTAAGGAGTCTATTAATTCGAGCATTACTGTAGTTCGCGCAAAACGAAAGTCTCATTTCGCACGATTATCCATACATTTCCGTATTCGGTAATCCTAAATAAAATTGGGAGGTTTGGCAAAACGATGTGAATGAAATCTGCAAAATGGGGTACCATTTATTGTAAGTGGTGAGTTTGTACGATCATATCGTATCTCTAACCACGTTTGTCTTGTTCTCGTGAAAGGCTTAGTAACTTACTGTGTTAATATACGCAGAATGATCAATATTTCCAATATCTCTGGTATGTTTATATGCGAAAACTTTACTAGAAAGTTTTCAGTGTCATATTTTTCGAACCATTGAAAATGATGCTTTCTAATCATGGCAGTCAGACGACGAAGTGTAAACCCATGTGTTCTTGTGACCATGTACAATTTGGTACATCATGAATTGTTAACCCTTTACCCAACAGAACGGCCCTGTGCCAATGCATTCTCTTATATATGGGAGTCGACCATAGGTCGCCTCGCATATATAAGAGAATGCATTGGCTTAACATATTAAAAATTATAAAATTGTTAAAGAATGTAAGAAAAAATGGTAAAAAGTGTTAAAAAAAGATTTTTTTTAGGCCAATGCATTCTCTTATATATGCGAGGCGACCTATGGTCGACTCGCATATATAAGAGAATGCATTGGCACAGGGCATAACTGTAACCATCACAATGTGGTCAATGAACCGGTTCCAATGATATCCATATTTGCACAACTCCCACATCAAGGTCTGCAACAAGGCAACGTGGAGTATGTATCGGAAACATACTCCATCGCAATATTCCCCCCTACACCGTTTGCCTTCTATACTCAGTCTTGTCAACATCGTGGCATGGTGGAATGCCTATCGGAAACATACTCGATCGCCTATCAGCTCACTGAATGTGTCTCGTAGATTGATAGCTGTAAGCTATGTACAATATATTGACGATTCGATTATTTGCTAATCGAAATCGTCGTCTATGAGTATCGACCATTCTGCTTCCGGCGATTGTCCACATATCGTAGCGATATGGTAAGAAGGCGATATGGTAATAAGGCGATATGGCAATACGAAGCCGATCAGTTTGTTTCGCACAGTCTGATACCAGTGTTTCTGTCAGAGGAATAAATGCAAAAGCATTGGGAAACACCGTCTGCCTGTTCTGTCACCGAAAAGTAGTCATTTCCTTGCACCAGAGACAAGAATCAAGGCATTGAAACTTCGTACAGAAAACAAAATGAAACATAGCGTGTTTCTTTGACCTCACGTTAATGATTAAAACATGTATAAGCGAAACAATGCGCGTAATTTAAAATGCGAGCTACTAATTTTGACTCAACTGGCAGGTTGTTGAAATCAGCGATAAAGCTGTTGATTGACAATGTGTTGAATTCCGTGAATCACTGTGAAACTAATACTGTTTATGTCTACAAGAATGCTACATATTGCGGATAAATATTCAAGCAAATAACAATTTGTCGTGCCAGGAACTTTCCCGATATTAGCGGGAATTGTTTTGGCGCAAAGCTTTATTACGTGGAGTGAGTCCCAAAAAAGGGTAAAAGTAGAACCACCGCATAGTTTATATCTAGCGCTAAACTGAAACAAATTCAACTATATTACTACAAGTTGCAAAATACATGTTGTACACGAAAAGCGAGACAAATTACAACGTTGCACTGTTGCCATAGGGTGAGGTTCCAAAGGAGTGAAGATAGTGTCTACTACCGTCGGTTCGTTATACCCGACTCTAAACTGGCACAATATGCGACACTACTACACCGGTATGGCTTTGCATGGAAGCGTGTTGGTGGGATAATTGGCCATGTGACGTAAGTACATGACGAAAATACCGATAAACTGGCGCACATGTGACATTATTACACAGCAGTGAACATTTGACAGCCACTGATTATTAGAATAGAGCTATGAACATCATCTTGTACAGGCATCGACTAAGTTGTTTGCGGTTGATGGAGACGAGTAATCACGTCTGTTCGTGGAATACGATAGTTCCCTTGTCATTGATATGCTGCTATATTCTTACATGTCTACTTATGTCTCATACTGATTGTGAATTATTCAACTGACAGGTCGAATGTATTTAACTGGCACTTCAACATTCCACGAGCCATGACGCCACATGAACCGAGTGCGTGTGCAATGTTCTTTGACGTCACCGGTATTTGTGATGTGGTGAGTGTTTTGACTTTCTCCGAATAAGCCTTACCAAGGACTGTGTAAACAACCGCCCGAGTCCCATGTTCTACTAATCACATATTATTACCAAGGACTGCGTATATAGAGAACCGCACGATTCCCATGTGCTACTAATCACATATTATGACCAAGGACTGCGTATATAGAGAACCGCTCGAGTCCCATGTGCTACTAGTCACATATTATTACCAAGGACTGCGCGCATAGAGAACCGCCCGAGTCCAATGTGCTACTAATCACAAATAGTATTACCAAGGACTGCGTATATAGAGAACCGCTCGAGTCCCATGTGCTACTAGTCACATATTATTACCAAGGACTGCGCGCATAGAGAACCGCCCGAGTCCAATGTGCTACTAATCACATATAGTATTACCAAGGACTGCGTATATAGAGAACCGCTCGAGTCCCATGTGCTACTAATCACTAATAGTATTACCAAGGACTGCGCATATAGAGAACAGCCCGAGTCCCATGTGCTACTAATCACTAATAGTATTACCAAGGACTGCGTATATAGAGAACCGCACGATTCCCATGTGCTACTAATCACATATTATTAACAAGGACTGCGCATATAGAGAACCGCTCGAGTCCCATGTGCTACTAATCACAAATAGTATTACCAAGGACTGCGTATATAGAGAACCGCCCGAGTCCAATGTGCTACTAATCAAGTGCATGATTCCTTGCCATCTGTTATGATGTTATGACTTCCATTATTGAAATTAAAAGATAGTCTTTCTCTTGAGTTTAGCGTGCCTGTCATTTCCAGAATGAGGTCCCCAGAGGGTGAATTTGGTGATGCTCTCCCGCATAGTGGGCTAGCGTCACTAAATTCACCCTCTGTGGACATCATTATGCTTAGGCCTCATCTTCTCTGGAAACTTTCTTTATTATCAAAATTCTATAGAAATTTCTTCACATATATTTTATTTCATTTTAGTGTCGTTTCTCTATATCCCCAAATTGGCAGACGACACATTGCATAAACGAGGTTCCCAATGGGTTTACAAAGCAATATTCAACATTTGGGAACTTAATTATGTATCTATGTCTCCCATATTAGACGAGGCCTAAGTAGAATGAGGTGCCTGATGGTGCATTTGTTGATACTAGCCCATTGTGCGGGATAGGGTCACCAAACCAACCCTCTGGGGACCACATTCTGCAAATGGCAGGCACGGGATTGAGCTCCGACTTGTGTGGGCACAAATTAAGTCATTATTGGGGAGGGAAATGAAGTCGCCCGGTGGCCGACCTATCGTTGTATCTGAAACCCTGTGATGTACTCATGATTGTGGTTTCGCAATGCTAGCCTTAATGATTATCGACGATGTTAGCAAGCCAATTGTGAAACACACATATGCATAAACGTTTTACAGAACATAGGTTGTTGGTAGAGAATGTTGCCGGTCCACCTGTGTTCTGGCACAAGTTACCACAGGATTATCTCCCCTCCATAATGTTCTTATAGAAACTGAGTAATTTTATGATTTAAATTATTTAAAATTCTAACTAATTCTTTAAAAACACGATTTCAAATATCTCCGTTATAGTCATTATTAATCCTAAGATCAATTATAATATATATTGATTTAATATAGTGATCCTGCACGTGTGGTCCTCTCCGATTAAGTATTTATTTATATGTAATCGTGTAAAAATGGACTGGAGTAGAATAACACTAAGATATACATATATCACATGAAACCCCTATAATATCAGTGAACAATCCATTACATATAAGGATTAACTGTCATGTGGACTTTTTTTTATGGAGATGCAACCGTGAGGTAAGTGGACATAACTTGTGTAAAACCCGAAGGGTTTTACATACAAGTTATGACCACTTACCTCACGGTTACATCTCCATAAAAATAGTCCACATGACAGTTAATCCTTATATTTATATACATTTAGCGAAAAGGCCACTTTTGTAAATGTATTTAAATCGAAAAGTGTATCGTGACAAAAACAGCCCAAAATACCCAATAGCACCCTTGGCAAAAGTTAATAGGAACAATTTATCTTCATATTGAAACCCGATGATGTATTAAGTCAACCCTGCGCGAGTCCAAATGCGCCCAAAACATTACGCGTTCGTCTTTCCAAACCTAATGACGTATCGATGTTGTTATGAGATTGGTGTTATGAGTCGTTGCGCATTCATCGAGAAATAACTGCAACTAGCCACGTGGGCGCCGACCAATCAGAATGCTGGATTTAGTGATGACAACACTTAGTATGTAAATATATTTTCTTATCTGTCACTAGTGGCTAATAGCTAATAGTCCAAGCGGTGATTACTTACACTGTATACCTGCGCGCGTGACGTAATTTTGATTCCGTACTATTCTTTGAATTACTATTGAAAACTGATTATTTGTTTTGATTAAAATTATATTATTGACAAATGTTACCAATAAATAATCCAATAGACGTCAAATAAAGACGAAACTAAAATGGACTATATTTCGTTGCGCGTGTAGCGCAGTACTGACGTATAGTTGTGAAGCGTCTGAGCCAACACAAGACTTGTATACAGTTTGCATGTTCTCTACATAGCTGATGTTGTTAAAAAGGCATAAAGCTTTAGTTTTTTTCATGTGATATACAAGATCTTCAACTCGTTATGTTGGGATTTTATGAAACTCGTTTGATAAATTTGATTTTATGAAACTCGTTTGATAAATTTGATTCACAACTCGTCTACGACTCGTTGTGAATCAAATTTATCAAACTCGTTTCATAAAATCTCCTCTATATCTGAATCTGGGATAAAACAGTGCGCATAATATAGTTTCCACGCAGTGAGATTAAGTCCCAGCTGCATGTTAGATGTGCGCTCATAAAAACAATAATTGCGTTTGCGTTGAGGAAATCCTGATTGATATAACCGATATCACCCTTAATTGTATCTCGAATCAATTACGGTCGATAATCGACTCTCTCGAACGAACTTCCACTAATAATTGCCATCACCGGAATCACATATCGACGTACGGTTAACCCTTTACCCAACAAACCGGCCAAAACCGGCCAAATAAAGCTTCAACAGCCTAAAATATCTTCGGTCTGTCTCAATAGAACCATACACATATGGATATCATTGGAACCGGCTCATTGACCACATTGTGATGGTTACAGTTATGCCCTGTGCCAATGCATTCTCTTATATATGCGAGTCGACCATAGGTCGCCTCGCATATATAAGAGAATGCATTGGCCTAAAAAAAATCTTTTTTTAACACATTTTACCATTTTTTCTTACATTCTTTATCAATTTTATAACTTTTAATGTGTTAAGCCAATGCATTCTCTTATATATGCGAGGCGACCTATGGTCGACTCGCATATATTAGAGAATGCATTGGCACAGGGCCCTTCTGTTAATAGTAATGGAAGCCAACGTCCGACCATATAAACAATGATCAGCTGTGTGTAGTCGCCATATGTTCGGTGTCAGGGATTGTTCTCCCAGAATGTCTCAATTTGTTCAGTTTTCGCTTTGTCAAATCTCTCCCGAACATGATAGCGCAAGGAAAACACATACACACGATGCACTGCCCTAAAATGTGATTTTGTGTTTCCTGTAGTTCGGCCGTTGGCTTAAATTTGAACATTATCTATAGTGCATTCGACATATATATCCATCCACAATATATGTTTTTTGTATGGGGCATTCCGTACGAATTGTCTGTAGCAAGACGACCCACCATGTACGTGCTGACACCATGGTTCACTCTGGCATATGCCAATTGTTCTCGAAAATACCCAAACAAATTGAATTTGTCCACACTATTTTAACCCCAAAACCTGAAATATTATTTAGAAACCCAAATTGATTTTGCAACGGGAGCAACATGAACATTAAATTTATAGTATGGTCATCTGGTATTGATACAACAACTTAATGATTAACACAATCACTCATGGCAGTGCATTATCAAACAATGTAATAACACAGTAACGGGGGTTAACTCTGACGAATCATTTGGCATAAGGCTGAATGATAGATGTGGGTAACAGTATATTGTCAAGTAACACCAGTGGAATTAAAGAAATGTACACACCGTATTTGAAGGTATGGACATACTTATATAGAATGTTAAAATAAACTAGGCATTCTGAGAACTGAGAACATCCAATTTCTATTTAATAACCCTCCTATAGTCAAGCCCCATTCAAATACTCCCTAATATGTATAAAAACCCCGCCATCGTTTTTCGATTCTCTTACGAAATCATACTTAACCTGGTACGATCTAGTATATACATTTGACACATCATGCCCGTCATACCAAACCTATATATAAATATTACTCTGTTTACATATGTTTGAATTTATATTTGCTGTAGGGAGCGGAGGTCCAGCTAAGTTTCCAGAACTTGTCCTCCAATCCCTAATAATAATGTATTAATATGTCCATTATACATGACAATAAATATGTTTAAATCAAACTAGGCATTCTTTATTGTGAAACCAGAAAAGGAGGATTTGATTTCGCCAAAGCTTTTCTAATTTGTCCAAAACAATCCGAAGTGGCTAAATCATTGGCCAACAGTTTTCTGTTGCTACCTAGTGTGAACAATGGCTGCTAATATACAAACGATTATTGTATACACATATTAAATCCGTTTTGTTAATTGTACGAACACAAATCAATCATCAATTGTGTGGACAGCAGCTCAACATTTGGGGAAATCTCTTACAAACAGTTTCTCCATGTATTAGTGATTTCAGATATTGACATGGTCGGTGGTGAATAAGGCGAAAGGTGGATGCGTGCCGATTTCTCTTAGATTCGCAGCTTATCTACATACCCAATAATCTGCTTTAATCAGCATCCAGACACGCGTCGTCAGCGGGGTATAATCCAAGGGGCTGCTGTAGAGCTTTCCTCTGCCACAACGGATACGACCGAAAAGCGGCGGTTCCTCGCTTAGAGGATTCGTCACCGAGATAATTGTAACTGGTGATGATATCGGTGAAATTATGATTTTAACATATTACACCTCTTTTTAACACTACATATGCATACACTATTTCTTGCTCTGCGCCTACAACACACATGTATATTATTAAATTCCTAATTAAACCCTTTGGCCAGGGGGGGGGGGGGGGGGGGGGTAGTACCAAATTTGCAGGAAGGTATGCCGGGGTGGTGGGTGGTCCGAGGGGCAAAACACGTGTTTTTTACAACATTATGCAAATTTGTTACTAAAGACCTTTTGTGCCCTTATTTGACATTTCTAACAGTTAAAAACATATTATAAGAATTTATAACTGCAAAAACACAATATTAATGTTTCTGGGACCTCATATGGGCCTTAGTGGATATGACATTAAGCTATGGCATGTTGCATATGGGGCGGTGGGGTGAAAACAGATCCTTCCCGACACCCTTCGGAAAGAAGCTTCGAGAAAAGTAAAACTGAAATTAATAAACTTGTCTTGATGTAACTAAAGCCTAGATCATTATGTGCATAGAAAAAGAGCGAGCAACTGTCTCAAACATTAATGTGACTACCAATGGTTAGAATATAACTGTCATCACACTGTTCATCAGTGCACCAAGCCAATCAGTGAAGTATTTGCATGTCTATCAACTCATATGACCGGTTACTCTCACAACACCTAAAATATCCAAGCCTGGCATAGTGACTGTTTGTCATTTATTATAACAGAGGTTGCTCCAGTAGACATACAAAAGTGTTAAGGCATAATACTAGATAATGGGCTGGTTGACAGACTAATCGGGAAATGGTTAGAAATGATGGAATTGTGTGTATCCTGTACAATGACCTAAGTTTCCATATATAAGTAAAAGTGTCCTGATGTAACTATTGCGTAGATCATTGTGTGCATGGCAAAAGAGCAAGCATCTGTCTCAAACATTAATGTGACTATCAATGGCTAGAAAATATCTGTCATCAGTGCATCCAGCCAATCAGTGAATTATTTGCATGTCTTTCAAATTCTCAGATGATCTCTCACAAGACCTAATGTATCCAAGTCTGGTATAGTGATGTGACTGCTTGTCATTTGTATACATGTATATAAACGAGTAGGATATGTCTGGATTTTTCTCTCAGACACCTGGACCGAGTTCAACCAAATTTGGTGTGGTGATTCGGGGTACCCTGGCGGATGTTATAATGTATTAGTTTTTAAAATAAAAAAATAAAAATAGGTTTTGTTAAATTGAGCAAGGAATTCAATCTTTTAAAACATATATATTAATACAATATTTATAAACCAAAATGTTTCAATGACCAAATGTGCTTGAAGCGCACAAAGGGGCCGCCGCTAAATAAAGGCTCTGTCTAAGATCAAAATTTGTGCGAAGTCCCACAAAGGGGGCCATCCCCGATGCTGAATATAGGCTCCCAAAGGGAGCCTGTTTCAGCTAGTTCAGTTATAATAGAAGTAAGTTGCTCGAGTAGACTAGCATAAGTGGTACGGAATATGTTAGATAATGGGGTGGTTGACAGGGAATGATTAGAAATTATGAAATTTTGTGTATTCTGCACAATGACCTAGGTTTACAGATGATCAGTAATTTATAAAACATTTGTTTCCAATTAAAACAGCTTCTGAAATAGGTTAAACTGTTATTTGAACTAACTGAGATCATTCCAAGTCATATGAGTGATATCAGTAGAGTTCTATGCGAATTTAGACCAATTTTAGTGAAATTTGGGGGGTGGGTGTCAAACAATTGGGAGTAGAAAATTATGTTTTTTGCAGGTTTTGGGGTGGTGGGTCCCCGAACATGCCAGATACAAAAAAAATGGCATACCTTCCTGCAAATGTTTTACTACCCCCCCCCCCCCCGCTTTGGCTATAAATTTCATTCGGCCCTATGCTTACGCTCCAAATTACTTTCTAAATTGATAATAGCCCGACAGGTTACCATTATAGTTACCATTATAGTTATCACATGGCATACACAGCTCGATCGTGTATAGGTTACAGGCGGGCGTACGTACTTGTGACAACAAACACAATTTACAGTATACCGCGACGGTGAATTTTTTAGCGACACAACTTTTTCGTGAAAAAATCACGTGACTTCCGGCAATTGTTTCACAAAATCGCGGAATAAGATATGAAACGAATTTGCTACTTCACAGCTTTCCTCTGCCACAACGGAAACGACCAATCACATGATAGAGCGACCAATCAAATGATAGAACGACAAATCAAATGATGGAACAACCGATCAAATGATAGAACGACAAATCAAATGATAGAAATTTAAAATACTTGATGCCACTGAACTGCGTCCATTGCAAACATTCGTTATTTTACAGGAACAGTAGTCACTGTTGAAAATAATAATAATAGAGAACATTTATATAGCGCTTTTCCCAAAAGGCCCAAAGCGCTCGGCCACAACACAAGTTCACGCACAAATATGCAATATACAAGTGGGCCACGTAATAAACATATGCAGAACTAAGAGGCATCACTCTCAGGGACGACGTTTCCATAGTAGAATTCGAAAAGTTCCGATTTAAGTAATGTTTTAAAAAGTGTCCATGGTATCGGCTTTCTTTGTGTCGGCCTGTAGCCCATTCCAGACGGACGGAGCATGATATTCAAATGATCGTATTCCGTAGTTTTCCGAGTCACGCCTAGGAACATCCATCAGATTTAGATCTTCTGATCGCAAGTCGCGCGGCGGAGAGTACATATTGAGAATAGAGTCAATATAAACCGGCAAAGGCTTTGTGATGTCATTTGAGAATTTCTTATAACAAAAAGTGGCACATTTATAATCAATTCGAGCTTCAATTGGAAGATTGTGTAGTTTCGCGAGAAGAGGTGTGACGTGGTCAAATTTATGTTTTCGTAGAGCAATGCGAGCCGAAATGTTAATTATTCTCTGCAGCTTTGCCAATTGATCTTGTGGCAGACCAGCGAATAGAGCATTGCAATAATCCAGTCGTGAAAATACAAATGAAGAGATCAAAGTCTTCGTGGATTCTACCGACAGATGTGATCGCATATGAGAAATACGCCGAAGTTCCAGAAATAAGGACTTGCACAGTGTGTTTACATGGGACTTCATGGAGAGATAACTCATACATCATCGTTAGGTGAAATGTTTTTCGGGACAAAATAATATTTCTAAAAAATAAATAACATCAAAATATTATTGAATCATTGAAAAAAGGCAAATCATAAATGTATTACTATGACAATGATTATGATGCTGATGGTGACATTGCAATGACGAAGGGTGTGGATATGACTAGGATTGAGTGTATGGTGATGATTACAATGCTTAGGATGATGATAATTCTGCGATATTGGTGATGCCAATGACGACGACGGGGAGGTAAGTTGTGATGATATTAATGGCGATAGTGATGATAAGGATGCTGATAACGATGACGATGATGATGACGACGATGATGAAATGGATTTGATCTATGAAATCCCGACATTGAAAAGTGTGTAATACTTAAAATAATCTAGCTGTGCATGAGTGTACTTGTTGATCATACACGAAGTTGTATTGCAGATATTAGTTAAATATATTTTATTTCACACAAACCTACGTGCTGGACCGAAATTTACTTCTTCCCAAATATTTTACGAATGAAAATATTATTTGCCAATTATTCCCGTAAACTTGGCAATACACATTTAATTTAGGCGTTTCAATTTATTTTAAAAAAATCATTAAATTCGTTATACATTGTGGACGAAGATTACTCCAACAAAAATAGGGGCCATAACTCAAGTCAAAATTGGCAGACGGAACCCGAATTCAAACTTGACCTATATGATATTTGCTAGTATTCCAACTCAGGAGTTAAGTATATGTAGGTTAGTTATGAGTTTTTTGGGAGGAAAACATTCACTGCAAGTTTTGTTTTTGATAATCTTCACCTGTATTTGATATATAAAGTTTTGTCTGCTTTCAATTGATTTCAGTCTTTTGTCAGTTTCATTCCATAATCTTGGAAATGAAATTTTGGGCAAAACCTCTGAGAATTTAGTTCGTGATTTAATTTCCCTTATATCTAGAGGTGTTAACTGTTTTCTAAATATTATAACACACCACTAGTACAATTATATTGCAAACTAATATGAAATGAATGGTATTGATATTGTTCATCTTTCTTTCGGAATTAAAAAGTAACTTGCCAAAACTATTTGCCAAATCAACATATCTCTTGGTAAATGTGAATTACGTTTGTCATTGGCAAATTTGGCAAGTGGCAACACGAACCATGTCTGAGTTCATTTATGAGAACGATCGCCTTTCCGGCTTGTGTAAATCACGCTGCACTCATAAGATATTTATAACACCCAATCAGCCCGGGGTAATTACTAAATTGGTCGCAATTAGCCTCTCGAACGCAGGTCGCTTTTTATCCAGAATAATTTTACCAGAATCATTGGTTAAAATTATAGAAAATTGCGAACATGCAGCCAGTTCATATTGCATCTGTAGCACGCCGATTAGTCAATTTGCACACAACCTGCTGTAGAGACAAGACCTTCTCATGCAACCAAAATAAAAGTAATATCGCTAGTGCGGAAGTTATTTCGAATTATGTTAAGAAAAATGGCTGTTATTCAACATTATCCAGCCGAACAATTCCAATATTCTCAATTGCAAATGCAAGGTTGCAACTAAATATACAGACTCAACGTATGCGTTCATCACGGATTACTATGGACTCTACTGTCATATATAATCATGAATGTTTTACTTTTGAAACGAAATTGTTTCTTCCCAATCGGAAACTTTCCAATGTTACGGAATATCTTAGTCACTGACGTTGACGCATACAACTGAACGTGACATTTTTCATCTCGGAAATTGATGTGCATTGTGGGTAAGTATTTGCATTCACATGCGGATTAGTCGCCTCCTGTTTAATAGTTTGATTATGGGTCGGACATTTCAATTGAAAATACCAATATGTTTGAGAATGTTATCGTAGTATGAAAGCATGGCCATCGCCTCGTTGTCGAAAAGTACAGGGTTACGGTTACGTGGACACAAATATAAAGAGTAAATAAAATAGTATTGATCCGTATTAACACTGGTCCTGTGAGTGAGATGACCCAAACTCAAATTGGTAATGCGGTTATTAAAGATGCATAATCAGATTAAGCGCCCTTCAATTACTATTTATTTGGATTCGGGGGTAAAACACATATTTGATTCGAGTCGAGGAACCCACACGTCAAAGCTCAGAGTTATTGGATATATATTTTTGAAATCTATTATTCCTCACCATCAAGAATTACTAGTGGCCCATTAAACAGTCGACGAGCCGACAGTCTCGGACCTAATTGCGGATGAAGATGGATAACCCTAAAATCAAGAGGATTGCTGTTCATAATAAGACCAGCTTTCATCGAACAACATGTGGATAAATAACACGTTTCGGGCAATGCTATACTATAGTTGACAGTGGTTAGCATTATTTTGGGCAATTAATCGATTCTGATAATTGAAGCAGCATTTCTAAAAATTGTGTTGTTGTTGGAATCTGATTGTATGGGGACGATCGAATCGGATTGAGTCGGTGACTCTTTTACCACAGTAGGCGCCTTCGACGTGCGGTAATTGTAGTCACCACCTCGTAATCATTGCCATAGTAGGCGTCTTCGACGTGCGGTAATTGTAGTCACCAATCGTAATCAAACACGGCAGAAGAAGTAAAAGCTTACTATGTTTAGAATGGCAGCGTATGGAAACAACAGTGGACTGTCGATTCGCCATCACTTTGAATGCAACTATTACACGACTTTCTATCATGGCCTGGGGAAATAAATGAAAATGTATTTGGAAACACCGTCTGCCTGTGTTGTCGCTGACAAGTAGTCATTCCCATGCACCAGAGACAAGAATCAAAACATTGAAAACACCTCGCAGTCAAACACTGCATGTATAGGAACAGCTTAATCATCGATAGCATTATTGTATGAAATACATCGACGGACTGTCGACAAGTCCACCTGCCAGTGCATCACTCTGACTGTATCTCGGTCATTCATGTGGTCTCGGCGTGTGGTCATTTACCATGGCAGTCCTGCTAACTGGTCTGTCACCCACGTACCTCCTATGGTTACACATAACACAATTCAGTAGTGAAATGTCGAGTCGTCGTCACAATTCAGACAGAACACAATATCTTAATCGTCGGTAATTGTATAGTAGGGAAAACGCCGGTGGAATGTCCACTAGTCAACTCGCAGTCAAACACTGCAGGAAGAGGAACGTATCGTAGGGGAAATATAGGTGGACTGTCGGCTCGTATTGTAGGACAAATATAGGTGGACTGTCGACTCGTATTGTAGGACAAACAACTATTCGTCGTCATCACTTCGCAATCCAAGTTGCAGGTAGATAGATGGATTTGACTGAGATAATGGTGTCGTAGCGAAAACACAGATGGAAGTCGCAGTTATCACATCGCAATGAAACAGAGTAGAAAGACAAAACCTTTTACTCATCGATATTCATATCGCAGAGAACATATTGATGGATGGCCGTTTCGTCGTCGTCGTCGCATGGCAATCAAGTACGTCAGGTAGATACACGGGTTAGAATGCGATAATCGTATCGTCGGCGAAACTGTCAGTTACCCGGCGAGTTGTTTTCGTCGCGTCCCAATCAAACACCGAGGGAAAGCAACATAAGTTAGAGTTACCCCAAGCAACCACACCGGGCAACACATATTATTAGCTGAATTCGAATACTGGTGCTCCGTGTACCTACCGTGGTCCCTTGAGCATGACGACTAAAACTCAACTTGGTAAATTTGCCATTTGCTTCTGTATTTTATTTGTTCGCAAGGTATATTTCGCCCAACGTGTGGACATTGTTGCAATCTGGCCGCCAATGACGATGGCTCATGAGTTATGGCGGAATGAAAACTTTCTTTGCGACACGATTGCATCATAGGTGTTTTATTATAAATTTAGTCTGTCTGATATCGAATTAGCGAAAGGGCTTATTCTTAGAGAATGTTATCGTAGCGAAAGCAGCGGTGGTCTGGTGGCTCGTCATCATCTGGCACTCAAACACTGCAGGGGAGCATGGCAAGTCAGAGATACCGCCAAGTCAGCAGACCAGGAAGCAAATATTATTAGCGGAAATCGAATCTAATTTGGTCTACGTGGACAGCTATCGTATTTGTCCAGTCACAGGCCGTAATGAAAAGTCCATCGACCTAACACCGGTCTATAGTGTTTGTCTCGCAATCGGAAATCTATTGACTCAGTGTGTCCGTCGCAGCGACAGTGCTTCGCTCCACTCCTGATTCCGAGTTTTGTGTTTACCGATAACACTTCCTGTCAGGCACCAAACATTTCCGTTTACATGACATATTCAGTGACGTGTAATTGTTTTTAACGCATTAGATGTCATGCGAGCGGAAAGGCAACATTGCGACACGCTCCCGACTTTATTGGGCCCGCACAATTGAATAATGATAGGCACGTGCCACACGACTGTAATACGCAAGCATATTCGAATGAGGCATGTCGAAGGCAGATATTCGACGTGTGACCAGCATAGTGTCATCCAGGTGATACACATATATACTATGTATATCTAGTCCCGTCTCTGAAACCGTCATGTCCGGGTGAGTGGATTTAGTCATCTATTAGCCTCGCCCAACATATGTAAAATGCCTTGCCAGTTACTCGCAGATGGACCGTGGTTTGCCGCACATGGTCGACTAGTTTATCAGCCATTTGAATCTCTTTTGGGTTAGCCGTGATATGACCTTGGTTGACGGAAACGACAGTAAACCCCAATCAATCAATTAATCTTCATGTTCGCTTTCAGCGTCTTCCTGTTTATGACGACATAGTCACGATTTGGCGTAATGGTCGTCGGCCCATATTGATGAAGGCGCATTTATCGATCCATTGAATAATATTTATCTATATATCTCCTTTCTGACTGGACTACAACTGATATTGCTTACAACGGACATGGGGACCATGAACCCAAACAAATTCATATTAAGGGGGTTAATCCAAGGTGTGCTGGACTGTTATATTCTATGATTGTGTTACCTTTATCATGACACATATGCAAACTGGAGTTCCCGCTACCGAAGTACAAGACAGGTGTGTCTCTACTGTGGGACCTGGACACGAGCATCCCCTTGTCATATGTTATGGGTACCACAAGACAAACATTCAACGGAGGGATGTAGGCTCGTACTTCGGACCGTCTGTCTTCCGAAAACTTAACAAATATCTCGATATATGAAGATACAACTCTTCTGGCGGGATTTCATAAATCTCACGCGTGCCATTACAGGCTTCCGAGTATGAGTGTTTGATGAGTAGCATGTCGTGATATGATTTCATTCTCACGCGTGCCATTACAGGCTTCCGGGTATGAGTGTTTGATGAGTAGCATGTCGTAATATGAGTGTTTGATGAGTAGCATGTCGTGATATGATTCCGGGTATGAGTGTTTGATGAGTAGCATGTCGTGATATGAGTGTTTGATGAGTAGCATGTCGTGATATGAGTGTTTGATGAGTAGCATGTCGTGATATGAGTGTTTGACGAGTAGCATGTCGTGATATGAGTGTTTGATGAGTAGCATGTCGTGATATGAGTGTTTGATGAGTAGCATGTCGTGATATGAGTGTTTGATGAGTAGCATGTCGTGACATGAGTGTTTGATGAGTAGCATGTCGTGATATGAGTGTTTGATGAGTAGCATGTCGTGATATGAGTGTTTGATGAGTAGCATGTCGTGATATGCGTGTTTGATAAGTAGCATGTCGTGATATGAGTGTTTGATGAGTAGCATGTCGTGATATGAGTGTTTGATGAGTAGCATGTCGTGATATGAGTGTTTGATGAGTAGCGCGTCGTGATATGAGTGTTTGATGAGTAGCGCGTCGTGATATGAGTGTTTGATGAGTAGCGCGTCGTGATATGAGTGTTTGATGAGTAGCGCGTCGTGATATGAGTATTTGATGAGTAGCATGTCGTGATATGAGTGTTTGATGAGTAGCATGTCGGGTATGAGTGTTTGATGAGTAGCATGTCATAATATGAGTGTTTGATGAGTAGCATGTCGTAATATGAGTGTTTGATGAGTAGCATGTCGTGATACGAGTATGAGTGTTAGATGAGTAGCATGTCGTGTATGAGTGTTTGATGAGTAGCATGTCGTGATACGAGTGTTTGATGAGTAGCATGTCGAGTATGAGTGTTTGATGAGTAGCATGTCGAGTATGAGTGCTTGATGAGTAGCATGTCGTAATATGAGTGTTTGATGAGTAGCATGTCGTAATATGAGTGTTTGATGAGTAGCATGTCGTGGTCCGAGTATGAGTGTTTGATGAGTAGCATGTCGAGTATGAGTGTTTGATGAGTAGCATGTCGTGATATGAGTGTTTGATGAGTAGCATGTCGTGTTCTGAGTATTTGATGAGTAGCATGTCGAGTATGAGTGTTTGATGAGTAGCATGTCGTGGTCCGGGTATGAGTGTTTGATGAGTAGCATGTCGTGGTCCGGGTATGATTGTTTGATGAGTAGCATGTCGTGGTCCGGGTATGAGTGTTTGATGAGTAGCATGTCGTAATATGATTTCATCAGGGTATCTTTATTCTGATTTGTTTGGATAAATTGTTCAACGGCCTCTTGTGTTGCAATCATGATCTTGACCGCAATATAATTAAGTTATCATTTTAATTGTTTTTGCGCTATCCCCAATGACGCTCATGCACATGTGTGCTTTACATTTGTTTATATGGGTAACCAACATCGGTAAGTGGGTGTCTACCAGGTAACACGAGTCCAGGGTGGATGGGCACCAAACCCAGTACACCAGAATGACATAAACTAAGTCAGAGTGATGCACTGGCAGGTTGACCGAAGCCTTTTTGAAAGTCAAATAAGGAGGAAAAGAAAAAACGGCTAAAAACATATTTGTCATAATAATTTTCCACATAATACTGTCCAGCCCAAAATATACAGGCAATGTAGAAAGGTGCATATTGGTTTTGATTCATCATATATAGACCTCCTTTACAATTATTTGGATTTGTTACAATATCACAAGTCCCATTTATAGTATTATAATTTCCGTTATATAAAGTTGTAGTCTAGTCTCCAGCAAATTTAGAAAAAAATCACATATATTTACATTCGAGCTATTAGCCATCAGCCTCAGTCGAATACCGGTACTTCCCCTTAAATTAGCATTATTCATTAAAAACAGTGAATGTCACAAAGGCCTATACATGGAAAACAATTACACAAGTGCTGCAACCGCGTCATCGCAAACTGTAATACCATGGAAACATTCCAAGAGAGACAATCCAATTCCAACCGGAGCCGCACAGGCGACACCGCGATATATTGATTGGTGATGAATAGAGTTATTCCCATTTATGTGGTCGTGTCGAAGCATCAGAATCGATTGGTGTATTGTTGATGAATAGAGTTATTCCTCTTTCTGTGTTCGTGTCGAAGCATCATACGCATTTTGAGAAGGTCGGAGATCTGGTTTTCGACATTCGTGTATCTGTGCCAATTGGTCGGTTGCTCACTACACTAGGGGATTGTGGTTGCTATTTGCAGCAGTATAAGCCGTGTGTGGACTTAGCTGTATTGGTACTTTGGGCTGGCTTTGTAACATTGAACACCAAACACCCTTTCAAATATATTTTCTATATGTTTTCCCAGAAATGTGTCTCTTTATGGCTTGAATGTTTCGCCATGTCCGTCATTTCGCAAAAGTGATGTTTAACGAAATAACGGGCATCTTAGAGCTATCTTTCATTTCGAAAACAAAAGCATTGGGCCAAGAGAGAGCTAATGTCATACTATCCCCAGTGGTAATCGCGATATTGCCTTCACCAGAAAACTGCCATCTATTGTCAGCGATATCACATAAACGAAGCTAAATCATGTGACATATTTAAGAAGGACAACTATATTTCTTCCCAGAGGAAGTGCCGATGTTTGCGTGTATCAAAACTCCGCAAATCATTTACTCCCACAGTTGAGTTTCCTGGTATCGGCCATTTGGTTTATGGTGGCGTTTATAATTATTTGTTTTTATTTCTTGGAAAAAGGTTAGTCATGTTAGTAATTGTACAGTACGAAGTATGCCACTGTTCGGTCTGTCCCCGGAGTTCATCAGATGTTGTGTCCGTAATACTGCAGCAAGTCTCACAACAGAGTCGAAAACTTCTGTCCAGAAAGGTTGGAGGATATTTTGGCTGCAATTTTCGATTTCTAGAATTTAGTAGGGGTTTAATAGTTGGTGTTGTTTTAGCCAACATCGACCATTAGAACTTGTTCACTGGTATTTTCCCCAGGGGCCTGTGGTCATAACCGTTTAAATGTGTATTTACTCGACAGAGTGTCAACTGCCTCCACTGTGTCCACTAACAGTGGCGATAATACCTGAAATGTATAAGGGTGCAATCCAGTCGCTGTCAAAAACAGCCGGAAACAGGAGAGTATCTGTTACAATTAGCTTGGTCTTATATTTGTATTCTTTCTAACAGGATGTATTAATAGGAAACTATCAACTTACTTCAGACATATAATTATAGCAATCATATCTGCAAAGCTCAGCTTGGTATATGAATGTGTACTGTGAGCTGATGTTGCAGCCTGTTCTCTCGAAAATCAGCACGTTATCGACTTATACGAGGATATGTTTTGCGTTCATAACAGCCGTAGAATTCGAATAAACCAGCGCAAATGTGTTTTCACTGCGGCCCGTGCCATAACATGGATTAACGGATATAAGTCTACTATCTACTATCTACTATCTACTAATCCCGGGGCTAGCTACCCCAAACCAACCCATGAAAAAAACAAACAAACAAACAAACAAAAAAAACAAAAAAACAAAAAACTATCGGCTTATTTTATAATCATGTCATTATATTATAACGATGTCACCAACGGACAGAACAGGGACGCCGATGTCATCCAGGCGGTCCCCACCGCTGTCTTCAATGTGGAGATGGCAACTCCACCCAGCCAGACTCCACCCAGCCAGACTCCACCAGGGTCGGAAACCACCACATCCGCCCCCTGCGACGCCGAGGTACGAGAAGAGGCCGGCGTTTCCAAGCAGAGAAGATCAGAAGAAAAAGAGTCAAGAAGAACACAATCGAATCAGGACAGCGATAAACACACACCACTCAGCGGGAAAGACATATCATCTAAGCAACTACGAATTATTCCTGCTGAGAGATCGCCAGATCTACAAAGGGCCAGACCAACACAGACCATCACATGGGAGAGTCATCGTCAAGAAAGTAAAGGGCCAGATTGAGATCTGCTTGTCTAAAAATCCACCACTACCTGACAGAAGAAACTGAAGACCAAAAACAAAAAGAGAAAAGAGTTATTTTTTTGTCTTGATTGATTCAAATAAAGCTATACAAATGAGGAGGTCCCGGTGTTAGACCCCCGGTGTTAGACCCCCAAATCACTACTTCACATTTTATAATCAAACGCTCGAGGTCGAGTATGAACATTTTCGCGCGTGGGTACGGTCGATTTTGATGATTAGACACATGACACAAACGGCATGCCTATGATATGTGATTCGTATGCACTATGTGATATACGCCTATCTCCATGGGATTATTGCGGAGTGCGAATGCATCGGGCCACTATCGACAACAGCCAAGTATGTTATATGCCAAAGCCAAACGACCGACCACGAGGTAATTATCAGACATAAAACACATGAAGTTGTCGCCTCTGCTTCAATGCACGATCGCCCAGAGCGAATTGTTTGATTGATTGATTGGGGTTTAATGTCGCTTTCAGAAACTGAGGACATATCACAACATTGCCAGTTTTAGTGCTGGAGTATATGAGCACACTTGCGGCTAATCTGACAGTGATTTCATTGGCTGATAAACTCGTCGACCATGTGCGACTGGCAACTCCACTATATTTCCAGTTACAAATTCATGACGGAAACGTGTCTATTTGAACCATTATCGCCAGCGCTGGAGGACAACATGGCCTGGAGTTATACCCGTAAGCGATTGAGCCGCCGAGGGCCCTTCTCAGAGCCGAACAATAATACTCATCCTCGGGATGCATGAGTTCGATTATAACTGGCATTCAGAAAACAATAGGAAAGAATAGCTTTGTGTTCGGATAATACGAGCTTGATGTCGCTGTGTAAGCTGCTTGTTCGCATAAATAATATCAAAGTTAGAACAAAGGGATGGTGTATTAACACTGTCTGTAGTACATGGATTTTACCATTCAGTTTTTAAGTCTACCACTGAATGGTATATTATTGATATCAAGGCATGTACAGGCAATATACGCAGACCATTAGATAAATGCAAGTTAAGAAGGAGTCCTATTTATTGAGGGAATGTTGGGAAACCTATGGTCGTTTTTTGAACTCATTATTTAAAGATTTTCCAATGGGAAATCTACTCATCAATGATGCTTTAGTACTGAACGGGTTACGACAAACTACGCCGCTTTACACAGTGAAGTGGAAAATATACGTGCACTCTTCAATAACAAACATTCAATCTACATTTCTTGTATACAAATACTCAGTACAATGATCGCAGATGCCATCCTTCCGCTACATGTCCTCGTGAAAATAGATTCGTATTGGATCTAAATAATTATGCACATGCATATGTTTGTTTATGTTGTACTAACTCGATTCTGAAATAAGCCCACACTGGCCTTATACACGTTAGTCCAGGCAATACGCACAAGCTTGACTACCAAGAGATATCTTATCGGGGTCCACGATATGATGGCTATTGGTATACAATCGCGACCACGGGAGGCACGTGATGTTCGATTGAATATCAGACCGACCAACCATAATGCCGTAATATTATATGCAAAGAAATGGTATTAACACATTGTAACGAGATATTATATGCAACGAAATGATATTAACACATTGTAACGAGATATTATATGCAACGAAATGATATTAACACATTTGCATTATAAAATATCTGATCAACACGCTGGTATTAACAGTTTGACAAATTGTTCGATTGATTGATTTTGTGGTAACTAGAAATGCATGTGTTAACAACTTGTGAATACTACAGTCACAACACTGAGTTTTAAAGATCATTTAAGTTATATAAATAGCACAAGTTTTAAATAATTATGATACTGCAAGGAAAATCGAAGGGTTTATGGTGAAGAATAATCGTATGGTGCACGCACGGCTACCTACATGTATATATATACGGGGGATATCACAGCAAGCACTACATGTATAAGGCTTAATTCTATTGTGGTCCCAGCATGTTGCCGGTCACGAAGCGGACGATATAAATCACTAATGGTCTATCCAAATTAAAAATGATGGTGTCTTACACATTCTGATAACGTTAAGTCTGGTACTATTTATCACAACTACTTACTAGTAGTCCTATGCTTATTCTGAAATAAGTAATTACTAAAATCAAAGCTTAGAATTTGGATATTAGGTGCGATGAATAGTAATTAAAGAACTTCCTCTTGGACAATAATTGATAAGTAGCATGTGGAGCTGTTTTAAATATTTCGCACAGAAGCAGCTGACATAAGGGAAATAAATGCTTTTGATTTATACCAAATACGCAATAGACTGCCACGGAATGCTATTTTCTGTTTCATGTCGCGCACATTGTTGTTTTTTTGTTATATATTTTGGGACGTTCAACGTTGTATATATAATGCGTCTTTCTGGAACATATAATGCTTGTAGAAAGTTAGCTCAAGTATAATTATATCAACCTATCTCGATATCGGTGAAAAATTCAAACGCGAGTATTAATATGTGTGTTTTGGAGCGCAAATCGCCATGTGATTTAATACAAAGAACAGGTTGGCAATACGAAAAAACCTAATCTAACGAAGACACGAACTGAATGTTAATACCATAGCAACACACCTAGCATATATACAGTCGAACGAATTTATATAAACAAATAAATAATCGTCCACAAAATGTCACTCTGACACAAGATTGTGGATTGGATGTGCTCCCTTTCATCGATCGACCGCTTTTCCTTCTTCATTCCGATGCATCGATAAACCCGATAGGTTTGACATTTTCGCGTGTCGCTCAGAAGGGAGCCGTATTTAATTATCTGCCCCTGATCTAATAGTTGGCGTGATCTATCGACAAATGATTGGATGCTTGCTGGTCGCATGTAGCCTAATCAGATTTAAGATGCCACCTTTAAAACCCGCACAAACCACTGATTAGTCACGTTACGGACGCGTATCTCCATGTGCATCTTCGAAAGATGACAGATAACCCTTTGGTGGGTGTGACCACATGTATGTCGGTTACGTTAGTTCTAATATGGTAATAGCATGCATAACTGAGCAGGTAACACCGTTAAATCTCTCCTAGATGGGTCGTTTTCAAATACATTATACACTTTAAATTTAATAGTACACTGTTATAATTGATGATATATCGCTTTTGACCGCAATTTAAAGAGACGACTCGCATAATTTAAAAGAACATAGTATGACCAGTCCTATTCGTACAGCCTGAAATTTGATGATACGCTGACCTCGCAGGCTCATCCGTGCCCAGTGCTTCCTTATACCATGTATGATGGGCATGTATTTATCCATGTCCAGTGTTTCCTTATAGCATTCATGATGGACATGTATTCATCCTTGTCCAGTGTTTCCTATGTCATGCATGGTGGGCAGGTATTCATCCGTGTCTAGTGTTTCCTTATATCATGCACGATGGGCATGTATCCATCCGTGTCCAGTGTTTCCAATGTCAGGCATGATGGGCATGTATTCTTCCGTGCCCAGTGTTTCCAATTTCGGGCATGGTGGGCATGTATTAATTCGTGTCCAGTGTTTCTCTATGTCGGGCATGATTGTCAGGTATGCATCCGTGTCCAATGTGTTCTTATATCATGCATGATTGGCAGGTATTCGGCACCTGGTGCTATCGATGACACGCCCTGGTAAATGTTGATATACACAGTACATGTATTGCATGCATTATACTGTTGGTCACATTCTATCTGGGATTCATGCATATCCAAATGCCAAATCTTAACGAAAGTTAAGTAGTCGCGTATTTGCGAAACTACCCTACCATCGCCTTGATATGGCCATGAAAATAATATTAACTGACACATCATATCACTACGAGCACCATTGTATCAGATGGAAACCCTCACCTTGATATGACTATGAACATCATAGTATCCATTGTAACATCACACAATGCGTGCACCATTGTATCAGATGGAGATAAGCAGCTCCTGTCGACATGGTGTATGTAACTGTGAGTTCAAACGTGGCCTCATATTAGCGGAACCACACTACCATTGCTTTGATATGGCTACCAACATCACGTTCATTGTAAGATCACACCAATACGTGCACCATTGTATCATATGGGGATCAACAGCCCGCTCTCGACTTGATGTGTGGAACTGTGAGTTAAAACGTGGTCGTGTATTTGCGGAATTACCCTACCCTCGCCCTGATGTGGCAATGAACATCATATTATTCACTGTAACATCACATCAATACGTGAACCATTGTATCTATGGGGATCAACAGCCCGCTATCGACTTGCTGCACAAAAGCCACGCATCGATAACACAATGTGAACGACCCTTGAAGCTATCGAGTTAGTCCATGTTCTTACAATAACGTCATCGACGTACTGTTTACTGAGCAAATGCTCCGATGTTAACTGAACTTCTGTTATATCGCAGGAATGCTTGGGAGCACGGGTATGCATACATGAGTCCCTAGCCGCATGCAGCTGTGTACATAATGCCGATATACCTGGATAGCTGGCGAATGCTTGAATAACATGGTCGCACTGTGGTCGTCGTATGGGTAACCATTATTGGAAAGTGGTATCTGGACAGGTGACATATCCGACATGGTCAGCGATAATCACAACGAGCCTCCCTAATTTCAGAAACACGCATGGTTCACGCTGCCGCTTGCCAAATTTCCCAATGGCAAAACAAATTCACATTTGGCAAAACGTATTTGATTTTGGCAAAAGTGTTGGCAAGTCACTTTTTAATTCCTCAAAAAAGTTGAAAAATATCGGTCAATCAAAACCATTCATTTTAGGAAATTATTACAATGGAATATATTGGTTGTGTTTTATATGGTTTCGGAAAAGTTGACACCTCCATTAAGATGCAGTTAATCTGATATAATTAGTATCGATGGGTGGAGGGAATACCCGTATTTAATGTGATGGTGGTGTTCTCTTCTGATGAAGCAACGCTTCTACCATTGTAGTGTTCTGTGATTGGTTTATTGTTGTATGATAAACCACAATAGAGATGATATTATAATCATTAACTAACTGCTTTTCTATCGATATCAAACAGTGAGTGTCGAAACCTAAGACGCAATCAAGGTTGCAGAAAATGACACTATCAGGGATAATATTAGGCAAATTCTAAACGAATTTGGCAAAAAATAATTTCATTTGGCAAATTATTTAGCAAAAGTAAATTTCGGTCCAGCGCGAACCCTTTAAAATGTCAGAATCAAAGACTGGTTGACGGACTTAACGTCTTATCGTTTGTCAACTTAGTGAAAGAAATAATTAATGGATATAATATAGGTTGCATCCCGATTGAAGGACTAATTGAAGCCAATTGGCCGGTTAATCAGATTGTGTTTACAAACGAAGCTATAGTCTCTGCATCTCACGCGCAGTCACTGTTGCCATTCAGGATACGCATTGTTGCCATACAGGATACGTATTGTTGCCATCCATGATACGTATTGTTGCCATCCAGGATACGTATTGTTGCCATCCAGGATACCTATTGTTGACATGGAGGATACACAATCGAAGTCAGCCAAGGCGTTCCGTATGTATACATGTATGAGGAACAATAGCTAAATTGTAAGATAAATTTGTGCATGTGTTGTTACTATGGCATCGATCTCGTGTGGACGTTTTATGTTATGAGACTGTTAACTGTTATAATACATTGTAAATGATTTACTTGATCTTGTTGCTCAACAGTGGATCCGGTAATCGATATTTTAGGACAGTTGTTGACACGAACATCGCACAACGCCAACTATGACGACTGTTTACCCATGTATAAACCCACTCAGACTGGAGCAGACGACACTGTGTAGTGCATGCTTCCATACGTATGAGGCTCCTTGTGGGTTAAACACAATTAAATTTTAAAGAAGGTATAAGATAGGCCACTTCATGTTTCATTTGTACAATGGAACAACAAATATGTGCGTCTGTGTTCTGAAATGTCCACAATTTGATCCTGGCCAGCAACTATTTATTTATGCTGGAACCGGGGTAGGCGATAGAGTATCGTCTACGTGTTGACGGCATGATATTCACTATAGACAATATTATCCTGTCATTCCACGTGTCGCCGAATGAAGTCACATACATAGCTTATTACAACATGAATCAAATTGGCACAAGGGCAGTTAATGCGTGTTAATTATGGGGCAACTGTATAGGCCAAACAAGCAGCATGCGCCTATGTTCAAATATCCGAGGTTGTTCATCAACATGAAATAAAGAGGGACTAGGGTTGCATTAATGCTATTTGTATCCACATCAAATACTTCACCATGTTCACTCTCATGCATAAATATAGTGGCTGTACGCCGAGTGTTTTGGTAGCTCGCGAATTATGTAGTAAAATCAACAAGGTATGTAGTAATTTGAGGTCACAAAATTACAGTAATGCCCTAAACAATTGACTCATTAACCACTGCATAATTATGGGTAACTGTTCAGGATTTAGTCGGAGATATGGCTTGTTGCCATTCATCGGAAAGCGCTCTATGTGCGCTTTACTATGAATGGCAACAGGCCATATTTCCGACTAAATTCTAAAACGTTACCCATAATTATGTAGTTGTTTAGGAGTCGATTATTTAGGGCATTACTGTATGCAGTCGATAATCAACGAGGTGTATAGTACAAATCAATCTCGCCTAGTTTTGTAACAATATTTATTTTCGAAGACCCGTTTGGACTTTATACATTATTATATAATAATTCAATGCTTGTTTTGTAAGATTGTATGTGGTGGACGTGAATGGTGTTGTAGCTCAACTGGATGTTTGTCCTTCGCTACTCCGCTGTTTCGCAACCGATCGAGTCGTTGGACATTCATACACATTGGTAAATTGACACGGGGTGTGAGTCACGGGATAATTAGTGTGGACACCACATATAAAGAGCGTTCCTTATCAGTTTAGTAGATGTGTAGGGATATTGGTACAACATTTTCCTACACATATCCTAAACTGATACGAAACGCTCTGTATTGTTCATAAAGACTGTCCGTTTAAGTCGTATGCGATCAACGACACATATCCAACGTCAGATTAGGTCAACGGCACCTATCCCATGATATACCGCGTGTCGTGCTACCGATGTATACAAATTCCCCGCATATTCTGAACCCATTGTACATGCGCTTTATTAATTATATATTTAAGATATGATTGATTAGTCCCCCTTTAAGACATATAAGATCAAAGGCGTGTAAACAATGACATTCCCCTGGTCAGGTGATTTATGTGCACCAGTGTTCCGACATATTTACCAAGCTGATAAGGAACGCTCGTTATATTATTAATTATTTATTAGTGCTCATGTAAGAACTCTGAGGTCCACAAAACTTAACCCGCGACTCACACACATGTCAATTTAGCCCTGTGTATCAATTTACAACGACCCGATCGGTCGAGAAATGGCGGACTACCGAAGGACCAACGTCTAGTCGAGCCACAACATCATTTCACGTCCGCCAAACATAATCTTACACAAATAAACATTGCATTTACTATATAATATTGCATACATTCCAAAATGACAAAAACAAAAACAAAACAATTTGCCACAAAACTCGACAATTTTTTAGTTGTTTACTACACAACTCGTTGGTTTTCTAGTACAGAACTCGTGACCTCAAATTACTACTCAACTCGGTGAATTCATTACATACCTCGTGCGCTACATGATTCGAGAATTGTTGCTACATAACTCGCCAGTTACTACAAAACTCAGCGCAACTTCCAAAATAGTTCCAAATTTGTGTGCTGGTGGCATGTGATCTTTACGGGCGTTAGCGAGAGTACGTGTACATATTTGAGACATGATCTAGGCATGTCAGAAGTGTTGCAAATATATGGTATAATGAAAGAGACATGATTCGTTAACACGTGATTGTTTGTAAGTCACCAAAGCTATTACATTCCATCGTGTATATATATATGTTTGATTCTAAATACCAGAAAGTTACAGAAGAAGGGACACACTAAACGCTGCTTTCCGAGCCCGAATACGAGTCCGAGTCGTGGACAACTTGTAATTGGGGGTTCAATGTCGTTTATTGTCGTTACTATGTAAGCCCCAAAAAGTTGATGTTTGGTTTGTGATAAGCTATGTCAATTTTACAGTGAACGTTAAAGTCCTTTCTCTATTTCTCGTTAACCCTTTACCCAACAAACCGGCCAAAACCGGCCAAATAAAGCTTCAACAGCCTAAAATATATTCGGTCTTTCTCAATAAAACCATACAAATATGGATATCATTGGAACCGGCTACTTGACCACATTGTGATGGTTACAGTTATGCCATGTGCCAATGCATTATCTTATATATGCGAGTCGATCATAGGTCGCCTCGCATATATAAGAGAATGCATTGGCCTAAAAACAATCTTTTTTTAACACTTTTTACCATTTGTTCTTACATTCTTTAACAATTTTATAATTTTTAATGTGTTAAGCCAATGCATTCTCTTATATATGCGAGGCGACATATGGTCGACTCGCATATATAAGAGAATGCATTTGCACATGGTACATGGCCCTTCTGTTGGGTAAAGGGTTAATTCACTCACAAAATATCCGCCAGGTGGGAATCTATTCATATTTTATTACAACTTGATGTAAAATTACAACAATTTGATGTCTAAATATATTACGTAGAGTAATTCGCAAACGTAATAGCACAATGTGGCGTAGGAGTACCGTATGTTTGACAGTATATAGCATATCAGAAGCGTTACAAGTGGATGGTACAATGGAATGTAAAAGAGAAATGATTCGTCAACACAGGATTGTTTGCAAATCCCCGAGGCTATTGTATCTGATCGTGTACTTCACAATAAACTCTCCCGTTGCTCTGTTAGCACTGCAAACTCCCACATTATTAGCCATCACAAAAAGCTCGCCCATCCACGTGTTAGAATTGCAAACGTTCGCAGTATCAGCCAAACCAATAATATCGCTCGCTCGTGTTGAAGCAATGTAAACCTTCGTGGTATTAACCGAGGTTTCTGTTATTCCTTGGATTTTGTACGGATAATCAGAAATGTTCCAACGGCACGAATCACGTCGAAGCCAAATAGAGACGGTCCCTAATTAATTCGAGTCGATTGATTTATATTCACAACGGAGCTGGCGAGTTTAAATATGTGAACTCATAGTTAAAGGTACTCAATCCTATTCGATGGTCCAAATATCATCAGATTCGAACAGCAACGGTTTTTTAATTGCAGATCCAGTTATCAGAATCGATTAATTTCCCACAAATAATGCTAATCTGACACAAACAAGCACTTGATTTTAGAGTTATCAATCTTCATATCCGACCTTTTGCTGGGCCACTAAAATGATCGGTGGTGAAAAATAATAAATTTCAAAAACCGATATCTGATCACTCTGAACTTTGATGGGGCGGGTTCCTCGACTCGAATCAAATATGTTTGTCCTCCGATTCCAAGGATATAGTAACTTACGAGCATTAATTTGGATTATGCTTCTTTAAACAACAACTCAACCATTAAGCTGATTTAGGCCGTTATATAATATGAATCGTACGTGACACGTAGTGTAGCAACAACGCATGTTGTGCCTCAAATTTGGCTTTTATTGGCGACATAGGCCTAACGCTAAGAATGATTTATGTGATATAATGCAGTAGCCCTGACGGAGACCACTTGCCAAGACTTGTCGTGGATTGTGCAATCTTCTCCGGATTCTTGATTCTGGTCGGCAAATCAAAAATGATTTCAAAACGTGTCATGACGTCTTCGCTGGTTTGCAAACGAAATTGGTCTAAACATAGGTATAAATGAAACTAATAGGAATTCTTCGTAAGTTGTCAAGTAGCTTAATTTCATTTTCATCGCGATGGTCCATTCCCGATTCCGCGCTTTGGCAATATCCACGCAGTAGCTAACAGGAAGTCACGTGCCAAATTCTCCAAAATCCATAGCCGCGATCTTTGAAAAATCTCTGACGAATATAGTTAAATATATATGACGTCACCTGCGCCTAAGTTGTAAACACCCATGCGCGCCAGCACGCGCTGGTGGTTGCTAATATTAGTTCGTATGTACACAATTACCAAATGCTCAACATGATTCGCCCAAACAACATTGTGCCCTTCTGTACATTTGAGCGATCTGGGAGAGAAATTGCAAAAATAGGCCACACTAGGCATATTGTCTCATCTCATTCCAGTCACCCTGCGAATGTCACGTGTATAACACTGCCCGTATGCTTTGAGTATGATTGTGACTAAATATTGTTGACATCAAATACTCAAAAGTCATTGGCTATTCCCACCATTCACCAGCACATCCAGTAGTTAAAGGTTCAATGGTGTCCAGAAACGGCCAATTACCGGTTCCAAGAACACAATAGTATAGTATAATTTATTACACAGATATAAACAAAACAACCGTCATGTTTAAACAAAAGGTAATGACTTCATGCAAGTCAGATACGCCACGTGGCGACAATCATGTCAATAAGTTAACCAGTTCCAATTTCAATTCTACTTTTATATAGAGATATAATATATAGAACAGTATGTACACACCACATTGGTTATACATGTACAATTATAATTAACATCACATATTTACTATCAATTTATATAATGACTAGCTGGGATACCCGGCGTTGCCCAGGTTAATGCGATGAGAAACACTCTGTATGCTGTGGATATTTGTTGGGGATAGAGAATGCTCTTGCTTAAAAGTGTGATACGTTTTCTCATAAATTGTATATTCAAATAGCATCATAAAACATGATTATTACAGTCATGGGATATAAGTAGTGGATCACCTTGTCAATTGTCATTCTGTTTGTCGCGATTAATCCGTTCCAACAATAATGAAGTATGTATTTATTTATTTACAACTGCGTATACATTAGACGTTATAATATGATACATGAATATCATAAACACATTAGTTCGATAAAAGATGATAATTGGGTTTTAAATATTGAGATGTATCAATCAATTTAGTGGGTTGGACTAAGTTCTCGGGGACACCTGACTATCTCCATGAAGATACAAATGTTTCAAAGAAATTTCCAGGTGCTCCTCTGTTCATGGTGCTATATATTGGCTAAATATTCTCAGTTTAAACGAAATGTTGATGCGCATAACTATTAGCTGCATGTGCCAGGCACAGAGCGAGATTTTGAGTTGCTTATGTCAGTCGATGAGTCTGTTATAAATCCCTTGTCAGATGTGCAGTATTGGGAGGATCCTGAAAAGTCTTATGCTACTAACTGCATTTTCTTGTCTATCAGAAGAAACTATATTTGACTGCACACTGTGACCACTATTTTTGAACAGGCCTTCCATATCTCTTGACAAATTGTTACTTTTTATGGAAACTGTATTGAATGGACCATACTCAATTTTGTTATAATAGACATGCAATCCTTTGACGGTTCGGGGTCTACCAGTTTGCACGAATATATGTATCTCTTCAATAGAATGATAAATATACGTTTAATGGTTCTTCTAAGTATCTCCTTTTGCTAGCTCATTTTGTGAATGCCCTGATTGCTATTCCCATATAAATATGACAGTTGAGAAGATATAATTGTTCAAGTGACTTAAGTGGGTCACCATAATTATGTCGGGATTGTTTAGTATTGAATTGCTTTATTTCACTCAATCATATAAATTGTATGAGATACAGAGTGAAAAACGTATATACAGAACTATGTACACAATGTTAGTATGGCCGTTGCGTTTGGCGTTCGAGGTCCGTAAGTGTCATTCGTCGTGTTCTACGTCATCGTCATCATCATCATCATCATCATCATCATCACCACCATCATCATCGTCATCTTCAGCAACAACATCCTCATCATCATCTTCATCATCGTCATCATCGTCATCATCATCATCATCATCATCATCACCATCATCATCATCATCATCACCTTCATTATCATCATCATCTTTGTCGTCGTCGCCTTCGTCGTAATCATCATCCTCATTGCCATCATCATCATCATCATCATCGTCGTCGCCGACGTCGTCGCCATCATCATCAGCATCATCACCATGATGTGAAATGTGAACGTCCAAAACTACTTAAAATGATATGGAGATGGCCTGGGTGACTGTATATAACTTATATATATGTGGATAAAGGCGAATAGCAATCTTATCAATGATAGTGCATATCCGCTCGCCATCCGCAACGCAAACGACACCAAATGTGATTTAATTCATGGTATATCATTAGAGAAAAACGTGTATGAATTCGGTGGAAATTGGTGCCAAATAAATTTGTACCAGCGTTTGCCTCTTTGGACATATTTAAACCACTCCCATTAGACTCATGGGTGCATGATATACTGGCGATAATTATATATATGTTTGGTGGTAATCAGCAACTGAACAAATTCTGAGAATAGTTATGACCAATATCTCTCACCCAACCGACAGCAATTTGACGTCTTTAAATCACACGATAATATTCCTCGTATCATAGAGAAGAATAATATATCAATTTGGTGGAAATCTGGGCTAAAAATAGTTTATTAAATCAATTGTTGATGCAACGTTGACTCTAACAACGCCATATTACGAAGGTGATTATGTATTCGTTTGGTGGAAATCGGCGACAAAACTATTTCGCGATATATTTTTAATTTTGCCGACCTCCCCCTTTTCTTCCCCTGATACCAACAGCGTCATTTTAGAAAATATTTACCCGCACCGTTATCTTCCTTGTAAACAGCTACCCCTCTTAGAACGCCTTGGTGCCATCTCGATTGTACCGCGTGAAGTTATATATAGAACGCATACAGACAGACAGACAGAAAGACAGACAGACAGCACGATTTGATTTCTTGTATCATTTGAGAAGAACGTGTCTGAATTTGATGGTAATTAGTAGTAAAAATATTTTGTATCAGTCTTGGTGACCCTCCCGTCCCTATTTCAGTCTCAAGCTGCACACACTAAGACTCATTAGAGATTAGAGATGCATATATATATGAAATTGGTGAAAATTGGCGAGTATACAAATTCGTATCAAATTTAAGGTCCCCATATCTCTCACCCATAGGGCACACATTTGGTGTATCTAAATGATACGATAAGATTCCTCGTATCACAGAGAAGAATATGTATCAATCTGGTGGAAATCGGCACTAAACATATAGATATAATTTGTTGTGTCCCTCTCATCTCTATTCACCACTGACTCGAATGGCCCAACTTATGACATCCTTACACCATACAATTATACTCCTGATATCATGGAGATGATTGTTTATAAGTTTGGTGATAATCGGCGACTAAACAATTATTTTATTATCAAATTTGGTACCAATCCACACCCCCGTCTCTCAAACAAACAGCACCACTATGGCGTCTTTAAATCACAAGATTAGATTCCTCGTATCTTGGATAAGAACGTGTATCAATTTGGTGGAAATTGGCGCAAAAATATTGTGCATCAATTTTGGCGCCCCTGTCCCTTTCAATGCAACCCTGACTCGAAAGAGGCCACATTTGACAGATATAAGTAACACCATTAGACTCCTCATACCATGGGGGTGATTTTGTATAAGTGTGGTGGCAATCGGCGACTAAACCAATTATTATCAAATTTAGTGCCCACCTCTCCCAATCTCTCAACCAAAAGACAACAATTTGGCGTTGTTAAAGCGCACAATTTGATTCCTTGTATAATGAAGAAGAATATATATCAATTTGGTGGAGATCGGCGCTAAAATTAGTTTTTCAATTTTGGTGCCCCTCTCCCCTTCCGTGCATCACTGACTCGAACGACGCCACTTTTAAACCACACCGTTGTTTTTTTATATCATGGGGATGATTATATATAAGTTTGGTGGAAATCGGCGACAGAAAAAAATCTGCCCCTCTCCCTTCCGGGCACCCCTGACGCGAACGGCGCGACTTTTGCCATATTTAAACCACACCATTATATTCCTCATATCATGGGGATTATTATGTATAAGTTTGGTGGCAATCGGCGACAATTTTTTGTTCTGCCCCTCCCCCTGTTCTGCCCCTGACAACAACGGCGTCACTTTAGAAAAGTCTAACCCCGACCATTATCTTTCTCGTAAAAAGGTACTCCTAGTAGACCCTTTGGCATCATCTAGATGGTCCCGTGTGAATTTCTATATAACACAGACAGACAGACAGACAGACATTCGCAAATATAGATATAGATAACAGTAACAACAAATATTAATAGTTATGTTTTTTTTGTATTTAAAGAAGTCGCCTGCGTATTCGTGTATTATTGTCGTTCATGTCAGGATTATCAAAATTGCCGTAAATAAGTGTTCCAAATTGATGCATTTTCTTTTTATCACTTTTTATTCAATTTTCGATATTTCACAATTTATATTTTGCTTATAAAATCACGAAGGCTTTGTATACTTTGTTAGTGATATATATAAAGGATTTTCCGAAAGATCTGTAAGTCTTATGACATATACTTTGTGTGGTGTCTTTATGATATGAGTAGCTCTAAAACTCTAACGGGTTCTTCTAATTCATGTTCTTTGATTTTATTAGTATTTCGATTACGCAAATAACCTCCAGTTTCCATTAACCAATTTTGAACATAGGGGAGATGACCCATCCAATTTGACACCATGGAAATACCATTACGACGTGTTCTATACCAAACACTAATCAAATTCTAAACATGAACCCATTGACAAGGTGTTTGTTATTCAGTTATCGACTTTCAGAAAATGACATTTGACCCTTCCATGTATTGAGCTTCCTGACATGTTTGCGAAAACGATGTGTCAATGCAGCCGCTTTCGTATAGCTACGAGTCTCCCATAGGGATCCTCGCATATATCGGATAATACATTGGCCTATAATATTTAACTTGATCTTGTTTGTGTACGATGCTTCATCTGAGAGACTCAAATATATGCGATACGGCACTGGCACATGATTGTTAATGCTGCACCAGCGCAGCTCCAGTCATGAAATAGTTGATACGTTATTAATTGCAGTAAGCCTATCACAAAGTGCCATGTCTCGTCTCTGATAAAGATCTTGCATGATTTAGGTTTCCAAAATCCGTAGATAACAAAGAGCACTCTAAAGCACATGTATGCCCTGTTTATACTCATTACAACGTAACACTGGTATGACCGATTTTGTTGTTGATGAATGTGGTTCCTGATCGGGAGGTGATTGAAATTATTTTTCAATTTTCTTTTGTCTAGTAAGCTGAGCATTTGATGTTTTTTTTATTAATTTGGTGTCAGATCGAACCGTGTGTCATCAGAACTATACAACACACGATTAACGTTTCCTAGCGTGTAATGGAAGTGTTGGATCCATAGTTGGTTGATACTGATAAAATCAAAATTGACAGATAGTTTACACCGCTAGAATAGCACTTGAGACGTAATAGATATGCGACATGTACTTTTGTCTTGCATGGTTGTTGCTGTCAGCAACGCAAATCTGCAATGCATTGACGATGTGTATAATGGAACGACTTAGCCTCATACAGCCAGTACTCCAGTCAATTTCACTTCCCAGTGCTTACCATCCAATATATTATCGCGCAAATACGCACATAATCGACCTATGATGTGAAATGAATACATAATGTCAGCCTGTTCTCCAGTAAACACGCACATTATCTGCTGATAATATAATTTGTTTAGGCATATACTCTGCTTAGCCAAAAGCCTCAATTTGAGTCGATAATGTGCTGAAAATGAAACACGTCTATGATAGATTCACTCCCTCACGGATTGTTCCCAACGTTGACTGGTCACCGGTGATAAGAGTTACTGGGATCTCAGTCAGGTTTTATGCAACACATGCATTAGTATCACCAACACACAGACTTATGCAGTTTTTGTTTTATTATCTAAACATCATTAATTGGATCCAAATATTAAATATAGTGTGTCTCGAACGAATGACGTTGATCCATGCGTCCACAACTGAACAGGATAATGCATACACTGATACAAGGGTTAATTGAAATGTCAAATCGGAGAACCACATTCCGTGTATTGGTTTCGAATCGACGAGTTCTCATTCCAATAAAGCTGGGACTTGGACATTTGGCTCTTGTTAGGAACCCATTGGGCGGTTGTTTCAATTGACATGGAACAAGTAAGATAATGAGAGTCGGGCCTCGATTCACGTCATATTGTCTGTAATAACTACGTGCCAGCTCCGGGCCTGCGGGCGAGCTGACCCAATTGTCGCCCCGGTCGATGTTCAGCATGGTGTCAGTGTGTCATCACGACGGGAGAATTATGATAGATCATAACATGAATAGTACTCAATCTACTATTATAAAAATTATAGCTACGCCCGCAGACATTACAGTCCACCGGTTCATAACCTGGGAATTGTGTGATGTTCTGACCCGTACTGACAGGGGCATTTATATCACTGAACAAACAAGGCAGGAATATATTTAGTTGTTAGCATACTCCAGTTCACAGTATGGAGTGGTCCCAGCTCGAATTTGCATTCTATTTTGTGACCAGGGTATGCCGATATTGCAAAACACATTTTCTGCATTACCAAGGAGAATGTCTTTTATTTGATATAACGCAAAGTACAACCTAGTGAACACAAAGTCACTTAACTCATACAAAGTCACTTAACTCATACAAAGTCACTTAACTCACACAAAGTCACTTAACTCATCAATTTCGACTTGAAACTTCACCTAGAGTGAAAATCAATATTAGGAAACATATACGTACATGTAATAAGGACTTTGCTAACCCAATTTTCCCCAAATTTGATGGAGTCCAAAATAAAGGTGTATGTTAACTTGTATTAGTAATCACAGCAGCCATATCCATGGATGCAAAATTTTACGAGTATATTCATTGTAGATTATGTTAGAAATTTAAAAGGTGAAATTTATAGAGGTTTTTAAAATCTATTTTTTTCGAATCAAAATTTAACAAACACAAAGTCCATTTCTAAGAAAAAGATATGGGTATGTGTACAGAACACTGTGAAGAATGATGAACAATACAAATATACTCACATTTCTTCAGTGTTATTCAGATTTTTGACTTGGAAGCAGTTGTTAAACAAATGGTAGATTTCATTCCTCAGTAAAGCTATTTGGGAACTGAATTTGATTGGTCAAGTTAGTGTTCACTCAATCCAGCTGGGGTTATGATCAGCAGGTTCTGACCCACGAGAATATTAACTCATGATTGGTGACCTAGTTTCTGGGCTACAGGGTACCCCCATATAGAGGATTACACCATTTTTTTGTCAAGAGATTCACAACACACCACTGCCCACATATACTAACACTTAACTGTCACGTTCCAACAAGCAGTGAAAGGCAAGTTATGCTAGCATTTGTAAACAATTGGTTCTTAATAATTTTATCAAGGAATTATTGATAAATATGAATATTATTGTATTGTTCATCATTCTTCAGTGTTCAGTACACATTGCCATATATTTTTCTTAGATATGGACTTTGTGTTTGTTGAATTTGGGTTCGAAAAATAGATTTAAAAAACCTCTATAAATTTCCCATTTAGTATTTCTAACCTAAACCACCACGAATTGTACTCTTAACATTTTGTATCGATGGGTTTTGTTACTGTGATTACTAAAAAAAGTGAACATAATCCTTTATTTTGACTCCGTGCAATTTGTGGAAAATTGGGTTAGCAAAGTAATTAACTGAGAAATGTTATGGTTTATGCCATAAACTTCCGGCATAACACCAGTAAGTTCGAGGTTTTTAACCGGTGGAGTATGATATATGCCAGGTATGGCAATTCCCAATTATAGCTACAATAGCTATATGTAACTATTGTAGCTACATTTGACTATCGTAAAACAACATTTTACCAATATTTTACCAATTTGCATTGCATGCAAGCATTATCGCGAGATGTTGCAACTAAGGGTGGGGGTATTATGTTGATACAATTTATGAAACAACTACCTATGACAGTTCGGTTGCACCAGCTTGCGGAATATCTGATAGGCATAGCTAAGCACGTGCACATATTTGGAAATTGGTTATGCTATGTGATATGGGACTCAGATCCATCCATATATGATCTATTCTTCTTCTAAGTAGGTACAGTACAATGTTGGAATATTAATTATACATAAAGTTGGCAAACAATATAAATTACTAAGAACATAATCAGATGATGTTATTGTGTGAGTGTTTGTTGGATTGGGTTATCTCCCTTCAACCAGATTCATCCATCACCAATAGTCATACGTAGCTATTGTAGCTACACATGGATATTGTAGCTATATTTGTGAATTGCTAGACCTGTCTACATGGGTGTCTATAGAGTAGAATGGTGTGAACTAGTACGATGGGACCTCCGTTCATTAACCCTGATACTCAAAGCCAGCAGACTGGTCAAGTTCAAATATATTAGGTTTAGGGTACTAGGTATATCGTTTTCTTGACAAGTTCATGTTTGTACCCAGGCATGATATTATGAATGAATCCGGGGCTCATTTAACCCTTTACCCAACAAACCGGCCAAAACCGGCCAAATAAAGCTTCAACAGCCTAAAATATCTTCGGTCTGTCTCAATAGAACCATACAAATATGGATATCATTGGAACCGGCTCCTTGACCACATTGTGATAGTTACAGTTATGCCCTGTGCCAATGCATTCTCTTATATATGCGAGTCGACCATAGGTCGCCTCGCATATATAAGAGAATGCATTGGCCTAACAAAAATCTGTTTTTAACACTTTTTTACCATTTTTTCTTACATTCTTTAACAATTTTATAATTTTTAATGTGTTAAGCCAATGCATTCTCTTATATATGCGAGGCGACCTATGGTCGACTCGCATATATACGAGAATACATTGGCACAGGGCCCTTCTGTTGGGTAAAGGGTTAGACTATTTAGAGCCATCACTACAATTATACCAACACCTCTCAGCGGAGTCCGGCGTCGTGTGTATGTAACACGCGTACATGCATTTACGCACCTACTTTACCTTATACATGTACTTGTGGTAAATGTTATACCGAATCCGCGTCCATGTGAACCCTCTTGTCTAGGTATGGTTACTCGTAGTAGATGTGCCTGTATCGGACCGAACTTAGGTATGAATGTGACTTAATTAATATTGTTGGCTTACTTGCAGTGACATAAATTGTATATCATGCAAGATTATACATTACGATAGCATTGGAAATAATTATTAAAGGCCAATATTGAAGTCTACTCGCAATCAAATCGACATACACGATTAATGAAGCATTCGTGCCGTTACCACGCGTTAGGCTTAACTAGGCATATAGGTTGAAGTCCATGACTATTTATACCATCCTTCGCAAGATTAATTCCCGTAACATCATACCGGGACCATTCCACATGTCTGCATAATTATCATATTATTCCCAGGGGAACAAACTACAACTTGGTGGGCGGTCCATATAACGTTTGAATTCACGACCTTGTGGCGGCAAATGAAAACCAACGCGTTCGTGGCCGTGTCTCACTCTTCATCGACTCTATTTTCGTTCGATTAACGTGAATGGGCCGAAAATCGATCACAAGCTATATAAGGTTTTTGCCCATTGCCTTATCAACTTCCGCTCGCCCCGTACCGAATAACGGGCATATCGAGTGGGGTCGACATAGCACGATAGCGCGTTGAGCAGCCCATATTGTTGGCCTGCCAGAGATACGGCCAACCGGAAATTGAAAAGCTGGTGCTGTGGTGATATGCAGTCCCTGACGTCATGGGCGGATTTCCGCGCGGCGAGTAATAGATGGGTGATTGGCGTGATAGTATTGCTGAATAGGACAGGGGCGACAGGGCGTACACATAAAAACAAAACACATGTACTCTCCACTAACACAGGCATAACTAAAACGGACATTATATCGCTGTTCAAATCTCGCGCCAATGTGCGATCCTTGTGCAAGGTCATTTGTGCTGCGCTCATTGCGTCGTATCCGGACGATAACTAGGGACCTGATTTATACTGTGCTCATTGCGTTATACATATACGATAACTAGGGACATGGTCGGTACTGCCTTTTGTATATTATACAAATAAAATATGTTTCAAGTCATGTACTGTGCGCGTTGCATCATACCTAGACGATAACTAGGGATCTGGTTTGTTGGATAAGCGGCGGTCGCTCTGTTGTGAAGAGCCCATAACACGGTTGTAGGCTTACGACTCATCATTACTCAACAATTGGGGTATTAATGACTATCAACCGATCTGTCATTTCCGTTTGCACAGCCGATCTCCACTGCCTGTGCAGTCTCTTTAATATATACGAGTTTGCCTATTTCCACTGACGGTGCAGTCTCTTTAATGTACGACTCTTCCGTGGGGAGCCTCGTCTATATACTAGAATGTAATGGCTAACTATTTTATATGCGAGACTCGCATATATAAGAGATAATGTATTGGAAGCTCCAGTCATGGAAAGAATCAGCAGTATTATTATTAGTATTATTATCCCCATGATTACATATCAATGGGGTGCAGGACGATTCGGCACCTGGACGCTTCGGCATCTGGTTTTCTGGACGTTTCGGCACCTGTATTTTCGGCACTTGGTTGTTTCGTCATAGGTGCCTGGACGTTTCGTCACTTCATCGAAGACGTTTCGGCACTTATTTCCTCCCAACTCATCCCAACACCCAAGCACTTAGAGCAAGATGCGAAGCGATGATGCCAGCATTCTCCAGCCCTCAACAAACAAAAACATCAACCAACAGGAAAAACGAAAAAGAAGTGACAAAACAATATATCATTTTCACCTTCATATCACCATGTCATGTGCTACATGGTTACCATTCGTTCAACCAAGTTTTATTTTTGCTAACATGTTACATTTTTATCACATTTTATTAAAATAAAGAATAAAACAAAAATTTAGTCTTTACTCATAATAATTATTTAGTTGGTCCGAAAATTAGCAGATGCCGAAACGTCCAAAGTGCCGAACAATCAGGTTCCGAAACGTCCAGCTGCTATCTAAATGCTATAGTTGACACTCAGTCTTCACTCCCAGATATAACCGATGTTGGGTGGGTGAATGATGACGCTATATCAAAAGAGAATGTTCTCTGGAAAGCTAAAAGTCGATCGATTCGGGGGGAACAAGATATATCGAACAGCTTACAATCCTCAGAGAGAACATTGGTGGGGTTTCTTTCTGAATAGGACTGGGGCGGCAGGGCGACCTTAAAACAAAATAGATGTATTCCTCTCGAAAACAGAATACATACAACCAACACATAACGCATAATTGTTTGTATTTGAAATGGTTTATATTATTTGGAATATCAGAACAATCTTCAGTTTCACAATGAAGGTATTATGTTATTCATACTAAACTTCAATAGTCGCATAGGTTCATATTGAATTATTTGAGTATGAACTAACATATCCTCGCTCAGATAACGTCATAATCGACCTATAGTATTCACATAGGTTTATATCGGATTATTTTATTCTGAAATAAGCCAATAGTGGAGTGATATGCGTTGTTCCGTTTCATGGCGCGGGCCACAATGAACCCACATTTTATAGAGCGTACATTTGGTACTTCAAGAGCTGGTTTAATCGTGTTATTGTCCGCCCATAATGAACTTATACTAAGTAAATATGAGTCGGCAATAATGACACTAAAACACTCTGACTTTTCGAAACAAATATTATTATAAGCCCAAACGTGTTGATGTTGGGGAGAGCAGGCTGAATAGCGAACGTATGCCAGTTATTCTGTCGAATGGCACGGACACAATGAAAACACATTACCACGTTAGTAAATGTAATGGCAGAGCAGCACTACCTGAAGGAATTTGTACGCAGCATCGGAATCCCCGTTTATATCGCAAAACGTATCGAATAGTTTCCATTTACATTTTAGGCACTCGGTATATAGGCGTGGTCATATGGCACAATGCTGCTATGAGCTGTCATTTCAATAGCAGAAGTAATCAAGAAATTTCGGTTAACGAGAAATAACTTTAATGGCTAAATGTGTAACAATCAATGGTTTTATAGCTTATTATTAAATTATTTGGCGATAACATGGCATGTACTTATATATAACAGACTGTTCTGATAGTGTAATACTGCGCTTATTTCGGTTTGAAAATACGTTTATATTGAACCCAGTTCAACCACCAAATACGTTCATAATGCGTTAGTGATCCAGGATAATAGGCTGCCACTATAGTATGCTAAACGATAACAATGTGTGAGTGGTTAAATGGACAGACCAACACTCAAAGGAAACAGGGGTGATTTGTCTTTGACTAGAATAACACGTTTACATAAGGTGTGCTCTTATGGCTACACTCAGTTTTGCAGTGTACCTTGTGGATGCGGGCGGACTCGAATCAGAGCGCCATGGTACCTATATATTCTTTGCGGACTGGACAACTCATACACAACGTATTTCGTAATCACATAGAAATTAACCCATGCGTGGAAATTCAGACATCCGTAAATCCGACAGCGTTGTATTTCCTGAAACAGCGATGGACCACCATCAGCCAAATCTAAATGCCTTGCGGTTGGTTTAGTTGTTTTATAACAAATACTTTAGGCCCAAAGAAAAATGTATACGCGTACATGGAATTAATTATCAGAAGGTTAATGCATATTTATTATCCATGTTATTACACTACTGATTTAGCGTTTAGTGTTGCTTCAGCAGCTAAACTATGTCTCACAATACTCATTTCTATTATACCCCTACGGACGAAATTAATCGTCGACATATCAAATCCAGTCGTAAGTCGAGATATTTTACCCTGTGCCAATGCATTCTCTTATATATGCGAGGCGACCTATGGTCGACTCGCATATATAAGAGAATGCATTGGCCTAACAATTTTTTACAATTTTAATAATTTTTTCTTGTATTCTTTAACAATTTTTAAATTTCACCCATACAAAGCCCCAGACAAACATGAGCAGACTACACTCTTCTATATGCTTCTATATATGTGTGGGGCTCCCTGCAGGGTAATGGATTGCGTGTGTTCTTCCATCCTTTTAACCGCCAGTTTTCAGTCCAATTATGTTTCTCGCATGTTCTATTGCTCAGCAATGTTACTTTGTTCATTCGGAAATATTGATTTTCGTTCTTCCGATCTGAACCTTCAGCCACATGTTCAGATCTCGACGAACGTTGGTAATAATATTCAACATAATGACACCTTTAATATAAACAAATCATTAATGTAATCGAAAATGGTCACGGTCCAGTGATTTTTCAACCTATGACATACCAACATTAGGTTGTGTGCAACTTGGGGATATGCACCGGGCGGTATTGCAACTCTTGTTAGTTGGGGCAATAAAACCGATACAACAAAATGATTTATGCATCGGAATGCAAAGAGCATGCGCACGTGGAGCATGGTTTTACCCCGACTCGATGGCTACATAGAATAACTACACACTCAACACCAATAAGGTAAAGAAAGCTGGCCGCGGATACAATACCCATAGTTGTTTCTTCTTTGTTATACAAACAGAAGCCCATTATACTGTTTTCTACGCCGTGTCGGGTTTTCCAATGGATCTATTTGTTAGCCCCGATCCACTTCCAGATTCGATCAATACATGGTATACGGTGAACCGGATGTCAGCCTCATCACTATTTCAGCATACTCTCACGTTTTGTTTTCTTTGAAAACAGGAGTGATAATTACATGTAGGAATAGATCATTTCAGTAACATATGGCGCGACAGTCTAATGCGCATGTATCGACATAATTGTGGTGAATAGTGAATACACGGTAAATACGTTAACCCATTATATACTGCATACTCATTGACGATTAGTTACATTATGAAGTGAATAATAAACGTTCCAATGTGTATCTGTTTAACTGAGTTTGTGAATCAATTTAGTATATACGGGGTAAAGCCAATGTCCGATCAGTGGCTGTAATTATACGTTCAGCAACACCCGGGCACTATTGGCATCTATATCGTTCGGTCCATACTGATACAATGAACGTAATAGCGTTTGGGTGTTATATCTCAGTATTTCATCATCATACAACAATGAACACGTTCCACGCAACCTTCACAATGAACACTCGACAATAAGTATGAGCAGCGACATTAGCGACCACGATGAGCCCTGTATGTAGGTTTTACATTTCAAACTGACTGCAATCAGGGTGACTGTCCTGGTCGGTTCATAGCAACGCGTCCATGCAATCAGGGTGACTGGCCTGGTCGGTCCATAACAACGCATCCATACAATCAGGGTGACTGGCCTGGTCGGTTCATAACAACGCATCCATACAATCAGGGTGACTGGCCTGGTCGGTTCATAACAACGCATCCATACAATCAGGGTGACTGGCCTTGTCGGTTCATAGCAACGCATCCATGCAATCAGGGTGACTGGCCTGGTCAGTTCATAACACACAACGTATCCAGTGTTTACGTCTCTTTGTTGTTGGTTGGTCTACACGTCAATTACATTTCCTCAAAATGATCGGAAATAAATATAAATACTAATAATGTTACAAAAAATGAGCAAAATGATGTTAATTATATATGTATATAACTGCCGTAATTCAGTATTTCCATCTTTGTCGTTCCCGTCTGAGCTCCAGAAATGTTCTCGTTCATAATTATATTTATTAGCCGTATCATAATGATATGTATAATCCGGGTTCATAATGATATTTATTAGCCGTATAATCCGGGTTCATAATGATATTTATTAGCCGTATCTCGTTCGTAATGATATTTATTAGCCGTATCATAATGATATGTATTAGCCGTATAATCCGGCACCGTATTTATATTTATTAGCCGTATAATCCGGCACCGTATTTCGTTCTCGTTCATAATGATATTTATTAGCCGTATAATCCGGCACCGTATTTCTCGTTCATAATGATATTTATTAGCCGTATAATCCGGGTTCATAATGATATTTATTAGCCGTATCATAATTATATTTATTAGCCGTATCTCGTTCATAATGATATTTATTAGCCGTATAATCCGGCACCGTATTTCGTTGCACCCCAGCCGTCTTGATGTCAGCGCCGAGTATCCATATTCTAATAGGGGGTAAAATTACCATTCGCGTTTACCTCGCCGCCGTTTTCCACTCGAAGTCTCACCTCGTCTGAATTCCTGCTGAATATTGCAGCATAGTACGGCCTGTAATTGATTACTTTTACTTTAAACATATTTCATTCGTATATAAATATACAAAAGGGATCGGGGCACAAGTTATTTCAACTTAGGTAGTCCCTCTCCCGTACAAAATTGACAATACATTGTTATAAGATGACAAAAAGCCGATAACAGAAACGTTTGTACATGGTGAGAAAACAATTTGAATTTGCATTATGTCGAATAACATCTTTCAGCGTATGTTTATGGATTACCAATTAGAACGAGCATAACTATGTACATATCTATATCTATTGTGATATTTAAGGAAGATGTAAATATAGATTGCAAGGCTATGTATGTATCAAACATTTGACTGTAAGGTTAAGCTTAATTTGTATAGTAGTGAATTTGGCGATTCGCCGGATGACGCCCTTGACAGTTACGCTGGAAGAAATTATCGATGTGTATACAAATGGTGCATGGATGTGGCAATCCGAATGAGGGAGGGGTGTCTAGCAATGTTTGTATTTGGTGCAAACAGGACTTTCGGCTATGTAGTTTTGATACATATCAGCACGAAGATCACTGCACCCGTTTCGAATTCGGGAATGTATCATATTATATCGTCTGAGACCTAAATAGAAATGAGGGCTCACGGGGTTTGGGGGTTGATATACGAGTCGTAAATTGAATTTTAAGTCAGAGAAAGGGACAACGTCGGTCATTTCAGTTGGGATTTTGTTCCAATCAGCTATCGCCGAGGGCAAAAAGGACTTTTTGTAGTGCTCAGTGTGGCATCGGTAAGAATAGAATTTTCCCGGGCGTCTGCAATTATAACTTGAGACCTGGCTAGCTCTGGGTGGGAGGATGGTAGATAGGTAATTTGGCGATTCATTTTTTACTATTTTGTAAATCACTTCAAGCTTGTGGTATATTGGCGCCGCGTTTCCAAAGAAAGCCAACTTGTAATTCATTATACCTCATATATATATATATATATATATATATATATATATATATATATATATATATATATCCCCCGCATACTGGCTGTTGTGAGATAACGACCCATTATAATCTCACAACTTGATTCAAACTATAAGAATGTCCCAATATATAAAACCACAAACTCAGATATTCGTGTTCGGTTCTTAACGAAACCTCACACGTCTTACTCCCAGCGAAGACATACACACAATGAAGATGGCTCCCAAATATGGTCAAGGAAGATGACCATAACGGAGGAACCAATCCCGATGTGTATTGCCAAACGCCTCATCTAATATGCATCCCAAATAGTATATAAGAAACAACCACATCCCATCACCTCATGCTTTCACTAGACTCATCTCATCTCGAGGTTATATCCAGGCATCATTCACACCAGGCATCACCCATTCGGGGACATCACTTCGCGGCGACTCTTGATCATTATATTTGTACACACTGCAAATCTTATTCACAACATAATAAAGACTTGTACCTACTATATATATGTGTTCATTACCTCACACTGTGTAAAGACTAAATAGCGAATGTATTGGCTCAGAATGTTTCGTTATATTTCAAATTGTTTTTTAAATTAACTTCTAAATTCGAGTTTATTGGCTGTATACATATTAAATAGTAAATATTCGAGTTTATTGATTCTGTAAATCACATTGTTACGTGGCCATTTATTCTTCGGAAAACTCAAATTAAACTAGATGAACATTATCCAATATTGAAGTTTATGGCTACGTTAAATTCCATACATCTTGGGAATTACATCCAGTTTTAATCTAGATTATGACGAAATTAATCTTGACTTTTCGTGCAGTGATAATGTTATGTTTTATCCATATATACTGACACCGCATTAGATGTACGCCAGCCTTATTGACGCTAGCGCAAAGTATATATAAGTCTATAACCCTGGATAATAGTACTATTTGTGTTTACCTCGCCGTCGTTTTCCATTCTGCTAATCATTGGGGTCTCACCTCGTTTGAAATCGTCATGGATAATGTAGCTTAGTACACATGCATCGGCTTTGTAATTAATTGCACCACCTGGATGCAGTTACCTCAACATCTCTTGTATTCCTCTGCCTGAAAATTGTTATGTATGCGTCTATCTCCTGATTGTAATTTGCTGTGTTCCGTATTTGTTGTCATCACCGCGTATTTTATTAATTGTATAAATCGCGGCACCGTATTCCAGTCTATCCCGTCTGTCGTCCCCGCCTCGACACAAGAATCCCTCTCCCGGATAATATTATTCATTGCATCTATCTCAACGCTGTATTCCATCAGGGTGAGAAGTCATTAAAATTCCGAAACGTGGCAGGAATTGGGAGAATAGGATGATATGAATTTCCTGGCTGTCTGAGTTCTAAGATGTCACTACCATCCCGTGATGACGGTGTCACGGGGATTTGTCATTCTAGAATCACGCGACCACCCGACCGTTCCCTGAGTGATGTTTAAGAGAGAAGGATTGGTGCCATTACGTAAGGACACTGATTAAATCATTTTTGCGATACGTAATTCGCCGGTCGCGTGAAGCTCGATATATTCCATACGTTATGTCATGGGAGGTCAGACGGACCAATCATTGAATTATTCCAGAGCAAGTGCCACCCATATTTAACCCTTTACCCAACAAACCGGCCAAAACCGGCCAAATAAAGCTTCAACAGCGTAAAATATCTTCGGTCTGTCTAAATAGAACCATACAAATATGGATATCATTGGAACCGGCTCATTGACCACATTGTGATAGTTACAGTTATGCCCTGTGCCAATGCATTCTCTTATATATGCGAGTCGACCATAGGTCGCCTCGCATATATAAGAGAATGCATTGGCCTAAACAAAATCTTTTTTTAACACTTTTTACCATTTTTTCTTACATTCTTTAACAATTTTATAATTTTTAATGTGTTAAAGGCACGTGCGGCCTTAATTGTCGAAAATATTCATATTTGTTCCAAACACCGTAAACCGAAAAACATTAAAACGCATACAGTTCCGTTCATATATACCATGACCATCGCGTAAACAGCATGTTATCATAAAGACCTACTATATTTTACCTAAGCAAGAGCCTGATTGTGTTACAGACGACAGCACAATGCTGCTGGCTAATCACACACAAATGGCATAAACGCTCTTTATTAGTTCCATATCAGGTATTCACCCACAAAGAACGATCTTTATGTTTACCATCATAATATAAACAAACACCAGAAAAGTAACTTTTTATTCTTTTGTTTACATAACAATGGTCAAACAAATTACCATAACATACTGTTTATGCGATATTTCTTATTTGTATACGGACAAAGTCTATCTACATTTTGATGTTCTTTCTGTTTGTGGCGGTTTTTGACGGGTGGAGATATTTTCACAGGATACCCACCGCCAAGGCCAACCGTGTCTTTAAGCCAATGCATTCTCTTATATATGCGAGGCGACCTATGGTCGACTCGCATATATAAGAGAATGCATTGGCACAGGGTAAAAAAAATCCCGACTGTTGGGTAAAGGGTTAACCAGGATACAATTTCACCCATATCTGAATGGCGCTTTGAGATGTCCCTCCAGGCTCAACTCAAATCAAGTTTAACAATCTGTCCCGATATATATATAGCTAGTATAGCCATGCATATAATTTAAATTATGTTTTACTTCTCGAATTAGTACACGTACATGTGTATCCATTATGATCAGTCATTTCAAATACTGACACTTCTTGACTGGTAGTATTATACCGTCTCGTTGTTATGGTCAAAACGATTGTTATATAATTTCTTTTAAAACGGCATTGGTAAAATCTGTTGTTGATGTTACATCTGAACATTGCTTCCTTGCTATCACTCAAATAAAGTTACAATTTATTGTCGAGCACACTCCCTTCCATGTTCATATTTATATTAGTCAGGCATACATCTGTCATATGAATGCATAACTGTGTATAGATATATACATCTAAATAATATACTATTAGATATCGCACTATAGTGGACAATAGAACACAGCGAATTATTTCACCGGAATCCAATATTTAACCCTTTATTGTCTGGAGCTTCCTTAAGAACTGCGAAAACACTTTTTTTTCCTTTTGTTTGTAGTTTGGGGGGGCTAACCCGGGAGGCCCTTTTCCTAACCCCTCATTTTCAGAGCTTTATTTGAAACGAAAAATATATAATGTTAATAGCATTTGTTTTAAACTCTTTTTTGTCTCCAGTTTATTTTATCTGGTGTTGGAAGATGTGTGGTTCAGTCCGGCCCTCTACTTTTCTGAGTGACATACTTCCATATTTTGGCCTGTGATGATCTGGCCCTTTATATAGCTGTTGGTCCCTTAGCAGGAAGAATTCATAGTTTCTAAGTTGGTAGGTCTTTCCTGCTGAGTAGTGATTGCTGATGGCTGTCCTGATGCATTGGTGTTCAAGCGAAAACCCTGCGCATATGCATTAACTTATATATATATATACGAGTCCCCCATGTGTAGCCTCGCATATATACAATAATACATTGACCTAACAATATTTACCCTAACTTGTGAGCCAATGCGTTCTCTTATGTATTCGAAGCTCCCTAAGGGATACTTGCTTGACTTGAAACATATTTTATTTGCATAATATACAAAGGGATTGGGACACACGTTTTTACAACTTATGAAGCCCCTATCCTGATACAATACAGTAGCATGCATGTAATCAGTGTGACGGTATACATTGTGATGGCCAGCAATATGACACAATATAGAACTATCCAAGCGGAGGGACACATCGTGCTATTCACTCACAACAATCAACGGACCGATCGTGGAGTGAGACATAATGAGTTCATGCAATGAGTGGTTATCTATTCAATCGTAACTGACCAGAGATACACATTCTTAAGGTCGACGTACATTGAACAATAATACACAATAAATATATAACATGAAATGTTATGGATATTACATTTCCCCCGGACTTTTGTAATAATAAAGTTTAACAGAACTTATTATACAAATTCACATGTCCTCAATGAGGCGTCTGGGTTTTGTTCTTGTACGTGTAGGATATCTTCTGTCATTATCAAAATTCTGAGCTGACTCAGCTTGTTCAGTTGGGACTTCCTCAAATTCAAATTCATCTTCAGAACAAATATCTAATTGAATGGGAAATTCCACCACTTTGAAATGAGATGCATTTCTACAAATGCTGTGTTTAGAATTTTGAGCAGTTACCATGGAACCCTTAACTTTGATAACTTTGTACGGATTTGGATCAAAATTTGGAACAATCTTCCCCTTCTTTTGGTTTACATGGTGCTCACTTTTGAGATACGTAATTTGTATTGCCTTCAGGAGGTTGTGTAAATTTGCGTTTAAAACAATGTCGTTACATTATGAATAGTTGGTGCTACCCATACTATATAATCTATATAACATATGTTTAAAGTCAAGTATCCCGTAGGTAGCTTAACATAGTTATATACGAGAACGTACTGGCTCACAAGGTAAAGGAAAATATTGTTAGGTCAATGTAGTATTTTATATATGCGAGGCTCCCTATGGGATACTCGCATATATAATATAATGCACTTGCACATAATTTTCGCATGTCTTCAGGAAGCTCCAGACATTAACGTGTTAAATAATGGATTCCGGTGAAATAAATTCGCTGTGTTCTATTGTCCGCTATTGTGTGATCTTTTAAATAATTATTTATTTTTATATTATGTATTGGTATATATCTAGACACTTTGGTGCATACACATATGAAACATGACAACACGCTTCATTAATACATATATTGACATTCATGTACTCCATTTTGGTTGTTTGTAGCGCTCTAGAAGACAATACGGGTAATTAATAAGAACGCGCATATTTCCCCTACGGGAGACTAGCATACATAAGTAAATGCAATGACGCATTATTTTTAGTGCAGCACCAGCGCAGCTTCCCTCGTGATCCCGCCATGAAATGGATCGAAAACGATATCGAGAACATGCGAAACAAGATCGTCAACATCGAAAATAGTGAAACCAGGGAACAACGTTCCAGCGACAATTCTAATTGTTGAATCCATGCAGTGATTCCACTATTAGTTGCAGTTAGTGTTTGTGTCTTTCGCGTTCTATATACATTCTAGTATTCGCATAACCAAAATCAGCCCCATGTTATTTGATTAGGTCAATCGCCTGAATAAATTCATTGGAATACGAAGACAAATACGCTAGCTATAGCTCTGTTTGATTAGGTCGACTTTCCAATAGATTTATTCCTGAAGCGTGTTTTCGTACTCTGTCTATCCAAACTTGTCTATATCTCTAGAGAGGTGAGTACTTATCAGTACGTGATGTAGTCAGCGAATTGCTGTTGTTTTCTCCCGCATACGGGTTCTTTCCCGGTTCGTAAATAAAGCTCGAGCGATTAGATTCGATCCAATTAATTCAAATAGCCGCGAGACGTATGTCGGTATGAAGTGGGAATTCCCTAGTCTACCATAAACTTAGCCGGTCCATTAAAGACGACACACGCAGTAAATGAGCTCTGGTCCCGCGACGGTCGTTCGTACGGGGGAGAGAACTAATGCTAACTGGAAGTGAACGCTATCAAATCCTCCCAATTAAAGGATTACATGTGTGTACCAAAAAAAAATTGGGGTGCTTGCCTCCTGACTAATTGGTGATTCCAGAGTAACGCTATAATCTATAAATATATTATCAAACCATTGACACATTATGCGACATATCATTGCAATGATTGCATGCATTTAATATAAAACTATGTAATGAGGTCAGCTGTTTAAAGCTTTCTTGAAGCACTTGCAGCAGTATAAAAACACATAGTCGTAAAAGAGCGACGTATTTTATCCCAAGGGGTTAACCAGCTGCATGTATTTAAACAAGAATTGTGAACAAATGCAAACATGTTTGGTAGCAAGATATTTTACTGGCATAGATCACTACACCATAACGCATGAAATTTCAGATAAGTAAGCTATACACGGATGTTACGAAGTACTTAGATGAAATTAAAACATAATTATAAAGTGCAGGAATTTTGGCAGTAAAGCGACGTGCGACATCATACTGGCGATATAGATATCCGTCCCTTGGTTTAACCCTTTAACCAACAGAAGGGCCCTGTGCCAATGCATTCTCTTATATATGCGAGGCGACCATAGGTAGCCTCGCATATATAAGAGAATGCATTGGCTTAACACATTAAAAATTATAAAATTGTTAAAGAATGTAAGAAAAAATGGTAAAAAGTGTTAAAAAAATATTTTGTTTAGGCCAATGCATTCTCTTATATATGCGAGGCGACCTATGGTCGACTCGCATATATAAGAGAATGCATTGGCACAGGGCATAACTGTAACTATCACAATGTGTTCAATGAGCCGGTTCCAATGATATCCATATTTGTATGGTTCTATTGAGACAGACCGAAGATATTTTAGGCTGTTGAAGCTTTATTTGACCGGTTTTGGCCGTTTTGTTGGGTAAAGGGTTAAACGACACTTCCAAATCAGACAAATTGAGACGAGGAGTTAGACATTGAGACGAGGAGTTAGACCCTCATTCAATATAAACGAAACGGTGTTAGTCCCCAATCGGTCAGTATCCCGATAGCTTGTTTAGAACATTTAATAATAATGTTTTACATCCCCATCGCAAGTATACGATGCCAGGGTGGTGAAATACGCAGCAAATGGGCTCGGGTCCCAGGACGATTAATTTGTTTGTGGGGAGAAGAGCAGTGCTATTAATTGTATCCTTCCAGTTAAATGACACCGGGTGGGTGTCACTTAAGCTACATGCGGCATCACCAACAATTATGTAAGAAGTTTTATTATGACTCTGTCACCGTACACAATCATCAATTTCGTCAACATGGTTGTATATGTATGGCGCATAGACATTTCTGCCCACGTTGTTGAATTGTTGATCCAAAATTTTAAACATCTAATTATGTTGGAAGTATAAGCAGTTGCAGACACTGAGCATAAGTGTGCATTTTACCAGATTGTAATTCAATTGAGTATTTGTCACTAAAAACAAGCATTCCGATTCACCGATATCGGCCGCTTCAGCGTGCATCAAATCTGAATGTAGCATGGTAAAATTTCATCGGCGCAGAACGTAGTAGCGAAATGAGCCAACCGGCCCCACAGGAAATTGTTACGGAGCAGTATCCCGATTAACGCAATGAACATACCCAACAATTTGTGCATGGTGACAGCGGCAACATTAAAGTCTCGATTCGTGTCATGAAAATGACTAAATGATACTTTGTATACAGTTTTTGTTACAGTGCAAACTCAAGCATGCATCGTACAAGAAGTTTTGAACATAAAACACGAGCATAGACTGATTTGCAATGGCATTTTCATAAAAGTTAGCGAACAGCGACTAAGCACTGAAACATAACCCCAAGTACCCAATTAGTTGTCAAGTGTCGGCCATTAATGAAGATGTATACCGCGCATGCGTCTACGTTCAATAATTATCTCCGGAATCATCCAATATGTCGCCTTCATATAGAATAATTACAGCGGGATGGCATTTGAGTCGACATGCCCTTAAACGGCAAGAATCCGACCAGACGCTGCTGCCTGGGGTGGGTTCAATCTACACTCAACGTCAGCACAGAACACCGGTGCGTAATTGGCACTTAAAGAAGTTATATTGCGCACGATGGTCCCGGTGAGAGGGAACAGCGCAATTATCCCGGAAATGAAATGAAAATGACGTAGATTCGTCGGATTTGATGGCCAATTTAGCGTGTCTATTATATGGTCTACATTAGCGGCCTGGGAGGAAAAATATACCCAATTATCTTATTCGATATCCGATCGTGTTCTTCTAGGGGAGATATTAAATTTATTAAACAAATTATTGGAACACCGACTGATTGGGGATTTCCGCTGTTTCATTTATATTGAATGCCTGTCTATCGCGCCGTGAATTAGCGCTCGCTATGGAATCACACTGACATCTTATAACGGCGTTGAACGCGGGCGGCATTGCCGGGTTGTCGATGGGAGTAGATATAGACGTCGTTATGAAGAGTCGGGTATTTACATTTACGGTATAAAGACGGAGTCAGTTTTTTCCCCAGAAAATGACAGTAATCCAATATTGAAACAGTGACAAAAATTAGAACATAAATTAGCAACACGAATTTTTAAACAAGTTAAGAATATCGACTGATCGTGGACCTCCGCGATTCAGTCATATTGATTGCGTTTTTTCAAGCCATGAGTTAACGCTCACACTGAAATGACCCTGCATGGTATAATGCGCTGGAACAGTACGCGGTACATCGCTGTTCGTGTTGTAAAAAACGATGAAGAACACGTTGTTATTATGGACCATGCAATTATTTAGACTGTTATCCTGAAAATAAGCTCATATTGAACTTATTTAAAAAAAACAAAAACAAATATGCATTTTTGTATCAGAATGATATGAACATATATCTACTTATCATAGGTACGCTCTTTATAATGTGTTTTCAATGTGACCCGCGCCATAAATCGGAATAACGGGTATATGTCGTTATAGCACGACGAATCAGCATACTGAGCGAACGACATCAATATATACCGGACAATGCCATTTTTAAATGTGGATTGCATACAAGACATATGATTGCTTTCACCATGGAATAATTTGCTTTAATTTTCTTTTAAAATGCATGTTATCGTTTCATAGTTGTAATCATGTACGGAATTAGTACATCGCTAGCAAATATATGCTAGTTGAATAGTTGGTGTTTCATCGCAATAGGTGCCATGTTATATTACGTGTATGGCCTTTTAAAGAACGTTATTTCTGTATTGCACTGTGATTGCTTGTGTGACGATTGTTTATTGTATTTACTGTTTCCATGTGTTTCCAAATATTCAGACCGAAACGTTCTAACATATTGTATATATGTTTTCTCGTGTACCGTACCGTATATTTGGCTGATAATAAATGCATTACGTACTTATTTAATCCCCCAACTACGTTTAAAAACTCCAAACCGGGAAAGCAACGGACAAACTTGCCCGAATACCTCCCCAAGTCAGGCAATTCACGATCATCACGTGTTTATCCGGACCCGAATACTCTCGCCATCGCTGCATGACTTGTCTAATACGCTGCGCGCCTTTCCAGCCGAGGTACCTGGTCGAATCTTGATCGTTGTCTGAGCACTGTGATTCTCATTCCTATCGTATTTATGGTGTCTGGGCGGATACAATAAAAGCCGATTAACCCTTTACCCAACAGAAGGGCCCTGTGCCAATGCATCCTCTTATATATGCGAGTCGACCATAGGTCGCCTCGCATATATAAGAGAATGCATTGGCTTAACAAATTAAAAATTATAAAATTGTTAAAGAATGTAAGAAAAATTGGTAAAAAGTGTTAAAAAAAAGATTTTTTTTAGGCCAATGCATTCTCTTATATATGCGAGGCGACCTATGGTCGACTCGCATATATAAGAGAATGCATTGGCACAGGGCATAACTGTAACTATCACAATGTGGTCAAGGAGCCGGTTCCAATGATATCCATATTTGTATGGTTCTATTGAGACAGACCGAAGATATTTTAGGCTGTTGAAGCTTTATTTGGCCGGTTTTGGCCGGTTTGTTGGGTAAAGGGTTAACAATGTTATGGTGTCTGGGCGGATACAATAAAAGCCGATGAACAGTGTATCCAGAGAGCAATGAATGTTCGGGATTGGTATAATCATCACAGGAAACATCCGATACGAATTATTTGGCGTCTCGACGGTTCTTCCTCTCGTCCCTAAAGAGTTCCGTTGTTGCTTCGTAACATGCGGTATTGTTAGTCAGATTAAGATGGAAGAGGCTGTGCATTATAGTCCAGCAGTGTCTGAGAGGGCGATTTGTTCCACTGGTTATTACATGTAATCACGTTGAATCCTCCCTCGGGGGTCAGTCAATTACACTCTGGTTCTTCGGCTTTTTATGACTGGAAAACGACAACATGGGCAGTAGTAAGAACGCATACCGAATCGGCATTTAAAGACATAGTATGTACTTGTTCGGGTGCGTGAAACTGATCAGTTAGTATTCAGGTGCTATGCCAACTTTGCGAATGTAGCATTCTACTAACACCACCGAAAATATCAAGAAAATCGACCTTACCACTCCATAGAAAACATTGTCTGAACTACGCTAAATTGTAAATATTTACTACTCTAATCGGGACGCTTCTATCGGCGAAAAACTAACGAACACAATTTCGCCATCGGCAGTCACTGCATTTAATTAATATATAAGAATGACGGTGTGTGTTGTCAATTTAGATATGATATTAGTAAACATAACTACTTTGAACAACATTATTCTCCGTTTCTATTTGATTACCATACCGGAGTGTTTCACATCACTTTAACAAGGACTGACATATTACACATCATATTACACTTACCACTTATCATACAATGCGCATCTCGACAGTAACATGTGAATTAACATGTGAAAAAATGTATTTTGTTAAAGAATAGCATAGCAGTATGGTATGTTAGAGGATTGGTCAACGTTGGTTTTAGGCCCCTGATGATTGGCATGTTATCGTGTATTGGTAGTCCGCCATCAAATCGTAGCACATATTTAAGTCGAATTGACCTGATCATAGCGACTCTGTGTGTCACTTAGCTTTACCAAGCCTGAATTTAGTGTGCACGTCATTTGCAGAATGAGGTCCCCTGAGGGAGAATTTAGTGACGCATAATTAAATTCATCATCTGGGGAAAACGGGATAGCATCAATAAATTCACCCTCTGGGGACCTCATTCTGATTAGGCCTCACCTTCTCTGTAAAGTTTGTGTAATATCATATTGCTGTACCCAATGGGTGTACATCACAATATTCACCATTTGGGAACTTCAATCTGAGTCTATGTCTCCTATATCATATGAAGCCATGCATAATGATGTCCTCGGAGACATCGTCACTAAATTCACCATCTGGGGACCTCATTATGCAAATGACAGGCACATTAATATCAGGCTTGAGCAGTATACATACACCTGCAGCTGTGTGCGTTCGTTCTCGTGTTCTTTTCTGGTTGACTCAATTTTCGCGAAACTGCTGTTATCTTACGTGGGCACTCATTGCGAGAGTCAATGACGGCACTAGACTAGTACATGCACCTATGATATCTGCCTACCAACTTCTGAACTATGTTCTCATGAATGAAACAACCCAAGACATCCTCTCACCCCGTTATATACCACAGTGTATATGAACGCAGAGCAAGCTATCCAATTAGATAATCTGGCAACTCCAACAGATAACGATTTCGAGTTACAAAGTCCATGATGGAACTATCTGAATTTGAACCCTCATCGCCAGCGCTGGTCGTTGATACGGTTTGGAATTGTGCCCCATAACCGACTGAGCCACTGATGCCCCGGCAGGGTTTGCAACACCATGCACAATGTCGTGTTCGTTACGGAATGGGCCACACCAGACCCTGTCGCCAGAATTATGTAAAAGCTGCTATTGCTATATTGTGACATACACCACCAACCCGTTAATGCATGTGAAATCCCGCGCCCCTCCTGGCCACCTACCATCAACCCGTTAATGCATGTGAAAACCCGGGCCCCTCCTCGCCACGTTGTTTCTGATTTATTGAACATCTGCTATTGCTCTATTGTGACATACATCATCAACCCGTTAATGCATGTGAAATCCGGGGCCCCTCCTCGCCACATTGTTTCGGTATTAGTGAGATCGAGCTATCGTTCGTGTGCATATACATTGTTGTCTGCGTTATCGACGTTGCACGTGCACCTATCATGCATGATTTTCTAAAAACTGTTGCAAAATGTTTTTAAATGTTTTAGAGTGTGAAAACTCCATATACCATAAACTCCATCCCGCCACATTGTTTATGTATCTTTACACTATAAATCTCGTTGAGTAAGATATTATTCGACAAATACTCAACAGCTGCGCCGTTATGAGCCCTATCAATGTTGAGTAAAACGTTGAGTAAACATTTTACACTCAACGAGTTGAGTAAATTGTTTACTCAACACTGAAAGTGAAATCGCTCAAAAACTGATTAATTTTGCTCAAAATTGTACAGACAATGCAGATGTTTCAGTTAAGAAAACGAGTCGGCTATGAATTTGTAATGTTATAATCTCGAAACTGAACTGGAGCATATATCCAGGATCAGAGACCGAATCAGATTTGGAAATATCGGGAAATTATGAAATTTCCGATATAGTATCCGAAATTAGTCTGTTGGAAGATTAAATCCGCGAATCAGATATCATGGTTTGTCATTGTTGAGTATTCGTTACTCAACAGTTGAATACAAACCGCTCAAAGTGTTGAATATAAATTGTACGCAACAAGATGTTCAGTGTAGATGTTGATATTTCTTTGTCTCGACACACATTATCGTCTGCATTATCGACGTTCGACTTACAGAGTGGTAGCACTTTCCGTTAATGCTATTAGGCCGACTGGAACCCCGTTTGTCTAACCGCGTTATATGGCGGCGATGAGGGATGGGTGACATCGCTTGTCCGCGCCATAAAGCCGAGATTATATCAAGCTTATTGCTATGTAATGGTACAGAATCGTAACAAACCACTCCATCTTTATTAACGTTAACAGGACGGATCGCAGACATACCCACCCTTGATTAAGTGTGCCTGCTGCATCGCTGTTAAGATGGTGGGTCATGTTGAATTCTTATGCAGGTTATATTTACCCAACAGTCGGGTTTGTTTTACCCTGTGCCAATGCATTCTCTTATATATGCGAGTCGACCATATGTCGCCTCGCATATATAAGAGAATGCATTGGCCTAACAATTTTTTACAATTTTAATAATTTTTTCTTGTATTCTTTAACAATTTTATAATTTCACCCATACAGAGCCCCAGACAAACATGAGCAGACGACACTCTTCTATATGCTTCTATATATGTGTGGGGCTCCCTGCAGGGTAATGGATGTTATGAAGAACCAGAACGGTTATTGTATTTAAAGTCGTCATATTCGCGGTGTTTGGCTAAAAATATATCTTGGGTTGAACAGTTCAATCAATTCAATTCAATTTATTAGTATTCTGATCATCAAGGTAGATATAACAGAAACATGGTTATTACAAATATCGAAGCAAATATAATTTAGATATATAATATAGTGGTGTATACAATAGTGTCTTGATCTGTATATAATTATATATATATATTTTCTGATAGATTATTGTTATTAATTTCGGCGTTGTTGGTTACGTGTTCGGTCAATGGATATGGATTTTGAATGGTTTAAGTGATTCAGCCTCAATAGGAGTCAGATTGTAGTATATACTCGTGGCGCTTATCAAATAAGCGCATCTACAGCGATAAACTATTATATTGGTGTTGGGGTCCTTCTTTATACAATTTGGTACATGTAAGAAACAAGTATGTTATATCGGTATGTTTTGAAGGTGGGTTACTTGTTTGTCTGAAAGTGTAGCCTCAAGAGTTCCGAAATATATCAATGATATTTTTGATAAAAAGTCAACAGTCACAGGTTTTTGGTAAAATCGCTCGGATTAGCCAAGCACCACGAATGTGACAACTTGTGAAAATGTGTTTTGTTTTGTTTTGTTTTGTTCTTAACAACATCAGTTTGACCTGTCAACATCACCTCAATTCCGCAGTGCACACCAACATCAAGCCAGCGTTGCAGGGCCACTTAGCTGGGTGACGACGGGTACATGCAGCTCATTTCCACACCATTTTGCTACAACTGGATGCAGTTCCTTAAACTGGTAAATTCAAATGACTAATGCACGGGTTTACGTTTGTTATCGCTGTATGTAAATTCAACCGCGATGTGTTCGTTTAGCCAAATGCAGCGAAAATTTAAAATTAACGGTAATTTCTCTTAATATCATCAATTTGCCCCACCTGCATCAGGGCAATTCAACAGGACCCACCAACATTATAGCAAATTAGCAGGACCACTTTACCAGGGGTTGTGGGGCACACAGGACAAACGTCGCTCGTGAACGAGAGGTAGCTTTCTCCGAATATTCTGAGCTCGACGTGGCATTCCCTACCTTACAAGTGGGTATACAATGTAAGCAGTCCATAACCGCAACACAGCAATTTGTTGTGAATAAGTGGTGGTTATCTAGATGTATGACCATATTAGATTGAACTTCATGCATAGCATGTGGGCTAGTTTGGGGACATTTTTAACTAGGCATCACGGATTTCGAAACAAAACACGATCCGTGATGCAGCGCATGGGTTCATTATTCATTATGTTGAATTGGGCATCACTGGTTTTAGTCCGCTTTCCATGCATCACTGATTTTAGTCCGCTTTCCATGCATCACTGATTTTAGTCCGCTTTCCATGCTGTCAATGTTACAGTGCGTGGGCTAATTGTGGAGATTTTGAGCTCGGCATCCATATCTTAATCAGCGTTCCATGATATCGACTTTACAACGCATGGGTTAATTGGGCATATTTTGAACTTGACATCACTGATCTTAGTCCGCTTCCCATGCTATCGATTTCACAGAGAATGATGCAGTATAATCTTTCCAAAGAGACAACAACACATTTCATTCAACGCTAGTGCATGTGAGTATATAGATATTCTACAACTCGTCCCCTGTTTATAGCGAAATTCACAAAACGAGTCCAGCAAATTAGGTGTGGACCGATCCTTTGGCGAGGTCCAGACCTAATTTACTGGAGAGTATTGTATATTTCGCTATCAACTGGGGTCGAGTTGTGGAGTGTCTTTATCTCGTGAACAAAAACCTCGATATAGCAGACTTAAATCAATACTTGGGACGTGAAACTGGCGGCGGCGTATATGGATACATAACAACTTGTTATTGCATGTGTTGGTTGAAGACAGGAACTGTTGTTTCCTCCAGTCAATATTGTCTAAAGTGTCATATGTGGAGTGGGGCACACATGCATGGTGGCACTTAGTTATAACCCCGCTATCACAATAATGTATAAACGTTGAAGTATTTACATCAATACAAGTTTGTAAACATGGAATTTAACCTGGCAAGCACACACTCCAAGTAAAGCGATTGCTACGGTGGATTAATGTATGCTCGGAATTTGTAATACATGTAATATCGGCTGCTCGGAATATTACTGTGTTTTTGTATGCACATGATCTTCGATTGCAAGATGGTCAGATGCTGGTTTTAATTGTGTACTGCCACTTATTAATTGTTCGGGTCGGACGCGACGAAAGGCTTTCCGAGTAGGGGTCGGGTGATTCCCTCAGTTCGTGACATAGTTTGGACCACTAAGTTCAGTCATTGTTACAAATGTCTTTCCAATAACCAGACTCATTCCTTTATTGCGTTGATGGCTGTCAACATTCACCATTCGCCCCATCACTCGGACCCAAACAACCGTCAAACTGTTTCCAATATCCTCGGTTTTTACGCCGAAGGATTCGCAATTTCATTACCCGGCGCGCCAACAATGGCACCATCTTTGTATAAAACCCGGAATTAATACACTAGTGCTGATTAAATTAATCCAGGCATGCTGTGATGGTGATGGCGTCGAGGACGCAATGTCGCGTGATACCGTTTGAAGGGAGGGCATTAATCAGTGGAGTAAAACCCGCAGAGAATTGAAAGAAAAGGAAAAGGTGCTCACGGTATAGGATTATATAATTGTACTATATATGAGCCCAGACTCGATTCTAAAGAATATGCATCCACAACCAGCGCTACACACAACATCATGTGAGAGTATGTGCATATAGCTACTCATTGTTTCCGCCTGCCATTCGGATGTGGAACGCCCTATCTGAAGAGGCAGTGACATGGACCTCCCTGGAAGACTTTCATAATGAGATGCTCAAAACAGCCTCCTGATGATGTTAGCACAGATGTTTTAACTTCACTCATGATGATTTTGCTTGTAACATATACAACATTATTGTGTTAAAATAAATCAATATTGGCTTTTAACGACGTCCTCGTCCGCCTCTGCGCACAAATGCGACAATAGTCCTACATTAACAAGCCTTCTGTGGGGAGTTGTATTCTATCGGAAGAAGAAGAAGAAGAAAGTGTTTACGCCATAATAGTCAAACTTGCCAAAGGTCATTTCCGGCGCATTAGGCAAATAAGCAAGTAACTTAATATCATCGGGATGACCCACAAAGACATACATCAGATTTACCTTGAAATCGAGTACTAAGTCCTCCAATTTAGAACGCTCTTTATTGTCTACTGCTTTTGAAAATCTGAAGCGTCGACGCTCGATATCAGAAACGATCACTGGATTGTCAGAATTCGAACATAGGTTGGTGGCTAATGCGTGGCGACTCGGTGACAATGTCTCCCTCCACCGGGATTGAACCTTAGCTTATCAGCCATGCAAATCTGCGGAGCAAATGATACAGGGTTGCGCGTACATCTGAGTGTGACATGACGTGTATTGGAAACATGAAGTATCTGTCTGGCGTCTCCGACTGTAACTTATTCTACTATAATGTTGGTGTATTTATTTTTGAATTTTATATTGATTTTTTTCAAATGTAGGTCATGTGATGTAATTCCAGAAAAAACAATTCTCAAAAATGTGTTGATTTCAAAATGTTATAATTTACCAGCGCGCCTGCCAGTTAAATGTTATAATTTACCAGCGCGTCTGCCAGTTAAATGTTATTACAGTTCAATGAATGACAGTGATATGCCTACTTTGATTCCCGAACAACTGCTTCATAAATAACTGCTGCTCCGGAGATTTGCATGAAAATCCCCATTCAAAATTTGTCACTTCACCTCCTTAAGTTCGTCGATACATGTAAATGTTATCTGTTACATATTTCATTGAGTTGTTTCATGGTTGCAAATAAGGACTCTTTCTAAAAAATATACACGACTGAGCAGTTGTGTTTGAAACATCGTGGAAATGCCATACGTTAGCAACATTATGTTGTTGGCTAGAACATGTCGTATGGGTGCTTTATCGATGTTGGCTGGTACATGTCGTATGGGTAGTTTATCGATGTTGGCTGGTACATGTCGTATGGGTGGTTTATCGATGTTGGCTGGTACATGTCGTATGGGTAGTTTATCGATGTTGGCTAGTACATGTCGTATGGATGGTTTATCGATGTTGGCTAGTACATGTCGTATGGATGGTGTATCGATGAACACAGCCTCGTGTTCGTGTTGATTAGCTGCGGACGAAGAATGACCCCATCGCCCATAATTAAAAGTTATTCCAACAACGAGAATGTAATTCCTATTTCCAAAACCAGACTGTGCAAAGAAGACATATAAACAACCAATGCCCTGGTGATCAGATTTCGCACACATTGTGGCTGCAGTATATAAGACCTAAATATGCACGAAGCGCATAAAGGGGTCGCAGACCCCTAGCGCACGAAGGGGTCGCGGGACCGTTTGCAGGGACCGCACGGCCCTGTCTGGTTATTATATGTATGTAAAACACACTTTAGCACTGCGTGAATTGTTTCAAATTGCAATTATAATGCCGGGTGCCTGATTGAATCGTCATCATACACAAATCCTACGCTGCCACTTCCCGAAAGTCAGTTTATTCCAAACTGTATCACAACAATACAGCCCACCGCGGGACACAGCTGTGAGGTATGGATATGACCATTGCTCTTTATTGAAGACGCAATTCGATTGGCATTTGAGCATTACAGACAGAATGATGCGATCATTCGAGCGATATCGATAAGGAATCAGCTACTCGTACAGCGTGATGTATCGATCTGTTGCGCGATTCGCCATCGGACATGCTTGCCGTCCCCACCATTAATGCACGCGTCCATTGCTGCATGTCTCCAGATTTCATGAAATCTAACACCAATTGCTGACAAAGAGTGTCTTCGATCTGGCCCGATATAGTCCACGGTTTAAATGCCGAGTTTCATTTGGGAATTGCAAACTCCGTCTCTCCGGAACACAGTGAATAGAGACCGCCTCAGATGCTTCACGCAGGAGAAGTATTAAGAGACACATACGTCCGTTGTTATACGTCACATGTAGTGAATAGAGACCTCCTCGGATGCTTCATGCAGGAGAAGTATTAAGATACACATACGTCCGTTGTTATACGCCAAATGTAAGCTGTTTCCAAGGAGAGTTAAACTTCGGCACCAAGGTACCCAACCTGAGGCCGGGCCTCGAGGAAGGTGTTTTATAATTTTTGGAAATAATGATCTAATAATGTGTATATTTCACTGAAAGTGACTGTTGTTCGGCATTCGTGCCAAATCGATGGGTTTATCCCATGTTTGGAATACGAACCCCGCCATCGTAATGTCTAACTGATTGATTCGAGGGGCGATGCCTGATTTATAGGATTTCAAACTAAAGTCGTCCTGACGTGAACCTGATTAATTCTTAGATAGAATTACATTACATCTCAACCAGCAGAGTTTTAGTTCTGATGTTCAAACTGAGAGAGGAACGTTGTTTTTAACATTGTTTAAGGATTGTTTTTCTCCCGGCAGGTGAGTTTACCACATTGAATAGGTTCGCGTATATGTCGACTTTAGTTAGTGACTTGCACACAACTACAATCTAACACTCAACTGCATGTCTATCTTTAACCCTTTACCCAACAGAAGGGCCCTGTGCCAATGCATTCTCTTATATATGCGAGTCGACCATAGGTCGCCTCGCATATATAAGAGAATGCATTGGCTTAACACATTAAAAATTATAAAATTGTTAAAGAATGTAAGAAAAAATGGTAAAGATTTTTTTGAGGCCAATGCATTCTCTTATATATGCGAGGCGACCTATGGTCGACTCGCATATATAAGATAATGCATTGGCACAGGGCATAACTGTAACCATCACAATGTGGTCAAGGAGCCGGTTCCAATGATATCCATATTTGTATGGTTCTATTGAGACAGACCGAAGATATTTTAGGCTGTTGAAGCTTTATTTGGCCGGTTTTGGCCGGTTTGTTGGGTAAAGGGTTAAATTATATACTTCGGTTATTATTGGAAGATTCGTTGTATTTTGTATACCCCGAACCGAATAATTGATATCTACAAATATGCCTAGTTGAAACGCACTACTTTTTGAAATTACATGAGGAGCATGGTTGCTAGTAGAACACGAAACGTTGTGTCCACGTATCACTGTCATTCATTCAAGTGATTGCGTACTATGCATTTAAAGGTACGGTTGGCCTTGGCGGTGCGTATCCTGTGAAAATATTTCCACCCGTCAAAAACGGCCACAAACAGAAAGAACAACAAAATGTAGACAGACTGTGTCCGTATACAAATAAGAAATATCGCATAAACAGTATGTTATTGTCATATATTTGACCATTGTTATGTAAACAAAAGCATAAAAAGTTACTTTTCTGGTGTTTGTTTATATTATGATGGTAAACATAAAGAGCGTTCTTTGTTGGTAAATTCCTGATATGGAACGAATAAAGAGCGTTTATGCCATTTGTGTGTGATTAGCCAGCATCATTGTGCTGTCTTCTGTAACACAATCAGGCTCTTGCTTAGGTAAATATAGTAAATCTTTATGATAACATGCATATCATGGTATATATGAACGAAACTGTATGCGTTTTAATGTTTTTCTGTTTACGCTGATTGGAACAAATATGAATATTTTCGACAACTAAGGCCTCACGTGCCTTTAAATCCAATTTATTTATGTATTATGAAACAAATATAAAGCGCATGCGTAGTCGAGTGATACCTGATGATACCCGATGATACCCGATGATACCTGAACATGTAATACTAACATTAAATGGCACTACAATCCAATTTGAAAACGGGCGTCCGAGATTATTGTACAGATACATACAAACACACGATTCAAAAAAGAAGTTACATCTTTTAAACGGAGTTACAATTTTCGACCATCATCGGGTCACACATTGTATATCGATGGGTGAAATCCATGGCGATTGTATTTGATTCTGGTAAATTATAAGCGGAAATTGTTACCACGTATACATGTTTAGTCTAATACGGTTATTTATTACCAACGCATTAGGTTATTTGTTGTGATATTAAGCCAAATGCAGAATAATTCATTCAATAACTTTTCCATGCAAAATAAAAACCGATTACGTTGACTTCATTGCCGACGTCTTCTTACTATAACTTATATTGACTAAGTTATGTTGTATAGTCTATATCAATCACACGTTTGTTTAACTAAATAAATCAATGTCGACCTCAATGTTAGTATTTTACAAGCAACAATCTTCGGAGTAAGCAACGCATATATAACAACATAGTTGTGAGAACACGATAACGTTACTGCACTCGTGCTGTGATTCTCATTGTATCATCTTGTCACAGCTAACTCGTGCAATAGCGTTAACAACTTCACACACTTCTATATATCTAATGTATTCATTTAGACAGTCGTGTTAGAACACAATTATATTCGTAATACTATTTACACATGAAGGAAATGGGCTGAACCTTCATAGCACAAACATAATAGTCGCAAAACACACTCAATACGAATAGTACAACATTTCCTCGCTCAAATACGCACACAATCGACATGTAACATTAAAAACGCACACAATCGACATGTAACATTAAATACGCACACAATCGACATGTAACATTACACAGGTACACAATCGACATGTAACATTAAATAGGTACACACTGTGATTATACGCACACAATCGACAAGTAACATTAAATAGGTACATACTGTGAGTCTGTGATTTTCTTATTCTGAAATGAGCAGACAATGGACTCATGTTAAAGGGCGTCAACAGTCGTGAGTTGTCTTAATTGTGTCATTGTCCGCACTCAATGTCCATAATATCGCCTCATTTTGAGTCGATGATGTGACTAAAATTGTCTCATTTTAATCACATTATCGACTCAAAATGAGTCGCTTCTAAGCTGATTATCGACCTAAAACAAGTTATGTTCTAAGCAGATAATGCGCGGGTTTTTCTGGAGAACTGACGGACAAGTACACCCGATCGCCACATACTGGACTTCACGATTTAACCGACCAAGAAAAATGCATTTACAAATTGTGTGATCTTTCAGAATGATGTGTCTTCTAGATCTGAGACCCACGTAGCTATTATGCATACATGCACCTATACAAAACTAGTATGGTGAATAATGTAATCCTATGATAAACATGGTATTATAATATGTTCTCCCATTGTACTTTCTTTTTGGATACTGTAAAGTCATGATCTAAGTTGTAAGAAGTTAATATTAATATTAATTGTATTGCATATGCTGGTATGTGGATGTATTCCACGATATTCAAAGCAAAACAAACCAAACCATACTGTCTGCACTCTACCCTAAAGAATATATCGTCTGTGAACAAGCATACCACCTAATACATTGGGTATGATAGCCAACAGGAGGTTCGTTCAGTATGAGCGGTTGTGTTGCTGGTTACATGATGCTTTACTGTCCATTAATTAGAACATTGCGAAACTAGCATATGGTCCATTTAGGAGATACACGTACTTTGAGTAGGGTATTCGGGGATTAGATCGGTGGTCCAAGACAACAAGCAAACAGTACCCCTGCAATTCGATGTGTTCCAATAAACCAATAAGACTAGTGTCACTATATTTACTTGCGGTCCAATATACCAAATAGACTAGTTCTCTATACGCCCATATTGTTCACGATACACTATAAACCAGATCTTAGTGCCATACCATTGTATGTGGTCCGAAAGACCAAACATACTAGTACCGCTATCCATAACAATGTAGATTGGTACCATTGTACTTCTGTGCATGCACTGGTAACCCAATGCTTCCATTCGATAGAATAGGTCAGCGTAGACGTGAGACCATGCCTTTCCGCGTGGTTCACGAAACCAATAGGACATTACCCATGTCATTCCGGGTACCCAATACACCCGTGCTTACTGCTGCTCTATTGTTCCATATGGTCACAAATGTAGACTTGTATACCCGTCCTGCAATGTTGTCCAAGACACAAACATCGACCGGTTCTTGCGTGCACGGACTCGATTCTTAGTTTAATCAAACTGCAACAAATGCAATGCCCTATTCAATAATTAAAAAAACAAACACACAGTATGCAGCCATATGCTTCCCATTTGGCAAGAAACTTAATTAAAATGTTGCCATCTCGCGATCAGAGCCCTAATTCTGTGACATCCCACTGCTGATAAAATTCCGCGCATTGGCGTGCACCTCGGCATCCGCGTAAAATAACCAACTGGTTAGTGACAATAGTTACAGTTTTTGTGTTTTATTCATTTTTGTTACAATTTGAGTTCGTACAAATCCATACATCTATATCTAGGATTGTTTTGACAAAAAAATTTGAATGCACATGGGTTTGTCATCTGTTTTCATTTTGGAAGAGTGGTGTTTGACGCCCGATTCTCCATTTAAATGCGAATTTGACCTCTCGTTGAATGACTTAAACTTGATTGATTATAACTCAAATAAAACAAAATTGGTTTTGACTACCATCCTGCAGAGATTGGTTTCTTGTAAAGTCTATTAAAGTTTCGGTGTTCCCTTTTGTTCAGTTTTATTAGGAAAATTCGTGATTTGCTTGCATGTCAAATTCAATCACTACCTCTCGTGCTTGTTACAATGGTTAGTCGAGTTGTTGCGATTGGTTTGCTCATATTGTCAACCACATTGACTGCTGGGTGATCATTGGAAGGACACTGTCCCATTTGTTTTTTCAAATTGATTGTCACAGTTGGTTCACGCTCAGGGGTTCACGCTTCCAGTGGCCAAATTGGCCATATTTTGTTTTAAATTTCCATTTGGCCAAAACTTTTGTCAAACAGTTTCAAGGCTATATTCAACACATGCCTCTCAAATTATAATTAGATCTTCATGAAACACATAATTCATTAGACATAAGTATTATGGACCTGCGAACATAATAAGTTAGTACTCAGTCGCTATGCCAACCTGTGGAATGTAGCATTCTACTAACATCTCCGAAAAAATTGAAAGAAATCCACCATACCATTCCATAAAAAATCATCGCATAAACTACACGAAATTGTTAATATTTACATCCTGATTCGGGACGCAACTGTCGGCGATCAACTGACACAAATGATTTATCCATTAAGAGTCATTGCATTCAATTAATATATAGGAATGATGATGTGTGTTGTAATTTGGATTAATATTCGTAACAAATAACTAGTTTGAACAAGATAATTATCAATTTTTATTTGATCACCCTACCGTGGTGCTTCACATCAGGTAATCATCAGTTACTGGCCCGTGTATGGATAACAATGTATCAACAGCCACGCATGCTTACTTATCAAACCTATGGTGATTAAATGCTAGAACGGTGTCTTTCTAAATCAATTGCCAAACCAGTTTACTGCTTTGATATACGTATACCATATCAAACCTATGGTGATTCCATTCCTGAACGGGGTCTTTCTTAATCAAGTGCCAAAACAGTTTACTGCTTTGATACACGTTGCTAACCAGACATATGCCAGTGTTCCCACTCGTGCAAATTTCCAATGTCCAACTCGCAATTATTCAGTGTAATAGTCGATGTCTTTTTATTGTTGTTTCAGATTATATTTTTGTCGGGGATCACATAATGTTTATTATTCAGTTTGACCAAATAAATTCAGAAATGGCCAAAACATTTTCCAAAACAATATACCGTCCAGCATGAACCCTTGTTTGGCAACATTCCCATCCAACAGACCCGCTAAATGACCCTTGTAATAATAAATGTATTATCACAGCGTTGTATATGGAACATTAGGGGACTATGAAGTACCATAATGTTGTCGTACAACCTGAGGTTGGTGAAAATTTAATTTTTCGGGAAAATAAATAGCAGCCTGCTTCAACCGTGAGGGATGCATACCTTCTACCCAAGTCCATATCGACGATACTGGTGTGATATATGCAATACCTGAGATGAAATCATCATGCATCCAATATAGAAGTATATATGTATGTACGCCACTGCATTCACGTCGGACGTGTATAGAAGTGTGCACGTTACCGAGCGTGTATATACGTATGCACAGCATGTTCGTCAATGCACCCAGAGTCCAGACCGAGCGTGTATAGAAGTATATCCGGCTTGTGCGCAATCTCTGGCGCGGAATTGATTTGATTTCCGCTTGTATACATGATACAAACAAGAAATTGTCATTAACCGGATATGACATCACACACATGGCTGCACATAGTAATTGTAACCAGACAAAACATCGTCTTCCAACGGATCATGCGGCGTGTGTAGTGTGAGCTGTATATATCAAATTATCCGCCGTTTTGGCCTTCTAGCAATGTTCGTACACTATGATCACCTTAGAATGAGTACAGAACATGAAAGTAAAACATATCGATGGAAAAATGTTCGCCATTTAAAACGACTCGGAGTGGGTTCATATGACATGTACAACAAGTAAATAAACATTATATTTACTTTGTTCTTATTTGCTGTATAACTAATTATCCAGTCGCATGTCAAAACCATTGTTATGTAAATATTAATGTTACGGTACAATTACAGATAACAGTACAACTGGTCCAATAAGTTGCCAACGTTTAATAAAAATCTGACGGCAAATATTGGAGAAGAGCTAGGGATAACATAGTGTGGCTTCTCTCTATATCTCAATTTTCTTTTACCTCAAATCTACGCCAAAAGTTTGGTGTATACCATATATTGGTGGAGGTCGACATTACATGTATATATTGCTTTATAACAAACACTCTAAACTGTTTTGTGGACTTCAATTACTGTGCTCACTTGTTTTATATGCGAATTGATGATTTTCGTCAAACTTCCTTAAATCCTCACAACCCATTTATCATACGTGAATACACAACATATTGCATTCATAACTAATTCTGACTGGCACCAACGATGTTCATTTAACACAAAACAAATATTGACCCAACAATTAACCCCGGACATTGCATTTCATATTAAACCTTTTACAAAATGTGATTTATCAACCAAACAATATGGTGGAATATTATTCAAAGAGCGAGATCGCATTGTTCACTGATTGTGTATACGAAAAAGTTGTTTATCCCCCAGCATGTAAGCTCGGACAGTTTTTGGTGTTTCTGTCTAGCTATAACTCTGTCCTCATACGCCGCTACTAAGAACACACTATTACAATGATAGAACATGCTAAAGAATGTAAGAACAAATAAAAAAAGAAAAGAAGATAAACATTGTTAAATAATGTAAGAAACACTGATAAGACATTGTCACGCCAATGCATTCTCTTATATATGGGAACCGACCAATATAAGAGAATGAGTTTGCACAGGAGTTTGCTGTTGCGCTAGCGCAGCTTCCGTCATGGAAGGGTTAATAATATACCCCACTAAATATATCACAATTGGTACACATTAGTTATGTAGCCAATGTAGTATCCAACAAATGTTACAGTTACAAAATTATCCCATTGGTAACAAAATTCGCGGAGTTTCATCCCAAAACTACAAACAAATCCGCATGTCCCGACATAAAATCCAACCAACCATTATATCTACAATTAATCTATCTTTGGTGACCTGGTATTGTTTTCGTAAATTCATAAAAATGGTTTCCTTGTGACCAGGAGTTTGTCGGCCATTGTACCGACAGTATAATGTAACTCCACTTCGAATCACAATACTACGGACGCGCGTACATATATTTAATTCCCTACATCCGCAGTAAATCAAAACCAGTGGCGGAATGACGTCATGTGTCGTTGTCTATAGATGGTGTGTCTGTCATTTGCAGAATGAGGTCCACAAAGGGTGAATTTAGAGATGCTAACCAGCACAGTGGACCATCAGAACCACATTCATCCGCTGGTAACATCAGTCTGTTTATATAGGCCTTATCTTCGGTATATGTAAAGTATATGTTCTCAAACACGATGTCATTGTTGGAAGAAAAATATTTGAGATTGTTTTACCCTGTGCCAATGCATTCTCTTATATATGCGAGTCGACCATAGGTCGCCTCGCATATATAAGAGAATGCATTGGCCTAACAATTTTTTACAATTTTTATAATTTTTTCTTTTATTCTTTAACAATTTTATAATTTCACCCATACAGAGCCCCAGACAAACATGAGCAGACGACACTCTTCTATATGCTTCTATATATGTGTGGGGCTGCCTGCAGGGTAATGGATGTTTTTTTTGTATTTTATGTCCTAAAAATTGTAAGAAACATTTATTTAAAAAAAATGATAAAAAATTGTTAGGCCAATGCATTCTCTTATATATGCGAGGCGACCTATGGTCGAATCGCATATATAAGAGAATGCATTGGCACAGGGTAAAAAAATCTCAAATTAACATTATTTTAGTTACTTTTTCCCTTCTATTCAGTTTCAATATCCCCTAATCCACACCATATATACATAATCAAGGTGACATGCATGAATATCATCAACTTCAACTGCGGAACGTCCGTCGTGCGGGATAGCGACACTAAATCCACCCTCTGTGGACAGCATTCTGTAAATGGAAGTCACTAGTTCCAGGCTTGCCTGTGTCGCATTGTGACATTGTGGCATGTTGGTGCAGAACGTTATATTATTGATAACTCCCCCACCCATTCTTCTGTCGAGAAGTATGCACGATAGTCCAGCAGCTAGGAGCTATGAACTGATGCATTGTACTGTCCGACATTGTGCTGCGCCATCAAACGCATCGCGAGACCAACTAAGATCAATGATGTGTTGTTATTGGTGTATGCTGGTAAAGAACTATTCTTATGCTCTAGCACGTATGTAGTAGGTCAATACTATAAGTGCCATGAATGACAACTATATACACCTATGTGAACCCGGAAAGTTTTCCGTTAACCCTTTACCCAACAAACCGGCCAAAAACGGCCAAATAAAGCTGCAACAGCCTAAATTATCTTCGGTCTGTCTCAATAGAACCATACAAATATGGATATCATTGGAACCGGCTCCTTGACCACATTGTGATAGTTACAGTTAGCCCTGTGCCAATGCATTCTCTTATATATGCGAGTCGACCATAGGTCGCCTCGCATATATAAGAGAATGCATTAGCCTAAAACAAATCTTTTTTTAACACTTTTTACCATTTTTTCTTACATTCTTTAACAATTTTATAATTTGTAATGTGTTAAGCCAATGCATTCTCTTATATATGCGAGGCGACCTATGGTCGACTCGCATATATAAGAGAATGCATTGGCACAGGACCCTTCTGTTGGGTAAAGGGTTAAGTGTTTTGTTGACTCATTTTCCCCACATGCGATGGAGTCAAAATAAAGGATGTTCACTGATACTAGTAGTTATAACAACCAGGCCCATTGACAATAATGGACTATGGATTATGTTAGGAATACACAATGTGAACGCTGTAGAGGTTTTAATAAATAGGTATGTTATTTCATTAGCCCAACAAACACACAATCCATATATAAGAAACAACTATGGTATTTTGTACAGACCACTGTTAAGAATGATGAATCAGAAAACAAATATTCTTGTTTATCAAGCGTTATTTTAAACATTTACAGTTGTTTACAAATGGTAGTTTCAGTTTCGAGAATACTCCGAACCAAATTTAATATGTCCAGCCAACTCATTTCATGCAACTTTGTTTCCGACGAATGGTCAACGCTATCTGCATGTTTCCATCAAAGCTAAGCAAGACTTACATAACTCCTGTGTTCAGTAACTCGGTTGTTGATCTGTAGTTCAGTACATTCCACAATTTAATCAACTTTGGTTGGGACTATAATTAGACAGGCGTTGAGGCTGAGTACAATTTCTTTAATAAAGGCCAAGATATGAGTTGTTAATGGGCCTTCCGAAAATACCGAGGTTAGTTCCTTCCCCCCCCCATACAAGGTTAGCATACAAGGTTAGTAAGCAATATTTGAAGTGTAGAGGAAGTGTGGGGACTTGATACTATACTGCACTTGTCTGATGCCAACCCCCTCTAAACATGAGCGCAATCGCTCAGTCTCATCCCGGAACTCAGATGCCGCGAGGATCAATTAGCTTTATTCTTGTTGCCAATAACCGTGTCAATTCCCGTCTTTAGCTCCACACAGACAAACATTTAGCTTCACCGCGTTAAATATTGCAATTGCAGCGCGCGCGCCTTTGATTATTCTACGCGTTCATCCGTACACGGCTTGTAATGGCCACCTCCGATAATAAATTTTACTCCTCAAAGAATCCATAAATTTCTTGTACAACTTCCGCCTGAGCGGATTCAAAAAGGATCGTTCATCGTTGGCATTCATATTTTTATCGAATTTCTCATTGATTTCCGGATTATCCTGCATAAATTTGTTATGATGCGCTCGGAAAGTCGCGATATGTGGATGATTTTCCCAATTTGGTATCGAAAATGCATTCTTCCATGCGAAAGCTGCATACATCACCGACAATATCACAGAGATGGGCCATTCGTCGTTAACCCTTTACCCAACAGAACGGCCCTGTGCCAATGCATTCTCTTATATATGCGAGTCGACCATAGGTCGCCTCGCATATATAAGAGAATGCATTGGCTTAACACATTAAAAATTATAAAATTGTTAAAGAATGTAAGAAAAAATGGTAAAAAGTGTTAAAAAAAGATTTTTTTTAGGCCAATGCATTCTCTTATATATGCGAGGCGACCTATGGTCGACTCGCATATATAAGAGAATGCATTGGCACAGGGTATAACTGAAACTATCACAATGTGGTCAAGGAGCCGGTTCCAATGATATCCATATTTGTATGGTTCTATTGAGACAGACCGAAGATATTTTAGGCTGTTGAAGCTTTATTTGGCCGGTTTTGGCCGGTTTGTTGGGTAAAGGGTTAAATGATACGTGAAATGAGTTCCTGTAGAAGGAGGCGGACTTGGTCCTGCTCTTCAAAATCACACCCATGTTGACTGTATATTCCTAAGTTGTATTGTGTGGGGAAAAACATGTTCAATGTTATTTATGTATTTGTTAATGGGTGCTCGTACAGTGCGGGCATGGACAAATATCCTACGTTCAGCTTTAAAGTAAACTTTATTGTTTCGACGAACGCGATTTTTAACTGTTGCTGCTATCATCAACAGCGACAATTGTACGCTAGTGTAAAAACCAAACGTGGATTAGAATGCCGGTTCTTGGTGGTTATCCATGCACTATTATTCTCCCGAATAGCGAGCATGTCAGCTATAAGGTTTTTTTCCGCTGGTGTTGGACTGTTTATGCATGTGCAGCTCATCACGTGTATCAGATTATGGTAGCACGCTGATGTCGAACTTGACAATGACAGACATTCCGGCTGACCATGACACCTAAGGATATCAATATACGGGCATTTATTTAAGTAAATTCCTAACGTATTTTATTTCGTAAGTGCTCGACAGACATGTTGCCAACAAGAGTGGGATTATATATCAGATATGATAGTCTTCAAATAATTGACATTCCAGACTGAGTGACCACCGGCCACTGTATGGACGTCGCTATATACCGGTAGAGTCAGCCGCAAGAGAAACATAATGGTATGTTGTGTTGGGGCCGCGCCCATTCAATAAACCCTTCATCAAATAATTGGCGAGTAAAGCTAGAGAGAATCACGTAATGTTTACTTTCGGCGCGTTGGCGGAAGTCGTCAATCACGTCCGCGGCCGAATGCGTCCCGTGATGATGACGGGACCTAATTCGCGGTCACGACCGACCATCGTCAGCCGACTAAACAAACATCGTGTTGTTTTTGGGAGACCCTCACCTAACACAAATAATTAGCCACTGCGCCGACCCTGATGTGGCGCTTCCATCACCGCTACTCCCACTCTGACATAAAGGTTTCTAGATTCCATCACGGCTACTCCGGCCGGGACACCGCGCTTCAAAATTTCAACACGGCTTATCCGACCCTGACACCGCGCTTCTGGATTTCAACACGGCTTATACGACCCTGACACCGCCTTTCTGGATTTCAACACGGCTTATCCGACCCTGACACCGCGCTTCTGGATTTCAACACGGCTACTCTGGCCCCGACACCGCGCTTCAAAATTTCAACACGGCTTATCCGACCCTGACACCGCGCTTCTGGATTTCAACACGGCTTATCCGACCCTGACACCGCGCTTCTGGATTTCAACACGGCGCATTTAGATTCCATTATGGCTGCTCCGACTATCCAGCCCCTGCTACTGTGATTGTGTGCCACAGTCATGTGGTAGCAAGTCACTGGTGTAATTTTAGGTTTCAAGTAGAAACAGCGTTTCGATAAATTAATTTTGGCAAATTTGTCGCTCGACCCAAATTTGATGTGGCCAAAATGTTTGCCAAGTAATTTTTTGTTTGCCAAATTTCAACATGATTTGCCAAATTTAGTTTAGGGTATATAATTGTGGAAATTTAAGGAAAATCAAATGCTTTCGTCTTTGGTATATCATGCAAAATATAACCGCATACACAGTTAAAATGAGCTAGTAATTAAGCAATCGAGTATTATTAGTATATATATATATATAAAAGTAGCAATATATATCTAAGAGACACCATATCATTGCGTTTAATATTACTAGACCATTATAAAGTATATGTCATCACAACAATCATAGCACAAATATTATTCCATCCTGTATCTTAGTTGGCAACAAAGCCGAGCCAATCAATCAATCACTCACTTACAATTCACACTCGATTGGATTAACGGGATTAACCTGTTGTCTTATACTCACTGGTCACAATACACAGTGCTGCACCATATTCCAAACCATTTCATCGAATACAATAGCATTTATTTTGTTTATTTTAGACCGCTCATCTACATTCTGTGTATCTGTATATAGCATTGTTCATGTACATGTTACCAAGATTCACGATCGCATTGAATGATCGAGAAATCAAATGACAGGCTACAATCGCTTTGGTTGGATTGTTGTCACATCAGATATACTTTGTAATTTTCCAAGAGTCGACCACCAGAACACGATATTTCTTGTACTCGTTCACAATACCAGTTATTTGTTGTGTTGGTAAGTTGATGCACATGACACCAACATGACTGTTATTAAACCCACATTGTGGTTTATATATGCGTGTTTTATTCTCTGATAAGATATGTGAGCAAAAAGATCAGCGGGAGAAAACTAGAAATACTTCACATAATGCACAATATATACATCGACCACCGGGTTTCGTCTCATACAGCTCGATGACTTCCATACATGGCCATCTTCATCATCACAATTACCATGTTCATCATCATCGCAATCATCATTTTCATCATCATTATCGTCCATCGTTGTCGCCTGAACATCATCGTCATCACAACCATGTTCGCCCTCTTCCTCGTGATGAGCATCATGTTCGTCATCATCGTCATCGCCATTGTGATCATGTATTATAATTGTCATAATCAACATAAAAAAACTCAGCATCGTCGTCATCATCACTGCGCTCCAAAATACACCTTTATTCTATTTTGAATCCCGATATATATCGCAATAGGTCGACATATAACATAACTACCGTTTTACAAGCATTAGTATGTCATACAAACTATAACTGCAAACACAAAGCACGGGCCCCGTACATAAACGGTGTCATTTGTATCATCATAATTTTGTATATATATAACAGTAGCAATAAATATCTAAGCGACACCAGAACATTGCGTTTAATATTACCATAGACCATTATAAAGTATTTGTCACCACATCAATCATAGCACATTGTGATGCTATATATGTCCACCTCCAGTTCCACATATTAGTGGACGGAGAAAATAAAGAATTGAATTGAGTTGGCAACAAAGCCGAGCGACCAATCAATCACTCCCTCACCAGTTTCACGATCGCATTCAATGACCGAGTAATCAAATGACAGGTTACAATCGCTTTGATTGGATTGTTGTCACATCAGATATACTTTGTAATTTTCCCAGTGTAGACGGTGTCATTTGTATCATCAGAATGTTGGACTCGGAAACGGAATGTCCGGACAATTCATATTGCGTTATATTAACATGAAACTATTAAAACTTCATACACTGCTTTATCTTCGTTGTAATCATCAAACTAACATAGCACCACACACATTTCAGAGTTATATATTTCCATGGCAACAGCTCTAGATTTTGTTCCCATGATCTAGAACTGCTATCTTACCCGACCGTTAACTCAAAAGATTAACCGCCACAAATGAAACGATATAAAATGTACCGAGAAATATAAAAAACAAAACACGTATTTCCTGCGTTATGTTGACGAAACCATCAGCGTATGTATATTTTGAAATACATCTTATCAAACTTGGATTTTGAAAAAAACGTTGTCCGTTTAAGTTATTGTTCACACTTGCGACGTACTGTTCAATAAATACATCCCACTGTAATTTTGTGTTATGCATTACCTCCCTTCGACGGTCCACTTTAACAACCCGACGACAAATATAACATCCACTGCGTTCAACAACTCGATCGGTATAATTATTCACTTGGATTATAAGCCATGGTAATTTCAAGGCGGATTATGAGCCATGGTAATTTCAAGGCTAGACGTATAGATACTAACATGTTAGACGTGTAGGTACTAACATGCTATACGTATAAGTACTAACAAGGTAAACGTATAGGCACTAACATGGTAAACGTATAGGTACTAACATGTTAGACGTATAGGTACTAACATGCTAGACGTATAGGTACTAACATGGTAAACGTATAGGCACTAACATGGTAAACGTATATGTACTAACATGCTAGACGTATAGGTACTAACATGCTAGACGTATATGTACTAACATGATAGCCGTGTAGGCACTAACATGCTAGACGTATATGTACTAATATGCTAGGTGTACATGTACTAACATGCTAGACGTATAGGTACTAACATGGTAAACGTATAGGTACTAACATGCTAGACGTATAGGTACTAACATGCTATACGTAAATTTACTAACATGGTAAACGTATATGTACTAACATGCTAGACGCACACGTACTAACATGCTAGACGTATATGTACTAACATGCTAGACGTATAGGTAATAACATGCTAGACGTATAGGTAATAACATGATAGACGTATATGTACTAACATGCTAGACGTATATGTACTAACATGCTAGACGTATATGTACTAACATGTTTGCCGTATAGGTACTAACATGTTTGCCGTATAGGTAATAACATGCTAGACATATAGGTACTAACATGTTAGACGTATAGGTAATAACATGCTAGACGTATAGGTGCTAACATGTTTGCCGTATAGGTAATAGCATGCTAGACGTATAGGTACTAACATGCTAGACGTATAGGCACTAACATGCTAGACGTATATGTGCTAACATGTTTGCCGTATAGGTAATAACATGCTAGACGTATAGGTACTAACATGCTATACGTATAGGTAATAACATGCTAGACGTATAGGTAATAGCATGCTAGACGTATAGGTACTAACATGCTAGACGTATAGGCACTGACATGCTAGACGTATATTTACTAACATGCTATACGTGTATGTACTAACATGCTAGACGTATAGGTACTAACATGGTAAACGTATATGTACTAACATGCTAGACGTATAGGTACTAACCAGCTAGACGTAAAGGTACTAACATGGTACACGTATAGGCACTAACATGGTAAACGTATAGGTACTAACATGCTAGACGGATATGTACTAACATGCTAGACGTACATGTACTAACATGCTAGACGTATATGTACTAACATGCTAGACGTATAGATACTAACATGCTATACGTATATGTACTAATATGCTAGACATATATGTACTAACATGCTAGACGTATAGGTACTAACATTGGTCAGAGTTATTGACCTTGTTGAACCTGTGTTGATATATTTAAATTAATGTCGATGTTATAATTCGACCATCTGGCACCTACATTGGCTGCCGATTAGACGAAGGGTTAAATTCAAAGTGCTGTTAATCATGTTTAAGGCCAAGTGTGGAATGGCACCGGAATACATCACATATCTGTTGATTGAACATGCGCCATTAAAAGACTTGGAATTTAGTTGTTGTCCCTTTCACAAGAATCGCGTCCATATCAGACCGTGTGTTTTAGTTATGCCGGACCCACTGCGGAGTGCACTGCCGATAGAGCTGAGGGCAGAAGTGTTTGTCGATGACCTCAAGCGGCAACTGAAACATACTTATTCGCTGAACATGTTGGTGCAGAAGTGGCAACCAAGGCCTGAAATAATTACTCGTTTATCGAACTTGTTACTTCATCAAACTCGTTTTAGTCTTCAGTCTACCAAATATATATTATTTTTTTTTTGAGTTTGTTATATTTTATTATTATTTGTATTTTGTTGTTTAATCAGAGCAAGTTTAAACCATATGGTATACGTTGCTAATATCATGAAGATAGTAATGTTTTATGACTCATTTTAGCTGGATGTTTTTTTAATTTAGATTGCGATGCCTGTATATATTTATTGTTTAACCACACTGCATATTGTATAATAATTGTAAGCGTGTTAGAGCGTGTATTTACGCAATATAAAATAAATTAGTATTAATATTAGTATTACAATGACACCCGTTACAAAGGAAGGGGAAATCAAATCATATTCGTGATGTCCCCAGGTGTGCATGTGGTGAGACGGAGACCCCAAATCACTTCTTAATTCAATGTCCCATGTACGCGGAAAGTAGACGAAATCGCTTTTGCGATATTCATGCTTTATATACTATAAAGACACTACTCAATGGATCTGATAGCCTTAGCATTTTAGAAAATAAAGCAATTGTTATGGCCGTCCAAACATTTATAATACAAACTAAACGGTTTTCATAACGTGTCTTTACTCAGAAGACCATGATTGAGTCAAGACGATCCACCCTCCCACATAAATATCTCACTGGGTATACCGAGAAGTAACATATAACCTAACTAACGTTATCATTATATCATTATAAATATCTTCAATATTTAATATATATACAGTCAGGCAGGACTGGCAGGAACATGATGAATCTATAGTTAGACTTAAATATAAATATAAATGTATACAGTCATATTCCAAATCCATACGCATACAGAAGTCTTAATACTACATCAACCAATTTATATTTACCTCCTCCCCCATTGGACAGACCCGGGTGACGGAACAAACCGCACCGGGTAATATATGCACCTAAAATCCTCATGACTGGGGTATCACGACAATACTGGATATGGCTTTAATTCAGCAACGTTTGCTTTATGCCAAATCCATTTATTCCACCAAATTATGATAAATCATTGTTATATATTCTGTATGACTATTTATTTGGAATAATAAAATATGTTTACACCAAACCAAGGGCAGAACACCGATTGAAACCATACAGTCTTTGATGTAGAATGTATATACTGGTGTATTGGCGTGATAAACATACATATTATTGTAATCAAATATTGGGATTGTCAGCGGCGTCAGATATATCCAGTAAACCGGATAGACACGAGAGTGGAGAGCGAAAAGAACTGTCTTCTTCATGCGTGGTTTGCGTGCCTGGAACGATAAAATAATGCGAGGCCATATATCAAGGTACTCCTCGGTAGGAGCCATATCTATGTTAGAGCCCTACCCATGTTATAACATCACTTTATTTGTAACTACTGTAAACCAAAGTATCCACCAGCTCAATCCGCAGTATCCACCAGCCCAATAATATATATCGTTAACACTCAATCCGCAGTATCCGCCAACCCAATAATATATATCGTTAACACTCAATCCGCAGTATCCGCCAGCCCAGTAATATATATCGTTAGCACTCAATACGCAGTATCCGCCAACCCAGTAATATATATCGTTAACACTCAATCCACAGTATCCGCCAGCCCAATAATATATATCGTTAACACTCAATCCGCAGTATCCGCCAACCCGATAATATATATCGTTAGCACTCAATCCGCAGTATCCGCCAACCCAGTAATATATATCGTTAACACTCAATCCACAGTATCCGCCAGCCCAATAATATATATCGTTAACACTCAATACGCAGTATCCCCCGGCCCAATAATATATATCGTTAACACTCAATCCACATTATCCGCCAACCCAGTAATATATATCGTTAGCACTCAATACGCAGTATCCGCCAACCCGATAATATATATCGTTAGCACTCAATCCACAGTATCCGCCAACCCAGTAATATATATCGTTAACACTCAATCCGCAGTATCCGCCAGCCCAGTAATATATATCGTTAGCACTCAATCCACATTATCCGCCAACCCAGTAATATATATCGTTAACACTCAATCCGCATTATCCGCCAGCCCAATAATATATATCGTTAACACTCAATCCGCAGTATCCGCCAACCCAGTAATATATATCGTTAACACTCAATCCGCAGTATCCGCCAGCCCAGTAATATATATCGTTAGCACTCAATCCACATTATCCGCCAACCCAGTAATATATATCGTTAACACTCAATCCGCATTATCCGCCAGCCCAATAATATATATCGTTAACACTCAATCCGCAGTATCCGCCAGCCCAATAATATATATCGTTAACACTCAATCCACAGTATCCGCCAGCCCAGTAATATATATCGTTAGCACTCAATCCGCAGTATCCACCAACCCAATAATATATATCGTTAACACTCAATCCGCAGTATCCGCCAGCCCAATAATATATATCGTTAACACTCAATCCGCAGTATCCACCAGCCCAGTAATATATATCGTTAACACTCAATACACAGTATCCGCCAACCCAGTAATATATATCGTTAGCACTCAATCCACAGTATCCGCCAACCCAATAATATATATCGTTAGCACTCAATCCGCAGTATCCGCCAACCCAGTAATATATATCGTTAGCACTCAATCCACAGTATCCACCAGCCCAATAATATATATCGTTAGCACTCAATCCGCAGTATCCACCAACCCAATAATATATATCCTTAACACTCAATCCACAGTATCCGCCAACCCAGTAATATATATCGTTAGCACTCAATCCACAGTATCCGCCAACCCAGTAATATATATCGTTAACACTCAATCCACAGTATCCGCCAACCCAATAATATATATCGTTAGCACTCAATCCACAGTATCCGCCAACCCAGTAATATATATCGTTAACACTCAATACGCAGTATCCGCCGGCCCAATAATATATATCGTTAGCACTCAATCCGCAGTATCCGCCAACCCAGTAATATATATCGTTAACACTCAATCCGCAGTATCCGCCAGCCCAGTAATATATATCGTTAACACTCAATCCACAGTATCCGCCAGCCCAGTAATATATATCGTTAGCACTCAATCCACAGTATCCACCAACCCAGTAATATATATCGTTAACACTCAATTCACAGTATCCGCCAACCCAATAATATATATCGTTAACACTCAATCCGCATTATCCGCCAACCCAATAATATATATCGTTAACACTCAATCCACAGTATCCGCCAACCCAGTAATATATATCGTTAACACTCAATCCCCAGTATCCGCCAGCCCAATAATATATATCGTTAACACTCAATCCGCAGTATCCGCCAACCCAATAATATATATCGTTAGCACTCAATCCGCAGTATCCACCAACCCAGTAATATATATCGTTAACACTCAATACGCAGTATCCGCCAACCCAGTAATATATATCGTTAGCACTCAATCCACAGTATCCGCCAACCCAGTAATATATATCGTTAGCACTCAATCCACATTATCCGCCAACCCAGTAATATATATCGTTAGCACTCAATCCGCAGTATCCGCCAACCCAGTAATATATATCGTTAGCACTCAATCCGCATTATCCGCCAACCCAATAATATATATCGTTAGCACTCAATACACAGTATCCGCCAACCCAATAATATATATCGTTAGCACTCAATCAGCAGTATCCGCCAACCCAATAATATATATCGTTAGCACTCAATCCACAGTATCCGCCAACCCAGTAATATATATCGTTAGCACTCAATCCGCAGTATCCGCCAACCCAGTAATATATATCGTTAGCACTCAATCCACAGTATCCGCCAACCCAGTAATATATATCGTTAACACTCAATCCCCAGTATCCGCCAACCCAGTAATATATATCGTTAGCACTCAATCCGCATTATCCGCCAACCCAATAATATATATCGTTAGCACTCAATCCGCAGTATCCGCCAACCCAATAATATATATCGTTAACACTCAATCCGCAGTATCCGCCAACCCAATAATATATATCGTTAACACTCAATCCGCAGTATCCACCAACCCAGTAATATATATCGTTAGCACTCAATCCGCAGTATCCACCAACCCAGTAATATATATCGTTAGCACACAATCCACAGTATCCACCAACCCAGTAATATATATCGTTAACACTCAATACGCAGTATCCGCCAACCCAGTAATATATATCGTTAGCACACAATCCACAGTATCCACCAACCCAGTAATATATATCGTTAGCACTCAATCCGCAGTATCCACCAACCCAGTAATATATATCGTTAGCACACAATCCACAGTATCCACCAACCCAGTAATATATATCGTTAGCACTCAATCAGCAGTATCCGCCAACCCAGTAATATATATCGTTAGCACTCAATCCGCAGTATCCACCAACCCAGTAATATATATCGTTAGCACTCAATCAGCAGTATCCGCCAACCCAGTAATATATATCGTTAGCACACAATCCACAGTATCCGCCAACCCAATAATATATATCGTTAACACTCAATCCACAGTATCCGCCAACCCAATAATATATATCGTTAGCACTCAATCCGCAGTATCCACCAACCCAGTAATATATATCGTTAGCACACAATCCACAGTATCCACCAACCCAGTAATATATATCGTTAACACTCAATACGCAGTATCCGCCAACCCAGTAATATATATCGTTAGCACACAATCCACAGTATCCACCAACCCAGTAATATATATCGTTAGCACTCAATCCGCAGTATCCACCAACCCAGTAATATATATCGTTAGCACACAATCCACAGTATCCACCAACCCAGTAATATATATCGTTAGCACTCAATCAGCAGTATCCGCCAACCCAGTAATATATATCGTTAGCACTCAATCCGCAGTATCCACCAACCCAGTAATATATATCGTTAGCACTCAATCAGCAGTATCCGCCAACCCAGTAATATATATCGTTAGCACACAATCCACAGTATCCGCCAACCCAATAATATATATCGTTAACACTCAATCCACAGTATCCGCCAACCCAATAATATATATCGTTAACACTCAATCCACAGTATCCGCCAACCCAATACTATATATCGTTAGCACTCAATCCGCATTATCCGCCAGCCCAGTAATATATATCGTTAACACTCAATACACAGTATCCGCCAACCCAATAATATATATCGTTAGCACTCAATCCGCATTATCCGCCAACCCAATAATATATATCGTTAGCACTCAATCCGCATTATCCGCCAACCCAATAATATATATCGTTAGCACTCAATACACAGTATCCGCCAACCCAATAATATATATCGTTAGCACTCAATCCGCAGTATCCGCCAACCCAATAATATATATCGTTAGCACTCAATCCGCATTATCCGCCAACCCAATAATATATATCGTTAGCACTCAATCCGCAGTATCCGCCAACCCAGTAATATATATCGTTAGCACTCAATCCGCAGTATCCGCCAGCCCAATAATATATATCGTTAGCACTCAATACGCAGTATCCGCCAACCCAGTAATATATATCGTTAGCACTCAATACACAGTATCCGCCAACCCAATAATATATATCGTTAGCACTCAATACGCATTATCCGCCAACCCAGTAATATATATCGTTAGCACTCAATACGCAGTATCCGCCAACCCAGTAATATATATCGTTAACACTCAATCCGCAGTATCCGCCAACCCAGTAATATATATCGTTAGCACTCAATCCACAGTATCCGCCAACCCAATAATATATATCGTTAGCACTCAATCCACAGTATCCGCCAACCCAGTAATATATATCGTTAGCACTCAATACGCAGTATCCGCCAACCCAGTAATATATATCGTTAACACTCAATACACAGTATCCGCCAACCCAATAATATATATCGTTAGCACTCAATCCACAGTATCCGCCAACCCAGTAATATATATCGTTAGCACTCAATACACAGTATCCGCCAACCCAATAATATATATCATTAACACTCAATCAACAGTATCCGCCAACCCAGTAATATATATCGTTAGCACTCAATACACAGTATCCGCCAACCCAGTAATATATATCGTTAGCACTCAATACACAGTATCCGCCAACCCAGTAATATATATCGTTAGCACTCAATACGCAGTATCCGCCAACCCAGTAATATATATCGTTAACACTCAATACGCAGTATCCGCCAACCCAATAATATATATCGTTAACACTCAATCCGCATTATCCGCCAACCCAGTAATATATATCGTTAGCACTCAATCCACATTATCCGCCAACCCAATAATATATATCGTTAACACTCAATACGCATTATCCGCCAACCCAATAATATATATCGTTAGCACTCAATCCACAGTATCCACCAACCCAATAATATATATCGTTAGCACTCAATCCGCATTATCCGCCAACCCAATAATATATATCGTTAGCACTCAATCCACAGTATCCGCCAACCCAGTAATATATATCGTTAGCACTCAATCCACATTATCCCCCAACCCAGTAATATATATCGTTAGCACTCAATCCACAGTATCCGCCAACCCAGTAATATATATCGTTAGCACTCAATCCACATTATCCGCCAACCCAATAATATATATCGTTAACACTCAATACGCATTATCCGCCAACCCAATAATATATATCGTTAACACTCAATACGCAGTATCCGCCAACCCAGTAATATATATCGTTAACACTCAATCCGCATTATCCGCCAACCCAATAATATATATCGTTAACACTCAATCCGCAGTATCCGCCAACCCAATAATATATATCGTTAGCACTCAATCCGCATTATCCGCCAACCCAATAATATATATCGTTAACACTCAATCCACAGTATCCGCCAACCCAATAATATATATCGTTAGCACTCAATCCACAGTATCCGCCAACCCAGTAATATATATCGTTAGCACTCAATACGCAGTATCCGCCAACCCAGTAATATATATCGTTAACACTCAATCCGCAGTATCCGCCAACCCAGTAATATATATCGTTAGCACTCAATACACAGTATCCGCCAACCCAATAATATATATCGTTAGCACTCAATCCACAGTATCCGCCAACCCAGTAATATATATCGTTAGCACTCAATACACAGTATCCGCCAACCCAATAATATATATCGTTAGCACTCAATCCACAGTATCCGCCAACCCAATAATATATATCGTTAGCACTCAATCCACAGTATCCGCCAACCCGGTAATATATATCGTTAGCACTCAATCCGCAGTATCCGCCAACCCAATAATATATATCGTTAGCACTCAATACACAGTATCCGCCAACCCAGTAATATATATCGTTAGCACTCAATACGCAGTATCCGCCAACCCAGTAATATATATCGTTAACACTCAATACGCAGTATCCGCCAACCCAATAATATATATCGTTAGCACTCAATCCGCATTATCCGCCAACCCAGTAATATATATCGTTAGCACTCAATCAACAGTATCCGCCAACCCAATAATATATATCGTTAGCACTCAATCCGCATTATCCGCCAACCCAGTAATATATATCGTTAACACTCAATACGCAGTATCCGCCAACCCAATAATATATATCGTTAGCACTCAATCCGCATTATCCGCCAACCCAATAATATATATCGTTAGCACTCAATACACAGTATCCGCCAACCCAATAATATATATCGTTAGCACTCAATCCACAGTATCCACCAACCCAATAATATATATCGTTAACACTCAATCCGCAGTATCCGCCAACCCAATAATATATATCGTTAGCACTCAATCCGCAGTATCCGCCAACCCAATAATATATATCGTTAGCACTCAATACACAGTATCCGCCAACCCAATAATATATATCGTTAGCACTCAATCCACAGTATCCGCCAACCCAGTAATATATATCGTTAGCACTCAATCCACAGTATCCGCCAACCCAGTAATATATATCGTTAGCACTCAATCCGCAGTATCCGCCAGCCCAATAATATATATCGTTAGCACTCAATCCGCATTATCCGCCAACCCAGTAATATATATCGTTAGCACTCAATCCACAGTATCCGCCGGCCCAGTAATATATATCGTTAGCACTCAATACACAGTATCCGCCAACCCAATAATATATATCGTTAGCACTCAATACACAGTATCCGCCAACCCAATAATATATATCGTTAGCACTCAATCCACAGTATCCGCCAGCCCAATAATATATATCGTTAGCACTCAATCCGCAGTATCCGCCGGCCCAGTAATATATATCGTTAACACTCAATACGCAGTATCCGCCAACCCAGTAATATATATCGTTAACACTCAATCCACAGTATCCGCCAACCCAGTAATATATATCGTTAGCACTCAATCCGCATTATCCGCCAACCCAGTAATATATATCGTTAGCACTCAATACGCATTATCCGCCAACCCAGTAATATATATCGTTAGCACTCAATCCACAGTATCCGCCAACCCAGTAATATATATCGTTAGCACTCAATCCACAGTATCCGCCAACCCAGTAATATATATCGTTAGCACTCAATCCACAGTATCCGCCAACCTAATAATATATATCGTTAGCACTCAATCCACAGTATCCGCCAACCCAGTAATATATATCGTTAACACTCAATCCACAGTATCCGCCAACCCAATAATATATATCGTTAACACTCAATCCGCAGTATCCGCCAACCCAGTAATATATATCGTTAGCACTCAATCCGCATTATCCGCCAACCCAGTAATATATATCGTTAGCACTCAATACGCATTATCCGCCAACCCAGTAATATATATCGTTAGCACTCAATCCGCATTATCCGCCAACCCAGTAATATATATCGTTAGCACTCAATACGCATTATCCGCCAACCCAGTAATATATATCGTTAACACTCAATCCACATTATCCGCCAACCCAATAATATATATCGTTAACACTCAATCCCCAGTATCCGCCAGCCCAGTAATATATATCGTTAACACTCAATCCACAGTATCCGCCAACCCAATAATATATATCGTTAACACTCAATCCGCAGTATCCGCCAACCCAATAATATATATCGTTAGCACTCAATACGCATTATCCGCCAACCCAGTAATATATATCGTTAACACTCAATCAGCATTATCCGCCAACCCAGTAATATATATCGTTAGCACTCAATACACAGTATCCGCCAACCCAGTAATATATATCGTTAGCACTCAATCCGCAGTATCCGCCAACCCAATAATATATATCGTTAACACTCAATCCACAGTATCCGCCAACCCAGTAATATATATCGTTAACACTCAATCCACAGTATCCGCCAACCCAATAATATATATCGTTAACACTCAATCCGCAGTATCCGCCAACCCAATAATATATATCGTTAACACTCAATCCACAGTATCCGCCAACCCAGTAATATATATCGTTAACACTCAATCCGCAGTATCCGCCAACCCAATAATATATATCGTTAGCACTCAATCCACAGTATCCGCCAACCCAGTAATATATATCGTTAGCACTCAATACACAGTATCCGCCAACCCAATAATATATATCGTTAACACTCAATACGCAGTATCCGCCAACCCAATAATATATATCGTTAACACTCAATCCACAGTATCCGCCAACCCAATAATATATATCGTTAACACTCAATCCGCAGTATCCGCCAACCCAATAATATATATCGTTAGCACTCAATCCACAGTATCCGCCAACCCTATAATATATATCGTTAGCACTCAATACGCAGTATCCGCCAACCCAATAATATATATCGTTAGCACTCAATCCACAGTATCCGCCAACCCAATAATATATATCGTTAGCACTCAATACACAGTATCCGCCAACCCAGTAATATATATCGTTAACACTCAATCCACAGTATCCGCCAACCCAATAATATATATCGTTAGCACTCAATACACAGTATCCGCCAACCCAGTAATATATATCGTTAGCACTCAATCCACAGTATCCGCCAACCCAGTAATATATATCGTTAGCACTCAATCCGCATTATCCGCCAACCCAATAATATATATCGTTAGCACTCAATCCACAGTATCCGCCAACCCAATAATATATATCGTTAGCACTCAATCCGCATTATCCGCCAACCCAGTAATATATATCGTTAGCACTCAATCCACAGTATCCGCCAACCCAGTAATATATATCGTTAGCACTCAATCCACAGTATCCGCCAACCCAGTAATATATATCGTTAACACTCAATCCACAGTATCCGCCAACCCAATAATATATATCGTTAGCACTCAATACGCAGTATCCGCCAGCCCAGTAATATATATCGTTAGCACTCAATCCGCAGTATCCGCCAACCCAATAATATATATCGTAAACACTCAATCCGCATTATCCGCCAACCCAATAATATATATCGTTAACACTCAATACACAGTATCCGCCAACCCAGTAATATATATCGTTAGCACTCAATCCGCATTATCCGCCAACCCAATAATATATATCGTTAACACTCAATACGCAGTATCCGCCAACCCAGTAATATATATCGTTAGCACTCAATCCGCATTATCCGCCAACCCAATAATATATATCGTTAACACTCAATACGCAGTATCCGCCAACCCAGTAATATATATCGTTAGCACTCAATCCACAGTATCCGCCAGCCCAATAATATATATCGTTAACACTCAATCCACAGTATCCGCCAACCCAGTAATATATATCGTTAACACTCAATCCGCAGTATCCGCCAACCCAATAATATATATCGTTAACACTCAATCCGCAGTATCCGCCAACCCAGTAATATATATCGTTATCACTCAATACGCAGTATCCGCCAACCCAGTAATATATATCGTTAGCACTCAATCAGCATTATCCGCCAACCCAGTAATATATATCGTTAGCACTCAATACACAGTATCCGCCAACCCAGTAATATATATCGTTAGCACTCAATCCACAGTATCCGCCAACCCAATAATATATATCGTTAGCACTCAATCCACAGTATCCGCCAACCCAATAATATATATCGTTAGCACTCAATCCGCATTATCCGCCAACCCAATAATATATATCGTTAACACTCAATCCGCAGTATCCGCCAACCCAATAATATATATCGTTAGCACTCAATCCGCAGTATCCGCCAACCCAATAATATATATCGTTAGCACTCAATCCGCAGTATCCGCCAACCCAGTAATATATATCGTTAGCACTCAATACACAGTATCCGCCAACCCAATAATATATATCGTTAGCACTCAATCCGCAGTATCCGCCAACCCAGTAATATATATCGTTAGCACTCAATCCGCAGTATCCGCCAACCCAGTAATATATATCGTTAGCACTCAATCCGCAGTATCCGCCAACCCAATAATATATATCGTTAACACTCAATCCGCAGTATCCGCCAACCCAATAATATATATCGTTAACACTCAATCCACATTATCCGCCAACCCAATAATATATATCGTTAGCACTCAATCCGCATTATCCGCCAACCCTATAATATATATCGTTAGCACTCAATCCACATTATCCGCCAACCCTATAATATATATCGTTAGCACTCAATCCGCAGTATCCGCCAACCCAATAATATATATCGTTAACACTCAATCCGCAGTATCCGCCAACCCAATAATATATATCGTTAACACTCAATCCACATTATCCGCCAACCCAATAATATATATCGTTAGCACTCAATCCGCATTATCCGCCAACCCTATAATATATATCGTTAGCACTCAATCCACATTATCCGCCAACCCAATAATATATATCGTTAGCACTCAATCCGCAGTATCCGCCAACCCAGTAATATATATCGTTAGCACTCAATCCGCAGTATCTCCGCCAACCCAATAATATATATCGTTAACACACAATCCACAGTATCCGCCAACCCAATAATATATATCGTTAGCACTCAATCCACAGTATCCGCCAACCCAGTAATATATATCGTTAGCACTCAATCCACAGTATCCGCCAACCCAGTAATATATATCGTTAGCACTCAATCCGCAGTATCCGCCAACCCAATAATATATATCGTTAACACTCAATACGCAGTATCCGCCAACCCAGTAATATATATCGTTAGCACTCAATCCGCAGTATCCGCCAACCCAGTAATATATATCGTTAGCACTCAATCTGCATTATCCGCCAGCCCAATGATATATATCGTTAGCACTCAATACACAGTATCCGCCAACCCAATAATATATATCGTTAGCACTCAATCCACAGTATCCGCCAACCCAGTAATATATATCATTAGCACTCAATCCGCAGTATCCGCCAACCCAATAATATATATCGTTAGCACTCAATCCACAGTATCCGCCAACCCAGTAATATATATCGTTAGCACTCAATCCGCAGTATCCGCCAACCCAGTAATATATATCGTTAGCACTCAATCCGCAGTATCCGCCAACCCTATAATATATATCGTTAGCACTCAATCCGCAGTATCCGCCAACCCTATAATATATATCGTTAGCACTCAATCCGCAGTATCCGCCAACCCAGTAATATATATCGTTAGCACTCAATCCGCAGTATCTCCGCCAACCCAATAATATATATCGTTAACACACAATCCACAGTATCCGCCAACCCAATAATATATATCGTTAACACTCAATCAGCAGTATCCGCCAACCCAATAATATATATCGTTAGCACTCAATCCGCAGTATCCGCCAACCCAGTAATATATATCGTTAGCACTCAATCCGCAGTATCCGCCAACCCTATAATATATATCGTTAGCACTCAATCCGCAGTATCCGCCAACCCAGTACTATATATCGTTAACACTCAATCCACATTATCCGCCAACCCAATAATATATATCGTTAGCACTCAATCAGCAGTATCCGCCAACCCAGTAATATATATCGTTAGCACTCAATCCGCAGTATCCGCCAACCCAGTAATATATATCGTTAGCACTCAATCCGCAGTATCCGCCAACCCAATAATATATATCGTTAACACTCAATCCACAGTATCCGCCAACCCAATAATATATATCGTTAGCACTCAATCCACAGTATCCGCCAACCCAGTAATATATATCGTTAGCACTCAATCCACATTATCCGCCAACCCAATAATATATATCGTTAGCACTCAATCCGCATTATCCGCCAACCCAGTAATATATATCGTTAGCACTCAATCCGCAGTATCCGCCAACCCAATAATATATATCGTTAGCACTCAATCCGCAGTATCCGCCAACCCAGTAATATATATCGTTAACACTCAATCCGCATTATCCGCCAACCCAATAATATATATCGTTAACACTCAATCCACAGTATCCGCCAACCCAGTAATATATATCGTTAGCACTCAATCCGCATTATCCGCCAACCCAGTAATATATATCGTTAGCACTCAATCCGCATTATCCGCCAACCCAGTAATATATATCGTTAGCACTCAATACGCAGTATCCGCCAACCCAATAATATATATCGTTAGCACTCAATACGCATTATCCGCCAACCCAGTAATATATATCGTTAACACTCAATCCGCATTATCCGCCAACCCAGTAATATATATCGTTAGCACTCAATCCGCAGTATCCGCCAACCCAATAATATATATCGTTAGCACTCAATCCGCAGTATCCGCCAACCCAGTAATATATATCGTTAACACTCAATCCGCATTATCCGCCAACCCAATAATATATATCGTTAACACTCAATCCACAGTATCCGCCAACCCAGTAATATATATCGTTAGCACTCAATCCGCATTATCCGCCAACCCAGTAATATATATCGTTATCACTCAATACGCAGTATCCGCCAACCCAGTAATATATATCGTTAGCACTCAATCCGCAGTATCCGCCAACCCAATAATATATATCGATAGCACTCAATCCGCAGTATCCGCCAACCCAATAATATATATCGATAGCACTCAATCCACAGTATCCGCCAGCCCAATAATATATATCGTTAACACTCAATACGCATTATCCGCCAACCCAATAATATATATCGTTAGCACTCAATCCGCATTATCCGCCAACCCAATAATATATATAGTTAGCACTCAATCCGCAGTATCCGCCAACCTAATAATATATATCGTTAGCACTCAATACACAGTATCCGCCAGCCCAGTAATATATATCGTTAGCACTCAATCCGCATTATCCGCCAACCCAGTAATATATATCGTTAACACTCAATCCACAGTATCCGCCAACCCAGTAATATATATCGTTAGCACTCAATCCGCATTATCCGCCAACCCAGTAATATATATCGTTAACACTCAATCCACAGTATCCGCCAACCCAATAATATATATCGTTAGCACTCAATCCACAGTATCCGCCAACCCAATAATATATATCGTTAACACTCAATACGCAGTATCCGCCAACCCAATAATATATATCGTTAGCACTCAATCCGCATTATACGCCAACCCAGTAATATATATCGTTAGCACTCAATCCACAGTATCCGCCAACCCAGTAATATATATCGTTAGCACTCAATCCACAGTATCCGCCAACCCAATAATATATATCGTTAGCACTCAATCAACAGTATCCGCCAACCCAGTAATATATATCGTTAGCACTCAATCCGCATTATCCACCAGCCCAGTAATATATATCGTTAGCACTCAATCCGCATTATCCGCCAACCCAATAATATATATCGTTAACACTCAATCCGCAGTATCCGCCAACCCAGTAATATATATCGTTAGCACTCAATCCACAGTATCCGCCAACCCAATAATATATATCGTTAACACTCAATCCGCAGTATCCGCCAACCCAGTAATATATATCGTTAACACTCAATACGCAGTATCCGCCAACCCAGTAATATATATCGTTAGCACTCATTCCACAGTATCCGCCAACCCAGTAATATATATCGTTAGCACTCAATCCGCAGTAGCCGCCAGCCCAATAATATATATCGTTAACACTCAATCCGCAGTATCCGCCAACCCAATAATATATATCGTTAGCACTCAATACGCAGTATCCGCCAACCCAGTAATATATATCGTTAGCACTCAATCCACAGTATCCGCCAACCCAATAATATATATCGTTAGCACTCAATCCACAGTATCCGCCAACCCAGTAATATATATCGTTAACACTCAATCCACAGTATCCGCCAACCCAGTAATATATATCGTTAACACTCAATCCACAGTATCCGCCAACCCAATAATATATATCGTTAGCACTCATTCCACAGTATCCGCCAACCCAGTAATATATATCGTTAGCACTCAATCCACAGTATCCGCCAACCCAGTAATATATATCGTTAGCACTCAATCCGCAGTATCCACCAACCCAGTAATATATATCGTTAGCACTCAATCCGCAGTATCCGCCAACCCAGTAATATATATCGTTAGCACTCAATCCGCAGTATCCGCCAACCCAATAATATATATCGTTAGCACTCAATCCGCATTATCCGCCAACCCAGTAATATATATCGTTAACACTCAATCCGCATTAGCCGCCAGCCCAATAATATATATCGTTAACACTCAATCCGCAGTATCCGCCAACCCAATAATATATATCGTTAGCACTCAATACGCAGTATCCGCCAACCCAGTAATATATATCGTTAACACTCAATCCACAGTATCCGCCAACCCAATAATATATATCGTTAACACTCAATCCGCAGTATCCGCCAACCCAATAATATATATCGTTAACACTCAATCCGCAGTATCCGCCAACCCAATAATATATATCGTTAGCACTCAATACGCAGTATCCGCCAACCCAGTAATATATATCGTTAGCACTCAATCCACAGTATCCGCCAACCTAATAATATATATCGTTAGCACTCAATCCGCAGTATCCGCCAACCCAATAATATATATCGTTAGCACTCAATCCGCAGTATCCGCCAACCCAATAATATATATCGTTAGCACTCAATCCGCAGTATCCGCCAACCCAGTAATATATATCGTTAACACTCAATCCACAGTATCCGCCAACCCAATAATATATATCGTTAGCACTCAATCCGCAGTATCCGCCAACCCAATAATATATATCGTTAGCACTCAATCCGCAGTATCCGCCAACCCAGTAATATATATCGTTAACACTCAATCCGCAGTATCCGCCAACCCAATAATATATATCGTTAACACTCAATCCACATTATCCGCCAACCCAGTAATATATATCGTTAACACTCAATCCGCAGTATCCGCCAACCCAATAATATATATCGTTAGCACTCAATCCGCAGTATCCGCCAACCCAGTAATATATATCGTTAACACTCAATCCGCAGTATCCGCCAACCCAATAATATATATCGTTAGCACTCAATCCGCAGTATCCGCCAACCCAATAATATATATCGTTAGCACTCAATCCGCAGTATCCGCCAACCCAGTAATATATATCGTTAACACTCAATCCGCAGTATCCGCCAACCCAATAATATATATCGTTAACACTCAATCCGCAGTATCCGCCAACCCAATAATATATATCGTTAGCACTCAATACGCAGTATCCGCCAACCCAGTAATATATATCGTTAGCACTCAATCCACAGTATCCGCCAACCTAATAATATATATCGTTAGCACTCAATCCGCAGTATCCGCCAACCCAATAATATATATCGTTAGCACTCAATCCGCAGTATCCGCCAACCCAATAATATATATCGTTAGCACTCAATCCGCAGTATCCGCCAACCCAGTAATATATATCGTTAACACTCAATCCACAGTATCCGCCAACCCAATAATATATATCGTTAACACTCAATCCGCAGTATCCGCCAACCCAATAATATATATCGATAACACTCAATCCGCAGTATCCGCCAACCCAGTAATATATATCGTTAACACTCAATCCGCAGTATCCGCCAACCCAGTAATATATATCGTTAGCACTCAATCCACAGTATCCGCCAACCCAATAATATATATCGTTAGCACTCAATACGCAGTATCCGCCAACCCAATAATATATATCGTTAACACTCAATACGCAGTATCCGCCAACCCAATAATATATATCGTTAACACTCAATCCGCAGTATCCGCCAACCCAATAATATATATCGTTAACACTCGATCCGCAGTATCCGCCAACCCAATAATATATATCGTTAACACTCAATCCGCATTATCCGCCAACCCAATAATATATATCGTTAACACTCAATCCGCATTATCCGCCAACCCAATAATATATATCGTTAGCACTCAATCCGCAGTATCCGCCAACCCAGTAATATATATCGTTAACACTCAATCCACAGTATCCGCCAACCCAATAATATATATCGTTAGCACTCAATCCGCATTATCCGCCAACCCAATAATATATATCGTTAGCACTCAATACGCATTATCCGCCAACCCAGTAATATATATCGTTAGCACTCAATCCACAGTATCCGCCAACCCAATAATATATATCGTTAGCACTCAATCCACAGTATCCGCCAACCCAGTAATATATATCATTAGCACTCAATCCGCATTATCCGCCAACCCAGTAATATATATCGTTAGCACTCAATCCGCAGTATCCGCCAACCCAGTAATATATATCGTTAACACTCAATCCACAGTATCCGCCAACCCAATAATATATATCGTTAACACTCAATCCACAGTATCCGCCAACCCAGTAATATATATCGTTAGCACTCAATCCACAGTATCCGCCAACCCAATAATATATATCGTTAGCACTCAATCCACAGTATCCGCCAACCCAGTAATATATATCATTAGCACTCAATCCGCATTATCCGCCAACCCAGTAATATATATCGTTAGCACTCAATCCGCAGTATCCGCCAACCCAGTAATATATATCGTTAACACTCAATCCACAGTATCCGCCAACCCAATAATATATATCGTTAGCACTCAATCCGCAGTATCCGCCAACCCAGTAATATATATCGTTAGCACTCAATCCGCATTATCCGCCAACCCAATAATATATATCGTTAACACTCAATCCGCAGTATCCGCCAACCCAGTAATATATATCGTTAGCACTCAATACACAGTATCCGCCAACCCAATAATATATATCGTTAGCACTCAATACGCAGTATCCGCCAACCCAATAATATATATCGTTAGCACTCAATCCGCATTATCCGCCAACCCAGTAATATATATCGTTAGCACTCAATCCGCAGTATCCGCCAACCCAATAATATATATCGTTAGCACTCAATACGCAGTATCCGCCAACCCAGTAATATATATCGATAGCACTCAATACGCAGTATCCGCCAACCCAATAATATATATCGTTAGCACTCAATCCGCATTATCCGCCAACCCAATAATATATATCGTTAGCACTCAATCCGCAGTATCCGCCAACCCAATAATATATATCGTTAACACTCGATCCGCAGTATCCGTCAACCCAGTAATATATATCGTTAGCACTCAATCCACAGTATCCGCCAACCCAATAATATATATCGTTAGCACTCAATCCGCATTATCCGCCAACCCAATAATATATATCGTTAGCACTCAATCCGCAGTATCCGCCAACCCAATAATATATATCGTTAGCACTCAATACGCAGTATCCACCAACCCAATAATATATATCGTTAACTCTCAATCCACAGTATCCGCCAACCCAATAATATATATCGTTAGCACTCAATACGCAGTATCCGCCAACCCAGTAATATATATCGTTAGCACTCAATACGCAGTATCCACCAACCCAATAATATATATCGTTAACACTCAATCCGCATTATCCGCCAACCCAATAATATATATCGTTAACACTCAATCCGCAGTATCCGCCAACCCAATAATATATATCGTTAGCACTCAATCCGCAGTATCCGCCAACCCAATAATATATATCGTTAGCACTCAATCCGCAGTATCCGCCAACCCAATAATATATATCGTTAGCACTCAATCCGCAGTATCCGCCAACCCAATAATATATATCGTTAGCACTCAATCCGCAGTATCCGCCAACCCAATAATATATATCGTTAGCACTCAATCCGCAGTATCCGCCAACCCAATAATATATATCGTTAACTCTCAATCCACAGTATCCGCCAACCCAATAATATATATCGTTAGCACTCAATCCGCAGTATCCGCCAACCCAATAATATATATCGTTAACACTCAATCCGCAGTATCCGCCAACCCAGTAATATATATCGTTAGCACTCAATCCACAGTATCCGCCAACCCAATAATATATATCGTTAGCACTCAATACACAGTATCCGCCAACCCAATAATATATATCGTTAGCACTCAATCCGCAGTATCCGCCAACCCTATAATATATATCGTTAGCACTCAATCCGCAGTATCCGCCAACCCAATAATATATATCGTTAGCACTCAATCCACAGTATCCGCCAACCCAGTAATATATATCGTTAACACTCAATCCACAGTATCCGCCAACCCAGTAATATATATCGTTAGCACTCAATCCACAGTATCCGCCAGCCCAGTAATATATATCGTTAGCACTCAATCCGCATTATCCGCCAACCCAGTAATATATATCGTTAGCACTCAATCCGCAGTATCCGCCAACCCAGTAATATATATCGTTAGCACTCAATCCCCAGTATCCACCAACCCAATAATATATATCGTTAGCACTCAATCCGCATTATCCGCCAGCCCAATAATATATATCGTTAGCACTCAATCCGCAGTATCCGCCAACCCAGTAATATATATCGTTAGCACTCAATCCGCATTATCCGCCAACCCAGTAATATATATCGTTAGCACTCAATCCGCAGTATCCGCCAACCCAGTAATATATATCGTTAGCACTCAATCCCCAGTATCCACCAACCCAATAATATATATCGTTAGCACTCAATCCGCATTATCCGCCAGCCCAATAATATATATCGTTAGCACTCAATCCGCATTATCCGCCAACCCAGTAATATATATCGTTAGCACTCAATCAGCATTATCCGCCAACCCAATAATATATATCGTTATCACTCAATCCGCATTATCCGCCAACCCAGTAATATATATCGTTAACACTCAATCCACAGTATCCGCCAACCCAATAATATATATCGTTATCACTCAATCCGCATTATCCGCCAACCCAGTAATATATATCGTTAGCACTCAATCCACAATATCCGCCAACCCAATAATATATATCGTTAGCACTCAATCCCCAGTATCCGCCAGCCCAGTAATATATATCGTTAGCACTCAATCCGCATTATCCGCCAACCCAGTAATATATATCGTTAGCACTCAATCCACAGTATCCGCCAACCCAATAATATATATCGTTAGCACTCAATCCACAGTATCCGCCAACCCAGTAATATATATCGTTAGCACTCAATCCACAGTATCCGCCAACCCAGTAATATATATCGTTAGCACTCAATCCACAGTATCCGCCAACCCAATAATATATATCGTTAACACTCAATCCACAGTATCCGCCAACCCAGTAATATATATCGTTAGCACTCAATCCACAGTATCCGCCAACACAATAATATATATCGTTAGCACTCAATCCGCAGTATCCGCCAACCTAATAATATATATCGTTAGCACTCAATCCACAGTATCCGCCAGCCCAGTAATATATATCGTTAGCACTCAATCCGCAGTATCCGCCAACCCAGTAATATATATCGTTAGCACTCAATCCACAGTATCCGCCAACCCAATAATATATATCGTTAGCACTCAATCAGCATTATCCACCAACCCAGTAATATATATCGTTAGCACTCAATCCACATTATCCGCCAACCCAATAATATATATCGTTAGCACTCAATCCGCAGTATCCACCAACCCAATAATATATATCGTTAGCACTCAATCCGCAGTATCCGCCAACCCAATAATATATATCGTTAACACTCAATCCGCAGTATCCGCCAGCCCAATAATATATATCGTTAACACTCAATCCACAGTATCCGCCAACCCAGTAATATATATCGTTAGCACTCAATACGCATTATCCGCCAACCCAATAATATATATCGTTAGCACTCAATACACAGTATCCGCCAGCCCAATAATATATATCGTTAGCACTCAATACACAGTATCCGCCAACACAGTAATATATATCGTTAGCACTCAATACGCAGTATCCGCCAACCCAGTAATATATATCGTTAACACTCAATACGCAGTATCCGCCAACCCAGTAATATATATCGTTAACACTCAATCAGCATTATCCACCAACCCAGTAATATATATCGTTAGCACTCAATCCCCAGTATCCGCCAACCCAATAATATATATCGTTAACACTCAATCCGCAGTATCCGCCAACCCAGTAATATATATCGTTAACACTCAATCAGCATTATCCACCAACCCAGTAATATATATCGTTAGCACTCAATCCCCAGTATCCGCCAACCCAATAATATATATCGTTAGCACTCAATCCACAGTATCCGCCAACCCAGTAATATATATCGTTAGCACTCAATCCACAGTATCCGCCAACCCAGTAATATATATCGTTAGCACTCAATACGCAGTATCCGCCAACCCAGTAATATATATCGTTAGCACTCAATCCACAGTATCCGCCAACCCAATAATATATATCGTTAGCACTCAATACGCAGTATCCGCCAACCCAATAATATATATCGTTAGCACTCAATCCACAGTATCCGCCAACCCAGTAATATATATCGTTAGCACTCAATACGCAGTATCCGCCAACCCAGTAATATATATCGTTAGCACTCAATCCGCATTATCCGCCAACCCAATAATATATATCGTTAGCACTCAATCCACATTATCCGCCAACCCAGTAATATATATCGTTAGCACTCAATACACAGTATCCGCCAACCCAGTAATATATATCGTTAGCACTCAATACACAGTATCCGCCAACCCAGTAATATATATCGTTAGCACTCAATACACAGTATCCGCCAACCCAATAATATATATCGTTAACACTCAATCCACAGTATCCGCCAACCCAGTAATATATATCGTTAGCACTCAATCCACAGTATCCGCCAACCCAATAATATATATCGTTAGCACTCAATCCGCAGTATCCGCCAACCCAGTAATATATATCGTTAGCACTCAATCCACAGTATCCGCCAACCCAGTAATATATATCGTTAGCACTCAATACGCAGTATCCGCCAACCCAGTAATATATATCGTTAGCACTCAATCCGCAGTATCCGCCAACCCAGTAATATATATCGTTAGCACTCAATACGCAGTATCCGCCAACACAGTAATATATATCGTTAGCACTCAATCCACAGTATCCGCCAACCCAGTAATATATATCGTTATCACTCAATCCACATTATCCGCCAACCCAATAATATATATCGTTAGCACTCAATCAGCAGTATCCGCCAACCCAATAATATATATCGTTAGCACTCAATCCACAGTATCCGCCAACCCAGTAATATATATCGTTAGCACTCAATCCACAGTATCCGCCAACCCAGTAATATATATCGTTAGCACTCAATCCACAGTATCCGCCAACCCAGTAATATATATCGTTAGCACTCAATCCGCAGTATCCGCCAACACAGTAATATATATCGTTAGCACTCAATCCACAGTATCCGCCAACCCAGTAATATATATCGTTAGCACTCAATACACAGTATCCGCCAACCCAATAATATATATCGTTAACACTCAATCCACAGTATCCGCCAACCCAGTAATATATATCGTTAACACTCAATACGCATTATCCGCCAACCCAGTAATATATATCGTTAGCACTCAATACACAGTATCCGCCAACCCAGTAATATATATCGTTAACACTCAATACACAGTATCCGCCAACCCAATAATATATATCGTTAGCACTCAATACACAGTATCCGCCAACCCAGTAATATATATCGTTAACACTCAATCCGCAGTATCCGCCAACCCAATAATATATATCGTTAGCACTCAATACACAGTATCCGCCAACCCAGTAATATATATCGTTAACACTCAATCCGCATTATCCGCCAACCCAATAATATATATCGTTAGCACTCAATCCACAGTATCCGCCAACCCAATAATATATATCGTTAGCACTCAATCCGCAGTATCCGCCAACCCAATAATATATATCGTTAACACTCAATCCGCAGTATCCGCCAACCCAATAATATATATCGTTAGCACTCAATACGCAGTATCCGCCAACCCAATAATATATATCGTTAACACTCAATCCACAGTATCCGCCAACCCAATAATATATATCGTTAGCACTCAATACGCAGTATCCGCCAACCCAATAATATATATCGTTAGCACTCAATCCGCAGTATCCGCCAACCCAATAATATATATCGTTAACACTCAATCCGCAGTATCCGCCAACCCAATAATATATATCGTTAGCACTCAATACGCAGTATCCGCCAACCCAATAATATATATCGTTAGCACTCAATCCACAGTATCCGCCAACCCAATAATATATATCGTTAGCACTCAATACGCATTATCCGCCAACCCAGTAATATATATCGTTAGCACTCAATACGCAGTATCCGCCAACCCAATAATATATATCGTTAGCACTCAATACGCAGTATCCGCCAACCCAATAATATATATCGTTAGCACTCAATACGCAGTATCCGCCAACCCAATAATATATATCGTTAGCACTCAATCAGCATTATCCGCCAACCCAGTAATATATATCGTTAGCACTCAATACGCAGTATCCGCCAACCCAGTAATATATATCGTTAGCACTCAATCCACAGTATCCGCCAACCCAGTAATATATATCGTTAACACTCAATACGCAGTATCCGCCAACCCAATAATATATATCGTTAACACTCAATCAGCATTATCCGCCAACCCAGTAATATATATCGTTAGCACTCAATACACAGTATCCGCCAACCCAATAATATATATCGTTAGCACTCAATCCGCAGTATCCGCCAACCCAGTAATATATATCGTTAGCACTCAATCCACAGTATCCGCCAACCCAATAATATATATCGTTAGCACTCAATACGCATTATCCGCCAACCCAATAATATATATCGTTAGCACTCAATCCACAGTATCCGCCAGCCCAGTAATATATATCGTTAGCACTCAATCCACAGTATCCGCCAACCCAATAATATATATCGTTAACACTCAATCAGCATTATCCGCCAACCCAATAATATATATCGTTAGCACTCAATCCACAGTATCCGCCAACCCAGTAATATATATCGTTAACACTCAATCCACAGTATCCGCCAACCCAATAATATATATCGTTAGCACTCAATCCGCATTATCCGCCAACCCAATAATATATATCGTTAGCACTCAATACGCAGTATCCACCAGCCCAATAATATATATCGTTAACACTCAATCCACAGTATCCGCCAACCCAATAATATATATCGTTAGCACTCAATCCGCATTATCCGCCAACCCAATAATATATATCGTTAGCACTCAATACGCAGTATCCACCAGCCCAATAATATATATCGTTAACACTCAATCCACAGTATCCGCCAACCCAATAATATATATCGTTAGCACTCAATCCGCATTATCCGCCAACCCAATAATATATATCGTTAGCACTCAATACGCAGTATCCACCAGCCCAATAATATATATCGTTAACACTCAATCCGCAGTATCCGCCAACCCAGTAATATATATCGTTAGCACTCAATCCGCAGTATCCGCCAGCCCAATAATATATATCGTTAGCACTCAATCCGCAGTATCCGCCAGCCCAATAATATATATCGTTAGCACTCAATCCACAGTATCCGCCAACCCAATAATATATATCGTTAACACTCAATCCACAGTATCCGCCAACCCAATAATATATATCGTTAGCACTCAATCCGCATTATCCGCCAACCCAATAATATATATCGTTAGCACTCAATACGCAGTATCCACCAGCCCAATAATATATATCGTTAACACTCAATCCGCAGTATCCGCCAACCCAGTAATATATATCGTTAGCACTCAATCCGCAGTATCCGCCAGCCCAATAATATATATCGTTAGCACTCAATCCACAGTATCCGCCAACCCAATAATATATATCGTTAGCACTCAATCCGCAGTATCCGCCAACCCAGTAATATATATCGTTAACACTCAATCCGCAGTATCCGCCAACCCAGTAATATATATCGTTAACACTCAATCCCCAGTATCCGCCAACCCAGTAATATATATCGTTAGCACTCAATCCACAGTATCCGCCAACCCAATAATATATATCGTTAACACTCAATACACAGTATCCGCCAACCCAATAATATATATCGTTAACACTCAATCAGCAGTATCCGCCAACCCAGTAATATATATCGTTAGCACTCAATCCACAGTATCCGCCAACCCAATAATATATATCGTTAACACTCAATCCGCAGTATCCGCCAACCCAATAATATATATCGTTAACACTCAATCCGCAGTATCCGCCAACCCAGTAATATATATCGTTAGCACTCAATCCGCAGTATCCGCCAACCCAGTAATATATATCGTTAGCACTCAATCCACAGTATCCGCCAACCCAATAATATATATCGTTAACACTCAATACACAGTATCCGCCAACCCAATAATATATATCGTTAACACTCAATCAGCAGTATCCGCCAACCCAGTAATATATATCGTTAGCACTCAATCCACAGTATCCGCCAACCCAATAATATATATCGTTAACACTCAATCCGCAGTATCCGCCAACCCAATAATATATATCGTTAACACTCAATCCGCAGTATCCGCCAACCCAGTAATATATATCGTTAGCACTCAATCCGCAGTATCCGCCAACCCAGTAATATATATCGTTAGCACTCAATCCACAGTATCCGCCAACCCAATAATATATATCGTTATCACTCAATCCGCAGTATCCGCCAGCCCAATAATATATATCGTTATCACTCAATCCGCAGTATCCGCCAACCCAGTAATATATATCGTTAGCACTCAATCCACAGTATCCGCCAGCCCAGTAATATATATCGTTAGCACTCAATCCACATTATCCGCCAACCTAATAATATATATCGTTAGCACTCAATCCGCAGTATCCGCCAACCCAGTAATATATATCGTTAGCACTCAATACACAGTATCCGCCAACCCAGTAATATATATCGTTAGCACTCAATACGCAGTATCCGCCAACCCAGTAATATATATCGTTAGCACTCAATACACAGTATCCGCCAACCCAGTAATATATATCGTTAGCACTCAATACACAGTATCCGCCAACCCAATAATATATATCGTTAACACTCAATCCGCAGTATCCGCCAACCCAATAATATATATCGTTAGCACTCAATACGCAGTATCCGCCAACCCAGTAATATATATCGTTAGCACTCAATCCGCATTATCCGCCAACCCAATAATATATATCGTTAACACTCAATCCGCATTATCCGCCAACCCAGTAATATATATCGTTAACACTCAATCCGCAGCATCCACCAGCCCAGTAATATATATCGTTAGCACTCAATCCACAGTATCCGCCAGCCCAATAATATATATCGTTAGCACTCAATACGCAGTATCCGCCAACCCAATAATATATATCGTTAGCACTCAATCCGCAGTATCCGCCAACCCAATAATATATATCGTTAGCACTCAATCCGCAGTATCCGCCAACCCAGTAATATATATCGTTAGCACTCAATCCACAGTATCCGCCAACCCAGTAATATATATCGTTAACACTCAATCCGCAGTATCCGCCAGCCCAATAATATATATCGTTAGCACTCAATCCGCAGTATCCGCCAACCCAGTAATATATATCGTTAACACTCAATCCGCAGTATCCGCCAACCCAATAATATATATCGTTAGCACTCAATCCACAGTATCCGCCAACCCAGTAATATATATCGTTAGCACTCAATCCACAGTATCCGCCAACCCAGTAATATATATCGTTAACACTCAATCCGCAGTATCCGCCAGCCCAATAATATATATCGTTAGCACTCAATCCGCAGTATCCGCCAACCCAGTAATATATATCGTTAACACTCAATCCGCAGTATCCGCCAACCCAATAATATATATCGTTAGCACTCAATCCACAGTATCCGCCAACCCAGTAATATATATCGTTAGCACTCAATCCGCAGTATCCGCCAACCCAGTAATATATATCGTTAGCACTCAATCCGCAGTATCCGCCAGCCCAATAATATATATCGTTAGCACTCAATCCGCAGTATCCACCAGCCCAGTAATATATATCGTTAGCACTCAATCCACAGTATCCGCCAGCCCAATAATATATATCGTTAACACTCAATCCACAGTATCCGCCAGCCCAGTAATATATATCGTTAACACTCAATCCGCAGTATCCGCCAAACCAATAATATATATCGTTAACACTCAATCCGCAGTATCCGCCAACCCAATAATATATATCGTTAGCACTCAATCCGCATTATCCGCCAGCCCAGTAATATATATCGTTAGCACTCAATACGCAGTATCCGCCAACCCAATAATATATATCGTTAACACTCAATCCGCAGTATCCGCCAGCCCAGTAATATATATCGTTAACACTCAATCCGCAGTATCCACCAGCCCAATAATATATATCGTTAGCACTCAATCCGCAGTATCCGCCAACCCAGTAATATATATCGTTAACACTCAATCCACAGTATCCGCCAACCCAATAATATATATCGTTAACACTCCATACGCAGTATCCACCAGCCCAATAATATATATCGTTAACACTCAATACGCAGTATCCACCAGCCCAATAATATATATCGTTAACACTCCATCCACAGTATCCACCAACCCAATAATATATATCGTTAGCACTCAATCCGCAGTATCCGCCAACCCAGTAATATATATCGTTAACACTCAATACGCAGTATCCGCCAGCCCAATAATATATATCGTTAACACTCAATCCGCAGTATCCGCCAACCCAGTAATATATATCGTTAGCACTCAATCCGCAGTATCCGCCAACCCAGTAATATATATCGTTAGCACTCAATACGCAGTATCCGCCAACCCAATAATATATATCGTTAACACTCAATCCGCAGTATCCGCCAACCCAGTAATATATATCGTTAGCACTCAATCCGCAGTATCCGCCAACCCAATAATATATATCGTTAGCACTCAATCTGCATTATCCGCCAGCCCAATAATATATATCGTTAGCACTCAATACGCAGTATCCACCAGCCCAGTAATATATATCGTTAGCACTCAATCCGCAGTATCCGCCAGCCCAGTAATATATATCGTTAGCACTCAATACGCAGTATCCGCCAGCCCAGTAATATATATCGTTAGCACTCAATCCACAGTATCCACCAACCCAGTAATATATATCGTTAGCACTCAATACGCAGTATCCGCCAACCCAGTAATATATATCGTTAACACTCAATCCACAGTATCCGCCAACCCAGTAATATATATCGTTAGCACTCAATCCACAGTATCCGCCAACCCAATAATATATATCGTTAACACTCAATACGCAGTATCCGCCAACCCAATAATATATATCGTTAGCACTCAATCCACAGTATCCGCCAGCCCAGTAATATATATCGTTAACACTCAATCCGCAGTATCCGCCAACCCAGTAATATATATCGTTAGCACTCAATACGCAGTATCCGCCAACCCAATAATATATATCGTTAACACTCAATCCACAGTATCCGCCAACCCAATAATATATATCGTTAACACTCAATCCACAGTATCCGCCAACCTAATAATATATATCGTTAACACTCAATCTGCATTATCCGCCAACCCAATAATATATATCGTTAACACTCAATCCGCAGTATCCGCCAACCCAATAATATATATCGTTAACACTCAATCCACAGTATCCGCCAACCTAATAATATATATCGTTAACACTCAATCTGCATTATCCGCCAACCCAGTAATATATATCGTTAACACTCAATCCACAGTATCCACCAGCCCAGTAATATATATCGTTAACACTCAATCCGCAGTATCCGCCAACCCAATAATATATATTGTTAGCACTCAATACGCAGTATCCGCCAACCCAATAATATATATCGTTAGCACTCAATCCACAGTATCCGCCAGCCCAGTAATATATATCGTTAGCACTCAATCCACAGTATCCGCCAGCCCAATAATATATATCGTTAGCACTCAATCCGCAGTATCCACCAGCCCAGTAATATATATCGTTAACACTCAATCCACAGTATCCGCCAGCCCAGTAATATATATCGTTAGCACTCAATCCACAGTATCCGCCAGCCCAGTAATATATATCGTTAACACTCAATCCACGGTATCCGCCAGCCCAGTAATATATATCGTTAACACTCAATACGCAGTATCCGCCAACCCAATAATATATATCGTTAGCACTCAATCCACAGTATCCGCCAGCCCAGTAATATATATCGTTAGCACTCAATCCACAGTATCCGCCAGCCCAATAATATATATCGTTAGCACTCAATCCGCAGTATCCACCAGCCCAGTAATATATATCGTTAACACTCAATCCACAGTATCCGCCAGCCCAGTAATATATATCGTTAGCACTCAATCCACAGTATCCGCCAGCCCAGTAATATATATCGTTAACACTCAATCCACAGTATCCGCCAGCCCAATAATATATATCGTTAGCACTCAATCCGCAGTATCCGCCAACCCAATAATATATATCGTTAGCACTCAATCCGCAGTATCCACCAGCCCAGTAATATCGTTAACACTCAATCCACAGTATCCGCCAGCCCAGTAATATATATCGTTAGCACTCAATCCACAGTATCCGCCAGCCCAGTAATATATATCGTTAACACTCAATCCACAGTATCCGCCAGCCCAATAATATATATCGTTAGCACTCAATCCGCAGTATCCGCCAGCCCAATAATATATATCGTTAACACTCAATACGCAGTATCCGCCTACCCAGTAATATATATCGTTAGCACTCAATCCGCAGTATCCACCAGCCCAATAATATATATCGTTAGCACTCAATCCGCAGTATCCACCAGCCCAGTAATATATATCGTTAACACTCAATCCACAGTATCCGCCAGCCCAGTAATATATATCGTTAGCACTCAATCCACAGTATCCGCCAGCCCAGTAATATATATCGTTAACACTCAATCCACAGTATCCGCCAGCCCAGTAATATATATCGTTAACACTCAATACGCAGTATCCGCCAACCCAGTAATATATATCGTTAACACTCAATCCACAGTATCCGCCAACCCAGTAATATATATCGTTAACACTCAATCCACAGTATCCGCCAGCCCAGTAATATATATCGTTAACACTCAATCCACAGTATCCACCAGCCCAGTAATATATATCGTTAACACTCAATCCACAGTATCCGCCAGCCCAGTAATATATATCGTTAGCACTCAATCCACAGTATCCGCCAGCCCAGTAATATATATCGTTAACACTCAATCCACAGTATCCGCCAGCCCAGTAATATATATCGTTAACACTCAATACGCAGTATCCGCCAACCCAGTAATATATATCGTTAGCACTCAATCCACAGTATCCGCCAACCCAGTAATATATATCGTTAGCACTCAATACGCAGTATCCGCCAACCCAATAATATATATCGTTAGCACTCAATCCACAGTATCCGCCAACCCAGTAATATATATCGTTAGCACTCAATCCGCAGTATCCACCAACCCAGTAATATATATCGTTAACACTCAATACGCAGTATCCGCCAACCCAGTAATATATATCGTTAGCACTCAATACGCAGTATCCGCCAACCCAATAATATATATCGTTAACACTCAATCCGCAGTATCCGCCAACCCAGTAATATATATCGTTAACACTCAATACGCAGTATCCGCCAACCCAATAATATATATCGTTAACACTCAATCCGCAGTATCCGCCAACCCAGTAATATATATCGTTAGCACTCAATCCGCAGTATCCACCAACCCAGTAATATATATCGTTAGCACTCAATCCGCAGTATCCGCCATCCCAGTAATATATATCGTTAGCACTCAATCCGCAGTATCCACCAGCCCAGTAATATATATCGTTAGCACTCAATCCACAGTATCCGCCAGCCCAGTAATATATATCGTTAGCACTCAATCCACAGTATCCGCCAGCCCAGTAATATATATCGTTAGCACTCAATCCGCAGTATCCGCCAACCCAATAATATATATCGTTAACACTCAATACGCAGTATCCGCCAACCCAGTAATATATATCGTTAGCACTCAATCCGCAGTATCCGCCAACCCAGTAATATATATCGTTAACACTCAATACGCAGTATCCGCCAACCCAGTAATATATATCGTTAGCACTCAATCCGCAGTATCCGCCAACCCAGTAATATATATCGTTAGCACTCAATACGCAGTATCCGCCGGCCCAATAATATATATCGTTAGCACTCAATCCGCAGTATCCGCCAACCCAATAATATATATCGTTAACACTCAATACGCAGTATCCGCCAACCCAATAATATATATCGTTAGCACTCAATCCACAGTATCCGCCAGCCCAGTAATATATATCGTTAGCACTCAATCCGCAGTATCCGCCAACCCAGTAATATATATCGTTAGCACTCAATCCACAGTATCCGCCAACCCAATAATATATATCGTTAGCACTCAATCCGCATTATCCGCCAACCCAATAATATATATCGTTAGCACTCAATCCGCAGTATCCACCAACCCAATAATATATATCGTTAGCACTCAATCCGCAGTATCCGCCAACCCAATAATATATATCGTTAGCACTCAATACACAGTATCCGCCAACCCTATAATATATATCGTTAGCACACAATCCGCAGTATCCGCCAACCCAGTAATATATATAGTTAGCACTCAATACACAGTATCCGCCAACCCAATAATATATATCGTTAGCACTCAATCCGCATTATCCGCCAACCCAGTAATATATATCGTTAGCACTCAATCCGCATTATCCGCCAACCCAATAATATATATCGTTAGCACTCAATCAACAGTATCCGCCAACCCAATAATATATATCGTTAGCACTCAATACACAGTATCCGCCAACCCAGTAATATATATCGTTAGCACTCAATACGCAGTATCCGCCAACCCAGTAATATATATCGTTAGCACTCAATCCGCATTATCCGCCAACCCAATAATATATATCGTTAGCACTCAATCCGCATTATCCGCCAACCCAATAATATATATCGTTAGCACTCAATCAACAGTATCCGCCAACCCAATAATATATATCGTTAGCACTCAATACGCAGTATCCGCCAACCCAATAATATATATCGTTAACACTCAATACACAGTATCCGCCAACCCAGTAATATATATCGTTAGCACTCAATCCGCAGTATCCGCCAACCCAGTAATATATATCGTTAGCACTCAATCCGCAGTATCCGCCAACCCAGTAATATATATCGTTAGCACTCAATCCGCATTATCCGCCAACCCAGTAATATATATCGTTAGCACTCAATCCACAGTATCCACCAACCCAGTAATATATATCGTTAGCACTCAATACGTATTATCCGCCAACCCAGTAATATATATCGTTAGCACTCAATCCACAGTATCCGCCAACCCAATAATATATATCGTTAGCACTCAATACGCATTATCCGCCAACCCAGTAATATATATCGTTAGCACTCAATCCGCATTATCCGCCAACCCAATAATATATATCGTTAACACTCAATCCACAGTATCCACCAGCCCAATAATATATATCGTTAGCACTCAATCCACAGTATCCGCCAACCCAGTAATATATATCGTTAACACTCAATCCGCAGTATCCGCCGGCCCAATAATATATATCGTTAGCACTCAATCCGCAGTATCCGCCAACCCAATAATATATATCGTTAGCACTCAATCCGCAGTATCCGCCAACCCAGTAATATATATCGTTAGCACTCAATCCGCAGTATCCGCCAACCCAATAATATATATCGTTAACACTCAATCCGCATTATCCACCAACCCAGTAATATATATCGTTAACACTCAATCCGCAGTATCCGCCAACCCAGTAATATATATCGTTAGCACTCAATCCGCAGTATCCGCCAACCCAATAATATATATCGTTAGCACTCAATCCGCATTATCCACCAACCCAGTAATATATATCGTTAGCACTCAATCCACAGTATCCGCCAACCCAGTAATATATATCGTTAACACTCAATCCACAGTATCCGCCAACCTAATAATATATATCGTTAGCACTCAATCCGCAGTATCCGCCAACTCAATAATATATATCGTTAGCACTCAATCCCCAGTATCCGCCAACCCAGTAATATATATCGTTAGCACTCAATCCGCAGTATCCGCCAACCCAGTAATATATATCGTTAGCACTCAATCCCCAGTATCCACCAGCCCAATAATATATATCGTTAACACTCAATCCGCAGTATCCGCCAACCCAATAATATATATCGTTAGCACTCAATACGCATTATCCGCCAACCCAATAATATATATCGTTAGCACTCAATCCCCAGTATCCGCCAACCCAGTAATATATATCGTTAGCACTCAATCCACATTATCCGCCAACCCAGTAATATATATCGTTAACACTCAATACGCAGTATCCGCCAACCCAGTAATATATATCGTTAACACTCAATCCACAGTATCCGCCAACCCAATAATATATATCGTTAACACTCAATACGCAGTATCCGACAACCCAGTAATATATATCGTTAACACTCAATCCACAGTATCCGCCAACCCAGTAATATATATCGTTAGCACTCAATCCACATTATCCGCCAACCCAGTAATATATATCGTTAACACTCAATCCACATTATCCGCCAACCCAATAATATATATCGTTAGCACTCAATCCCCAGTATCCGCCAGCCCAGTAATATATATCGTTAGCACTCAATCCACAGTATCCGCCAACCCAGTAATATATATCGTTAGCACTCAATCCACATTATCCGCCAACCCAGTAATATATATCGTTAGCACTCAATCCGCATTATCCGCCAACCCAGTAATATATATCGTTAGCACTCAATACACAGTATCCGCCAACCCAATAATATATATCGTTAACACTCAATACGCAGTATCCGCCAACCCAGTAATATATATCGTTAACACTCAATCCACAGTATCCGCCAACCCAGTAATATATATCGTTAGCACTCAATCCGCAGTATCCGCCAACCCAGTAATATATATCGTTAGCACTCAATCCACAGTATCCGCCAACCCAATAATATATATCGTTAGCACTCAATCCGCAGTATCCGCCAACCCAATAATATATATCGTTAGCACTCAATCCGCATTATCCGCCAACCCAATAATATATATCGTTAGCACTCAATACGCAGTATCCGCCAACCCAGTAATATATATCGTTAGCACTCAATACACAGTATCCGCCAACCCAATAATATATATCGTTAGCACTCAATACGCATTATCCGCCAACCCAGTAATATATATCGTTAGCACTCAATCCGCAGTATCCGCCAACCCAGTAATATATATCGTTAGCACTCAATCCCCAGTATCCGCCAACCCAGTAATATATATCGTTAGCACTCAATCCACAGTATCCGCCAGCCCAGTAATATATATCGTTAGCACTCAATACGCATTATCCACCAGCCCAATAATATATATCGTTAGCACTCAATACACAGTATCCGCCAACCCAGTAATATATATCGTTAGCACTCAATCCGCATTATCCGCCAACCCAATAATATATATCGTTAACACTCAATCCGCATTATCCGCCAACCCAGTAATATATATCGTTAGCACTCAATACACAGTATCCGCCAACCCAATAATATATATCGTTAGCACTCAATACGCATTATCCGCCAACCCAATAATATATATCGTTAGCACTCAATACGCAGTATCCGCCAACCCAATAATATATATCGTTAGCACTCAATACACAGTATCCGCCAACCCAGTAATATATATCGTTAACACTCAATCCGCAGTATCCGCCAACCCAATAATATATATCGTTAGCACTCAATACGCATTATCCGCCAACCCAGTAATATATATCGTTAACACTCAATCCACAGTATCCGCCAACCCAATAATATATATCGTTAACACTCAATCCACATTATCCGCCAACCCAATAATATATATCGTTAACACTCAATCCACAGTATCCGCCAACCCAATAATATATATCGTTAGCACTCAATCCACAGTATCCGCCAACCCAGTAATATATATCGTTAGCACTCAATCCGCAGTATCCGCCAACCCAGTAATATATATCGTTAACACTCAATCCGCATTATCCGCCAACCCAATAATATATATCGTTAGCACTCAATACGCAGTATCCGCCAACCCAATAATATATATCGTTAGCACTCAATCCGCATTATCCGCCAACCCAATAATATATATCGTTAACACTCAATACGCATTATCCGCCAACCCAGTAATATATATCGTTAACACTCAATCCACAGTATCCGCCAACCCAGTAATATATATCGTTAACACTCAATCCACAGTATCCGCCAACCCAATAATATATATCGTTAGCACTCAATCCACAGTATCCGCCAACCCAATAATATATATCGTTAGCACTCAATACGCAGTATCCGCCAACCCAATAATATATATCGTTAACACTCAATCCGCAGTATCCGCCAACCCAATAATATATATCGTTAACACTCAATCCACATTATCCGCCAACCCAATAATATATATCGTTAACACTCAATACGCAGTATCCGCCAACCCAGTAATATATATCGTTAGCACTCAATCCGCAGTATCCGCCAACCCAATAATATATATCGTTAGCACTCAATACACAGTATCCGCCAACCCAATAATATATATCGTTAGCACTCAATCCACAGTATCCGCCAACCCAATAATATATATCGTTAACACTCAATCCACAGTATCCGCCAACCCAATAATATATATCGTTAGCACTCAATCCACAGTATCCGCCAACCCAGTAATATATATCGTTAGCACTCAATACGTATTATCCGCCAACCCAGTAATATATATCGTTAACACTCAATCAGCATTATCCGCCAACCCAATAATATATATCGTTAGCACTCAATACGCATTATCCGCCAACCCAATAATATATATCGTTAACACTCAATACGCATTATCCGCCAACCCAATAATATATATCGTTAACACTCAATCAGCATTATCCGCCAACCCAATAATATATATCGTTAGCACTCAATACGCATTATCCGCCAACCCAATAATATATATCGTTAGCACTCAATACGCATTATCCGCCAACCCAGTAATATATATCGTTAGCACTCAATACGCATTATCCGCCAACCCAATAATATATATCGTTAACACTCAATACGTATTATCCGCCAACCCAGTAATATATATCGTTAGCACTCAATCCACAGTATCCGCCAACCCAATAATATATATCGTTAGCACTCAATCCGCATTATCCGCCAACCCAATAATATATATCGTTAACACTCAATCCACAGTATCCGCCAACCCAGTAATATATATCGTTAGCACTCAATCCACAGTATCCGCCAACCCAGTAATATATATCGTTAACACTCAATCCACAGTATCCGCCAGCCCAATAATATATATCGTTAACACTCAATCCGCATTATCCGCCAACCCAATAATATATATCGTTAACACTCAATCCGCATTATCCGCCAACCCAATAATATATATCGTTAGCACTCAATCCACAGTATCCGCCAACCCAGTAATATATATCGTTAACACTCAATCCACAGTATCCGCCAACCCAATAATATATATCGTTAACACTCAATCAGCAGTGTCCGCCAACCCAATAATATATATCGTTAGCACTCAATCCACAGTATCCGCCAACCCAGTAATATATATCGTTAACACTCAATACACAGTATCCGCCAACCCAATAATATATATCGTTAGCACTCAATCCGCCAACCCAGTAATATATATCGTTAACACTCAATCCACATTATCCGCCAACCCAGTAATATATATCGTTAACACTCAATCCACAGTATCCGCCAACCCAATAATATATATCGTTAGCACTCAATCCGCAGTATCCGCCAACCCAATAATATATATCGTTAACACTCAATCCACAGTATCCGCCAACCCAGTAATATATATCGTTAACACTCAATCCGCATTATCCGCCAACCCAATAATATATATCGTTAACACTCAATCCACAGTATCCGCCAACCCAATAATATATATCGTTAACACTCAATCCGCAGTATCCGCCAACCCAATAATATATATCGTTAACACTCAATCCACAGTATCCGCCAACCCAATAATATATATCGTTAACACTCAATCCACAGTATCCGCCAACCCAGTAATATATATCGTTAGCACTCAATCCACAGTATCCGCCAACCCAGTAATATATATCGTTAGCACTCAATCCGCAGTATCCGCCAACCCAGTAATATATATCGTTAGCACTCAATCCGCAGTATCCGCCAACCCAATAATATATATCGTTAGCACTCAATCCGCAGTATCCACCAGCCCAATAATATATATCGTTAACACTCAATCCGCAGTATCCGCCAACCCAGTAATATATATCGTTAGCACTCAATCCACAGTATCCGCCAACCCAATAATATATATCGTTAGCACTCAATACACAGTATCCGCCAACCCAATAATATATATCGTTAGCACTCAATACGCATTATCCGCCAGCCCAGTAATATATATCGTTAGCACTCAATCCACAGTATCCGCCAACCCAATAATATAGATCGTTAACACTCAATCCGCAGTATCCGCCAACCCAATAATATATATCGTTAACACTCAATCCGCATTATCCGCCAACCCAATAATATATATCGTTAACACTCAATCCACATTATCCGCCAACCCAATAATATATATCGTTAGCACTCAATCCACAGTATCCGCCAACCCAATAATATATATCGTTAGCACTCAATCCGCAGTATCCGCCAACCCAATAATATATATCGTTAACACTCAATCCACAGTATCCGCCAACCCAGTAATATATATCGTTAACACTCAATCCACAGTATCCGCCAACCCAATAATATATATCGTTAGCACTCAATCCACAGTATCCGCCAACCCAATAATATATATCGTTAGCACTCAATCCACATTATCCACCAACCCAGTAATATATATCGTTAGCACTCAATACGCATTATCCGCCAACCCAATAATATATATCGTTAGCACTCAATACACAGTATCCGCCAACCCAGTAATATATATCGTTAGCACTCAATCCACAGTATCCGCCAACCCAGTAATATATATCGTTAGCACTCAATACGCATTATCCGCCAACCCAATAATATATATCGTTAGCACTCAATACGCAGTATCCGCCAACCCAGTAATATATATCGTTAACACTCAATACGCAGTATCCGCCAACCCAGTAATATATATCGTTAGCACTCAATCCACAGTATCCGCCAGCCCAATAATATATATCGTTAGCACTCAATCCGCATTATCCGCCAACCTAATAATATATATCGTTAGCACTCAATCCGCAGTATCCGCCAACCTAATAATATATATCGTTAGCACTCAATCCACAGTATCCGCCAACCCAATAATATATATCATTAGCACTCAATCCGCATTATCCGCCAACCCAGTAATATATATCGTTAGCACTCAATCCACATTATCCGCCAACCCAGTAATATATATCGTTAGCACTCAATCCACAGTATCCGCCAACCCAATAATATATATCGTTAGCACTCAATCCACAGTATCCGCCAACCCAGTAATATATATCGTTAGCACTCAATCCGCATTATCCGCCAACCCAATAATATATATCGTTAACACTCAATCCACAGTATCCGCCAACCCAGTAATATATATCGTTAACACTCAATCAGCAGTATCCGCCAACCCAATAATATATATCGTTAACACTCAATACGCAGTATCCGCCAACCCAATAATATATATCGTTAGCACTCAATCCGCAGTATCCGCCAACCCAATAATATATATCGTTAGCACTCAATCCACAGTATCCGCCAACCCAATAATATATATCGTTAGCACTCAATACGCATTATCCGCCAACCCAATAATATATATCGTTAGCACTCAATACGCAGTATCCGCCGGCCCAATAATATATATCGTTAACACTCAATCAGCATTATCCGCCAGCCCAGTAATATATATCGTTAGCACTCAATCCGCAGTATCCGCCAACCCAATAATATATATCGTTAGCACTCAATCCACAGTATCCGCCAACCCAGTAATATATATCGTTAGCACTCAATCCACAGTATCCGCCAACCCAATAATATATATCGTTAGCACTCAATCCGCAGTATCCGCCAACCCAATAATATATATCGTTAGCACTCAATCCGCAGTATCCGCCAACCCAGTAATATATATCGTTAGCACTCAATCCACAGTATCCACCAACCCAGTAATATATATCGTTAACACTCAATCCGCAGTATCCGCCAACCCAGTAATATATATCGTTAACACTCAATCCGCAGTATCCGCCAACCCAATAATATATATCGTTAGCACTCAATCCGCAGTATCCGCCAACCCAGTAATATATATCGTTAGCACTCAATCCACAGTATCCGCCAACCCAGTAATATATATCGTTAGCACTCAATCCACAGTATCCGCCAACCCAATAATATATATCGTTAGCACTCAATCCACAGTATCCGCCAACCCAGTAATATATATCGTTAGCACTCAATCCGCAGTATCCGCCAACCCAATAATATATATCGTTAGCACTCAATCCGCAGTATCCGCCAACCCAGTAATATATATCGTTAGCACTCAATCCACAGTATCCGCCAACCCAGTAATATATATCGTTAGCACTCAATCCGCAGTATCCGCCAACCCAATAATATATATCGTTAGCACTCAATCCGCAGTATCCGCCAACCCAGTAATATATATCGTTAACACTCAATCCGCATTATCCGCCAACCCAGTAATATATATCGTTAGCACTCAATCCACAGTATCCACCAACCCAGTAATATATATCGTTAACACTCAATCCGCAGTATCCGCCAACCCAGTAATATATATCGTTAACACTCAATCCGCATTATCCGCCAACCCAATAATATATATCGTTAGCACTCAATCCGCAGTATCCGCCAACCCAGTAATATATATCGTTAACACTCAATACGCATTATCCGCCAACCCAATAATATATATCGTTAGCACTCAATACGCAGTATCCGCCAACCCAGTAATATATATCGTTAGCACTCAATCCGCATTATCCGCCAACCCAATAATATATATCGTTAGCACTCAATACGCAGTATCCACCAACCCAATAATATATATCGTTAGCACTCAATCCACAGTATCCGCCAACCCAGTAATATATATCGTTAACACTCAATACGCAGTATCCGCCAACCCAGTAATATATATCGTTAGCACTCAATCCGCATTATCCGCCAGCCCAATAATATATATCGTTAATACTCAATCCACAGTATCCGCCAGCCCAATAATATATATCGTTAGCACTCAATCCACAGTATCCGCCAACCCAGTAATATATATCGTTAACACTCAATCCGCATTATCCGCCAACCCAGTAATATATATCGATAGCACTCAATCCACATTATCCACCAACCCAATAATATATATCGTTAACACTCAATCCACAGTATCCGCCAGCCCAATAATATATATCGTTAGCACTCAATCCACAGTATCCACCAACCCAATAATATATATCGTTAACACTCAATCCACAGTATCCGCCAGCCCAATAATATATATCGTTAGCACTCAATCCACAGTATCCGCCAACCCAGTAATATATATCGTTAACACTCAATCCGCATTATCCGCCAACCCAATAATATATATCGTTAGCACTCAATCCGCATTATCCGCCAACCCAGTAATATATATCGTTAGCACTCAATCCACAGTATCCACCAACCCAATAATATATATCGTTAACACTCAATCCACAGTATCCGCCAACCCAATAATATATATCGTTAGCACTCAATCCACAGTATCCGCCAACCCAGTAATATATATCGTTAACACTCAATCCGCATTATCCGCCAACCCAATAATATATATCGTTAGCACTCAATCCGCATTATCCGCCAACCCAGTAATATATATCGTTAACACTCAATACGCATTATCCGCCAACCCAATAATATATATCGTTAACACTCAATCCGCATTATCCGCCAACCCAATAATATATATCGTTAACACTCAATCCACAGTATCCGCCAACCCAGTAATATATATCGTTAACACTCAATACGCATTATCCGCCAACCCAATAATATATATCGTTAACACTCAATCCGCATTATCCGCCAACCCAATAATATATATCGTTAACACTCAATCCGCAGTATCCACCAACCCAGTAATATATATCGTTAGCACTCAATACGCAGTATCCGCCAACCCAATAATATATATCGTTAGCACTCAATACGCAGTATCCGCCTACCCAGTAATATATATCGTTAGCACTCAATCCGCAGTATCCGCCAACCCAATAATATATATCGTTAGCACTCAATCCGCAGTATCCGCCAACCCAATAATATATATCGTTAGCACTCAATCCGCAGTATCCGCCAGCCCAGTAATATATATCGTTAGCACTCAATCCGCAGTATCCGCCAACCCAATAATATATATCGTTAGCACTCAATACGCAGTATCCGCCAACCCAATAATATATATCGTTAACACTCAATCCACAGTATCCGCCAACCCAATAATATATATCGTTAACACTCAATCAGCAGTATCCGCCAACCCAATAATATATATCGTTAGCACTCAATACGCAGTATCCGCCAACCCAATAATATATATCGTTAGCTCTCAATACGCATTATCCGCCAACCCAATAATATATATCGTTAGCACTCAATCCACATTATCCGCCAACCCAGTAATATATATCGTTAGCACTCAATCCACAGTATCCGCCAGCCCAGTAATATATATCGTTAACACTCAATCCGCAGTATCCGCCAGCCCAGTAATATATATCGTTAACACTCAATCAGCAGTATCCGCCAACCCAGTAATATATATCGTTAACACTCAATCAGCAGTATCCGCCAACCCAATAATATATATCGTTAACACTCAATCCGCAGTATCCGCCAACCCAATAATATATATCGTTAGCACTCAATCCACAGTATCCACCAGCCCAATAATATATATCGTTAGCACTCAATACGCATTATCCGCCAACCCAATAATATATATCGTTAGCACTCAATCAGCATTATCCGCCAACCCAATAATATATATCGTTAGCACTCAATCCACAGTATCCACCAGCCCAATAATATATATCGTTAGCACTCAATCCGCATTATCCGCCAACCCAATAATATATATCGTTAGCACTCAATCCGCAGTATCCACCAACCCAGTAATATATATCGTTAACACTCAATCAGCATTATCCACCAACCCAGTAATATATATCGTTAGCACTCAATCCACAGTATCCGCCAACCCAGTAATATATATCGTTAGCACTCAATCCACAGTATCCGCCAACCCAGTAATATATATCGTTAACACTCAATCCGCATTATCCGCCAACCCAATAATATATATCGTTAACACTCAATCCGCAGTATCCGCCAACCCAATAATATATATCGTTAGCACTCAATCAGCATTATCCGCCAACCCAATAATATATATCGTTAGCACTCAATCCGCATTATCCGCCAACCTAATAATATATATCGTTAGCACTCAATCCGCAGTATCCGCCAACCCAATAATATATATCGTTAGCACTCAATCCACAGTATCCGCCAACCCAGTAATATATATCGTTAGCACTCAATCCACAGTATCCGCCAGCCCAGTAATATATATCGTTAGCACTCAATCCGCAGTATCCGCCAACCCAATAATATATATCGTTATCACTCAATACGCAGTATCCGCCAACCCAATAATATATATCGTTAGCACTCAATCCACAGTATCCACCAACCCAATAATATATATCGTTAACACTCAATACACAGTATCCGCCAACCCAGTAATATATATCGTTAGCACTCAATCAGCATTATCCGCCAACCCAATAATATATATCGTTAACACTCAATCCGCAGTATCCACCAACCCAATAATATATATCGTTAGCACTCAATCCACAGTATCCGCCAACCCAATAATATATATCGTTAGCACTCAATCCACAGTATCCACCAACCCAATAATATATATCGTTAGCACTCAATACACAGTATCCGCCAACCCAGTAATATATATCGTTAGCACTCAATCCGCAGTATCCGCCAACCCAGTAATATATATCGTTAGCACTCAATACGCAGTATCCGCCAACCCAGTAATATATATCGTTAACACTCAATCAGCATTATCCGCCAACCCAATAATATATATCGTTAGCACTCAATCCGCATTATCCGCCAACCCAGTAATATATATCGTTAGCACTCAATACGCATTATCCGCCAACCCAATAATATATATCGTTAGCACTCAATCCACAGTATCCGCCAACCCAATAATATATATCGTTAGCACTCAATACACAGTATCCGCCAACCCAGTAATATATATCGTTAGCACTCAATACGCATTATCCGCCAACCCAATAATATATATCGTTAGCACTCAATCCGCAGTATCCGCCAACCCAATAATATATATCGTTAGCACTCAATACGCATTATCAGCCAACCCAGTAATATATATCGTTAGCACTCAATCCGCAGTATCCGCCAACCCAATAATATATATCGTTAGCACTCAATCCGCATTATCCACCAGCCCAGTAATATATATCGTTAGCACTCAATCCACAGTATCCGCCAACCCAATAATATATATCGTTAGCACTCAATCCGCATTATCCACCAGCCCAGTAATATATATCGTTAGCACTCAATCCACAGTATCCGCCAACCCAGTAATATATATCGTTAGCACTCAATCCGCAGTATCCGCCAACCCAATAATATATATCGTTAACACTCAATCCGCATTATCCGCCAACCCAATAATATATATCGTTAGCACTCAATCCACATTATCCGCCAACCCAATAATATATATCGTTAACACTCAATCCGCATTATCCGCCAGCCCAATAATATATATCGTTAGCACTCAATCCGCAGTATCCGCCGGCCCAGTAATATATATCGTTAGCACTCAATCCGCAGTATCCGCCAACCCAATAATATATATCGTTAACACTCAATCAGCATTATCCGCCAGCCCAATAATATATATCGTTAGCACTCAATCCGCAGTATCCGCCAACCCAATAATATATATCGTTAGCACTCAATCCGCAGTATCCGCCGGCCCAATAATATATATCGTTAACACTCAATCAGCATTATCCGCCAGCCCAATAATATATATCGTTAGCACTCAATACGCAGTATCCGCCAACCCAGTAATATATATCGTTAGCACTCAATACGCAGTATCCGCCAACCCAATAATATATATCGTTAGCACTCAATACACAGTATCCACCAACCCAATAATATATATCGTTAGCACTCAATCCGCATTATCCGCCAACCCAATAATATATATCGTTAGCACTCAATCAGCATTATCCGCCAACCCAATAATATATATCGTTAGCACTCAATCCGCATTATCCGCCAACCCAATAATATATATCGTTAACACTCAATCAGCATTATCCGCCAACCCAATAATATATATCGTTAGCACTCAATCCGCAGTATCCGCCAACCCAGTAATATATATCGTTAGCACTCAATCCACAGTATCCACCAACCCAATAATATATATCGTTAGCACTCAATACGCAGTATCCGCCAACCCAGTAATATATATCGTTAACACTCAATCCGCAGTATCCGCCAGCCCAATAATATATATCGTTAACACTCAATCCACAGTATCCGCCAGCCCAGTAATATATATCGTTAGCACTCAATCCACAGTATCCGCCAACCCAGTAATATATATCGTTAACACTAAATCCGCAGTATCCGCCAACCCAATAATATATATCGTTAACACTCAATCCACATTATCCGCCAACCCAATAATATATATCGTTAGCACTCAATCCACAGTATCCGCCAACCCAATAATATATATCGTTAGCACTCAATCCGCAGTATCCGCCAACCCAATAATATATATCGTTAGCACTCAATCCACAGTATCCGCCAACCCAGTAATATATATCGTTAACACTCAATCCGCAGTATCCGCCAACTCAGTAATATCGTTAGCACTCAATACACAGTATCCGCCAACCCAGTAATATATATCGTTAACACTCAATCCACATTATCCGCCAACCCAATAATATATATCGTTAGCACTCAATCCACAGTATCCGCCAACCCAATAATATATATCGTTAGCACTCAATACGCAGTATCCGCCAACCCAATAATATATATCGTTAGCACTCAATCCACAGTATCCGCCAACCCAGTAATATATATCGTTAACACTCAATCCGCAGTATCCGCCAACCCAGTAATATCGTTAGCACTCAATACACAGTATCCGCCAACCCAGTAATATATATCGATAGCACTCAATACGCAGTATCCGCCAACCCAATAATATATATCGTTAGCACTCAATACGCAGTATCCGCCAACCCAATAATATATATCGTTAGCACTCAATACGCATTATCCGCCAACCCAGTAATATATATCGTTAGCACTCAATCCGCATTATCCACCAGCCCAGTAATATATATCGTTAGCACTCAATACGCAGTATCCACCAGCCCAATAATATATATCGTTAACACTCAATACACAGTATCCGCCAACCCAATAATATATATCGTTAACACTCAATACGCAGTATCCACCAGCCCAATAATATATATCGTTAGCACTCAATACACAGTATCCGCCAACCCAATAATATATATCGTTAGCACTCAATCCGCGTTATCCGCCAACCCAGTAATATATATCGTTAACACTCAATACGCAGTATCCACCAGCCCAATAATATATATCGTTAACACTCAATACGCAGTATCCACCAGCCCAATAATATATATCGTTAGCACTCAATCCGCAGTATCCGCCAGCCCAATAATATATATCGTTAGCACTCAATCCGCAGTATCCGCCAACCCAATAATATATATCGTTAACACTCAATCCGCAGTATCCGCCAGCCCAATAATATATATCGTTAGCACTCAATCCACAGTATCCGCCAACCCAATAATATATATCGTTAACACTCAATCCGCAGTATCCGCCAACCCAATAATATATATCGTTAGCACTCAATCCGCATTATCCGCCAACCCAGTAATATATATCGTTAACACTCAATCCGCAGTATCCGCCAACCCAATAATATATATCGTTAGCACTCAATCCGCAGTATCCGCCAACCCAATAATATATATCGTTAGCACTCAATACCCAGTATCCGCCAACCCAATAATATATATCGTTAGCACTCAATCCGCATTATCCGCCAGCCCAATAATATATATCGTTAGCACTCAATCCACAGTATCCACCAACCCAGTAATATATATCGTTAACACTCAATCCGCAGTATCCGCCAACCCAATAATATATATCGTTAGCACTCAATCCGCAGTATCCGCCAACCCAGTAATATATATCGTTAGCACTCAATCCGCAGTATCCACCAACCCAGTAATATATATCGTTAGCACTCAATCCGCATTATCCGCCAACCCAATAATATATATCGTTAACACTCAATACGCAGTATCCGCCAACCCAATAATATATATCGTTAGCACTCAATCCGCAGTATCCGCCAACCCAGTAATATATATCGTTAGCACTCAATCCCCAGTATCCGCCAACCCAGTAATATATATCGTTAGCACTCAATCCGCAGTATCCGCCAACCCAATAATATATATCGTTAACACTCAATACACATTATCCGCCAACCCAATAATATATATCGTTAACACTCAATCCGCATTATCCGCCAACCCAGTAATATATATCGTTAGCACTCAATCCGCAGTATCCGCCAACCCAATAATATCGTTAGCACTCAATCCGCAGTATCCACCAACCCAGTAATATATATCGTTAACACTCAATCCACAGTATCCGCCAACCCAATAATATATATCGTTAACACTCAATCCACAGTATCCGCCAACCCAATAATATATATCGTTAACACTCAATCCGCAGTATCCGCCAACCCAATAATATATATCGTTAGCACTCAATCAGCAGTATCCGCCAACCCAGTAATATATATCGTTAGCACTCAATCCGCAGTATCCGCCAACCCAATAATATATATCGTTAGCACTCAATACACAGTATCCGCCAACCCAATAATATATATCGTTAGCACTCAATACGCAGTATCCGCCAACCCAATAATATATATCGTTAGCACTCAATACACAGTATCCGCCAACCCAATAATATATATCGTTAGCACTCAATACGCATTATCCGCCAACCCAGTAATATATATCGTTAGCACTCAATCCGCAGTATCCGCCAACCCAATAATATATATCGTTAGCACTCAATACACAGTGTCCGCCAACCCAGTAATATATATCGTTAGCACTCAATCCACATTATCCGCCAACCCAGTAATATATATCGTTAGCACTCAATACACAGTATCCGCCAACCCAGTAATATATATCGTTAACACTCAATACACAGTATCCGCCAACCCAATAATATATATCGTTAGCACTCAATCCACATTATCCGCCAACCCAGTAATATATATCGTTAGCACTCAATCCGCAGTATCCACCAACCCAGTAATATATATCGTTAGCACTCAATCCGCAGTATCCACCAACCCAGTAATATATATCGTTAACACTCAATACACAGTGTCCGCCAACCCAGTAATATATATCGTTAGCACTCAATACGCATTATCCGCCAACCCAATAATATATATCGTTAGCACTCAATACACAGTGTCCGCCAACCCAGTAATATATATCGTTAGCACTCAATACGCATTATCCGCCAACCCAGTAATATATATCGTTAGCACTCAATCCGCAGTATCCACCAACCCAATAATATATATCGTTAGCACTCAATACGCAGTATCCGCCAACCCAATAATATATATCGTTAGCACTCAATACACAGTATCCGCCAACCCAATAATATATATCGTTAACACTCAATACACAGTATCCGCCAACCCAATAATATATATCGTTAGCACTCAATCCACAGTATCCACCAACCCAATAATATATATCGTTAACACTCAATCCACAGTATCCGCCAACCCAGTAATATATATCGTTATCACTCAATACACAGTATCCGCCAACCCAGTAATATATATCGTTAGCACTCAATCCACAGTATCCACCAGCCCAGTAATATATATCGTTAACACTCAATACACAGTATCCGCCAACCCGATAATATATATCGTTAGCACTCAATCCACAGTATCCACCAACCCAGTAATATATATCGTTAGCACTCAATCCGCATTATCCGCCAACCCAATAATATATATCGTTAACACTCAATCCACAGTATCCACCAACCCAGTAATATATATCGTTAGCACTCAATCCGCAGTATCCGCCAACCCAATAATATATATCGTTAGCACTCAATCCACAGTATCCGCCAACCTAATAATATATATCGTTAGCACTCAATCCACAGTATCCGCCAACCCAGTAATATATATCGTTAACACTCAATCCGCAGTATCCGCCAACCCAGTAATATATATCGTTAACACTCAATCCGCATTATCCGCCAACCCAGTAATATATATCGTTAACACTCAATCCCCAGTATCCACCAACCCAGTAATATATATCGTTAGCACTCAATCAGCAGTATCCGCCAACCCAGTAATATATATCGTTAGCACTCAATCCACAGTATCCGCCAACCTAATAATATATATCGTTAGCACTCAATCCACAGTATCCGCCAACCCAGTAATATATATCGTTAGCACTCAATCCACAGTATCCGCCAACCCAGTAATATATATCGTTAGCACTCAATCAGCAGTATCCGCCAACCCAGTAATATATATCGTTAGCACTCAATCCACAGTATCCGCCAACCCAATAATATATATCGTTATCACTCAATCAGCAGTATCCACCAACCCAATAATATATATCGTTAGCACTCAATCAGCAGTATCCGCCAACCCAGTAATATATATCGTTAGCACTCAATCCGCAGTATCCGCCAACCCAATAATATATATCGTTAGCACTCAATCAGCATTATCCGCCAACCCAGTAATATATATCGTTAGCACTCAATCAGCAGTATCCACCAACCCGATAATATATATCGTTAACACTCAATCCACATTATCCGCCAACCCAATAATATATATCGTTAACACTCAATCCACAGTATCCGCCAACCCAGTAATATATATCGTTAACACTCAATACGCAGTATCCACCAACCCAATAATATATATCGTTAACACTCAATCAGCATTATCCGCCAACCCAATAATATATATCGTTATCACTCAATACACAGTATCCGCCAACCCAGTAATATATATCGTTAACACTCAATCAGCATTATCCGCCAACCCAGTAATATATATCGTTAGCACTCAATCCGCATTATCCGCCAACCCAGTAATATATATCGTTAACACTCAATCCGCAGTATCCGCCAACCCAATAATATATATCGTTAGCACTCAATCCGCAGTATCCGCCAACCCAGTAATATATATCGTTAACACTCAATACACAGTATCCGCCAACCCAATAATATATATCGTTAGCACTCAATCCGCAGTATCCGCCAACCCAGTAATATATATCGTTAACACTCAATCCGCAGTATCCGCCAACCCAATAATATATATCGTTAGCACTCAATACACAGTATCCGCCAACCCAATAATATATATCATTAGCACTCAATCCGCAGTATCCGCCAACCCAATAATATATATCATTAGCACTCAATCCACATTATCCACCAACCCAATAATATATATCATTAGCACTCAATCCACAGTATCCGCCAACCCAGTAATATATATCATTAGCACTCAATCCGCATTATCCGCCAACCCAGTAATATATATCGTTAGCACTCAATCCACAGTATCCGCCAACCCAATAATATATATCGTTAACACTCAATCCGCATTATCCGCCAACCCAGTAATATATATCGTTAGCACTCAATCCGCATTATCCGCCAACCCAGTAATATATATCGTTAGCACTCAATACGCAGTATCCGCCAACCCAATAATATATATCGTTAGCACTCAATCCACAGTATCCGCCAACCCAATAATATATATCGTTAGCACTCAATCCGCAGTATCCGCCAACCCAATAATATATATCGTTAACACTCAATCCGCAGTATCCGCCAACCCAGTAATATATATCGTTAGCACTCAATCCACAGTATCCGCCAACCCAATAATATATATCGTTAGCACTCAATCCGCAGTATCCGCCAACCCAATAATATATATCGTTAACACTCAATCAGCATTATCCGCCAACCCAGTAATATATATCGTTAGCACTCAATCCGCAGTATCCGCCAACCCAATAATATATATCGTTAACACTCAATCCACAGTATCCGCCAACCCAATAATATATATCGTTAGCACTCAATCCGCATTATCCGCCAACCCAATAATATATATCGTTAGCACTCAATCAGCAGTATCCGCCAACCCAATAATATATATCGTTAGCACTCAATCCACAGTATCCACCAACCCAATAATATATATCGTTAGCACTCAATCCACAGTATCCGCCAACCCAGTAATATATATCGTTAGCACTCAATCCGCAGTATCCGCCAACCCAATAATATATATCGTTAACACTCAATCCACAGTATCCGCCAACCCAATAATATATATCGTTAGCACTCAATCCGCATTATCCGCCAACCCAATAATATATATCGTTAGCACTCAATCAGCAGTATCCGCCAACCCAATAATATATATCGTTAACACTCAATCCACAGTATCCGCCAACCCAATAATATATATCGTTAGCACTCAATCCACAGTATCCACCAGCCCAATAATATATATCGTTAGCACTCAATCAGCAGTATCCGCCAACCCAGTAATATATATCGTTAACACTCAATCCGCATTATCCGCCAACCCAATAATATATATCGTTAGCACTCAATCCGCAGTATCCGCCAACCCAATAATATATATCGTTAACACTCAATCCGCAGTATCCGCCAACCCAGTAATATATATCGTTAGCACTCAATACACAGTATCCGCCAACCCAGTAATATATATCGTTAGCACTCAATCCACAGTATCCGCCAACCCAGTAATATATATCGTTAACACTCAATCCGCAGTATCCGCCAACCCAGTAATATATATCGTTAGCACTCAATCCGCAGTATCCGCCAACCCAATAATATATATCGTTAACACTCAATCCACAGTATCCGCCAACCCAATAATATATATCGTTAACACTCAATCCGCATTATCCGCCAGCCCAGTAATATATATCGTTAACACTCAATCCGCAGTATCCGCCAACCCAATAATATATATCGTTAACACTCAATCCACAGTATCCGCCAACCCAATAATATATATCGTTAACACTCAATCCGCATTATCCGCCAGCCCAGTAATATATATCGTTAACACTCAATCCGCAGTATCCGCCAACCCAATAATATATATCGTTAGCACTCAATCCGCAGTATCCACCAACCCAGTAATATATATCGTTAGCACTCAATACACAGTATCCGCCAACCCAGTAATATATATCGTTAGCACTCAATCCACAGTATCCGCCAACCCAATAATATATATCGTTAACACTCAATCCGCAGTATCCGCCAACCCAGTAATATATATCGTTAGCACTCAATACGCAGTATCCGCCAACCCAATAGTATATATCGTTAGCACTCAATCCACAGTATCCGCCAACCCAGTAATATATATCGTTAGCACCCAATCCGCAGTATCCGCCAACCCAGTAATATATTACGTTAACACTCAATCCGCAGTATCCGCCAACCCAATAATATATATCGTTAACACTCAATACGCAGTATCCACCAACCCAATAATATATATCGTTAGCACTCAATACGCAGTATCCACCAACCCAATAATATATATCGTTAGCACTCAATCCACATTATCCGCCGGCCCAATAATATATATCGTTAACACTCAATCCACAGTATCCGCCAGCCCAATAATATATATCGTTAGCACTCAATCCACATTATCCGCCAACCCAGTAATATATATCGTTAACACTCAATCCGCAGTATCCGCCAGCCCAATAATATATATCGTTAACACTCAATCCACATTATCCGCCAACCCAGTAATATATATCGTTAGCACTCAATCCACAGTATCCGCCAACCCAGTAATATATATCGTTAACACTCAATCCGCAGTATCCGCCAGCCCAGTAATATATATCGTTAGCACTCAATCCGCAGTATCCACCAACCCAGTAATATATATCGTTAGCACTCAATCCGCAGTATCCGCCAACCCAATAGTATATATCGTTAGCACTCAATCCACAGTATCCGCCAACCCAGTAATATATATCGTTAGCACTCAATCCACATTATCCGCCAACCCAGTAATATATATCGTTAACACTCAATCCACAGTATCCGCCAGCCCAATAATATATATCGTTAACACTCAATCAGCAGTATCCGCCAACCCAATAATATATATCGTTAGCACTCAATCCGCAGTATCCGCCAACCCAGTAATATATATCGTTAGCACTCAATCCGCAGTATCCGCCAGCCCAGTAATATATATCGTTAGCACTCAATCAGCATTATCCACCAGCACAATAATATATATCGTTAGCACTCAATCAGCAGTATCCGCCAACCCAATAATATATATCGTTAACACTCAATCAGCAGTATCCGCCAACCCAATAATATATATCGTTAGCACTCAATCCGCAGTATCCGCCAGCCCAATAATATATATCGTTAGCACTCAATCAGCATTATCCACCAGCCCAATAATATATATCGTTAGCACTCAATCCGCAGTATCCGCCAACCCAGTAATATATATCGTTAGCACTCAATCCGCAGTATCCACCAGCCCAATAATATATATCGTTAGCACTCAATCAGCATTATCCACCAGCACAATAATATATATCGTTAGCACTCAATCCGCAGTATCCGCCAGCCCAGTAATATATATCGTTAACACTCAATCAGCAGTATCCGCCAACCCAATAATATATATCGTTAGCACTCAATCAGCAGTATCCGCCAACCCAATAATATATATCGTTAGCACTCAATCCGCAGTATCCGCCAACCCAGTAATATATATCGTTAACACTCAATACGCATTACCCGCCAACCCAGTAATATATATCGTTAACACTCAATCCGCAGTATCCGCCAACCCTATAATATATATCGTTAGCACTCAATCCGCATTATCCGCCAACCCAATAATATATATCGTTAACACTCAATCCGCAGTATCCGCCAACCCTATAATATATATCGTTAACACTCAATCCGCAGTATCCGCCAACCCAGTAATATATATCGTTAGCACTCAATCCGCAGTATCCGCCAACCCAGTAATATATATCGTTAACACTCAATACACAGTATCCGCCAGCCCAATAATATATATCGTTATCACTCAATCCACAGTATCCGCCAACCCAGTAATATATATCGTTAACACTCAATCCGCAGTATCCGCCAACCCAATAATATATATCGTTAGCACTCAATCCGCAGTATCCGCCAACCCAATAATATATATCGTTAGCACTCAATCCACAGTATCCGCCTGCCCAGTAATATATATCGTTAACACTCAATACACAGTATCCGCCAACCCAATAATATATATCGTTAACACTCAATCCGCATTATCCGCCAACCCAGTAATATATATCGTTAGCACTCAATCCGCAGTATCCGCCAACCCAATAATATATATCGTTAGCACTCAATCCACAGTATCCGCCTGCCCAGTAATATATATCGTTAACACTCAATCCCCAGTATCCGCCAGCCCAGTAATATATATCGTTAGCACTCAATCCACAGTATCCGCCAACCCAGTAATATATATCGTTAACACTCAATACGCAGTATCCGCCAACCCAGTAATATATATCGTTAACACTCAATCCACAGTATCCGCCAACCCAGTAATATATATCGTTAACACTCAATACGCAGTATCCGCCAACCCAGTAATATATATCGTTAACACTCAATACGCATTATCCGCCAACCCAATAATATATATCGTTAGCACTCAATCCACAGTATCCGCCAACCCAATAATATATATCGTTAGCACTCAATACACAGTATCCGCCAACCCAGTAATATATATCGTTAGCACTCAATCCACAGTATCCGCCAACCCAGTAATATATATCGTTAGCACTCAATCCACAGTATCCGCCAACCCAGTAATATATATCGTTAACACTCAATCCACAGTATCCGCCAGCCCAATAATATATATCGTTAACACTCAATCCGCAGTATCCGCCAACCTAATAATATATATCGTTAGCACTCAATACGCAGTATCCGCCAACCCAGTAATATATATCGTTAACACTCAATCCACAGTATCCGCCAGCCCAATAATATATATCGTTAACACTCAATCCGCAGTATCCGCCAACCTAATAATATATATCGTTAGCACTCAATACACAGTATCCGCCAACCCAGTAATATATATCGTTAACACTCAATCCGCAGTATCCGCCAACCCAGTAATATATATCGTTAGCACTCAATCCACAGTATCCGCCAACCCAGTAATATATATCGTTAGCACTCAATACGCAGTATCCGCCAACCCAATAATATGTATCGTTAGCACTCAATCCGCAGTATCCGCCAACCCAGTAATATATATCGTTAGCACTCAATCCACAGTATCCGCCAACCTAATAATATATATCGTTAGCACTCAATCCGCAGTATCCGCCAACCTAATAATATATATCGTTAACACTCAATCCGCAGTATCCACCAACCCAATAATATATATCGTTAACACTCAATCCGCAGTATCCGCCAGCCCAGTAATATATATCGTTAACACTCAATCCGCAGTATCCGCCAACCCAGTAATATATATCGTTAACACTCAATACGCAGTATCCGCCAACCCAGTAATATATATCGTTAGCACTCAATACACAGTATCCGCCAACCCAATAATATATATCGTTAACACTCAATCCGCAGTATCCGCCAACCCAATAATATATATCGTTAGCACTCAATCAGCATTATCCGCCAACCCAGTAATATATATCGTTAGCACTCAATCCGCAGTATCCACCAGCCCAGTAATATATATCGTTAGCACTCAATCCGCAGTATCCGCCAACCCAATAATATATATCGTTAGCACTCAATCAGCATTATCCGCCAACCCAGTAATATATATCGTTAGCACTCAATCCGCAGTATCCACCAGCCCAGTAATATATATCGTTAACACTCAATACGCAGTATCCGCCAACCCAGTAATATATATCGTTAGCACTCAATCCGCATTATCCGCCAACCCAATAATATATATCGTTAGCACTCAATCCACAGTATCCACCAGCCCAGTAATATATATCGTTAGCACTCAATCCGCAGTATCCGCCAACCCAATAATATATATCGTTAGCACTCAATCCGCAGTATCCGCCAACCCAATAATATATATCGTTAGCACTCAATCCGCAGTATCCGCCAACCCAATAATATATATCGTTAGCACTCAATCCACAGTATCCGCCAGCCCAATAATATATATCGTTAGCACTCAATCCGCAGTATCCGCCAACCCAGTAATATATATCGTTAACACTCAATCCGCAGTATCCACCAGCCCAGTAATATATATCGTTAGCACTCAATCCGCAGTATCCGCCAACCCAGTAATATATATCGTTAGCACTCAATACACAGTATCCGCCGGCCCAATAATATATATCGTTAGCACTCAATCCGCAGTATCCGCCAACCCAGTAATATATATCGTTAGCACTCAATCCACATTATCCGCCAACCCAATAATATATATCGTTAACACTCAATCCGCAGTATCCACCAACCCAGTAATATATATCGTTAGCACTCAATCCACATTATCCGCCAACCCAATAATATATATCGTTAACACTCAATCCGCAGTATCCGCCAACCCAGTAATATATATCGTTAGCACTCAATCCACATTATCCGCCAACCCAATAATATATATCGTTAACACTCAATCCGCAGTATCCGCCAACCCAGTAATATATATCGTTAGCACTCAATCCACATTATCCGCCAACCCAATAATATATATCGTTAACACTCAATCCGCAGTATCCGCCAACCCAGTAATATATATCGTTAACACTCAATCCGCAGTATCCGCCAACCCAGTAATATATATCGTTAGCACTCAATACGCAGTATCCGCCAACCCAGTAATATATATCGTTAACACTCAATCCGCAGTATCCGCCAACCCAGTAATATATATCGTTATCACTCAATCCGCATTATCCGCCAACCCAATAATATATATCGTTAACACTCAATCCACAGTATCCGCCAACCCAATAATATATATCGTTAGCACTCAATACGCAGTATCCGCCAACCCAATAATATATATCGTTAGCACTCAATCCGCAGTATCCGCCAACCCAATAATATATATCGTTAGCACTCAATCCGCAGTATCCGCCAACCCAATAATATATATCGTTAGCACTCAATACGCAGTATCCGCCAACCCAGTAATATATATCGTTAGCACTCAATCCGCAGTATCCACCAGCCCAATAATATATATCGTTAGCACTCAATCCACAGTATCCGCCAGCCCAGTAATATATATCGTTAGCACTCAATCCACAGTATCCGCCAACCCAGTAATATATATCGTTAACACTCAATCCGCATTATCCACCAGCCCAGTAATATATATCGTTAGCACTCAATACGCAGTATCCGCCAACCCAATAATATATATCGTTAACACTCAATCCACAGTATCCGCCAGCCCAGTAATATATATCGTTAACACTCGATCCACAGTATCCGCCAACCCAATAATATATATCGTTAGCACTCGATCAGCAGTATCCGCCAACCCAATAATATATATCGTTAACACTCAATCCGCATTATCCGCCAGCCCAATAATATATATCGTTAGCACTCAATCCGCAGTATCCGCCAACCCAGTAATATATATCGTTAGCACTCAATACGCAGTATCCGCCAACCCAGTAATATATATCGTTAGCACTCAATCCACAGTATCCGCCAACCCAATAATATATATCGTTAGCACTCAATCAGCAGTATCCGCCAACCCAATAATATATATCGTTAGCACTCAATACGCATTATCCGCCAGCCCAGTAATATATATCGTTAGCACTCAATCCGCAGTATCCACCAGCCCAATAATATATATCGTTAACACTCAATCCACAGTATCCGCCAGCCCAGTAATATATATCGTTAGCACTCAATCCACAGTATCCGCCAACCCAGTAATATATATCGTTAACACTCAATCCGCATTATCCACCAGCCCAGTAATATATATCGTTAGCACTCAATACGCAGTATCCGCCAACCCAATAATATATATCGTTAACACTCAATCCACAGTATCCGCCAACCCAGTAATATATATCGTTAGCACTCAATCCACATTATCCGCCAACCCAGTAATATATATCGTTAACACTCAATCCACAGTATCCGCCAACCCAGTAATATATATCGTTAACACTCAATCCACAGTATCCGCCAACCCAATAATATATATCGTTAACACTCAATCCGCAGTATCCGCCAACCCAGTAATATATATCGTTAGCACTCAATACGCAGTATCCGCCAACCCAATAATATATATCGTTAGCACTCAATCCACATTATCCGCCAGCCCAGTAATATATATCGTTAGCACTCAATCCACATTATCCGCCAACCCAGTAATATATATCGTTAGCACTCAATCCCCAGTATCCGCCAACCCAATAATATATATCGTTAGCACTCAATCCACAGTATCCACCAACCCAGTAATATATATCGTTATCACTCAATCCACATTATCCGCCAGCCCAGTAATATATATCGTTAGCACTCAATCCACATTATCCGCCAACCCAGTAATATATATCGTTAGCACTCAATCCGCAGTATCCGCCAACCCAATAATATATATCGTTAGCACTCAATCCGCAGTATCCGCCAACCCAGTAATATATATCGTTATCACTCAATCCGCAGTATCCGCCAACCCAATAATATATATCGTTAGCACTCAATCCGCAGTATCCGCCAACCCAATAATATATATCGTTAACACTCAATCCACAGTATCCACCAACCCAATAATATATATCGTTATCACTCAATCCACATTATCCGCCAACCCAGTAATATATATCGTTAGCACTCAATCCGCAGTATCCGCCAACCCAATAATATATATCGTTAACACTCAATACGCAGTATCCGCCAACCCAATAATATATATCGTTAGCACTCAATCCGCAGTATCCGCCAACCCAATAATATATATCGTTAGCACTCAATCCGCAGTATCCGCCAACCCAATAATATATATCGTTAGCACTCAATCCGCAGTATCCGCCAACCCAATAATATATATCGTTAGCACTCAATACGCAGTATCCGCCAACCCAGTAATATATATCGTTAGCACTCAATCCGCAGTATCCGCCAGCCCAATAATATATATCGTTAGCACTCAATACGCAGTATCCGCCAACCCAGTAATATATATCGTTAGCACTCAATCCGCAGTATCCGCCAACCCAATAATATATATCGTTAACACTCAATACGCAGTATCCGCCAACCCAGTAATATATATCGTTAGCACTCAATCCGCAGTATTCACCAACCCAATAATATATATCGTTAACACTCAATCCGCATTATCCGCCAACCCAGTAATATATATCGTTAGCACTCAATCCGCAGTATCCGCCAACCCAATAATATATATCGTTAACACTCAATACGCATTATCCGCCGGCCCAGTAATATATATCGTTAGCACTCAATCCGCATTATCCGCCAACCCAGTAATATATATCGTTAGCACTCAATCCGCAGTATCCGCCAACCCAGTAATATATATCGTTAACACTCAATCCACAGTATCCGCCAACCCAATAATATATATCGTTAACACTCAATCCGCAGTATCCGCCAGCCCAGTAATATATATCGTTAGCACTCAATCCGCAGTATCCGCCAGCCCAGTAATATATATCGTTAACACTCAATCCACAGTATCCGCCAACCCAGTAATATATATCGTTAGCACTCAATCAGCAGTATCCGCCAACCCAGTAATATATATCGTTAGCTCTCAATCAGCATTATCCGCCAACCCAGTAATATATATCGTTAACACTCAATCCGCAGTATCCACCAGCCCAGTAATATATATCGTTAACACTCAATACCCAGTATCCGCCAACCCAGTAATATATATCGTTAACACTCAATCCGCATTATCCGCCAACCCAATAATATATATCGTTAACACTCAATCCCCAGTATCCGCCAACCCAGTAATATATATCGTTAACACTCAATCCACATTATCCGCCAACCCAGTAATATATATCGTTAGCACTCAATCCACATTATCCGCCAACCCAATAATATATATCGTTAACACTCAATCCACAGTATCCGCCAACCCAATAATATATATCGTTAACACTCAATACGCAGTATCCACCAACCCAGTAATATATATCGTTAACACTCAATCCACAGTATCCACCAGCCCAATAATATATATCGTTAACACTCAATCCACAGTATCCTCCAACCCAATAATATATATCGTTAACACTCAATCCCCAGTATCCGCCAACCCAGTAATATATATAGTTAGCACTCAATACACAGTATCCGCCAACCCAATAATATATATCGTTAACACTCAATCCACAGTATCCGCCAACCCAGTAATATATATCGTTAACACTCAATCCGCAGTATCCGCCAACCCAGTAATATATATCGTTAGCACTCAATCCGCAGTATCCGCCAACCCGGTAATATATATCGTTAACACTCAATACGCAGTATCCGCCAACCCAGTAATATATATCGTTAGCACTCAATCCGCAGTATCCGCCAACCCAGTAATATATATCGTTAGCACTCAATCCACAGTATCCGCCAACCCAGTAATATATATCGTTAGCACTCAATCCGCAGTATCCGCCAACCCAGTAATATATATCGTTAACACTCAATCCGCATTATCCGCCAACCCAATAATATATATCGTTAGCACTCAATCCACAGTATCCGCCGGCCCAATAATATATATCGTTAACACTCAATCCGCATTATCCGCCAACCCAATAATATATATCGTTAGCACTCAATCCACAGTATCCGCCAACCCAATAATATATATCGTTAGCACTCAATCCACAGTATCCGCCAACCCAATAATATATATCGTTAACACTCAATCCGCAGTATCCACCAACCCAGTAATATATATCGTTAGCACTCAATCCACAGTATCCGCCAACCCAGTAATATATATCGTTAGCACTCAATCCGCAGTATCCGCCAACCCAGTAATATATATCGTTAGCACTCAATCCGCAGTATCCGCCAACCCGGTAATATATATCGTTAGCACTCAATCCGCAGTATCCGCCAACCCAGTAATATATATCGTTAGCACTCAATCCGCAGTATTCACCAGCCCAATAATATATATCGTTATCACTCAATCCGCATTATCCGCCAACCCAATAATATATATCGTTAACACTCAATCCGCAGTATCCACCAACCCAGTAATATATATCGTTATCACTCAATCCGCATTATTCGCCAACCCAGTAATATATATCGTTATCACTCAATCCGCAGTATCCGCCAGCCCAGTAATATATATCGTTAACACTCAATCCGCATTATCCACCAACCCAATAATATATATCGTTAGCACTCAATCCGCATTATCCGCCAACCCAGTAATATATATCGTTAACACTCAATACCCAGTATCCGCCAACCCAGTAATATATATCGTTAACACTCAATACGCAGTATCCGCCAACCCAATAATATATATCGTTAACACTCAATCCGCAGTATCCGCAGGCCCAATAATATATATCGTTAACACTCAATCCGCAGTATCCGCCAGCCCAATAATATATATCGTTAGCACTCAATCCGCATTATCCGCCAACCCAGTTATATATATCGTTAACACTCAATCCACAGTATCCGCCAGCCCAGTAATATATATCGTTAGCACTCAATACGCAGTATCCACCAGCCCAATAATATATATCGTTAGCACTCAATCCGCATTATCCGCCAACCCAATAATATATATCGTTAGCACTCAATCCGCATTATCCGCCAACCCAGTAATATATATCGTTAGCACTCAATCCCCAGTATCCGCCAACCCAGTAATATATATCGTTAGCACTCAATACCCAGTATCCGCCAACCCAATAATATATATCGTTAGCACTCAATCCCCAGTATCCGCCGGCCCAATAATATATATCGTTAACACTCAATACGCAGTATCCGCCAACCCAGTAATATATATCGTTAGCACTCAATACCCAGTATCCGCCAACCCAATAATATATATCGTTAGCACTCAATCCCCAGTATCCGCCGGCCCAATAATATATATCGTTAACACTCAATACGCAGTATCCGCCAACCCAGTAATATATATCGTTAACACTCAATCCGCAGTATCCACCAGCCCAATAATATATATCGTTAGCACTCAATACGCAGTATCCGCCAACCCAATAATATATATCGTTAGCACTCAATCCGCATTATCCGCCAGCCCAATAATATATATCGTTAGCACTCAATCCGCAGTATCCGCCAGCCCAATAATATATATCGTTAGCACTCAATCCACAGTATCCGCCAACCCAGTAATATATATCGTTAGCACTCAATCCGCATTATCCGCCAACCCAGTAATATATATCGTTAACACTCAATCCGCAGTATCCACCAGCCCAATAATATATATCGTTAGCACTCAATACCCAGTATCCGCCAACCCAATAATATATATCGTTAACACTCAATCCGCAGTATCCACCAGCCCAATAATATATATCGTTAACACTCAATACGCAGTATCCACCAGCCCAATAATATATATCGTTAGCACTCAATCCGCAGTATCCACCAACCCAATAATATATATCGTTAGCACTCAATCCGCAGTATCCACCAGCCCAGTAATATATATCGTTAACACTCAATCCTCAGTATCCGCCAACCCAATAATATATATCGTTAACACTCAATCCTCAGTATCCGCCAACCCAATAATATATATCGTTAACACTCAATCCTCAGTATCCGCCAACCCAATAATATATATCGTTAGCACTCAATCCGCAGTATCCACCAGCCCAGTAATATATATCGTTAACACTCAATCCGCAGTATCCGCCAACCCAATAATATATATCGTTAACACTCAATCCACAGTATCCGCCAACCCAATAATATATATCGTTAGCACTCAATCCACAGTATCCACCAGCCCAATAATATATATCGTTAGCACTCAATCCGCATTATCCGCCAACCCAGTAATATATATCGTTAACACTCAATACCCAGTATCCGCCAACCCAGTAATATATATCGTTAACACTCAATACGCAGTATCCGCCAACCCAATAATATATATCGTTAACACTCAATCCGCAGTATCCGCAGGCCCAATAATATATATCGTTAACACTCAATCCGCAGTATCCGCCAGCCCAGTAATATATATCGTTAGCACTCAATACGCAGTATCCACCAGCCCAATAATATATATCGTTAGCACTCAATCCGCATTATCCGCCAACCCAATAATATATATCGTTAGCACTCAATCCGCATTATCCGCCAACCCAGTAATATATATCGTTAGCACTCAATCCCCAGTATCCGCCAACCCAGTAATATATATCGTTAGCACTCAATACCCAGTATCCGCCAACCCAATAATATATATCGTTAGCACTCAATCCCCAGTATCCGCCGGCCCAATAATATATATCGTTAACACTCAATACGCAGTATCCGCCAACCCAGTAATATATATCGTTAGCACTCAATACCCAGTATCCGCCAACCCAATAATATATATCGTTAGCACTCAATCCCCAGTATCCGCCGGCCCAATAATATATATCGTTAGCACTCAATCCGCATTATCCGCCAACCCAGTTATATATATCGTTAACACTCAATCCACAGTATCCGCCAGCCCAGTAATATATATCGTTAGCACTCAATACGCAGTATCCACCAGCCCAATAATATATATCGTTAGCACTCAATCCGCATTATCCGCCAACCCAATAATATATATCGTTAGCACTCAATCCGCATTATCCGCCAACCCAGTAATATATATCGTTAGCACTCAATCCCCAGTATCCGCCAACCCAGTAATATATATCGTTAGCACTCAATACCCAGTATCCGCCAACCCAATAATATATATCGTTAGCACTCAATCCCCAGTATCCGCCGGCCCAATAATATATATCGTTAACACTCAATACGCAGTATCCGCCAACCCAGTAATATATATCGTTAGCACTCAATACCCAGTATCCGCCAACCCAATAATATATATCGTTAGCACTCAATCCCCAGTATCCGCCGGCCCAATAATATATATCGTTAACACTCAATACGCAGTATCCGCCAACCCAGTAATATATATCGTTAACACTCAATCCGCAGTATCCACCAGCCCAATAATATATATCGTTAGCACTCAATACGCAGTATCCGCCAACCCAATAATATATATCGTTAGCACTCAATCCGCATTATCCGCCAGCCCAATAATATATATCGTTAGCACTCAATCCGCAGTATCCGCCAGCCCAATAATATATATCGTTAGCACTCAATCCACAGTATCCGCCAACCCAGTAATATATATCGTTAGCACTCAATCCGCATTATCCGCCAACCCAGTAATATATATCGTTAACACTCAATCCGCAGTATCCACCAGCCCAATAATATATATCGTTAGCACTCAATACCCAGTATCCGCCAACCCAATAATATATATCGTTAACACTCAATCCGCAGTATCCACCAGCCCAATAATATATATCGTTAACACTCAATACGCAGTATCCACCAGCCCAATAATATATATCGTTAGCACTCAATCCGCAGTATCCACCAACCCAATAATATATATCGTTAGCACTCAATCCGCAGTATCCACCAGCCCAGTAATATATATCGTTAACACTCAATCCTCAGTATCCGCCAACCCAATAATATATATCGTTAACACTCAATCCTCAGTATCCGCCAACCCAATAATATATATCGTTAACACTCAATCCTCAGTATCCGCCAACCCAATAATATATATCGTTAGCACTCAATCCGCAGTATCCACCAGCCCAGTAATATATATCGTTAACACTCAATCCGCAGTATCCGCCAACCCAATAATATATATCGTTAACACTCAATCCACAGTATCCGCCAACCCAATAATATATATCGTTAGCACTCAATCCACAGTATCCACCAGCCCAATAATATATATCGTTAACACTCAATCCGCAGTATCCGCCAACCCAGTAATATATATCGTTAACACTCAATCCACATTATCCGCCAACCCAGTAATATATATCGTTAGCACTCAATACGCATTATCCGCCAACCCAGTAATATATATCGTTAGCACTCAATACGCATTATCCGCCAACCCAATAATATATATCGTTAGCACTCAATACGCAGTATCCGCCAACCCAATAATATATATCGTTAGCACTCAATCCACAGTATCCGCCAACCCAGTAATATATATCGTTAACTCTCAATCCACAGTATCCGCCAACCCAGTAATATATATCGTTAGCACTCAATACGCATTATCCGCCAACCCAGTAATATATATCGTTAACACTCAATCCACAGTATCCGCCAACCCAGTAATATATATCGTTAGCACTCAATCCACAGTATCCGCCAACCCAGTAATATATATCGTTAACACTCAATCCACAGTATCCACCAAACAATAATATATATCGTTAACACTCAATCCACAGTATCCGCCAACCCAGTAATATATATCGTTAGCACTCAATCCACAGTATCCGCCAACCCAGTAATATATATCGTTAACACTCAATCCACAGTATCCACCAACCCAATAATATATATCGTTAACACTCAATCCACAGTATCCACCAACCCAATAATATATATCGTTAGCACTCAATCCGCAGTATCCGCCAACCCAATAATATATATCGTTAACACTCGATCCGCAGTATCCGCCAACCCAGTAATATATATCGTTAGCACTCGATCCGCAGTATCCGCCAGCCCAGTAATATATATCGTTAGCACTCAATCCGCAGTATCCGCCAACCCAGTAATATATATCGTTAGCACTCGATCCGCAGTATCCGCCAACCCAGTAATATATATCGTTAGCACTCAATCCGCAGTATCCGCCAACCCAATAATATATATCGTTAGCACTCAATCCGCAGTATCCGCCAACCCAGTAATATATATCGTTAGCACTCAATCCGCAGTATCCGCCAACCCAATAATATATATCGTTAGCACTCAATCCGCAGTATCCGCCAACCCAATAATATATATCGTTAGCACTCAATCCGCAGTATCCACCAGCCCAGTAATATATATCGTTAACACTCAATCCGCAGTATCCACCAGCCCAATAATATATATCGTTAGCACTCAATCCACAGTATCCACCAGCCCAATAATATATATCGTTAACACTCAATCCACAGTATCCGCCAACCCAATAATATATATCGTTAGCACTCAATCCGCAGTATCCGCCAGCCCAATAATATATATCGTTAACACTCAATACGCAGTATCCACCAGCCCAGTAATATATATCGTTAGCACTCAATCAGCAGTATCCGCCAACCCAGTAATATATATCGTTAGCACTCAATCCGCAGTATCCGCCAACCCAGTAATATATATCGTTAGCACTCAATCCGCAGTATCCGCCAACCCAATAATATATATCGTTAACACTCAATCCGCAGTATCCGCCAGCCCAATAATATATATCGTTAGCACTCAATCCGCAGTATCCGCCAACCCAATAATATATATCGTTAACACTCAATCCGCAGTATCCACCAACCCAATAATATATATCGTTAACACTCAATCCGCAGTATCCACCAGCCCAATAATATATATCGTTAACACTCAATACGCATTATCCGCCAACCCAGTAATATATATCGTTAGCACTCAATCCACAGTATCCGCCAACCCAATAATATAAATCGTTAACACTCAATACGCATTATCCGCCAACCCAATAATATATATCGTTAACACTCAATACGCATTATCCGCCAACCCAATAATATATATCGTTAACACTCAATCCACAGTATCCGCCAGCCCAGTAATATATATCGTTAACACTCAATCCACAGTATCCGCCAGCCCAGTAATATATATCGTTAACACTCAATCCACAGTATCCGCCAGCCCAGTAATATATATCGTTAACACTCAATCCGCAGTATCCACCAGCCCAGTAATATATATCGTTAGCACTCAATCCGCATTATCCACCAACCCAATAATATATATCGTTAACACTCAATACGCAGTATCCGCCAACCCAATAATATATATCGTTAACACTCAATACGCAGTATCCACCAACCCAATAATATATATCGTTAGCACTCAATACGCAGTATCCACCAACCCAATAATATATATCGTTAGCACTCAATCCGCAGTATCCGCCAACCCAATAATATATATCGTTAACACTCAATCCGCAGTATCCGCCAACCCAATAATATATATCGTTAGCACTCAATCCGCAGTATCCGCCAACCCAGTAATATATATCGTTAACACTCAATACGCAGTATCCGCCAACCCAATAATATATATCGTTAGCACTCAATCCGCATTATCCGCCAGCCCAATACTATATATCGTTAGCACTCAATACACAGTATCCGCCAACCCAATAATATATATCGTTAACACTCAATCCGCAGTATCCGCCGGCCCAATAATATATATCGTTAACACTCAATACGCAGTATCCACCAGCCCAATAATATATATCGTTAACACTCAATCCGCAGTATCCACCAACCCAGTAATATATATCGTTAGCACTCAATCCACAGTATCCGCCGGCCCAATAATATATATCGTTAGCACTCAATCCGCAGTATCCGCCAACCCAATAATATATATCGTTAACACTCAATCCGCAGTATCCGCCAACCCAGTAATATATATCGTTAGCACTCAATCCACAGTATCCGCCAACCCAGTAATATATATCGTTAACACTCAATCCACAGTATCCGCCAACCCAATAATATATATCGTTAGCACTCAATCCGCATTATCCGCCAACCCAATAATATATATCGTTAGCACTCAATCCGCAGTATCCACCAACCCAGTAATATATATCGTTAGCACTCAATACGCAGTATCCACCAACCCAGTAATATATATCGTTAGCACTCAATCCGCAGTATCCACCAACCCAGTAATATATATCGTTAGCACTCAATACGCAGTATCCACCAACCCAGTAATATATATCGTTAGCACTCAATCCACAGTATCCGCCAACCCAGTAATATATATCGTTAGCACTCAATACGCAGTATCCACCAACCCAATAATATATATCGTTAACACTCAATACGCATTATCCGCCAGCCCAGTAATATATATCGTTAACACTCAATCCGCAGTATCCACCAACCCAATAATATATATCGTTAACACTCAATACGCATTATCCGCCAACCCAGTAATATATATCGTTAGCACTCAATCAGCAGTATCCGCCAGCCCAATAATATATATCGTTAGCACTCAATCAGCAGTATCCGCCAACCCAATAATATATATCGTTAGCACTCAATCCGCAGTATCCGCCAACCCAATAATATATATCGTTAACACTCAATCCGCAGTATCCGCCAACCCAGTAATATATATCGTTAACACTCAATACCCAGTATCCGCCAACCCAGTAATATATATCGTTAGCACTCAATACGCAGTATCCGCCAACCCAATAATATATATCGTTAGCACTCAATCCGCAGTATCCGCCAACCCAGTAATATATATCGTTAGCACTCAATCCACAGTATCCGCCAACCCAGTAATATATATCGTTAGCACTCAATCCGCAGTATCCGCCAACCTAATAATATATATCGTTAGCACTCAATCCGCATTATCCGCCAACCCAGTAATATATATCGTTAGCACTCAATCCGCAGTATCCGCCAACCCAGTAATATGTATCGTTAGCACTCAATCCGCAGTATCCGCCAACCCAGTAATATATATCATTAACACTCAATCCACAGTATCCACCAACCCAGTAATATATATCGTTAACACTCAATCCGCAGTATCCGCCAGCCCAGTAATATATATCGTTAGCACTCAATACGCATTATCCGCCAACCCAATAATATATATCGTTAACACTCAATCCACAGTATCCGCCAACCCAGTAATATATATCGTTAGCACTCAATCCGCAGTATCCGCCAACCCAATAATATATATCGATAACACTCAATCCGCAGTATCCGCCAACCCAGTAATATATATCATTAACACTCAATCCACAGTATCCACCAACCCAGTAATATATATCGTTAGCACTCAATCCACAGTATCCGCCAACCCAATAATATATATCGTTAGCACTCAATCCACAGTATCCGCCGGCCCAGTAATATATATCGTTAGCACTCAATCCGCAGTATCCGCCAACCCAGTAATATATATCGTTAGCACTCAATCCGCAGTATCCGCCAGCCCAATAATATATATCGTTAACACTCAATCCGCAGTATCCGCCAACCCAGTAATATATATCGTTAGCACTCAATACGCATTATCCGCCAACCCAGTAATATATATCGTTAGCACTCAATCCGCAGTATCCGCCAACCCAATAATATATATCGTTAGCACTCAATCCACAGTATCCGCCAACCCAATAATATATATCGTTAGCACTCAATACGCATTATCCGCCAACCCAGTAATATATATCGTTAGCACTCAATACGCATTATCCGCCAACCCAGTAATATATATCGTTAGCACTCAATACGCAGTATCCGCCAACCCAATAATATATATCGTTAACACTCAATCCACAGTATCCACCAACCCAATAATATATATCGTTAACACTCAATCCGCAGTATCCACCAGCCCAGTAATATATATCGTTAGCACTCAATCCGCAGTATCCGCCAGCCCAATAATATATATCGTTAGCACTCAATCCGCATTATCCGCCAACCCAATAATATATATCGTTAGCACTCAATACGCATTATCCACCAACCCAATAATATATATCGTTAACACTCAATCCGCATTATCCGCCAACCCAGTAATATATATCGTTAGCACTCAATCCGCATTATCCGCCAACCCAATAATATATATCGTTAACACTCAATCCGCATTATCCGCCAACCCAGTAATATATATCGTTAGCACTCAATCCGCAGTATCCGCCGGCCCAATAATATATATCGTTAACACTCAATCCGCAGTATCCGCCGGCCCAATAATATATATCGTTAACACCCAATCCGCAGTATCCGCCGGCCCAATAATATATATCGTTAACACTCAATCCGCAGTATCCCCCAGCCCAATAATATATATCGTTAACACTCAATCCGCAGTATCCGCCAGCCCAGTAATATATATCGTTAACACTCAATCCGCATTATCCGCCGGCCCAATAATATATATCGTTAACACTCAATACGCAGTATCCACCAGCCCAATAATATATATCGTTAACACTCAATCCGCAGTATCCGCCGGCACAATAATATCGTTAGCACTCAATCCGCAGTATCCGCCAGCCCAGTAATATATATCGTTAGCACTCAATCCGCATTATCCACCAACCCAATAATATATATCGTTAGCACTCAATCCGCAGTATCCGCCAGCCCAGTAATATATATCGTTAACACTCAATCCGCAGTATCTGCCAGCCCAGTAATATATATCGTTAACACTCAATCCGCAATATCCGCCCGCCCAATAATATATATCGTTAACACTCAATCCGCAGTATCCGCCAACCCAATAGTATATATCGTCATTTCGTTTGGGGGAAGTCTCGATTGGTACACTGCAAATATGACATATTGGTCCACTCACACACACGTGAATGAGTGACGTAAATACTATGGCGATAACTTCATGTGTATTTCGCCGCTATCGAATACACATACATTTTTATAAAATACGTCCAGTTGGTGAATACAAGCAGTATTGTCACGACTAGCATAAACATTCTAGTTCGTGGCGGTACATTCTTATTTGCGTTCGATCAGTTGTGTGTTGCATCTATTAAATTCGAATTTCCACAAGTATAATTATTACTAAATGTATCTTATCGAGATATTCTGAAGAAAATTTGTTAGGTTATCCCGGGTTATGAACAGGTTACTGCCCTGGATGGTCCCATTACCACTTTGTAGAGGTACCCTGGCAATGTTGGTGGGTCAATTCACGCCCAAAAGACCATGCATCATGGTGTGCGAATATGTTACCCCCGCTGGGTTCAGGGTAGCAATTCGAGTGTATAGTTGACACAAAATCAGTTCTGAGGGCGTAGAAAATGATTTGCCAACTATAGCAGGCATCCAGAGGATATGCCCAACGCGGTAATATATGAATTTGAGAGATTGTTAAATATTTCCCTCCAATTAATGTCTGGGCAGAGTTGGCACGATATCCCCGACTTACGCACGCACGGAACCACCAACGGCGATAAATGGGCTGCGGGAATTATTCATATCGCATATAAAGCACGAAGTTATAATAAAAGAGCGGAATTCATTCAGCGAACATCACGAAACGAAACTGCACAGGATAGACGCCCGAATCGCTAAATATTGTTTATCGACAAGAAGACCTTCTAGCGGTAACACTATATAGGTGAATACTGATCATTCAAGAGACAAGCCTGGTTGCATTCAGCCAGACATTCAGCTCGCATACCAAAACGTTAGCTGTGTCGTTTCTTTGGAACCAACTACCCAATTCTATCAAAACTGCACCAGATATCTCGGAATTTAAATCGGCCCTCAAGACTCATATATTCCAATCCGTGTTCCCGCCTACTATCAAGAAGACCCGACGAAATGCAAATGGCAATTTGATGAAACCATGGTGTCTCAATTTAGTTAATGCATGTATACATCCATGTGTATATATTTGTCCATGCGATGCCAGAGAGCACCCCGGTGGCTTCGTGGCTCAAAACTGCATTATTATATTATTATTTAATCCTATAATTATCATATCCAGAAGTACGATATTATTATAAACCTACGAATATCATGTGCAGCATTAGTATATTATTATTATCTTATGAGTATCTTATCCATGATACGTTACTGAACAACATGTACATTTAAAGTTGGTTCATCGAAAAGAGGTATATATAAGTAAATCTTACAGCATGTCACACATTCAGAGATGTATATAACTACATATTACAGCAGGCCACACATTAAGTGAGATATAGGAGGCAATATTACAACAGGCCACACGTTTTGAATAGACATAAACAAGTATGAACATTAACTCAAACGGACAGGACTCGTTTGAGCCCCGAAAGTATGTATACACAATTTGGTAATTAATAAATGGACAATCCGACCACGCGTGGCACGCGAGCTTGGGATTGTCCACTAAATCACGACATATATAGATACTCCTGCATGTTAGCTTCATATTTAATCCGAAGGGTAATAACTCTATAAAGAATGTATCTTTACTAAATAACGGCGATTTGTATGAGAAATTGCAAGACCACAGTAGATCAACTCTGGTGAAATATAAGTCAAATTCTTCTATTGGGTGGGTGGTCTTCAAATATTTCCGTCAAAAGCACTTCTTCAAATATCTCCGTTATTTAGTTAATGCAAATTAAATTAAATGATTAGCGTTAATGGTTCTTTCTAAATGGACAATCGACCACGCGTGGCGGATTGACCATTAAGTAATGAAAATTTAGGTACGGATTGTCCATTTATAATTGGCCAATCCTTAAAGAATTGCCTGAAACACATACCTACGCGGAAGATTTCCGAACATATTGGTCGAGACGTCGCTGACAATACGAACAGATTGGTCGAGATGTCGCTGACAATACGAACATATTGGTCGAGATGTCGCTGACAATACGAACAGATTGGTCGAGATGTCGCTGACAATACGAACAGATTAGTCGAGATGGCGCTGACAATACGAACAGATTGGTCTAGATGGCGCTGACAATACGAACAGATTGGTCGAGATGTCGCTGACAATACGAACAGATTGGTCGAGATGGCGCTGACAATACGAACAGATTGGTCGAGATGGCGCTGACAATACGAACAGATTGGTCGAGATGGCGCTGACAATACGAACAGATTGGTCGAGATGGCGCTGACAATACGAACATATTGGTCGAGATGGCGCTGACAATACGAACAGATTGGTCGAGATGGCGCTGACAATATGAACAGATTGGTCGAGATGGCACTGACAATACGAACAGATTGGTCGAGATGGCGCTGACAATACGAACAGCTTGGTCGAGATGGCGCTGACAATACGAACAGATTGGTCTAGATGGCGCTGACAATACGAACAGATTGGTCGAGATGGCGCTGACAATACGAACAGATTGGTCTAGATGGCGCTGACAATACGAACAGATTGGTTGAGATGTCGCTGACAATACGAACAGATTGGTTGAGATGTCGCTGACAATACGTGTTCTAGAAAATCTAGAGCTGTCTTCGGTCTGAAACGTACATGGTACTACTTAATCGTGATGAATAAACGTACATGGTACTACTTAATCGTGATGAATAAACGTACATGTTACTACTTAATCGTGATGAATAAACGTACATGGTACTACTTAATCGTGATGAATAAACGTACATGGTACTACTTAATCGTGATGAATAAACGTACATGGTACTACTTAATCGTGATGAATAAACGTACATGGTACTACTTAATCGTGATGAATAAACGTACATGGTACTACATGTACTTAATCGTGATGAATAAACGTACATGGTACTACTTAATCCTTTACCCAACAGAACGGCCCTGTGCCAATGCATTCTCTTATATATGCGAGTCGACCATAGGTCGCCTCGCATATATAAGAGAATGCATTGGCTTAACACATTCAAAATTATAAAATTGTTAAATAATGTAAGAGAAAATGGTAAAAACAGATTTTTGTTTAGGCCAATGCATTCTCTTATACATGCGAGGCGACCTATGGTCGACTCGCATATATAAGAGAATGCATTGGCACAGGGCATAACTGTAACCATCACAATGTGGTCAATAAGCCGGTTCCAATGATTTCCATATTTGTATGGTTTTATTGAGGCAGACCGAAGATATTTTAGGCTGTTGAAGCTTTATTTGGCCGGTTTTGGCCGGTTTGTTGGGTAAAGGGTTAATCGTGATGAATAAAGAGCTGTGCTAAAATGTTTTAATAGTTCTCTGTTAAGATAACGCAAAATACAATTTCCGGACATTTCGTTTCCAATTTCAGAATTCCGCTGATTGCATGCAACGGATACCGTATTTGTATACAGCCCCGTATACTGATACCGTATTTGTATGCGGCCCCGTATACTGATACCGTATTTGTATGCGGCCCCGTATACGTTGTTCGAAGTTGTACTTGTATGGCTCAAATGCGTCTGGCTATGACACATATAGCTTGTAGAAAGGTAGTCCATGTATTGATTGACATATTTCGATACCGGAACACATTCGAAATAAAAATATGATTAGGTTTATTTTGGAGCGCAAACCACCATTCGGCTTTTAATGTGTACATATGCTATAATAAACACGCTCTTACACGTAACAGGATGGGAGAATCAGCTTCGTGTTAAAGTCCTCGAATAACGCTGCATTATCTGCAAATGAAAACTATGTTTATTTCATCATCAATGTTTTGGGAGTACCCCTTTCACATATATATATATATATAATAACGTAAATGATTTAATTCAGTTTTTAAGTTATTCTGACGTTTCATGGTACGTTATACACGTTTCGTGGTACGTATACCTCTCGTTATACACGTTTCGTGGTACATGTACCTCTCGTTATACACGTTTCGTGGTACGTATACCTCTCGTTATACACGTTTCGTGGTACATGTACCTCTCGTTATACACGTTTCGTGGTACATGTACCTCTCGTTATACACGTTTCGCGGTACGTATACCTCTCGTTATACACGTTGTTGTCGAATAGCTGCTTGAACTGTTGAACCGATTCAGTGGAAAGAATGTAATCCGATATACTATTCCAGTTTGAACCACTCTCTGCATATTGGGAAAGAAATATTTTCGCACATCTTTGACAATTATGTGTTTTTGCCATCTTAAGCGTGTGTTTCTTCAAAATAATATATCTGGTATACACTCCGTGTGTTAGCTTTTATACTTCTATAATATCACACCGATTTCATCTGTATCGGAGAGACATGTTGCCAGATTTCACAAGGCGATTATGACATGACATATTCCACAATTTAGCTATCAGTTTGGTAGCTCGCATATGGACATATGTGACCCGCCATATCAAACCCAGTCGTAAGTCGGGATTGTTTTACCCCGTGCCAATGCATTATCTTATATATGCGAGTCGACCATAGGTCGCCTCGCATATATAAGAGAATGCATTGGCCTATCAATTGTTTATCATTTTTTTTAAATAAATGTTTCTTACAATTTTTAGGACATAAAATAAAAAACATCCATTACCCTGCAGGGAGCCCCACACATATATAGAAGCATATAGAAGAGTGTCGTCTGCTCATGTTTGTCTGGGGCTCTGTATGGGTGAAATTATAAAATTGTTAAATAATACAAGAAAAAATTATTAAAATTATTAAAAATTGTTAGGCCAATGCATTCTCTTATATATGCGAGGCGACCTATGGTCGACTCGCATATATAAGAGAATGCATTGGCACAGGGTAAAAACAATCCCTACTTACGACTGGATTTGATATGGCGGGTCACATATGGTATTGCTCGCGAATGTGTACTGCTAACGAAGTTTCCGTATTCCAAATTCCATGTTGGTCACATCGAGCCCTGAGTCGTTTGTGTTACGTATTAAAGGGGTTCTGTACCCAAATGTTCTTGCTGTTTCTTTAATCTCTGAGTTGTAGAATGAGGTAACCAGATTTCCATTATTTGAAAGTTTGTTGAGTACCAAGTAATGTTACGGATGGCAGATTAGCTGGATTGCGAAAATACCAAATGTCGTTGTCGAGTAATTTTTGGACAGTTTTCAAGTACATGTGAATGCATCAAATACATGTTATGTTATATGCCTACTAGTCCCATATACTTATTAAGTCATTGTATAGTCACTTAGTCTAGTCAGTGAGTGGCTTGAATTTACGGCCGATATCAACATATTTTTTACACGATCGTGTGTGCCACGCTTTGGCCAATCCACTATATATATCCGTGAATTATTTTGATTACATCTTGTACACGGAAATTCGTAATTTAATTTATGACTCCAGCCATAAACTAAAATTATATCAACTTACTAACTTTGATTTTAAGATAACATATTAACCTGAACCTTTACAGAATACATATTCGTCTCAAATAACTTAGTGTTCTATATATTATCGATATTATATCGTTGTTATCAGCGGGAATTTATTGAAAATGGCGTACAGTACCCCTTTAAATAAACTGAAACCATGAAATAAATATCAGTATGATATTATCGGTTTGCTGTCTGCACATGGCATTAATCGGCCCCCACTCGACACATCCTTCTTCGCACGACATTGTTGCATCCCATCCGCATTCAAAGATGTTTAAACTGACATCAATTTTGTCGACGGATTTAGAACGCTAATATCAAGCAATCCTTCCAAACACGGAAATGCTTTCTCGCATAACACAGTTAGAGCGGATTCGTATAGGCTGCGCTAAGATGTTACAATAAGCCTACTTAGGAACGTTACACAATGTATGGCGGTATGCAGAACAGAGATTACTTTAGCCGATTCCCGCACACTGGACATATTCGCTGAAGTGGAATTGATCAGACTATGTTTTCGTTGCCATATTTTTAAATGCACACTACGTCACACTTAATGAATGCCCCAGACCACCCCAGCCACGATTGATCCCCTGTTAAATACTACTCATGCCATGCTCACACCCATTGTCACAGAACGCGTTAAAAACGACCCCCTGTTGAATAATACACATGTTGACCAAGCTCCATTGCCCCAAAAAAACATCAGTCGCAATTTCCGGTTAAATAGTGAATAATACCCATGTTGACCAACCCCCATTGGCGCTTATTAATACCTTCAGGCTCAATTCCCGGTCACACGATGAACAATACCCCGTGCTGACCCACCCCAATGCCGCGATAGCCTCATGTACAATTCCCAGTCACAAAATGAATAATGCCGGTGTTGACCCATTCCAATGCCCGAGATAGCCTGAGGCGCAATTCCCGACCACATAACGAATAGTAATCGCGTTGAACCACCCCATTGCCCCAGACCGCCTCAGACACGACCCTCCGTTTAATAGTGATTAATATCCCATTGTCCGGATCGCCACGCCCGATGACCGTTAACTACAGTAAGTCAGATTACTCTCACGGCTCCATCGGGAGTCTTTCCGGTTCAATAATGAATAATCTCCCTTTGTGATCCATTTCGCCGCATGTGAGCGCCAAGGCCAGCCACGGGCCTTAATTAACGTCATTTAACGCTAACCAAATTACAGCTGTTTTCTAACAAAGACACAATCCACTCGATACCTTGGCTATTGTCCTGACCCATTCTCAGATCGACCACATTCGCGGGCCGGATGGCGCTATTATAATCCTAGCATTTACGATTCAGGGCTCACATCGATTTTCAGGCCCTATTTTTGTAAGGCTTTTATACTGGGGTATTTCGATTTATCGGGTCACCCAATAATATCTCAGCATACTTATGTATAATACGTATGGATGCTTATTACACGGAGAACAATATGTCACACTGTTATCTGTGGGAATTCAAAGAACACCAAATTACTGTCTCGACATGTTTCCGAGCGTGGTCGTTCGAAGAAGCTACGATACGGGCGACCAGCAGCATTCGTCGGCGACTTCAAGGATGGCCACACAATTAAGTCTGCATTACGGAATTGTGCTCAAATGGTTCCCTGAGGGAATACTTCTTCAAAGTTGACGAGTAAATTTGTTGTTGTTGGTTGTACTAAAACAGTCTGATAACTCGGTTAAAACACGGCGAAATCATTCTCAGTTTGGTGCTTCAACGTGTTTTACTGGCGTTGCATTGATTTCAACGGCATTTAAACTGACGGTCATAAATATTTCTGCTGAAGTTTGCTTATTTGGATTAAACACGTTGTTGATGCTGGTGCATTAACAAGGTAGGTTTAGATGAACTCGTGTTAGTTGGATGTACAAATAGTCGTAGGACAGCATCTCATATGTATAGTATCTACTTTATATTTTGAGAACTACGTATGTGTGTATATTTGTGCGTATATATGTGTGTATATACTTTATAGAATCGAAAACGCTGCACCGATCGAGACCAAACTTCCCATCTAAGGGTAAAAAACAAGGGAATGGTCGTCGCGGCGTTTTGGAGAAGCTCCGAGCACCCGTTTGCCACTCTCAGTCACAAAAACGGCACTGTGGGTTTAATCGCGTTGATAGTTAAAGAGCGTTCGTATCCGCAGTGTCTTTGATAAAGAGCGTATGCGTGTAATGTGATTATTACGTCTGTGTCCGGGCGTGAGCGTATGTATCCAGACATGAGCGTATTGTGTGATTTTTACGTACTTAGGGAGGAACGGGGAGATTTTCATCGGGTCAGTTTTTTCCGCCCGAGGTGATATTCACCTTGAAACGGGTTCCCACAAATGATATATATGTGTGTGTCCTTTATAGACTGGAACCGATTGAGGTCAAACTTGCTACCTACGGGAAGTGTCATGGACGGGTTAAATTGTGACCCCGACCTGACCTTGACCTCAATTCCAGGTCAAATCTGGTAAAATTGAAAAACAAAAAATTAAATTAAAAAAAATTAATTAAAACAATTAATTAAAAAAGCCAGTCATTAAAAAGGCACAATTAACTCATTGAAAAACAAAACATTAAATTAAAAAAATAATTAAAAAAATTAATTAAAAATTGTCATGTTTCTGACGATTGCCGCCAGTGGCGGGCTAACATGCTAGTATTATATAAATAAAAGCCGATGGTTCTACCCTGATCACAAGACACTGTTTAAAGCAGAATAACAGATCCCGTACACGTATAATGGTCAGATCGTTTTTATTTAGAAATACACTACACAAAAATAATTAACTTCCCGAATTAGGTTGTTTATGAAAAGGAGATCATGTAATTAATATGCCTTTGACATTGATCAGGGAAATGGTGACATGTGTGGGTGTCGTGTCTCACCCCAACGTTAGTAAACTGAAACAGTTTGGAGACTTAATTCCTCACGCAACATTAACTGGACCTTTACATCGAATATAGGTTGACATTGTTGTCATTATTTTAATTTCCAACCTGTATTTATTGGGAGTATGTTGTTTGTATACCAAAATCATCACATGTTCTACTTTTGTTGTATTTTGCCCGAGACCGTCCGTTTGACGACGTGTTTGTTTGTGGGCCACACATTATTGCAGATCTCGAGAAATAACGAACTTCAAAAATCGATATCTGATCTCTCTGAGCTTTGATGGGTGGGTTCGTCGACTCGAATCAAATATTGTCTAACCCTGAAGCCAAAGAAATAGTAACTTAGGAGCGTTAATTCGGATGCATCTTTAAAAACATTAGATTTTACATTGGAGATATTTCGTCCAACTCTCTTGATCCACTTTTGGTCTGATATGGCCAACACCTAGGGGACAACCAGTTGGAAACTTTGATTATCCATGGGATTCCAGCTATCGCAAACGTTTGTCTCGTTCAAGAGGGGTACAGTTGAACACGTGAATGTGGACACCCGGAACCTCAACGGAGTCCCTTTATCCACGTCCCTCGCATTGATTGCAAGAGGTAAATTGCGATATGTCGGCAATATTGTCCCGTCGCCTGAGTCGTAATAATTTGACACCGAGTCGCATGCATACTCATGTATGAACTTAAAATATTCTAGCCACCCATTCGCGGATATCAATTTAAAACATAAATTACTATAGATATTGTACATTTCAAACGGAATAATATTTAGATCGTCCGAAAATTATTATCTTATAATGTTTCCGACACCTATGCTCGGTCAACCAATTTGTGATTCAGCTACCGCGATTAAACACGACTGCATGGTGTGCATGCTGGGTTGGGCTTTCCTTAGATCATGCCATGACTCATATATATCATAGTCCACACTTGCAATACCTGGGAACTGTTTGAAGTTTTGACAGGGAACCTTACGTCAAAAACATTATATGGTGCATATGTTTATTTGTTCATGCGTGTTGCTTAATAGTTTATTCATCAGCAGGCGAATGTCTCAGCTCGAAATTGTATCATTTAAGGGACTTTGTGGGCAATTCTGATTGCGCCACTTACAATCATGGAATTGCTCTGGGGCAATTAATTCAATGTTGTTTGCGATAGCCGCTCTCTATAATTTCGAGCAAACCGCTCTCTGAAGTAGATATGGACAAATATATATTTGCCCTGCCTTGTTTGTTCAAGGTTATAAAGTTCACTGTCGAACGTGGTGAGAACATCAAGCAGTTCCCATGTTTTGTATCCGTGGAATATGATATACATATGGGCGACAACAGGGTGGATAATCATGTTATGATCTACGTTTATGTAACGATTCTAGTCCAATAGCAACTAATCTCATAAGTCAATGTCAAATCATAATCAGTAAGTAACTCGCTGTATATAACTGGAATAATCTGGCAGTTGCCCATTGACTCATCCCTGGTTACGTGACCCTGCTAATTTATTATAATGCGGGTATTTAATGTTGAATCGCTATGGTGCAGACACATGCAGGGGAAGGGATATTGTTAATACACATTACCATGTTTTCATAAAGTTGTCACATTTTCGGTGTTTTCTGACCTGACCAATTTGATACAAATCCAGTGTTTGTATAAAACATTCAAGAACAAAATAATGCTGTATAGTTTATTATTTCCGATTTGCATCAACCACAACTAGTTCGCAGTATGCACGTTTTTTTATGTGTTCTACACATATTCGAATTTCCTCGGTTGTTTCTCAAATCAGCCAAACACCGTGTAAATTGCAAATTTAGTTTAAAAAAACGGTACTTTTTATCAACAGCATCGCTTCACCCCGCCACTTCTCACCACATGAAAAATCAGTTGGAGCCACCAGCATCAGAAAATCAGAAGGACCAAGACCATAGCAAAAGCAACGTCACACGCCAACATCATAGCAAATAAGCAGGACCCACCAGCGTAGAACAATCAATAGGACCCACCGTAATCAAACTAAATCAGCAGCATAATGGGTGGACCGATGGGTGGACCGATGGGTGGACCGATGACTATACATGAGGCCCCCACCCCCACCCCCTGGAATACGGAATACCACTTAACATAATGGGTGGACCGATGACTATACATGAGGCCCCCACCCCAACCCCTGGAATACGGAATACCACTTAACACAGAGGGTGGAATACGGAATACCGGGTAACAGCCATATGGAATACATAAACATTTATCAAAACATCGTACCTCATAACAGGGCATGGAATACGGCGTACGATAAAGGGGGGTGGGGGCCTCATACATGCCGGGCCGTGGTTTCATAGTGGAATTATGAATATATCCTCGTCGCCAATAAACTAAACGATCTGTTTATAGCAATGGTACACCGCTCATCCCCGAACCTACCAGGCGGTTCGATACTAAGTGAAGCAACATCTTATTTGAGTACATTATATTATGTAACATATTGTGTACTTCACCTAACACATACTGGTTATCTGCTTACTTCTGACTGAATATATTAGATTATATCTTATTTGTACAATGATAACCGATACAATTGACAAATGATATATGATAATATATATTTCACGGAGCAGTATGGTCATAGTTGGACCTGCTGCCTCTAATACGATATAATACATAATGATACAAAAAATGAGCGAATTGATGTACTTAATTGCAGATATATGCATAATTTATACCGCATGGAAGACTGATACAAAGCACTTGGACCATTGCAAGAATGTAGCATGCAACTAATAATAGCGAAAACATGTCCATCGTACAATGCCAGAAAACGCATTGTACCCCCCCAATTGGACGAAATTTCGCTGCAAAAAACAAACAATGATTCCTACAATGACAGTCGGTTCATACAATGTAGCAACATATTCTAATGGAAATACGCACATAATCGACATATAATATGATATAGGTACATCGCAGATAATGGACTCTTATCCGTTATTTCGATTTATTGCGAGAACCGCAGTGAAAACACCTGTTAAAGGGCGTACAGACTAAAAGTCGTGAGTAGGCATATTTGTCTCATTGTCCGCATATAATCTGCTTAGAAATGTCTCATTATGAGTCGATAATGTGATTAAAATGTTCTCATCTTCAGCACATTGTCGACTCAAAATGATGTGATTCTAAGCAATTTACCTACCTAAGACACGTTTTATTATAAGCAGATAATGTGCTGGTTTTCGGGAGAACAGGCTGCATGTATATGTAGGAACGAAGTTACACACTGCCTATATCAAAATTATGAAAATAACCGTTTTATTTTCAATGCCCATTCGATCATCCCAGTGGAGTGCTTCACATCACTTCAAGGGTATGTCCACACATATGGTCGAACTACATACCTTACCGTATACGTTGTGGTACCTCATGTTGTTAGTGGACGATGGCTGATGTCACTATTTCCACGTCTTCTTCATCAAATTCCCCCACCTGCGTGCCTTAATCTAGACAAAGCCCAAATCTGTGAACTTGTCATTGCCATTTAGCTGTATTTTATTTTACCACTTATTCGGTCCAAACCGTATCCGTTATGTTTTAATTGGTTTTGCTTTTCTGTGTTGAGTAGTTATTCTGCCAGATTGTCTCATGGATCCAAAACTCTTTGACAAAATGCAACTGTTAGTATATATGTTGCCCCTCCTTATATATATAATTTTAAGTTGCGTCCTCTTTTTACGGAATTGGTGGGGTTTTTTTTGTCACAATAATTGGTATTTCCGGGTCATAACAATAGAATATTGTATGTGTCGTCTGTGCATCTGAACGTGCATGGTCGGTATCTTTAATTTTAATATATGTACCCGGCTTAGAGGTTATTTTAGTAGAGTCGCTAATGTCCGATGTTTCGCTCCCGTTGGACGTTCGTGAACAGATATAGAGACCATGCGCATGAGCCAGTATATGATCTCTATTTCTGAAAACAAATTGTTAGATCCCCTGGGTGGTCTGATGACGTCACAAAGATGTCCGCCATCCTGATTTTCTTAAGTTCTCTATTTTTGGATTTAATCATAAAAATATAATTGTGATATAAAATATATGACACTCCTTTCGTATAGTGTATGGTGTGACGCCATGTTGTATTATTATATGAACAATTGTCCTCTTGATCAAAGATGGCCGCCAAAATTGCGACCAGAAGTGGGGGAAATTGATGATTTTCCATACCTGTCGCCGCATGGGGGTCTACACATAATTTCTTATTTCACATTGAGAGTGGGATTTTCTTTTCAACTCCCTCCTCCCTTAATATCACGAAAAGACATGACGCGTATGCAGTACATACGCTAATATGTATAAGAAATTAAAGCTATGCACATTTACTTAAAAGTAGCCGATTTAACTAATTTCCCATGATGACATCTAGTAGTGTAACGATAACATAATTTTGTATTTTTACTGCCATTTACTGTACTCTATGGTGTTCCCAGCCCCCCTGGATCTCTATATTGTTACAACATATTGAATTGGCTTAACAATTTTTTATCATGTTTTTTTAATAAATGTTTCTTACAATTTTTAGGACATAACATAAAAAAACATCCATTACCCTGCAGGGAGCCCCACACATACATAGAAGCACATAGAAGAGTGTCGTCTGCTCATGTTTGTCTGGGGCTCTGTATGGGTGAAATTATAAAATTGTTAAAGAATACAAGAAAAAATTATTAAAATTGTAAATAATTGTTAGGCCAATGCATTCTCTTATATATGCGAGGGGACCTATGGTCGACTCGCATATATAAGAGAATGCATTGGCACAGGGTAAAAAATGTGATAATAATTCCGCACGTGGAACGAATATCTCTTTCCCCTCACTGAATTCGATCATTTCGTTAAATCTATTGTTAGAATATCGGAATTTATTTTTAACAAAATGCTATAATTATGTTGTATAAAGTTGATTTTTGACAGATCGAGCATGTTCTGTACAATACATTTTGATGCAGTGCATTGGTGAACCAATCAGTAAGCACTGAATTTTCACAGTTCGCAGTCGCTACCAAAAACGGAAAGACATTTACATGATATCCTAGAATATCCAAAATTGTTGATATTCTGGTGCCAATTTGGCAGCAACCTTTGACTGGTATAACAATTTTCCGTGAATTTGGGTACTGTACTTTGAGAACTACTATTGATGAATTATCCTGACTGAAAAAAATGCATAACAATTAAGAAATATGCACAAAATTCGTCAGTTCTTAGGACAACCCTACATCTGAACTGAACTGACAATGACGTCATCTTTGTGACGTCATAATTCCCTCCAGTCGCGGACCCATGGATTCTAACAAACTTTTTCCGAAGAAGTAAGTGATACCCTATCATAATATCATAGTCTCTACATTTGTTCAAACAATTCCCACGAAAGTACATAAGCGACTCTACTATTTGGTAGATATGCTCAGACTCCATCATTTACCACGATAATTACTCACGGATCCGTTTCATACATCTGTCCGCTGCGAACTATCATGAGTCAGTTGTACGTGTTAAACTGGCATGACGGCTGAATTAGATGCTCTCTGGTGCGGAGACATTCTAACGTAGCATACTACACCTCTTATAGCGCGCCAATATCATCGTCGGGGAACGTGAAATTAAATTTGTATTCTAGCGTAGCACGACTTAAAGCAATAAAGTGCCACCGACCCCATGGGGGAACAGATTCATATCTAATGCGTAATCAACTGGCGCAAAAACGCGATTACAATATTTAAATCACGATAGCTTTTCGCATTTTCGATTCCATATTTAAGTCTCATGGGTGCTGCTTTGGGCTTATGGAAGAGATGTTTACACGATTTGATAATCAGAGATATTACACAACGAATATTTTTTTCTGCACAACGTGCACACGTACTCTTCTGATGCGTGCGAAGCATAAAGTGTCAACTCTTCGATGAGATGAACACATCAATACTGATCGGTAAGAGGGGCGGCAACTCTATGTAACTAAGATGATATGAACACATCAATACTGATCGGTAAGAGGGGCGGCAACTTTATGTAACTAAGATGAGAGGAACACATCAATACTGATCGGTAAGAGGGGCGGCAACTGTATGTAACTAAGATGAGAGGAACACATCAATACTGATCGGTAAGAGGGGCGGCAACTGTATGTAACTAAAATGAGAGGAATACATCAATACTGATCGGTGAGAGGGTCGGCAACTGTATGTAACTAAGATGAGAGGAACACATCAATACTGATCGGTGAGAGGGGCGGCAACTGTATGTAACTAAGATGAGAGGAACACATCAATACTGATCGGTAAGAGGGGCGGCAACTGTATGTAACTAAGATGAGAGGAACACACCACTACTGATCGGTGAGAGGGGCGGCAACTGTATGTAACTAAGATGATAGGAACACATCAATACTGATCGGTAAGAGGGTCGGCAACTGTATGTAACTAAGATGAGATGAACACATCAATACTGATCGGTAAGAGGGGCGGCAACTATATGTAACTAAGATGAGAGGAACACCTCAATACTGATCGGTAAGAGGGGCGGCAACTGTATGTAACTAAGATGAGAGGAACACATCAATACTGATCGGTAAGAGGGGCGGCAACTATATGTAACTAAGATGAGAGGAACACATCAATACTGATCGGTAAGAGGGGCGGCAACCCTATGTAACTAAGATGAGAGGAACACATCAATACTGATCGGTAAGAGGGGCGGCAACTATATGTAACTAAGATGAGAGGAACACATCAATACTGATCGGTAAGAGGGGCGGCAACCCTATGTAACTAAGATGAGAGGAACACATCAATACTGATCGGTAAGAGGGGCGGCAACCCTATGTAACTAAGATGAGAGGAACACATCAATACTGATCGGTAAGAGGGCGGCAACTGTATGTAACTAAGATGAGATGAACACATCAATACTGATCGGTAAGAGGGTCGGCAACTGTGTGTAACTAAGATGAGATGAACACATCAATACTGATCGGTAAGAGGGGCGGCAACTCTATGTAACTAAGATGAGAGGAACACATCAATACTGATCGGTAAGAGGGGCGGCAACTGTATGTAACTAAGATGAGAGGAACACATCAATACTGCTCGGTGAGAGGGGCGGCAACTGTATGTAACTAAGATGAGAGGAACACATCAATACTGATCGGTGAGAGGGGCGGCAACTGTATGTAACTAAGATGAGAGGAACACATCAATACTGATCGGTCAGAGGGGCGGCAACTGTATGTAACTAAGATGAGAGGAACACATCAATACTCATCGGTAAGAGGGGCGGCAACTGTATGTAACTAAGATGATATGAACACATCAATACTGATCGGTAAGAGGGGCGGCAACTGTATGTAACTAAGATGATATGAACACATCAATACTGATCGGTAAGAGGGGCGGCAACTTTATGTAACTAAGATGAGAGGAACACATCAATACTGATCGGTAAGAGGGGCGGCAACTGTATGTAACTAAGATGAGAGGAACACATCAATACTGATCGGTAAGAGGGGCGGCAACTGTATGTAACTAAAATGAGAGGAATACATCAATACTGATCGGTGAGAGGGTCGGCAACTGTATGTAACTAAGATGAGAGGAACACATCAATACTGATCGGTGAGAGGGGCGGCAACTGTATGTAACTAAGATGAGAGGAACACATCAATACTGATCGGTAAGAGGGGCGGCAACTGTATGTAACTAAGATGAGAGGAACACACCACTACTGATCGGTGAGAGGGGCGGCAACTGTATGTAACTAAGATGATAGGAACACATCAATACTGATCGGTAAGAGGGTCGGCAACTGTATGTAACTAAGATGAGATGAACACATCAATACTGATCGGTAAGAGGGGCGGCAACTATATGTAACTAAGATGAGAGGAACACCTCAATACTGATCGGTAAGAGGGGCGGCAACTGTATGTAACTAAGATGAGAGGAACACATCAATACTGATCGGTAAGAGGGGCGGCAACTATATGTAACTAAGATGAGAGGAACACACCAATACTGATCGGTAAGAGGGGCGGCAACCCTATGTAACTAAGATGAGAGGAACACATCAATACTGATCGGTAAGAGGGGCGGCAACTATATGTAACTAAGATGAGAGGAACACATCAATACTGATCGGTAAGAGGGGCGGCAACCCTATGTAACTAAGATGAGAGGAACACATCAATACTGATCGGTAAGAGGGGCGGCAACCCTATGTAACTAAGATGATAGGAACACATCAATACTGATCGGTAAGAGGGCGGCAACTGTATGTAACTAAGATGAGATGAACACATCAATACTGATCGGTAAGAGGGTCGGCAACTGTGTGTAACTAAGATGAGATGAACACATCAATACTGATCGGTAAGAGGGGCGGCAACTCTATGTAACTAAGATGAGAGGAACACATCAATACTGATCGGTAAGAGGGGCGGCAACTGTATGTAACTAAGATGAGAGGAACACATCAATACTGCTCGGTGAGAGGGGCGGCAACTGTATGTAACTAAGATGAGAGGAACACATCAATACTGATCGGTGAGAGGGGCGGCAACTGTATGTAACTAAGATGAGAGGAACACATCAATACTGATCGGTCAGAGGGGCGGCAACTGTATGTAACTAAGATGAGAGGAACACATCAATACTGATCGGTAAGAGGGGCGGCAACTGTATGTAACTAAGATGATAGGAACACATCAATACTGATCGGTAAGAGGGGCGGCAACTGTATGTAACTAAGATGAGAGGAACACATCAATACTGATCGGTAAGAGGCGCGGCAACTGTATGTAACTAAGATGAGAGGAACACATCAATACTGATCGGTAAGAGGCGCGGCATCTGTATGTAACTAAGATGAGAGGAACACATCAATACTGATCGGTAAGAGGCGCGGCAACTGTATGTAACTACGGACTAATCACGAAGTCACAATGGCGAAACCGAAGTTGGGCAAATCTGAACCGTTCTGAGGGCAATCAATGTCAAAGTCAAAGTCAAGATTGCTATTGCATGGAGTACTGTACACTAAATCTGGCCATTTATGTGACCATCTCATTTTGCACTCAACATAATATATGCAATAAATGAATGAATTTGAGCACTGATTAGTGCAAAAATATAGTCGTGTGTAACCCGTTACCCAACAAAACGGCCAAAACCGGTCAAATAAAGCTTAAACATCCTAAAATATCTTCGGTCTGTCTCAATAGAACCATACAAATATGGATATCATTGGAACCGGCTCCTTTACCACATTGTGATAGTTACAGTTATGCCCTGTGCCAATGCATTCTCTTATATATGCGAGTCGACCATAGGTCGCCTCGCATATATAAGAGAATGCATTGGCCTAAACAAATCTTTTTTTAACACTTTTTACCATTTTGTCTTACATTCTTTAACAATTTTATAATTTTTAATGTGTTAAGCCAATGCATTCTCTTATATATGCGAGGCGACCTATGGTCGACTCGCATATATAAGAGAATGCATTGGCACAGGGCCCTTCTGTCGGGCAAAGGGTTAATGAACATTGCAAATAAAATGGTAATTATAATGAAACTGAATATATGACTCTTATATTTATATATAGATAAAACACTTGTAATAACATGATGCAATGCGGTACATATATAATGGCATGACGTATTACTATGTACACATAAGTTAGGACACCTAAAACCATATGTATATGATAATGAATGTTTAACCACTTCCGTGCAGGATGAACGAGTTAAACCCTCAAAGTATAACCGAACCGTTCCAATGTCACAACCATAGCTGTTGATTCTTTGCTGAGTATTCAAAATAATGTTATCGATTATAGTATAACTAGCAGGTTAGCCCGCCACTGGCGGCATTCGTCCCATGACTTTGTTCGAAAAAGCAATTGCAACAGGTTCCGAGACACTTGTCCTGCATTTGCACCAAATTTCGTCGAAATCAGCAAATTTTACCCCATTTGACCTTAAATTGACAATTTTGTAGGTCAAGGTCAGGTCGTGGTCATGATTTGACCCGTCCAAAACACTCCCCGGACAAAAGTACAGAAATCCGCCAGTTTTACCCCATTTGACCTTGAATTGACCAGTTTGAAGGTCAATGTCACGTCGGGGTAACGATTTGACCCGTCCGTGACACTTTCGGGACAAAAGTACCCATAGGTAGCAAGTTTGGGCTCAATCGGTTGACCCGTCCCGAGTTTACCATTTTGCTTCCATAGAATTTTCATGGGACGAATGTCAACAAGATGACTTTAATCACATTTTTAGAGAAATTTTGGGAGTAGCGTTCTCAGCAAGAATACAACTTGATTGGAAATGAATAACTGCCATAAAATGTACATGATCTGAACTGCGCTCCTCGTGAGACATTTCGTTCTCGAGCGGGTGAAGGATTTCCCATTAAAATCGATTTATGTCGATAAAACTCTTATTTTTCAATATTTTAATCTGAGACTTTGTATGTCTGCGTGTAATACTTATATATTCTTAAAATGACAGAGTCCAACACGTAATTATGTTTTAGATGAAAGAAATTAAAATTATTCGATGCTAAATTTTAACACGGGATTTCCCATTAAAATCGATTTATGTCGATAAAACTCTTATTTTTCAAAATTTTAAGCTGAGACTTGGTGTGTCTGTGTGTAATACTTACATATTCTTAAAATGACAGAGTTATGGTTTGATGAAAGAAATTAAATTTGTTCGATGCTAAATTTCGAGCGATAACGTTGCGTTGAATTGTAAACAAACTCTCTTTTATAGCGACGCATCATATACAAACGCTCATTAAATTATCACGTGATTAACCCCCGAGTGCCGTTTTGTGTGATTGGTGGTGGAGAATGAGTGCTCAGGGCTTCTCCAAAACGCCGCGACGACGATTCGCGTGGGTTTTTACCCTTAGATGGGAAGTGTGAGCTGAATCGAGCCAGCCGTTTTCGATTCTATAGAGGACAAATATACACACATATATATATATATACACATATATTTACGTAGTTCTCAAAATATATAGTAGACAAGTATTGGTTATCGATTATAGTTTTACAAGTATTGGTTATCGATTATAGTATTACATGTATTGATTATCGATTATAGTATTACAAGTATTGGTTATCGATTATAGTATTACAAGTATTGGTTATCGATTATAGTATTGCAATTATTGCTTATCGATTATAGTATTACAAGTATTGGTTATCGATTATATTATTACAAGTATTGGTTATCGATTATAGTATTACAAGTATTGGTTATCGATTATAGTATTACAATTATTGCTTATCGATTATAGTATTACAAGTATTGCTTATCGATAATAGTATTACAAGTATTGGTTTTTACTTTCGAGATATTTCGTCCAACTCTCTTTGATTGTGTTCAATTATCTGGTCGAAAAATGGCTCCCGTGAACTTTGGAGGGTCAATGATATGCACAAGTTCAAAGAGCCATGACCTCTGCGTGTAAAATATGATATTAATAGTCTTGTCACATGACGGGTTGCGATCCAAAATATTCCTAATAATAATCGCTTTTGAGTTGTTCGCGGTATCGAAATAGATCGATAATACCTGCACTATCTTTCTACGTTCATTAGACATGTATGTCCGAGAGAGACACCTCGTCACAACAAATGTACGGGCCCATTACCTGTTCTGGTTAAAGCACAGAGCCCACGTGCAGCTATGCAAGTGAGTCTGGGGTAAATGGGGGGGGGTCTGTATCAACCAGCATAATTACGTCAGTCTCACCCAATCACACCATAACCTGGAAAACGATGTATCCTATCAGGCGATTGTTGGAATGCCTTTACAGTGGTAGATTCGTCACATTGCTAACAAATATCGCTTAAACATTGTCTGTCATACTGTCCCACTGCATGGTTTCAATGCAGAACTTATGTTTAGCCACGCATAGCTACCTCTTGTTGGTGGTAATATATATATTCCCCCAATTACCCCATACTCACTTGCAAAGCTGTGGAGTCTGTATTTTAACCAGAACTGGCCCAATGCATAATATGCGCTTTGTTTTATCGGAATGTTTGAATCGGAAACGGACTGTCCGGAGATGGTATATTGATTTGTCTTAACCTGAACTACATTTCCATTTTGTACACGACCGCTGAATAAAAAAATCAACCGGCACAAACGAAGTGATCCCCCATTTGTGGGCCGTATACGTGTAAAACACGTAATTTCAGCGCTATATCGAGAAAGTTGTTCGTAATTATCCAGCGTATATATGTTTTGAGATACCTCTTACCATACTATGACCACAAAATTGGGGAGTTCGAAAGAAACAGGTACAATTAGAAGAAAAAAAACACGTGGTAGTATCAGTATTATGTTATGCACATTTCAATTATGATTGCAATAGTTGTCGCATCGGTGTTCACTGTGTATACACTAAAGAGCAGAAGCGTGGCATGCAATGGTTTTGGTTGCGTTGTCAAACAGGCGGCAACGCGGTAATTATATCGACAGCTGTCCGTGTTCAATTCGCTCACGAGTTGTGTGACATCCTGGTGTGTGTAAAGTTATCGGTTTGTATGCACACTATATTAAACAGCTATGCATGCAATTGTGAAACCGGAGGTATCTATATCAGGTAGAAACAATTACTCTAGAGTGATCTCAGAATGAAACATGAAGGCAAACTGAATACAAACAAAATAGACACGTGTTGCAATGTAGTCAGTAGTCAAGTGCTTCAGTTGGAGTACACATACAGGAATTATCCCAGCGTGCTTTGTTGCATTCGCGGCTTGTGCAGTGTATACACGCTGGATTTATATGTAATGCCACAATTGTCTGTGCGACTAATCTCATAGTGTCACGTCGGACAGAGAACTGACATCACTAAACGGAAACACAATGCAGAAGTGCAGTCGTATGTCGAGTGCCACCAGACGTAAAGGAATTCTCCCAGCGTGTCTCTATGTATGAGAGCCAATTTGGAAGATCGCATAGGGCTGAAGAGGGCGTCGTATCGAGCGTACAGTCGCTCGGGAAGCCATGCATGTTTTATGCAAGTTCTCAGCGATGCCCGTATGTTCTTGTGTCTCGCCTCTCCATTATTGATCTTAATATTTCATGATTGACATGTCTTCACCAAAACGGTTCATTGTCACTGCAGGAGCCAGGTCGGCGATGCACACTGTATTGACGGGTCGTAGCATCAAACTAAACTTGTTTGTAAAGGTCACACGACATTATGCACAAGGTTGCCGTGTCCACGCTCCATGTGTGCTTCGTTCCATGAAGATCGATGACGTCGTACCGGCATCCTTTATGCCGTACTGTTTGTTCCTTCTGTGTGTGGACTACAGGTTCCACAACAGTAACTAAGTCCCCAATGCCGACAATTTACACGAGGTGTGTCAAGTTTACAACGAGACCACTTGTAGCACCACTCGACGCATCAATATGCGCGTATTTTGTATGCAACACATACATACAAACATTGGTAATCAGGGGGGTTATGATTTAGTCCCGGTCGTCTATACCGGGTGTGCCTCATCAGCTATGACACACATCTATTCACGCTGCCATATGAAAAGTTGGCCAGTGGCCGATAGTTTTTTTTTAGAAAATGGCCAGAACAAATTTAGTTTTGCCAAACTGTTGACCATAGCTTTGTTTACCTCAAAATAAAATAACCCAAATTAATATTGTAACGGGTGCGACTTGAGAATCAAATTTATAATATGAACAGAATGCCAACTGATTATGTGACACAGCTTAATGGGTAACACAATGCACTCACGGCAGTGCATTACCAAACTGTGTATTACAACAGTCATGATGATTAACACGAATTAGTCATGTGTATGTCATAAGGCTGAATGGTGGATAGTGGTATATTATCAAGTAACACTAGTGGGTTCAAAGATGTCTATAATTATTTGAATGTATGGACATAATAAAATACAAATATTCATTAATTGCGAGACCAGAAAATGAGGATTTAATTTGGACAAAACAAATTATAATTGGCCAAAAAATTGGCCAACATGTTTTTGGTCAAGTGGTCCTGCTAGTATGCTATGGTGCGGGTGGTCCTGCTGAATTGCTATGATGCTGATGGTACGGCTGAATTGCTGTGATGCGGGTAGGGACAACTGACGCCGTTACGAACAAGGACAGTTATTCTTTCTAAAGTTGTCATTTTCGCGGTGTTTGGATAATCCGAGCGATTTGAGAAAAAAACCAGTGTTGAAAAATATAATAATACATGAACTGGTGTTTCCAACACGACGTGAATAACTATCTTGATTACAGTCAATTTTCAACAACTAACACAACCATTATTAAACATATTGCGCAATCAATATATTTTTGAACAATTGACACACATTAAGGCTTTTCTTGTATATGTTCAGACCATCGGACCACCGCGAAAAATCAAATTAAAAAAAACATTGCGGTACTTTTTGTTAACAGCATCAGTTTGCCCCTAACAACATTACAGCAATTCAGCAGGACCCAACCGCATCATAGCACATTAGCAGGACCACTCGACCAGGGTTGTGTATATCGATTTCATTCATAGCTAATAACTCCCAATGTGAGTGGATTATATGGGCAACCATGCATTGGAATGCACGATTTGCATGATGCTGGTTACGTTAACTTTAAACACATAATTATTGTGATTTATCACAGTATCAATGATTGGGGTACACGTTTCAGCAAGTTACATAATACATTTCTCTCTATACATGGGTGGATAGAAATATTTTGAACAGGATGACTCGTTACAATCGTGGTGTGTCGCTTAGACTGAAACACAATAAGAATATATGATGAGAATGTGTATGGTGAGAGTGCGTATGGTGATATTGTGTATGGTGGGAGTGTATGATGAGAGTAAGTATGGTGATTTTGTGTTTGGTGAGATTGTGTATGGTGAGAGTGCATGGTGAGAGTATATATGGTGATAGTGTGTATGGTGAGGTGTGTAAGGTGATATTGTGCATGGTGAGGTGTGTATGATGAGAGTGTGTATGGTGATACTGTGTATGGTGATGTGTACATTGTGAGAGTGTGTATGGCGATAATGTGTATGGTGATGTGTGTAAGGTTATATTGTGTATGGTGAGGCGTGTATGATGAGAGTGTGTATGGTGATATTCTTTATGGTGAGGTGTGTATGGTCAGAGTGTGTATGGTCAAGTATCCCGTTATGTCCTAATTAACAGCCGCCTCTCTGGACACATATGATATGATATTGGGCCCGTGCGCCTAATATGTATGTTGCTATTATATTTTAATGTATAAATTATCGACAAATAATCATGATTAAACCGTTGTTAAAACTGTAGGACTGGACAATGAGAAATAATTGTGTCTTTAATTGAACGGTTTCGTCAGACACTCCCCAAATCGATTTGATCCAGTTTGATATTCGGAAATTATGTGTGTCCAGTTTAGAGTAAGGTATTTGTCTTTGCTTGTCATACAATGGACAATTAACAAATGAAGGCATGCTACTTTCCAATGCGAATAAGCGATGATGCAGGTGTGTGATGTTTATTTTACTATGATGTTGGTCGGTACTGATAATTGTATGTGTTGTTGGTTGGCACTGATAATGTTCTATGTTGTTGGTGGTCCCTACTAACTCCATGTGGTATCGATGCGTCCTGCTCATTGCGCTATGCTGTTGTTGTGCAATGTATCGTTATATGTTCTAAAAATATCGGTTTGTCCTACCAGTGTCATAGAACATCAGCACGACCCACCATCACCATAGCTATTCAGCAGGACCACTTAGACATATATGTTGACCATGGACTATTACATGCAACCTGTTCTCCGGAAAATAAGCTCATACTTATTAATTGTAACTCAAAAATTACAAATAAGCCCATATCAGCATTATTTTAATCTGAATTACGCTCTATATCAACTTAAATCGGCTTACCATATGTACGAGAATTATAATGTGTTTTCACTGTGGCCCGCGCCATAACACATAATATTGGATATAAGTCCACTATATATATGATCATTTCAGAATAAATAAGTCCAATATGAACCTATGGTAATATTTTGGTCCAATATGAGCCTATGGTAATACTTTGGTCCAATATGATCCTATGGTAATACTTTGGTCCAATATGAGCCTATGGTAATACTTTGGTCCAATATGAACCTATGGTAATACTTTGGTCCAATATGAACCTATGGTAATACTTTGGTCCAATATGAACCTGGTTATACGGTGATATGTCAGTATGTGAGCTAAATGCGACCATAGCCATTACATTATTCTGTTGTGATGCATCATGTCCGTCTCGGACCCGTCGTGTTTCTGTCAGATTGGTTATATTGTCTGAAATGCCCGCCGTTTCGATGACGACAACTCGTCAATCCTTATCGTGTATTATTGAGAACTATTGCTTTTATGCAGACAGTTCTTAATGTGCCTGAGTCTGAAACAGAGGTCACCGCATTGAGTCACCGCCCACGATGTCCGCCTTAAAACGTAGGCCTACACCGCACCCAACACACTGCACATGATATATGTAACTGCGAACTGACCACGTGGGGTAAACAATTTAACATAGACGTCTTGGACCCGCCGTGTTCCTGTCAGATTGACATATTGCCTGATATGCCTGTCGACTCCATTACGACACCTCGTAAATCCATACCGTGTTTTACTGAGAACTATTTCTTACACTCAGACGGTTACAACTGATAGTGAGTTATGATTGGCGCTACTGATGTGGACCCCCGGAGTTGGGAAATGAAATTGACTTAGTTGCGTTCAAAGGTGATCACTTGTGGTGTTGTAAACTGTCAAACAAATTTCCGTTATTTAGTCAACAGTACGTACTATATTGGGTTAACACCCTTCGGATTAAACCGGGATACTCAATGTGAAATATCCTAACGTCGTGTGATCATAATTACATGATATACAATGTGCGTTCGCAACTCCACCAGTCATTATGGTATGTAGCAACTATCATGTCCGGTAGCAGGTGGGCCACACGCGCACAACATATCCGTACATAATTAGACCAGTCCTAACACCAGGGTGTAACAATTAACGTTCTAGGGAGCAGGTGGGTCACAGGCACTGATTCGCGCACGACCACTACCTCCAAGTCTAAAGAGCCATGACTCTCTTGCCACGGCTGGCCTATATTTTAATTATTGTGCGGAATTGGTTGTTTTTGGAAAAAAAAGGGTGGGGGGGGCTATGCCCGGGATTACCGAAATGCCCACTATGTGGTGGGCCGACAGGTATTGGTCCGATGGGCCCCTTCCTTAACCTTTCATAGTATTTCCTTTAATAACAAAATTCAAAAAGAGGCATTTGTTGTTTTACATAATTTGTTTGTCTGTTGCTTCTCTCAAGAAGATGGGGTGACATAGATGTTGTTTGTCTTTGTTGTTGTCGCATCACAGTCTTGTCTTTGTTAAAATCTGCCTGTTCGTGTTCACATTCGTTTTACCCAAATCGTCTTACCGTTTAAATATATTGTGTGCTCGTTATTGTCAGACCGTAGAACATTCAGTCCACATCAGGTGTCAAATTCTGCCCCGCTCGGATTAAGCGCTAATATTTGTCGCATTTTAGCTGTCTACGCCATGTGTGTCCGCTGTATATACTGTAGCTCCTACATAACGCGTTTCTGAAACATGCCACCTAGCGGCTATATGGTGCCTTTAGTCCAAGGTACTCGATAGATGACTGCATCCTTATATTGCGTGTTCTTAGCTCCTTGATAAAGCCATTCGGAACCATGCCACTGAACGTCTAATGACCGTATTCAGTATCAGGCTACAAACTTCTCCCCGTATATCTAAAGCAATATATGCTGTGACACTTAACTCCCACATAAAGCCATTCAGAGCCATCTCACCGACGGCCTGCATAGAGCCTTCTACCCATGGTAATCGGTAGCTGTAGACAACCTTCTGGCACTTAGATCCAACAAAAAGCCCTATGAACCATGTCGCTGATCGCCAGATTACCGTATATACTCGGTACCTGACTACAGTATAATCCCAGTATGTCTATAACAGTGTGCACATGGTAACCGGTGCAGGTAACTGACTACACCATTGTGCACCGTGGTACTTCGCTCCCGGATAAAGCGTTCCCTACGTCAAGCTAATTCTAATCATGCCACTGAGCGTCTGACTAGCGTATTCGGTAACTGACTAAGGTATATTCAAGTCTGTCTATAGCCTTGTGCACATGGTAACCGATGCGGGTATCTGACCACTTCGCTCCCGGATAAAGCGTTCCCTACGTCAAGCTAATTCGAATCATGCCACTGAGCGTCTGACTAGCGTATTCGGTAACTGACTAAGGTATATTCACAGTCTGTCTATAGCCTTGTGCACATGGTAACCGATGCGGGTATCTGACTACTTCGCCCCCTGATAAAGCGTTTCCTACGTCAAGCTCTTTCGAATCATGCCACGGGGCGCCTGACTGGCGTATTCGGTAACTGACTAAGGTATATTCCCAGTCTGTCTATAGCCTTGTGCACATGGTAACCGATGCGGGTATCTGACCACTTCGCTCCCGGATAAAGCGTTTCCTACGTCAAGCTCTTTCGAATCATGCCACGGGGCGCCTGACTAGCGTATTCGGTAACTGACTAAGGTATATTCCCAGTCTGTCTATAGCCTTGTGCACATGGTAACTGATGTGGGTATCTGACCACTTCGCTCCTGGATAAAGCGTTTCCTACGTCAAGCTCTTTCGAATCATGCCACGGGGCGCCTGACTGGCGTATTCGAGTCATGCCACGGGGCGCCTGACTGGCGTATTCGGTAACTGACTACACGGTATTCTCCGTCTATATACAAACTTCTGCCGGCGACGCTGTAGTCCCTAGATAAATCCTCCCGAACTGTTTTACGGATCTGCTTCCTGGAGCCTGCTGTTCTTGCATGATATTCGATAGCTGACTTACAGTCGTCTGTTCCGTTGGCCTTATATGCAGCTCCCCCATAAAGCCTATCAGAACGATGTCACCGGACGCATGGTTATCCGTAATCCGTACCAGACTATATTGTGTATATACTGAGCTCCAGCCTAGAGCCTTCTGCCAGCGGGAATCGGCAACTGACTGCGAAATACTCTCCGCCCGCCTACAGCCTTCTGGTACATGGTAATTAGCTCATAGGAGAGCCCTTTATGGACCATAACTAAGTCAATGGTCCATTGTACATAATATAAATAGACTTTCCAAAACAATACACATTTAAAAACATTAACACAAATAATTTGTGTATATTATATAATTATATGCCATGTTCATCAGATAACACTTTGGCATAAAACACACAAATGATATTTTAACAACTGTCTCCACAGTTCTTAATAATTAATATCCTCTATCAATACGATAGTTTTACTGGACTAGTGTTGTACTACTATTAGTGTATATATATTGGGGTGCTCATCACTTAAAGGAGGGAAATCCACAACAAGCGAGACACTTAGCTCCCGAGTGAAGCTTTTCTGAACTCCATACCTGACCACAATGTACTTTGCGTGGCTGCCTGCAGTAATCTGGCCTGTGGTGCTTAGCTTCTGGTTAAAGCCTTTCTGAACCATATCACTTAGCGACTGACACGGGCGAGTATTTATCGGTTTCTTTGAGATGACAGCGATTACCGTCGCACCTGATTATACGGCTCGCGATAACTCCGTTCGGATCAATATCCCGGATGTATCACTCGGAGTTATCCCCCGCTGAAAACCCAATTAATTAGTTTGCCTTTTGAAGACAATATTACGCATGGTAGGTGCCGCGATTAATGAGTTTTGTCTAGTCCTATTTCCGTAAGCTGCGACGGACCTCATCTCGCGGACAGCGAGATCGCCACGAGATCGAGACTGTTTCCATGTCCCGTCGGGAGATGTGTCTTGTTTCATTTGATTAGTAGCGATTCATTCGCGGAAATTATGACGAATATAAATGGATTCGGGACCCGTAGTGTGGCCCCGCCGTCCGCTAAGCTCATACGACTTTGTCAACTTATTCCGCGTGCAGCCTGGATCTTACCTTCGCCTTTCTTCGTTAAGGTTTAAGGTAGGTACATGGTTGAGTGACACTGCTGAATTGATGACGTTAAGCTAAAGTAACGTTATTTTGTTTAAAGTTGCTTCTCCGTGATTGGCTGATACGAGCAAAGTTAGGAAAAACCACCATGTGTATAAAACATTCAAAGACAATTATATTGTGATTTGTGTTAATCATGGCTGTATTTGTGCTTGTAGAGTGTTATTTGTTTTAATAATATATGTGTTCGTTGTCGCAGACCGACCATGTATACTGTGATTTGTTTTAATAATGGCTGTGTTGGTTGTTGCAGACCGGCCATACGTGAGATTGCTATCCAAGTCGCTTTGCAAATACCAGAACCACTGTTATTAACATATTTTAAAGTGTGTATGTTCTTGACCGTTTGATTGGATTTTTCCAATAGCAAATATACGTTAGGAAATATAACGTACTATTTCTTAGCGGCTACATTTTGCCTTACTAGGATCATAGAAATACAGCTGGACCACCCGCACCACGATAAATTGGCAAACTCACTTGACCAGTATGGTTATGGAATTGGATATCCGTAACATATACAACTTTAACAAATAATATAAAGAAGTTAGTTATCATATGGTTATATAAGGGTTCGCGCTGCTGTTTGTCAAATTTGGCAAATGCAAAACTAACTCACATAAATTTTTAGAAATAATATTTTCATTAGACAAATATTTTAGCAAGTCACTTTCAAATTCCCCGAGAAGGTTGAATAATATTTGTCAGCCGGTACCATCCATTTCAGGAAATTCTTACATCCATGTTATTATATAATATGCTGAGGACAAACTAACATATCTAGCAAGATGTAATTAAGCTGATACCATTATTACCGACGGTAATATGTATTACTAGCAGGTATTGTGGTGGTGTTTACATATACAATTATCCGTGTGTCGAATTGACATTCTGATGAAGCCGTCATTCTGAAATTTCGCTGTTAGATTTATGGTTTATTGTTCTGTGATAAACCAAGGTATAAATATGAGAATATGAATAGAAATGTTCCATACATTACGAATAACAGCATATGAAAATACAACCATATAAATCAAGTAAAGCATGCAACATACATGTATTTAATGTTCGAGGTGTAAATTGTACTTATTGCGTTGTTGTCAGAATAGATATACAATGTGTTGCCAGTAATTTGTTTGTATGCTTTTAAGTGTTAACACGAATAACATGTCGTATTGTAAGTTAATCTGAGCCTGGAGTGTGTCTATCGCTGTTCTAAATAATTTAATATGGATATATATGTAGCGGCCCGTTTCTGGCCATCCGCGTTGGTTGTATATGGTCGAGTTAGTTTCGTTGGGGAAAACAATAATACACACAAATGTGCACGGGCTGCACAATTCACGATACATGTGGATGCGTTCAGAATCATTATGCTGGCTTATAAGTCATGTCAAGCCAAATTGTTTATTCACATAAACAACGCACACATGTTGAAACATAACTAATACAAACATCTATGAGCGTCGTCCGTGCAAGTCGGAAATGTACATGCAAGTTTAAATTTAATGTCCAACAAATGCATGGCATGTGTAGTTGCATCACCGATGTCTCATATCAGTTCCGATAGTTTTATTATTATACAAAAATACTATAATTAAATTTAGATATGTCAGTGCTCTGATCGATATACGCAATATACAAACTAGTATTAATCAGATACCTCACAATGCACTGCTGTGAATTCATAGTCAAATAAGGTACACAGCTTATCAATCAAAATAGCATCAGGGCACCATTGTGACCTGCACTATGGGTATGCAGATGTGCGCGTTGTCACGACATACATAGTTTCACTTTTCTCCACCCAACTTCCAGTTTTGAAATAAACTGCTGCGAACGACAAAACACACATCATGGTCGGTTTTAATTGGATAGTTGATGTCGGTTCAAACCCGGTGTTAACTTGGAAACTTAAACCTTCCTGTACTTATAGCAACTGTACACACCACGTACATACAGTGTAGGAAATTCATTCCTTTGGAATTGACCATTTGCAATTAAAATTAATTGCTACCGAATACAGTCATACTTAAAACACATGTTATATTGAATTACGTATATATATGCGTGATGGCAGTGGTCAGTCCCGATAATGGACTGAACTCTGCATAGTCGTTTGTGCGAATCGGTCCCATGTATGTAGCTCTTATAACCAGGTCGTGTTTAGTCGGAATCATGACCACAAGCAACTCCATGTTAGAAAGCAGGTGCAACCGCCCACCGCCCCCATAATTCTTGTTAATTGTTGTATTTATTTGTATATACTAGTGTTTTCGAAATTAACAAAACGAATACAAAAATATGTAACAAATTAAAAAAATTCTATAAACGTCCAATGTCCGATTCATTTAATAGTTTCGAAATTTAAAACAGTTTAACACAAAGTAAAAAAAACTGTTAAACCCTTTCATGCTTCGATTTATTTTACTGAGAACCAAGTCGTATATGCAATGGATGGTGGTGAATAAACCGTATATGAAATGACTGCTGGTGATTGAACCATATATGAGATGACTGTTGGTGAATGAACCATATATGAGATGACTGTTGGTGAATGAATCGTATATGGAATGACTGCTGGTAAATGAACCGTATATGAAATGACTGCTGGTGAATGAAATTAACCCAGTTCGACACAATATAAGGAAAATATCCTTACGTTTCGATTGTCTCACCTTAGAATATTCCTATACACACCATTAGCGCAGTTATATACCGACATTAGATGTGGTTCACTTGATAGTTTTGATTAACGAGCCAGTTGTCTTTTTAAATGATAAATATGTGCTGATCTCAAGGAAAACACGTCGCATATGTCGGCTCGCTTGACATTGATAACAATGGTAATTGAATTAATATTGGGGACATTGTTGGTCTTTCGGGAAGATAATACATTACGTATCATGACGTGTATATTGTCATCATTGTATATTGTAAATACAGAGGATAAATCCACCTGTATTTGTATATAAACACAATTATTTTAGATTGTCCGATAGTATATAATATAAGTATAGTTATACTTTGATGTGTTCCCGGATCTAAGAGAAACGTTCTTTACCCAGTGATTATAACTGCTCTGGTTAATTGTATATGAGAAAGCAATATACGTGGTTGATATAAATAACAGTAGCATGCAAGTATCTCCAGTAACACACAAGCATGACTAACATTGTATAGTCGGCGATCGTCAAATCGGTATCATCATATAGTAACCAATAATATGATACATGTCATAGACAAGGGTATCATGATGTTTCATACCTTATTGGGCCACACGATACCCATACTCTTGGAAAAACTACTCGTGTCTAAGATAATCTTTATTACCTCCTTCTTGGGAGATAATATTTATAAATTATTACACTGGAGGCCATTTTTAATTTATGAAGGAGGAGGGCATTTTCGAAACTTAATCGGGTGCAACACGGCTACGTTCCAGTACGGAATTAGATCGCGATCTGACCCTATTCATTGAGCGGAACTTGGATTTACAGACAGCACGTGTCGGGCATCCAGACATTGCGATTGATTTCATGTTACCCTCGTTCATTGCATCGTAGATCCTACCTGCATTCACAGTGGGAGTCAATGTATACGTCCCGGTCCATAATTATTGATAACTTGCCAACAAGGGACCACAAGAACTTCCATGAAACATGGTAATGATGAATATATATGGTAGTGCTATACGAACAGAAAGTCGATATCACTTCTGGTATAATCGTATGACAGTCTCGCCATAGGTAGCGGGGAATGTCGAATGACCAACTTTATTTGTGATAACTGACGTCGGACATATTCAGTTTGGGTATTGTCAACAACCGATAGTTTCCTTTATGCTGAGACCGAAGATCGAATGCTGATACGAACAGCGTCCGCGATGAACCAAAAGTTACTGTTGCCAAATAATTTTCCAAATGAAAATATGTTTTGCCAATTGTTTTTAGAATTTGCCAAATGCTATCCCTGATAGTACCATTTTCTGCAACATTAAGTTTTATTTTTCGACACTCGCGGTTTGAATGACTTTTGATATCGACAGGAAATCAGTTAGTTAATAATTATACTCGCATCTCTATTGTGGTGTATCATACAACAGTAAACCAATCACGGACCAACACAATGATAGCAGGTTGCTTCGACAGAAGGGCACATCACAGGAGGAATAGCTATGTAAATACCACCACAATAAAGACGAGTAACCCCTCCATCCATCCATACTAATGATATCAGATTAACTGCATCTTAATAGAGGTGTTAACTTTTACTAAACCACAAAAACACAACTAATATAATACATGTTTTAGAGTTTCCTGAAATGAATGGTGATTGACCACTATTTGTCAACTGTCTTGAGGAATTAAAAAGTGACTTGCCAAAACTGTTGCCAAATGAAAATATTTTTTGCCAAATATGAATTATTTTTGCCATTGGCAAATTTGGCAAGTGGCAGCGCGAACCCTGGATACGAAGTCAACACGGAATTATAAGTATCGGCCGATGTCCAATAAACGAAGTAATAGTAACGTTATCAATTAGATCAACTAAATGGTAATGCCATTAATGTCCATGGCAGTGTTTGTTGAGCAGTGTAAACTTAACGGACATGAGATAGTGTTTATACGAAATCACCAAATTTACATCACATATATTATACGATATTGGCGAAGTGTAACTGTCTGTATTACAGCGCACGCCATATGTCCAAGTAGATATTCACGATGCCAATTCAAATTACAGGGTAGTGCACATTGCATCGACTCATTCACTCACTTGCATTACTCAGTGAATGTGGCCATGTTATTGCCCAATGTCCAGAGCGTCCACTGTCATCACTAGGTCATGCCGATCTGTCAACTTTATCACCACTGGTCAAGTTGGAATAAGAATGGAAGTATCAGAAATAATATGCATTATGTTAGTATTTCAATCCAACATTCTAGTTTTCCATAAAAATACTTAACAAATGGTGTGTGATATATAGTGCGTGGCGTCGAACGGTTACAGTTATGCAAATAATATTGTAACAGTCAAAATGGTAGTGTTGGTATATGTGTAATTAGTGCAATGATATAGCAACATTAAAACAAATATTGACATTAAATATTGTAAAGGGGCAAATAATCGAAAATGCCAGCATAGTACTATTGAGACTAAACTATTTGAACTTACTTCGCGATTGGCAATGTGTATTGACAAATAAATTTAACAGTTATATTTACATAACACTGGTTTTAACATGTGACATTTTGTTATTGGTGCTCTTTTGATAATTAATATAACAAAACAGTTTATATATTTGGAGGGTTGGACCTTACTAGAGGACTAATTGTTAAATAACTAATGAAGTGAGTTAATGTTGCCCACCAAGGGTGTTAGGTATAACCCGCAGGCTAGTTCTGGAACAACAAAAGTGAGTAAAATTTACTACGATACAGCCACCTAATATGTTGAGAAAACCACCACTTAAATGGAGAAAAATATACAACAAAAAAGGTTAAATATATCGCCACATTCGAATGGACATAAAAGTCCCCTTTCCAAAAAGGAGCACGTTACCACAAAGAGTGAGATCGTAATATATCCATCCGTGATGGGTATGAGTCCCCAGCCAAAGTCGTGTATTGACCTCTTTTGAGTTTATAGTGTACGAAATTCCTGGTTGGATCTTAGCACACTGCCACAGTGTTTTGTTGTTAACATGCATTGTATACACTGTGGACATATGTGCATTAGCATACCTCCATCGCGCGGATGTTGCTGTTTTACCAATAAATCATTATCTTATAGTGCTTACAGTATGCTGAGGTGACTCGCTGTTCCAGAGACACAGCATACATGTTGAATATCGCACTGTGCACTGCGTTACGGAACAATGAGGGATATTAAATGCCAGTGACACTTTATTCGATTGCACTGTCAGCATGATGTCCATCCAGTTGTCGATACCGTGTGCTGTGTTGGTATCATGTCGTTAACCCACTCTGTACTAAATACGAGTAGTTACCTTAACTTACCTGGAAGCAAAGTTCGATATGGTAAAATTTGTCAATTTCACTAAATTTACTGAGGCACGAGTTAATTTTTCATTACGTGTGCGACGCAGATTCGAATGATAAGGTTATAATTTGCGCATGAACTATAAATCGTGCGCAATGACCTCCTAATGCATTAAATAAAATCAAATGCACGCGAAAATAATATTGCACCATCCTTGATTATTCACGGAAGAACACATATTATTCAATACGCGTTGTCCAAAACAGGGTTGTCTTCATCATTTATCACTCCGAAATGAAATTGTCTATACATGTATGTAGATTGTTTGTGAATAATATACTGTAATAACCATCGAGACCAACATGTACACACATATGGCTGATGTTCCAATGAGGAAGGGCGTGACTACAGGGAGGGGTGTCACGAAAAGTATGTTCAGCTACTATGTTCAGCTACTATGTTCATATGTCGTTTGTTTATATTACTCTCTGAACGTTTTCCACCAATGCATATGAATAATTCTGCTAGTAATGTGTTTCTGTCTGTCGTCTGCTTTTAGATAGATATATCTTTATTTGCACAATAATATTAATATACAATACATTAACAAAATAGGGAACAAAAGTATATTATTGTACAGGAGCAGCATGACCTAACTGGCCGTCTTCCTGCTGCCCCTTAATGATAAGTGAAATATGATGACGTATTTACAATTTATCACAGACTATTTGGTATTTGGATGGTATTTGGATGGCCGGTTGGTGCCTACTTTAATATTTTATGTATTCATTGTAATCAAGATTGGGTTGAATTTTGAACAATGCTGTACTATAATAGAGATTTTGGACAAGTTTAAGAGATTGTAACAAAACTAGTGAGGTTGTTGCGACAGTCCTGTGTCACATTCGCGGACAACACCGTGCATGTGACACAGGGCTATCTAGGATATTCAGGGGTGCATAATAATATGAGTTTATTAATCGGACACCACTCCAAATGAATACTAGAGTGGCCGATGTATATTTTCATAACTGAGAGGGATAATGAATTCAGTATAGAAAGAGTTAACAAGTTACACACTAAAGCATAATGGGTGAATAGTTATTCCATGCTATCCCGGGAAATGTTCAGATAATAAGCTCGACAAACGAACATAGCACTTCTTCAAACGTTCTTCAAAAGTAATTCTTCAAACAGCTCCGTATTTCGTCAATAGCATCAACCATAACCTGTCGTACCGCGTGTTATTGAGATTTACTATCAATCGCTATATTATCGTGAATCCAGATTAAGGATAGTTCGTTTGCATATGGGCTGATAATCCGCACATTGGCAATACGATTTTCGTTGCATATATAGAATGTTCGTGGTGATTATTATGTGAGTCATGTTGTGTCTCGGTGGTGATTAGTATGTGTGTTATGTTGTGTCTCGGTGGTGATTAGTATGTGTGTTATGGTGTGTCTCGGTGATTCGTATATCGTGTGGTTTGGATAAAACGGCCACCACAATGTTGATAACACATCATCGTAGCTCTCGCTAGTCATCGCCACTCAATCTGTCGGCCACCGTGATTTACTCTCCAATAAACGTGGACTGTGATGTTGTCGCACACTCTTAACAATATGTACGTCAACACACTGCCCCGGCTGACTAACAAGAGACTACAAGAAAACCAATGTCAGAAATGGTAACGCGCTCAATATCATATATTATATACCCATGTTTGTAATTATAAATTGTTTATTGCTAACCTCCTCAATTTTGAAAAAGTTGAAATATAAGACTTACAAATTATCTTTTTCATGTCTGTTATTTGTTATTGACATAGGTTGTCCCAAACCAAAAATCAACACTATTGACATAATAATGTAAAGGACAATAAACGAAATTGAAATGTCCGACTACACCTTTTACCGGACTCGGCCTCCTGGTCGGGCAGTTCGACATTTAAATCCGTCCCAAAATTTCTAAATTCTATGAATAAAACCCCCAGCGTAAATTCCAGCGCCCAGGCGATACAAGAATGTATACATTAGTATACACGCGGCGCGCGTAATAATGGAGCTTACATACATATTCATTAGTTCTAGGATACAAGTCGTCAAACTAACTATAGTTTTAAGGCGCTGTCGATATGCAATACTAAAACAGAGATCGAGAACCTGAATGTGAAAAGTTAACTATATAATCATTACTGTTACTGTCATATGATATTGTCAATTAATGCGTAAATAGTTCAATGATATACCAACATTAAAAACATATATTGATATTAAACATTATAAAGGGGCAAATAATTGATAATGTTATCATAATACTATTCAGACTAAACTGTTTTAACTTACTTCGCGATGTGCAATGTGGGTTGACAAATAAATGTGACATTTATATTTACATACCACTGGTTCCAATATGCGGAAATTTGTTAATAAGCAATATAACAGAACAGTTTACCGATTTGGAGGGTTGGTCCTTACTAGAGAACTAGTTATTAAACCAAGAATGCAATGAGTTAACCCTTTACCCAACAGAACAGCCATGTGCCAATGCATTCTCTTATAGATGCGAGTCGACCATAGGTCGCCTCGCATGTATACGAGAATGCATTGGCTTAACACATTAAAAATTATAAAAATTTGCATTGTCTTATATAATTATGCGAGGCGACCTATGGTCGACTCGCATATATAAGAGAATGCATTGGCACAGGGCATAACTGTAACTATCACAATGTGGTCAAGGAGCCGGTTCCAATGATATCCATATTTGTATGGTTCTATGGAGACAGACCGAAGATATTTTAGGCTGTTGAAGCTTTATTTGGCCGGTTTTGGCCGGTTTGTTGGGTAAAGGGTTAATGTTGCCCACCAATGGTGTTAGGTATAACCCACAAGCTAGTTATGAAACAACCGAAGAGGATTAAATTTACAGCCACCTGATATATTGAGAAAATCACCACGTTAATGGGGTAACATCTCCAACCCAAAACGGTTAAATATATTGCCAAATACGACGACTGACGCACAAAATGGTGACTTTCTTGAATAACGCGTACCAAGGAAGACCCTGTGCCAATGCATGCTCGTATGTATGCGAGTTGACCATATGTCGCCACGCATATATAAGATAATGCATTGGCTTACCAATATTTTTTTTTATCAGTTTTCATCATTTTTTCGAAACGCAATGTGACATGAGCTTAGCATGGCATATACAACTACAATCAAAAACATTTGGGCATCTTTTTAAGTCATTGGGACTAATTTCCCAAAAAAATATAAATTCTACTTTTGGCATAAAATAAAATCTTGTTTTTGCGGGGTATGTTCTAAAACTATTTTCAAAATTCCATTAAACCGCTCTAGGGTCCAGCTTCCACCTCGAAATTCATGTCATCAGAACGAGGAGCAAATTGTCTGCGATAAATTGGGACCTTGGTCATCATCACATGTAGCCTCTAATCTTCTTTAATATGCCTACAACAGACAACCTCCCCTTTCTTGTGACATCATTAAAAACATGTATCTACCACCTTTGTTATGTGGGTAAATCATATGACGGATAGGTTGTAAGCCATTATATCGTTCACTGTACATACTATGTTGACAAGCGGAAAGTTTGTATGATCCGTCGGCCAGTGATCCATCCTGACTTGTTATTGGTATTCCGGAGGGCTAGGTGTGATTTTCGTTGACCAGGTCAGATGTGTCACAGTGTCAGGTAATCACTTGCCTGCATGTATTGGTTAACCTACAAAGACCTGCTCAGTTTCTGATTGGCAGAACATATATGCTAATATAAAAATGGTGACCTGGCTCGAGGGCAACATTGCAGATTGTCTCCCCGAGGAACAAATGTCTCCCGAGGCGGAGCCGATGGTTACATTGGTTCCAGAGGGAGACTATCCGCAATGCTGCCATCGAGCCAGGTCACCATTGTTTTTATTATACCGAAAATCCATGTCAGCAGTTCTGAAAATTTAAAAATAAAGAGGAAATTCTATAAAATTATTTAATTTCTTTTGATTTGACACCGGCATCCATGATGTTTACTTTGAAGAATGCGGAAGTCGTCTGAATCGTGACGATTTGGGGTTTCCGGTTTGAATGTCACGGTCAAAATACGTCATAAAATTTCCTTCGGGTGCTTCCGTGAACATGTTCGGGCTCTTTCGTTCGGAGCGGTAACCATTGCAAAAAATGGTGACCGGCAATGTTTCATGGGCGGGAAACATTGCAAATTGTAAAATCACACCCTATGGGAAAGTAACATACGCTTTTAATAGAATATAGAATAGAATATAATTTATTAGCAAGAACATCCATATATAAGGACAGGTTGCTGAGAATACATAATGAATAAACAATCAAATAGCAAACATGGCGAAAAGTAGTACTAACGCGTTCAAATAATAATACAAATGAAACTGATCAATCGCATCGCGGCAATCTACGACGTAATGATTGATTAATTGATTACAGTTGTGCTGCGACTGTAAACACAATATCACAGTTACTGCCGGAGGCCATTGGTATCCAATAACCGTAAGCCAATTAGATGTCATTGCAAAAATCAGATATCAATGCAAAGAATATCCGGATCAGATTACATACATCTGCACAAATTTCGGGACATTCATTGGTCATAATCACTTTAAATTTCTCTAGTGGGCAAAGTTGATCAAAATGGTGGTGTCCAGATCTAATCATCGATACTAAATCATTCCTAAGACCCGCATAAAGCGAGCAGTCCATCAGAAAGTGAAATTCATCTTCTATAGAGCCAAGTTTACAAAATAAACATATTCTTTTCTCTGCATATATGAGGTATAATAATATTTATTGTATTTACAAAATGTGGAAATGTCTCATGCCGACCACATGACCCAGCATGCCGTTAATGCCCATAAATATATCCCATTACATCCATCGTGACCTAATCGGAAGTGTACTCCAGTTCGATCCGACACGCTGATAAACTTTATATTTTGAAATGTGTATGTGTATGGAACGAAAAATCCAAATTGGATTTATTTCAATTAAAATTATAAATGTAATCCGCATTACATATCGATCACCTTACATCCATCGTGACTAATACACGTCATTTGTGTGATCCAATACCAACCATACTACAGTGATTATACCCAGCATCATCTCCTCCCGTTCCATGTAAGTCCGGTCAGCATATATGTCATCTCATCGATATATACACCATCGTCTCCTCCCCTTTCATGTCGGTCCGGTCAGCATGCATGTCATTCCAACAATATACATAGTATCGATTCCCTAAAAGTACTTCGATCAATCTGAAAGTATGCCCCTTTCCATGCTGGCAAACTATAAACCAACCAGGTGATCGCGAGCGCTAGGCCACCAAAGCCTTAATATTCGGGTGTATTCAAGTTCTCTTGAGCGCGCGATCTATCTCGACGGGCGTATTTGAATCCTGTTTCGCGCGGGATATAAACACTGTATCGAAGGTGTATTTGAATCATATTTGGCGTGTGATATAAGCACTCGACGGGTGTACTTATTTGAAACCTGTTTCGCGCGTGATATAAACATTCGAAGGTGTATTCGAATCCTGTTTCGCGCGTAATCTACACTCCACGGATGTATATTCAATTCCTGTTTCGCGCGTGATATAAACACTCGACGGGTGTATTTGAATCCTGTTTCGCGCGTGATATAAACACTCGACGGGTGTATTTGAATCCTGTTTCGCGCGTGATATAAACACTCGACAGGTGTATTCGAATCCTGTATCGCGCGTAATATACACTCCACGGATGTATATTCAATTCCTGTTTCGCGCGTGATATAAACATTCGAAGGTGTATTCGAATCCTGTATCGCGCGTAATATACACTCCACGGATGTATATTCAATTCCTGTTTCGCGCGTGATATAAACATTCGAAGGTGTATTCGAATCCTGTTTCGCGCGTAATATACACTCCACGGATGTATATTCAATTCCTGTTTCGCGCGTGATATAAACATTCGAAGGTGTATTCGAATCCTGTTTCGCGCGTAATATACACTCCACGGATGTATATTCAATTCCTGTTTCGCGCGTGATATAAACATTCGAAGGTGTATTCGAATCCTGTTTCGCGCGTAATATACACTCCACGGATGTATATTCAATTCCTGTTTCGCGCGTGATATAAACATTCGAAGGTGTATTCAATTCCTGTTTCGCGCGTGATATAATCACTCGACGGGTGCATTCGAATCATAGTTCGTGGGCAATCGTGGCCGATGTGCACTCGACGCGTTTATTCAATCCGGGTTTGCGTGTGTTTACACCGTAATGGAATTGTTTTAGTTTAAACCTAGTTAGTTGCCTAATTTTATCAAACATGGTATATATTACAACAATGTTATACACTATAGACAGTGGGGTTGAATGTCAATACGTAGTGCTGGTCTCACTTGTGAGTACCCCTCTCGGATTTGTTATTTACACTGAAACATAAATAATGAGCGGTGGCAAATAAACAATCATGGCTATCAAAACAAGTTTAATATACGTTTGTACATATCACCGATCACCCCTACCCGAGTCAATCATGGCTATCAAAACAAGTTGAACATAAGTCTGTATATATCACCGGTCACCCTCCCCGAGTCAGTATGTGCATTTGTATGCGTTGAGCATCGTATTTGTTGACAGGTTGCATTCTCAATCCTAGGTTTCGCGGAGTGTTAATTGACGGAAGCCCTTCAACCTGACGTCACGTCGTTCCTGTGTCAGTCACTTGTGTTCGCATCGACAACGTCCGCATAATCTACATCCATAATGTAATATAGGGAACTTCATTTACACTGAGATGCTGCGAATCTGGTGTCAGTGTATGCAAATAAGATAACTCACATGACAATAGCATAGAGGCACACACGTGTACAACCGCTGAATATAATACGCAGAGTGTGTTATTGTAACCAATAGGAAACCCAACATACGTTTCGTAATAATGCAGTATATAGCTTGCGTAAATACAGTATGTGTACTGGCACGAAAATCTTGTTATTCTGCTGTTATGAATGGCACAACATTAATACAATTAACAGAATTATTCGAATGGTGTTTACCTTTACTTAAGGTGCAATGTATTACAAGGAAACATGATACCCAACACACGGAAGGGTGTGGGGCTTTCTTGTTAAATTGTTTAAACTTCCTGATTGATTAGGAAATTGCTTATACAGCAGGGTGCTTGTCTGCAATTAGCGGTGGGTAAAACATGACACAACCTGTGGACTAAATTGTGGTTGGGCACATCCCTCCGTACTTACACATGTCAGGGTGTCTTGCAAATGTCTGAACCTAACACTGTTTATTTATATTTCCAGGCGAAGAACAAGATAATCATGCTGAAGGTCATACGCCATCTGAACGAATCGAAGCGAAAAACACAAGCAGAAACTGCGAAGCAGAAACTCACGCTCACAAAAAAGGTCAGTCGATTTCCCTTAAGCCGCAACCTTAACCCTTCCATCGAGTACATTATTAGACCCAATTATTATCGGCAATTCCCTTCGTGTACTAGAAGCTGAAGTAATAAACCCGGGAGTCTCTGACCACTTAGGTGTATGTGTGTCACTAGCTTATGATTATTCACAAGTAACTTCGTTCCAGAGAGTAGTATGGAACTACTCCAGAGCAAATTTTGAAAGAGCCAACGAAATACTCGGTAACACAAACTGGGATGATCTCCTTAAGTGCCTCGACACCGATTCAGCTACCATACTTTTCCAAAATAAATTTATGTCAGCAATGAACGATACAATTCCCCAATCCACTGTTACGGTTCGACCCAAGGATAAAATCTGGTTTAACTCAGAAATCCGAAGAGAAATTCGCAAACGCGAAAGGCTACGTACCAAAGCCATAACAAATAATAATCACAACACATGGCAAAAATATAAGCAATGTCGAAATAAAGTAAATAACATGAACAAGTTCGCGATATCGAAATTTGATGAAAAATTGGAAGACCGCATGAAAGAATCATCATCTCCCCGCGAATTCTGGCAACTAATGAATTACCTACTATGTAAAAAGAAAACAACGAATGTTCCACCCCTATACTGCTCGAATGCCCATATAAATACCATAAACGTAAATGGAACCGTGTACGCGACTGATGATCTTGACAAGGCTAACATATTAAACCAGAGCTTCGTTTCTAACTCATCAATAAACGACTCAAACCACAGTTTACCTGTGTTCAATTCTCGTTGTAACAACACGATGGAGGACTTTGAGTTCACCGAAGATGAAATAATTTTGGCAATTAAATCACTTAAATTAAACAAAGCCCATGGCTACGATGGAATTAGTGCAAACATGCTCCTAGCTACCGCAGAATCAATTGCTCGTCCATTAGTTTTAATCTTCAGAAAATCTCTTGATAGCATGACATTTCCATCTGTATGGAAAAATGCTAATGTTGTCCCCATCTTTAAAAAAGACGACCCCGCTGATAGCAAGAACTATCGTCCTATTTCCCTTCTACCCTGTTTGGGAAAAATATTTGAGAAAGTTGTATTAAAACAGATCAGGGATTTCTTTAAAAAAACGAACTACTATTCTTATGTCAATCGGGTTTCATTCCAGGGCAAAGCACTTCTCATCAACTCATAGATCAATACAATCACCTGTGTCAATCTCTCGACAATGGACTGTATACATGTTCTATTTTTTGTGATATATCAAAGACATTCGAGAGAGTTTGGCACAGGGGACTAATACATAAACTTTCAAGTTATGGAGTTCGTGGTACATCTTTGAAATGGCTATAGGAGACTATTTAAATAACCGACAGCAGCGCGTATTAGTTAACAACAGCTTTTCTAGCTATGAGATCATCCCAGCGGGCGTACCACAAGGTTTTTCCTAGGCCCTTTTCTATTTTTGGTTTACATCAATGATTTAGCAGACATCTGTTCTGTTACGAGAATGTACGCTGACGACACTTGCATTACTAACGAGCACCACGCCCTAAATGAATTGGCCCAAACCATGAACAAGGATCTTGAAAACATATCAAGATCGTCAAACAATTGGCTAGTCAATTTTAATCCATCAAAAACGATGGGCATGTCGTACTCTTTGACTGGCACATCCGGCGATACTCCTAATTTAACCTTTAATAATGATACTATATCCTTTGTTGAGACACATAAACACATCGGTCTTGAACTCCAATCAAATATGTCATGGAACAATCATATCAATGCAAATATTAAAAGAATAGCCTGGCGTTTTTCACAACTAAGAAGATTTAAATACCAGCTCGATAGGAAGACCCTAGAAAACATATATAAAACGTATATTTTACCATTATACGATTATGCCGATGTAGTATGGGCAAATGCACCTAAATATCAAATGGATAAACTTGAACGGTTACACATTGATGCAGCCAGAATAGTCAGTGGACTCACACGATCAGTCTCTGATATAAACACAATGAAAGAAGTAGGCTGGCCCCCACGGAGGAGGAGGCGTGACTTACACAAATTACAAACTATGTACAACATTATCAATCGGAATGCCCCTATTTATCTCACAAACATATTACCACCCAGAATAGCTGACATATCAGAGTATGAATTCAGATATCCCGAAATGTTTTACACATATTTCAGTAACACTGAGAATTACAAAAAGTCATTTTTCCCTTCAACCATAAAAGCGTGGAATGACATGCCGTCCGTAATAACCGATGCCCCCACAATTTCATATTTCAAAACGTATCTTAGAATAATTGACCCCGTCACTAGACCCCCGATGTATTTCTACACGGGACGCAGGCAATGTAACGTACTTCACGCAAAATTACGGAACTATTGCAGTGATCTAAAGTCTGATAAATTCCAAAACTACATATCTGACAGCCCACGTTGCGCATGCGGCAACCAATGCGAATATGCATATCATTACCTTTTCATGTGTTCCCTGTACCAATCAGCACGAATAGAAATGTATCATTCGCTACACAGAGAAGGACTCAAATTAACACATATTAATGATTTACTTTCTGGCATCCAAAACATAGATATAAAACAAAATGTGAAATTGTTCAAAATAGTAGAACATTTTATTACGGAAACTAAACGTTTCTGACAAATGATATTAACTTAATTAATAAGTAGGACATAAATATGTTTATGTTCTAACTCGATTCGCTCGAACGAACATAAATGATTTAAAAAATAACAACGACTAATGAGATTATATAATGTTTATTAGGATAAACTCAGGTCTGCCGCAAACCGGCCTGAAATAACGGTTATGAAAAGTAACAATAACAGTATATGAATTACCATGCAACGGTCTCAGTCATGTTCGCAATGATAAGATATTTGAAATATGAAATGTTAGATGATAAACGATACGTCTCTGACCGAAAATGGCTGTCGCTTCATGGGTGGGAGGGGAGGGGCTTTAACCTGAGCGTAGAATGGCAAGACTATACTGTCTTGGCCATGCATGTGTATTCGGGTGATTGATTAGATCCGTGAATCATGCGATGAATAGTTTCAGAGCTGATACTCGCTGTACACTGATTGATCTGACCTGATCAATCTGACCGACGGAGCGTACATCTATAAACCCCTATCATGCCAAATCTCAATCGTGGTTGCACTTCATTAAATAAATTTATTGTTGTTTATTGCTTTTTTCGACCTGGTACTTGCTCGGCCATAACAATGTTTTAAATAAACACAATCGACGTTGGCACCCACACCATCTTACATCATCCTTTCCTAACGATCCGCAAGATCATCCTTCACCAGTCACCATTCTCTCACATTCCACACAGCTGTAAATAAGTTACTTATTGTGCCACTTTGTCAATTATGTAATTTTGTAACAATGTATACTGGAGAGGGGCTCATTAAGTTATGTAACTTGTGCCCCAATCCACTTTGTATTATTACAAATAAAATATGTTTAAAGTAAAAAAATGTTAACCCTTCCATGACTGTAACTCGTTGCATGAATATGACTATTGCGAAAACCCTTTGCCAATGCATTCTATTAGACATGATAGTACCGCATAGAGAGCCTCGCATATATTATAACATATATTGTCCTAATTATATTTAACGCCACCCTGTAAACCGGCCCATTATCTTACATATGCGAGGTTCCCTGTGGGAGAATACACTGTCGCAGTATATCTAATACTGAGCCAGTACAGCTTCCGTCATGAACCTCATGGCTAACATATGGGGCGCGTTTACAGGGTATCCGTATCTGTGTGTTTTCCTGTGCAACGGGAGGGCGTACAATTAGTGTATTAACCCATCAGATGTAATAGTTCACCCTTTTGAAGTTGTTGGGATTGTGAATGATTGCATTCAATAGTATACCGCTTCAGTTCACATTTGACCAGATTTGGGATTTAATATGACATGTGTTTCGATATAAATGGATCATTTGGTTGGTGTATATGTTGTTTTTCATACTGATGAAGTCGTTGCAAGTAACGGCATGCTCGAAGTAATTTGGTGCTACTATTGATGGGCGTAACGACATCAGCTCCCCGTGATGAGTCAGTTGCTTTGTGCATGGTTCGCGCTACCACTTGCCAAATTTGCCAATGGCGATTTGGCAAAAGTTTTGGCAAGTCACGTTTTAATTCCTCAAGAAAGTTGAACAATATTGGTCAATCAATACGATTCATCTCATGAAACTCTCACAATATTATGATATTAGTGGTGTTGTATACGGTCTAGGACAAGTTAACACCGTTTTAAGATGCAGTTAATCAGATATAATTAGTATTGATTGGTAAGGGATTACCCATATTTAGTGTGATGGTGTTGTTTACATAGCTAATACCTTGTAATGTGTGTGCCCTTCTGATGAAGCAACCAGTCTACAATTTTATTGTTCGGTGATTGGTTAAGTGTTCATAATAAACCACAAAATAAGACTCATTGTTGCAGAAAATTTGCCAAATGAAAATATTTGTTGCCAAATTATTTTAGAATTTGCCAAATGCTATCCATATGCATGATAGCATTTGGCATATTCTAAAATAATTTGGCAAAACATATTTTCATTTGGCAAATTATTTGGCAAACGTAAATTTTGGTCCAGCGCGGACCCTGCCTTTGTGCGTCTGATTCCTAGTGCCGTCAATAATCTTACCACGGAAGGAAATGTGGGATCATCTTCCATTCCCCGTTGATTGTACTGATAGGGTTTATTGTATAGTGGTAAGCACGACGTATATGTATTGATAGGGTTTATTGTATAGTGGTAAGCACGACGTATATGTATTGATAGGGTTTATTGTATAGTGGTAAGCACGACGTATATGTATTGATAGGGTTTATTGTATAGTGGTAAGCATGATGTATATGAGAGATAGGGTTTATTGTATAGTGGTAAGCAGGATGTATATGAGAGATATACAATATGATGAATACGAGCGTACACACATAATTAACAAGATCATAACTTAATTGTTGATGATTGGTTGTACTCATTGTACAACACAGGTATGAGTAGAAGAGTAGAATAACACAGTAACAATGGTGCGATATACGCTATAGTGAACGTTCAATTCAATTCTTTAATCTCATTTAACCAATAGACATGGCATCTGAGATACATACATTTAAATACAAATAGATGACACAATCACATTTAACATAATTATATTATAGTATATGTAATATTAAAGTATTGATTGAAGGCACATCCACCCGAAACTTATGTCATGAAACCTTTAAGTGTGGTTGAGAATCTCCCCTATTCGGCAGTACTGTGCATATTGCAACGTTGTTGATATGGGATCATTGGACATAATAACAAAAATAGAAACAAATCATTGAATACAAAAATAAAGACTAAGCCAGGGTGGATGTACCCTTTACTATATACAGACTATCTATTTATTTGATACACTCTCGTCATTCACACATGACTACTGTCATAGTGACATGCTATGCATATACATACATGTATAAATGTTGACTTGAGACGATGGAGCACATGAGCTACAGACATAAGTTTGAATTTGAAAACAAATATCGTATTGATAAAGTCTGGTATGTTTTAATCATCCTATAACTTGAAGTTGTGTGTGTATTCGAATGGTGATGTTTATGACAAAGCGTGGCTAGAAATAAACTGACAAAGACCTCGTTGCTAATAAGCCCCATCGCATCAAGTGCATGTCCACATCAAGTAAATCCTGCGTACTCAGTGATGATCAGGCGATCCCTGTCAAAAATCGTGCTCAAGTCGTACAGATAACATGGATACCATGATACCTCATACCTTATATGGACACATGACACCAGCATTCTGGAAATAACTACCCGTTCGAGAGAGAGGGAACTTCACTTTACCATGAACCTTGCTTCCACCAACATCCATTAAAACGTATACATAGCGCTTACCGACAGAGACTTTAAAATATAAAGTATCAACCATTCTGGACTCTACATTGTTTCCGTACACGGCCAACCGTACATTCACCAAATGACAACGGGACGGAAACCACGAAATGTGCACCTCTTGCATACAACGCAAGCTTGGAAGTTACCATAACAATACGAAATTATAAGTAGACATAATTTATGTGTACAGTTTAGTATCCCCAGCCGACCCCTAGGGTCTATTCCTGCTGGTGACACACCAGTGTTGATCAAGGTACCGGGTCACTTCTGTATGTTAATTGCCCTTGATATTGGTCTCTGTTATCTGGTGTCTTGTCTATCCAGATTTACTGTCTCAATTAACATCACACGTTGCTTCCTGTCGACCGACGATGATTGAATTTGCGCTTCCCGTCGACGCTGTCTATTAGCCGCTGTACGCCGTGTTTGTTCTGAAATTCGCCGGTCATTAAGTCTGTAGAGATCACATTGTGATTCAGACCCTCTCAGCTGAGTGTGAAATCACTCTCAGCGATTGCTAATGGAGGTCCTGTGGACTATCTCTCTGCTGTACGGAGTTCGGACTATGCTGGCTGCGAGCTTCTACGTAGTGTCTGTTTTCATCTTAATGCATGATTCCTTGAGCGACGAAAAACGTCCAGCAGTTATTCTTCGAGGAGTTTTTTTCCGCGATGCACATTAAATGTATTGCCTCGTGCTCCTTTGAAAAAACACACATTTTTTGCAATCACCTTGACCTGTACATATGACGTTGACATTTCAAAGAGGTGAACCTCGTTTCAAAAGTTAGACAACAATAAACATAATTATATTTGAGACAATTAAAATAATTCTCGCCGTACACGCAATTTATTACCTAGTTTCCATAATCAGTTAAAATCACCCGTCGTTGCCATCGAAACAGAAATGCTGCTATTTCTCCCAAGTATTGTTCTCTAAGATTTGAGTGTGTTGCATATATTGACTTACTCTATATGGTCACATTTGCCATTTGTGTAGCAATTATTTCCGGGTTCAACCCTAATCCGCCTGTACTATTACAGGAAACCCAATGATCAACATCCGCGCGTGGTTGAATTCACACGCCATCTTGTAATGTCTCATGACCCTCTCCATTATGTAATATCCACTGTCACATAATTATGTCTTAATTATACAGTATACTTTATTTCCAGTTGTCATATTCATGTTAAAACTTGTAAAACAAAAACAAAACTTTATTGCAAGTGCTCTTCTCCAGAAATGGAGCTACTGATATAAACATATATATAGGCGGCGAACGACTTACAACGAACTGAACCTAAACGAAAGTCGAATTGTTTAAACCAGAAACTCGGATCGTGAGAACAGATGATTTGTTGACGTGTATGTGGAACATGTGTGGTAAATAGTTGCTGTCATACCAACAAGTACGATGTTTCAAATTTAAAACCAGTGACTGTGAGGACATCACTTTTTAACACATTAAATCTTTCTACGCTAAATACTCAGTTAAAAGAAGTAATCCCTCAGGAAATGTTCCATTAAAATGCTCAACAAACGACATAGGTCATAAGTCATTGCTTGAACTCATTAAGCATATACAGGGTTAAATACGGCTATGCTCGTATACGAACTCCACGAACCATTAGACAGATGTGGAGGCACACTTGTCAACATATCAAAATTGATCGCTCCGACACAACAAGATGTCAACGAGCATCGCAATTGTTAGCGGCCCACTCTAATATATCTTTATTATCCTCCATATATGGAGATTCATATATAAATGTTTATATTATTAGAACAAACACAATTTGGTACATAACACAGTGTATAACACAAATTAAGATTACAAACATATCTACAACACATGTCTCAATATGTATGATGAACCAACTACACAGGCACATATACACACATTCATGCACTACAAAAGGTAGACATTCCATTCTACAGCCATATCGTACGTACATACAGAGAAATAGCATACTCCGAGACGACCAAGCCGGAGTTGGACCAATTCAGGGATCTCTCTCTCTGGAAGACCCACAAACGCCAATGCCTTTGTGCAGTCTTACCGACTCGGAGCCGACATAGCTCATAAGTCATTGTTTGAACTCATTAAGTATAGAAGGGGTTAAATACGGCTATGTTCGTGTTCGAACTCCACGAACCATTAGACAGATATGGAGTCACACTTGTCAACATATCAAAATTGATCGCTCCGACACAACAAGATGTCAACGAGCATCGCAATTGATAGGGGCCCACTCTAATAAACGACGTTGATTCCTTTATGACCGGCGTAATTAATTTCCATTTGGTATTCGTCCTGTCTATTTAGAAACATCGTATAAGACCACTGGGTTGTTCTGTACCAAGAGACACGTGGAAATGCGCGAACAACCACCGAGACATCCAATCCATATCAATCTAAACGATTACGGCTCAAGACATAGAAAAGTCCGTAAATGGAAATTAAAATGGAAAACACGGTCGGTATCCTCAAGAACATTCGGATGACATGCGGACTAACGGTTGTCGTGCGAACTAACGGATGTCATGCAAATTGACGGATATCGTGCGAACTAACGGAGGTCGCGATAACTATAGAGTGTCATGGGAACACACGCATGAGTGTACAGCGAACTAACGGCTATGTTGCAAACTGACGGGTGTCGTGTGAATTACAACATATAATTATATATGTGCAGACTGACATATGTGGTTTTAATTTAACATGTACATGTATACCTATATCGCCTAACAATATGGCCGACAATTATGCTGTGTTGGCTATCATTCGCGCCTGCTCTATACATCGTGTGTGTGGCAATGCGACGGTATTAAACACTATAGTAGTGCTCGTGTTCTGAAGTACATGTATACATCGTATGATTGTGTGGAAATGTGATGGTATTAGCAACAATATTAGTGGTCGTGTTCTGAACTATACATCGTGTGTTTGTTTGGCAATGTGGTGGTATTAGAAACAATATTAGTGGTCGTGTTCTGAACTATATATCGTGTGTTTGTTGTAAGCCATTACGTATTTCATTATATTAAAGTCGACACATGGACAGGCATTATAAGTCGACACATGGACAGGCATTATAAGTCGACACATGGACAGGCAGTATAAGTCGACACATGGACAGGCATTATAAGTCGACACATGGACAGGCATTACAAGTCGACACATGTACAGGCATTATAAGTCGACCCATGGACAGGCATTATAAGTCGACACATGGCCATGCATTATAAGTCGACACATGGACAGGCATTATAAGTCGAGACACGGACAAGCATTATATCAAAGTCGACACATGGACAGGCATTATAAGTCGACACATGGACAGGCATAATAAGTCGACACACGGACAGGCATTATAAGTCGACACATGGACAGGCATTATAAGTCGACATATGGACAGGCATTATAAGTCGACACATGGACAGGCATTATAAGTCGACACATGGACAGGCATTATAAGTCGACACATGGACAGGCATTATAAGTCGACACATGGACAGGCATTATAAGTCGACACATGGACAGGCATTATAAGTCGACACATGGACAGGCATTATAAGTCGACACATGGACAAGCATTATATCAAAGTCGACACATGGACAGGCATTATAAGTCGACACATGGACAGGCATTATAATTCGACACATGGACATGCATTATAAGTCGACACATGGACAGGCATTTTAAGTCGACACACGGACAAGCATTATATCAAAGTCGACACATGGACAGGCATTATAAGTCGACACATGGACAGGCATAATAAGTCGACACACGGACAGGCATTATAAGTCGACACATGGACAGGCATTATAAGTCGACATATGGACAGGCATTATAAGTCGACACATGAACAGGCATTATAAGGCGACACATGGACAGGCATTATAAGTCGACACATGAACAGGCATTATAAGTCGACACATGGACAGGCATTATAAGTCGACACATGGACAGGCATTATAAGTCGACACATGGACAGGCATTATAAGTCGACACATGGACAAGCATTATATCAAAGTCGACACATGGACAGGCATTATAAGTCGACATATGGACAAGCATTATATCAAATCGACACATGGACAGGCATTATAAGTCGACACATGGACAGGCATTATAAGTCGACACATGGACAGGCATTATAAGTCGACACATGGACAGGCATTATAAGTCGACACATGGACAGGCATTATAAGTCGACACATGGACAGGCATTATAAGTCGACACACGGACAGGCATTATAAGTCGACACACGGACAGGCATTATAAGTCGACACATGGACATGCATTATAAGTCGACACACGGACAAGCATTATATCAAAGTCGACACATGGACAGGCATTATAAGTCGACACATGGACAGGCATAATAAGTCGACACACGGACAGGCATTATAAGTCGACACATGTACAGGCATTATAAGTCGACATATGGACAGGCATTATAAGTCGACACATGGACAGGCATTATAAGTCGACACATGGACTGGCATTATAGGTCGACACATGGACAGGCATTATAAGTCGACACATGGACAGGCATTATAAGTTGACACATGGACAGGCATTTTAAGTCGACACATGGACATGCATTATAAGTCGACATATGGACAGGTATTATAAGTCGACACATGGACAGGCATTATATATCCTTCATTCTGACTCGCTACTGTCGTTCAGGAGACCTAGATGTAACCATGTCAGATGTGTTGCCTCGTTAGATTCACACTGAACTTTAATTGTTACACATAACATTATATGAGGTAGGATAGGATAGGATAATTTATTTACAATGCACATATGAATAGTACAATAAATTAACATATAACTAGATAATAATTCAGTATATTGCTGGGGGGGGGGGCATAGCCCTGCCGGACTGTCTTCCTGTTTCCCCCATAACAAATATCATTATACAAATAATGTATCAGATAGCGTGAGTATTATTTATATTCATATCCACGTACACGTACAGACTAATCGTATATATAACAAATAATATAAGACAAAATGTTCAGGACATTTTTTTTACAAAAAATGTTTATATGTTTGTGAGCCAATCGAGACGTGTGATCACTATATCTCTTTCTCTCTCCCCGGAAACGTTACGTTCTTGTCACATGTTCTAAAGTATGAGAAGTTTCTGCATGTCTTAGTTTCAAACGAAGATTGAGAGTATAGTATTCAGATTATAGAGAAGTTCTCATGAGGTTAACACATGTATGGTATTTTGAGGAGTCTGGGCCGTATAATAACGAGCTTAATATGTGTATGGTAGGTTTAAGGGGTCGGGGCCTGTTTTTTTCAAATCTCTACATTTCGTGCATACATTTTAAAGATTGCGTTTCTCTTCCATTAGCTTTCTTCTATACTGTATTTATGTGGGGTATTATTAATACATGGCTATCGATATTGAACCCCGAAGCCACCACAATATCATGCGGCCTCGATGTATATGTGGTTTGCATATGTTCTCGCATCAATTCGTATCAATACTAATGACTCAGTAGTATTGGTCCATGGATCAGGCATCAAACTCAGCAGTATTTGTGGAAATTGCCAGCTGAAAGGGTAAGTACACCGAAGTGTTGGTTTTAATGAAGTTTGAGAGTGTCCCTTTACCACACCTTGGTATGTCAATCGACCATCGACCAGCCAGCTAAACTGGCATGGAGTTTCGTCAGCCACATACACTGTAGTCGCCGCTCAATCCAACCAGCCACACCCTTCTCTGAATAGCGGCATTGAACTAATAACACAATGGGAGCAGTCCCGACTTACAACAATAAGAGGTCATAATACTTTATTTCTATTGCTGCCCAGCGACAAGAGCGATATCTCGTCGGTTCAATTACAAGTGGTTACTCATTAAAATAGTAATCAGGAGCAGAATATCCAAAGTGTGATATTTACTGCCCCACTCATCCTGATTGCATGCTTTGTTATAGCACGCAACGAAATAACTTCAGACTATAACCGATAGAATGCAGATACATATCGCGAAGCGCACTCACCACAGATAAGGTCAGACTCCCCATAGAAACTCAAATAATCAACGCCGATGGTAATAAACAAATCACGTGACCAATTTGTTGGAATGAAATATCGTTGCGTCATCAAACATTGAAGAAATGATAGCCACATAAAAGTTTAGTATGGTCATTGCCTTTTCTGTTGTTGAAATCTCATTTGTTCGCTCCGCCAACATCAATAGGATCAGAAGCGCTGTAATCCTTTTCAGGAACACGATTGTCTGTGATTAAACCGGTCTTACCCGGATAATGCCTGTCGAGTGCACCGCATCTAGTGGCTCCGAGCAACTGAATTTATAACAATCCCCTTATGAATACATTTTCACAATACCCACTGATGTGTGAACATCGCACATCGACATTTTCAATTTCCGAAGAACGACTCACCTACTATTGAGAAGTGTTTAGTCTTTTAATTACGTGTTGTGTACGTTAATGTGCCAGCTGTGTTCACAAACGAATTATACATTCAACTTCGTTTTCTGCAAAAACGCCCGTTCTAATCGAGGATAAAGGTCGGAAGTTTGTTGAAGTTACTTTTTGTGTGAAATGTTGACGTCAATCAACTGAATGGTTATATTTCATTTGTCGTTCTCTAACTGATACAAAACAGTTTTGAAACTGAGCCAAGCTCGTGTGAACATTCGTAAAGATTCTACATCCATTGCTAACATAACAAACGATGGCTCTTCTAAAACAATTTGCAGGTATTTATCAATATTGTTTTCTCTCTCCGAAGGATTCTGGTGCGAGCAGTGACCTGACCGACACAGATGCGAGCCAGGAGTACATTCCTCCGAGCAGACTATCACAACAGTCTCTGCACTTCATCATCCTTCATTACTCGCCATTTAAAGCCGTGTGGGATTGGATTATACTTCTTCTCGTTTTATACACTGCCGTTTTCACACCTTATGCCGCCGCCTTTCTGCTCAACGAGGCGGAGACAACAATGAAGTTAAACATGGAGGCGGCCACACGTGATCAGGCCGATGCTAGTCAAGCGGATCCTTTGGTCATTGTTGATTTGATTGTTGACGTCATGTTCATAGCAGATATTCTCATTAATTTCCGGACTACATACGTGCATAATGGTGAAGTGATAAGCGACCAGAATCTAATCGCTAAAAACTATGTTAAAGGATGGTTCCTGATCGACGCGATTGCCGCCATTCCATTCGATTTGCTCCTGTTCGGTTCAGGCACAAGTGATGTAAGTATCAGTTAACTATATACCATCCAGATAGTGAATATGACTAGACTAGACTAGCAATGATCTCGAAATGTTGATTTGTGGGGACATGACAATCTGCGGGATGGGATGGGATATGGGACAAAACGACAATCTGCGGGACAGAATTTCAAATTGCGTGGGACTGCCGATATCTCGAGGAATACAGGGCGTAGGGGGGCTCATTTTGGTGTCTAACGAAAGGCCAACGTTCGCCCTATCCAAACATAGTAACCCCGCCACTAACCAAACACCAGAAGTTGCATTATTTGATCGACAACTGACTTAACATGGGGTGGAATTTGGGATAGCATGACAATCTGCGGGACAGGATTTTCAAATTGCGTGGGACGGCCGATAGCTCGAGGAATACAGCGCATAGAGGGCTACTGTTGGTGTCTAACGAAAGGTCCACATTCGCCCTATCCACACATATTAACCCCGCCACTGACCGGACACTGGAAGTTACATTATCCGGTCGACAACTGACCTAACATAAAATGCCACAAACACGAAAAACTGCTATCGACATTAATGTTTATAATTTAGATTTCTCGATGAATACACTAGCAATCAACAAGTTTTAGGTATCAAATAACGCAGTGGAATACTGTGCATTCGTTTGTACCTACAATATGGCTGTTTTAGTGCGAATATTGTAATGGCGAACACGCAAACACGCTCCAATAAAACAGCTAAAAATAGACTCGATGTTTACAATTACAGGATCGATTTCAGCCGGTATATTCAATATAATGGGGCGTATAGTATATCAAAATGTAGAATTAGACACAGGGAATGTATTTTTTTCCAAATGGGTCCACCAGGCGGTGAAATTGTTGCAGCAATTCGCTCCAAGATATTCTCACTTATTTGTATTTCAGTTGTGACTAAAAGCCCAGATGCCGGAGCCCAGCGACTAAAAGCCAAGTTACAAAATAGATCAACTGGTTTGAACGAATGAATATGTCAATGGTAAGACTATTCAAAAGAATATTCAAATCAAATAGTGTTTATAGACTTTAAAACTTATTTGTCCGCCATTCATATATGCGGTGAAGTTCTCATATTATCTGTCAGTAATACGCGGGGGAGGTTCTCATATCAACATATTATCTGCCGGTCATACACGGTGGAGGTTCATATTATCCGCCGGTCATACGCGAGGGAAGTTTTCTTATTATCCTCCAGTCATACGCGGGGGAGGTTCTGATATGAACATATTATTTGCCGGTCATATGCGGTGGAGGTTCATATCCACCGGTCATACGCGAGGGAGGTTCTCATATTATCCTCCGGTCATACGATGGGGAGGTTCTCATATGAACATATTAACCGCCGGTCATACGCGAGGGAGGTTCTCATATTATCCACCGGTTATACGCGAGGGAGGTTCTTATATTCGAGGGAGGTTCATATTATCCGCCGATCATACGCGAGGGAGGTTCTCATATTATCCTCCGGTCATACGTGGGGGAGGTTCTGATATGAACATATTATTCGCCGGTCATACGCGGTGGAGGTTCATATTATCCGCCGGTCATATGCGAGGGAGGTTCTCATATTATGCTCCGGTCATACGTGGGGGAGGTACTGATATGAACATATTATTCGCCGGTCATATGTGGTGGAGGTTCATATTATCCACCGGTCATACGCGGTGGAGGTTCTCATATGAACATATTATCCACAGGTCATACGCGGTGGAGGTTCATATTATCCGCCGGCATACGCGAGGGAAGTTCTCATATTATCCTCCGATCATATGTGGGGGAGGTTCTGATATGAACATATTATCCGCCTGTCATACGCGGTGGAGGTTCATATTATCCGCCGATCATACGCGAGGGAAGTTCTCATATTATCCTCCGGTCATACGTGGGGGAGGTTCTGATATGAACATATTATTCGCCGGTCATACGCGGTGGAGGTTCATATTATCCGCCGGTCATATGCGAGGGAGGTTCTCATATTATCCTCCGGTCATATGTGGGGGAGGTTCTGATATGAACATATTATTCGCCGGTCATACGTGGTGGAGGTTCATATTATCCACCGGTCATACACTGTGGAGGTTCTCATATGAACATATTATCCACAGGTCATACGCGGTGGAGGTTCATATTATCCGCCGGTCATACGCGAGGGAAGTTTTCTTATTATCCTCCAGTCATAAGCGGGGGAGGTTCTGATATGAACATATTATCTGCCGGTCATATGCGGTGGAGGTTCATATCCACCGGTCATACGCGAGGGAGGTTCTCATATTATTCTCCGGTCATACGTGGGGAAGGTTCTGATATGATCATATTATTCGCCGGTCATAAGCAGTGGAGGTTCATATTATCCACCGGTCATACGCGGTGGAAGTTCTCATATGAACATATTATCCGCCGGTCATACGCGGTGGAGGTTCATATTATCTGCCGGTCATACGCGAGGGAAGTTCTCATATTATCCTCCGATCATATGTGGGGGAGGTTCTGATATGAACATATTATCCGCTGGTCATACGCGGTGGAGGTTCATATTATCCGCAGGTCATACGCGAGGGAGGTTCTCATATTATCCTCCGATCATATGTGGGGGAGGTTCTGATATGAACATATTATCCGCCGGTCATACGCAGTGGAGGTTCTCATATGAACATATTATCCGCCGGTCATATGCGGTGGAGGTTCTCATATGAACATATTATCCGCCGGTCATACGCGGTGGAGGTTCACGTATGACCGGCGAATAATATGTTCATATCAGAACCTCCCCCACGTATGACCGGAGGATAATATGAGAACCTCCCTCGCATATGACCGGCGGATAATATGAACCTCCACCGCGTATGACCGGCGAATACTATGTTCATATCAGAACCTCCCCCACGTATGACCGGAGGATAATATGAGAACCTCCCTCGCGTATGACCGGCGGATAATATGAACCTCCACCGTGTATGACCGGCAGATAATATGTTCATATCAGAACCTCCCCCGTGTATTACTGACAGATAATATGAGAACTTCACCGCATATATGAATGGCGGACAAATAAGTTTTAATTTCACCGCCTGGTGGACCCATTTGGAAAAAAATACATTCCCTGTGTCTAATTCTACATTTTGATATACTATCACGTATGACCGGCGAATAATATGTTCATATCAGAACCTCCCCCACGTATGACCGGAGGATAATATGAGAACCTCCCTCGCATATGACCGGCGGATAATATGAACCTCCACCGCGTATGACCGGCGAATAATATGTTCATATCAGAAACTCCCCCACGTATGACCGGAGGATAATATGAGAACCTCCCTCGCGTATAACCGGTGGATAATATGAGAACCTCCCTCGAATATAAGAACCTCCCTCGCGTATAACCGGTGGATAATATGAGAACCTCCCTCGCGTATGACCGGCGGTTAATATGTTCATATGAGAACCTCTCCATCGTATGACCGGAGGATAATATGAGAACCTCCCTCGCGTATGACCGGTGGATATGAACCTCCACCGCATATGACCGGCAGATAATATGTTCATATCAGAACCTCACCCGCGTATGATTGGAGGATAATAAGAAAACTTCCCTCGCGTATGACCGGCGGATAATATGAACCTACACCGTGTATGATCGGCAGATAATATGTTCATATGAGAACCTCCCCCGCGTATTACTGGCAGATAATATGAGAAATTCACCGCATATATGAATGGCGGACAAATAAGTTTTAATGTCTATAAATACTATTTGATTTGAATATTCTTTTGAATAGTCTTACCATTGACATATTCATTCGTTCAAACCAGTTGATCTATTTTGTAACTTGGCTTTTAGTCGCTGGGCTCGGCATCTGGGGTTTTAGTCACAACTGAAATAAAAATAAGTGAGAATATCTTGGAGCGAATTTCTGCAACAATTTCACCGCCTGGTGGACCCATTTGGAAAAAAATACATTCCCTGTGTCTAATTCTACATTTTGATATACTATACGCCCCATTATATTGAATATACCGGCTGAAATCGATCCTGTAATTGTAAACATCGAGTCTATTTTTAGCTGTTTTATCGGAGCGTGTTTGCGTGTTCGCCATTACAATATTCGCACTAAAACAGCCATATTGTAGGTAAAAACGAATGCATAGTATTCCACTGCGTTATTTGATACCTAAAACTTGTTGTTTGCTAGTGTATTCATCGAGAAATCTAAATTCTAAACATTAATGTCGATAGCAGTTTTTCGTGTTTGTGGCATTTTATGTTAGGTCAGTTGTCGACCGGATAATGTAACTTCCAGTGTCCGGTCAGTGGCGGGGTTAATATTTGTGGATAGGGCGAATGTGGACCTTTCGTTAGACACCAAAAGTAGCCCTCTATGCGCTGTATTCCTCGAGCTATCGGCCGTCCCACGCAATTTGAAAATCCTGTCCCGCAGATTGTCATGCTATCCCAAATTCCACCCCATGTTAGGTCAGTTGTCGATCAAATAATGCAACTTCTGGTGTTTGGTTAGTGGCGGTGTTAATATGTTTGGATAGGGCGAACGTGGGCCTTTCGTTAGACACCAAAATGAGCCCCCTACGCCCTGTATTCCTCGAGATATCGGCAGTCCCACGCAATTTGAAATTCTGTCCCGCAGATTGTCGTTTTGTCCCATATCCCATCCCATCCCGCAGATTGTCATGTCCCGATTTGTGTAACAAAAATCTCGACCATTAGACATGACGTCACAGTCATAGTTTCTTATTTATATGTAACCATTTTAATGAAAAAAAACATAACTTTGTATTAGCTGTTTCCATTCTAAATTGAAATTGTTAAATATTATCGTGATATTTCTTATTCATAATAGTTCGGCATTGGTGGGCATTACCCCAAATTCGTTTTTGCAACCTGGCGAAACATTTTGGGCCGAAAAATATTGGGACGTGTTTCCAAGGCTGGTCTTAAAGGCACGTGAGGCCTTAGTTGTCGAAAATATTCATATTTGTTCCAATCACCGTAAACAGAAAAACATTAAAACGCATACAGTTTCGTCCATATATACCACGACCATCGCGTAAACAGCATGCTATCATACGGACCTACTATATTTTACCTAAGCAAGAGCCTGATTGTGTTACAGAAGACAGCACAATGCTACTGGCTAATCACACACAAATGGCATAAACGCTCTTTATTAGTTCCATATCAGGAATTCACCAACAAAGAACGCTCTTTATGTTTACCATCATAATATAAACAAACACCAGAAAAGTAACTTTTTATGCTTTTGTTTACATAACAATGGTCAAACATATGACAATAACATACTGTTTATGCTATATTTCTTATTTGTATACGGACAAAGTATGTCTACGTTTTAATGTTCTTTCTGTTTGTGGCGGTTTTTGACGGGTGGAAATATTTTCACAGGATACCCACCGCCAAGGCCAACCGTACCTTTAATGTGACTTGCCACTCTGCGGGGTCGGAACAATTCGGACATTTGGCAGACACAGTGAACGTCCTGTGTGAACCACAACCACATTTGGGTGGTAAAGTAAATAATGGGTCGAAATAAGAGGCAATTATTTTCTGATTGACGACTGAATTCCTAATTATAAACACATTCTTAGTCTACTCAATACCATTGACTATCATTGACTGATTGAGTATGTTGTTAACGTTACTCGGTATAATCACCATGCATATTGTGTAGGTCCGCTATATATAGAAGATATTACTTGGTTTGTTAGATATTAGACCGGATATCAGCTCGAGGTAATCTCATATCAGCCGCTGATATCAGGCCAATAATATCAAACCAACCAAGTAATATCCTATCTATTAATTAGATCGCTTATTAGTAACTGGAAACTCTTTCATATGAGTGACGTCACATAAATGGATAGCTACACGTTATAAAATAGCAGTGAAGTAGATTTTTGGCATGTCGTAAATCCATATTACTCGGATTGGAGATACCGCAAATCGATATTACTCGGTTTAAGAGCGGTATTAGCCTAGTTCGATGACTTTCTGTTATGGACGGAAATTTCATATCTAATTAATAAGCTTATATAGTTGTATTCGTTGGTGGCGTTCGGCACTGATATTATATCATTGTTGAGTCATATACTCTGTAATATCCTTATAAAGTATCTGTCATTTTGCAAATTATTAATATTAAAAACTTGAATGTTAAACCAGCTTAGCGTGACTGCGAAGTTGAAAAGTGTCGTTCTTAAATAACAGTGCGTAATAGTACAATTCAGTCACCTATGTTTATGACGTCACCTCTCACCTGGCGGCAGCTATTATACTTCTATAGTGTCTCGTAAACGATAAATCCGTACAAAATATAATGGCACAAAAATATCAAAATCAGCTTCTGAGTCGCATGTTGACGCACAGCTGATGAACTACAAATATTCTTTGTAGTACAGATTACACATCCCACATTAAGATGGAAATTAATTCTGCGTTAGTTTCACTTTAAGTTGGGACTAAGCCTTTTCGATCATACCTGATGTCTAAACTCCACGTGTGTCAGTCTCCATGTAATCCGATATTATAAATTCTTCGAACTTAGCTTTTGTATAACGAGCTACACCTAAGTACTATGTCCTTCCTCATTACTATGTCCTTCCTCATTACTATGTCCTTCCTCATTACTATGTCCTTCCTCATTACTATGTCCTTCCTCATTACTATGTCCTTCCTCATTCCTATGTCCTTCCTCATTACTATGTCCTTCCTCATTACTATGTCCTTCCTCATTACTATGTCCTTCCTCATTACTATGTCCTTCCTCATTACTATGTCCTTCCTCACTAATTACTATGTCCTTCCTCACTAATTACTATGTCCTTCCTCATTACACCTAATTACTATGTCCTTCCTCATTACTATGTCCTTCCTCATTACTATGTCCTTCCTCATTACTATGTCCTTCCTCATTACTATGTCATTCCTCATTACTATGTCCTTCCTCATTACTATGTCCTTCCTCATTAATATGTCCTTCCTCATTACTATGTCCTTCCTCATTACTATGTCCTTCCTAATTACTATGTCCTTCCTCATTACTATGTCCTTCCTCATTACTATGTCCTTCCTCATTACTATGTCCTTCCTCATTACTATGTCCTTCCTCATTACTATGTCCTTCCTCATTACTATGTCCTTCCTAATTACTATGTCCTTCCTCATTACTATGTCCTTCCTCATTACTATGTCCTTCCTAATTACTATGTCCTTCCTCATTACTATGTCCTTCCTCATTACTATGTCCTTCCTAATTACTATGTCCTTCCTCATTACTATGTCCTTCCTCATTACTATGACCTTCCTCATTACTATGTCCTTCCTCATTACTATGTCCGTCCTCATTACTATGTCCTTCCTCATTACTATGTCCTTCCTCGTTACTATGTCCTTCCTCATTACTATGTCCTTCCTCATTACTATGTCCTTCCTCATTACTATGTCCTTCCTCATTAATATGTCCTTCCTCATTACTATGTCCTTCCTCATTACTATGTCCTTCCTCATTACTATGTCCTTCCTCATTACTATGTCCTTCCTCATTAATATGTCCTTCCTCATTACTATGTCCTTCCTCATTACTATGTCCTTCCTCATTACTATGTCCTTCCTCATTACTATGTCCTTCCTCATTACTATGTCCTTCCTCATTACTATGTCCTTCCTCATTACTATGTCCTTCCTCATTACTATGTCCTTCCTCATTACTATGTCCTGCCTCACTAATTACTATGTCCTTCCTCATTACACCTAATTACTATGGCATTCCTCATTACTATGTCCTTTCTCATTACTATGTCCTTCCTCATTACTATGTCCTTCCTCATTACTATGTCCTTCCTCATTACTATGTCCTTCCTCATTACTATGTCCTTCCTCATTACTATGTCCTTCCTCATTACTATGTCCCTCCTCATTACTATGTCCTTCCTCACTAATCACTATGTCCTTCCTCATTACACCTAATTACTATGTCCTTCCTCATTACTATGTCCTTCCTCATTACTATGTCCTTCCTCATTACTATGTCCTTCCTCATTACTATGTCCTTCCTCATTACTATGTCCTTCCTCATTACTATGTCCTTCCTCATTACTATGTCCTTCCTCATTACTATGTCCTTCCTCATTACTATGTCCTTCCTCATTACTATGTCCGTCCTCATTACTATGTCCTTCCTCATTACTATGTCCTTCCTCATTACTATGTCCGTCCTCATTACTATGTCCTTCCTCATTACTATGTCCTTCCTCATTACTATGTCCTTCCTCATTACTATGTCCTTCCTCATTACTATGTCCTTCCTCATTACTATGTCCTTCCTCATTACTATGTCCTTCCTCATTACTATGTCCTTCCTCATTACTATGTCCTTCCTAATTACTATGTCCTTCCTCATTACTATGTCCTTCCTCATTAATATGTCCTTCCTCATTACTATGTCCTTCCTCATTACTATGTCCTTCCTCATTACTATGTCCTTCCTCATTACTATGTCCTTCCTCATTAATATGTCCTTCCTCATTACTATGTCCTTCCTCATTACTATGTCCTTCCTCATTACTATGTCCTTCCTCATTACTATGTCCTTCCTCATTACTATGTCCTTCCTCATTACTATGTCCTTCCTCATTACTATGTCCTTCCTCATTACTATGTCCTTCCTCATTACTATGTCCTTACTCTCATTACTATGTCCTTCCTCATTACTATGTCCTTCCTCATTACTATGTCCTTCCTCATTACTATGTCCTTCCTCATTACTATGTCCTTCCTCATTACTATGTCCTTCCTCATTACTATGTCCTTCCTCATTACTATGTCCTTCATCATTACTATGTCCTTCCTCATTACTATGTCCTTCCTCACTAATTACTATGTCCTTCCTCATTACACCTAATTACTATGTCCTTCCTCATTACTATGTCCTTCATCATTACTATGTCCTTCCTCATTACTATGTCCTTCCTCATTACTATGTCCTTCCTCATTACTATGTCCTTCCTCATTACTATGTCCTTCCTCATTACTATGTCCTTCATCATTACTATGTCCTTCCTCACTAATCACTATGTCCTTCCTCATTACACCTAATTACTATGTCCTTCCTCATTACTATGTCCTTCCTCATTACTATGTCCTTCCTAATTACTATGTCCTTCCTCATTACTATGTCCTTCCTCATTACTATGTCCTTCCTCATTACTATGTCCTTCCTCATTACTATGTCCTTCCTCATTACTATGTCCTTCCTCATTGCTATGTCCTTCCTCATTACTATGTCCTTCATCATTACTATGTCCTTCCTCATTACTATGTCCTTCCTCATTACTATGTCATTCCTCATTACTATGTCCTTCCTCATTACTATGTCCTTCCTCATTACTATGTCCTTCCTCATTACTATGTCCTTTCTCTCATTACTATGTCCTTCCTCATTACTATGTCCTTCCTCATTACTATGTCCTTCCTCACTAATTACTATGTCCTTCCTCATTAATTACTATGTCCTTCCTCATTACACATAATTACTATGTCCTTCCTCATTACTATGTCCTTCCTCATTACTATGTCCTTCCTCATTACTGTGTCCTTCCTCATTACTATGTCCTTCCTAATTACTATGTCCTTCCTCATTACTATGTCCTTCCTCATTACTATGTCCTTCCTCATTACTATGTCCTTCCTCATTACTATGTCCTTCCTCATTACTATGTCCTTCCTCATTACTATGTCCTTCCTCACTAATTACTATGTCCTTCCTCATTACTATGTCCTTCCTCACTAATTACTATGTCCTTCCTCATTACTATGTCCTTCCTCATTACTATGTCCTTCCTCACTAATTACTATGTCCTTCCTCATTACTATGTCCTTCCTAATTACTATGTCCTTCCTCATTACTATGTCCTTCCTCATTACTATGTCCTTCCTCATTACTATGTCCTTCCTCATTACTATGTCCTTCCTCATTACTATGTCCTTCCTCACTAATTACTGTGTCCTTCCTAATTACTATGTCCTTCCTCATTACTATGTCCTTCCTCATTAATATGTCCTTCCTCATTACTATGTCCTTCCTCATTACTATGTCCTTTCTCTCATTACTATGTCCTTCCTCATTACTATGTCCTTCCTCATTACTATGTCCTTCATCATTACTATGTCCTTCCTCATTCGCTTCACATATTTTGTCCGAGGATGCTGGACTAATTGTAATTACATGTTTCATGCTCGGTATATAATTACATGTTTCATGCTCGGTATATAATTACATGTTTCATGCTCGGTATATAATTACATGTTTCATGCTCGGTATATAATTACATGTTTCATGCTCGGTATATAATTACATGTTTCATGCTCGGTATATAATTACATGTTTCATGCTCGGTATATAATTACATGTTTCATGCTCGGTATATAATTACATGTTTCATGCTCGGTATATAATTACATGTTTCATGCTCGGTATATAATTACATGTTTCATGCTCGGTATATAATTACATGTTTCATGCTCGGTATATAATTACATGTTCATGTTCGGTATATAATTACATGTTTCATGCTCGGTATATAATTACATGTTTCATGCTCGGTATATAATTACATGTTTCATGCTCGGTATATAATTACATGTTTCATGCTCGGTATAAAATATTCCTGAACATTTGCATTCTTGTAATTCCGCCTGGCTGATTCGGTTCGTGTTAGAGATATATTGTGCTGAGTTTACTACTTCAAAGTGATATTTTACGAATCAGCCTTGCAACAATATTAATTAAGAACTATCGAACTGATATTATTGTCAAAAGAGTCAACAATTTCGGGTGTGTCATACACTCGCTAGTTTGCTACGCATTTGTTTGTAGGTATTTCTGTATAGAAAGCTACATTGTGCCATAAACCGAATGAACGCATGCCTTAATTTGTATGTGCATCTGTATCACGGTTAAATATACCCTATAAGTAAAAACTATGCAGTTCCAATAGTAGCGATGCTAACGTATTTTGCCTGTAAATAGCCTGAAATTATCTCGCAAGAATCAACGCGATACGTTAGTAGCACCTCCACGTGTGTAGCTACCGATATATAGCCATGTCGTTAGCCATGGTAATTGTGTATTGTACACTCTTATGACTAATGTGTAGGTTTTCTACACAAAATGTGTAGCCCTGCTACACAATCATTATTCAATTTTGATCTTAAACATATTTGTGTAGTATATGTGTAGTTTCATATTCGTACACAAATTGTGTAACAATTTTTACACATAAATGGGTAATTGTTTACACATTTATACACAACCGTGTGTATAAAATCAACACATATCCCTTACACATTTTGTGTAGGTTCTTACACACACAGTTTGTAGACAAGAAATGCAAGTTCAGTAGTCCGACCTGTGGGTATAGTATTAAAGATATATGCAGATTTATATGTTAAAACTTTCATGGCGCATAGTGGTATGTAGTATTTTGTTCTGTACTGTGAGTTTTTGCTTTGAATGAACAAACCAGAGTCGAGGCGTGATTGCATAATATTAGTATTATTACAACAATCATAACAAGAGTCTAAGGGCAGTAATCGCCATGAAAGTTTTAACAAATAAATCCTCATATACTATTAATACTAAACCCACAAATTGGAATTCTGAACTTACGTCTTTGTCTACGATCGCTGTAGATTGTATTCCAAAAAATATACTCAAACAATATGGCCGTCACGTAGCAGACTATGAAACTGAAGGCACCGCAATGCGCATGTCTACGTTCATACACAATTATGTGTAACAAAATATACACATTATGTGTAGAACGACACTTGTCAATGTATTTGTATGTAAAACTACACATTGCTATGTGTATTAACCGGCTTTACACATTTGATGTGTAATCGTTTCTACGCATTAGTTATAAGAGTGTATATGCATGGTGCCGTTCATATTCTGGTACCATAGGAGGTTTCTACGACAAAATTCCAGAAACAAATGTCGTGCACAATTGCCATTGTATGAACGTGCCCTTAAAGACATATTATGTACTTGTTCGGGTGCGTGAAACTTATCAGTTAGTATTCAGTTGCTATGCCAACTGGAGGAATGTAGCATTCTACTAACATCACCGAAAATTTCAAGCAAATCAACCGTATCACTCCAGAGAAAACATTGTCTGAACTACGCCAAATTGTAAATATTTACTACTCGAATCGGGACGCTTCTATCGGCGATAAACTAACGAAAACGATTTCGCCATCGGAAGTCACTGAATTTAATTAGTATATAAGAATGACGGTGTGTGTTGTCAACTTAGATATAATATTTTTTTAAATAACTACTTTGAAAACGATTATTCTCCATTTCTATTTGATCACCCTACCGGAGTGTTTCACATCACTTTAAGTAGAACGCGTTGTTGTCCTTCGTTCGTCCCAAATAAATCGTCGATAAACGAACGAGAATTATTTCGTAAAAAGAGGGTCACTTTATTTTATTTATATGAAATTATGGCGGTCCGTTGTCCTGTTCTGGGAAGTTTGATACAACATTTATTGAAGTACCAGCGTTGAGAAAGTTAATGTCGCTGTGAGGCGCGGCAGTGTTTCAAACCACTTTAACTATCTGTCCTACGTCCCTGCTCCCGCATCGTTTGATGTAACCAGATGAATTGCGCTTGAATGATTGGGTTCGTTTGCCGCGAGATTCGCGCGGTAATTTGGAATACAATAGTCTGCATCACGAACGCGGAGAAAATTTGATATATGATACTACTCGGATAACACGACATTTTCTACTAGAAAAACCAAATTACCCCCAAATAAAACCAATCGTCGCCGCATCAGTGGGTGATCTATAAGGGGGTGTTCGATCGGCGTCAAACCACGACTGAGGTGTACTCTGGATTCCATTCGAACACGCACGGCCTCGCACGCTCCGATACAGTTCTATCCTAATCATGTCAATTTTATTGCGTGGAGCAAATAATTTTGACGTCCTCGCGGAACCAAATTGTTCTCATTTGGTAGTTATTTCGAGATTCCGATTAGCCTATTGTGTGATCATGAGTCTGTACAATGGTACCACCGAGAGCATGTGACAATGCAAGGATGGGGATGTGAATGCAGGTAAGCGGTAATTTGATGGCCAGCCGTGGATAATGGCAATCCCTTGAGTCGCTGTAATGGAGAGGTTTCGCAACACAACAATTAGAAATTGCAATTACTATTATGGTAGGCACGCTACGTCGCCGGCATAAAGTATGCGGGCGTGTTGAGTAGGAGGAGGAAAAGTGACAATTTTGAATGGGCATTTCTATGCAAACTTCTTGAGCAAAAGCTGCAAGTATTTATGGGTGTGACTTTGTTTGGGATTGAACAGATTACACATCTATATGGCGGTCGGCTTGGCACTTGATCCATTATACAGTTGATGTATTTATTTATTTTTTTTTATTTTTTTTTATAAATTAGGTCAAGTTTTGTAATTGTAGTAAACAAAATCTCAAAAATAATTTGATAGCAAAAATTGCCAATTTAACAAGCACAACCGCCAGTTAAATGTTCGGTCAGAGACAACTGCTTCATATGTAACTTTTGCTGCGGATGTCTGCATGGACATCCGATTCAAAGTTGGTCACTTGACCTCCCCTTACGGTGCTACGTCATCGTAGGCACGTTCTACCCGTTTCAATGTTGTCATAATCGTAACAGCGTATAGGGTATCAACTTATTCGGTTTGTACCAAAAACAAGCTTAACTGAAAGCTACAGACAATCAGTCGGTCAATTAGTTTGTTTGTACCATACAGCCATCGCACATCGAGTCTCGAGTTAATGTATGCGTTGTGCTTAATCTGGTGGATCGTACAATTCGAAATTTTGACTTTGATAGTGAAGTTACTTATCAATATATGACTAACTATCCTCAGTCAGCCAATTTATGTCTTTGTTCTTATTACAGCCTTCACTGTCTTATCAAAATGATGCAAACTATCCTAAAATCTGCCCAAACATCATGTTCAAAGTTGTTTTGATGACTTAATGCATATTTCTGGGACAAACCGCCAAGTGTCTGTTATTTTGCTCACACATGGGTAAAACACGAGTTACATAATTATATTGCTTGAATACATTTCCAGGAGAACCGCGCCCCTCTCTTAACTATGTTAGCGGATAGTTGAGGACGGTCGAAGCAGAATTGGTTCTCGAACAATTAGTGATGTATATTTGTAAAATAGTTTCCCCAATATGTAATATATATAACAAGTATTGCATCCATAAACATCCAGTAAATATAGGATCCGGATACGGAACGGTTCGTGACCGATGCATGGTGCACGTACGGTGCATAACAAAGACACGCATACAGTAAGCCGCTAAATAATCGACTCCTTAACCACTGCTGAATTGCGGGTAATATGTCATGATTTAGTCGGAAATATGGCTTGTTGCCATTCATCGAAAAGCTCACAGTGAGAGCTTTCAGATTAATGGCAACAAGCCATATTTCCGACTAAATCCTGAAAAATTACCCGTAATGCTGCTGTGGTTAAGGTGTCGTTTGTTTATGGTATTACTGAACCTCTCCATCGGGATGTCGGTCGGTCAAATGTGTGCTGGCTGGGTTACCCGAGGGCATAGTTATCGATGGAACAGCCAATTAATGCATGCCGATATATAATTAACAATTAATAGTTAATATAAATTAATGCAAGCCGATACATAATTAACATTTAATAGCAAATATCAATTAAACACACTGAACGCACCGGATCTGTAATAACCAGGGCCACCGTTAAGTGTGCAATAACCGATAATGGATGTTGTGAGTCGAGAAATGCAGGTTCTTCGGGGAGATATAAGTGTTGCTGGTATTGCCATAATATGCGGACACATTCGTCGGTGATTTCTTTTCATGATACACTGAATCATATATCATTGCAGTACGGAACCAGTGCAATTCACTTACTAATATATTGCATGAATCCGGTACATTTTTCCTCCACTAGGCATTTTGTAACAGTGTTACAAGTGTTACAAGTGTTACAAATGATTTAAAGTCCCAGTAGAAAACCGCAGCATATTTTATTCCTACCGTCTCAGTGTAGCGACATGTTACAATGTGTTACAAGTGTTACATTAGTTCTGAGATACCAGAGAGACCGCTCGTAGACGGGTGTTACAAGTGTTACAAATGTTACAAATGATTTAAAGTCCCAGTAGAAAACCGCAGCCTATTTGTTTCTACCGCGTTCAGTGTAGCGACATGTTACAATGTGTTACAAGTGTTACATTATTTCTGAGATACCAAAGAGAATGCCTAGCGGAGGAAAAATGTACCGGTTTCATGCAGTATCTACTAAGCCATGCAATACTTAAAACGTAATGTCTAAAGTGCGGTTACTACGTCTGCAATCAGAACGTTCAGCGGAATTCGACTTAACCCTTTATAGAGCCCCACACAGACTGGAGCAGACGACTGTAAATCTGTCATTTTCCTCAGTTTTACAATCGTTACTTCGATGACGCAATTACATTTATTAGGTCAAGCCAACCAATTAGCATTCATGACGTGGGAAAACCGGAGTACAGCTGAATTAGAGCGAAATAGTTCGTTGGCATTTTACATTTATTATAAACAGACCTTGTTCTGAGGATTTATAGATGTTTTAGAGCTAAAACTTACATCATTTTACGAATTATTTTAGTGAATTATACACGATAAAAACGTTCTGAAATCACAATGACGTCATTAAGGCCGGTTGACGTCCCTAGTTACCTGCGTAATTTGTATATATAATTACGTCGTAAAAGTAGTACTAACCTAATAAAGATACGTTGATCTAATAAAGCTACATTGACGTAATAAACGTAATGTTTATTATGCAGGCTTTATGTAGTCAATAGAGATAGTGAGCGGTGGATAAATATAGATATTATGTGAGGTGTCTTATGCATGTTAATTACATTTTTATTCCTTCTCTTCCAGACAATGACGGCGACAGGAATCCTCAAGACAGCTCGACTGTTGCGGCTTCTTCGTGTGTTACGGAAGATCGAACAATTCGCGGAGTATGGTGCAGCAGTCCTTCTCTTACTCATGGTGTCCTTCACCTTGATCAGCCATTGGTTGGCCTGTGTTTTCTATGCAATCGCCTATATCGAAAGACCTCACCTGCATGCGCGGATTAGCTGGCTGGATCATTTAGCGGAATTAAGTGGCATGCCTTATCTGGCCAACGATACCCGCAGCGGACCTACAATCAAATCCAAGTACATCACCGCTCTCTATTTCACATTCACAAGTCTCACAAGCATAGGTTTCGGGAACGTCGCTCCTAACACAAACGCAGAGAAATTGTTTTCTATATTCGCCATGTTGCTAGGATGTAAGTGTTCGCTATATTGCATCTGTTATTTATATATGGTGTGAGCGTTTTCAATATTCGCTTTTTCTGCTAGGGTATATGTGTACGCTATATTCCCTATGCTGTTAGGGTATATGTGTACGCTATATTCCCTATGTTGTTAGGGTGTATGTGTACGCTATACTCCTATGGTGTTAGGGTGTGAGCGTTATGCTTGGTTGTAAAGTATGTGTGTTACATATTCCATATGTTATTAGGTTGTAGGTGTTTTATATATTCGCTCTTCGACTAGGATGTAAGAGTTTTCTGTATTCGCTATGTTGCAAGGGTGTAATCGGTTGCTCGTGATAACACCACATCAGTTACTGAATGCATTACGTTAATAGTGTGCGATATGCAAAACACTCAAAGCCATTACTACTTGTTGGAGCGAGAGATTCACCGTGACCCACTCAGCGAACGATATGGTTTAATAAATATGACCCGCCATATCAAATCCAGTCGTAAGTCGGGATTTGTTTTACCCTGTGCCAATGCATTCTCTTATCTATGCGAGTCGACCATAACATCAATATACAACAACAACACTTCTTCAAAATACGCTTTAGTTATCAAAATCAATTTATTGCAACAAAATAATACAAACCACTGTCAACTATGGTATCAAATTTCCCAAAACTTGTTATTTATCAACATTTTGTTCAACAAAATATGGCCGTATTGTTACTAAAGTATCACGAAATTTGACCGTATTTGACTTGGTTTTAGAGTTATCCATGGTCATCCGCAATTTTGTCCGAGACACTCCCTTTGACCACGTTTGTCTGGGCCACATATTATTACAAACCTCTAGAAATAACAAACATCAAAAATCGATATCTGATCACTTTGAGCTTTGATGGGTGGGTTCCTCGAATCAAATAGGTTACCGCCGAAGGCAAAGAACTCGTAATTTAGGAGCATCTGATCGGATTTAGTACCCTTAAGATAAGACAACTGTCGATATGTATACACATGACAGGTATTTGCAACGGATGCATGTTCAACTCCATATATTTCATAAAACTTGATCTTAAATTAGCTTTAACAGTTTACTGGTGATCCGGTGGTTTGCATCGAGGATTTTCATTTCGAAAATGACCAAATTCGGTAGCAAAGGTTGCAATCCTATCACTAGCATGCTGCATGCAGTTTGCTAAATTATAAATACTAAATAAATACTAAATAAATACTAAATAAATACCAAATAAATACCGAATATCCCGCGAGATACAATATAGGCCAACATAGCTCAAATATAGTTCATACAGCCTTACGTTGACAAAGTTAAAGAAAATTATGCCGAATTTAAAAAAAAAATAAAGTTCAATGTGCTACGCATATCTGAGGGATGCATATGTAAACTATGTATTAGTGTATTATACCGGAATACTGTTCGGTATAAAATAGTCTTGAATATTAGTTTTCATGTTTATGACTATGGGTAATAAATGCATATTCCATCGATAGGACAGGGCGGACTCGCGATAATGCTCGGTACAATTTTTTTTTTAAACAATAGTTTTTGTTTGTTTGTGAGTAAAGTTATCAACATGTGAATAAATATAGCAATTACAAGCGGTAATTGATATTGTGGTTATCTTGCGCCCCTTTACATGCATCACGTCATTCCTGTCTGAGTGGTCTCTTCCTGGGCGATCGTCCCACTAACTCGGGCGCGTGCTCATGCTATTCCAACACGCACGTGCTTTATCGATTGTGGTGTCCAATCATGGAATCAGATACCGGGCTTATTGCTTTTAAATTGAATTGCTTCCTTTATTTTACACAGCGGACTATTCTGCATTACCGCTGCATCTAAATTATAAACGATTGCGTAAACTCGTACAGGGAGAGGTCTCAAAGCATGCTTAGACTCACACATGAAGAGGACTCGGCGCATGGTTAGACTCAAGCATAGAGAGGTCACGGCGCATGATTCTTGTATCTGCCTCAGTCCAAGTGATTATAATATTTAATTTGTGTCATTTGTTAAATGTGGGATATATTACATGCTCAGAACAAATGGCACTTTATTTCAAATGTAGTATGAAAAGTCAATTCCGTAGCAACTTGTTATCGAACATTGAACACTCTAGTCGAGACAGTACTTATAAAATATTCAAACATGATATACATTTCGAAAAAATACTTGGACTATTTGGACACTAGGAACATAATAACTCTTTGTCGATTCCGTACTTGTAACCATTGCTTGCCAATAGAGAAAGACTGATGGAATGACACCAACATATTCCATAGACTATCTCCGCTGTGCACCAACAGACATATCGGAGATGAACTGCACTGTTTACTATAATACGAATGTTTCGGTGAAGCCAGACATCGCTTCTTGCCTAGCAAATATACCAGCATAGAACATGCAACTATTAATATGTTAGATGACATTCTGAATTTGGAAGATGTGGATTGCCTGCGCACACTATGTTCATTCATCCGACTGATAAACCTTAAGTTAAATGATATTGAATACTATGCAGTTTGTTGTTGTTGTTGTTGTTGGAGATAACGATGATAATGATACTGGCGATTGTGACAACGAGTAGGCGAAGACGATAACGTGATGACAACGAAGACGTTCATACTGACGACGCGGTTACGGTGATGTCTCGACGACGAGGACGACGAAAACGACTACCATAACGATGATGTTGATGATGATGATATTGATGACGATGATGGGAAGTTCGTGTATATATTGTACATATACTGCAACAATCTCAATATTTCGTATATATCTTCTACTTGTATCTCAATATATTTTTAATCAGAGAATAAAAGTATTACCTGTAAATGCTTAATGCGACACAACATGGCTTGATCAGCAATGCTGTAGCCATGAAATGTTTCAATAACCAAACCCATAGACACAAACAAACACACATCTTAAGCCTTGTCAATTCATTGAAACACTAAAGCACTGTCCTAGTCTAGGGGTTGGTTATGATATGATTGGATAATTTATTTCATTTATTTCCATACATATACATGTACATACATAGCACAGAGAGAACAAAACAAACACCTACACAAGTAATGTAGTATATTGCGAGGGGATAGTGTTGTCCAATAGATTGTCTTCCTGCCACCCCCTTCGTGGTGAGAGTAATACATATCAGATGGCTATAGGGTAAGCCGTGTACATATCAGGTATATATATAGATACGCATTGTGTAGGCTTCAAAATTGTGTAAGATGGGTTACTACTCGACGTAGGCGATTAACTGATCATTCGTTTTAATTATGGATGTCGAGCAGTATAATGATGGATGATGTTAATGAATAATGTTCCAGTATAACAGCTATATATATATATATATATTAGTTATATATATCTATATATTATGTAATGTATTTAATTCAATATAATAAATTTAATATCATGTTGGTGTTGGGGGCAACCAGGGCATCCTTTGTTTTTGCACTTGACGTTATCAGAATACCGGGTTGTGCTGCCATTTACTTTACAATCTATATGTCAGAGTACCGGGTTGTGCTGCCATTTACTTTACAATCTATATGTCAGAGTATCGGGTTGTGCTGCCAGTTATCTTACAATATATATGTAAGAGTACCGGGTTATTCTGCCGTTTACCTTACCATATATACATCAGGGTACCGGGTTATGCTGTTGTTTACCTTACGATATATACGCCAGAGTACCGGGTTGTGCTGCCATTTACTTTACAATCTATATGTCAGAGTACCGGGTTGTGCTGCCATTTACCTTACAATATATACGTCAGACTGCCGGGTTAATTTGCGGTTTACCTTACAATATATACGTCAGAGTACCGGGTTGTGCTGCCATTTACTTTACAAACTATACGTCAGAGTACCGGGTTATGCTGTCACTTACCTTACGATCTATACACCAGACTACCGGGTTAATTTGCCGTTTACCTTACGATCAGAAGCTACAAGCGGAATCTCTCTTGTGTGGATCAGAAGCCATTTGTGTCACTTCCTGGCTATCAAATCTAAACAATGTTACAAGCAAATTGAATCTATATTTGAACTAGGATACCAGTTGATGCCCGGTATGCTATCTGACACATCCTATATGCATATAGTATATGTATAGGTGACTACTCTATTTACAAATTGGCGGTTCTGATTGATTGATTTATGGCACGAGTCACATGACAGTGAAACAAGCAAAACGTATATACACTATGTATACTATAAACGTATATACACTATGTACACAACTTTGGATATCACATTAATCATTTTTCATTTCATATACGCATGCATGTTATATATACAGCAGTGATTAAATTAGATTACACAATAATAGGCGATAAACATAAGAAGTATGATAATGACATGTGTTCACCCATAACAATAAATTATTTCGCTTATATAGAATAAGACACGTTCTTAAAGGCACACCTGAGGAATATGCATAGTCTTTTTATTAGGCTTTGAACAGATAGAATTTCTCTCTCGTAGGGTTCTTCCAAAAGTATAGTCAGGGATAAATTGTTTTCTGATTTCATCCAAATGACTGCATATGATAACTAAATGGCATTCGTCTCCTAAATATTCTCCACAAATGGTGCATATCATATTGTCATTATCATTCGGAGATTTCTTCCATCTTGCGCATTATATTGGCAGTTTATGATTTGCAGTTCTGCGCTTCAGGAGTTATATCGATAGATTAGATGCACTTCTTCTCTGCGTTTTGCTTTGAAAACTACGTGATCGGGTGTCCACTGCACACACTCTTAGCAATACTGCACCAAACCCACCTAACCCTTGTTTGCGATCTGTCGACTATTAGCGTATATATATGCTACATCAACAGCAATGACGCCATATAATTGCCCGATGACTATGTCCTATACGATCATCGCGTTGGGATACACATCAAATGCCCGTGCATACACGTAGTATCGTGCTAAAGTTACCACAATACTCGCATACCAAGCTCGCATGCAATGTGCAACGAACAGAAACCTCACTATTGCGACAATATATACGGAAATGTATCTGCCAATGTCTTAAGTCGCGAACTAAAACGTAACTTTAAACTGTGTTATGTTATGTTGAATTCAAATTGCGATATGGTACAGTTTCGAGTTTTCGCGCATTCTAAATAAAACATAAATACTTAAACTTAAACTGTGTATTTGCATGTGGATATGTTGAACGTGTATTCGATTTATATTAACTTCTCCTCAAGAGACATTACAGGTAGTGTGTGTTGATGGGATTCATTTAACCCTTTACCCAACAGAACGACCCTGTGCCAATGCATTCTCTTATATATGCGAGTCGACCATAGGTCGCCTCGCATATATAAGAGAATGCATTGGCTTAACACATTAAAAATTATAAAATTGTTAAAGAATGTAAGAAAAATGGTAAAAAGTGTTAAAAAAAGATTTTGTTTTAGGCCAATGCATTCTCTTATATATGCGAGGCGACCTATGGTCGACTCGCATATATAAGAGAATGCATTGGCACAGGGCATAACTGTAACTATCACAATGTGGTCAAGGAGCCGGTTCCAATGATATCCATATTTGTATGGTTCTATTGAGACAGACCGAAGATATTTTAGGCTGTTGAAGCTTTATTTGGCCGGTTTTGGCCGGTTTGTTGGGTAAAGGGTTATCAGTCCATGGGTGTGTGTTGTTGGGATAAATTGCACGGCCCATGAGTTCTTGTTTGTGGGATAAATTGAACAGTCCATGAATTTGTGTTGTTGGATGCAATTATTTAGTATGGATGATACATGTTCCAGTTGTTTGGTGTATAACATTATAGCATGACTTTTCGTTGACTACTAGATTATGGTTCCCCGTTTGGGTGGTTATACATGTATATCACTCCGCAACGCGTCGTGAACAGCAAACACCCAACTGGCAATATATCCACGTAGTTAACTTAAATACATGCTCACTTTATTAGACCCGAACATTTTGGTGGTAGTTTTTGTGTCCGGATTCAGCTATTGGTGCGTTCGGTGAGAATACCATCATGTTAATAACGACTGGTCTCTACATTTACATGAGTAGGCGCCCTAGTCCGGATTCGGCTATGGGAGTGTTCTGTGTGGAAAATCATGTTAATAACGATTGGTCTCTATATGCGTATGGACGCCATCGGTTCAATGCCAAATTCATGGAAATATCGAACTGAATATCGCTACAGGCTACCGGGAGTCGAATTCCACTGAAATTATATAAATTGGAAGAAATGCATTGACTTCCATTGCCATAATGTATCCCTTTGAAGCAAGAATACACAAGGAAATGGCGAACAAACAACCCGCAGACTAAACCGATAGCCATCAAACGAGTGAGGCACAATTAACATTATCCCGTGCTTACACGGCATATGAATACGATCCACTGGCTTCGTATGAACATCGATTCTGAATTTATCAGATAGCACTAGGCTTTTAGTGTATACTCCCCGCCAATCGGATATTATCCATATATCTAATTTCAACATTTACCCTAATACGCATCTTCTTTGTTATCTCCTTTTATTTTTTCGGGACTAAGTCTCAGTTCTTTACCCAGTCAATATGCGATCCTTTCAAGCCTATGGATATGGTATCGATATATGAGTCCGAATACCACTTGGTTTCATGAAATCAGACGCCCTTTCAGTCGCTAATTTATTATCATCGAATTTCGAGGTCAGTTACCCGTTTGACTTTCGGCATTTAATTTTCCTGGAACGCAGTGTCGGCTCATTATTTGTGTTTTCCGTTTGATACACCGATGAGTAGCGGTTGTATTGATACGCTTTAGTTGGTATATCGATATAGATCGAGTTTCGCTCATGAAAGATAAATGGCTGCGGGCTTCGTGATGAAACATTTAATGGTCGCCGCGGCTATTCATCAATTTCATCAAGCATTAACTCCTTTTATCACTCTCTTATTTGACTTCGCAAGGTCGTATATCATATATCCACAAATGTAAGTTCTGCAACGCTGGTGAAACTCGTTTTCGTATTGTGGCGCTAAACTGATCATCCAGGGGCTAGGGGTATATTTTGGGGTGTCCATCTTGAATTACACCCCACTTTAAACTAGCCCACATAAGACTTACATCCCTCTGCCGTTGGAACTTTCTATATGATACCTCATCTTTTCAATTGTTGGACATTTTCAAAGTGACTCCTCCCTATACGGTTGGAACATTTCATTCAACTGATAGTAATTTCGGACCAAACATTTATTGTTAACAAAAAGTACAACAATATGTTGTTGGTCTAAAACAGACTATTCCCCACTAGTTACTTTCTGTAATATCAGAAAATAAGAGCTAATTCAATCGACATGGCATGCGGTGTAACATTTCCAACTTATGTTGTATCATACATAACATTTTCAGCTCTTGAACATTTTGATTACAGTTGCATAGCAAAGTCTCTGTGTTCATCCAGAGACCGCGCAACGGGATTTTTATGATCGGATATCGTCTGTTGGAAATCCCGACCATCGTTGTTTTTATAACAGATTTGATTCGTCAAAAAAATCAAATGGTAAACACAATATATATATATATATATATTTATTATCTACATAATATATAAAATAGTTGGATATGTTTGTTTGCCTGTCTGTCTGCATGTCTGAATGTTCGGAGTTTACTCCCAGACCCCCGTACCAATTTCAACAGAATTTGGTGTGGTGAATCAGGGTACACTGGCGGATGTTATAGCGGCGTTGGTTTTTCTAAATTTATATATTTTTTTAAATAACTAAATAAATACAAAACAAAATTGAGCAATGAGCAAAATCTAGATATAAAACATTTAATTTAAAACAAAATAATAATAGTTTAATTAATATGTTTTAATCCGAAAATTTTACGATGTACGCTCACAGGGACGACATCACCCTAACTCACAGATGGGCCACATGACCTTCTGTGTTGGGTCCGCAGACCCATATTCCCAGACTGTATATAGGCTTCCAAAGGGATTTCATAATAGGTTATTTCCGTTACATGTTCTCTGTCATTGCTCATTTTTTATTTACACCACTGTCTGGTATACGTGGATAAAAGAGTTTATTATACATATATTACGAAATCAAATTCCGCCGGAAAGTGATATCTTATATCTTGCTTATTTGCTTGTCTTCGAAAAATAAGCCAGTACAATTATATGTCACCGGTATTGTATTGCGGGACCAATACGACATTCATTTTTACTGGCAGTTAACTTGTAATCGATGTACATGTTTTGTTTTGCAATACACTCTAACTTTAGAAGGTATTTCTTGCATCACCACTATGATTAACAGTAATAATTGTGATCAACATCAAATATTATTCCCAGCGGTAACATGTATGAAAATACGGTTAATAGTTATCATGACTACTGCATAACGAAACATATTTGCGGTTCAATTCAAATTCAAGTTTGAATTTAAATCGAATGTTAAGACAAGAGAAATACCTATGTCTAAGTTAGAGCTATTATTAGGACTGTTTAGCTCGCGTGTTTCGCCAATATGAAATAGATATGTATTTCAAAGTTGGAGATAAACATTATACAAACACAAGCTCTGACTAGCTTTTGGCCGACTCTATAACAAATCGTATATAAATTACACAAACTATATATAAGTTACCCTGTAGTTTGTAATAACTTATAATGAACAGTTATAGTTTGATTATCAATTAATTAACTAGCTATTTCATATTAAAAAATTTAAAAATCTGGAACTTCAGTATGACTTAATCTGCCACTAGCAGTAAAGAGAACGTTTTAGCTTGAATTTCATATTTCAGAGGTTTTGGAGTGCTTTCAACGTCTAGACAAAAATTATTATCTCATATTATAATAATGTAAATATAATGTTAAAGTTGTGATGTTATTTACCTTTAATGATAACTAATAGTAAGATGTGCGTGTTCGTTTGTAATCATCTATATGATCAGTATTAGTTCAGCTACTCTAACTGCAGGGCACATGTTACTCCTCTATTATATATATTAACTGCAACCTATATAAGTTAGCAGATAACACGGACAGTAGATAGGTTTCGTAAAATTCACGGGCAACAGTTAATAATATATATAATAATTCACATGTTCATGTTCATAAGATAAGATAATATATATAATAATTCACATGTTCATGTTCATAAGATAAGATAATATATATAATAATTCACATGTTCATAAGATAAGATAATATATATAATAATTCACATGTTCATAAGATAAGATAATATATATAATAATTCACATGTTCATAAGATAAGATAATATATATAATAATTCACATGTTCATAAGATAAGATAATATATATAATAATTCACATGTTCATGTTCATAAGATAAGATAATATATATAATAATTCACATGTTCATAAGATAAGATAATATATATAATAATTCACATGTTCATAAGATAAGATAATATATATAATAATTCACATGTTCATAAGATAAGATAATATATATAATAATTCACATGTTCATGTTCATAAGATAAGATAATATATATAATAATTCACATGTTCATAAGATAAGATAATATATATAATAATTCACATGTTCATAAGATAAGATAATATATATAATAATTCACATGTTCATGTTCATAAGATAAGATAATATATATAATAATTCACATGTTCATAAGATAAGATAATATATATAATAATTCACATGTTCATAAGATAAGATAGATAAGATCGATGTATTGTAAGTCTGAGGTAAAAACATTATGCAAACACAAGCTCTGAAGAGCATTCGACCGATTGTAGAGACTTACACATATATAATTAAACACATATCAATTTTGTACAAGTTAAAATAAGTTATCCTTGTTACCTACCTAACTGTAAGTTGTAACAGTTAACATTTTAATTTATCGAGTAATAAAATGACACTCAGTCCACAAGTATAGCCATCACTTAACAAGCTTCGGACATTCCACTTGCAAGCAGCTATTACATGAGAACATAACCTATGTGATAGTATATATATATATATATATATATATGCCTCCATATGTGTTATCGTTTCTTGCATAATACTGACACTAAGGGTGGATACACACATGCATGTAATCTCTGCAAATATCGTGTATTTGGAGTTTTACATGGATCATATACACCGTGTAATGTGTGTCCGCTGACAACCCAATCATTGCGACTGTGTTTGACCACAGTGAGTTAAACTCTGAACCGCTGAAGAGCCGTTGACTGGGACGAAGTCGTCAGGCCGCTTAAAATAATTATTCGCGCGATAACTCAAATGGTCGACGTTCTGTTTAAATATTGTCAGTCTTCTGTTGATGTTAAGGGTCAGACGCACGTTTTGCCAAAATTTCCTGGTATTTCAAAATGTATTTTCTCTAAATCTATCAGGAATATCTTTGTGAAATTTTGTACAAGAGATTATTGTGGTACCATACATAAGAACCATTGGACATTTGGTTATTATAATCTCATTTACTTTACTTTTATGGCATGAAAAATCTTTAAAATTTCACTGTGTTCAGGTACCGAGAACTACTGTAAAATATATTTTTTTCGAAAGTGCATTTCATATATACATGATATCATATCTGAAGATCATGAGAGGAGACTTAATTTTTCTTGATTCTAATGTGGAGCTTTGATTCATTACAAATACGTGCAATTGATATAAAATACATACCCCGCGTATCGCTGATTATGACGACAAAATTTCTTGGTACATCATGGGATGATTATTTTCATTCAGAAAGACAACTACCATAAATAATGTTTTATTATTGAGAATTTTCATGCCATGCTTGTTGGTCATTGAAAAATTGGGCTCAGTTGAGTTCTGGGTCATGGGTTCATAACCAAGTTAAATCTGACCACCATATCTCTTAACACTGTGGCCTAATTTCTGTTGATTGCTCCCTGCTTGAGTGGACAGCACCACATTTGAACATTTGTTTTCATTGGGCTGGCATATTTGTGACTGCTTTATTCTTCATTATAATACATGGGGTATGATGCTATAATATGCAATTAAAAAGCTAACTCAACATTATGATACAAATGAAGCCTCCTCTCATGGAGTCAAGATAATAAGCTAGTTGATGGTTGACATGTTGTTTGAAATTATAAATTTTTCTGGCAGTTCTCGGTACCTAAAGGGACAGAAACGAAACAAATATTTTCAACCTCTCAAATGTATTAAAATCCATTATTGTTATTGTCTCTTTATAATTGCTCTGATTCTATATACAATGAAAATTATCATATGTAAAATTCAAGATTTTTCACTAGATAGATCCAGAGAAATTCTTTGTTGAAAATCACTTGCCATTTCTGGCTGGATTTACTGTGATTTATGCAAAACGTGCGTCTCCCCCTTAATACCAGTGATGGCCTCTTCCCCAACGCAGGGGGCTATGACTCCCAACATGCACGGGGAGCTATATTATCCCAGAAGCTACCGAATTCACCATTGCATATTTCCTCGACGGGGGGTGTGCATGCAGCACCCTGAGTCCTGACACCCTGCTTTATAAATATCGTAGGCATGGCTGTCGTGTCTGTTTTATACTAGTGATTAATCTAATATGCAGCAATTTATGCTATTCATATAATTATGAACATATTATACAGCTTTAAATTTGAATGCATGGTGTTGCTGTTTGTCTTCATTCGGCGAAAGGGTTGCCTAGCTACGAGTTCCCAACTACGTCACCTTTCCTTTCTTGTGTTATACAGTTATACATATATATACGCAAAATTTACAGCTATGGAATATTTAAGTAACACATTATATTGTAATTCTTGCCCAGTTAATCCCGGCTGATACATTCAATTAACTCCCTTAGTTATTGGAAGCTTTCGAGAACCAGCCCCTCCCCCAATCATGGATTATGGTCGAAAATGTTATAATTCAAGCTTGTGACGGGTAGGAGCTTGATCAACCTTTGGCTTGAGAAACATATATATAAATGGGGGGGGGGGGTGTCACTCTTTTTAATTTCAACGCTGTACCTGCATTATTTTTTGGCGCTATAATGAATATTTGCAATCCCAATTGAATTAATGTTATCACATGAGCTCGCTCTCAAATTATCAGAGAAATCTCAACAAGCCGGTATCATCCTATAAAAGAATTCTGCATATTTTATGTTTGTTTTTGGATGACCCTGTTTCCAAGAAATGGCAGAAACAAATCAAGTATAAAATCGACCGGCTCTAATCCACTTTTCGAATGAATTATAACTCGTGAAAAACAGCAACATATATCAGACAAGAATTACTCATTTCGGCATCCATGAAAGAAGACATGTTTATGACTGACCTGAAATTTCTTGATGGCAGTTTGTTTGATAATGGCTTATAACTACTCACTGGTGAAATTGACCTCTCGCGCGCAGGTAATTACTTTTGTCAATTATTGGTGTGGCCATGTAAAATACATGTATTTTACATACAGACATTACATGCATGTGTGTATCCACCCTAAGGCTACGTTCATACACTGGCAATTTGCACGGTATGGTTTGTATGCATTTTGTCGCAGAAAACGATATGGCGCCATAATATGAATGGACAAAACGGCATATAGTGCATATGTGCCATAGCTAACTACATGCGAAGTAAAATATCCGTAGTTCCACTAGTAACGATGCTACTGGAATTTGCCTGTAAAAATCGTGCAATTATCTTGCAAAAAATAATCATACAGGTATTTGAAGGCAAATTCCAGTAGCACTGTTACAAGTGGAATTAGATAAATGTTACTTCTCATGTCTTTCACTTTGGTAAAGATGCATGTTATGTGCACGGTTCCGTTCATATTCTGGCACCGTGTGGTTTTCTATGATGAAATGCCCGCAAAAACATACCGTGCAAAATTGCCAGCGTATGAACGTACCCTAAATAATCGCACCCAATTATTTTTCAGCTCTCCTAAGTGCCGCCATATTTGGTAACGTTTCTTCCATAATGTTGAGGTTGTATCAGGGCTCGGATGAGTACCACGAGAAGGGGACGAGTGTTAAAGAGTTCGTTAACTTCCATCATTTACCGAAGCCATTAGCGACGCGTCTTCAGGAATCGTTTCAACATGCGTGGACATATACTAAAGGAGTCGACATGAACAACGTGAGTTATTAAAGCGGTACTCTACACTCACCCAAGTCATTTAAGCCCCGGTTCCATATCCCCGATTTTCCACCCCGAATGTTCCCGAATGACTCCCGAATCATAATTTTGCAAAAATCGTGGAGTAAGTTCGGGACGAGTCGGTACAGTGAATTTTTACCCCCGAACATGATCGGGGATATCGGTGCTATCGGGGTCGATTCGGGACGATTCTGGGCCCGCTCCCGACAGTTTTGAAATGTTCAAAACTATCGGGAACCAAGCCGAATCGCTCCCGATTTGTCAATCATCGGGAGAAATTCGGGAGCAATTCGGCACCTATTCGGGAGTAGTCGGCAGTATTCGGCAATATTCGGGTGGATATTCTGGAGTAGTCGGCAGTATTCGGTAGCTTATTCCCGAATTCGCCATGTGTGGCTGCTTTTATTCTGAGATCCGGTGTATCTGCAAAATTCGGCATCGATTCGGGACGTTCGGCAGCAATTGAATACCAATTCGGTGTTTATTCGGCATCAATTCGGTACCAGTTCGGCATTGATTCGGGATATTCGGCAACAAGTCGGTAGTAATCTGGGCAATTCGGCAGCTACTCGCACGAAATTTCGGTATCAGTTCGGGATAATTCTTTATCATTCGGAAGAAATTCGGAAGCATTCTGGAATACTCGGCAATGTTCGGGACGATTAAATTTTGTCATCAGTTCGGCGGCTTTTGGAATAAACTCGTCCATAATTCTCTCGAATGCTGCCGATTTGGTCTGGTCCCGAATTGGTGCCGAATATACTAATTCGGGACAGAAAATCGGGAATATGGAACCGGGGCATTACGGGACCATCTCCTTTTATACTGAACAAAATATATGCAACAAATGGATGAATACATAATAATTTAACCCTTTGAGTGCCAGGTCGATTTTTGTATCAACCCATATACCCTGTGCCAATGCATTCTCTTATATATACGAGTCGACCATAGGTCGCCTCGCATATATAAGAGAATGCATTGGCCTAACAAATGCTTTTTATTTATTTTTTTTACAATTTTTTACAATTTTAATAATTTATTCTTATATTCTTTAACAGACTTATATTTTAGGTTTAGGGCCGATGAGATCGGCCCCTGGCACTCAAACGGTTAAAGCAGTATTGTACAATAAATATGGCCATTTGTGGGACCATCTTCCTTTCATACTCAACATAATAATGTGAAACAAATGCATAGCTATATAGGAAGTTAAAGGGGTACTATACACTAAATCCGGCCATTTATGGGACCATCTCCTTTTATACTCAACATAATATATGCAATAAATGAATGAAATTGAGTCATATATAGATGCAAAACTACAATCATATGCTCTATGAACAATGCAAACAGCATGGTAATTTTAATGAAAATGAGTTTATGGCTCGAATGTAACGTCGTCATGGTATACACAAAGTTCAGAAAAACGTTCTGCGCGACGACGTTGATAACAACCCTGCCCAGTATCCGAATCCCAAACCTGGTATGCCACTTTAGTATACGCTGAACAAGTCACACTGGTGGTTTAAGCTTTGATACATAATTCGACATTCAAACCCTCACCTATTCATCACAGCGTCACTAAGAACGTGATGGGCAGAACAAACCAAAAGTTCAGAATCGGAAACGGAATTCAATAAAGCACTCCATCACTGTCTCCTGTGCCTGGTTATGTTCGTTCGTATCGCGACCTTTGACATCCGATGTCAAGGATTAATTCCAAATTGTTTCCCGAGAAAACAGAAACAAATCCCTATCAGACGTGTGCTCTTTATTCTGTAAATCGATCGCAAACAAATGGCAATCGATCTGATGATTCTTGTTAACCCCCAGTGTTGGTGTCCATGCACTCTAAATCGCGTATAGAGTAACATTCTACCCAACGCAATGGGGCATATAGCACCACGCGAACGTTGGGAATATTTTACCCAATGTTGGGCACATTTTTTACTCAACGCAGGGTAACAATTTACCCAATATTAATTTACGGGTACAAAATAATCCCCAACGCATGCGCAGAAGGGAAATTACTGTTGGGTATATTTGAGTAAGGTTACCCAACGTCCGCGTGGTGCTATATACACCATTGTGTTGGTTAAAATTTTCCCAACGCGATTTAGGGCACACATGTCTTGAACGTCCGTACGTGACAAATATAGTAGTATATACATGCGACATGAGTATACATAACCAATCTACATGTGTATCAAACTATGGAAGTCCTATATTCCACATATAATATATACGCTAAAATGTTTATTTTAATTTAGTTTAAATGTGGTCCGTACATGTATGTTCCATAAGGGAATTTTATTTTGTAAACCAAACCACTACCGACCCCTCCGGATGTACATATGATCTCACACGATTCGTTACAATGTATTTTTGGTCTTTACTAAGAACGAAGATGCACTCGTTGTATGGAGGAACTCGGCGATAAATACAACAATTCTATGAACTGCCCTCAGCTAACTGACTTCAGAAGGAACTATTTGAGCGCGTACTCTCACAATAGACCGAACACAATTATATTGCATGATATCTTCGATACAACATCATAAATATTACAGCAAATATGTCAATATATCTACAAAAAAAGGCCCAACACTAAATTGTTACTAATGATCGATTCCTGAGGATGAACGAAACATACACACCTCATTAACCACATGTACAGAGAATCGTCCCACACATATCATGTTCCACAAATACTTATACCATAGTGTTATCATACACATAGTTATGTACATACATATGAACGTCTACACATGTACAGGTACACCACCTCAGTGTTTCTCCTAATATCTGATATGTATTTATATTATTCTTTCATTTATAAATGAGGACAATTGCACTCATGAATGTCAAATTAGACGATTAGTTTATAATACTAAATTGAATTGAATTAAAATTATACATTAATAACTGTGTGATATAAAATAAACTTGGCAATTCTTCACATCTGAAATTAATCAACTGGAACCGGGTCCATACGGTAATGGCATTACGTTGATGGATTATCTCCCTATTCACGTGGCGTCGGGCGCCGAACTTTGATTGACGGCTCCAATCAGGCATATTGCGCTATACGTCTCCAATCCAAATAACTTAATCGTGTTGCACAAAAAGCCCAGGAAAAACCTCGTTGGATCGAATACAGGCGGAGATATTAGAATGTTGGGATGTATTGGCCGAGTAAACAGCGATCTAGATTGAATTGAACTATTGGAGTGGTTTGTGTAATGCCGCTTTGTGGTGTATCGGAATGAATGATGGTGGGTGCCGACCAATTACATTAAGGAACATGTGTTTAGTGGCCGTCGTCGCTACACCAGCCAATTTATCTCGTAGTTGTAAGATGACGGCAAATTTCCCACATCTTCCACAGAAGTATGGATTACCTCGAATCCAGATGTAAATATTTACAATTGAGCGTAGTTTTGACAATGTTTTCTATTGAGTGGTTTGGTAGATTGTTTTGAAATTGTCGGCGATATTAGTAGAATGCTACATTCCCTGAATACTAACGTATCAGTTTCACGAACTCGAACAAGTGTATAATATGTCTTTAATTGTTTCCTGCAATACGCATGACTCCTGCTATTATTTTATTATGTTTCCTTGACAACCACTTCAAATGAATAATGTACCATTCCGATGCCCATTTAACTGAGTGGAAAAATATATTTATTGAAGAAAATGGTTAAAGTGATGTGAAACACCCCGGTATGGTGATCAAATAGAAATTGAGAATAATCTTGTTCAATGTAGTAATTTTTAGAATTATTACATCCAAATAGACAACACACACAGTCATTCTTATGTATTAATTAATGCAGTGACTCTCGATGGCGAAATCGTTTTCGTTATTTTATCGCGTCCCGAATCAAGTAGTAAATATTTACAATTTAGCGTTGTTCAAACGATGTTTTCTTTGGAGTGTGATGGTCGATTTGCTTCAAATTTTCGGCGATGTCAGTAGAATGTTACATTCCTCCTGTTGGCATATCGCCCGACTACTAACTTTCAGTTTCACGCACCCGAACAAGTACATAATATGTCTTTAAGCCTTTACCCAACAAACCGGCCAAAAACGGCCAAATAAAGCTGCAACAGCCTAAATTATCTTGGGTCTGTCTCAATAAAACCATACAAATATGGATATCATTGGAACCGGCTCATTGACCACATTGTGATGGTTACAGTTATGCCCTGTGCCAATGCATTCTCTTATATATGCGAGTCGACCATAGGTCGCCTCGCATATATAAGAGAATGCATTGGCCTAAAAAAAATCTTTTTTTAACACTTTTTACCATTTTTCTTACATTCTTTAACAATTTTATAATTTGTAATGTGTTAAGCCAATCCATTCTCTTATATATGCGAGGCGACCTATGGAGAATGCATTGGCACAGGGCCCTTCTGTTGGGTAAAGGGTTAAGCCCACCACTGTCAAGTATAGTGAAAGTAATGTACCGTACAACGTTTGCTTTGGTGCCTAAGAAAAACATGTATAACATTGCAAACTGTGGTGCCCAGGTGGTCAAGTTAGCAAGGTGTATGGTGCAGTAGATCAAGATGGCGGATGTCACGATAACCTAACTGTTATGAAATCTTTATTCGGAGCCTGACATTCGGAGACATAACTCTGTTTCCATGCACTGACTTGACTCCAGCATGGCTCCATGTCATGTCTAACTGATGTTGGCGGCATTATAGAGTATCTGGATGTCTAGTTTGCAATGCACTTCAAAGGAAGATACTTAGCACGACATATCATAAAACAGCGAACGACGATTAAGCGTTTGGCGCGAGCGATATATGAAGATATGTTGGGGATATAAACCGGGCATGAAATACTAACTGACTGATTCATATCATCGAGTGAGACGCATAAATTGAAAGCGGAAATCGAGTTCCCCATTAATAAGATTTCCAGTCTGAAATCTACGACAATTAAGTGATTTTTCCTATCCGTCGATTCGCATTTCTTACGCGATTATTCCTACCCGCCGATTCGCATTTCTTTCGTGGCGTCTTAATGATATGCTCGACTGTCTGCTCTCACGATCTTGAATGTTTATCAGTTTTCCGTCCTATGAGGGCGTTGGCATGGTCATTGTTGCAATATACAGGGAATGCAATACTTGCGCTGAATAGGTCATTGTCGGATGGTTTCGAGCAAAAAGACACCCAGGATCTCTCAAACGTGCAAAAAGACACATTGGATGTCCCATACGGGCAAAAAAGACACCCATGATCTCAAAGTCTCACAACACAACGGGAATTTAGATTAGTCGTCTGCTATATATTTATTAATATTATTATAATTATTTGTTTGTAATCGGAGTGAAATATCAACGGAATTTAAATGGACAGATATACCATTCACTTTGAGTCTGACTGGCAGCGCAGTTCAGTATTAATAAATCGCAGGCGACTAATGTAAATTCCCGTTGCGTTTGATATCATGGGTGTCTTTTTGCACGTTTGGGACACCTTGTGTGTCTTTTTGCACGTTTGAGAGATCCTGTGTGTCTTTTTGATCGAAACAATGACCTATTCAGCAATACTTGCTGGGTTCGCGTTGCCGTTTGCCAAATTTGCCGAATGCGAAATTAGTTCACAATTTGCGAAAACTACTTTCGTTTGGCAAAAGTTTTGGCAAGTCAATTGTTTAACGGTGGTGGTGTTTACATAGCTATCCCTCTATGCGTCGGTGAAGCAATTAATTATTTCGATCGTTTGTTTCTTAATCTATGACAAACCACAGTTGAACGCGTGCAATACTAATAATCAACTACTTTCATATCGACAGTAAACGCCGTTCAAACAACGATTGTTTAAATATCCGTGACGCCACATGCAGTCGCATACAGGATTTGTATATGAATACCGAATTCAATTTAACCCTTTACCCAACAAACCGGCCAAAACCGGCCAAATAAAGCTTCAACAGCCAGGGGGGGGGGGTCGGAAAAAAATTTCAGGCACGTATGGCATTTTTTCCCTTTCGATCATTTTTTGTACCCACCCACCCCCACCGCCAAATTTTTTTCCGTTTTCGGCAGTTTTTTCCGACCATTTTTTGACACCCACCCCCCTTTTAACACTAAAACAGAAATTTGCGGGGGGGAAATTCACTGTAAACAGCTGTATATGAATTTCTGTGCATACTATTTATCATGGATGTTAACATGGACATGTAAATAGGAATGAGTAATTTTGAGGTCATTCGGCCAAAAAAACATGGCTGCAAGCGGCCATCTTGGATTTCAAAATTTGCAACAAAATACAACACGATAACTGCCTGCAGTCAGTTTACCAGTTAGAATTACATTATTTCTCTCATTCAAACTGATTCAAAGTGGTTTTGAAGCCCAACTCATTGCCAAAACACTAAAAACAAGCAGGAATTTTTTTTTTTAGTTGCGGAAAAAATTGGTTGTTGGTGGCTTTGACCACCCACCCACCCCGGCATACGTGCCGGAAGAAATTTGTTCACCCCCCCCCCCTGCAACAGCCTAAAATATCTTCGGTCTGTCTCAATAGAACCATACAAATATGGATATCATTGGAACCGGCTCCTTGACCACATTGTGATAGTTACAGTTAGCCCTGTGCCAATGCATTCTCTTATATATGCTAGTCGACCATAGGTCGCCTCGCATATATAAGAGAATGCATTGGCCTAAAAAAAAAATCTTTTTTTAACACTTTTTACCATTTTTTCTTACATTCTTTAACAATTTTATAATTTTTAATGTGTTAAGCCAATGCATTCTCTTATATATGCGAGGCGACCTATGGTCGGCTCGCATATATAAGAGAATGCATTGGCACAGGGCCATTATGTTGGGTAAAGGGTTAAGACGGGTCCATGAATCCTGAATACGGGTGTGAGTCTCGCGTGATTTCTGAAAATGGCATGAATAATGCGTACCTAAAAGAGGGGGGGTGGCACCCATACACTCTTGAAAATCAACAACGAGTCGCCAAGTGGAAGCACAATAGTTTTCTATACAAAAATTGTTGTCATGAGTAAAGTTATATCCAGCAAATGTGCGCCAAATAAATATATACAACAGGCTTCTTTTGGGAATTATAGGGAGGCACCTCAATCATGAATTCCGAAATAATCTAAATTCAAACTATCAATTTGAATGGGAAAAGCATTGGCATCTTTAACCAGTGCATACTATAATACGATGACCACACTTGTTCAACCTCACAATATGAGATATGTGTTCTAATTATGAAAATAATTGGCTTAAAACAGAAGAACCAAAACCCCTTTTAGAGGTAGATCGATAGAGAATTCGACGAAAAATGTTTGCAGAAAGCGCGCTAACTTTATTATGAACCAACTAGTGGTTCATTTGTGATTTATTTTATTACAGACAGTCATGATTTCATATAGTAGACCTTGATTTCCTAAGCTAAATAATGTAGTGTGTTTTTTTTAAGTATGTCCTCTGTCAGCTCACAAGCCTATAAAAGCCTTGTTTTTTAAACAAATTTATGTTTTACATAACTAGAAAATATCGTATTATGATGATAAACAGGTGTTGCTAAAGTATGCCGTGTCGGAGTCAGATGAAGCGGCTCGTACCCGTTGTCGTATTCAGATGAAGCGACTCGTACCCGTTGTCGGAGTCAGATTAAGCGACTCGTACCCGTTGTCGGAGTCAGATTAAGCGACTCGTACCCGTTGTCGGAGTCAGATGAAGCGACTCGTACCCGTTGTCGTATTCAGATGAAGCGACTCATACCCGTTGTCGTATTCAGATGAAGCGACTCGTACCCGCTGTCGGAGTCAAATGAAGCGACTCGTACCCGTTGTAACTCGCGATGAAGCGACTAGTACCCGTTGTATATCGCGCATTCTTTTTGTCTTCCCTGGCTCATTCAACACAACGCTTCAATTTACATCAAGGCGAGTCTGACCAATCATAAGAAAAACGTAAACCTCGGAATCATAATAACTGTACAACGGCTAAAATGTCACAACTGTTGCACTGCATGTTCGAGCAGCACGATATGACCAGCGGCACCGAGTCGTCGAGTGGCGTGTTCGGTCGGTGCGCTATAATTGTACGACACCGAGCGGTCGCCTTTAAATGGATCGATCCCGGCTTCGTGGAATGATCCGATGTTACTTCGTCACATCACGGAATTATAGCCGCGGGCCGTGACATTCAATGTGGCTATAATTAAGATACGGTGTCCCACGCGGGCTTCACAGAACGCACATTCCGAATGTCACGGTCTGTAAAGGTCGCGACAGAGATCAACTCGCATGTAGAATTCTCCTCCCAACAGGACTATTACATAACTTAGTGCCATTTGGAAATATGGATAACATATAAGTACACATATACTAAGATTTCCTTCGTGGATACGTACAAGTTATATAAAGGGTCGACACCGAGACGACGAACTGCAGCCCGTGCCTCCAATATACATTTAATAAATATACCATGGCTAGGAGTTTACTACTAAAGCGATAATGTTTTTTTGACTGTTTTTTGGATGATACAACTGTTTAGAAATCCACGGATGGTAGTACATTACGTATTGTATGAAGGTATATGTTTTATGCTATTGCTGTGGGTATCGGTGACTCAGTCAGCAAGGGGCGCTGCTCCAGACCGACTCGCCATCCATCGATGGCGATATGTGTTAACTTTCTGGTGGAGTCATCGCTGACTCTGTACCCATATCGCTATCTGGGGGAGTTGTCAGTTGGTCGCTGTTTCCAGCGGGCACAATCGGTCGTTCTTCCAGCCAATGCAATCACTGCTATGTTTATCTTAGTGCACGGACTTTCCCTCCACCAATAAAACTGGCAACGTCGTGATATTCCTGGCTGCTGAAAGCGACAATAAATCAAAAATAAATACATATATGTTATTACGCGCGCCGCGTGTATGATAATGCCCAAATTCTGTTTCGCCTGGGCGCTGGAATTTACGCTGGGGTTTTTATTTATAGACATTGGGAATTTTTGGGACGGATTTAAAAGTCGAACTGCGCGACCCAGATGCCGAGTCCGGTAAAAGTTGTAGTTGGGTATTTCAATTTCGTTTATTGTCCTTTACATTATTATGTCAATAATGTCGAGTTTTGGTTTGTGACAAGCTATGTCCATTACAAATAAAACAAATGAAAAAGATAACTTGTAAGTCCTGTACACGTATTTAAACTTTTATAGATATTTTTTCGTTCTTCAGCCCACTGAGGGTTGTGGTCGGAGACGGCCGAGTCGGCCGCCGGTTCGTTAATTAAGTGTTGGTTGTTATTGTTATTTTAACGGAATTCTGAGTTGGTCATTCGCGAAACCAATATATTTTATATTCTATAATTACAAACATAGGTATATAATATATTATCTTAGCGCGTTACCATTTCTGACTATGGTTTTCTTGTTCTGATGTTGTTGTCGGTTGTCTCAGTCTCCCTCCTGTGTCCTTAGATTCCAAGCCTTCTGCTCGATATACAGAATAGCGTGAACCTCTACGCCACATTGGTGATCGATATAACCCCAATACGGAACACACCATTATACCCCGCGAGAGGCATTTAGAAGATATCGCCAGGAGGAAATTGAACGCACCAAATCTCTTCAAGACGGTGACAGATCACGTCAATCAGCCACGAGAACACAATATGAGGACAGACATCGGAGTCTTTAAATTCGACGAGGATATATCGGATAAATCTCAGCGCCAATCCTCCTGAATAGATGTGCTGCGATATATACCATGTCATTTATATACAGTGATTGCTGCGATCTATACCATGGCATTTATATACAGTGAGTGCTGCGATCTATACCATGGCATTTAGTGATGTGCTGCGATATATACCATGGCATTTAGTGATGTGCTGCGATCTATACCATGGCATTTAGTGATGTGCTGCGATATATACCATGGCATTTAGTGGTGTGCTGCGATCTATACCATGGCATTTAGTGAGGTGCTGCGATCTATACCATGGCATTTATATACAGTGATGTGCTGCGATATATACCATGGCATTTAGTGATGTGCTGCGATATATACCATGGCATTTAGTGATGTGCTGCGATCTATACCATGGCATTTATTGATGCGTGTATTTTGTTTATGCCACGATCTTTACAATGCTATGGATAAACACTTTTCCGTTCAAATTGTATGGCGAAAGTTTAATCCACTCTGAGAAGTTTATGCCACGATCTTTACAATGCGATGGATAAACACTTTTCATTTCAAATTCACTCTGCGAAGTTTAATCAACAGTAGGCACGTTTAATCAACAGGTGTTGGTTAACTGTACAATTTAAATAGATTGCTTTATTTATATAGTAAGATAGGCGATCGTGGTATAAATATATACACGAGGATATACCCGTCCGGATAAGTCTGACCGCCAGTCTTGAATCAATGCGCTGTCATTTAATGTCATTTAATGAAACACATAACTGTATCTACACTGTCAAAAAAATCCGTAATTTTTACGGTATAATATACCGTTAAATTAATTATATTACTACCCGCGATCAGAATATGTACTATGTACATGTAATCTCAAAATATCAGGAGAACTGATGACTTTCCACACTGTAAGAATTATCCGTAAAATAATACGGTAGAAAGTACTGGTCCTATAATTGCCGGTACTTTCTACCGTATTATTTTACGGATAATTCTTACAGTGTACATGTATATTTTATTATCAGCTTATAATCGATAGCATTTGTGTGAATCTGACAATTTATTGCGAACCTTTTCGTTATGATCTCACAGTTACATGTGTATCATTTATTCCTGTATTTACTCTTGGTTCAGAATAGTTTGCAATACATTTAGGGGATAACAGTGTGATGTTTTGTGATTTCGGAAAGGTACATGGCGAATATACTGTGGCAAATTTAGTTAATGGGCGACGGCGGAGCCGGAGCCCATTAACGGGTATTTGCCACAGTATATTCGCCATGTACCTTTCCGAAATCACAAAACACCACACTGTTATCCCAATTCTAGTGCTCTTCGAACTTTAAAACGTTATTTAGACAAACAAATGCCTCGTAATTATCAACGAAATGTGCGGCCATAGAAAACACTCAGCCAATTCACGACTTTTTATTTTAAATTTAATTCGCTAGATAAAATATAGTCCCTCAATTACCATCGCTCTTATCGTTAAAAATGCTGATAAACATGAAAAATTGCCACTTCAATTAGGGGATAACGGTCTGGTGTTTTGTGATTTCGGAAAGGTACATGGCGAATATACTGTGGCAAATTTAGTTAATGGGCGACGGCGGAGCCGGAGCCCATTAACGGGTATTTGCCACAGTATATTCGCCATGTACCTTTCCGAAATCACAAAACACCACACTGTTATCCCCATTCTAATGCTCTTCGAACTTAAAAACGTTATTTAGCCAAACAAATGCCTCGTAATTATCAACGAAATGTGCGGCCATAGAAAACACTCAGCCAATTCACGACTTTTAATTTGAAATTTAATGCGCTAGATAAAATATAGTCCCTCAATTACCGTCGCTCTTATCGTTAAAAATGCTGATAAACATGAAAAATTGCCACCTCAAATAGAAATAAATATGCACAACAATTAGTTTCTGCGTGTACCTGATGTCTTTTTCAGATGTTTACCACTTACAAATTGCTGTTTTCATTTTACCGCGAACTTGAAGTTGAATTGAAACAATGGGAAATTGTTTACTCAATGCGATGAATTTCACGCCTGTCGCGGTTTCATGTCAAGAAATTTGGTCAAATGATATCGAGACACTGGCATTGGTGGGATATAACGGTGTGGTGTTTTGTATTTTCTGATAGTACATGTACACATGGCGAATGTACTGACTGTCAATTTTCGACAAAAGCGACGACGCTGGTTTGTTTATATAGCAACGAGCTAGTAACGGAAGTCAGTGGCAAGGGCGCCAACTCTATAATCTACTCCGTAACGTCGCCGGCATGTACTGCGTAAGGGTGACGTCATGGAGTGAAACGGAACAGTGAGCGGGGCTGCATTGGGCCGAGATTAGGAATTCAGCTAACGGCAATATTGGCGCGTAGGAATATCTAACATTGAAGCGGTGAACCGGACTATACATTGCGACAGGTTATTGAATGAATAACCCCCCGCAAATATGTGGTGTTTCCGGGGGTATATTGGCCTAAGTGCATTAGAATTACTCTTATACACTAACTGTGTTTATCCCATGTTCTGAAGAGTTTAAAATAAATTTGATTGTATCTAACCGCTTTATATACTTCAGGTACTGGTGTGTTTGTCAGGAGTTCCTACTCTGGGATACTATTTATATATATACATTCATCCGTTATGCCAGTAACTGTATTTACAGTCGCAGCACAGCTGTAAGCAATTTAGCAATCATTCCGTAGTAGATTGCCGCGGTGGGTTTGATCATTTTCATTTGTATTATTATTTGAACGCTATAGTATTACTTTTCGCCATGTTTGCTATTTGATTGTTTATTCATTATGTATTATCAGCAACCTGTCCTTATTTATGGATGTTCTTGCTAATAAATTATATTCTATTCTATTCATCCCGACATCGTCGAATCACTTTATTTACTCCAGGCACGGGATTTTCCTGAATTGACTACACGCAAACATATACCTCCATATATTAGTATACAATCCCTTTATTTCATGCAGGTACTGAAGAGTTTCCCGGAGTGCCTACAAGCGGATATATGCCTTCATCTCAACCGAAACTTACTCAACAATTGTTCCGCATTCAAAGAAGCAAGCCCAGGTAGGTACCGTGAACGGATGCGAATTACATGGAGAACATACTGCGATAGTTCATTAGTTCAAAAGACATCGTTCATTAAAAAGTAATTGTATAAGGTTCCTGCACTGCAATATCTACAGATACAGACTGTTTGTACAGTGACAACCACCGATCAATCTTTACTAGATCCTTTGATCTAAAATAGATCAACCGTTCTTCCTGACATACATGTACAGGGAGTGCCCATGTAAGAGAGTTCTCTAAATTTCTTGAATATTGAATGTTGTTTGTTTGAAAATATGTACCAGTACTAGTAGATCATGCCATAATTCGCTACTTTAGCTACATGTACGCCTGTAGAGATCATATCCCACCAGTACAAAACCTGGGAACTGTTTGATGCTCTAACCTGTTCTGATGGGGAAATTTATAACAGTGAACAAACAAGACATGGCTTAATTATATTTCTTGTTGAAATGGACTACGTATCTCGTTTTGTCCATTATAGTGGGATGAACACAAATTGAGCTGCAGCTACAATTTTTTCTTTATGTACATGTCTGTATTAATTTTGGGCATACCGCGGAAAAGCACAAATATAATTGACGTGTATTAGATGTGTGCCAGTATTATTCTAATTATAATTAGTCACCATCTGATGATCGCGATATCGGTCGACGAGATACCGACAGAACGTGTCCGTGTTGTTGTCTGCGTTTTCCCGGTTGTTACAACCCATGTCCACATTCGCTTCTTGAATATCGTTCCATCTTCGTGACAGAAGTTCTAAAAACAAAAAATGTTCAGCATGTATACAATGCATTACTTAATTAATTATTTCCAATGCCAGATAAGACAACATGGTATAATGCTTCAAAAGTAGATTTCAAACCAAAATGTTGTTACCGATTCAAAGACATTAATTCGGGAAAAGCTATTGTTTGGCTGACAGCCTGTTAGGAACAAAGCATTTAGGTAATGTATCTAAATTATCTTACCGACTGCCTAATCAAAAGAAAATAACCAGTATACAGCTTAAGCGTTTTGACGATTAGGCTGGTCAAATGTTAGAGCTTACATTTTGCTGTCTCGTGAAGTTTGATTATGTGCAGTTTCAATGTGTAATGTTCCCTTTGAACAGCGGTCACAATTCAATCAACGCCACCGTTACGGTACGATATTTCCGTGGTACGAAATACTTTCGTCGCCTAATTTCGTCTTGAATGTCGATCTATTCAGCGCTTTTTAGTTAGCTTTCCGTCTCCATGTGGGGTAAAACAAACTTTAGCCAAACGTTTAGCCAAATGAAATTCGAAACAGATTGGCCATTGGCTAATTTGGCTACCGTCAGCGCAAACCCTGTTGACAGGAGGTCCAGTTTATCTATGTAAAATTATTATATCATACTCACACCTATACTTTTCGGGTAGACTGGGTAGGATATACACAATGTCAAACAAGTAATGCGAGTATTCTAACGGTTGTATCCATGTCTGTTTGAAAGCCGTGCGAAAATATTGCCACTGTGTTGAGTGTTTTGCTTATTGTACACTCCGTATGTACTGTATTTATAACAACAATTTAATCGCGGTAGTTTATTTCTGGGAAAAGTGACAGGAACCCTGTTGGTGAATTCTTGTTTTGAAATGTTCATCATGATACACTATTACTAACTGGGAATGATGTGAACAAGAGGTCGAACAAACATCTCCATGTTTCCTACAAAATCTCAGGGCCGGTGTATCTATGTCATAGTTAACGTCACATCTTTAGATGTGTAGTTTATATACGTCCGGTGGTCGTTATAAGCTCTTTGAAGACGAACTTACTTTGTTCGATTCAGCGCCAACATTCCTATTTGTACTAATTATCGTCGAAACGAGCGCGGAATATAAAACTGCTTCGATGTTTAAATTTCAGAATCTCGAATGTATCTATATATAGGTGACGTCAAAAACTCAGACAGACTATAATTATACGCAATGTGGTCGTCAGTGTAGCCTTGCTGTTGGCAATATCCCACATACACAGACACATACATGTGCAAATACATATACGTACGTGGCTTATATTTATTGCATTTGATCAATCAATGATCTATTTTCCTTCGATGCGTATTAAATATATAATCTAAAACATGGGAGAAACAGTACATGCATGCATGCATGCAAACGGGCAACCATACATTACCCAGCTACATATAACATTGTCATACACTATGCTAGCTATATATGCATGGCATATGTATGCATTTATACATCTCACTTCGACATACATACATCTCACATTGTCATATCATATGCTAGCCTGTGCATGACCTGTATACTAATCTTGCACTGCCCTATCCGATGTTAACCAGTTTTGTGTATTTCAGGTTGCCTTCGTGCCTTATCTATGATGTTCAAGACGACACACGCTCCACCGGGGGACACATTGATCCACCCGGGGGACATCCTTACCAGTATTTTCTTCATCCAGCGAGGTTCGCTCGAGATTCTTAAGGACGAGACGGTGATGGCCATTCTAGGTGAGTGTGTGCGTGTCTAGGTGAGTGTGTCTAGATGAGTGTGAGTGTGTATAGGTGAGTGTAAGTGTGTCTAGGTGAGTGTGTCTAGATGAGTGTGAGTGTGTATATGTGAGTGTAAGTGTGTCTAGGTGAGTGTGTCTAGGTGAATGTGAGTGTGTTTAGGTGAGTGTGCGTGTGTCTAGGTGAGTGTGTCTAGGTGAGTGTGTCTAGATGAGTGTGAGTGTGTATAGGTGAGTGTAAGTGTGTCTAGGTGAGTGTGTCTAGGTGAATGTGAGTGTGTTTTGGTGAGTGTGCGTGTGTCTAGGTGAGTGTGTCTAGGTGAGTGTGTCTAGGTGAGTGTGAGTGTGTATAGGTGAGTGTAAGTGTGTCTAGGTGAGTGTGTATAGGTGAGTGTAAGTGTGTCTAGGTGAGTGTGTCTAGATGAGTGTGAGTGTGTATAGGTGAGTGTAAGTGTGTCTAGGTGAGTGTGTCTAGGTGAATGTGAGTGTGTTTAGGTGAGTGTGCGTGTGTCTAGGTGAGTGTGTCTAGATGAGTGTGAGTGTGTATAGGTGAGTGTAAGTGTGTCTAGGTGAGTGTGTCTAGGTGAATGTGAGTGTGTTTAGGTGAGTGTGCGTGTGTCTAGGTGAGTGTGTCTAGGTGAGTGTGTCTAGATGAGTGTGAGTGTGTATAGGTGAGTGTAAGTGTGTCTAGGTGAGTGTGTCTAGGTGAATGTGAGTGTGTTTAGGTGAGTGTGCGTGTGTCTAGGTGAGTGTGTCTAGGTGAGTGTGTCTAGATGAGTGTGAGTGTGTATAGGTGAGTGTAAGTGTGTCTAGGTGAGTGTGTCTAGGTGAATGTGAGTGTGTTTAGGTGAGTGTGCGTGTGTCTAGGTGAGTGTGTCTAGGTGAGTGCATTTACGTGATATGAAATGGAATGGGATTCATACATGTATGCATATATCTGCGTGCGAATTTTCCGGCTTTGTTATTGAATGTTTGCCTGGTCAGATGAGTTTTACGCCCAACTTGACCCACACTTGTTTATGTGGTAAGTGCCACATTGTACATAGTTTTCCAGGCTGGATAAGTTTCACCACCAACATGACCCAATTTATCTGTGTCTGCAGGAAAAGACGACGTATTCGGCCAGGATAACATCGAAGACAAGTGTGCTAATGGGAAGTCACTCTATTCTGTGAGGGCTTTATCTTACTGTGATATCAATAAAATCGACATTGAGAGTATTCAAAGTATATCCAAAACGTATCCGGAGTTCGCCGATCAGTTCCAGGGTAACTTCGAGGTCACGTTCAACCTCAAACACGTGAGTATATATATAATCTATAATAACTCCCAGGTCACGTTCAACCTCAAACACGTGAGTATACATGTATGTATTGCGCTACGAGAGGGCTAATCTCATGTATACAATGGTTGTATCTATTTTGCGCGAATATATATATATAGGTTAAAAGCACGACATGTATATCACACTCTGTAATACATGTAAGGCGGTTCAGTGACACATCCATGTCTTGGTAATTAAATGCGTCCAGTTTCTTGGGTGCATTGTTTCTACGCTGCGTAGAAAATGGAGCGTATTTAAAAGAAAGTAACTATATTATGTCTCATGTCACCAAGCATGCCCGTTATTCAGTTATCACCCCTGGTCAAGTGGTCCTGCAAATGTGCTTTGTGGTTCCTGCTGAATTGATATGATGCTATTAGTGCAAAATGATGTTGTTAAGAAAAATTACTGTTATTTTTTCTAAAGTTGTCATTGTTGTGGTGTTTGGTTAATCGGAGGGAGTTGAGAAAAACCCATCGTCTGTATGAAACATTCAAGAACATATATATTTTTTGAAAATTGAATAATGGTTGCGCTGGTGGTCCAGTGGTTAGCGCGTTGGACTTGTCTTCGCTGTTAACACAGCGAGGCGAGTTCGCGGCTGGCTGGTGGTCTGTTATGAGTTTCCACACAGCAGTGGCTTGGCCGACTTGAGCGATGTGCAATTGTTGGATTGTACACTGTTTGAATCTCGCGCCAAGTTGTGACCATTGAGCAAGGTCGCTCGTACTGTGTCTGCTTTGCACCACCCATGCATTACAAGGGTACCTGATAATGAGCAGTGAAAGATCTTGTCAGTATGCTAGCCATATGGTATCCTCGCATACTCCCGGTTGTACCCCCCCCCCCCCTGTCCCCGGGGGAGCAGTAGATGGTTACTGAATGTTCAGGCTCATCAGGGAAATAATTGTAAAACTTTGAGCGCTTTGGGCCTCATGAGAAAGGCGCTTTACAAATGCTATACATTAAAACGACACGAATATCCTAATTGATTAGAGTCGATTTTCAACAACTAATACAATTATACTATTTCGCAAAATATATGTTTCTCAAATATTTGATACAAATAATGGTTTTTCCTTGATTCGAAAACCATAACAATGACAACTTTAGAAAAAATAACGGTACATTTTTCTTAACATCATCAGTTTCTCCTAACAGGCTAACAGCATCATATAAATTCCGCAGGACTCAACCGCATCATAGCACACGTGCAGGACCACTTAGCCAGGGTTGGTTATAGTGTTACCAATATATTTGGGGCTAAGGTCTCGTGCTGTTATGATAAAACTCTTTAAAAACACTTTTTCGAATATTTCCGTTATTTCGTCAAAAACTCTTCTTCAAATATCTCCGTTATTTCGTCAAAAACACGTCTTCACATAAAACTCGCCGTTATTTTTTAAATTAATATTTTTATAGAGTTATTGCCCTTCATATTAAATATGAAGCTAACATGCAAGATTAGCTATACATGTCGTCATTTAGTGGACAATCTCAAGCTCGCGTGCCACGCGTGGTCGGGTTGTCCATTAATTAACGAACATTTTAGGTACGGATTGTCCGTTTATAACTGGTCAATCCTTGAAGAATTGCCTGGTTCAATGAAGTATCATCGGTCAATATTATCAGCTGGGATTGTAATAGATGGTCCAGGTAGCTTGTGTACCATGCGGGACTCACCATCCAGGTATATATGGTAATGAGACCATCGCTGTCGCTACCATGGCCAGCGAGGACCGCGGATCCGTGGCCGCAATAAATCTAGGAAATAAACCACCTGGATTATAAAATAAAACCGGTTGGTGAATATGAGTGTTTATAACATGAGCCGACCCTTATTCCAGTCATTAAACCCATTTTATAATAATTTTATACATAATTTTATAACATGAAATTAGTGTCAGGCGTATCCAACAGTAATATTTTTTGCGAAATGTCACATTTGATTTACGGCGTGTGGTTTGTTTGCTTTCAGCTTGTATGTTTTATAGAGGTTTGGGATCAAGTAATGTATATATATCGTTCCTAGTTTATAGGGAAAATTACAAAACTCGTCAAGTAAATTACGTCTGACCTCGTGAAATGTTCGGTCAATAACAAATTTACTGGACTCGTCAAGTAAATTTCGCTATAAACTGGGGACGAGTTGTGTTCACCGTATGCGTGCCTCAAATCGAAACTAAATTTCAGGGAACACTTCTACCAACGAAAAGTCAAGGGAAAGTCGACGAGGAGACTTTGAAGTTCATCCGACAAAAAAGGCCAAGATTGCAGTGTAAACGACGGAACGCCGAAACGGAAGGTGAATTATCATTATTATATGGAATTGTATTGGTTTCTTTATGTTTATAGCTGACTCAGTAACATTTTGTTTTGTGGTATTTGAAACTTCGTTGCTTAGTGTTTATCTTTATATATTTATTTTTAGCGGTCATTCTGTTGATCGCGTGGTTTACTAACAATAATTCCAGCATTGCATACATTATACTTACTTAAATTTGACCGTTTACTATATATAACTATGGATACAATGTGTTTAACCCTTTCAGTGCCAGGTCCGATTTTGTATCAACCTATATACCCTGTGCCAATGCGTTCTCTTATATATGCGAATCGACCATAGGTCGCCTCGCATATATAAGAGAACGCATTGGCCTAACAATGTTTCATCATTTGTTATTATTTTTTACAATTTTTTACAATTTTAATAATCTGTTCTTATATTCTTTAACAGACTTAGTTCAACTACTAGACTCATTTTGTAGTTTTAGTGCCAGGTAATCTTACATTTTTCATGGGCATCAAAATTATTACTGTGAATATTTTGTGATAGTTAACAGTTATAACATGCCCCTAAGGTTTTATCCAGTTTGTTTTTGAATTCGCTATAGCATGCTTAAGCATACCCAACAAAAATTCAACCAAAAAAAATCTAAAAAAAAACAAAAATATATATATATTTAAAAAAAAATTTAGGGCCGATTTTACAGACCGTAAATTAGGGCCGATCAGATCAGCCCCTGGCACTGTAAGGGTTAATAAAGTTACATGCAAAATGTGGCAAATAAATGTAAACTGTTGAATTACTGAATTAAAGAACCCACCATCATCATAATCATCGGTATGTCACCATAATATATATCACCAACTTCATGCCCGTAATAATGGTATCATTTATAATTTCCACTGTCAATTTACTTACTTCCTATAGAACAGTGATCTCACAACAACACTTTACACAAATTGCAAACTGGTTTAGAACATTTGGGTCAGTACTTGATGGTAGTTTAACATATTTATTATAGTAGGTTCAGTATGGTAAGTTGCTATTCAATATTTTCGTCCTATATAATTATGTGAATTCGGTGCATTCTCGTGTAAATGTATTTGATCGCCTGTCTCAGTCTTACATTTTCGTGTAAATGTATTTGATCGCCTGTCTCAGTCTTACATTCTCGTGTAAATGTATTTGATCGCCTGTCTCAGTCTTACATTCACGTGTAAATGTATTTGATCGCCTGTCTCAGTCTTACATTCTCGTGTAACATGTATTTGATCGCCTGTCTCAGTCTTACATTCTCGTGTAAATGTATTTGATCGCCTGTCTCAGTCTTACATTCACGTGTAAATGTATTTGATCGCCTGTCTCAGTCTTACATTCTCGTGTAACATGTATTTGATCGCCTGTCTCAGTCTTACATTCTCGTGTAAATGTATTTGATCGCCTGTCTCAGTCTTACATTCTCGTGTAACATGTATTTGATCGCCTGTCTCAGTCTTACATTCTCGTGTAACATGTATTTGATCGCCTGTCTCAGTCTTACATTCTCGTGTAACATGTATTTGATCGCCTGTCTCAGTCTTACATTCTCGTGTAACATGTATTTGATCGCCTGTCTCAGTCTTACATCGCCTGTCTCAGTGTTACATAGCTTGTCTCATTCTTACATCGCCTGTCTCAGTCTTACATTTGATCGCCTTCTCAGTCTTACATCGCCTGCCTCAGTCTTACATCGCCTGTATCAGTGTTACATCGCCTGTCTCAGTCTTACATCGCCTGTCTCAGTCGTACATTCTCGTGTTAAATGTATTTGATCGTCTGTCTCATTCTTACATTCTCGTGTTAAATGTATTTGATCGCTTGTCTCAGTCTTACATTATCGTGTTAAATGCATTTGATCGCCTGTCTCAGTCTTACATCGCCTTTCTCAGTCTTACATCACCTGTCTCAGTCTTACATCGCCTGTATCAGTCTTACATCGCCTGTCTCAGTCTTACATCGCCTGTCTCAGTCTTACATCGCCTGTCTCAGTGTTACATCGCCTGTCTCAGTGTTACATCGCCTGTCTCAGTGTTACATCGCCTGTCTCAGTCTTACATCGCCTGTCTCAGTCTTACATCGCCTGTCTCAATCTTACATCGCCTGTCTCAGTCTTACATCGCCTGTCTCAGTCTGACATCGCCTGTCTCAGTTTTACATCGCCTGTCTCAGTCTTATATCGCCTGTCTCAGTCTTATATCGCCTGTCTCAGTCTTGCATCGCCTGCCTCAGTCTTACATTTTTGGCAAATATTTGTATTCTTATCGTTCTTTGTTTTCTTTTTAGTTTTACCCCGCCTTGCTCTTTCAATCTGCATTCTACTATTAGCAGTGCGCATATATAAAGTTGTATGTTATCAAACTGATAGTCATATAATTATGATTCCATTCCGAAATTCTTTTAAACAGCCGTCATGCGACTTTCCGCGCTCTGACTATGAACTTCCGTGAATATAATCAACCCGCGTTTATGATGGTCCCAATGGGAATATATATTTGGATTGAATTGCAGACGGTGTATTTGTACTAACTGTCATAACATATCTAAACAAAACATGGTAGCACAAATTATTGCTTGATTTTGTCAACACAACTCGCAATACGTGAAATTCACTGAATATCGCGATTCGTCGATCTCGTTGATTTAAATATTGTACTTATCAGAACAGGTTGGTCTCTCTTGAAACCAATACAGTGACGTTTCTTTTTTGCATCTATGTTTTTATTTCTTTCTTTTTTTTAAATCACTTCATATGTCTGAATATTAAATTTAATGTTTGAAAGTTTAGTTTTCGAAAATGTCCTATTTGCAGGACAATACATGCACCTAACTCAAATTATAATAGGTAAAAGTAAGACATTTGAATTGACATACTTGTTTTCTTGAGTTGGCAAGACGCAACAACGTCCTCATAGTCATACTATCCTCAACGACTCCGCTACAGTAATGCTCTAATTAATCGACCTCTGCTGTGGTTAAGAGGTCGATTAATTAGAGCATTACTGTACTTTCGCTTGCTAGGAAATAACCCATTCCATAAATAGGCACCATGTCTGCCTGACTATTACATTCACGTGATTGATCAATTACCATATGCATGTATCATAGGGTTGTAATGATATACATTGTCAAGATAGATACGAGTCCCGATACATGATCAACGATACGATACATATCACGACGCAGATATCGCGATACATTGAGTTCACATTGAATCGTTACAGCCCCAATGTATCACTATTTAATGTACGATCAAGTTGTGTACATCCATAGTTAATAAATTATTATAAATTTACATCTATGCGTCGGCAAATCAATGTCATTTGCTGATCACCAGAGCCATGTATTGTAGCATTGCGAGGATAATGTTTCTATTTATGGAGGAGGTTATTTCCCTGCGAAGATAAGAATATGATGCATGCAATGCATCGGTACACGTATACAGCTATGCTCTAGTTAATCGAGCCGCCCTAACAACGTTGACGACATGTATTTATGTGCTGCTCGAACTCAGTTATGCGATTAACCGCAGCCGACCTTGGTACCACCCAGCGTTCTTGGTTAAACCGCATTTGTATTAAATTGAATCCGTGTCTCCGTGATCATCCGTCATTCTATATCACACCATTATTACTTAGTATCCGTGTATCGCAGACTTTCTGATCAAAACAATGGTAGACCTCGTAAGATGCGTAACTGGGCGAAGCTATGGCGACATGGTTCTCAACTCATAGCAGCCTCGTCACATTCCAAATGTTGACACGTCGTTCCCCATGCCATTGCGTAACGTCATGGCCAATTTCGATTACATAGAGGATATCCACACTTTTTCAGTGGATATGGGTTATATCTCATGAGTGATGACAAAACATTGAATTTCCACGAGTGGCTTTAGCCACGAGTGGAAATTCAAGTGTTTTGTCATCACGAATGAGATTTAACCCATATCCACTGAAAAAGTGTGGATATTCTGTTTATTATATACTTTAGTTACTTGCCTATGACCCCCAATGCATGTCAATACATCAGAAATTTCACCAGTGGGATATCACTTATATCTCACTAGTGGGATATCACTTATATCTCACTGCTAAAACCTTATAATTCATGGGCAAGTATATAATAAATATATTAACCATACGATACAATGACATTTGATGAATATGATACATCCGTCCTTTGTAATATTTGTAAGATAGTTGTAAGTTGTGGTCAATACACTTGTGACTGTCTCATCACAACAATGTGACTGCTAACAGTCAAGTGTAGCCTGTCAAAATGACCGTTTGCGCCGGAATGTCGATTGCTGTTTTCAGCGGGGACAACATCAATACTTAGCCATCGTCCGATTTGCAGAGAATAACACATTGTCCCGTTCACATATACAAACAGAAAACAGACAGTGATAACAATATTCCATCATTATAAGAAGCAACTTTGTCCTAAATCAAACACGACAAAATATTGCGATTAGACACTTCAATAGTTCTTGATTACCACCAGTTAGATTACAATGTACCTAATTAGGAACACGCTATACATGTGAGACGAGACCGAGGACAGCTCCAACATAATAGGTGGAAGCTGGCTGTTATGTTATGTTTTTTTCCGTTGTTATACATTGTTCTTATACATTCCGATGCGGCGACGATGCCGCCATCGTGTCCCTATATGAATGTGAACTCTTATCGTGCACCACGTGATCGTCGCATCCAATCAGCTTCGGTGCGGTCAGTTGGTCCTCTGAAGTACCAGATATAATATATATGGTACCAACTGGACATATGTGCTAGGATGGGATTGGATACTCCATGGATCCTACATCGATCGCTATTATTAATAGTTTATATATCTTGTAATTAACCAAAATATATATCGAAAAGTGTTCACATCTATAAATGTATATACAGTGCACTATATACACGTATCCCTGCATACCATCCTGTTTTGGAGAAAGATATATTATTCACATAATAAATGTATTTGATGACGTTTTCAGATTCAGATTCCGAATCAGATAATACGTTAGATGAAACACACGAGACCACGTGTATAGACGACTCAGAAACAGGTTGGAAAAGCCACACAAATATTAATGTTCCATGTATAGAGCAGAGCAGTTTATATTCAGTGTAACCATTTGATTGTGTATTCACACTGTGTTCTTGTCACATATAACCGTATCATATATGACCGGGTATCATTCGCGCGCATTATGGACGCGCGCCAGAATAGCGATACATGCGTGCACGGTATAATACGCTGAGCGTTGTATATAATTGTATAGAGCTAGGCATACATGTATAGAAGCTGGATGTATTTTTTCAGATGCGATAATGATGGGCAAGTATACCAGAGAGTCAGTTTGCAGAATGGCTCCTATTTATAGCTAATATTATACACACCCACATGGACGTGGCTACAGGGCTTGGAGTGGGCGTATATTCAAATCGATATTAAATGGCGGCCCATTTGTGCGATTAGCCTATTAATCGTTTTGATTTAAAAATAAACAATAATAATAATAATACAAATAGTACACTGTACTCTAAATACGGTAATTTATGGGACCAACTGTTTTGTACTCAACACAATATAATTATGCAACAAACGAATGATTTTGATCCATGGTGTGTGCAAAATACACTAATGTGTTCTATGAACGATGCAAACAACGTGGTAATTATAATGAACATGACTATATGGCTGGAGTCTGCAGCTGAACCGATGATTACGCCCATACAGCCCCATGTAGCCACGCCCATATTGGTAGTGATGCCGATAGTGCATAATGTCCGCAGAAGAACTGGCCATGTCCGAATTATGCATGGTTGATATTAGTTGCATAGTTTTGATCGTTAAAGTTGCAATGTCCGAGTAAATTCCCCTAAATTACATGTTTTATGGCTTCGGTGTTAAATAGTTATATGTGACCCGCCGTATCAAATCCAGTCGGAAGTCGGGATTTCTTTACCCTGTGCCAATGCATTCTCTTATATGTGCGAGTCGACCATAGGTCGCCTCGCATATATAAGAGAATGCATTGGCCTAACAATTTTTTATCATTTTTTTTTAAATAAATGTTTCTGACAATTTTTAGGACGTAAAATAAAAAACAACCATTACCCTGCAGGGAGCCCCACACATATATGGAAGCATATAGAAGAGTGTCGTCTGCTCATGTTTGTCTGGGGCTCTGTATGGGTGAAATTATAAAATTGTTAAAGAATACAAGAAAAAATTATTAAAATTGTAAAAAATTGTTAGGCCAATGCATTCTCTTATATATGCGAGGCGACCTATGGTCGACTCGCATATATAAGAGAATGCATTGGCACTGGGTAAACAAATCCCCACTTCCGACTGGATTTGATATGGCGGGTCACATATTTGATTTGAGTCGGGGAACCCATTATATTACGAGTTTTTAAATATATTAATGTTATCCATATTATGCACAATCGGTATCACGAAGCAAGCGAAATATGTTTTAGAAAGAGTATTGGTTGCCTTAGTTACATGATATGCATCGTTGCCAATAATATCACAACTGCAGTCGTCGCATCTCAGCACACACAAGCGCATCGCGCCCTGGAGGATTCACCATGCACGCAGTAATATATAAAATACATGCTTCGAAAAACTATAATGCATGCGATGATGTGTGTGACCCTATAAATACCTGCAGCCATAATTATACAATGCATCTTCGTTTCGTATTTAGCCATAAGCATGTGCCGTATACCCCACACGGTATACCATGTGATCCCATTATAACCTACCGTCATACACAATGCATTATAATCTACTGTCATACACAATGCATAACCATACACCACTCTAAATCCCATTATAACCTACCGTCATACACAATGCATTGTAGCCTACCGTCATACACAATGCTTAACCATAATCATACTCCACTCTAAATTCCTATCCGACTCCTTTCCAAACAAACAACTGATCTTTACTTACCAATTTCGTTAATGTTACGGCTTCAATGTGTTGTGTTTTCCTAATACCTACATTGTATATCGATGTTCATAAGAAGATATTGTATAAATCAGGATATATACATCGACATACATACATGTTATGTTTGGCTCGACTCGTTGTTGTTGAGTTTTTAACCCTTTCATGACGGGGGCTGCGCTGGCGCAACATTAAATACACTCTTCCAATGCTTTCTCTTATATATGCGAGTCGTCCATAGGTCGCCTCGCATATATAACAGAATACATTGGCCTAACAATTTTTGTTATCAGTTTTTATCATTTTTTCTTAAATTCTTTAGAAATTTTTATCATTTTGTATCATTATTTCTAACATTTTTTAACAATTATAAAACAAATAATATAAAATTGGTTAGGCCAGTGCATTCTCTTATATATGCGAGGCGACATATGGTCGACTCGCATACATAAGAGAATGCATTGGCACAGGGTGTTCGCAAAAGACAACAACAGGAAACTCCAGTCATGAAAGGGTTAATACAGGAGACCGTTGGCTGTATTAATGATACAGTTGGCTGTATTAATGATACGGTTGGCTGTATTAATGACACCGTTGGCTGTATTAATGATACAGTTGTGTGTATTAATGATACCGTTGGCTGTATTAATGATACAGTTGGCTGTATTAATGATACCGTTGGCATGTTGACCCACATTGAGCTGGTATCAGTGGTTCGCGAGAACGACTGCTATAGTTTAGTCAGACTGTCATGGAAGTAGCAATGTCCCGCCTCCAGTAATTAACATCATGCTTCATTGGCCGGAATTTTAAGGTTGCGTTATAGATTAGCCATAATGGTTGGAACTATACATGTAAAAAAACAACCCCACTTTTTTTATCGACGTACTGTTTCTTCGCCTAATACATACATGATTAGATAGCGAAAATACGTAATTGGTGTTCACGATTAGATAGCTTTTGATATTCAATCGCAGTAACGTGTGCCACGTGAGAGTTGGGTTACCCTGAGTTAATAGGAATGGTGCTAACTAGATATAGACCGTACTTTGACGGAATGGCGGAGATGTGTATGAAACAATCTTAGGGCACTTCTTAACCCTTTACCCAACAAACCGGCCAATAACGCCCAAATAAAGCTTCAACAGCCTAAAATATCTTCGGTCTGTCTCAATAACACCATACAAATATGGATATCATTGGAACCGGTTCATTGACCACATTGTGATGGTTACAGTTATGCCCTGTGCCATTGCATTCTCTTATATGTGCGAGTCGACCATAGGTCGCCTCGCATATATGGAATACACACGCATATATGGAATGCACACGCAAGTGGACGCATAGAGTTTCTATGGATCCTTTGCTCGAAACTGCTCATCTAGTGCACGGCGACCCTCTATCTACATGGGGCATATGGGTATTACTGAGCAAGTACCCACAGTATGCGACTGAACTAAGACACTTGGCTCGACTTCTCAACAAGACGTCTTACCTAAACCACATGATGTGTCACGCGTGTGGCAGATTATATGACAATGAAATACATCATGCCTTATGTTTGTGCTGCGGTGAACTAGTTACCGAATTCAGAGATTCCTTCCTTGACCTTGTGATCACGCGGTATGGCATTGTAACTTTCTTTAGTATAGATTCACTACACCACGGGAACCTGATAGCAACTGTTCTTGGAAATTATAACATAGTCAACCATGGACTCTCAGACGAAATCTTCGACGGTTTTATAATAGACTCGGCTCATTTCTTGTGGAAGGCTTGCACAGTAATCCGCGGTGAAACCTGACACAGTATCGGAGCCGCAACTTTTATTCTTATTTTAAATGAAATAACTCAATCCACACGCGTGTGAGCTCGTGTGTGAATTTATAGGACGTTCATACTATAGACTTTCCATAGATTTCTTCTTTTTCAATTTTTTTTTTATCTCCATTTCTTATTATTTTATTGACCACATCTGTACACAAATTGTCCATATGTTATATAAATACGCATTGTAATTTAGACTCTCACAAAGGGAGGTTAGAATAAACTACTACTATTGGCATAGGGCCGTTCTGTTGGGTAAAGGGTTAACACATCTCCGTTGTTCGATCAATAATCCTAACATTCATACTAACATCGCATGGCAGGTGTTACTGTGATTGAAGATCAATCGCTATCTAATCGTGAGCCCCGATTAATTATATTTCCCCAACTAATCATGTGCGTATTGACTTGTTTCTTCGTACCAATGTGACGTCACCAGTCGTGAAAAATGCAATGCAAGATGCGGTATCCTATCCACGCTGCTCTGAGCTCTAACGTCACATGTAGAGAATGTAATGGGCTCGTAATTGTTTAGTATATATCTTTGTCCGTCACAATTAATTTTAAATTGATAACGACCATCTTCATTTGAAAATGGACTGTCAGTTTCTCAGAATAACACATACATGAATAGTGTAACCGACCCAGGTCTTAAATAAGTCCCTTACATGTTCCATACGTGCTGCCAGTGTTCAGACCGACGTATAGCAAGGGGACTGAACTCTGCCTTGTAGTTTGAACTTATTGGGCTTCGGTCTCTTACATAGCGTCGCGCATGCGCATACTACACACATCGTGTAAGATGGTGGTTCTGGGGTCAGGGGAACCAAGATACACAATTTATGGACCGCGCATGTGCGTTTGTTTCACGTTGCCATATAGAATAGCCTTGAGTACACATATACTTATTCATAGAAATGCACATATAAATTGTACATATGTAGATAGAATGCAATATCAGTGGACGTATTGTGCATGATTATATGTGAAATAAAATGTACATATTGTCCATAGAGACGACACATTGGCACGTGACATGTTGCTAAGGCATGTTGTGTGTGCATGTATGCTGGACTGCACCAACTATTTGACTTGTTTACACAGGTAATGTGTGCTCGGTGACTGTATTAACGTGTATAATAATTGGTGATATGTAAGGTATGTTCGGTCGCTGTGATTTGTGTATTCATGCTGCATTTTGTGTACATTCTTGAATTGAGAATATAGTAAACTTACTTATACAGTAAAACGTCTCCAAACCGGGCCTTCGATAAACCGAATCCCTCTCTTCGCCGAACTTACTGTCAGGTCTCGAATTTACCCAAGTGCACAAATCATTGAATTATGAGAGTACATTTATGTTTATAATCGATCTATGACATTTGCTATTGAAGACCGTCATAAAAAGTATTTTGTATAAAACATAGAACCGGGAGATCGTTGACAAGCAACACAATTAAAAAGCGCAAAAATATTATCATAACGTCGGTCATTATGTTTATATAATTATATCTACACATGTTCATCGTTTGGGCATTTTTGCAGCTGGCATTTTATACCCTAATATAACTATTTGTATTTTGTGTTGTTTATCAAAGCGACATCAATTAATTTACGCTTTGATCATTTTATGTTCCTTGTAATGACGCTTCACTGTTTCGAGGTGTCAGGATTGTCTTTAAATCGAACACATCGTTAAACCGAACACAACTCTCAATCCGAAGTATTTTTGGTTTTCACATTTGTATTGTCTATTTAGCAAACGCGACACTTTTCGGACAAGTAGTTAAGCTATCTAAATATGAAGGAGGTCATCTCAATGTGCCATTCCAATCGATAAGAAATGAGATTGTGTGCACACTCATATAATCACGCACATTTGAAGCAATGCACACCCAAACTGAGTCCGTGCCTCCATCAATATGTATATATGTTTTGCAATCCATGGGCGTGACCTAATTATGTTTGTGCGCAATCCAGGGAGGACCGGTCCAACTTAGTTATACGTTTTTTGTTCCAGCGAGGTTCGGGGTAACTTTGTTCTGTTTGCAGTCCAGCGTGGTGCGGAGTAACATAATTATATAGTTTGCATTATATAGAGGTTCGGCGGGATTTGGTTACATTGTGCTGCATTTCAGGGATTTACAGCTTGACTTAGTTATATTGTTATGCATTGTAGGGAGGTTGGCGATGCGTCAACGTCGTTACGGTGGTCGCGATTCGCGACGGCCGAGCGCCGTGGGAGGAAGGGATATAATCGACCTGCAGGCTGTGGATGACGGAGTGGGAATCATCGAGTTTTCCGCCGACATGGCGACGGATGGACTCACTGAGGAGGACTTTAAAGAAGACCTCGGCGGTAAACAGAGAGCGTCCGGTACGCATGCGCAGTATTATTCCGATTATCAATTTTTTTTCTTTTCTCTCCCTCTTTTGTTACTGACAGTGTAAATATTGTGTAAAACGATAGAGCCCCCAATTGCATTTAGCTACAACTTTATGAATGCAACTGTTATGTAACTTCCTATCCACACCAATCAATGTGTGTTGAACTCATGGCGTCTGTTTAATTGGATCAGTGACCGCCGAACTACCTAATCATAGCTATACGCCACCACTGAAATCCACTCCATGCACTTATTTACCAATGCATCCATAATTTCATCCCATATATATGTTCTGTACTTCATTATTGTAATAGCCTACCTGCCTTAGTTACACTCTATTTGTTTGGTTATCGCCACCGTGTATTATTATGGTGGTTTAAGTTGCGCAGAGGAGAGCATTCGGAGGTGTTAGCTGTTATCTTCAACTCTCTGTAAATTTGACGTACGTACTTTCTATTCTGAAGCATCATTGACGAGTTGTATAGGAAATGTTCAGATGATTAGATCAACAAATAACCATAGCAACACAATGTCATTATTATATATTAACCCTTTACCCAACAGAAGGTCCCTGTGCCAATGCATTCTCCTATATATGCGAGTCTACCATAGGTCGCCTCGCATATATAAGAGAATGCATTGGCTTAACACATTAAAAATTATAAAATTGTTAAAGAATGTAAGAAAAAATGGTAAAAAAAGTTTTTTTTTAGGCCAATGCATTCTCTTATATATGCGAGGCGACTGTATGGTTCTATTGAGACAGACCGAAGATATTTCAGTTATGTGTCAATATCCGAGATCAGGCTCAGACTGATACGCTTCCCGTAAAATGGCTTCCTTGTTATGATGTCCCTGCAACCGATGTGGGTTAGATCATGGGTATGATCATGGCAGTGTTGGCTCGACGCGGTTGGCGCGTGCTGGATCCCGGTGTCGATTTTCAAGCTTTATTTGACTGACTTGAGGAACGTCTCAATGTGCCATTTTGATCGATACATGACCATTTCGATAATAATTTATCATTTGTCCACTCTCCCTGAATACCCACACTCATATATAGAATATATCACCACCCTTCTGAAGATTACATATATGATAAATTATGCGAAGCACAAGTCCATGTGTCCCATTGGACGCTGAGGTATTTTGTGAATGAATATATATGATCTATTGATAAACAAATGTATGTTCCTTCACACATGGGTGTTCGAAAGGTTGACCAATATAGTGTGGTGGTGTAATAACTATCCGTTCACTGGGATTACGGATGTATACTTCATTACGCTAAAGTGTGTATTAGCTGCTATAAAGACGCATATACTGCATAGCAAACTATATCTGTATCAGTTTGGCTAATGCGCAAAGCAAAGTGGTTTATTGTACGGTATTAGCATACCCATATCAACTCTGGCATACTATGTAACGGACTATACGTACGTCCATGTTTGGATTGTGTTCTTATTATTTCCCCGCAAACTAAATTTGGAAAATGCTCCGTCTGTCAGTGCATCCGTCTGCAACAACTTTGGAGCTCTTTGTCTCTGTATAAGCATAGGTCAAAATTGAATGATCTTTGATGTACTTGTGAATCATCATTTATAGTGTCTCTGTTGTGGGTTGGAAACTCGAAGTTTAGCCGATAAGTTACTCTATATGTTCTGGCGACGAAACTTACTTAGCTAGTTTGATCATGGTAGTTTGTCTTGTAGGTCCAGTTTCATCGTTCATCAGCGCCGTCTCCGGTAAATCGAGGAGGTCTGTGAAGAAATCCAGTACTCGTCACTCACGCAAGGAACACGGTGCGGATCATACAGCGCGGCACTTGTCGCCAATCGAGTCCAGCGGGACCTCATACACGCCTCATTCGTCATCGAGCACTGCACATGCGTGGAGAGTTTCAAACATTGATTTGGAAATACAACATCACCCAGATAAAGGGAATATACACTGCCTAGCGGATATTGACTCCAGACTGAACGCTCTTACTGTGTAAGTATACACAAACTATAGCATGCTATATTCAATCAAGAATTCTGGTCGCTCCCCTGTCCTGACATTAGTTTTAATTTCAGTGAAATTTGAAGTTCAAGTAGATATATGTATTATATGCTCTCATATAAAATATGGGAACACACGTAGCTCGTCGCATGTATTAAACTGCCCACCATTCAGTAAACATGATATGATTGTGAATGGTTTAGTTTAAACACATTTTATTGTATCATTAATGCACAATTGGGATTTGGGCACAAGTTATACAACTTATATAGCTCCTCTCTATATCCAATTACAACACGTTATTATAACAAGATGGCACAATATGTTTCAATTGTTTTTTAACCAGATCCAGGTTCGAGATGTGAGTTCATTTGGTTGTATTAATTATTGTTGTGAATTGTTTGACATAATTGGATCTGGGACATCGCGACGAACGTTCGATACAAAATAATAACTATTGCCTAGCTTGTCGTTGACTATGCCACGATATGTACATTGTATATAATATATCTTCTGGAAGGAGATACGCCATATACCAATGGATTTGTTGGTGAGTTTGGTGTGTTCTCATGCTGACGTGCGTTGGATTGGCGAGCAAGCCTTGAAATAGGGTGTCTGTCATTTGCAGAATGAGGTCCCCATTGTGACCTCATTCTGCTTACACCTCAGCAGAATGAGGTTCCCATAGAGTGAATTTGGTTATGCTAGCCCGCTATGCGGGGTAATATCACTAAATTCACCCTATATGGACCTCATTCTGCAAATGACAGACACCCTATTTCAAGGCTTGTTGACGAACTTCGGTGTGTTCATCTTTTGATTCTCCTTCGATGAGCGAGCTTTCTGTGTTATCATGTTGATGTGATATTTTCTTTCTCTTTCAGGCGTATGCATAATTTTGAAAGTGAACTGTGCAGCACTGTGGATTCTATTCTGGAGATTCTCGGTTACAAGCCACGGATACCTTATGAGGGAAGCGTGTCTAGTTCGTCCGCGGCTACCGTCAAAGCCGCTCACCCTGAAACGACGGGGGTCAGAAGGAAAGGACCTCGATTAGTTAAATCACCCAGTGACCTCGACCGCGCGCTCAACTTATGACCCCGCGATTCCCTTATCATAAATCACCCATCATTCCGTCGTTTGAAATTCACACTTTCATTACTAAATGTAACATCCCATCCCTTTATAGAAGCATGGTTCGGAGTGGCATGTTGTTCATTGGCGAGTGTTTTGATTACAAACGTGCCGAGGATAATTTCAATTTTCTATTTCTTTATTATCTCGGGATGTAGACATATGTATTTCAGACATAATAGACACATTTAGCATAATGAACGACGACTTGTAATATAATAACAGCGAATAGAAATGACGACTACGAGTCCGTTTGTGAGACAGTCGTGCTTGTCACTTGTAGTGATAACGGGTTTTCGTGTCGTGTTTATTTTGTACTTAATTATGCTGCTATCAGGTCATAGCTTTGCGCTTTGTTTTCGCAAGATTCTCGTGTTTCACGACGAATGATTAGATTGCCATTAATAGATAACAAGTAATGATATATACCAATCACTTATTACTATATCAGAGTTATCTCCCTCACGGAGGAGCTGAGAAACGATCGCGAACTTATTACTTTACGGTGTATTTGTGAGTTTTGTTGAAAATCCAAAACCGTAATCGTAACAACGGATAGGGTAGTACGACAACGAATAGAAAGTTCACAAATTCTACTGACGTAGTTCCCTATTCGTAATAAGTATCTGTCGTTCATTGTGCGAGAGGTGTCTAGTGTCAACAAATTAAAGTTTTAAATAATAGAGATAAATACAATAAGAAAACACACAACTAAAGATAACAAATTAAAGTGATAATGCGGAGATATAATTAGGTATAATACACTTAGTTGGAAAAGCTGCACTGGGACAATGTTCACGTACATGATGGCATGTATGTGTATTAAATAGTTACTTTAGTAACTATATCCAACGCATATCTGGCTACTGTTCACGTACATGATGGCACGTATGTAGATTAAATGGCTACTTTGGTGACTATATTCAACGCGTATCTGGCTAATTTCAACATGTTTGTTTTATTGCTGTCATCAGAAAGAATTTAAATTGTTCATAAGTCGGATTATTTTTGGAAATTTGTTTTCTAATAGGTTCTTCGGAAATACATACACGTAGGCATGCTCTTTGTTTGGCCAATTGCAGAACATGATCATATAATATAATTATGCAAATACGTCCTAGTAGATTACTTACGTGTTGATATTTACGTTGGAGTTAAACTTGATGATATTTATTAAAACCGCGGGGGGTACACATCACAAAATAACACAAACTTAGACATAAACTGCTTCTCGGAAAAAAAACACGGTATAGCCCTTACTAACTTATGTGTGAATGTCTGAAGAGCGACGTTGCCACGGGCCACTCTTAAACCTACCCATTGTCATATTTCATAGTTTCCTCACCAAACATTCCGTTATTACTTCTTGCACATCCTAGTATAACTATTACAATGCTATTCAACTACTCTATTAAAACAAATGTCGATATCAATCCACCAGTGTATTTGCTTATGCTGAATATAAGAGCTCGCACATACCGAGGTGTTCAAACGGTCTATCTCTGCATATAACAAGTTGTATATAGTTACCTGGGTATAGAATAATAAATATGAACTGAGGACCCCTGTTTTGGAAAAGCTTCTATCAATTAATATTGATGCATTTCTAATTAGCGAGTTTGCGATTTCAAACGGGTACGGGTACCGGTACGGGTACTGGTAGCTACCCGTACCGGTACACGTTTTGAAATCGCAAACTGTTTTACGGGTAGAATTAAGCATATCGACGGGTAGTGTATGGTGAGCCAATTGCAGCACAATATATATGATGTAGAGAAATTGTTATCCGCTTCGCTTTCTTGGCCGACATTATACTTGTTGTTATGGTTATATGATGGACATCTGCGTGGATAATGGATTGCATTAACCAGGGACGAGGCGAAAGTGGAAGGGGTTGGCGTCTTTCTTTGACTCATTTTGGTAACATTTTCAATAATTAGCTTTCATAAGTAATTTCCCAGACCGTTCGAGTGTCGTTTAGAACAGATGGAATTTTCTGACTGAGAAAATATGTTATGATAGCACAAATATACAATTACGCTAATTTAATAATCCAACCATTATTCGGTGTAAAATGTGTTGGTTTAGACCCAGGGTCCAAGAATGTCCTACATGCATGCACTTTTAGTCAGATATAAGACCGAAAATGCCCCTTATATTAGTTGGGGAATATTTAGTCATATAACTGGTAATGGGTTGGAATCTTTCGAAGGGTCGGGCAAGGGAATATTCATCCCAAGAACTTGGATATTTGTCTGGGTCTAAACCCGGATTTAGGTAGAACAAGAGCTACACTGGGCGTGCAAAATACCCCCTCTCTTGGGTCGGCGGAAACTGGTAAAAAAGGGGCATAACTCTGGTAAAAATTGGCGGACGGAACTAAAATTTGAACTTGACCTGTGTTTTGGTGGGAGAAAGTAATATACCAAATTATCATTGAATCCGATAAGCTCTAGTAAAGTTATCATCCGGAAAACAAATTTCAGGGATTTTCTAAGTCAAATTACGTCAAATAAGGGGCATAACTCCGGTGAAAATTGGTGGACGGAACCCAAATTCGAACTTGAGCTGTCTTTTCTCCTAATAAACCCACATACCAAATTTGATTGAAATCGGTTCACTCTAACTAACTCTGCCAGAACCCAAGTTCGAACTTGACCTGTGTTTTGGTGGGAGAAAGTAATATACCAAATTTGGATTCATTCCGATAAACTATACTAAAGTTATCATCCGGACAACAAATTTCAAGGATTTTCTAAGTCAAAAAACGTCAAATAAGGGGCATAACTCCGGTGAAAATTGGCGGGCGGAACCCAAATTCGAACTTGAACTTACTTTTCGGCTAATAAACCCACATACCAAATTTTATTGAATTTGGTTCACTCTAACTAAAGTTATCATCCGGAAACCAGGTTAACGGACGGACGCCCGGACGGACAGACCAATACTATAATGCGGCCGTTTTTTTTCAAACGGGCGTATAAAAATCAAACTTGTTAAATATAAAGGGTGTTTAATGGTACACTATTCATTATATGGTTCGAATAAAGAGCGTTTGCTTCACGTCTATGCGAAACAAAGAAAACAGCTAAAAGTCGATCTGATGACGGTAAGATTGTGCCGACTATGAGGTGTGTATATCAGTATTTGGTGTCACTATCGGCCACTACAATATACAACAGTCTTGGGGTTCAAATGCGCCATGTCCGTTCAAAAGTCAAATATCTATATTAAAATGAGAAATCAGTCACCACCACATAAGGTACAATAACTGAACGGTTGTATTCAATCGTGTAACACATTCACGGTGTACTATGCACAAAGGGTCGATAGGGGACGTGGCGAGAGGGTGGGGTGTATCACCCCAACTTTTGTCAACAGTTGGATATTGCATATACCTAACACACCAAAACATACGTTCAAATTATTCTGTCATTCAGTTTGATTTTCCAAAAATGTATTAGTGCGGATTTTTTTTTATAGTTTTAGACCAACATTTGCAAATATTCCTACTTTTGGTAGAAAAACATTCGGGCTATATGGTCAACAGCAGGTTGGAAATATCCAACAAATGTAAAGCTTGAGGACAGTCAATAATTTATCAATTTTCATGTTCAGATTTCAAAACGTTCTCACACCAGACCGAACCATGGTCGACCCGGTATGCCCTGGTCTAACCACATTCAGTGGCTCGTCAATACTGATCATTGATTTGTGAAAAACAAACCAGGGCGTGAATTTGCCTGGTGTTAGACCACTAGATGTTATGATTTTGCAATTTCCAGGTTCATATCTACAAAACTGTTCTCGTACTGCATGGTCGGCAATGTGGACCCCCCCCCCCCCATCACAGGACTTCTGCAACAAGACTACTGATCCATTTAGAACAGTCCACAATAATATTCAGGACAGTGAAGGATCAGTTGGGGGGAAACAGAGCCCAACGGCGTGCACAATTTGAATTACGCACAAACCTCTGTTTGGTGTGGTTTAAGGGGGTGTATAGTTGGGAATTTGAAGGTGGACACACCTTCTCAACGCGGAGACCCCCTATAATTACGTCCCTGTGTCGAGACTGCGTATAGCACCGCCAACTCACTCTATTAATCATAACATGTCGAGAATCCCGGGGTTAGCCCCCCCAAATCACATTCCCAAAAAATAACATGTCATTACTTGAGTGAAGACAGTTGTCAGTAAACAAATCGGCGTTCCATAGTTATCTTAGTGTTAGAAGCCGCCTCGATACTTTGAACATAAAACATGGCTTAAATGACAAATGTATCAATGAGATTTGGCAATTAAATCGTGCAATAAATAGATTAATGCATAGCTGACTGTTATTTCGTATAACTAATGTACTTTTGAGTGAGAAAACTTTAGCGAAAGACTACCAGTCAACGGGATACATCTACCCGTTCCAAATCCCTATCGCTTTATGTGCTGCATTCAAAGTACGCAAATGACCGTGACGATTTTCACCGATCTACCTGGATCTACCGGTACCCGTACCCGTCCGACGGGTATCGCAAACTCGCTACTGTCTGGTATAATATAAATACAATCAATTGGCGACATTTTATCGCTTGCGTTCGTTCACGGTATACCATGCGGGATAACTCTATCTAATACTGAACATCTTGTTGACTGAGATATATGTTCAACACGTTGATTTATAACTTGTTGATGGATTGTATTCAGCGGTTGGGTAACGAGTACTCAACGATGACAAATCAGAATATTTGTTTCGGATTTAATCACCACATTGATTACAAGTTTTCGGAATATCAACTCAACTTAAAACGCTGTGCATCCGGTGTTCATTTCGCATATATGGCTGATTTTGGTGCATAAAAAAAATACGACGCATTTGTAACCAGTTACTGGGTTACAAATACGTCGTGCATTCTTTACCAAGTCGATTTTTTTCCAAGTCGACTCAACGTTTGCTCGTACGTTAGCTGCGACCAGTAACCCGGTTACAAATGCGCCCTATTTTTAGGAAATACAAAGTTACATTTGGAAGTCGTTTCAAAAATGCGACGTGTTTTCGCGGTAACGGTTACAAATGATTGGCAGAGAATAACTCCGACTAGAAAAATGAAAATATTTCACCTATCCTTGTTAAAAACGGGTTACAAAGTTACATTTGCAAGTCGTTTCAAAAATGCAACGTGTTTTAAGAATGAAATTTGGCTGTGCACTGGTATGCGCCGTCTTCTATTCCCGACACAAATACAGGAAACATGAATATGTTATAGTCATATACCACTATAATAGTGGAATACCACTATAATAGTGGAATTCAGGATGTGCCTGACCTGGTGTAAGCATACATCGCAATGGTCTATAATTCATCTTGACAATTCAGCGGACGGCAGATAATAACAGTGACGAAGGAGTTACCTTTATTGGAGGGACCTGTGTTTATGTCAGGTTATGTCAATCGTTTGTTCATAACAACTCTTTATCCAATTACATATTAATTTATTTGTCTAAACAGTATCATGATTTTTTCGAGTGGATATATCCACTTTCATCCAATATCAAATATAAAACAAATTTGAGACATATTTTCGCTCATCTCTATCTTGTAATCATTTGTGTGGTATTTTATTTAGAGTTATGTCGCTCGTACTGATTACACAAAACAGTAATTTTCACACTCAGATATTACAGTTGGATACGCCTATAATAGTTTCATACAGGGTGTGCTAGACCTGCTTATACATTGTGAAGACACATTCCACTCATTGTTAATTATGAATTACAGATAATTTATTATTGATTATTGATACTACATTATTGATTATTGCTTATTGATACTACATTATTGATTATTTATACACTACGTGCAGTATTGCTTAGAGTTTGTTATGTTTCCACTTCGCTATACAGTGTTCTTGTTTTCGTTTTTATATGTAGTTTATGTTCATGTTTAGAATTTATTGAACTATTATGTGGTTTACTCTCGACCTTTAGATGGTGGAGAGCGTTTTCCGATTTTGTCTTAAAATGGCCGATCCGCTGCCGGTGTCACAGTGACCACAATAGCGATGGCATGATAGCATTATGTCTGCTCAGAGTGGTCGATCCACTACCGATGTCATACCCACTACACTCTGGACTACGGTCGATCCACTACCGATGTCATACCTACTACACTCTGGACTACGGTGTTTTAATTCGATGGCATGATATCATTATGTCTGCTCAGAGTGGTCGATCCACTACCGATGTCATACCCACTACCCCACTACACTCTGGTGGCATGCTAGCATTATGTCTGCTCAGAGCGGGCGATCCACTACCGATGTCATACCCACTACACTCTGGACTACGGTCGATCCACTACCGATGTCATACCCACTACACTCTGGACTACGGTGTTTTAATTCGATGTCATACCCACTACACTCTGGATTACGGTGTTTTAATCCGATGTCATACCCACTACACTCTGTATTACGGTGTTTTAATCCGATGTCATACCCACTACACTCTGGATTACGGTGTTTTAATCCGATGTCATACCCACTACACTCTGGATTACGGTGTTTTAATCCGATGTCATACCCACTACACTCTGGACTACGGTCGATCCACTACCGTTGTCATGCCCACTACACTCTGGATTACGGTGTTTTAATCCGATGTCATACCCACTACACTCTGGACTACGGTGTTTTAATTCGTGCACATCATAAATTCAACTTCTGTGCTTTATCCCTCCTGTACTAAATGGACCACCCCATCCGGTTCTAAATCCATACTTGGTGCGAAATGTTATGATAATAAGTTATAAACAACAGGCATATCCGAATAATTCCTCAGTTAATTACTCGTTAATGCATATTATTAAACAAAGGACTAACTACAGTAACTGTAAATAGTTCTGTGTTTTATCTCGAACATCGCGCCGCCATGTAAATGCCATTAAGTCAAGAAAAGAGATCGGTGTGTGTGTCATGGGGTATCGGCTGGTAATAACGAATACATATTGTTTGTAATAAATCGGCCAAATTGGGAAAACGCAATGCCATTCTTGTATAGAGTACGGGAAGATTGCGATAAGCTCCACTAGGCACATTGTGAATCACCAGGATTCGCGGTCTTTTTTTTGGGGGGGGGGGGTGAGTTACGGTATGAACTTGTGTGCAGCGGATTAATGGGATGATTCGAATATGTGTTCACCAAGAATCACCCCGAACCATTAATAGGATGATTCGAATATGGGTTCACCAAGAATCACCGCGAACCATTGAAAATCGCCGCAAAACTAGTCAGCATATTTTACGCCATTTCGATTTATTGTAAACTACGACAATGTTAACTGAATATTGATAATTGTATTGCATTGAATTGTCTCCCATAAACATTCCCCACTGGTTTGAGTGTTTTGCTTATCGCATACCTGTTACATATTGTATGCTATGGGGCCACACTCGTCGGTGAAATAATTCATTACCGTCTGTTAAAGATACGGGCGGCGTTTGCGGTGGGTATGCTGTTAAAATATTCACCTCCGTCAAAAACCGCCATAAGCAGAAAGAATAATAAAATATAGACATACTTTGTTCTCATACCAATCAGAAATATGGCATAAACAGCATGTTATTGTCAATTGTTTCCCCTTTGTTATGTAAACAAAAGCAATAAACGTTACGTTTGCTTTCTTGTGTTTCGATCCGGATATGGTAACATAAAGAGCGTTATTTGTTACTGTTTTCCTGATATGGAAATAATAAAGAGCGTTTCTATTATCTCTGTGTGATTAACCAATAGAATTGCGCTGTGTTATGTAAACAGAAACACAGCTTCTGTGACACGAGCAGGCTCTCGTTTACGTTCACCGTCGTACGTCTTGAGGAAATATACTATTTACGCGCTGGTTATGTTTGGTATATGAACACAACTATATATATTTTAATATTCCTTCTGTTGATGGCGATTTGAATAAATATGAATATTTCTGCAACGAACGCCGTCAGTGCCTTTAACCGATGACAAATTCGGCAAGAATTAAGAAGTAACACTTTACACGTACATGTATGTGTATAACAGACGTCGTTATACGATGATACGATTGGGTGAATTTGTATATTTCGGTGATATTAGTTGAACAGGTTTGGGTGATCCACCGACCAATCTACAATAGCCCGATCTTCCTAACACAGTGCTCACTATTGTAAGAGAGGGACCTCTATATTTCTTGAATATTGAATTTGTTGTTTATATTTCATACTCTCAGTAAATAATTATTTCGTGTCTTGCATTTGTTTCAAATTAAATCCGAATATTTTGTTTTTCAAAGTATTGGTTAACAAAACATTATATAACAAAACATTATATAACAAAACATTATATAACAAAACATTCATAACAAAACAGTATATAACAAATCATTATATAACAAAACATTATATAACAAAACATTATATAACAAAACATTATATAACAAAACATTCATAACAAAACAGTATATAACAAATCATTATATAACAAAACATTATATAACAAAACATTATATAACAAAACATTATATAACAAAACATTCATAACAAAACATTATATAACAAATCAGTATATAACAAAACATTATATAACAAAACAGTATATAACAACACATTATATAACAAAACATTCATAACAAAACATTATATAACAAATCATTATATAACAAGACATTATATAACAAAACATTATATAACAAAACATTATATAACAAAACATTATATAACAAAACATATAACAAATCATTATATAACAAAACATTATATAACAAAACATTATATAACAAAACATTATATAACAAAACATTCATAATAAAACATTATATAACAAATCATTATATAACAAAACATTATATAACAAAACATTCATAACAAAACATTATATAACAAAACATTATATAACAAAACATTATATAACAAAACATTATATAACAAAACATTATATATAACAAAACATTATATAACAAAACATTATATAACAAAACATTATATAACAATTCAGAGTGACTTTCTTATACCAGATGCATGCGGGCTGTGAATGACCGATCGGTCTATTTTCGCCCGATCGGATTATTATAGGTCGATCGGTGTGTTACACATACCTGTTTATTCACCCAGTCCCACAGTTCGCACGTGTGTATTTCCGTCATGACGTTAATTCGCCAGGCTGGGCTACAATCCGTTAAGTTAGTTTTATGTGCATATTTAATTTGTTGAAGGTTTGTATTAACAGTGAACATGAAATACTGTGATAGATTTGTATTATTCCAATTAAACAACGCAATTAGTTGAAACGATAACCCACGAGTTTTAATTGTATCCCTCAACTGATATGTTCCGGGTGTAACTGTGGTGTCCCGGGTGTATATCTATAGCTATATAATACATAAGTTGTCACTCATATATAGGCACGATACTCAGTCTTAAAGGGGTACTGTACGCCAAATGTTGTTGTTTGTTTCTATAGTCCCCGAGTCGGAGAATAAGGTAACAATTTTTCCATTATTTGAAAGTCTGTTGAGTACGAAGTCATGTTACGGATGACAAATTTACCGGAATGCAAAAATACAAATTGTCGTTGTCGAGTAATTTTTGTAAAGTTTTCAACCAAATAAATCAAATAAAAGTTATAGTATATGCATACTAGTCCCATATAATCATTTAAGTTATTGTATCGTCGCTAGTCAGTGAGTGGCTTGAGTGTTCTCCCCGTATCATCATACTATTTTAAGCGATCGTGTGTGCGATCGGTTTAACAATCCAGTATCCCTCAATTACTGTTTTTGATTACGGTAATTCGTAATTTAATTGACGCCATTTTATGGCTCCAGTCATAAATTCAATTTATATCAAATTATTAACTTTTAATTATTAAATTTTAAGATAGCCTATTAACCTGACCGTTTACAGAATACATCTTCGACTCAAATTACTTATGTTTCTATATATTATCGATATTAGATCGTTGTTGTCACCGGAAATTTAATGAAAATGGCGTACAGTACCCCTTTAAGCGGTCGAAATCTTACTAGACATACGAGCTACATCATGAAGCGGGTGGGCAATGCGGACTGATTACACGTTTTATTACTTTGGCCTAAACAGTTACTGTCTCCATTATGGGGATGCCCAATTAATTCCCAACAGCATACGACCTCGATCCCGGGCATTCGGTTGGATTGATTGATTGATTTGGGTTTAATGTCGCTTTGATCAACTAAGGTAGTATCACGACAGTGTCAGTTTTAATGGTGTATGAAATCCGCACACTTACGGATAATCTAACAGTGATTGCAATGGCTGATATACTCGTCGACCATGTGCGGCAAACCACCGGCCATCGGCGAGTAATTGGCAACTCCACCAGATGACGATATCGAATTACAAAGTCTATGATGGAACCTTATGGATTTGAACTCTCATAACTAGCCATGGATACCGAGACGGCTTGGAGTTGTACACCTAACCGACTGAGCCACCGATGCCTCTCCTTGGGTTGGAATTTCCAATATATTTCCTCAAATCTGTTCAACTGGGGTGGGGAGGTCAGAGGAATTCCATGCCCGACATTTCCATCTTTTCACCAAGTGTTGACTTGGAAGTGTATTGTTTTCTACAATGAAAATTAGGGCCAGAACCGGCAGAACGTGACGTAATACCACTATTTCAGCTGAGGTTACGAGAAATACTAACTAGATTGACAAGTTTTGAATATACATTACCCTTTACCCAACAGAAGGGCCCTGTGCCAATGCATTCTCTTATATATGCGAGTCGACCATAGGTCGCCTCGCATATATAAGAGAATGCATTGGCTTAACACATTAAAAATTATAAAATTGTTAAAGAATGTAAGAAAAAATGGTAAAAAGTTTTGTTTTAGGCCAATGCATTCTCTTATATATGCTAGGCGACCTATGGTCGACTCGCATATATAAGAGAATGCATTGGCACAGGACATAACTGTAACTATCACAATGTGGTCAAGGAGCCGATTCCAATGATATCCATATGTGTATGGTTCTATTGAGACAGACCGAAGATATTTTAGGCTGTTGAAGCTTTATTTGGCCGGTTTAGGCCGTTTTGTTGGGTAAAGGGTTAACCAATTTTGAATATCTTTGCATATACAGTCTATTTTGTAAACTTGTTCTGTATGACCATTCCCCAATTATCAAGAAACGTACGTTAGGTTTGATTTTGAACATAAGACGTTTGGTAAATTAAGATACGCGACAATAACGTGTAGTTTATTCGATAACTTCGTGAGATTGCAGTCAAATACTGTGGTGTGGCCTGTATGAAAAACTTATTTTCAGGAAGCTATTCATTGGTCAAGCAACGCATCTGTCGCTACGCATTGGTTAGATCTGTCCCGTTTGATATAAGTTTAACTATTAGAGCCCTTAAACCATACGTTGATTGAAGTGACACGGTCTAATTTAATTTAGACTGAAGTCTGATACATGGTAAAAACGTTAAACTGTCCCTACCTCGTGTGGTGAGATCAGGTCCGACGATTGCAAGAACCGACATGCATAGCAGGTCGCCGTCGTGTGTGAGTGTGTTCACTTTTCAACCATAGACTTATCTCCCGAAATCCCATGTGCAGCCCACACTGGGACGTACTTTTGCAACTGCTTCCTTATTCTACACAACTCTCAGACATATTTTAACCTGACCCCGCTTAATGTTGGAACTTTTCGAACCGATTGCCATCAAACGATGAGACAGAGACGTAGCGCTACGTCAGTTATAGTAACATGTCAACAGTTGTAAATACCATACCTGACCCAGCATTAGTTGGAGATTTCACACCAACAGTTGGTTGAATTTTGAATTTGACCAAAAGTGTTGCATTGACATGGCCTTCAGTTGGACTGCGGACATCCAACACTTGAAAAAGCTTGATGCCAGTCTAGGTGCTATGATTGATTCAAAACGTTCATGTTCATATTTCAAAGTGGCCAAAGTCCCCAGTCGCTAGACACAAACAGCATTAATTTACTGGGAGTTAAACCGGTATATGTTAGGATTTTGCAATGATCAGGTTCATATCGAAAACTTATATCACACAGAGCCCAGCGGAATATGTTCCTCACCCTGGATAGTGACCAGGCGAGTAATCATCCAGAACATGCTGTCTCTGTGATACCGGCCTGTACGGGAACAGTACACAATAAAAGTTCAAATTTTGGAGAGTGCAAATGGAAGTAGGCAAACTTGTAATCTGGTCTGGTTCAAGAGATTGGGAATTCCAAGGCGGGGTACTCTCCCGGAGACCCTCTAGCCATGTCCCTGTAATGAGATCAACGTTAATCCGTGCACGACGAGAGCTTCACTGTTGCAGCATTAACTATTCTGTACCATGCATTCACTTATACACGCGAGCATACCATAGGGAGCCTCGTAAACAGAGAATATACTGGCTTACAATGTCAACGTAAATCGTGTTAGGCCAATGCATTCTCGTATATATATATATATATATATATATATATATATATATATATATATATATATATATATATATATATATATATATATATATATGCGAGGCGCCCTGTGGGAGTCTCCCATATATAACAAAATGAACTGGCACAGGGTTTTTCGCAAAATGTCAGTCATGAAACGGTTAACGTGTTTTATGTGAGACATTTAGAAGTTTTGTTAGGCATAAATGACATTTCTACCTGTTGGAGAAGTTGAAACATTCTGGGAGTGTGATACATCCCTAAACGTCCCTTGTCACCACGGCACCAATTTCCCCGATCGAGGCGTCAGTTCGAGCGACAAGGATGAAGAAGACCAGCAATATTATTGAATCTAAACTTGATTCAAATGTGTAACTAGCAGCACGTTATACTTCCCACTAATAATTGACCAATCCCTGCTTATGTGCATGGTCCCGCTAGTGTTCTATATAACATGGTATCTGGTCCTGCTAGGGTTCTATATAACATGGTATCTGGTCCTGCTAGTGTTCTATATAACATGGTATCTGGTCCTGCTAGTGTTCTATATAACATGGTATCTGGTCCTGCTAGTGTTCTATATAACATGGTATCTGGTCCTGCTAGTGTTCTATATAACATGGTATCTGGTCCTGGCGATTCGTGATGTTCACCCATTAGTCATCTGGATTACGGATTTTATCTTCTGCAAATTAGGAGATATATAAACTGAACAGACGGGGCGAATAACTAAAAACAATGTTAAGTTGAGACTGTATGTACACCCCAGAAGATGAGGCCTAAGCATAATGAGGTCCCCATTGGGTTATTTTGGTGATGCTAGCAGGCTGTGTGGGGTTGTTTCACTAAATTCACCCTCTGGGGACCTCATTCTGCAAATGACAGGCACACTGTGTCAAGGCTTGTCTAAGAACTAAAACGGTTCTGCGTTGACTGGCCATAATATACATGCACAAACAGAGCTAATTACATTAGCCCGTCCTAATACTAGATGACATAACGATATATTCTTGTTCAGCAAATGAATATACCGGCAGTAATCACAATAGCATGTCATACTTAATCGTATAATTGTAGATCAACCAAACACTGATCGTGTAACTCTACACAACTCGTTGTAATACCATATCCTAACCTGTCGAAACAATTCGTTATTAAACTGACGCCGTATTGAAAGCCGGATTTGTGGGTTATATACAACGCAGTGTTCTCTATACGACGGAGTCGTATGTGTTCGACATATGTGCCCGATTTCTGTGTTGTGCCGACACTACATATCACACAACCGATACAACAGAAAGGTTATATAACCAACACTACATATAGCACAGCCGATACAAAATAAATTTGGAACAACGATTATGTCTGTGTAGTGCCACCAATACATATCGCACAGCACATACAACAGAACGGTGGACTAACGATAATTCATGATGGGTGGTAAGTGTAACAATATCATGTGAGTTCTCAATCGCCAACGTTTAAATGTGTTTTTGTTCAAATATAGATAACTACGCCTTTATATCTAACGATTCCCACCACAAACATACAATTGTTCGAAACAATAAGGTATTAATTAAAGTTGACTTGGCTGGTGTGGACGATGGCGACAAATTTAAAAAAAAACATAAATCCAACATTCTTTTAACGGGGAAGCGGTATGATGTTGCGGGAAATGTTCTCTCTCCTCGTGTTCACACCGACCAATATAACATAATATAACATAATATAGGATTAATCGGCAAAATATCGTTATCCGGACAGTAGGGTTACATGCAGACATGCATAATGTGCACTGTACCAATAAACAGTTACAACAGTAACATGCATGACGGTACTGTATAACTACAAAGAAGCGGCATTTGCGAATAGTTAGAATAGGTTTATAACTAACCCGCTTATATATCTGTACAACACACACTGACCGCAACGTATTATGTGTGTATTGTACAGTTACCAAGCGGGATGTAACCTGTGTATATTTAATTAAACCATAATCATCACTTGTCGAGAATAATATTTGGGCCATATAACATAAATGTATTGGGTGATACATGTTAGTTATATTGATGAATACGATTTTGACAGAGCTTTCGATGCCTGAAAAGTATGTAATTATGAATAACCAGTCCTGAATTCAACTCTTATAATTATATCTAGCTATATTAATTGGATGTTTAATATTACTGTTTATATCTAGCTATAATAATTGGATGTTGAATATTACTGTTTGTCTTTATGATGAGATACAATTATTAATCACGACGACACATCATAAATGAAGTAAATTAACTTCCATTGGGTCTATATCTTATGTTGTTATGAAGAACTTACAACAGAAGCGATTGAGTCAACATCATAAGGCAATTCAGAAAGAAACGAATTTAATATAGAGACAGTTCATTTGCTGCCATATTGTTAACAGTGTAATATTGTTAACAGCGTAATATTGTTAACAGTGTAATTTGGATGAAAGGCATGCATGCAGTATACCTGTATATAATATATGAGAAATATGAACCTAAGATAATCATATCAACATATGTATACATGTATGTACCAGGAGACACTCTTAGCACCATACTGATAAGTGCGTGTACTATAAGGTAATCCTTGCACTGTACGTGTGAATTTATAACTATAAGTTAATTCTGGCACAATAATTATACATATATGTACATTAAGATATTCCTAGAACCAGAATTATGCACGTGTGTACCTTAGGATAATCATGGTACCATATGCATTGGTGTATGTAACTTAAGAAAATCATAATACCATAATTATGCATGAATGTAACTTATGACAATCATAGCACCTTACTTATGCATGCGTGTACAGTAAGATAATCTTAGCATCATAATTAATATATGTACCTTGATATAATCCTACCACCCTAATTAATAATGCATGTAAGTTAATATAATCCTAGCACCATAATTTTGATGGATGTAACTTAAGTGTCACTTATTTACCACAAAACATGTTATTTAAAATTTGTGTCAGTATTCTATCTCGATTGCATGGACTTATGTTACTATCTGTTTGTTGACATTTCATACTCATTGACGGGTAGCTTTCAGTTTATTTTGGAAATATATATTTTTAAGCTTAATTTGGTCGTCCACTGGGATAAGAGATAGCGAAGTATTCACACAATATGAATTCAATGGCGAATACCTGAAGCTCTCTTTCGTATATGGGCTTGACAAGTCTGTGTGTACTTAATGCATTGCTTCACGTTTTAAACATTCACCTGTGAGACTCCTTATAAAATATAAAATAGCAAGTGTGTGCATTCACCCAGAACGGGGCCTGGTTATTTCTAGATCTGTCCACCCGAGTGATTATACCGTTTAATAAATCGATGTTTTAACCGATGTCCCTGCTACTCTAACGCGGTACTGCTTCTGGAATTTCGTAAAAATATAACACTGTATACTCATTGTTTGTGATATTTCGTTTTAGATATTAAATAAGTCTGCGGAGCTTCTATGGATGACAATCATAGCAATTCGGGCGCGAGCGTCAGCTTCATCGTCCGGGGTCAAACACTGTCGCGCACGGCAACCAATTCAGAATCACTTCCGGGTCATTCAAGTTTCAACAGCGCCTCTACTATTTCCGGAAATTCGCACAGTCAGTTATCTGGCGACATGCGGTTAGATACCACGAGGCATGGAAAGCAAAGACACGTCGAGAGAAGAATCGAGCTCATAGTGGGCGGCATCATCCAGAAGCGTCTTTCCAGCGAGACGTACGATTGTAAGAACAGCGTGGAACTATGTAGAGAGCTCTCTGTGAGCATTCTGAAATGCTTAGATCCGAAACATGACGAACACCAGAAATACATTGTGATGGTTAACATCGGAGACATACGTATGAGGAAATCTATACATTTCGCTCACCAATGCTTATGGAACAGCCAATCAGATGTCTTCGTTCCAACGACTTACGAAAACGATTCTCTGTTTGCAGTTGCTGTCGTTCTCATAGTGGCGCACTGAATGTATGGTCATGTGATCACATATGAGTGCTGATCGAGTCACTAATACACTGTATATTGATAGCACGGTATTCGCAATTAGTCTGATTTATAAACTCAAATGTTGGGGTCAACATAGAACAAATTTGGACCAAGTTGGTTATTATTATATTTTGAAGAGCAAAATATCATTGACCAACATATACTCTCGCAAATATGCACATTATCGAGCTGTAATCTGAAATAGGTACATAATGTGAAGTATGTACTTACTGTCATTATTTTATTCTGAAGTGAGCATATAATGGAGTCATATGCGTTATTTCGTTTTATGACGCGGGCCAGATCGATATCACATGTTAAAGAACGCACACCCGAACAAGTCGTGAGCTGGTATATTTGTGTAATTGTCCGCACATAATATGCTTAGAATCGTCTCATTATGAGTCGATATTGTCACTAAATTGTCAGCACCGTAACGACTCAAAATGAAGCGATTCTAAGCAGATTATCTACATAAAAGAAGTTATATAACAAGCCGATAATGTACTGTTTTTATGGAGAACAGACTGCCTATAGGTACCCACCACATACGGTTTTCGATACTGACTGTCGCTATGGTCGCCATGTTGGATTACAAAAACAGCTCAAAGCGAATTTTGGATATGTGGTATAAAAACTGTATGTGGTGAGTATATCAACAAATACATACTTAGAAATAACATAAACTAAACACAAAGACATATCGGTAGAATTTCTGTCCCAAAATGGTCGCAAAATGGAAAGCATCGAATACAATTTACAGTCTGTGGAAAATTTAATAGCTATAGTCCTACAGGAGTAAACAAGCTCTCGAATTACTCGAGGAAGAATAATTTCAGCGTATCAGGGGAACTTTTGATAAGATATGTACGAATTATCTCTAATGTATATACAAGCTCTGCTTCAAACACCTAATAGTATATAAATAAGTATCCCAAGATCAGTCTGCATGCGCATGTTTAAGACTATGATACAGATGATTGGTCTGGCATACAATTTAAGAAATATGAATAAGTTCGAAATCATATAGGTTTGGAAATTCAAGCTATCAGTTTCAGATTCAGAACAGTTTCAACTACTTTCAGTATCTGAATCTGTTTTTGGTCTGAAATTTCCAAAGGTGTACTTGTGTCAGGTACAAATTTCCAATTGTTGACATTGTTTACCAAAGTTGGAGATTAGACAGTCATTTAACAGTGTCACACTGACTCACACACCCACCCACTTCACTTTTCAAAGACCGTGAAGTGATGAGAAGTCTTAAATTAAAAATCCTCACCAATGTTACTGTCACTGACTCACTCGTCGACTGAAATTGGCCATAAGTTGCATAACATTAACAATGTGTCAAATTAATGTAAGTATCTAACTTTTATTTTATTTAATCATGGTTGGTCGAATACATATGCTCTAAATAGATCGTGATTTATAACCGATTGTTAATGTTATTGAACATTCAGTTATTTCAGTATTCAGCTTTTCAAGTTCAAATCGGCATCTTCAAAACTTTGTTGATATCCGCGCACCGTTAATGCTGGATCCATCACCGTGCCCTATAGGCGATGTCTAATACGGGACGTAATGCCATTGAATGCACAGGGAAGTGGGGTCATTCGATCACTTGGGCTATATGCTTAGCAACCAAGCCGGGATACTGTTAAATACAAACTACATGTAGGTTCAATCTTCTGACCTGATGTATCTCCAGTTCACAATAGGGTATTGACTGCATAGAAAATGCCGTTTCTTAGCGCGGAATTATACGACGCTATAATTGCATTATACTTTCAGTTCCGGGTAGTTGCTTAGAAACCGTTACCAGGGAGTGATCGTGTGGCAAAGTATACCGTTCTAAAAAAAATACACAATGGCCCATGGGAACATACCTGTAAAATTTCAGACCTGTAGCACCATTTGAACATAACCATCAGCATGTGCATGCCAAGAATGTCTAAATTGGGGCATAATACAATTGGATTCACAAGGCTATGGTGTCATTCGATCATTTGGGGTATTTGCTTAGCAACCGTTGCTACCCTTAAATACAAGTTAGGATCAGACTTCTGGCCAGATATATCTCAAATTTCACAATAGGGTGTTGACTGCATCAAAAACGCCATTTCCTTAGGCTGAATTACAACCGTAAAAGCTATAATTGTATTTTACTTTCAATATCGGGTAGATGCATAGCAACCGTTACCAGGGAGTGACCACGTGACAAGGTAACCAGATCGTAAAATAATCAGTGGTCCATGGGGAACATACATCTAAAGTTTCAGAAATGTGACATCACTTGAACACCATACAACACCATACATCTAAACACTGGCCACAATATAAAAAATACCACTGGGAGCCCAGGGTCAGGGTGTCGATCGTTGTGGGGAGCCAGGGTTCAAAGGGTTAAACAGGTCTGAGTGAACAACCTATCAATCTATAATTGCCCGGTCGTGCTATAATAGACCGATCGGTCATTCATAGCCAGGGGAGCAAATCCTTGCGATAAATCACAAAACGACTTTGCGAAAAATCACAAAACACCTTTGCGATAACTCCCAAACCTTTGTAAATAGCGTGCGATTAGCAAAATACTCAACAATGGGGAGACCATTAACTTTGGTTAATTAACACTGACACCATGTTGTTTGCAAAATACCGCTATAGCGCTCACTGTCTAGTCCTCGCTACAAGGAGATGTTGAATGGGTTACCATAATTATTATCACTCTCCCAAAAAAATTGCCACGGTGTTCTATGTTTTGCTTATCGTACACTTCCAATGTGCTGTATCGGTATTTGAACAAATGCTAAGATAACACAAAGAGAGTTTAATGTATTTAATATATGATAAAGTTTGGTAAAGCCATAGTTAATAAATTATTCTCTATTCGCATATATGCGTCAGCGAGTCAATGTCATTGCCTGATAGCCAGAGCCATATAATGTAAAATTTCGCGAATATGGTTTCCAGTTATGGATGAGGTTATTTCCTAGCAAAGCGGAAATGGCCGAATCGCTCAGAATGATAGCCACACATGTTTTGATAAGAACATGACGCATCTGGACATGGTCTACATGTTCATGTATTTATACAGCTAAGATATAATTGACCCCCCCCCTTTAACGACATTGGCCACCGATATTACCATGTTGTTGATACTATTAACATTGATTAATCCTACCATGGCCGACCTTCGAACCGTTTTAAAGTCAGCATTATAACCACCACATAGTGTATATTTTTGGCATGGCTTGATGCTGCCTTGGTAGTTGCGAATGTCGGTCAGTGACCAATTTCAAATGTTGATTAAACCGTAAACAAATTATTAATTGAAATATTGTTTTGTGTATAGTTAACATGGTGCATGGCGCTGATGAAAAGCTGGGCTGGGTGTTTACAAGGTGGCCATGCGAAACATTAGTGCGGAGTACAGTGGTCGCAAAATATTATTAATAGTACTGTAGAAAGATTACCTGCGGTTGCCACATATCAACCACTTGACCGTGGTTAAACGGCGGTATGGTATAACCTGTGTCATTAACGCCATACAACCTTGTTAAAGGGGGATGATTAATTAGATCATAGCTGCAGTACGTTACTAAAAGCTTGCGATTGATTCAGTGATAACGTGTGTCCCAGAATTGGATCTGTATCTCGGAGATTATCCGCCATTCCATAAATATATCAGCACAATATCACAGCATCACAGGCGTTTCGATCAAAAGAATAGCAGACTCCGTAACTGGGCGATATGTCATGGCGACATGGTTCTCAAATCACGTTTTGAAAATTGAAGAATATGATCAATCGTCCTTTGCACAGGTACTAGTACGTTGTAGCCAACAAACATGTGACTGAATCATGACTGATCTGTGGCGTCATAACTCCGACTAATTTCTACATAATTGTATGTCTCGTAATCCTAGTCACCAGTTGTTGACTCTTGAGAGTTAATTGGGCGGTTTATAATTTTGTGAAACGTAAGTATCTGTCTTTCGTAATTCACTTTATTGTCGTGCATGTAAAATGTAACCCCACTGCACTCAGTGACTTTTGAAATTGGTCTGTCTCAGTTCACCGAAAATTTCTGCTTTCTTCAGACTCTTGCAGAGGAGAATATCAATTATTACCGCCCGTTAATTTTTCGGAGGTTATATATCATCTTGTCCCGTCCATGTACAAACATAATCCACACAGTGCTGACAATATTACAGGTTATAGAGAAGTCAGTTATGTCCAATTTCATACACAAACGATATGTTTATGAATTTCAGAGAAGTTCACTTGCCTAATCTTAAATAGCCCCAGCGAGCGAACAACGTACCTAAACTGGCACACGCTAAAGCATGTAAGCAGAGTCCGATGGCGATTCCAACATAAAATGTCTCAGTCCGATGTTTGTTTGTGTCTTCCGTCCATGTTTATATACTGTAAAAAAACTCAATCGCCTCAAGTGGCTGGACGCCGCCATTTTTTTCGAAATCCGAGATCGGCTAGTACCAAATTAATTATCACGTGATGCCATTACGTGTGTAACACTTATGTTCCGAGAGTGGCTAGTACCAACATGATTAGTTATTATATCAATATATATAACCACATTCTTCTCGGTACCTGTTGGTATGGTACTAACAGACATATTGGCACTACCTTAGTACCTATACGGATTGTTATTTCTAAGTGTGTACGTGGAGTTTATTAGCAATATGGTGTCAGAATCTTCTTTGCCATGGCATTTGACTGGACTTTGACCTATTTTCTAAAAACGAAATCTGACACTAAACATCATCGCATGTGAATGTGGTAACTGGATAACCACTGTTTGCTTCGAATGACCGACCTTATTGTTATGTGATATTTAGAAACATATACCAGTTGTAACGCTGTGGCGATTTAGTGGCATGCTTGTTTAAACACCCCCTACACGTATATGATCTACTGTATTCACTCGGAATGAGATATCCCCATCTCGACGAAGAACAATAGCATGCACATTGGAGGCAAAGCAGAACACTCAAAGTGTACGCACAACTTTCAACTTTTTTTTTTTTACGATGATCAGATACATGCCAGTTGTTCTTAATTCAATAAATACGTTTCTATATAGTCATGTGTGATCATGTGAGGTATGCTGTTTGGGGATATTGGGCTAGGGTAAGTCATAAGTCATGGACTCAAGCAATTCCCAGCTGATGGCTGGCCATATCGTCAATAAATGTGGCCTACTGCATTTTGATGGTTCCATGCTTGAGTGAACCATACTGGATATTTAAACGGACATGGGTACATTGTTTGGTAAGATGTATATCAAAATATAACTACGCAGACATATCATATTCTTCGATATACACATGACGCTGAAAATAGGTGTTATGTTTATTTTTGTTTCGATATTTTTCAGATCGCTTCGTTTGTGCCAGTTCAGTTGTTTGTTTTTTTGTTTGTTTTGTAAACAATATCTTATTTGAACGAAAGAACATTGACAATTATACATATAGAAAAACAACTAGATCAAAAGAGGATTGGGTAACAAGCCATACGTCTATGGCTTTTATAAATATCCTTTCCTTTCCCTACATTTCGTTTGTTTTAGTCAGCGGTTGCGTGAAAACTGCAACTTACTGTTAACCATGAGAAGAACTATCTGTCCACAAGGGGTATAATGAAACTACATGTTTTTTTTAATGGGAGGACCGTTAATCAAGAATAGAATGAGGTTCACTGTTACCATTGACGCGCTAAGCGATGGAACTCCATAATTGTGAATAATTTAGAGTCAGTTATAAGCCCCAAAACTTTTATGTGTGATAGACTAAATTTAATTAAGACTAATCATGATTGAGATGTAGATAACATGTGCTATTATGGATCAACTGATACGTTAACTTAGGATAACAAGTGCAAGAATCTATAGCTGCCTGCGCTCTGAAACGTTTATGATACTAAATTACAACAAGAACGCAGTGTGTTTTTTTTATAATAGTTTCATGTTAACATGTATATACCCGTTCCGGACATTCAGATTCCGACTCCAGATGCACCCCTGCTCAAGTGGTCATGCTAGTCTGCTATGATATTGGTGGGTCCATCTGTATTACTATGATGCTGGTAGGGAAAACTGATGATGTTACGAACAAGTACCGCTTGTTTTTCTGAAGTTATTATGTTTGCGGTGTTTGGATAACATGAACATATACAGGAAAAACAATACAGTAATGTCTAAAGTAATTGACCACTTAACCACAGCAGAATTATGGGTCATTTTTCAGGATTTAGTCGGAAATATGGCTTGTTGCCATTCATCGGAAAGCTCTCGACGAGAGCTTTCCGATGAATGGCAACATGTCATATTTCCGACTAAATGCTGAAAAATTACCCATAATTCTGCTGTGGTTAAGTGGCCAATTACTTTGGGCATTACGGTATGTGTACAAACATTCAAACAATTATAGTTTGCAATAACATTTTAATACGTCGTGTTGTATTATATATTTACAAATCGACTATTAATTAACATGGATATTCACGCCGTTTTTCAAACACCAGTGCATCCATTGTTAAAATGTTCAATAAGTTGTCCTAACATCATCATATCAATTCAGAATAACATACCAGCATCACAGCACATAAGCAACATCAGTTACCCATGGGTGGACCACCAGTGAATACAAGATCACTTGTCCATGGGTGGACCACCGGTGAATACAATATCACTTATCCATGGATGGACCACCGGTGAATACAAGATCACTTATCAATGGGTGGACCACCGGTGAATACAAGATCACTTATCCATGGGTGGACCACCGGTGAATACAAGATCACTTATCAATGGGTGGACCACCGGTGAATACAAGAGCACTTATCCATGGGTGGACCACCGGTGAATACACGATCTCTTATCCATGGGTGGACCACCGGTGAATACAAACGGATGGGTGGACTACCGGTGAATACAAATGGCACATTTTTTGTTCGCGTCTGCATCATTGTGTTCGAATTTGTATGACTATGACTTCAATGTGGCTGCATAGACAAGTAATGCTCATAGACCGTTAGTTCGGGTATTTATAGATATATTTCGATACCGGACAATTTCAAAAGCGAAAAGGTCAGGAACCTACGTTATCAACCAAAACTCTTACACAAATCGATTTGATTGTAATGACACGTTGTTATAACAACCTATGTTTTTTTCCAAAATATAACATTCATTTATAGCATATTTAATCATACCGTAACTGCAAAAGCACCATATTGATGTTAGTAGATATATGTGTTAGAGCTGTCATTCACTGAAGTCATGTTGCATAAACGATATGACCACAAGGTATAACAACACGTTTCTAACTCGTTTCGATGGCCCCTGGCCGAACAGCTAATGAAATACCTGAATGGAACCTAACAAAAATACACTTTAGTCTAAATAAACATTTTATTAACATCAACATTTTCTTCAATGTAAAAACATAATTGATTTAATTATACAACTAAATATAATATTTATGTAAAACGACTGGGAACATCACTAAAACAAGCGGCGTTTAAAACAAGTTAAAATAAATTAGTTGGTTCGAACTTGGAAAACAATAAAATAAAACTGTTTCAAAATCACCTATAATTAAGAATATAGATAGAGCTACACAAATGTGTGAACTGAAACTCCGGTTCTCGTTTTAACCCGCTGGACGACAGACGAGTGCAATAACGCTAGCATGTTCACAAAACTGTGTTGTTCTATGTTTATTACACACTCCGAATATTGTAGCTTGTAATATACTGACATGCATGTTGATATGCTTTTACTTAATTGAACAAACGTGTGCTTAAGCTATAACTCATAATTTCGTGACGAAATGTTATGGTCAAGTTGACGCCACTAATGACGTTGTTAACGTAATCGGCTTGTATTGTTCAAGAACACTTGATCAAGAACAATTATTATTTGTTATTGATATTTTTGAATTAAGTATTTCGCACACATAAGCCATTGGGGTGTAATAATACTAGATATGCATATATTAGAGACCATATATATGATAGAACACCGAACACGACAACCTGAGCTTTATTCGAGATCAATTTGAACACAATAAAGTGCTGCACGATGCCTTGAATATTAGGCTGAATACGTGAATCAAACTAACGAGAGACACACAGCTGGTTTTTGGTTTATACACGGTGCAAGAATTTCTGTTTTAATGGGAAATTGACTGTTTCTAGGTTAGGGAGGTATACTTCAAATGCGTTTATTTATTTGTGGGTTACTCTTACCACTACTGGAAGTAATTAATATTAACGCTTTACTTGTGCAATTAATGGCAATGCATTAAATTTCATTTAAAAAGTATTTGTAATGGTAAGTATACTAGGGAAATAGCAAGTAACCCGCCATATCAAATCCAGTCGTAAGTCGGGATTTGTTTACCCTGTGCCAATGCATTCTCTTATATATGCGAGTCGATCATAGGTCGCCTCGCATATATAAGAGAATGCATTTTTTTTTAAATAAATGTTTCTTATAATTTTTAGGACATAAAATAAAAAACATCTTTCCCTGCAGGGAGCCCCACACATATATAGAAGCATATAGAAGAGTGTCGACTGCTCATGTTCGTCTGGGGCTATGTATATATATTATAGATAGCTTTTTGTCTTCGTACATATAATATATTATCTTCACATATACTGTATTGTGTTGTATAGTATCAAACTGTGATTGTTGCGAAATAACCAAAACAAATCAATCAATAAATCAAGTATTCATTTGCATGTTACATTCATGGAATGCCAGTTTCACTGCTAGTCTATGTCCAATTCACAATAATATGGACATGCGCTCCACCAACATGGAGCGTATTTCTGCTTGAACTTGTGCGCCGGCCAAGCTTCTGAAGTGAAAACACAATCATAGCCTTCTTTCTGTTCGTCCCATGGTTGGATGACGGGAAGAACGAGTGGTTTGCCGTCGTATCCATAAAACTCTCCTTCAACGATATCATCCCGACCGTCGAGCCACATCCAACCTGGAATGAAAGGTTAAAACTTATCACGACCGAACTACTGGCATCTATCACATGATGTATCGCCGAGCCACATCCAATCAGGAATGAAAGGTTAAAAGTTGTCACAACCGATCTACTTGCATACACAGCACATATAACATCGAGCCGCATCCAGCACGGATTGAAAGGTTAAAAGTTATTGCAACCAAACTACTGGCATACAACACATATAGCATCGAGCCGCATCCAACATGGATTGAAAGGTTAAAAGTTATTGCAACCAAACTACTGGCATACAACACATATTGCATCGAGCCGCATCCAATCAGGAACGAAAGGTTAAATTTATAACCGAACTACTGGCATACAGCACATATATCATGGAGCCACATCCAACATGCAGTCAACGGTTAGAGCTCACCGCACACAACACATATGTAATACATAAAGGATATCGAGACATATTCCTAGAAGTATATATACAATAGACATATAGCAATATATATATGTAATAGATATATACATATGGTTTCGGGTTGAGGGCATGTTGAAATTCGATGAATATAATCGCAGTTTAACTCTGACACCGCTCCTAACTTATTGCCGTCCAAATGCAGTCAACGGTTAAATGTCACCGCACGCGTACTACTAGCATACAACACATATCGGGGAGTCACATCCAACTTGCAATGGAAGGTGAAAGGTCTCGAACACGTACTACTCGCATACAACACATATATCATCGAGTCACATCCAACCTGTAATGGAAGGTGAAAAGGTTGCCACATCAGTACTACTCGCATACAACATATATCGGTCAGTCACATCCAACATGCAATCAACCTGCAATAAAAGGTTAAAGGTAGTTACATCCGTACTACTCGCACACAAAACGTACATCATCGAGCCAAATCCAACCTGCAATCAAAGGTTAAAGGTCGTCACATCCATACTACTCGCAAACACCACATATAGCATCGAGCCACATCCAGCCTGCAAGCAAAGGTTAAATGTCGTTGCATCCGTACTGCACGCATGCAACACATATAGCATCGAGCCACATCCAACCTGCAATCAAAGGTTAAAGGTCGTCACATCCGTACTACTCGCATACAACACGCATCGAGCCATATCCAATATGCAATCAACCTGCAATCAAAGGATAAAACGAAACAAAATTATATTTTGTAAGTACACATTTGGCATATTGACAGCTGATAGACATAATTACATTGGCGCACGTAGAACCCTATGCGTTAGTACATGTAGTATCATTAGTAGTTCATTTTGAGAAATATTTCCAATGCAGTTGACTTTATATTTTGAATAGCAGTTAACTGTTTCTATAATAAAAGATAATTAATGAGTAGTTATCCCATAGGCATATTCAGACAGATTGTATATTGCACTCATGCTCTAAACATGACTCCTTATGCATTTGTATTTATACAGCGTGTATGAAAAACGGTCGGTTTGAAATGTTCCAGGCCATTGTAAATCACTCACCTCGTGTATTGAGTGTGTACATCAGTTCCTTAACATACAGATAGACTCCCTCGTTCTTATATTTGAGGATATGCCCGCCATCATTAGCACAGTCCACCATCGCCTCGGAGTGTCGTGCCCCTCCGCGCCGACTCAGACACAGCTTCATCGGGATCGCTGGACCGGAATAGAGTGAGTACCCTTTATCTGCCGGACATGCTGTAATTAGAAGTTAGAACTAACCAATATAATTATGTTCTCTGAAACTGTGCAGGGAAACTATAACCAGATAACAAAAGCCTCCCTGACAGCTGATTGGATAATTATTTTGACAAAATAAATACACAAATAAATGTACGATTAAGCTCGTGAACAAAAAAATGCATAATATTTGGAACCTTGCTGAATATTGTGATCATCTGACCCCACAAGAACACTTTTGCGGTAGAATGTTTCTATACATTCTGTAGTCCGGGAAATGGTGAAATTTGAAAAGAAAAAATACAATAGCCCATCTTGATTATTGTATGAGTTTGTCAGAATTGAGACACCATGCCGGGTATGGGTTATTGGTGAAATAAGTACGTTTCAACACATATGACACAATCATTAGCAGTGTCACCTATGGAAAATAAATATGTATGTATAACCTAGCAGGACCTTGTCTGTTTGGGCCGCGTTCAAACACTGACAAGTTTGTGTAGTATATGTGAATGTAGTTCAAACCATATGGTGGGAAGCTATATATGCATGGAAGTATGCGAATAACGTACACCTTACATGGGTATAACGCGCACCTTACATGTGTTTAATAATACATTTTTTGTTTTTGTTTTGTTTTGTTTTTTATTGAGGAAGTATATATAACAAAAAAGAATGAGACAGACAGACATACGTATAGCACAAGCATTATAATAACAATACATTGATACATATTATATTCTAGCACTCACTTTTGCACGCTCCCAAGTGAATTTCACTTGGGCTACTTTCTCTCTGGCGACATTAGTAAAATCATACGTGAATCATATATATAGTTGTGGTAAAGAGATAAATATATTGTTATTCCGTTGCCCATTGGGCGACACAACGTTAGCGCACTGAATTAAGAATGTCATTTATACTGTAACATAAAGAGTTAGGATTGGCGAGTTAAGAAATGATTAATGTTAATTTGAGAGATGGCTCTGGTTCCGGGCTATATGTATATAACTGTGTTATTCGGGGTATATACATGTATAAAGTTAGTTTTATTTGTGGATGTCAGAAAGTCACTCAGTGTTTTCATTAATTACATTTTCTAAGGGTAGCCATCGCTTTTTAAACTCTTGATATCGCATGTTGCATCTGGATGTGTACTTATCGCATTCATATTTGAATTTCAATTCAGCGACAAACGCCTTTATTGAGAGTTGGGTCGGGTCAAATTTAGTCCTATACATATATTGCTTTAGCACAAGTAGAAAGTAGTTTATGATGGAATTCACTTGACAGTGATTAGCGCCAAAAAGCAAATTTGGTTTGGTAATATGTATAGACACTTGATTTGTTTTCAGCCAAGACTGATGTTCGGTTATGAACCGATTTGTGTGTGGGCAGTCCCAGAAAATGTGAGAAATATTTTCTTGAGTATTATCGCATCGCTTACATAGATCGTCAGCTCTTATGTCTGCTATCTTCAGAAATGTGTTCGTCCAGAGGATTCTATTATTAATTCTATATTGGAGCCATTGAAGTTTGGTGTCAGGCGTGGTGGTAAATGGATTGCGAAATATATTGTCCCATGATTGTGAGTCGTCTTTTATTTCCGATTTCCATTTTTTACATGAGTTTGGCACCCATGTTCCCAGGTTCCCTATTGTCAGGGTTCTATGAAAGAGTTGACCGCCTTTATGATCCCTTAATAACGGGCTCAAATGTTTGGGTAAGAACGGAGAGTGTAATCGTAGGAGGGGCTGATTGCGAGAGTTTGACAGGCTGTATATTTGGCATTTTAGGTTAGCCATAGTAATGAAGTTAGTAGAAATATTGAATGTAGCCTTAAGGGAGTCGGGGTGTGAAATTCCCCATTGGCTTGAAACATATCGTTTACAAAATATATGCCTGCATTTCTCCACGAATTAAAGTTAATGGAGTTTCCTTCCATTCTAATGTTAGAATTACTCCATATGGTCGCTGACATGATATTACCATTTTTATCATCTATACTTATGAATTTGCACCAAGAGCTGAGAACATCCCTCCACAATGGGTTAGACATTTTTGAAGTTTGTTTTGACAGGAACTTAGCATCATATGTTAGGTACAGGGGTTCATCGATAATGGGGTTGTCTTTTAGGAGAGGGGCCCATACTCTGTCTCGTTTCGAGTTCCAGATAAATGGAATCGAATTGTGATTAACTCCTTAACAAAAGCATCGTCTGGACTGGGGAGAGACATGAATATGTGGGTTAGCTTTGGAAGAATAAGTGTCTTAATGACAGTTATTCTTCCAATTGGGGTTAATAGCCTGTGTCTCCATGTCTTGGTTAGTCGTTCTATTTCGTCCAATTTACCGGAGTAGTTTGACATCATTTTTTTGAAGATCAGTGTTGAAATTAATGCCCAGAAAGTTGAAGGTTTTTGAGTAAGATAATTTTAAATCTTGGCACATGGTTGACTCATAGTTTGTTCTTGATCCTATCCATGTCGCCTGGCATTTCTCCGGGTTAATACGCACTCCCGAAACCCGTGCATATAGGTCAAGTATTGAGTAGGCCTCACGTATGCTACTTTCATTGCCATCAAGTATGAACGTTGTGTCGTCCGCGTATTGTGATAGTTTATATTCTGAACCACCGAGAACTATTCCTTTAATTTTGTCATTCTGTCTTACCAACAATGCAAAAACCTCAGCGCAGAGGAGAAAAATATACGGGGATATGGGGTCACCCTGTCGACAGCCACGCCCTAATTTAAAACTTTGTGATATGTGACCGTTAATCAGTATAGACGAACTAGCGTCTTCATATAGAATGGCTATCCATTTTTTATGGAATCGCCAAATTCGAAAAAATTGAGGCATTTATGTATGAACGACCAGGACACTGAGTCAAATTCTTTTTCGACGTCTACTAGGAGCAGGACTCCAGGCTTATCGTGGGTTTTCGCTTGATACATTATGTCATATATGAGCCTTGTATTATCTCCAATGTACCTGTCAGCAAGAAAACATGTTTGGTCAGAATTAATTATATACGGGAGGACGCGTTTAAGCCTATATGCGATACAAGATGAGGCGAGTTTATAAGTTGTGTTCAAAAGAGAGATGGGACGCCAGTTTTTCAACAATTGACGGGTTTTGTTCTTCTTTGGAATAAGTGTTATAATACCCTGTTTTTGTGTGATCGATAATTATCCGACTGAAAATGATTCATTAAGTGTGTCTGTCACAAAGGGCCCCAGATTAGATCAGACAAATTTGAAGAATTCATATGTGTAACCAGATGGTCCCGGGCATTTACAGTTTTTCGATAGCTTTAATGCATGTGTCAATTCTTGTAAAGTTAGCGGACCCTCAATGCTCGAGGCTAGAGATGGGGTAAGTTTTGGAGTTTCAGAATTTTTTAACATTTGGTTTAGATCTTGATCAGAAGTATATTTATGTGAATAAAGAGTTTGGTAGAAATTTCGAGCTTCCGACATGATACTGTCTTGTGTTGTCAAATTATTACCGTTATTATCTGTCAAACTGGTCAGGGTTTTGGAAATATAGTTACGTTTCTCTAAATTCAGAAAATATTTTGTGGGTTTTTCTCCTTCCTTGACCCATTTCGCTCGGGACCTAATCATAGCACCACGATTGCTCTCTCTTCGTATTTTTTCTAATTCAAATTCAGTTTTTCCATGTCTCCCATGAGCTTCTGCTTACATTCGAGACTTTGTGATGGGTTGTCGAGATCAAGTAATATTCTGTTTTTCTTTTCAGAAAGGAGTTGTTCTCTTTTAAGATGTTCTCGTTTACGTTTCGCACAGAACTTTATAGTTTCTCCCCTAAAGTCTAACAAAATGGCATCTAAAAGAAGTCTCTTATTGATATTACATGAAACTTTACGTTCACCTTCAGCTTTTAGTAGCCATAGCGCACTTTATTTTCTTCTATGATCCTTTTAACCAAGTCGCAATATTCCTTGCTATGTAAAATAGAGTTATTGAACTTCCAAAACCCATGACCAGTTTTCATTCTGCTAACTGTTATTTGATAGGAGATAATTGAGTGATCGGATTTATATCCCGGTATTATCGCGGGTCCCGTGTTTGATAAATTGAGGAGTTCCGAGGAAACTAAGAAATAGTCCAGCCGAGCCATTTGTATCGGGGACTTTCTTCTCCATGTGTATCGGGTTTCATTGGCATTGTAGATTCTCCAAATGTCGATTAGTCCGAGGCTGTCGATAAGATTTTTAACTTCAATTTTTGCACGTGGGTTGTTTTCTTGTTTATAGTTATAAGTATCAAGATTCTGATTTTGAACGAGATTCCAATCGCCGCACATTATAATCTGGGTATTCCCGATTTTGTCGAGTATTTTTTAAAAGTTAGAGTAGAAGTCAGGGTTATCCTCGTTTGGGCCATATAGATTGACTAGACTTAATCTGAGATTTTCGATAGTAATATCCATTATAATGAAATTTCCATATCGCTGGACCTGATGCAGTTTGAAGTCAAAATTATTTTGGAATAAAATAGCTACTCCTCTCGATTGAGACGTAAAGGGAGCCATGATAGTGTTGTAGCCCCATTCAGCTTCTATGCATATTTCCATTGATTTAGTGAAGTGCGTGTCTGGGAGACAGTATATTGAACCATCCAATGAACGTAAATGTCGGAACACATCGCGACGTTTTTTCTGATTGATTTAGTCCACAGCAGTTCAGAGATACTATCTTAATTATAGTCATGATGTGAATGGGCGGACGCCCGCGCCAACGGAAACAGTACATTGTATATAGCTAAAAATTCATAATGAGATGCATTGACTCTAGAAAGATACACATTGTGGTCGCCACCATACATACAAGAGAAGAAACATACAGAGAAAACAAATTAACAAAACGAAAATAAATAATACATTCATTCCAGTTGACGATTGTGTCATGAGACAGCATAAACCACAACAGCGTTTTTAACACTACATGTATTAGCGCTGTCCCGTGGGTCACACTGCCTGCCATTCCCTAATATATATCAGCTGTTGCTTAACATTGAGGTTCAGAACTGACATAACCCGTTAGTATTTTAAAGCTTTGAATAGTGGTATTGTTGTTGCTGTTGGAAATGATACCAGCATATAAGACAATGCACCTTTAAATGATTTTCGGAATCGTAGATTATACTAATCTCTGTCAAATTAAAGTATGGTTCCAAGGGGCAAAAATAGGACAGACATGCGAGTTACCTTTATTCGTTATCCGATTGTCACTAAAAGATACTTTTAATTCGTGGAATGTATGACATATTTAGATCGAACCATATATATTTACCTGCATAGCAAATATGAAATGTTGAGATTGAGACGAAGCACGTCCATTTAACGTGCTAATAAGTGGAGTCGAGTCATTGTTTGTGTGTCTGTGACCCATATTCTCAGGTGAAATAGTTTTGAATTATTTTTGGAATCATGAGTAGATGTCACGTTTTTTTTTTACCTTTCTACGTCATTATATAGTATCGGGCTATCAATTATGTTGTTGCAGATGGTACTGGAAAGCTATTACAATACACAGTTCCGAACAGTCTCCTTGAAAAGCCGACGAAAATACTGGTGTACTTCCGTTAGCATTATTGTCATATTTTCAAAGAGACTGAGTTCCGAACTATATCATCTGACAATTCAAAATGATTTGTAAACTTATACTGTGAGCTATAGACTTATTTATATATAATCCGACACTTTACATGTATTTGTAATATATATAGTCTGACAGTTCAGAAGTATGTGTAAACATATTATGAGCTACACATATAGCTATATATTAGCTATATATATTATCTTGCAATTCAAATTTATTTGTAAACTTCTATACTATGCGCTATGCATGTACGTAAGTTACGTGTAGCTCTTCATTTGTATTTAGTAAATTTTGTTGATGGTTTTTACAAAACCGGAAGTATACCATCTGTGAATAATCTGCTTCAAGGAGATGTTGCGGGCCATGAGTGGGTAGGGGGGGGGCATGAGTTGGGGTGGGGGTACTCGCATTCCTGTATTCGGCCAAAAACTTAATTTATTTAATGTTTTGCAGAAGCGGAACCCACTTCCAATTAGTTAGTAATATGGGGTGTGTTACTGTACATACATACGACCCTGCAATATGAATTTTTCTACTGTGTAAACCGATCGATATTCCATATACATTCCGATCTTCATTGGCAGGTGATAATCATGATGATTTGTTGTGAGTTATACAAAAATTGTGTCTATCGCCTGTCAGGAACAACTAATTGGGTCATCACTCAGCGTAAAGTTGGCCCAGCAAAAGAGCGATTTCGCATTTATATTTGGTTGTTTAATAATACTAACTAGGCTTAAAATGTCATGTGGGAAATTTGGATACTTCCATATATCACATTTTCCCGTTTCTCATGTTATACACTACATTCTTCTCGCTGTCTCGTTTTATCACATTCTGCCCACCACCCTCAATCTCTCTCTCTCTCTCTGTCAGTCGCTCTCGCATTTGCTCATTCGCTGACTACGTATCCGTACATGAACCATCGCTTTCGTTTATCATAGTACACAGCAAGCAGTTGAGAAGAAATATATTCTCACTTTTAGTTTACTGTTTATGTTTATTTAAACTTATACTAGCATTTCTAATGATGTATTTATTAAGAAAGCAGAACTATCACCAGGAGGTTCAGCTGTATAGCCGAAATAAATGCTAGCAGCTTAATGGTGTGAAATTGGGCAATGAAGTGTACATTATAGAGTCTCGTTGTCGTATCATGAAAATATCGGTTGTGTAATGGTAAGGAAAGACCGCACAGTTTGTTAATTTCACTATGTCGGGTTTGAGTAAGATGAGTTCCTAATTGTGTACACCTGAATGTGACAACAGGCGAATATTTTCTATTGTGCCATAATGATCACGTTCCGAGTCGTGAAGGCACAATAGGTGATTGGTTTATTATTATGGCACACGTGACAAGTCATGATGGAAATAATCTGGGTGGTTTATTATGAAGCATTTACCCCAGGGGTGTGTCTGTAACGTTTAGTATACACTAAGATGTTATACGCCACAAGGAGTAAACCATACACTCTTAAACTTAGGAAATCGCACTCAAGTTGCGCGTTGATACTACTAACCACGTTCACTCGTCAAAAAGCTTATATTTCAATGTTTGAATTTTGGAGTATTTTCCCCCTTCGGTGCAATCTGCCAAGTCTGTACCCACCCGACGCCAGCACTGCGTTAGGCAGGTTGCATTAGTAGTAGAACTGTTAAACTTCCAAGGCATAGCTATAGTATGCCAACGTATCTGCTCATGCATTAACCTCGATAACTTCATTAGCCCATTTTTATTTGGCATTAAAAATAGATCAGTGATTCACCACTTACGGTACATATACGTGTTTACGTTATATAGCGTTGCCACGAGTTAACCTTTAGCTCTCTGAAAAATGAAAATATGTGTTGCACGTGGACACTAACCATCAGAAAATACGTCAGCAAAAATTGTATCTCTATAGTAGGCTGTGTTCCTGGTAAGATTGATTCGTGTTGAAGGATGTGTTCAATGTTTGGTATGATGTACATGTCCATTGTATGGTATGATGTCAGCGTTGTAGGGTAGGCTGTGTTCAGTGTATGGCAGGCTGTATTAACCTATTCGCTGCTGTGACGTCCGTAACTATTACGGGTGTAAAATGCATGTCCTGTGCTATATGGTCCGGACCTACTTCAGCACACTAAAGTAGGTCATTATTCATCACTGGAACTCAGATGTTGGTTCATCGGAATAAATGTATATCGAAGTTTCAAACATTGTATGATGTTCCACGATTGTGAACAATAACAACCTTCCAACTGAGCCAGTTTTATGGTTCTTATGATATTCCCGTTATATTTTTCCACTGGAAAATGGCAATAACGTCAAGAGCCCAGCACACGGCGGCATAACGTAATTTAGCAGCAAAGAGGTGAAGTGTGTTGTGTGCTGTGTTTATGTATTACGTATTATGGTATATGTCGACACGAGTAAATCTTTCACTCTAAAACTTAGAAAATGGCACAATAGTTGCGAGAGGATTCCCCGTATCAGATCCACTCGTCAAAAAAATTGTATCTGGAGTATTTTTCCATCTTCGTTTTTCGGTGGAATTTGCAAATTTGAACCAACCCGCACGTGAGCTCTCCGTTTGGCAGGTTGATTTTTTATTAGAATGGCCAAACTTTGGGAGGTTACCTACATTATATCGACGTACCTGCTCCTGCATTACGTCGTTCCTTCATTAGTCCGTTTGGATTTGGCGGGAACAATAGTTTAGTGATACAGCACTCAACTATACTTATTTATGTTATAAAGCCTCGCCACGAGTAAACCTTCGGCTTTAGCGCGATGTTTTTTTTGTGTGCTAAATCTGACGTTTGTATCTGCCACCGGTCTGCCTGGTCTCACCATGCGGCCTGGTCTCACCAACCCGGCTTGGTCACACCGCATTCCCAGGCCTGGTCTCGCCCTCTTCCGCGCTCCAGCTCCTGTCTTAGCCATTTTCCTCCATTTGAGAGAGATGTTTATTATTTTTGAACATTCAGGGCCGGTAACTCGGTCAATTCTCTACCAATTTACAAAAATTTCACGTCATCGTTATCGGGGTTAAATTTAGACCATGACTTGTAAGTTTGGTCGCGATCGGAGATAATTAATTTTTTACGACATTGAACACTCCGCGGTCAATAATCGGACAACGTCCGTTTTGTAGAACTGAACTACGTTTAAGTTGCTCTATACCATAATATTTGTCCCGTTCCGCAACCTCAATGCGTTCCATATATACTCTACATTTATCAATATATGTGAGAGGCCGATTTAAGGGCCATAACTCCATAAACAAGAACGGACACAATTATCAATAGAAACACTTCCGTCTCCCGTGGGAGTTGTACAAACTCCGAAACTGTCAGCGTTCTACATTTAGCGGTTCCTGAGATAAAAGGATACGCTTTTACTAGGAAGAAGAAGAAAAAGAGGAAGAAGAATAATAATAATAGAGAAAAATGACGAACAAGAAATACAATATACTCCCATATTAAAATATGGAAGTATAATAATGACCAGTTTTATATAGCGTAAATACTGCAATGTGATGCCATATGTACAATTGTATAAATGTACAATGTGATGTATGTTAACGCTGCATGCCTTGACGTGGTATTTAAATAGATGGAGCTATATTGAGTTTGAACTCCTCATACAGTTAGCTGTTGTATTTATAAATGCAATTTATTAGAACTGTGCGTTCGTTGTTTGTATCGAAATGCCTGAAATTATTTCCGACACATTTTCAGTGATGACAGATTCCGCTTGTAGCTTGATGATGTCGTCCGTTTATTGGCTTCCACCCACGCTTTAATGGCGTCACGGCTATTTTCCCATTGAAGCTGCAGTACACATAATAGCAACCACCAAGGGTGTTTTTTTTTACCTAAATGCAGGTGAATTATGATGTCATATATTTTTTCTATATTTCTATACCATGAGAGAAAGTACCGGGTACGTTTATTTGTGAATTTAACACGTGACTTCCGGAATGTGACTGCGCAGAATCCACCTCAATGACAGCTCGAGAGTAGACTAATTACTCGCTTGATTTCGTTTTTGCCACTTCACTTCCACTTTTCAGCATAGTCGACACTTACTATTAACACTTTGTGGGATATCTTGGAAGGTGTTTAGGAAGGATATATTATTATTGGATTAACCTCCCAAAAAGGTGAGTTTGACGCCTGAAATTCTTGTCATGTCAGCACTTGTCTGCAACTACAGTCATGACTCATGTCATTGTCAGAATTCGCGTGTTTTATGAAAAGGTCACCAAGATTTCTCTACTCGATTGTCTTAAAATGTACCATAATCGGCAAATTCTTTCGATAATTCTGAGTCTCAGTGAGACTGAGAGTTGAGACTGACTCCTACCCTGGCCTGCAGTCAAAAGTCAGTGATTCCAACTTTGGTGTACATGTACACTGTAAAAAGGACTGTGTGGCAGCTTCCACACAATGACTGTGTGGAGGCATTATCTGAACATAAATGTGTACATAATACACACATATGTGTAGCTCCGATGTGGAGCTCCGTGATCCGGTGGTTAGCACGTCGGACTTGTGTCGCTGTCAACACATCGGCATGCGTTCGCGCCTCCAGCTGGCCAAAGTGAGTTTCACACAACAGTGGCATGTCCGAAAATCAATTAGCGGGCAATTGTGAGATCGCACGCTGTTCGAATTTCGCGCCAAGTTGTGACCCCTGAGCAAGGGCACTCGTACTGTGTCTGTTTCGCTCCACCCAAGCGTTAAACCGGGTACCCGATTATGAGCAGTGAAAGATCTTGTCAGTATGCTAGTCACATTGTGACTGTACCTCCCCCTGTCCCCGGGGAGCAGTAGATGGATTACTGAATGTTCAGGCTCATCGGGGTAATAATTGTCCAGCGCCTAGGGCCCACCATCACGGGGATAGGCGCGTTACAAGAATAATTATTATTATTATGTGTGTATCAACCAATATCCACACATATGTGTACATCACCACACATATTTGTGTGACGTCGGTTTTTTAAATTGCACGTGGTGGTCACGCGCGCGTCGTTGTTTTGTACAGGCTCACATGCTGCCGTAAAGTGTAAACATGGAATCTTGTTGATTGTGGTGGATCTCGAAATTCGATATATTGGGCGGTCTCTTCGATTATTTCTATAGTTAAGGTAAGATTATATTTAAATTGGCAAGATATTCACCTTTGTGAGAATGTCCGTATCTATATGCATGAACATCACCAACTTCAACTGGGGAACTTCAATCTTATCCTAAGTCTCAACAGAATGATGTCCCCGGAGGGTGAATTTGATGAGGCTAGCCCGATGTACATTCATCACCTGGTGATCTCATTCTGCAAATGACAGACACCATTGGCTTGCACTGCGTTCATGTGTAATACATCCCTATATATATATTGTCCCCCGTCATTCCATCGGAGGACTATATAGTCATGACCACCGTCCGTCTATGTGTACGTCGGTGTGTGCGTCCGTCCGGAACTTTGTCCAAGCATGTATTCTGTAATTTTCTGGTAAATTTCTTTTTAACTTGGCACAAATATCAATCAGCATGTGAACCTGCGCATCTGAGATTTTGAGTTCGGTCGGACTTATTTTGGCGGAGTTATTGGCTTTTTTTTCGACATAGAATCTTACATCCTGGGACGCATCTTTTGTCCGAGGTAGTATTCCGTCATTTTCCAGTAAATTAAAAAAAAATTCGCACAGATGTCAACCAGCATGGAAACTTGCGACCCTTTGAGTTCAGTCGGAGTCATTCTGGTGGATTTATTGCCATTTTACGACATAAAATATTCAATGTTTTTTATTTTAGTGCTGTTGGCCCTTTCTCGACACTTTATAGATCATGTCATGAATCTCTACTATTAGCTATACGCACGTAGGGATCATATTCCACCAGTACAAAACCTTGGAACTTTTTGAAGTTTTGACAGGGAACCTTATAAAGTCGAAAAGATAACGCGGGGAATATATTTCTTAGTTATTACCTGTTCCTTCAGAATGTACTTCACTGTATAGGTGAAGGTCCAAACTCGAAATTTCACGATTTAAGTGAATTTGTGAGCGATTTTGCTTTGCGTCGTGTACAATTATGGAATTTCTCCTCGGTAATTAATTCAATGTTTATTGCGATATCAGCTCACAAACGTCACAGAAAAACATTCAATTTCTAGTTGGGATTTTCACATGCAGTGAAGTATATTATTAAGGAACAGATAATAACTAAGAAATATATTCCCCTGAGTTATTTGTTCGACTTTATGTCAAAACGTCAAAAAGTTCCCATGTTTTCAGCGACTTTTTATTTATTGTGTTTCATCAGATGGTGAAATCGCTCCCGGCTTGATGCGCATATATTTTTTTCGAACTATGTTCCAGGTTTAACGATATATTGACCATGTACATTAGAACAATGCAACACACAACTTACATTAATTATACTGGAAGCAGTTTAATTAAACCCCCGAGTGCGTCGCGGCTAAAGGAACATTACGAGAAACTCGGAGGATACCAATCTTATTTTTACCATCGATTTACATATAAATAAATAATTCGGAGTTTCTCTGCATGATAATTTTCCACCTTTGCTTGTTTTCAGGAAATTTGGATCAATTTGATGAAGTTTTTATCAATGGAGAACAAACCATTGCACCAGTGCGTCGGCCCGGTATTAGGCTGTCCGATCAATATCAGTCGAGGAGGATGTTTGTGGCATTTCAGTACGATATATACACGGGAGATTAACCGCACTTGTTGCGGCTTCAACGGTCAGCTTTTACTCAGTAATTTTAATATTTTTGTTAAATGAGATGAAATTCTACGAACCTGTGAGTTTGGTCTGATCCAAGGGTGGGGTGGAGTGCAGTAAATACATGAGACACTGCAATACGGACTTTATATGCTACCAGAAAGATTCATTAAAGTCATATAATCTGTATTTTCTTCAACTCAATGTTGTGGCGACAGGGGAGGGGAGTCGAGTGGGGGTCTCAACCCCTCTCGCCAACTTGGCCAAAATATTCAACATTTGGAAATTTCATGTCTGACACAACATTTTTTTCAGACCAAAAGCTGGTTGTAGTTTGTACTTTATATATCATAGATTTGTTATTCCAACCGTATTTAGTGTGCAATTTGTTGTTTTCAGAGACAAATATTGTCCTGGGGGCGAGTAAAATATTGTCCTGGGGGTGTGTCAAATGTTTCTTCAAGGGGAGGTTGGTAGATCATGACATGAATCTCTACTCTAGCTACGCACCTAGATCATATTCCACCACTACAAAATATGGGTGGGAACTTTTTGATGTTTTGTTTAGTTATATATAGTTATATACCCTACCGATACATATTGTCCATGCTATTAAATTACTTCTAGATCATTTTGAGGTTTAACCCTTTCAGTGCCAAGTCCAATTTTTGCTTGATCATTCAAATTTATTGATTATAATAATGTGATACATTGATGGAAAGAGCTCTAAAAATGATCAAGGAAATATGGTTTGATACAAAAATCGGAATTGGCACTGAAAGGGTTAAATGAGCCAAGTTAAAATTGGTAAGCTCAGAAATCAAAACACTTGCATGATCTGAAATTGCTCTGCCACCTCTCTTCACCAAGCCTGAGATTTGTGTGCCTGTCATTTGCAGAATGAAGTCCCAGGAGGGTGAATTTAGTGATGCTATCACGTATAGCGGGCTAGCATCACTAAATTCACCTTCTTGGCACCTCATTCTGCTTAGGCCACATATTCTCTGGAAAGTTTCTTTATTATAACTTCTTCACATGGATGAGGCCCCCACCTCCCACCCACCCCCCTGGAATACGGAATACCACTTTACACAGAGGGTGGAATACGGAATACCAGTTAACAGCCATATGGAATACATACAAAATATATGAAAACTTCATTTTTTGGAAGGTCGGCGTACGAATACCGGTATTTTTGGAATACCGAATACCTCCTAACAGAGGGGCCAGAATACGGCGTACCTCATAACAGGGCATGTAATACGGCGTACGAAAGGGGGTGGGGGCCTCCTATTTTGTATAACATGATTGAACGAAATAATAAACTTGATTTGGATTTTCTGATTCAACAATTCCCTATCGCATAGTCATATATTTACATTTTAGAGTTGTGCGTTTATCTGGGTTTATCTGTTGTTTCTGTAGTCTATATGATACACATCTTTCCGAAGCATAAAACCTATTTCTGCTCGAAAATTGTCTTTATGTAAATTGACAAATTCAACTGTGTGGTGAAGACATTTACTGAACAAATGAGTGTTCATCACATACACACTATATATTATACAGCGTGCTTTAAACCAGAACCACAATTTTATTATTTTGTACGGTAAGGTTCTCATGATGGTAAAGTAACGACGTTTTTTGTGTTTATATGGAATGCAGATGAGAGGAAATATCTACTGAGACCAGTGACGTGGCGACAGGGCGGATATTGGGAAGGGTGTGTCTATATCCCTATCCCAACTTCGGTAAAATTTACTAAAAATTCCAACAGTTGGACATTTCATGCCTGACGCAAAGTTGCAAGTTTTACACCACATGCATTATAATAGGTTGAAATTGTTCTCTTTTTTTGATTTTTCAACCAGTAATTAGTGGGAAATTTATTGTTTTTTTTTAGACAAACAGTAACATATTTTTCTACTTTTGGTAAAACAAAAATGGCCTCAAATGGCCATCGGGTGGAAGACTTCCATTTGGTTGGAAATTTTAATAGTTGTAAAGCTTGAGGTACCAATTGGAAAATTCAGAACGCGAGGGGTGTGTAGATATAATTCTACAAATATGGTTCAAGGGGAGGGTGGGGTGCACTTCGACATTTGAAGGTGGACACCCCTCGCCAACGGCGACCATCGAGCCGCGTCCCTGAATGCGACTTGTGGATGCCACTGGAATGCCCTAGTCGTATACTACGAAGTTATATATGTGGCACCCGGAATCACACAAAATGTGTGAAATTGGTGTTTCAAATTAATTTCATTTGAATATGATGATCATGAGCATCACTGTTGCAATAAACCTTGAAATACCACAATGGACTATCAATGTACAAGTGAAACAAATTGTTGGGTGGGTGGGGTATTTATTTGTCTATTATATTGGTGGTTTACCGAGACGATGTGAAAAATTAACATGCATATTTTGGCTCCTCTGCTGTGTATAACTTGCGTAAATTCGGTTACCGAGGGAGGGCCCGGAGTGGAGGTGATGTCGTATATCTAATACATATGTAGCCACCGTTTGTGTCCAAAACTTTAAATTGTGAAGAATATTATGTGATTCAATAAATGTCATAATAGCAAATAATGAACTTATCAATAATCTAAATTTATAAATACTGCAGAATAGTGAGATGTGTCATTAAAGTATTATTAGCATTTGGATTAAGTGACGTACATGGTGAAGAGTTATCGTTTATACTATAAAAAGGGGGGGGCTTATTTTCAAACTCGCCATGTTTCTCATATTATAATCCTTATATATGAATGTATTGTGTTATATAGCTAAAATTCCGCATGTAAAATTGCAAATTTGCCGTGTCAAGATTGTGCTTAATGGGGCATCGATCTGGCCATATAGATAAAGTAAAATATATTTATAAAATGTCCGAACATTCATTATGTGAAACTATAATGAGTAGTACTCGTATGTATATATTTAGCATGTTTCAAAAACTATATTCCTTTCTGAAAATGCGCTCTTTAATGTATGAATTATAATTTAATTTTTTTTATAATTTATTTTTATTTTCATAGTCTGTCTCAATTACATATTAAAGTTGTACATAATAAATATACATTAAACATGAACAAATAAATTCTTATAATAATATATCTATTATCACATGCACACTTGAATAATCTCTGTTTTTGAAACTTATCCTTTTTCTTGTTCTGTCTTATTAAATTATCTATAGCATTTTTTCTTGATAATGTGTCATTTTGACAGTTATTCTTTTTTTAATTCAATTTTTGTGATACTGCAGGGTCGGTCTAAAAATTGAAAGTAATTTTTATTTTATCTATTTAATTTAAGTTTTTACCAGAGTAATTTCCGGTCAAGGGTCATTAATTAAATTGAGGACACTGTTCCACTTATTATCAAAGGCTTTATTTGTTGAATCAGTCCATTTTAGTGCCTGCTTTTCTAGATTGTATTCTTGTATAACAAATTGTGTTGCCCTTTTTTGGCATATATTTGTCTTATTGCACCTTGTCACATAAATATATCGTTTTATTAATAGTAGTATATTGTTAATTTCAAGTGTGCTCATGACAAAGTCTGAATCTATTCCAAAAAGTAATTCTTCAATTCTTGTTGGAATTTTGATGTTACATTTGGTATACATTGTTTTTGAAATTTCTTCCCAAAGAGTTTTGCTCTGATGACAGGTAACCAACAAATGTTCTATAGTTTCATTTTCTTTTCCACAGAGTGTGTACAATTTTGATGCTATAATCTTACATTTTTCAAGGAAGACATTTGTAACTAAAGTGTTGTGATTTATTTGGAATTGAAAGGCTTGCAGTTTCGTGTTTTTCGTTGTTTTAAATGTTTGCTAATATATTGAATCCCAGTGAATTTCGTTTGTTTCTAGTTTTAGTTTATGCTCCCATCCTACCTGAGCGCATGGTTTATTTGGAATGACAAGAGTTACAATTTTCCAGTACAGATGGTTGTTCAATTTCTTTTCATGAATTATATTTTCTACTAAATCAATTCTAGAGCTTTTAGTCAATTTGTTTTGTTAGGCCTTTATTTCTGTTTTCCAATTTAAAGGAATAGAGGATATTACTCCTTGTAAAGTTAAATAGTTAACTTTAAGGTCATATTTTGAGAGAATTTCTCCAGTGTCCATAAAAGAACCATCTTCCGCAAAATATCATTAATATGCAATATTTGTTTTTCTATCCAGCTTTTAAAAATTAAAGGTTTTTTTTCTCTCTGAGTGTGTAAGTTATGGAAGAGTGGCTGTTTCTTATATTCTACTTCTGTATTTGGGTCTGTGGATAATGTTGCATAAGCTAATAAGACATCTCTCCAGAATGGATTGAATCGCTTAGCAATTCTCATCAGACTGGCTTTATTCAAATTTAGAAGAGCTGAGCCTCCATATATATGCAATTTATCTATTAAAATGATTTTCCAATCTGAATAGTTAAAGGGATCTAGGAATTTTCTAAGCCATGTTATTTTTAAGGATTTTGAAAAGCTTTTAATATCTGGAATTTTTAGTCCACCATTTTCAATATTTTGGACTAGTTTGTCTCTCTTAATTTTATCTCTTTTTCCATTCCAAAAAAACTGAAACAGCAAGCCCTGCATGTCCTTCAATGTGTGTGCAGGTGGTTCTGGTAAAACGGTCAAGATTTGTATAATAATTGGTAAAACTAGCATTTTTATCACTGTAGTTTTTCCAATGTGAGACAGTGTCCTCAATGCCCAATGTTTTAAAATGTTTTCCATTTTATTTTTATTTTCTTTCCAATTTTCAGATACAAGAAGAGGATCTTCTAAGTCAAACAAAATCCCCAGTGTTTTAAACTTTCCCTGGTAGTTCCACTTTATTTTAGTGTTATTCTTTAGGGTTTGTGTGCATCCTCTTTTGGATCCAAACCATATAGCTCCAGTTTTTTCAAAGTTTGCCTTCAAGCCTGATATTTTTTCAAACGCGTTAATGATATCAATTGCCCCTTTGAGTGATGATTCACTACCATCTAGCCATATTACTGAATCGTCAGCATACTGACTTATTTTAATTTCTTTATCGTTTATTGTTATCCTTTTTATATTATTATCATATTTTAAAGCTGCCGAAAATAATTCAATACAAAGAATAAATAGATAGGGAAACAAAGGATATCCCTGTCTAACTCCCTTTTGGAGGTTAAATTGCTGTGACAAATGTCCGTTATTGATAACAAGACTGTTCGTTTTATTGTATAATGTTGTCACCCATTTGCATATATTTTTCCCAAAACCGAAAAATTCTAAGGTTTTCTGAATGAATTTCCATTTTATTGAATCAAAAGCTTTTTCATAATCTAATAGTAGAATTAAACCAGGGATATTTTGTTCTTGACAGTCTATTATCAAATCATAGGTTAAGCGTGTACATTCCCCTATATATCTTCCTTTCAGGAACCCTTTTTGTGTATCACTTATCATTGTTTTAATTTGTGTTTTTATTCTATTAGCAATTACTGCTGAAGCCAGTTTATAGTCTACATTCAAAAGAGTGATAGGCCTAAGATTTTTAATATATGATTTGTCTTTTCCTGGCTTAGGTAAGCAGGTTATCACTCCTTGGCATTGCGATATTGACATATGTCCTTTTTTAAATGCATCATTTATAGAGTTCAACAGATAACTTGAGATATCGTTCCAGAAAAATTTATAGAACTCGGCTGTAAAACCATCTATCCCAGGTGATTTGTTGTTTTTTGACATTTTCAAGGCGTTTACTAATTTTATGTTCGTTATAAGACCTTCACATGCTTTTATCTCGTCACAGGATTTGTTACCCAGAAAAGGGTTGTTAGAATCCATAAATTGGTTATAGCTTGTTTCATTACACTTTATATTTTTTTCTTCATTTTCACTGTATAAAGCACTATAAAAATTTCTTTGTGCTTCCAAAATTTCTTCTATGTCGGATGTAGAAGTACCATCTTCGCGTATTATTTTTGGGATAAGTTTTTCCGTGTAGTTTCTTTTTTCTAAATATGCAAAGTATTTTGTATTCTTTCCCCCTTCAGCATACCATTGTGCTTTGGCCCTAATCATCTGTCCCTTTACATGTGTTTGTCTTAAGGTATATAACTCATTCTCTAACACTTCTCCCTCTTTTTGGTACTTTTCCATTTTTGTTTCATCAAATAGTTTTTGATTTTGTTCTATCTTTTGTTCTAGTTTTCTTTGCTTTTGGATAATATTTTTCTTTCTATATGAATTATAGTACTGTTATAGATGTACATACACTGTAAATAATATTCCCACAATGGCATGTTATAAACAAAATAACCTCTCTGCTTACAGGTTCAATGGTGAAATCATGGCGGTCACGCGGTGCGACGTCGATGTAAATAACAAGATATGGACATGACTGCCTTGGCAACGACGCAGAAAAACTCTAGTCAACCAACCAAGAACCACGGTGGAATGTATGAGTTAGACACAAATTCCACAATCAATGATTTTGGTATACATATGACGATGTCATGTGCTGTAATTTGGTTTCTGTGCAAGAGGCGATGACTTCTATTCTTCGTGAACTCGAAATTTCTCCCCAGAAATTGCACCGATATATATACATTCAAAAAGACTATCCTCTTTGGAGCCCTTAATTTTCTTGTATAGTTCAAGGGATCTCAGAAAGCTTCAGTTAGTCTTAGAGCTTGTTCTTCTACACACGTGAGGGTGAGTCTGATGTAAGACAGCCAACCAGTATAGCAATATACATATATATGTATATATAGCAGAGACTGAATTTGAATTGTTCCAATACATTAAAGTTGGAGGAAAATTTTAGTTATTGATGTGAAACCCATTGATGGAACTGAAACATGCACGCTTATAGTTTAAAATTTCTTTTATATCTCGTCGGATGACCAAAATATTATGTGAATGTGTTAAACGGCTGTTTTGTTTTGTGTCTTGTATTATTGAAATTAAAGACTATAGCTATACTATATCATTCGACAATCACGATTTCTGCTGTGTACACAAAAGAAGGCCGCGGACCCCCGGGATATGCATGTTTGCTGTTTGATAAGTTAATATTCGAAAACGTCCAGCGCCGCACGTCAAGCATCAGTAGACTATAACATTTCATATGTATGGCAGGAAAAAAACGTCCAACGATAGCCGAACTATATGTATGGCCAATAAATATCGGTGTAAACACTCTTCGTTGAATATGATTTTTTTTTTGCAGGATTAGCAGCCTATTGTTTGGATCGACCACACAAATTTGTACACATGTAATTAACACATATGTGTTGTCTTGCCCAACAGCATTGTGTACAAGAACAATACAAATAGTGTACTGGCGGTGAACACTATTGTTTGGATCAACCACACAATTGTGTACGCATGTGATTAACACATATGTGTAGTCTCGCCCAACAACATTGTGTACAATAACAATACAAATAGTGTAATGGCGGTGAACACAATTGTTTGGATCAACAACACAAATGTGTACGCATGCGATTAACACATATGTGTAGTCTCGTCCAACAACATTGTGTACAATAACAATACACTCTTGTGTGGTAGCGGTGAACATAAACTGTTCATCAGCATCCACACAATCTTGTGCGCAACTTAGCACACATTTAATGTGTGCCTACAAAGAACAAGTTGTTTGGTCGATCCACACAGTTTGTTCGCCACCGCCACACAACAGATGTGTGATAATTTGCCACACAATTCACCACACAATGTTGTGCTCGATCAAGTGGCTACACAAACTGTGTGGTAACTGTGTGGTTCTACCACACAGTAGTTTTAAGAGTGTACACCCATGATTAATTTATAAACACAGCTTTATGACGGTGTTTGTAACAGCGACCTAAAGTGTTATGGACAAACCGGAAACTCATTGTCGAGAAAGTTGTTAACTTTTCTAATGATATTCATAGTTCAGAATTTCAGTGCTAGAAAACACACCCGCGAAGATGATAACATGGATTCCATGGTGATAACCCGGTTGTGAAAGTACTATGGAATAATACAATTGTCTTTAGTACAGTTTATTAACAGTTGAGACTTAAGTAAACATTTTTGATAAAAATTAAAATGCCAGGACTGGTGTCCGGCAACATGTGCAAAATTTTCAGCTCGCGAAATTAGGAAAATGTCCAATAGTCTAGAAAATTCAATGCTGTGGCTTAGAACGTAGGGTACGTCAACGATGCAATCATAAGTGGAACGATTTCCACGATAAACTCATCTTCGACAACATTGCAATCGTGTGAACAAACCATCCATGATTGTCGGGCCTGATTTCTCCATATACGATTCAATCTTGGTCATCGGCAGACTCACCTTGACCACGGCACTAGGGTGATGTCAGCTTCACGTTCAACATGACAATAATTAAGCCTTTACGGGAAATACCGGTACTAAGTTTTGTCTAGGAAGTTGGATTTCAACTATTATATAATTCCCTATTCATATTTAAATCCGCGCGTTATTATATTTTGCTTAGTTTTAAATTTGGCAATTTTGCGCAATTTGAATTTGGGAATTTGGTCAACGTTATAATCAGTTCTTTATCGATGCTGAAGATAGATGTGTTCTCCATGCACAATATGAACTGGCCTATAGTATACTACATGGTATCTTTCTCTGCGGCATTTACATGCATTCAAATTAAGTAAACGGAGTGGCTAAAGAACGGTATACTGCTCTTTAGCGATGAGGGCTAAAGACCGATACAGAGCGATACTGATTATAACGTTATACGTTGGCGCAATGCACAAAATATCTTGGCAACGCACTTGCCGCTCATCCAACATGGACCGCTCTTTAGCGCTGAGGGCTAAAGAATGGTACACCGCTCATTAGCGATGAGGACTAAAGAGCGTTACGGATTATAACGTTATACGTTTGGCGCAATGCACAAAATATCTTTGCAACGCACGTGCCGCTCATCCAACATGTACCGCTCTTTAGCGCTGAGGGCCAAAGAACGGCACACCGCTCTAGATAATGACCATAACATAACGTTATGTTTTTGCCCAATGCGGAAAATATCTTAGCAACGCACGTGCCGCTCATCCAACATGGACCGCTCTCTAGCACATACTGCTAAAGAGCAGTATACCGTTCTTTAGCACCAAACGCTGAAGAGCGGTATACCGTGCATTAGTGTATCAGGCCCATATAGCTAAGGCGCGGTATACTGCTCATTATCGTTTGCCACTAAAGAGCAGTATACCGTTCTTTAGCACCAAAGGCTAAAAGAGCGGTATACCGTTAATTAGCGTACCAGGCCCACATAGCTAAAGCGCGGTATACCACTCTTTAGCATTTGGTATACTAAAGAGCGGTATACCGTTCTTTAGCCACTGCCATATATAAGTAAATCTGAAATGACATCAATGACCATCGATAGGTTGCTGACTTTAAGAAGTTGAAGTTAATTCGTACCCTTATTATTAATTTCGGAGAGAATTCCCAACAATAGCTATTATTTCGCGTTGAGACATAGAGCGAAATTGCCATCACTATTATCAAATTCAGCCTAAACCCCTGCAATCACGATTATCATGCAATCATGATTATTGGCACATGAGAGTATGTTACATACGATTAGTATACAAATAGATGATATCACATGAGTTTCTATATTATACACAATTTATCAACCAAGTTCAATAAATTAGAATTTAGTGGATGAGGTTGATAAATTACGTATAAAATATCTAGAACGAGTTTGAGAAACCTTTTTTCACAAGATCAAATAAAAGCGAAGTATTCATCGAATACAAGTTGTACAGCAATCATAAACTTCAGCGATCGCAAGTCATTAAATAATGGCATGATGTCATCACACGCGTTAATATTACACGTGTGTCTTCGCCAATAATAATGAAGTTGGTTGTGTGGGTTAAGTATGTGATAAACCACTTTATTTCCACCAGTTTGTGCCTACTTCTTTAAATTGTACTATTATTCGGTCATTTTTAAATTAGCGCACTACAAATCAGCCCTTGAAATTAGGAAAAATGTTCCAGATAATTTAATGCTGTGGCGTGTTAGATTTAACAATTTGGCAATGGCATTTCCCACGGCATTACTTATTTCCATGGTCAATTTCGAGGACTTGAAAAATAATACCATTCATGGGTATTGCAGGCTTTGAGCAATACTAGTTTATATGTTAACTTAAATGTTATAAAACTAATTTTACAAAATGAAATCAATGAATCTGTCCACTCATCAAAGACATGTTATAATTCCACATACTGGTATGTAAAGGATATGCAAAGGAATATTCTTAGGTAACCATAACAGCAGCCTGGGCATGTCCAGGAATATTTTGGGGACACCTATTTTTGTGGCAAGGATGTCCCAATAGATTATGGGGTATTAAACTATTAATATTTCTCAACACCACATAAGTGTTGTTCCTACTTGTTACAAAATGAACCCTACGTCCTGGATAAAAATGAAACTGAAATTTCATGGTTACATGTTTATCAGTTGTTGATGAATATCCATGGGAATTTATATACCGGTATACACTTAGCCTAAGTGTATAAATTATCATGGATATATGGGAGATTTTTTTTCACATTTATTATTTATTTGCGCTTAAGCGCAAATATTAGTGTTTAAGCGTAAATCATTTGCGCTTAAGCGAAAATATGTGTCTATCAATTCTAACAATTGTGCTTTAATACGCGCAAATCATTTGCGCTTGAGCGCAAATACCTAACACTCCCTTACATCCCTCTGATGTGAATGATTGAGTCCATCTCATATTATATTATCATGGACCCATAGTAGTAGCCCACATACAGACTGGAAAGTTGAAGAAAACAATCCATATCACCATCTCTGTCCCTGGTGTCCCAAGAATTGGTGCCTCACTCCCAGAGCTCAAGTATATTTGATCAAAGGGACATCTCCTGCACAGATATCTACTATTGCCATGGCCCATGACCATATATAGGGAATTAGGGGTTACTGGGGGTTTGCATCCCTCATATGGTGTACTTATTGACTAGAAATAGCTGGAAATAGGGGGAAAAACCTATTTTCATAATATCAGTATCCCTGTCCCTAAGAATTTGTGTCTCCTTCCCAGAGATATAGTATATGTTATCTCTTGCACAGATCTATACCATGTCCATGGTCATAAAACAGATCTTGGGGTAACTGGGGTATTGTTTCCCTCATATGGTGGGGCTATATATACTTTAGTGATGTGTTTAGGCCTGTGCCATTTAAAATTTATTCAGGGGGGATCAATGCATATTAATTTGTATTTGCGCTTAAGCTCAAATATTATATATTTGCACTTAAGCGCAAATAATTTGCGCTTATGCGCAAATGATAGAGGTTATTTGCGCTAGGTGAAAATATTTGAGCTTAAGCGTAAGTAAATAATAAATGTGAAAAGGGCCTCCCATATGGATATTGATCAACAACTGGTATAAATAATGAAATTCCAATTAATATTTTTGTCAAAGAGTTAATTTGGACTTGCAAATTTGGGCACCCATACCCATACCCATACCCATATGTCCTGGATATGCGTGACAAGTATAAAGATATAATTCTACCTGTTCCATGTCACACGCCTTGAGTAGAACATTCAGAACATTCAGAGTACAGAAAGTATAAACCAGACTCTGTTTCATCCAAACGCTCATATGTGTTATCTAATTCTGAGAACCAGTTATTTTGTTGTGTTCAGTTTATAAATATATACAAGTTTCGTGTTGTAGTTTCTCGTTGTAAAACAGATTTGTCAATCTCACAGGACTTCCCCGTCTGTAAATCTTTGGCTAAAGTTTGTTAGAATGTACTGACAACCCACCGTCTTATCTACCAACCTTGCCAGGTTTATTACAAAAAAACTCAAAACAGTTTGCGACGTAGTCATAGTACGACCTGATAATATGGCTTACGCCACACAGGTCGTAGCGCGGATCTTCTATCAGCTTAGACGACTATCTAATTTTTTTAAATACACTTAATTTTAAGAATCAACTAACACAGTCATTAATGTCAACATTATTGCAATTTATATTAGCTCTCAGACCTACCAGAACGTGTGTATAATTCCGTAATTATTTAATCCAAAAATCCAGTCGGAAAACATGTTGACAAAACGTGGTTAAATGGCCGAAGCAGGAGGAGCTAACATATCACATGACTACGTGCGTCACGTGCACTAATCGCGCATGGGAATGTCACCGAACATGATTCTGCAACCCACATGACTGTATCAGGAAGTTATCAGTACGCATGTGTAACAAATTGAAATCAGTTAGTTGTAAAAAATACACGCATGCGCAGATTGTAGTTACGCTCACCTTGAATTGTATCAGGCTACCTGAATTGTACACTCAATGTGAACGCATGTGATTACCTTGACGCGTGCACGGGGATTCCGGGGGAACTCACAGGGGAATTCATGAAATGATGTGTCACATGCAATGATCGACGAACACACGACATGTCAGTGTTTACGTTCTATTATTTGTCGGATTTTAAGGATAAATGACACGTAGGTGAGTGGATGGTTTCACTCTTGTATTAGTATTTAGTTGATAAATACATGTGCGTTGGTCCTAATTGTTACTTTTATAGGAATCATAGTCGCCTATGTTGTTTAAAGAACGCCATGGATCTTTGATGGCGTATAAGCCATGACACAAAGATCAAATGGATCTATTTGCGACGACGAGGAAGCGCAGGCCTTCCAAACAGTGAGTGATAAATAATTTGTTTATTAATATTTACATATAAGAAGACACAAGCAGAGGCGGACTGGGCCAAAAAACGGCCCGTTAAATGAATATAATACAGGCCCATCTGCCAAAGGCAGTTGCCAAGTGGGGGAGTGTCTCGATCCGTTCGGGGATGTCCACCTTTGGACATTCCAACTGCACCCCCCCCCCTTGAATCAGAATCAGACCAAATACATGTGTTTGCATAATTCCATTTGCACCACCGCCCCCCCTTGCACCTCAGTGCTCTGGCCTGATATCCGATATATTCATAAACCATGGTTCTACATATTCCCGGTATGAGACCATTCAGATATTTTTACCTGAAAAAATGCATAAATTCTAACATCTAGCGGTCTAACTCCCGACAAATGCACGCGGCTACGGACAAGAGACCTGGACACACCGGGTTGTCCATGGTTGTTCGGGCCGTGTTGAGAACATTTTGAAAACTATACAAGAAAATTGCTAATCCTATTTATCATCTAGACTGGCCTCAACTGAAGCGTTCCTATTGTGTTAAAGATTTCAATTGGGGAGGGTCCGGGAGGGGTGCGTGAGAAATGTTTTGGGATTTACAGCTGGGAGTTACCTTTAAAATCTCGAGATTAATGGTGTCTTTACGTGGTGTTATATGGTGCTGACAAGTTCATTTAATGACAAAATTACGATTAGCCAATTACATGCAGGCTGGTTAAACAACACATGCGGCGGCCCACGTCGGTTTCATTTGCGGCCCAACCACATATACCCCACGGTCTCCGGCCCATTGGGAATTTTCCCAGTCTCCCGATCGGCCAGTCCACCTCTGGACACAAGTATGCATCAAGCAGCCATTTCCTCTCCATGCTACTGACAACTGGTCATTATACAGTGTGCAAGTCCTGTGTCCATTTCAACACTTAAAATGAAATAGCTACCTGTACATGTACATTTAACTGACAACAGAAAGTGGTCACTGGGCATGACAACTGTCAACAATTTAAAATTCTTTGTTGATATAACTGGCCAGTACATTGTGTCCACTCACCACTTATTGTCAACAATGGGAAGTGTTGAAATGGACACAGGACTTGTACACTGTAAAATGACCAGTATCATGGAGAGGGAAATGGCTGCTTGATGCATACCTGTGCAGGGACATATCCAGGCCATTTTTCATACTGTTTACCGGTTTGGGTGCCCAAACACAGGCGCCCAAAAAAAAAAAAAAATTGTTTTTAATTTAAATATTTTGTTTTAAATCAGGTCCCAATTCATATTATAACAAGATATATATTGATATATATATTGATATAAGACATGTAAGTTTACACAAAGATTTAACTTATGTTTAGCAGTTGGAATAATACTGCAAATTATGTTTGGCTTTATCTAGCTCTCATCTGTGAAAACTTCAAATAGTTTGAGTTAACCCTTTAGACTTCAGTATTTCAAACAAATTGAAGTGAAATTACACAATACAGTACAGGAACAGTGACAATTTGATCAAGTAAACCTGGCTATCATGTGGGATCTCATAATGCCAAATTAATAATTAACATAGAGATTAGTACTACTAGTAATTACCACATGCAACTTAATAGACATTATTTTCTCCCTCCCTCATGTCTTTGGGATACCGGTATGACTTCGGCATATCATTGCCCAAAAACAGGTGTGCCCAAAAAAATCCCTGGATACTTCACTGCTGTGTCTTATACCATATATAAATATTAATAAACAAAAATTATTTCAATTATTTATCACTCACTCGTTGTTTGGAAGGCCTATGCGAGGAAGTTCCAATTGTATTTAAAGGTACTCAATCCGATTTGATGGTCCCCATATCATTAGATTCGAACAACAATTTCTTTTTAAACATGTTCAGTCAGAATCTATCAAGGGGGAGGTCAAGTGAACAATTTTGAAAGGGGATTTCCATGCAAATCTCTTGAACAGAAGTTACACAGTTACATCTACTTTTGAGTGATTTGGTGTGGTAATTTATCTGGCGGTTCCGCTTCGTAAATTATAGAATTTTGTAATAAATATAATTATTTTTTAGAATTTTTTGAAAAATCAATATAAAATTAAAAAATTATGTACACCAGTGCTCATTATAATGGAACAAGTTACAAGGGGGGGGGGGGCGCCAGATAAATAAATACCTGTTGTTTCCAAAACCACATCAAGGGATTCAAGTCACACTCAGAAGTATGTGCAACTACCGGTATGTAACTTTACTCCACAGATTTGCATGGAAATCCCCATTCAAAATTGTTCACTTGTCCTTCTCCTTAATTGCCGCAAAATAATGATGACCACAGTAAACTATAGTATATAGTTACCAAAACCTGTCATTTATCAACATTTTGTTCAACAAAAATTGGCAGGATTGTCAAATATTTGACACACAAAAGCCACTTGACTTTAGAATTATCCATCTACATCCGCAATTTGGTTCGAGATCTTCTCGTCTACTTTTTACCAGGCCACCAAAACAAAAAGTACCGGTGGTGAACAATAATGAATTTCAAAAATTGATATCTGATCACTCTGAGCTTTGATGGGTGGGTTCCTCGACTCAAATCAAATATTTTTTACCCCCAAAGCCAAAGAAATAGTAATTTGCGAGCGTTAATTCTGATTATGCATCTTTAAATAGGATAATCACATTAGAGCTGAAATGAGGGAATGGATGACTAAATGAATCTATACAAAGTGAAATAAACGTTGCTTTTTGTTTGAGAATATTGCCATATGATTGAAAGGGGGACTGGACTCCTCGCCGGAAGTAAATTTCGCCGGAATGGACTTTTCGCCGAAAGTCATTTTCGACGGAGTTACAGTTCGCCGGAATATTATAATCCTGTGAACTGCTAATTAGTCATTAGTGAAGACTGATTGACATAGGTAAGTACTATGAAAACAAACTTTGGGCTTCCTTCCAGGCACGTGTGATTATTACAATCATCCAGGTAATAGTGTTACCTGAGGTGTAATTACAAATCACCCGAAGCCAGTGGTGATCCGTAGTAAGTATGTTGTTTTAGCGACTGGTATAGGGTATATATATAGTTCACTTATATTATAGTTTGTTTATTATATCCCAATTGTCCCACAATCTACAACAAGGACCAACGCTTTTCAAGAATTTGCATCTTATAGTACTAGAATGAAGTGTTGGGAAACTCAAGATGGCAGGAAACACATTCTTTCCAAACTATTTGAGTTTTTCAAGAGTGCATTGGATGTCTTTGAGAGAGAACCCATTTGTACACTGTTGTACATGTAAAGTGATTCTTGAATTGTGGTCACTAAGGAATTCACTCCATGAAGCTTATGCAGATTTCTTTCTCCTGTGCAACAAATCTTATCATGGCATACATGTAGGGAAATCTTGTATATGTTTGGAAAGTGCCATAAGTTACACTTGAAGGTGTACCGGTATATCTGTCAGAAAGTGTACTGGTATTCAAAGAAGACCCGAAGACTCCACCATGGTGATATTTCGGTCTGATTAATAAAATATTGATGCCAACAATATGAACAACAAATTCACAAATTCACCATGAACCATAATATCACAGTGGGTTATTTTGTTATTAGAATGACATGCCCGGTGGTGTCATTTTATAAAGTTCACTTGATAATTTCTTGCTATGATTGTCTTGTTCCAGGATACATAGTGTGCTAAACATACCAATAGATCAACTTTATTGTGGTTGGGCCTCGCTACCAAACCAATTTTACCCCCACCAAACCATATTTTACCACACACATTAAAATGGACTGATTTCTCAGTTAAACTTTTGTTTTTGATTGAAGGTTATACAAACTTGTAGATAAAATATAAAACTTGTAAAGTCATAAGATCATAAAAATAATAAAAATAAATATCTTTATGTCTTCTTGTTGACAGACTGGCAAATAAATTTCTACCCATCACCAATGTCATACACATGTACATGTATGTATCAATTGCGAGCGCCCCTTTTAGACTAAAACTAGTTTAGTTCATTCGTTATGTTTCAAAAGCGAGTGACTCTCATTTTGATGTGGAAAGTTAGTTGAAAAGAGCAAGGTAAATTAAATTAATATGTATTACTTGTTCATGTACATCTATATACATGTATCCACTGTGAGTCGAGCTTCAGAGTGGATAACGTTATATACATGTTTACTATAACTTTTGCTGACCTACATGTACCGTACTAGTATCGACATTCCTGAAACATGACAGCAAAAAGCAATTATTAGGTTCAATTACTGTAGATGATCAAAAAAGAACATGTGTCACTGAACGATTGCAGTTAATCCCCCCTTCCAGTTAGATGTTATATGTTATGCAAAGCAATTTGATATCATGCGATATTAGAATGGCGACAAGTTTGCCCATATACTTGCAACAGACAGATCACGGCCATATCACAATACGTCCCAGAGTCGATATATGTGGATATTCTGATAAGTTTGTCCATATGCTCGCGACATACGTGTATAACATTGTTTTGTCCTGTAAACTACCGATGGTGTGTAGTGTCTCTTAAGTTTAAGCATATATGGAACTTATCCCAAGACAAATAATATCACAAAAATTATTAAACTTTTCAGTTTTGTGGTTAGGTATACATGTATGAGTTTTTAAATATAAATTTTGCGATTCCACACACATCTTATACAAATGTCGACATGACGGGGGTGGTGTTATATCATATCATAAACACAGCCGCTCATGTATTTTACTGGTGGAAAAGTTGACACTCCTGTAATATCGGAAGGACATTTGATAGGGCAAGCAGGGACGTGACGATTGGGAGGGTGCAATTGTTCTCGTAGTTTTATTTTCCAACAATTTATTAATAGGGAATATTTTTTTTAGAACAACATCTGTATATTTCCTACTTTTGATTAATTTGTTTTAATGTAGATAGGTTGGAAATTTATAAGTTGGATAGCTTGTGTCTGGGTCCATCACTGAACCATTGTCATGGATCTCTACTCTTGCTACGTGCCGTGTGTAGAAAAGAGTAGAGATTCGTGACATGATCTCGGTCCCTCCCCTGTGGCCGGTCAAAAACTGCTCATTAATTTAAGAAAACAATATTTTCCGACTTTAGCCATCAGTTGGACATTTTCCAACGTCGGGATGTTACGTGGACAGGTGAAAAATTATCTTGCAAATATTAGATATTCTTGCCACGTCCCCGATCCAAATCTTTTAATCACGCCATTACAATCGTGCGATAAACTGACAACCGGAATACAAACATGCATTATTATTGTTATGTATATTATCTCATGCCAAACGTGCGCCCATATGCTTGTGACATCAACGACAATTGTCTTAATTTGTTACTGGCACTTAGTTCAATCGTGGCAAATTCTTAATTGCACAATAAGTTTATTGTTAACCGTCTCAATTTAGAAGAGCATATATACAAATGACAAATATATACATGTTATATAAATATGTATGCAAATGTTAATCATGCAGTGTTTATGCCATGTCAAACGCATGCGGCCAGGTTCTGACATTTTCAAGTTTTAAGTGTTAGTGAGGTCGGTGATAATCTAGAGGATTTAGAAATGGGAAGGCATACACAGAGATGCCAGAATATCAGTTGCCCTTTTAAAACCTGATTAGCAATATCACATGCGTGTGATCGAGCGAAATAAAATTTCCAAATAAAATATTTACTGCACATCAAAGTTGATTATAAGAAATTGAGAATGTGTGGCCTCATATTACATTCTCGAGTGAATTTAGACAAAGATTTCAGACATCAAATTCACCAATATAATATTTATCAATTACGAGCGCTCCTTTTAGTTCATTCGTTGTATTGCAAAAGCGAGTGACTCTCATTTTGATGTGGAAAGTTAGTTGAAAAGAGCAAGTAAATTACATAAATATTTATTACTTGTACATTTATATACATGTATCTATTTTGAGTCTCTTCAGAGTGGATAACGTTATAGAAATGTTTAGTATAAAAATTTTCTGACCTACATGTACCGGTGTAGTACCGGTATCTAAATTCCTGAAACATGACAACAAAAAGCAATTATTAGGTTCAATTAGATCATCAAAGAAAGAACATACGCCACTGAAGGATAGCAGTTAATCCCCCTTCCAGTTAGATGTTATGTTTAAATGCACAACAATTTGAAATCATGCGATATTTTAAAGGCGATAAGTTTTGTAAAACAGCCTTACGATTTTGACATACAAATATTGTCACTAAAATGGTTAAATTTTCCATTTTTTTGTTGTTAAATCTGTGTATCATGGTTGGGATATATCGATATTCCGGAAGATTCGTCCATATAGTATAACGACCTTGATGAACGCATCCTTGCATATATATCGAACAGCCCTTTATTGATGCAGTAGCGCAGTGTAAAATGATAAGTGCCTGAGCAAATTGTTCAAAACAACAGAGCCTTACGGTTGTGACATAGCCAGTAATTGGGTATCGTGAAAGTGTTCTCGATGCTACCTGGTATGACCGAGTATTTGGTGTCAATTAAATTTAGTGAGATATGGCAATTATCCCAAGAAAATTACAAATATTGTCACTACAAAATGCTTAAATTTTCCATTTGTTTGTGTGGTTAAATCTATGAGTTTCCAACTTGAATTTTCCCGCTTCCATTGAACCACTCATCATTCTTTCATGGATGTAGAGGGAGTCATTTAGCATAATGATATCAGTTGAGTGTGAGGTAAACCCAGAATCGCATATGTGTGTTATATGTCAATAGGTTATGAGACTTCTGTGATCAGAGAAGTGTAACACTAAGGGAACTTGACCGATCGTGCTATCCTTATGCCATTGCACTTGTCCGATAAACTGATGACAGTATAAGACACGCATGCGGTTTTGTGTATATCGTTCGTACCAATCGTGCGGTATTGATATAGTGGCAGATGCGTCCTTATGCTTGCGACATGCAATGCGACAACAATCACAAATCTGTTAATTGCTCCTTATATCTTAATTCATGGCTATTTCTTAATTTCACAGTGCGCTTCAGAGTTTGGATATGTTGATATTCCAGGAAGTTTGTCCGTAAGCAGGCTTGCGACATGTAACAGGGTGTTCCACCAAATACACGTAACATGGTACGCGCCTTTAAGGACGCTCACCAACTACTATTGGGATCTAAATAAGCATATTTGTATGCTTGTATGATGTCCACCCTGTACTCTTATACTTGTATGCTTATTTATGTTTTTAATTGCCCTTTATAGTGTGTATTTGTGTCCGTATGTTTATTTAAACGGTGGGATTGTCAGACAGACTATATATACTAAAGGCCGATCAGAATGGATTATTTACTCAGATCAAGAAATGATGTTGCTGTTTGGTAACACATATTTTCGACAAAACATTTCTGAATTTGGGACATTTATATGATTGACATAATAGAGCATTCATTTCCAGGCAGACTTTATTCTATGTTGGAAATTGCTACGGTGTCGCCCCGTATACTCGTATCGACTTTGGCAGAATTATCCACCCTGTTCCGCACTGCATGTATGCTCATTTAGACCACGCGGGGGTACCTCCAATTTATGGACAGAAGCATTGGCAGCTCAGATTTGAATCATGCGTTGAAAGTGTTGGGATAAATTGTTATTCCAACAATTGCGCCCATACTCTTGCGACATATGCTGCGTATACGGCGTTTTTCCATCAAGCAACGTATATACGTTTCTTTCTAGGTCTATGGCTCAGTTTATCAACATACCATGGACTAAACATCACACTCTGTAATCACTTGAATACGGTTGTGCGTGCCCGTGTCGCACAACGTTGTCGTTAGTTATACATAGACGTTCTCGATGTGCATTTGTTCAATACTGCCGAATTTAAACACAAAATGGACTAATGGGCGTACTTCGGGTACTACGGTAATAACCCGGCTGTTGGTAACTATATACGATTACGAATACATCAATCCAAGTCCTAACATGGTATTTTAGTGTGATGACACATACATTTATCCGAGTGGTGTAGCACATGGAGTACCCTGTACGGAACATCCTATAATTATTGTAATATTGAACTTAATGATCAACTTGGTGGTTGCTCCATTACGTGTCACATACGGTCATATTACGGGTGTATATTACGTGATGACCTCGACAAACAATGGGAATGGTGTTAATAATATGTGTTAGGTATTGGCTGTCATGTGGGGTATATTATGTAATGACTTGGATGACCAATGTGAATTTCACTCCCCTCGAATTGTGTAGGTCCGTAATATGTTAATATTATTACGTCAGTACGTATTGACAACCCACGACACGCCCATCAATAAACTGATAAATGTATGCACGTTTCATAGGAGTGGCTATGTATACACATAAACATGGAATTGTTGTTGTTGACTTTCGTGTTTCACTGTATGCTGAATGAGAGCTCGGGTACGTCTTTGTTAATTTTGGTGCTCGGGCCCTCCCGTCTGTCGGTGCTTTGGCAACTTTGTTCAAAATAATTACATTTTTCATATATAGACAACGTTGGACTACATAATTATAGTCATCATATCAATGATTTGTCCGTATATATATATATATATATATATATCTATTATATATTTTGGAAGATCTGTGTGTGTGTGTGTGTGCGTGTGTGTGTGTATCTGTCTGTGTGTAATCGATGGACTCGAAAACAGCTGAGCCAATTTCGATGAAACTTGGTATGTGGGGGTATTTTCGGGTCAGGAGTAACATAGGCCTATTGATTGTCAGATCCGAGGTCAACTTTTCACGTGCCGAGGTCAAATCTGTTTTTACGCCGTTTTGCGCTAATATATTTCAGTTCGGTGCTCACAAATCGATTCGATATAGCGCGAATAATAAATTGCCAGTCATATAATTTGCACGGTTAGAATCTGTGGCCCTTCATCTTTCCAATGATGTATCACACGCATGTGTACATTTAACGTTTCTACCTTAATTATCGGGAAGAACGCAGGACCATGCTTCGCTCATCGAAAATCATTGCGTAAATATATTACGCCATCAACATATCGTGACGTGATCGCGTTAACTCATCACCGGCCGAGGTATCCGCAAATGACATTGGGCTATATATCTCGTAAACGGGTGGAGCTATCGACTTGAAATTTGGTATGTGAATGTATCTTGCCCCGGATACGAATTTTATCGGGTCGCCAAGCCCGTGCGACGCCAGCTTCGCGCATGCGCAGACCAGATCTCGGAAACGGGTGGAGCAATCGACTTGAAATTTGGTTTTTGAATAGCCCGGACGAAGTCGGGTCACCTTCTAGTATATATATATATATATATATATAAATATAGCTATATATATATATATACAAAAGACATATCTTAATAAAAAATATTCTGATTTGCATGTAACATTGATCTCTTACAACGGACTTAGAGTGACATCATTACTTTACGTTAAAAATAGATTATCACTTCTGCAGCATGATTTATATATAGGTTCCGAACTTCCTGGGTATATATATATATTTACGTTTATATATTGTATATTATATATTAATGAAATGCCTGTGACTCGGTCGTAAGTTTATCGCCGATAGTTGCGTCCCGAATTTGGAAGTAAATATTTACATTTGAGCGTAGTTCGGACGATATTTTCTTTGGAATTATATGGTCGATTTGCTTCTGATTTTCGGTTATGTTAGTAGAATGCTACATTCCCCTGATGGACCATGCATACTAATTTACCAGTTGTACGTACCCGATCAAGTGCATACTATGTCTTTAAACAAATATTTAAATAAAATATTTGAAAAACTAACGCCGTTATATAATCAGTCAGGGTACCCCTAGTCAACACAACACATTCGAGTGAAATCGCACCAGCCGTCTGGGATAAAATATGGACATACAGACGGAAGGACAGACAGATCATACTCTTATATACTCGCATATATATATATATATATATATATATATATATATATATATATATATATATATATTTAAGAGTATGATATGACTCTGTTTCCGATTTATCTATCAGACACCTGCCCAGATTTTAACCAAATATGTTGTGGTAATACGTTGTTCCCTGGCGGACGTTATAACAGCGTTAGTTTTTCTCAATATTGATTTATAGATATTCAATTGAAATACAAACAAATTATATTAAGCTCACTATGGGCCTTTTTCAGAACCAAATAAGTCCAATGTGAACCTATGTGAATATTTATGGCTAACATGAACATATTTGCACGAACATATATTTCAGCACCAGATGTAGGGGAATGTGGGGGGAAGTTAGACATGGAACAGAGAGAGACATTGCCTCTAATATTTTTTTTTCTAATTTCCAGACCAATATCCCCATGTTTACTATATTTGGTCAAAATGGCTATCATCTGGTGAAGATTGAATCTAGTACAGCGACCAAATTCAAGACAACATTAATTGATTTAATTCGTGCATATTTCACATAGCCACATCTGATTTGTTTATAGAAATTTATGTTTGCTTGAATTTCAGAGAGTTACATGGGGTGGGGACTCAATGAGACACAAATTCGGGCATGTGGTAGGACCCACCTTCAGTAGATGATAGGCACTTCGAAAAGAAATGACAAACTTTGCCAAACGACCATTGTTTTGGGGCTGGTGTGGTTAAATAATTTAGATCAAACTGATGTCATTGTGCAATATTGATATGTTCTGGGCGTTTGCTATAGGGTTACTACTCAGTAATCAGACGCGCATATATGCACGTTTACGGAGTTCACCTTAAAATCCAAGTCATGGCCTATTACAGACAATGTCATGTGCAACGATATATATTTCGATAAATAACAGACTATCGAACCACAAAAAAATTATAGATCACGTCATGAATCTCTACACTAACTATGACACCGTACAAACATCTGGGATTTTTTTATGTTCTGACAACGAACTTTATAACATTGAATTAACAAGCAGCGAATATATTTCCCTGTATTGTTATAACTTGTTCTCAACAATTTACTTCACAGTAGCGGTGGTCCCAGCTCGAGATTGCATGCTTGTTTGTGACTTATGTGAGCTGATATCATACTCTCAGGTGCCTTATCATTGTGATGGACAAAAATAGTGATGGAAATTTAATTTTATCTAATACTATTTTAATTTAATTCTATATATGTCTCTATGCCAAATAAATTAATGATTGTCGATAATTGTATCCAAAATTACCAATCATGCGGCACATGCTGACACTATTGTTAGGCATATGATAGTATATACACATTTAAACATTGCCGTGGAGGAATTACATGAGTGTAAGGGATGGAAAGCAAAATCAACCACACCGTCACTTAAATCTTGCAATTTCAAAGTTGGACCTTCACATTCTATGACACACATTATTAAGAACCAGGTATTTCATAATATATACTGGTTAGAATAGAGATTCATGGCATGGTCTAAGAAAATGCTACCGAATAACATTTACATGACCATCTGGGATTGCCTCATGAGTCATGTAGAACTACAAGGTCGTGACAGTTCGACCAGCTCGGCCTTGAATTGTTAATATTAATTAATCTGACGAGGATTGCCGAATTATATACGCCTATTTTAATTAAATACACATTAATTATTTAATTTTGAAAAAAAAGTTGCTTGTGTTTTTCAAATTGAATAGAATTGCTCTCTTGATGCTGATCAAAGGAGAAATATAAATTCGTTTTGTTAGTTTATTAATTTATTTTACAGGCTGTTCGAGGTTATTCCCCCATTGCGGCCCCATAGGGGCTCATAAGTCTAAATCGTCCGGATGTAAAAACATGTTTTTTCAGGTTGATGGACTTCAAAAACTAGTGACGTCACAACTATATTTGCGTCGTTTGCGAACAGTAAACAACCCGTGGGTTGTGATTACTTCATATTATGTTAAAGGACACAATGCACTCGCGGTGTGTGTGTATTAAAGGGACACAATGCACTCTCGGTATGTCAATGTTGAAGGGACACAAGACTCTCGCTGTCGGCTAAAGTTAAAAGGACACATAACACAAGTTTACACTTTAAAATTACAAAAATAAAAAAATATATAAACTTTGAAAACTTCAAATTGTTCAAGTATTAAACAAAAATGTTTATATGTTCACAAATTTTCACAAATTAAGATAACATTTACCAATTTTGTTTTTAAACTTTAATTTTTTCGAATTTGATATTGTTCTTTAATACTTATTTTCGTATTTTTGTTTTAAACATCGTGACTGGGCTCTTAATGTACATTTTTCAATATGAATCGCTTCTTTCTCTACAACTCCCAATAATCAGCCCCCCCCCCCTCTCTCTCTCTCTCTCCAATTATGAAGATATAACAAAGACAACAATAACATTTGATGAAGTTTATTGAAATTTAATCAACGCCGGTGTCTGAATCTTGACCATTTGAACGTATTTCAAAGAGTTTCGTGAATTTGCTCACTGCTTCCGCCGCCCATTTATATTTATATCCGAGTTTGGTCAGCTGGACCATTTCTTCGTGATAGTATGTATGGGGGATGTTTTCAATCGATGCTGGTATTCTAACAAACGTCTGTATTTTTTTGAGAAATTGATCCAAAGCTTGCGTTGCCTGAGAACTATAATGTCGTAAGTCCATTTTTCCATTTCCCGAGAAAATCGAGTTTGAAATTTCGGATGGTCTGTTTCCGGATATAAACAGTTTGTACATATTGGAAATCGTGACCATATGATGGAAAACATCAATATATACACTAGTGTGGAAAATCGTGACTAATTATTCGCACGTTTACGATTAAATGACGAAAACGTGTTTGGAGATACGACATTCTGCGCAAATAATAGTCGTCACGATTCCGGATTATAATGTCGAAGGAGATACGACACTCTTGCATACATATGCATATATATGTTATGTGTGCAATACTGTCTGTAATATAATACTCACAATTTGTCATTGTATATGTACGCAATAAACAATGGACTCAATGTGGTTATGGGTTTTGAATACCTAAATATATATAGTATTTCGTTAGTCAAACGCGCCCCGCGTCGAGCCGCGATCGGCGCGATCTGGTAACGTACTAATATACGCGCGTTCACATACGTTACTCTATCGAACTATTGAGTATATGTCCGCGACTATTTAATACGGGGACGTAGGACCTCATATGGGGTTTTTTTTGGGGGGGGGGCGGGTGGGTCCTTATGTTTAAACAGGGATGTGTCAAATGAAATGTGGGCTCTATGTTGGGTGGGGGGCAATGTCTTATATTACATTGATAAATAATCGGAAATGAAGACTTTGTTGGGTAGGAACACTTCTATTTATCCCGTATATATGTATGTGTGGGTGGGGGCGCTCTATTGTTTAATTCAGGGACGTAACAAAATGGGTACACTGTGCGCTGGGGTACTCTTTTCTATACTTGGGTAGCCACGGCAAATGGCTATTTTGTGTTGGGGCATACTCATGTTTGATACAAGGACACATTAGCGGTAATGGTTTATCTGGGGCTACATATATTAATGCAGTGTTGTATTATTGGAAATGGGGCACTTTTGGGGGGGGGGTAGCAATTCCGTTCGACACGAGAGTGAACACTTGAAATGAAGCCTGTGCTTTGAATGGGAGCGTTTCTATTTGATGCAGGGATGTATAATTCGGTTTATGACCGCGGGTTTTTAATACAGGGATGATAGTACCATAATTGTGGTTCGGTTGGGGGGCATACTTATGTTTAATGAAGGGATGTGTCTCCGGAAATGGGGGTCTATGTGGGGGATACTTTATATTACATTGATAAATAATTAGAAATAAAGTGTTTTGGGCAGGAACGTTTCTATTTAATACAGGGCTGTGTGTTTGTAGGGGCGAACAACTGTTTAATGCAGGGGTGTATCAAAGAGGGGACCCTGCGCATGGGGCTACTGCTTTTAATACAGGGGTATTTGCCAGAAATTGCTACTTTGGATTTTGGCATACTTATGTTGGACACAAGGACCGAACATGGAGTCTGTGGGGGCTTACTTATAATTAAGGCAGTGGTGTGATAACGGAAATACGGGCTCAATGTTGGGGGTGGCAATGCCTTTTACTGCATGGATGAATAACTGGAAATGTATTTCACCAACTACGCACAACTATGGGTCATACAGTTAAGTTATTTGAGTAGGTCTATCATCCACGCACCTAGAATTGATGGACACAACTGTCATTTTCAAGAGATAACCACGGGGCCACAGGGTATTCTAATCATCGAATGACAAAGAGCATTGTGTTATTGTTTATCATTCGCGAAACAGTTTTTATTTGGGTCCTGAAAAGGATTGACCCGATTCCAATGAGTATGAACATTCATATGACAAAATGCACATTCGGTACACTACAATTAATGTATAAATAATACATAGCTACGAATTGATGTTTTATTGCATTGTTTGTCGCAATTAAGTGCGTTTCGAACCACTGGCTAGTAACATACTATATTAATTATTCAGTAATAATTATTGACGGAAATATCGGTGAACAATGTTGGACTTCTCAAACAACAAGAATATCGACGGCGTGTCAAGCTGAACTATTAACATTATCAGCTTTTATATTCAGAAACATTTTCAAATCGGATATATTGGTTTATTATATGGTAGTGGCACATGGTCTGCTTTTAGAAAAAAAACAGCAAGTGTGACCTTGCTCTTCGCGCTGTAATTGGACAAATTACACTTTAATTGCGGACGCCACTGACGCTGTCTGAAGGAAATATCACTTAGCTAAAGTCGTAAGCCATATCGGTAGAATTTCTGTCACCAAATGGAAAAAAATGGAATAAAATTTATGTGTGGACAATTGAATAGCCAGTCTCATAAGAGTGAACAAGCTCTCGAATTATGCGAGGGAGAATTAGTCCAGGCTGTGCTATCCGTTGCACATCGGGGGCATGTATGCGACCATCATTTTCTTATGGGACAATTACTCTAGTTTTCGAATTCAGAGGGCGCCGAACCGTGATTGGTGACAACATATAACTTTTCACAATGTTTCATAGGGCGCCCTACCTAAACAATGACATATTTTCAGAGGTTAAAATGCATTAGCCAACTGGTTAACAGGGCATCAACACCAGAATGATTGTAAACATATTTGCAAATTGTGGAACGAATGTAGACACTTAATCAGATTCAACATCGTTTTCCTGCTGTCGATTTGATTTGGTGACTTCATGGTAAAGAATGTAATTAGGCGCGTCACAAATGCATGGCGATTCAGACAAAGTGTCGTGTGTCAACTCTGTACAAACATAATATATCTGCCAAATACTTCCAAGTTATATACTTTTGGAAATGGTAGGGTATTCCCTATATAAATATGTTCTTACTTACATTATATCTCTCCAAGTATTGACATAATATACACAAACTTAACCCTCCCCAAATTTCACAAATAATCACATAGATGCGTCCATGCAGTTTGTGTCCACCAAATACATTGACAATGCACATGTGTCATGTGTTGTATAATCGTACGAGGACATTGATAATGTCAATCATCGTTCAAATCCTAGATTAGGAAGGTAATCAAATCCAAGATGGCGTCCAAGTTGGCCGCCAATTTTTATATTGACACTCTATACACCAGATGTATGCTAACCGGACTAGATAATCGCAAGTGCTTTATATAATATGGCATTTTCTTGGATAAAGTATCTATCTTAATACGTATAAGGCAACTGGCTACGTAAAACAGATGATGGAGACCAAAATGGCCGCCAAAATAAAGAGAATTGTTCCGATAAAATGACCAACTTCTGAGTTGCAAGAAAATTGCATGGTATTACTGTTGTAGCTTATTTGTTGTACATATATGGCATTGTGGCCAACGTGATCCGTATCTAAAGAAAATATGGGCATTGAGATAGTAACTGTTCATCAATTTCTCCAAATTACGACATCATATAATGTTAAATTGCCTAAGTAGGGCAAAATTTCAACCTGACATCCAATCATTTGGTGGTATATATGTCAATGTTCTGCTACACGATGCTACAACATCATACAATCACATTAGTATAGCAATAATGGAAGCCACAATGCCGAATAAAACATGCATATGCACTAATAGTTATATATTCAATTATCAATAACTTAAGGAGTTATTCCATGCTAGTAGCACATTAGACCCGCAATCATAAACCGGCTGGAGATAACGGATCTATCTCTATTCCCGAAATTGCGGATATGTTGTTTATACGAAAAGCTTGGGCAACTTTGTTCACATTACCCTAATGTTGTCAATTGCTTACCATGGTAGTTGGTTTCTACGTTCAAAGAAGCGATGCTCCAATATAATAACGGACAATAATTACAAGCAATTTAGACCGAACTAAAATTGTGTTCTCTACATTTCCTCGGTATGCCACCACGCACGGAAATGGGTGTTTGCATAAGCAGTTCTAACTCGTATCTGTTTAGTACTTATCTGAGTATTTAGATAACAATGAACGGTTACAGGTTCGTTGCAAATACTCATTTTATGAACTATTCGCATGGCAACCGATAGCTTAAATCAATTTCCCCACCAACGTACTATATCCGTGGGTGTCTCAGTAGAGATTGTCAAGTTAATGTGGTTGACGAGTTAATTCACAGGTTTGTGCCCTCACTTCATATTATTTTATTTCACACCGGCAGTTCAAGATTCACGTCGCTGTCGCAATACATCAATACATCCATTGAGCCTTGGGTAATGATGTTCATCCTTTACGTCAAGAGACAAAGAAATGATAAGTTTCTACCATATCTTATATTGGATAAGGCCTACCCATTCGTATGCAATATCGTTAGACATTTAAACACCGATAACATGATTTCACCATGATAGTAATTATCAGCACTAAGTAACATACATATAGCGGATATACACAGCCGGGTGACACGATTAAGTTGATAGACGGATGATATATAAACATAATTTAATCATTAGCTGTCAACTTGGGGAACACTGTAAAACAGTTGGTTGGCACATGTGCACAGGCATTTCTGTCAATTAGAATAAGCCGAGAAGTTGCTATTCATGCGCGGGCTGCAATTGTACGCTTGTTAGTCCACTGTGCCAGTATTGTTGGGTTCAATTGACCTGACCAATCAAATGATGAAATCCAGTTACTCTTCATCTGGTTACGTGATTGTTCCAAACACATAATTGATTATCACAAGTAATTTATAAATGGCATGGGTATACATAATTGAAAACTGGATGAATTTTATTAATAGTGGGACTAATTAAAATTATAAGAAATAACTGTGTTTTCGATTTAATAAGGTGGTGAGTTAGAGTTAGGGAAAACACACTCATGAAGTATCTCGATCTAAATTCCTACCAGGTGTACACATAAGAAAGTAGAGAGATTTGTAATTTGATATGCTTGATGCAAAGGGTGTTGCCATTTTCGAAGTTTCATATGTGTGGTATACTATGTGTAAGTTTACTATATGCCGCCGAAGAATCTACATTATGAGCAAATAGGTCCAACAGCCATCAAATGTCCGACTGCGATTGTCTATATATGCCACGAATTCAATCCAACGACAATAACTTGACAATAACGTGTGTCATTGTCGAATATAGGACCGTTGCCACATGCAACCGTGGAACCTGATTTGATTGTATGGTGCTTACGTGGTAAACTTAGTCAAATAATACCGACCAATTACGGCTTCAAATTCCCCAATATTGGTTAAACATATGGATTCAAAATCAATTGTTGTCTGAGTCGTCTACTTAGAGGATTGCACACAATAACTACCACACCTATGTACGTTATCTGATATCTGTGATAATCGCATGCTTGCATATATGCTTCTCGATCAGATACATATAAATATTTTACGCATATCGTACAATGTATCCTGGGGAGAACAGATTCATGAATATTTGACATATATTAGATAAATAGGTTGTTCCATTGCAGAAAATTTGCGATCGTGCTAAGGAGCTCCAACTTAATATTTGTGTTAAAAGTAGTAAAAGGCTAGTATATTTCTCTTTCTCTATTTTGAGCAGATAAGCTTTGTGTAGTCTGAGTGGTTTTGTGTGCGTAGTCGCTGGGTGGACCAACTAATTCCGCGCCTATGGCTGGTAGCATGTTACCAACGAGTTGTCATCCCGTTGGTTGAAATGGATTGGCATCAGCGAAAGGGACCACTTTAGTATGACAACATCATTATAATGCCTGAGCAACTGAGTATATGACATTTTGAGCACGTCTTCTAACTGTATCGCTTTCTAATCCTTGTATTTGAAATTTCATCTTTGGATAATTGCCTATATTGCTCCATACTGATATCTAAATTAGATGATATAGTTTTATCCCATTCGGGTACTGTACGTAATTCTCATAGAGAGTCGTGCGATACCTACAGCGTGAGAACACCTTTCATGCATCCAAAATTCATGAGACTTAGCACAATCAATACCCAGGCCTCACACTTACCATTATCATTTAAAGCATTAGCATTTACAAATAAGCACACATCCACGTGTGTTGAGTCCCTAGCAGCTGCGAGAATATAATGACACTGATACTTATTATGCCAGGTTTGTTTGAGATTTGTTTCGGTTATTTCAATGAAACCTCACTCCACTGAACGTGAAAATCAATGACCCCAGTACGCAATGACAACATTTGCGAGATATATAAACTAAGTTGTCAATCCTTTGCATACCCGCACTTATCAGGATTCCAAATTGGTTGTCATCGCTTGACGGTTTGTGTAAGCGGGTCTAATGAGCCATTACCATGGGACACCTACATTGGTTATTGAGGATTATATATATATATATATATATATATATATATATGTGTAGTCGGTATTGTAGCTTCAATTCTTATTGTACGAATATAAAACTATATATGTACATGCACATACATGAAAGTTGGATATAGTTCCGTAGACATGGTTCTCGCCAAAGTGTCCCGATATATCTGGACAGGCACATACCAGATACATGATACATGTATATAGATGTTACATCAGACACGCACTCTCTTACAGACCAACTAATTCGGTACCGAAGAACGTATCTAAAGTGTATCCAAACTATATATGTACATGCAAATACATGAAAGTTGGATATGAATCAAACTTAATGACTCTCCTATAGCTGGATACATGTACGTTACTTTTACGTATAGGAGCTACATGTTGCACACGTTTAACTCCTACACTGTGTCATGATATACTGACGTGACTCTGTACGTACATATATATCTTGAAAATTACTAACAAGAATTTGTGCTTAATGTCCTTTACATATTTGAGCTACATTTACTTGCACAATACTGCTGTTATACAAATATAAAAAGACAAAAAACTGGATTGACCTAAGATGTGGCGAGGTCCAGAAAAAACTCCACAGTATATTAGTGTTCTGAAGTGGATGTGTCAATCACACCCAACGAACCAATGAAATTACGTGTTTGCTATACTGCCGTATTACACAAAGAACGGTGGGCGGACCCGAGCACGTGCTGGTTTGACAACCAATATTCTCAACATATTAAGTAATGCCCACGCAACCTCAGTCTGCATTAACTTGCACTAACTGATGCTTCCGACTTATTGCCATTTCACAAAGAATGACGCAATTTACCCACGCTTATTATAATAAGCATGGTATACTTTGAACAAAATCCGAAGCCTTCTCAAATGCCATCGCTCAACTCAGCTGTCATCAGACAGACTGTATCTACCATGAACACATACGCACATACATGTATGTGATGATCCCTCAGTTACTTTGAGGAATCTCTCTTCCGCTCTCTCCTGATGAGACCTTGCGGGTTAACCAATTTCTAAATTGGTTGACAAAATAGGTCGAAACACTAATAGGCAGTGTAGAGTGCTACATAGAATGCCCCGTCCATAGATCGGACGGGATGTTGGTATTTATCCAATTCTATATAAAAAGCAGTTTCATCATCAAGCAGAACGTTGACTTGTATACCACAAAATGGATGTCAGGTTGAAACACACTCCCAGTGTGGCAATCTGGCATTGCATGTCGATTTTGAGAAACAAAATGAGCATTTACTTTCTCAATGCCAACAGTTTTATCGGATTAGGATCACATTATCCACAAACATATGCACGAACGAATAAGCTACAAAACTCATAACATGCAGATGCTACTGCAACTCAGAAGCCGGAAATTTTATAGAAACATTTTTTAGTTTTATGGCCGCCATTTTGGTCTCCGTCATCGGTTTACGTAACCAGTTGACTAATACATATTACGATATAGCCTCTATGAAATAACGATCAGTAACAATAAAGCACTTACTATTTTCCATTCCTGTGTGCACACTCGTTGTGTACAGAGTGCCAATATAAAACTTGGCGAAATCTTACATTATCCGTGTCCCCTGATGGTTCTACCCTGTATGATACTATAAAATATGCATTGTCGATGTTTTATTGGAAACAACCTGCATGGATGCATTTAAGCGGATAATTGTGAAATTGGGGTGAGGGTTAAGCTTTTGTCGATTCGTTTACCAATTGGAGATATTAATACAGTTATGAACACCATTTTGTAGGGAATACACTTCCATTTCCAAAAATATATAACTTGGAAGAAATTGACATATATGCTATATTTGCACAGAGTTGACACTTTGTCTGAATCGCCATGAATTTTTGACGCGTCATGACGTCACCAAATCAGAACGAAAGCAAAAAATAATGTCGAATCTGATTAAGTGTGAAAATTAGTCCCATAAATTGCTAATATGTGTTCATTCTTTGCAATTTTGATGCCCGGTCAACCGGTTGTCAACTGCCTGTCAAATCGCTGAAATGTGTCTATATTTCGGTAGGGTACCGTATGAAACATGGCGAAAATGTATATGTTGCTATTTCCGCTCCACGAACCAACTTTGTCCGAACCTGAACGAAAATTGTGTCTGAACCTGAACAAAATCATGGCGAATGTTGCGAATCCGAACCTGAACATTTTGAAATTTTCAAAGGTCGTTTTTCGAAGTTAGACAATAAAAATATCGCCGGTTTTGCATTCCGAAGATGTGTGGTGACCTAATCTACCCACAACAATACATAAATTTGCGGATGCATGAGCCCAGGGCCAGAAAAATACGAAAAAGCGAACATTTCGCCGCCTCGATAAAATTTCGAAAAATTATGACGACTTGACACGCCAAATACAACAATTCACATTCCTGTCATGCGAAAGGCGTGTTACGTATGTGTTGGGCATACAAATTCCTACATAACTGTTTCAAGGTGTATCACCGAAAGATGTCGTTGATTGCTGCTTGGAGACAATATACACACTTACCGTTTATCTGCTTTAGTGGGAGCCGCCATCTTGGAATGTCCGAACCTAAACGGGTATCCGACAGTGGACCTCATTGTTCTGTGAAATTTAGAAACATACCAGTTGTAACGCTGTGGTAATTTAGTGGCATGTTTGTTTAAAAACCCTACACGTATATGATCTAAAGCATACACTCGGAATTTACTATCCCCCTTTCAGCGAAGAACAAGACAAGGACTGTCGCTAGCTTGCGCATTGGAGGCAAAAACCCTCGTAAAGCAGAAAACTCGAAGTGTACTAATAACTTTCAAGAAACAGACTGAGGGGAATGTTTTTCAGTGGTTATCAAATTTGAATCTGAAACAATATTCGGTCATCATGCGGTCATGCTTTCGAGATGTGATTTTATGTCTTTCGAAAAATCACATCTCGAAGGCATGGTCAATCAGGCGTCTGCACCATTGTGTTCGAATTTGTATTTGTATGACTTCAATGTGGCTTCATAGACAAGTAATGATCGCAGACCGTTAGTTCGGGTATTTATGGACATTTTTCGATACGAGGACAATTTTAAAAAGCGAAATGGCCAGGAACCTACATCATCAATCAAAATTATTGCACCAATCGGTTTGATGCGAATGACACGTTATTGCAAGAACACCATATTCAGAAATGGTAACGCGCTCAAGATCATATATCATATACCCATGATTGTAATTAGAGAATTGTTTTCACTTATGTTATTTGTAATTGGCATAGCTTATCACAAACCTAAAATCAAATAATAGACATAATGTAAACGCCAATAAATGAAATTAAAATTCTCAACTAAACCTTTTACCGGGTTCGGCATCGGGGTCGCACTACAGCTCGGGATCGGGGTCGCACTACAACCTTTAATGTGTCCCAATAATTAACATTATATAAATAGTAATCCCAGCGCTATGACAGCGCCCAGGCGAAACAGGAATGTGTACATTATTATACACGCGGCGCGCGTAATAACAACGCATGTTTTGTCCAACATATACCATTCACTTATAGCATATTTAACCATACCGTAACTACAGCAGCACCATATTGATGTTAGTAGATATATGTATATAAATATAGTTTGAACATTAAAAGAGGTATATGTTAATTGTTGATTATTTATAAAACATCCATTACCCTGCAGGGAGCCCCATATATCTATAGAAGCACATAGAAGAGTGTCGTCTGCTCATGTTTGTCTGGGGCTCTGTATGGGTGAAATTATAAAATTGTTAAAGAATACAAGAACAAATTATTAAAATTGTAAAAAATTGTTAGGCCAATGCATTCTCTTATATGCATTCTCGCATATATAAGAGAATGCATTGTCACAGGGTATCGGTATGTACATAATGTGTCGAAACCGGTATAGGTATGTACATAATGTGTCGAAACCGGTATACCTATGTATATAATGTGTCGAAACCGGTATGGGTGAAATTATAAAATTGTAAAATATGTGTTAGAGCTGACATTCACACAGGTCATGTTGCGTACGGGACCACGAGGTACAACAACACGTTTCGAACTCGTTTCGAATGCCTCTGTGCCGAAAAGCTAATTAAATACCTGAGTGGAACCTAACAATAATAGACTTTTGTCTGAATAAACATTTTATTAACATCAGCATTTTTTTAAATGTAAAAAACATAATTGGTTTCATAATACAACTAAACACAATATTTAAGTGAACATAATTGGGAATATCGCAAACAAAAAAGCGGTTTAAAACAAGTTAAAGTACGTAATATATATATACTGACATTCAGGTTGATATTGTTTTATTTAATTGCACAGTAATCGGTAACTCATAATTTAGTGACGAAATAATATGTTCAGGTTGACGTCACCAATGACGTTGTTGACGTAATCGGCTTGTATTGTTCAAGAACAATTGTTATTTGTTATTGGTATTTTCGAATCTTGTATTTTGTTTCATGTCTCACATATAAGCCAATGGGGAGTGCAACGATGCTATATAAGTATGCATATAGTAGAGACCAGATATATGTTAGAACACCGAAAACGACAACCTGAGCTTTAGTCGAGCTCAATTTGAACACGAGAATGTGCTGCACGATCTGAATATTAGGCTGATTACGTGAATTAAACTAACAAGAGACACACAGTTCATGTTTGGTTTCTAAACTGCGCAAGAATTTATGTTTTAATGGCAAATTATCTTTTCGAGGTTAGGTACTTCAAATGCGTTTATTTATGTGTGAGTTACTCGTACTACTACGGGAAGTAATGGATATTAATGTTTCACTCATGCAATTAATTGTAATTGCATAACGTTTCATTTTGAAATTAGTTGTAATGGTAATCATACTGCGGAAATAGCAAGTAACGGTAATTAAAATGTATTACTTATGAACCCATCACTGCATAGAGTAAATCATGCTCCTCTATGTAGGCCATGCAGGTTATATACCACACGCAAATATATATATAGTTTTCTGTCTTCATACACATAATATATTGTCTTTACACATGTTGTATTGTGTTGTATAAGTAGAAAATTGTGATTGATGCGAAATAACCGAACAAAAATACAAATCAATCAACAAATCAAGAGACCCATAGACAATCAATAACTCACTAAATAAGTATTGGTTATAACCCGCTTGGGTGCCGCGGTCTATATTTCTTGTACATATACACAAGCGGGTTATGACATATTTATGAACCGATGCACACGTCGAGGCAAACATAATTGAGCCACTTTCAATATGATGATCACGTAATCAAAGATTAATTGAATGTTGTGTGGTGTTGTATATATCCCTACTCCACAAGTCAAATGATCGTTGGCAATGGGAGCATTTGGATCGGGATTATTTATCAGCGCTCGTCGATAAACATGTTGTTTCCAAATCCAATGTATTGTTAATTTCTCATTGCAACATTAAACTGTTGCGGATGTTGCTGTTAGTTGATAATGGACGTATCGTTCAGAAACGAGGCGTTAATGTCCCTATATTGTTCGAACATTCCGACTCCGAAGATAATCTGTTCCAATTTACAGGAAGTTTGTTTGTTGGAATATCACGGACATTCATGTAAAACGACAAAAACAAATATGTGGTTTGTAGAATATTCTCAATGTTATTGTTAAACAGTGATTATTGTGGATTATACTTTCCAAACCAATGTGGATTTCACTCAGTTAACTTACATGCACCCCCATGGCCGATACAAATTGTACGATCCGCGTTTTAACCCGAGTGACAGGTGCGATCATTATCATGGCGCATTGTTAGAATTTTACCCTGTGCCAATGCATTATCTTATATATGCGAGTCGACCATAGGTCGCCTCGCATATATAAGAGAATGCATTGGCCTAACAATTTGTTATCATGTTTTTTAAATAAATGTTTCTTACAATTTTAGGACATAAAATAAAAAGCATCCATTACCCTGCAGGGAGCCCCACACATATATAGAAGCCCACAGAAGAGTGTCGTCTGCTCATGTTTGTCTGTGGCTCTGTATGGGTAAAATTATAAAATTGTTAACGAATCCGCTCCAATGTTCAGCTTACTCTCAAATTAATGGCAGTTTATTTAGCCCAAGTCTATATTTAACTCAGGCAAAATACAGATTCATACAAGAAATACTGTTCGTGAATTCGAGCGATCTGATTGGCCGAGGCGTGTGAACCGGTTTATAACTATAATATATAACAAACAAGAAAAAACAATCAATAATTCATTTGCATGTTATATTCATGGAACTACCAGTTTCACTGCTATTCTATGTCCAATTCACAGTAATATGGACACGCGCTCCACCAACATGGGGCATATATCTGCTTGAAGCTGTTAGCCCCCCATTCGTTTGAAGTGTAGACACAGTCGTGGCCCTCTTTGGGTCCGTTCGATGGTTGGAATACGGGAAGATCTAGTGGTTTACCGTCGTATCCATAAAACTCTCCTTCAACGATATCATCCCGGCCATCGAGCCACATCCAACCTGGAATAAAGGTTAACAGTGATAACAACCGAACTACTGGCCTACAACACATATATCATGGAGCCACATCCAACATGCAGTCAACGGTAAACTGTCACCACACACAACACATAAAGGATATCGTGATATATTACTAGTATATAATAGACATATAGCAATATATATATATATATATATATATATATATATATATATATATATATATATATATATATATATATATATATATATATATATATATACACGCATAGGTATGTACATATGGTTCCTGATCGATGGCATGTTGAAATTCGATGAATATAATTGCAGTTTAACTCTGCCACCGCTCCTAGCTGATTGTCGTCCAACACGCAGTCAACGGTTAAATATCATTTCACGCGTACTACTCGCATACTACACATATCGGAGAGGTACATCAAACCTGCAATGGAATGTGAAAGGTCGCCACACCCATACTAATCGCATACAAGACATATATAATCGAATTACATCCAACTTGCAATCAAAGGTTAAATGTCGTCGCGTCCGTACTACTCGCATACAACACATATAGCATCGAGCCAAATCCAACCTACAATCAAAGGTTAAAGGTCGTTACATCCTCCGTACTACTCGCATACAACACGTATGGCATCGAGTCATATCCAATCTGCAATCAAAGGTTAAAGTTCGTCACATCCGTACTACTCGCATACAACACATATAGCATAGAGCAACACCCAACCTGCAGTCAAAGGTTAAAGGTCGTGACATCCGTACTACTCGCATACAACACATATAGCATCAAGCCACATCCAACTTGTGTCAAGGTTAAAGTTAGTCACATCCGTACTACTCGCACAAAACACATATAGCATAGAGCAAAACCCAACCTGCAGTCAAAGGTTAAAGGTCGTGCCATCCGTACTACTCGCATACAACACATATAGCATCGAGCCATATTCAACTTGCATCAAAGGTTAAAGTTAGTCACATCCGTAGTACTCGCATACAACACATATAGCATAGAGCAACACCCAACCTGCAGTCAGAGGTTAAAGGTCGTGACATCCGCACTACTCGCATACAACACATATATCATAGAGCAACACCCAACCTGCAGTCAAAGGTTAAACATCGCCACATCCGCACTACCCGCATACAACACATATAGCATCAAGCCACATCCAACTTGCAGTCAGAGGTTAAAACAAAACAAGGTTCTATTTTGTAAGTACAATTCATGTTTGCATATTGGCAACTGATAGACATAATTGTATTGGCGCACGTAGTACCCTATGATTGTGTTGTAGTATCATTAGAACGTGTAGTTCATTATGAGAAAGAATTCCAATACAGTGGACTTTATATTTTGAATAGCAGTTAACTGTTTCTATAATAAAACACCATTCATGAGTAGTTACCCCATAGGAATACTCAGACAAATCGTTTGTTGCTCTCATGATCTAAACATGACTCCTTCTGCATTTGTATTTATACATCGTGTATAACAACGGTCGGTTTGAAATGTTCCAGACCAGTTGTACATCACTGACCTGGTGTGTTGAGAGTGTACATCAGTTCCTTGACATACAGATAGACTCCCTCGTTCTTATATTTGAGGATATGCCCGCCATCATTAGCACAGTCCACCATCGCCTCGGACTGTAGTGCCCCTCCGCGCCAACTCAGACACAGCTTCATCGGGATCGCTGGACCGGAATAGAGTGAGTACCCTTTATCTTCCGGACATGCTATAATTAAAATTAAGAAGTAACCAATATAAGTATCTTCCCTGAACTTGTACAGGGAAACTATAACCAGATAACAAAAACATCCACGACAGCTGACTGGATAATTATTTTGACAAAATGAATACACAAATAAATGTACAATTGAGATTGTGAAAAAAGATGCATACTATTTGGAACCTTGCTGAATATTGTGATCACCTGACCCCACAAGAACAACTTTGCGGTGTAATGTGTTTATACATGTACCTCGGAATTTATTCTGGAACATTTTGTAGTCAGGGAAATTGTGAAATTTGAAAAGGAAAAAATACAATAGTCCATCTTGCTTATTGTATGAGTTTATCAGAATTGAGACCCGCACCATGCCGAGTATGGGGTGTTGGTGAAATAGGTCCGTTTCAACAAACATGACACGAACATTAGCATTGTCACCAATGGAAAATAAATATGTATGTATAACATATCAGGACATTGCCTGTTTGGGGCGCGTTCAAACACTGACAAGTTTGTGTGGTATATGTGAAGGTAGTTCAAACCATATGGTGCGAAATTATATATGAACGGAAGCATGCGAATAACGTACACCTTACATGGATAAAGCGTAAACCATACATGCGTTTAATAATAATAGTAATTATAATGACAAGTTTGATATAGCGATTAACCAATTACTTGCTCTAACACGCTTGGTATATTACCACAGTCATTTGTACAAGCCAACCAACGAACCGGCTGCAGCCATTGCAGGCGCTGCTCTAGTTTGATCAGAACATGCCCAGGTACTCATCAGCACGACAAGCTGACGGGTACTCGTTTAACGTATGAGTGATGCGAAGCCGACACAGTACGAGCGACCTTGCTCAAGGTCATAACTTGGAGCGGGTTTTTAAACAGAAGCAATTCGACAATAATGATTGCGCGTCGCTCAAAGCGGCCAAGCCACTGATATGTGGACACTCAATGACCGGCGACGCACTGCGGACCCACATCGATGTGCTTAAAGCGAAGACAATACCGACATGCTAACCACTGAACCACGGAGCTCCATAATGTACACCATTCCTAAATATATCGATATTATAAATACTCGTTATTTAGTTCCACAGGTAACAGTGACATTGGTGCAAACAATACATACAAGCGTTGCGTATACCGACATGCTGGGTACACCATGTAAATGGTGGATACGCCAGTATACATATTTTTTTCTTCTTATTGTTTTCTTTTATTTAGATGTTACTATATGTTACGTTGTCGGCAGGAAAACTTTATATATGGTCATGCTGCTACTGTTCAATACACTAATATTTAGTTCCGAATATTTCACTGTTAGCATTATGCTTGTAAATAATGTATAAATACAATATCAATAAATACTACAATGTGCCGCCATATGTACATATAGAATATCCGTATAGTTTGACGAGATACTAGGTTTATTTTCGCGAGTATGATTCAGCAAATGGGGGACCGAGCTTTAACGAGGTCCCCCATTTGCTGACTCATACGAGCGAAAATAATACTCGTATCTCGTCAAACTATATGGATATTTTTTTTATCCATCGCCAACTATTGTTTGAAAGTCATTATAATCAATTACATTTATATAAATATGGAATTAACCGCGAATTTCGTTGGAATATATTTAAAACAATTACAAGTTTTTCGGTCGGCGAAGTGTTAAAATAAACTCATTAATATTCATAAGGCTGTGACCTGCCAATCCTTACGCGAGTGATGAGGTCCCTAACTCACAACTCGACATTTGGCGCCGTTACGCTGTCGAGAGTAAGTCCAATCTACCCCGCATCAAATAGAGAACAATTATTCGGGGAACCACCCACAATATGCCCTCAGTTGTTGTAATAATAACTGTACAAGTGTGCGTTTTAACATCATTTTCAAAATATCATGAATTCAAGTTTACTAGAAGTTTCGTTCCACATGTCAGTCTGTTCAAAAATACAAAATGCTACTTCCGTCCGACACAAAATTTAACAATCACAAATTCATTCTTGTGAGGATATTTGTTGGTCTTGTGTAATGTCACGTTTATTTTGGAACTGGACATGTGTATATATACATGTTGGATATGGTAACAGTGTTACTATGAAACAAACTTTGGAGCGCTGGCTGAACAACATTTTGCTGACACTACTGTTTATTTGCGCTGTTGGAAGAAACACTGGTACTGCACACAGGCAAAGAACTGCTGCTAGTGTTACTGCCACAAGTAGGATTATTGATGATGTTGATAGGAACTGTTGTCGAATATGGAGCAGACACTGTCGTGGCTGTTGTAGAAGATGGAAATTCAAATCTGAGTGAATCGATAGTGCACATACCGATACTTCTATTTTCTGGAGGAGGCACGCTAACCGTCGCACTAGGTGTTGGAGGAACAAACTGAGAACGAGACACATGTACTCCACTGATAATGTGCGAACAATGCTCCTGTTGCTTGCTACTGATGCAAGATTAGTTGTTGATTGATGCCAAATTTCGATGTCCTGAGATGTTTGCTATATCTGTCGCTTCGATGTTGTTCTCCCTCAGCTTGCTGACCAAAGTTTTCCTGACACTCGTATTAGTGAAGCGCTTTTCTGTACTGTTTTCTATGTGAGTAGCCATCAACGGCATGATGTTTTCAAGCTTCCTTTCACACACAGGCTGCTTTCTGAACCATAGGTCATTTTCAGCAGTTACTGGTGTCGTCCGCGTAGCAATATAAAATGGATCATCAATGTTGCTGTAACCAAATGGACGCTTTTGACGCAAATAATTTGTATACTTGTACTGGATCATGACCATAATTTGTTCCTGTTGCGTACATTCTTGGGGGCACATCTCTTACATTGCGAACATATACTCCAGTTCTGGTTTTGGTTTGACGTTCATTTATTTGTATATATTCGTGCCCATCTTCATCCGTATTTAATTTAACGTCACCCCATGCCAAATGTATGTGTTCTGTTTTCCCACGAAGTCCGAGATGTAAAGTGTTATTGAACCACATGGTGTTTAGTACTGCCTCGGGGCTTGAAATGCCCAACTGCTCACTTTGAAATAATTGACTTATATCCGAATCGGTCAGTCGATCTGCCTTATATGGCCTATTACCACGGCCGGATTTCTTAAGTTGCTTCTGCTTTGCCAAAAGTGCCCGTCTGGTAATATCAAAGCAGTCATATTTCGCATTCATTATCGTTGTTCCGTATTTGTGTCTTTTTAGGTACCGATCCACACTTGACATGATAGAGCGAAGAGATGATGGTTCAAATTAATCCCCGTTCCTCTTGCGAACACTCAGTAGGAATTTACCCAGGACCATATATAATTCCGACGATGGGATCTCGTGAATTTTTCTATATTCACCGGTTCTTGTCAAGTACTGTTCAAGGATGTTCAAATCTTATTATTTATTTTTTTAGTGTATTTCTGTTTTCCTGCTCATGAATGAAGTCATTCAGATTTTGATCGGTGACATCACCAAACCTTTGGAGTGTGGGCATATCAAATTGTTCAGAAATGTTCATATCTGGCAGTGGCACAATATGTCTGCTAGGCTCTCTAGAAGGCTCAGTTACATTCAAAACTGTTTCAATCTCAATAATGTTATTACTTGTTACCGGTAGATCAACAGCTTCAAGTATAACAGGTGTGACATTTTGATTGTTGTTGTTGGAATTTTCTGCAATCTGATCACCATTATCCTCAGACTCAGGATACGGAGCTAAGAACATTATTTCTAAATCTTCTTCAGACATTTCTTCGAGGAGTCTGATTTTGAAAATCGGATTTATATATCCCGTTGATTCTGCCATGTTTACAAATTCATAAAAACGCCGTGCGCTTTATTTTGACAGTTCGCAACCACGAGGCAGACGGCATGAATTGTTTACGTTTTGTTATCGAGGCTCGCTTCAAACTCTTTGTTTTTACACAAATAATTACTAGCACTGTATGTTTAATAGCCAATAATTTAGAAATAAATGTTCGATCATACTTTATATTTCATTTTATAACCCGGTTTTAGATACAGTTGGATGAAAACTGATTCATGTCGCTTACAATAGAATCGAAGCGAGCGTATTATTGGATGGCACCTTGTGAACTCTTGCGGGGTCAAGTACTTGTAGCCGTTTTTGCTATATTTTAGCACGTGCTAAAATAAAGCTGTGGTTTATTTTGCAGCCTTTATCTATATAGTAGGCGACAAAGGTGACGGATAAAATTGTATACAAGTATGTTCTATATGTTAACGCTGCGTATCTTGAAGTATTATTTCAATAGTTGGAACTATATTAAGTTTGAACTCCTCATACAGTTCAAATTTGATATCGCTATTTAATACTAATTTTCGTATTTCTTTTTAAACATCGGGACCGTGCTCTTGGTGTATCTTTTATAAATACGTATCGCTTCTTGCTCTACAATTCGCAATAATCCACCCACGTAGCATAAATGCAGAAGAGAGAAAATGTATACATTATGTATATCATATAACGATATATAGTAATGTTGTCGAGCATCGGGTGCGCAACCATTCGGATGCGCAATTTATTTTATATATATATATTTATTTATGTTTTTTTTCTCCAAGTGGCAAATACAATTATTTGTCTTTCTTCCCACTTACTTTACTCTTATTACTATAATTGTAATTAATTTAACTTTTCTCACTTTTCTCAACTTTATTGAAATTTAATCATCGTCGGTGTCTTGACCCCTTAAACGTATTTCAAGGAGTTTCTTGAATTTGCTCACTGCTTCCGCCGAGGCCCATTTATAATTATATCCAAGTTTGGTCAGCTGGACCATTTTATTCATGATAGTATTATGTATGGGGATGTTTTCAATCGATGCTGCTATTCTATCAAACATCTTTAATTTTTTAGAAAGATATCCAAATCTGTATCGATGAATTCTTATTCTGGGATGCTCTCTTCATTCATTATCATATCAACCGTATCGGACCACACTCCCGCTCCTTCCGCGTCATTGCTGACGCGCTTCAACAGACTCTTGAATGTATCTATCTCGTTGAAACATTTCACAGCTTTCTTAAGCTAGCCACACATGATTGCGTATGCGTATGGTGCGTTGTGTTATTTGTATCGCATCCGATTGTCGGACGGAAAATAAAATAGAAATGCACGGGCACCCACACATGCATGCGGTTCCGATGCGAAACTATTATGACGCTCCGAATGCCTCCGATTTTTATCGGACCGAAAATACTCGTATTTTCCATCCGATAGAAATCGTCGCTACGTTTGCGTTCGCAGCGGAATTCCCAATTATTTATGACGTCATCATGGAAAAGCCGCGATTTTTCAAAGTAATAAAACATGCCGCGAATTAGATCTACTCCCATAACACCCCAAGAAGTGGAAGATGTGTGCCTTCTAATTAAACCCCGGGTCTATCTGCATGTGTGCCAGCATGTGGACTATGACGACAACCAGAAATCATTTAATGCGTGGCAGGATATTTCGGAGAAGATCAGGGTCGGACAAATATTCCAGGCACGTATGATGGGGTGGTTGGGTGTCTCTCGGGTCCGAAAAGCTATTTTTTCCATGGGCCAATTTTGTTTCCCCATTTCTGCTATTGAGTCTTATTTTTGATGTGTTTTTAACAGCAACAGGTCATATATAGTTAATTGCAATGCTATACTATATATAGATTATCAGAAGTTGGATCATTTGCACAATGGCCAACAATAACCCAAACCCAACTGGATAGAACAAGAAACTGCGATAATGAAAACATAAAATTTAATCAGTGTTCCATCTACTGATACAAAAAAATAAGAATAACTATGCAGAACTCAGCTGAAAATAAACAATAAAATGAAAGCACACTTGACCAGTGTTCACGCTGCCGTGAGCAAATTTCGCAAATTGCGAAAGAAAAACAGAAGTGGCTCAACAAAATGGGCTTGTGGCTAAAGAAAGTGGTTCAAAGAATTTGAGTGTATGGCTCCTAAATGAAATGCTGTCCGACAGATTAAGTTCAACAATCAGGCAACAATATCCCGCCACGAGAGCATGAATGAAAGCATTCGCTGATTCTCAGCTTATGCCACAGGGACTGGTTGAAATTGTATTACGCACAGTGAATGGGTTTCATATTTCTACTCAATAAAACACACATTCATTGTACAGCTTTCACATCGCCAGACATTAGTGAAACAAAGAAGTGACACATATCCTATAATATCAGACATTGCAAAAACACTATATTGTGTACCCGTGTCGACTGGAATGTGAGAGGGCCTTCTCGTACCAACATTCAATCAAAGATAAAATATAGGATGGAAAAATGTGGCTCAAGAAAACGAAAAATGGCTTCAAACAAATCACAAGTGGCTGAGGTGGTGGCTCCAACATTTGTTGGGCCAGTGTGAACACTGCACTTGACCATGCATATGTGACATGGAAATAAAGATATAATAAATAATTGAATAAAATAGACTTTTTTTCCATATGAGTTTTGGAAATTTTTCTGGCTTGACTTAGGCCCAATTCTATGTGAATCACTCAATGAAGCTTATAATAAAGGGGAACTCTCAATCACCCAGAAACAAGGACTAATTACTCTGATCCCAAAAAAAGATAAAGAAAGACATCATTTGAAAAACTGGCGACCAATTTCACTCTTAAATATATCTTACAAATTAGCTTCTTCATGCATAGCTAAAAGATTAAAACGTGTTCTACCATATATAATAAGTGATGATCAAACAGGATTCTTAAAAAATCGTTACATCGGAGATAATACTAGACTTATCTATGACCTTATTCACGAGACGAAATTGGCCGGTAAACCTGGGTTGCTGCTCCTCCTAGACTTCGAAAAAGCTTTTGATTCAGTATCATGGAAATTTATACATAAATGCCTCGACTTTTTTAATTTTGGAGATGCCATGAAGAGGTGGATTTCTATATTTTATACGAATATCAACTCATCTATTTTAATAAATGGGCATATATCTCAGAGTTTCAAACTGCATCGTGGCTGTCGACAGGGTGACCCAGTCTCGCCGTATATTTTTTTGATATGCGCGGAAATCTTAGCTATTATGATAAAGTCCAATGACCGCATTAAAGGTATCAACCTCGGCAATTTAGAATACAAAATTACACAGTATGCAGACGACACGACTCTCATCTTGGACGGTAGTGATGAAAGCCTTAGGGAAGTATATACTATTTTAAACTCATTTGCAGATTATTCAGGCCTGAAAATTAACAATAGCAAGTGTCAGGCGTCGTGGATTGGCTCTTATACGGACCGTACGGATATTATATGCCCAGATCTTGGACTAAAATTTGATAGTACTTTCAATCTCCTTGGAATACACTTTGATACCAACCTTGACAACATGCATATTAATTATGATAAAAAACTTGCAGAAGTCAAACGTTTGATAGCAACATGGAAACACCGGTTACTTACACCCATTGGTCGAATAACGGTGATAAAATCGCTAATACTCCCAAAATTAACGCATCTGTTTGTAGCTCTACCAAATCCCAGTAATATTTTTATGAAAAATCTTGACACAGCGCTCTTTAATTTTCTCTGGAACTCTAAGCGTGATCGAGTTAAACGAAAAGTTATTTGTCAGGGTTATAAGAATGGCGGATTAAAAATGGTTGATGTAAACAAATTTATGCTATCCATGAAAATAACTTGGGTGAGGCGCCTCGTAACTAAAAGTGCCAAATGGATCCCCTTAACAGATATACCTTTACGCAATGACCCTATGTTCCTTACTTATGACTATTCTTACATAGAAAAACAGGCACAAAAATTAACCAATCCTTTTTGGCATGATGTCCTGATGGCATTCACAAAATTTCTAGAGAAAGATCGAAACAATCGTAAAATATCAGCATGTACATTATGGAATAACCCAAACATAAAGCAATATGGAAAAGTAATAAATTTCACCTCCTGGCGGGAAAAAGGGATCATATTTTTAAATGATATGCTGGACAATAATGATCGCTTTCTTACACGAGACGATTTACTAAAGATTTATAACATACGCACAAACTTTATCACTCTTAATAACATTCAACATCAAATAAAATTACTTACAAAAAAACTTGACCAGCCTATAACTCGAATTTGCAGCCCCCTTTTACCAAATAATTTCATTAAACTGCTTAAAAACTGTCGAGGAGGACAGGACTTTTATAACATCTTAATGGATACTCCAACTTCTACAGTAGCGCACAGAAAATGGCAAGCGTTATATCCTGACAACACAATTCAATGGTGTAAAGTAGATAAACTACCCTTTCTCACGACGCCTGACACAAAACTGCAATGGCTACAATTCCGAATAAACTCACGAATATTATCAACTAACAAGTTTCTTAAAATGTCCAATTTACGACAAGATGATAAATGCGATAGATGTAAAAGCGAGACAGAAGACATCTCCCACATATTTTGGAACTGTGTTCACGTTCAGAAATTCATTAAGGAACTCAGCGATTGGGGTAAAATTAACAGCATTGATCTATGTCCCCAACAGATGACAATGATTCTCGGCTCATCACCAACGAATCCGAACTTTATAACGAACATGCTATGGCTTCTAATTAAACAATACATTTATAGGACCAAATTCAAGCCAACTAACGTATCGCTAAATGTTTTCCTCAAAGAATTGAATTATAGATACCAATGTGAGAAGTATACCGCACGATGCCAATCGAAACAAGAAGAATTTTCGAAAAACTGGTTCCTTTTAGAAAAAGCTATACATATACGCACGAGTCCACACAAATAAACTTGAGTGTCCTGAAAATTATCTCTTCACCAGTTCAAAAACTCACTCAACTACTATACCCAAGAAATACTATTACCGCCCATGACCACAATGCCGTCTATAGTTAGATGTCGTACCGATGCGCCGTACACATGAACAAAGTTCGAAAGATTTAAAATCTATATAAAAATGAACACATTATTCGATTGATACCTATTCACATGTAAGTCACTGGGAGTGCATATGATGTACGAAAGGCGTGTAAATGAAGTGAGCGAGATGTGAGAGAATTGGAAGAATGTAACTTTATATATAATAACATGTACCCTTGTCTGTATTACATTCATTCATTGATGTCTGTTTATTCCAATAAAAAAAATCTATAAAAAAAAAAAAAAAATAGACTTTTGACAACGTAAAACATAAAATCTTAACATATAAATTGAAGGCCAGCCGGGCCAGCTTGAACAATTTCAAATTGTTTTCCAAGTTAATGTTGATCAGCTTGTAATGCTAATCAGAGTAACAAAGATTTTATCGTCACTGATATCGTGAGCAAAACAGAAGTGAGATTGGGCTATCCATCCATATGTTATTCCCAATTATTACGAAGCCTATTACTTCAGGCAGTGGCTGCCATCCTGCCATTACACACTATAACATGTTTCCTCAGTTCTGGTTTCTGAGATGCCCCAAGAAGAATCATGCGGGTATATCATGATTATGCTTGGTATTATCATTATTCTTTCCGACCCCCCGCCTGAGAAGATGTGCAATTCCTCCGTAGATGGTGAGTATATTGTGGTATCAATTCATTGTTGACATTTTATTCATATATAACAATTCCTCCTCCTGTAAATACATGGCGAATTGACTAAAACGATCCTATCGGACAACGTTCGCATGACCCCAAACGGAACGATAACGCAAACAGGTGTGGGTACTTTCGCACGACGAACGGATCCGACGAACGGATCCGATTATTTTCGCTAATGCATACGCAAGCATGTGTGGCTAGATTTACAGTCGATTACCGCCGTACTACCGGCGACACCATCATCCTCCGAATCTGACAACGTTTCCCGTTCATCTTCGTCGGAATATAGAACCGTTTCTAGGTCATACGCAGTATCTTCGTATTGCCAGAACATATCGTTCTTTAACTGTGTTCCTGACATAACTCCACTTCCGTGTTTACTTTTCTTTTGTATTTGTAAATTGTAGTTTGTTGATAAGATATTTCCGCCGGTGTATTATTCCGAATTATAGGAAGAACGATCCACCTTATACAAGCGAAAATAACAGAGAATACTGTGTGGTTTACACTCGCCACGTTAATAGTTCGTACGTTTATTTGTCTTTTATATGTGTATTGTTCTTAGCTACCTCACGAGAACCATTGGTTGGTGAACGCGCGCGAATCCTTCCCATCCCCTCCCTTTTTTAAATACCAGGGCCGCCATCATTAAAATATTTTAAAATAGTTCTTGAATGCATATGTTTCATACAGCACCATGGCAACTGAGCGGGACCATTTGACCCTGTTTATGCTAAATTGATTAACCCTTTCAGTGCCAGGTCCGATTTTTTGTATCAACCCATATACCCTGTGCCAATGCATTATCTTATATATGCGAGTCGACCATAGGTCGCCTCGCATATACAAGAGAATGTATTGGCCTAATAATTTTTCATTATTTATTATTATTTCTTACAATTATTTACAAGTTTAATATTTTTTTCTTATATTCTTTAACAGACTTATTTTGTAGGTTTAGTGCCAGGGAATCTCACGTTTTTCTTGGGCATCAAAATTATTACTATGAATACTTGGTGATAGTTTTGAGTTATAACATGCCCCTTATGAATTACCCAGTTTGTTTTTAAATTCGCTATAGTATGCTTAAGCATACCCAAAATAATTCAACCAAAAAAAACCCAAACAAAATCTAAAAATAAAATATTGTTTTTTTAGGGACGATTTCACAGAACGTAAATTAGGGCCGATGAGATCGGCCTGTGGCACTCAAAGGGTTAACACAGTCAGTTAAATAGTGTGCATTGGAATTGGATGTTACGTTGGACACGACAGACGACAGATAAAACAATGTGAAGTAGGAGCCATATTTATTTGGGGAAATGTTTATATACTAAGTTCAATTAACCCTTTACCCAACAAAACGGCCAAAACGCCCAAATAAAGCTTCAACAGCCTAAAATGTCTTCCGTCTGTCTCAATAACACCATACAAATATGGATATCATTGGAACCGGTTCATTGACCACATTGCGATGGTTACAATTATGCCCTGTGCCAATGCATTCTCTTATAGATTCGAGTCGACCATAGGTCGCCTCGCATATATAAGAGAATGCATTGGCCTAAAACACTTTTTACCATTTTTTCTTACATTCTTTAATAATTTAATAATTTTGTCTTACATTTTTTAACAATTTTATAATATTGTTCTACATTCTTTGACAATTTTATCATTTTTAATATGTGTGAAGCCAATGCATTATCTTATATATGCGAGGTGACCTATGGTCGACTCGCATATATAAGATAATCCATTGATACAGGGCCGTTATGTTGGGTAAAGGGTTAACAACCTATGGTATTTGTTGAACTTATCATCGGAACATTTCTTACGGAATAACTATACATCAGTAATGGTTTAGTAATATTACTATATTTGTTAAAAATACAGTCATCAGGTGATGGTTGAATCTGGCCAATCGACCAATTTTCAAGGCAAAATTATTTAATTTAATTTTTGCAATTTTAATCGTACTCAATCCGAATTAACCCTCGCAGATTACTATTTCCTTGACTTCGGAGGTGAAAAATATTTGATTCAAGTCGAGGAACCCACAACGTCAAAGCTCATAGTGATCAGATACCGATTTTTTAAATCTATCATTTTAATGTTGAGTGGCCCAGCAAACAGCAGACGAGAATACTTTCTCTGACCAAATTGCAGATGGAGATGGATAACTCTAAAATCAAGTGTTTGTGTGTGTGTGTCAGATGTTTGACAAACCAGCAATATTCGTTGAGCAAAAAGTTGATAAATTTCAGGTTTTTGTCAATGTTATGCTATAATTGACTGCGGTTAGCATTATTTTCCAGCAATTAATCGATTCTGTCAACTGAAGCGGCATTTCAAAAAATCTTGTTGTTGTTGGAATCTGATGATTTGGGGACTACTGATTCGGATTGAGGACCTTTAAGAGAAAAATATCTTTATTGGATAAATTTACATTTAATACTGGATACATTTTTTTGAAAACGGGGATTTATTGCATATTTCACATAGCCACATCTTATTTATTTATAGAGGTTTATGTATGCTTTACTTTCAGCGAGTTACATGGATGGGGCACAATGACTCAATGAAACACATTTTATGGCCTGTGGTAGGATCCAACTTCAGTAGATGATAGGCACTTCGAAAAGGAATGAGATAATTTGCCAAATGCCTATTGTTTTGGGGTTGGAGTGGATAAATAATTTAGATCAAACAAACTGATGTCATTGTGCAATAGTAGTATGTTCGGGGCGTTTCCTATATGGTTACTACTTAGGGGTGACCCCTCTATTCCAAAAAACTTAATGATCGTTGATAATTTTATCTAAAATTACTAATCATGCGGCACATGCTGATTTATTTTAATAATTGCCCGGGAGGAATGACATTAGTATAAGGGACGCAAAGCAAAATCCATCACAAAGTCACTTAAATCTTGCCATATCAAAGATGGATCTTCACATTCTATGACACATTATTAATAAAAGGTATTTCATAATTTATTAACTGTACTAGTTACTTCCCTATCGCAACAGCAAAAACTTTGTACTGGTGGAATATATCATTCTTGACGGGCATAGATATTCATGGCATGGTCTGAGAAAATTCTACTAGATTAAACATTTATATGATTGCCTCATTAGTCATGTACATTGATAACTAGAAGGTCGTGACAGTTCATCTAAGTTGACCTGGAATTATTATGTTTAGCATATATATTATTCCATCCCAATGTGTCAAGTCGACCATAGCAAGTACGCAGGGGTATATTTAATAATTTTTCGACAAATAGCCACTAGTTAATATATATGCTAGCCATGCTGATCAAGCTCCCGCTTAATGCTTAAGGTTTAAATCAAGAACACAGTGTTAAAATCATGAATTATTTAATATCTGAGAATGATATAACTAATCACCGTGCATTCTAATTATTATATTTAACTTGATGTGTGCATCACAGGAAACATAATTCATACACACAGTCACAGATGGAAAGTTGGCCCGGAAGCATATCCTCTCGCCAGTCACTGCATTACCTCTGTAGTATGCCGAGACCAAGTGGGATTGGGGGATGTTCTTATTTTCCTTTACTCAACAAGAAGATAAATGGCTCACTTTGTTATTCACCAATTCACTGGGCTTCACATGTTTGTTACGTCTGTGTGTCGACTGCTCTGTAGATGGCTAGAATTGTATTTTGACCTGAGTCACAATCACAGTGAGTGGGTGAGGCTGAGCCTGAAGTCCTTGATAACTAAATGTAATAATCTGTAATCACTAAATTGACTGATACAATCCTAATATTATTATATTAGTAGGCCACATGACCGCTTTCACCGATTTCTGCTTCCACAATTTCCAGCTACACACTACGTACAATGGTTCATGACTGAACTATACAGTAATTACTAACTGTCAATAGTAAATGAGTAAATCAGTCAGCTCTAAAATGTGCATTCTCTGATTTCCTTGACCCAAGTTGAGGCTTGACCTGGCAGTGTTAGATATTAACAATTAATTTTACTATTTAGATAAGTAGTTAGTAGACTGAACAATTTGCCGCTTGAAGTTTCAACTCTAAGCTTAACCAGTCCAGGTGAAAACATACTTAAAATTTGATAATAACAGAACAAGTCAAATCGCCATGGTGATCAGTCTGCACAGACCAGTCCACATTCCACTCCAGTGAGCTTCATTTTCATATTTGTTCAGTCACATATTCGTCATTGAGTTTCTTTCCGACTGACTGATTTTCACTTTTAAACTTCAATATCAAAACAAGTTGTTGTTGTTCTTCTTCTTTGGACTGCTTTGACTCTAAAGTCATTCCAGTAATGAGCTCGTTGTGCTATCATCGCTTGTGCTTTCTCTGTGTTCTTAACGCTTACGTGCTATGATACCGTTGTATATTTAAAATACGAGCGATAACAATAACAAGCAATTCAATTTCAAATTTCGCAAATAAGAGAGCGCCACCATTTTGTAACGAAATTACGTCATCATTTCCAACGTTGCTATGGCCTGCCAGGGGGCGTAATTTTCAAACTGTAACGGTACGGAATCTGGGGAGGTTTGCCGAATGCTATCCGCCCGTGTCAGCTCAATCCACATTAAGCATTTAATTTTGAATAAGGTTGATTTTGTTTTTCACATTTAATAGTTTTGCTATGGGGAGGCTGATCGAAGAAGAAAAATAAATTCGTTTTATTAATTTGTCAATTCTATTCCAACATGGCGGCCACCACTGGGGCCCATAGGTCTGAATCGGCCGGATGTAAAAACAATTTTTTCATGTTGACGGAGTATAGAAAATAGTGACGTCACAACTATACTTGCGTCGCTTACGCAATACAGTAACACAACCCTTGGGTTGTGATAAACAACCACCTGATGGTTGCTATAACAAGGGTTAACCAGGGTTGGTAACTAACCTGGTCCGAAGGCTTGACAATCTGTGTCGTTAATCACACCAGCAGACAGACGACACTCGCCACTTCCGGTGACGTAACAGAATGTGACACACCGCGGGTCAGCCAGGCAGGCGAACGAACAAACGCGCTGATTCGCCAAAACCAATGTCGAAAAGAGAGTGGCGTTTTCCAGTGGCGTTTTTAAGTTTGTAGCTGCTGTGAACAACATGGAATGAAACTGGCTCTGGATTAACACAAACTCAGAGAAGATCACCGCTAACAAAGCAATTGAAGCTGGATTCATGCTTTTAAAGATTGAGGTAACACTTAAAACAATAGCGCTTGTCTGCCGGTACGTCATGTGGTTGCTGTTCAACGTTGATGAAACGATTGCGCATGTCGCGGTGTGCTTTGTAGTTTTATTCGATATTATGGTTACTGGTGTACCATATATGACGCACATTGCATTATGTAAATAATGTGCGATCAGCAAAACACTCAACGCCGGGGGGGGGACACCACAGGGATGTTGTTTCGCCTTAATACACGGTGAACATGCGCGAATCCCATATTAATATGAATCAACATGAATCCTGGATATTGACCAGGGCTTATCAATAATCAAAGGGAACCATGCACTGATAATGGACTCAAACAACCGACAACTGCTGTCATGTCTGATTGTTGATGTCCTAAGCTGTGTGTGTTACATGGCCATACAATTATAAAACTGCAGATCAATAAGATGGTTCCTCAGATACTTTGCTGATAAGTCAGTTGTTGGCAGTGTGATATAATATATTTGATTCGAATTGCAAGAATTATGACAAATGTCAAAATAGTTGAAACTTGCTTGTCCTACCTTACAGAGAGCATGTTGATAAAATTACCTACATAATATATCCAAAATGACTGATTGGTTCGTGGTGATTTTTGGTGAGCCCTGATCAGTCACTATGTCGATTCATATAATAATGGAAAAATATATTCTAATTTTGATTGCCAGAAATACTTTGGCATTTCCAAATCACAAAAAAAAGGTTATTAACATCATTCAGACTAAGCACACACATTGGCTATAGACAGAGACCGATATAAACGACCTTAACCTGATACACAAAGATTAGAACACTTTTTTCTACACTGCATAAAATATGTTCAACAACGTGATGTTTTATTGAACAAACTAAACTTTGTTTATACCCCTATTGCACAAAATTCGTCTGAATCTTTTAAGATTCTAGAACAAATTCTGAACCCAACAAACCCTAGCGATACTAGATATATCTGCGATTACATTAAATCATGTGCATAATCAACCTAGAACTACAAGGTACACTTCAAAAAACGAATTTAAAAATAACTCAGCAGTACAGTAAACTGTAAAGCACATATTTCCAAGCTAGATACTTCGATATTGATTATATAATGTGTTGTTCTGTATCAGTCACTTTGCATGTCATTGTTATATTTTCAGTGTTTGTGTTTAAATAGTTTGGCTGACACCATTGTAATGGTTTGCTTTCAATAACATCTTGAATCTATAATCCGTTCCACGCAAGTTCACCGAAAAGATTGACCGTGGATCATAGTGCTCCCAAAACGACTCAGAAAAGATTGACCGTAAATCCTAGTGCTCCAAAGAGGACCCATAAAAGTGTATCCTAGTACCCAAAGAGGACTCAGAGAAGATTGACCGTGTATCCTAGTACTCCAAAGAGGACTCATAAAAGATTGACGGTGTATCCTAGTGCTCCAAAGAGGACTCAGAAAAGATTGACCGTGGATCCGAGTTCTCCAAAGAGGACTCATACAAGATTGACCATGTATCCTAGTGCTCCAAAGAGGACTCAGAAAAGATTGACCGTGGATCCGAGTTCTCCAAAGAGGACTCATAAAAGATTGACCATGTATCCTAGTGCTCCAAAGAGGACTCAGAAAAGATTGACCGTGGATCCGAGTTCTCCAAAGAGGACTCATAAAAGATTGACCGTGTATCCTAGTGCTCCAATGAGGACTCATAGGGTCACCGGCGTTGTGTGTATTTGCTTATCGCACACTTTGTATGTACTCTATGCCAATTGTGTCAATTTGTGTGGGTAGATTGTTTGTTAGGCAACGTGCACACAAACAAAGCATTATAATCGTCAAATGACAACGAACAGTTTCTTATTGATTATCATTTGCATACAAACTTTCATTTGGGTACTGAAAATGATTGACTCTAGTCCGATGAGTAGACATAATGGACATGCGGTGCACTACCATTAATGTATACATAATACATAGTTACGAATTGATGTTTTGTGGTATTGTTTGTCGCAATTAAATGCGTTTCGAACCACTGGCTAGTAGCATAATATATTTATTATTTAGTAATAATTATTGCCGGTACTATCGGGGAACAATTTTGGACTTCTCAAACAACAAGATTACGTATTAACGTGCCGTCTGATTCTGCAACCCTAAATTATTTCGATTTTTTGAAATTTTATTTTCTATCCATCGAATTATTTTCAGCCAGGCACAAATTTCACTATATATACGAAAATGCGCGGATGTCACAATGTAATTTGTGAGATCGCATTTAGCCATGTGTGGAAATTATTCGCGGAATAAAAGATGACAATATTGACGGTATATTGTGATAGATGTCATGCGGATACATAGGCACAATTACTTCCGAATCAGTAATAATGTGTCAACTTAGACAAGTCTTAATACCATGCCAATCACACTTGAAAGAACAAGTTTTTGTGTAACCATTCTTGTGGAATTTGTGTTGAAACGGGCTTGGGAAAGTGCAGTTCGAATCAGGCATCGTCATATATGAAATTCGAGGTGCAGAAACTAGATTTGAAAACTGAAAGCGTGATTTATCTGAGCGTTGATGTGTGACTTCCGTAACTCAAATCAGATATTGCTGTTTCGTGTGGTTGGGCCAAATGCAAGACGCCAAGGTTGTTAAACAATGTTAGGTTTCAACCTGTATTAGAACAACACATACTAGTACTATGTCACATGTAAATGGATACATCCACATGCATGGGATATATGGAAATACATAATGCACAAAGCACGTCCGTATGGATGCGACCAAATGCTACATAATGCAAATTCAATAAATGGCAACTAAGAAAGAATACACAAGGAAGACGTTAAATTCAACTACACTCTTAGAACCAGAAGTCCTTCCGAGAACCCAAAAAGGTTCTTCACCTTGTCACAATAGGAGCACCTTATTTGGTGCTTCGAAGGACCCCATCATAAGGTTCTACTGAAGAACCATATCATAAGGTTCAACAGAAGAACCCCAAGATGGTTCTTAAGGGAACCATAATATGAACATGGTTCTTCAGGGAACCTTTATAAGAACCCCATATGGTACTTCGGAGGACACAATCATAAGGGTCACACGAGGTTTCTCCAGAAAACCGTTCATATATCAGAACAGGGTTCGTAAGGGATCCATAATCTACCCCAACAGAGAACTTCAGAGAACCTGTAAGATGGAATAGCGTACGATGATAATATAGTATGTTTGCGCTCTTGCGTATATCGCGACATTCAGTGCACTTTGAGGTGTTTTATAATAACTAATAGATTGTCATAATATTGAAGCATTTGGGGAATGATATATACAAGGCAGCTTATACCTACACGTTCCATATACAATTCGCTTAATTTTGGTGTGATTCATATTCTTGAATACCAGAAGGTGGTGAATTAGTCTGCACTTTAACATATATTTATGTGTATTTTACGATTATCACACGAGGGTTCTTCAGAGAACCTATCATATATCAGAACATGGTTCTTAAGGGAACCATAATCTATCCCAACATGGTTCTTTAGAGAACCTTTATAAGAACTCCAGATGGAATAGCGTACGATGATAATATAGAATGTTTTCTTCTTGCGTATATCGCGACATTCCGTAAACTATAATGGTCTGAGTGCACTGCCTGTGGTTTTTACCCTTAGATAGCAAGTTTTGGCTCAATTGGTCGAGCTGTTTTCGAGTTTATAAAGGACACACACACACGAAAGTATCGAAATATATAGTAGAGTACTATTACTATTATACATTACTATTCCCCAACCATGCGAACAAACACATACTCCTCCTTTCTCTCTGGTTGATGTTTTATTCATGTTCATCACTCAATTCGGCTCCATGGTACATGTAACAACTGCATTATTGTTTGGTCATGAACCCTTCAGCATCCAAAAGAACCCTAGTCAAACACCGACGAACCCTATCGATCACAGAGAACCTTTTCTGACACCGAGGAACCTATGGGTTCTTAAGAGAACCCTTGAGTTCTTCAAAGAACCACAAAGAACCCTTATTTCTTAGAGTGTATCCGAACGAGACACTTTAGTAGTTGACTTTACATGTATAATACGAACACAATGGTATAAACGTGTGGTCCTTCCAAACTATAAACACACCACAATTGAAATCAACTTATCAAATAGTATACAGTATACCACAACAAATGTCACTAAAGAACACAGATGTATGCATCACGATAGCTCGGTGTCATATGAAGATAGAAACCAGCCGGGTGAATTATCATCAGAATCGATAGTATTCCAATCCGTATCACCTGAGTAAGCAAATGAAACAGAATCAGTATCATTCACTCGTGGTCTGTCTGGTATTCTAAGTATGCCTTCGTAACACTTACACGTTGGTGGGCATATTTGTGGCCGATGTGAGTAGGAAAGTATGAAAGTTGTGTTCGAATTCAGTTGTCGACGGTGAAAGTGCGAAAGTTTGAGCGGTTATCGTTCAGTTCGAAAATGTGGTCTTCACCAACGGTACCAACAACAACGCCAGCGATTTCAACGTAGTGATATGACATTCATTGAGCGTGAATCAGATCCACGTCTACTACACGTGTACGAATCCACATATAATTACATTGATGATGCACAGTCGAAATCGTTATGACTCCCATCACTCTCACAGCTATATACATATAGATTGCATCTGAACAGTATTGGAATATTCAATATCAGGAATAAAGGATTTGATTTACGAGAAATTCGGTCACAGTTGAATCACACTCTATCACCGCGTGATACAATTGTCACCGTCGATCAAATCCGAACAAACACTAATTTGGTGGGAGTCAAATCGGACAGGGAATCTTTAAGACACATATAACAACTATCTCCCAAATCTTAATCATGTCACGGATGCTATAATAATTATATGGTACTTTGAACATGAGAAAATGTGTTATAATCCGAGTTTGATGCCTTCAAATCCTTCAAACTCGACTGAAAGCTAAAGAACTCGACTGACAACCAACCAAGCACGACTGATATCCCTCCGAGTTGGGTTGATAAGAAATCAAAATCGAATGATAACCCTCCAATCCTACTGAGAACCCTTCAAACGCGGCTTTTAAACCACCAACCTCGGCTGATAGACCACAAAACTCGACCGACAAACCACCAAACTCGGTTAATAACCCTCCAAACTCGGCTGATAACCATCCAAACTCGACTGATATCAATCCAATGTCGGCTCATAACTATCCAAACTCGACTCCAAAATTACTTCTTCGAGAAACAAATGCTCTTTAAAAACGCTCTTTAAAAATGATGTTTGATTTATGTATATTTTCGCTATTTAGTCACAACAACCATCCACCCTAGTGTGTCCGTCGTCAGTTTAGTATCAAAGTTTATATAACGTAATGATGGCCTCAATGGGCGTATACGGTGAGCCGTTAAGTATAATATATATATGTCAGAGTTATGGAGGCACGGACTCAGTATGAGTGATCATTGCTTCATATATGCGTGAACAAATTCTCATTTCTTATCGAAATGGCCATGTATCGATCGGAATGGTACATTGGGATGTTCCTCAAGCTAGAAAACCGGTCCCGATTTTCATCCATGCCGGGGTTCGAAACCGCGCCAACCTCGTCTAGCCCAGACTGTGATTATCTCATCCACGACCTAACCACCTCGGCTACGGGGACATCCAAAAGGAAACCCTTTCACCGAGAGTTAGGAAGCGTATCAGTCTGAACATGGGTTCGAACCCACTACCTTCGAATTCTTGATCTGCCATTCTGGAAACATGTCAATGCACTTCCTCCGAAATTGCATCTGTGACCATACGATTACTGGTACTGGCGTATTTATATATATATATATATATATATATATATATATATATATATATATATGTATATGTTAGAGTTATGGAGGCACTGACTCAGTATGAGTGTTCATTGCTTCATATTTGCGTGAACATATTCTCATTTCTTATCGAAATGGCCATGTATCGATCGGAATGGTACATTGAGATGTTCCTCAAATCAAATCAAGCTTGAAAACCGGTCCCGATTTTCATCTATGCCGGGGTTCGAACCCGAGCCAACCTCGTCTATGGTAGAAATAACCCCCCATTAAGTATATATGTATAATAATGCTTTGCAGATCTGGCGATTTAAGAGAATAAATGTAACACTTTGAACAAGAGTATGCTCTATTCCAACCAAGTGTCCACAACGGAAGATTCAATATAACTCGTTCTGGGTAACGCCGGGTCACCATCCGGTAAAACCATATATACAAGGGCTCATACTCACCAGCCTTGTTTAATTTATCAAATATGTGGTTGTGTTCATGGAGGTATATCCACGGCGGTATATGTGATATTTAATGAATGTGGTAAAACGTGTCTGGGGAATATTTTGATTTGTTAATTGAGATAGCATACTCATTAAACATAGTATATACATTAAACATATACAAACATGTCCAGTATTACCCCATATATACACATTGTAAATGAAGAGCTGAACATTTTAACATAGGTGTATTTATATCGGCTACAAAAGTGTTAACGGATCGACGGCTCGAGATATGCCTGATAACCCTTTACCCAACAGAAGGGCCCTGTGCCAATGCATTCTCTTGTATATGCGAGTCGACCATAGGTCGCCTCGCATATATAAGAGAATGCATTGGCTTAACACATTAAAAATTATAAAATTGTTAAAGAATGTAAGAAAAAATGGTAAAAAGTGTTAAAAAAAAGATTTTTGTAGGCCAATGCATTCTCTTATATATGCGAGGCGACCTATGGTCGACTCTCATATATAAGAGAATGCATTGGCACAGGGCATAACTGTAACTATCACAATGTGGTCAAGGAGCCGGTTCCAATGATATCCATATTTGTATGGTTCTATTGAGACAGACCGAAGATATTTTAGGCGGTTGAAGCTTTATTGGGCGTTTTTGGCCGGTTTGTTGGGTAAAGGGTTAATGCCGAGGTCAATCAGGGATGATACAGAAATTACCATATGATACTTATTTCCATTGTGATCCGTAAATATACCCGGAAATATGAGAGTTGATGATATACGATTTCTTAAATGGGCACTGTACACTAAATCCGGCCATTTATGGGACCATCTCCTTTTATGCTCAACACAATATATGCAATGAATTTGAGCAATTTATTAGTGCAAAATACACTCATGTGCTCTATGAACGATATAAATAATATGGTAATTGTAATTACATTGGATTTATTACTGGGGTCCCATAAATGAACGGATTTAGTTTACCTAACCCCTTTAAGACATAGTGGTAAATTAGATAATTGGAGTAGGATTACATCGTTCCTCTGACAAAGACACTACACTGGATACAATTATCTATACACCGGTTAACACCACTTGGTCAATCAAATTACTCTAATCAATGAGCAATATTTAGTGTAGGAGTCAGTAGGTAGACGGTTGAGTTTGCCTCTGGGTGTGAATCGGTTTATAAATATGCCATAACCCGCTCGGGTATCTGTACATGAAATACAAACCGCGGCACTAAGCACACATTGGTCTATAGTTACTGTACATGTACCCAAGCGGGTTATAACCTATACATATATTGCAAAGTGTGTACTAATTAACATTAGTAAGTAACGATGATGACTGATAGAAGTGTCTGAGGCCAACTAATCACCGAAGGCCGGTAAGCGGTCGCGGGTGATTATTTGTGTATCATACACTTCATTATCTGACTGAAAACCAACATACCCATGTATTCATCATATGTGAGTGGCAATGTGCATGTTGTGACAATGTGTAGTGAACACATGCAGTGTCATTCCGAATAGCTGTTAATGGATAAGCTGACTGACCATCTGGGACAATGTGCCTTTTCATTGAACGGTAATTAAAACCTGCTATCCAATCGGTTTGGCCTGTGTCATATTTCAGGACGGACTGACTGCAAGTTATCATTAATCAGGAATATGTACGGCATCATCCGCACCTCATACCTATGGTCGCCCATTCAGAATCCATATCTGGAAGTAAAGAGAGTCTTACCATTGGATATATCCTTCATGTGAAAATGCACGAGAGCACGCATTCCCTCCATTCTCCATACGTGTTAGGGTCAGGGTTGGGGTTAGGGTCATGGCTGGTGCTAGGGTTAAGGATATTGTGGTTTGTGGATTCACGGCACGCATGTGATATATGAGAGTCGTGATATTGGGGGTTGTCGCTGCACTATGGATCCACGGTATGCATCTGATATATGCGATACGTGTTTATCAGCAGGTATATATGGTATATTATTTAATATTCAATCGTTCATTGTTAAACGTTTACTAGCTTGGATTTCAATAATCCAACTTGGACATATATAAGTAGTTACACATAGTTCGTATTGGTGGGGCGTCAAGTAATGAAGTTTTAAATGCAATCACCCAATTATGCAATGCGTTATTCGTAACTTTTCGTGTTAGCATTCTTTAACTGGACTTCTTGTTGGCTATCTTTGTTTTCGGTTTGCCTGTCAATTTTATGTTTGCTTTTGGGCGCGTTTTATTTGTTAGTTTAGAGTAGACGCGATTACTCATCTTGAATCTCATAATTGTCGTTATTCTATTATTCGAAAATATGTATTTTGGTTGATTTAATTTAGAAATAGACCGATACATTCTTGCAATAGTATGGATTTGGGGAATGGGGTTAGCTGGTGAAACGTATCATACATGACGATATGTACATCTAAGCTATATACCTACGAATTTTATTTAGCGTGGACATCACCCTGCTGTATTTAAATATTGTCGTGAAAATGTATCTTCGGTTTTTGTATGTCCAAATCAAATCTGAAAAATTCGATTTGGGGTGCAATTATAAAACTGGTGTTCCTCAGCTGTCCAATCTCAAACATTCGCATATATGGTATATTTTCCAAATTTTTATATTTTTAGTACAAATTGTGATCAAATGTAAGAAAGATTTGAATTTGAACTTCAGATAAATTTCAACTTATTTATATATTTTTTTACATTTATTGTCTCATTACAAACATGAAATTTCCAACTATTGAACATTTTGATCATAGTTCGCGCGAAAACATCTCAATCCCATGTCGCCACGCCCACGTTTGACAATTTTCGCAAATTTGGAATTCAGTTTGTTGTAATTCTTCCCTATTGATGTCGCTGGAGGATAAACATGTGGAAAGACACCCACACATTATGTTTCCGCCCTGGTTAAGTATAGTCCTGCTAATTTGTTATGATGATGTGGATCTTGCTGATTTGTTATAATGGTAAGGGAAAACTATTATTGTTAAATACAATGTGCTATTTTTCTAAAGACGATTTGTTCTGCGTTTGGCTATTCCGATTTCAGAAAAACCTAGTGTGCACGCAAAATTCAAAATAATGTATATTTTAAAACATTAAAGTCATGGCTGTGCAAGTGTTTCGAACAGTCAGCATGATTATGGCCAGTTTTCAATAACCAAACGTGCCATTAGTTATTAGAACTTCAAAATGTCGACGTGAATTTGAAAGGAAGTGTAAAATATGTTAATAAATACAGGATACATTGATATACCGACTCAATATGCTCTGAACTATACTCATAACGGCTACCACCTCATAATATACTCATTACGGCTACCACATCATAATATACTCATTACGGCTACCACCTCATAATATACTCATAACGGCTACCACCTCATAATATACTCATTACGTCTACCACCTCATAATATTCTCATTACGGCTACCACCTCATAATATACTCATAACGGCTACCACCTCATAATATACTCATTACGGCTACCACCTCATAACCGGCAACCGCCTCATAACGGCAACCACATCATAACGGCTACCACCTCATACCGGCTACCACCTCATAACGGCTACCACCTCATAATAGACTAACACTGAACACTCCTTAGTGTTCCGTGCTGTCCCGAACTTTCCGAGTTCGATCAATTGAATTAGTCTTTCTTGACATAACATGCCACACAAAAACAGTTATTTATCGAGTATGTATCGACCCATGTTGACCCATATTGACCCATGTTGACCCATGTTGACACATATTGACCGATGTTGACCCATGTTGACACATGTCGACCCATGTTGATCCATGTTGACAACATAACCGGACCATGATGCAATACATACGGCAATAGTTTGATCCACGAAACCACCCAGTTCCTTGAATTTTGTTACGACATCTGTGTTTTTGAATGTTTTATAAACACAATGGCTTCTTTCCTTTCGGTCAGATTACCCACAAGTCGTGAAAATGACAACTTAGAAGAAATAACGGTGCATTTTAAAAATAGCAACACTTTTCTTTATCAACATCATTGTAATTGACCAGGATCCACCAGGACCCACAGGACCCACCAGGACCCACCGGGACCCACCAGGACCCACCAGCATAAAAGCAGGAACAACTAATCAGGAGTGTTTTCCTCTTTCCGAGGTGGTCACTATTTTCCGGTCATTATCATGACAATGCACAGTTGAGCTAATAATGACCTGCACAAATAATTACTGTCTCGGAAATCTAACACATCGGCGTTGTTGGTGAATGAAATTATTCGAGATATTACTCAAACGACAACACCAGGGAGACGCACAAGTGGGTTATACATATATATATATATATATATATATATGGAATAGGGAGTAGCGGTATATGTGCACTATTGGGGAAATGGGGTGATACGACAATGGTACGACAAATTTGGCGAGCTAACTCAAAATACATACATTGCAGGCATACATTAATAATAATAACCTGCATAATTATATACAATGCACCACCATTTCGCCCCATTCAGTCACAGCTGTTCCAGTCATCAGAAGTAGAACATGTATATATCAATAATGGGGAGGATGCATCCATTTCGATTATAACTTAACAGAGGAGGGCGCACACATAATTTATCGAGAATGGGGAGAGTGTGTGCACAGACGACATTGCACAACAAAGAGACCGCAATCAAGGACATAAGTACATGTGGGTACTGTGTGACAAAAAATATCCCCCTTAGGCCCGTTCCAAACGACGGATTTTGTCGACTCGAATCTAATACCAGACCCACAATTGTATTAAATGCGTCTAAAATGCGACGTTTGAAACAATTAGATCCGTGTCAGACGCATCACAGACGAATCTCCGTCCAATTCAGACGAATCTTCGTCGGTGATGCGTCTGAAATCCGTCTTGGTTTCAAACGACGGATTTTTGACGACTCGAATCTAATACATGTGATGAGAAGAGCCGAAAGTTGCCGAATAACGAATGCAAATGATATGATAATGATATGATAATGATATGATAATGGATAATAACGAGGGAATTCCCCTTATCTGCGGAAATACCCACATGACGTCATTTGTCGCACGCTCTCTTTGTTATAAAGAAAGATATATCTATAAGAATTGCTTAGGTAACATTATGAAAATATTAATTATTATGGTAGTTTGATTTCCCAACGAACATGGCATGTCACTGACGCACATCTTATAATGGATATAGTATCAATGATTTATAATAATTCATATATACCGGTATAAGGGATATGGATTGTAGCAACTGATTTATAATAATTCATATAGACCGATATTCCTTATTGTAAGGGATAGGGGTGGTAGTCTCTGATGTATAATAATTAATATATACCGGTATTACTTATTATAAGGGGTAGGGGTGGTACCACTGATTTATACTAATTCATATATACCGACATTACTTGTTATGAGGGGTAATTGGGTGGCAACCTCTTATTTATAATAATTCATATATTCCGGTATTACTTATTATAAGGGGCAGAGTGGTAGCCTATGATTTATAATAATTTATATATACTGTATATACCGGTATTACTTAGTATGAGGGGTAGGGATAGTAGCCTATGATTTATAATTATTCATATATACCGGTAGTCCTTATTATAAAGGATATAGGGTGGTAGCCTATGATTTATAATCATTAATATATTCCGGTATTCCTTATTATAAGGGGTAGGGGTGGTAGTCTCTGATTTATAACAATTATTTAATACCGGTATTTACATGCATGATATACACATAGATGGTAATTGGTTGCACGATATATAACATTTATTGGTAGCGCCTATTATAGTATATTATATATCTGTATGTACTATATAAATCCTCATATACATTATCACATATATTCGCACTGCGGTCGCGCATATATAAATATATGCATAACTTATACTGTATTTTAGTATATATGTGTATAACATATACGGGTATATATAGGCCTCTATATCTACGCGTGACCATTTTTTTTACGGTAACCGGGAATCCACCTTTAAATAAATCGACCGATGTATTAGATTCGACGCGACAAAGATGCGTCCGTCTGTAACAAAATCTACCGCCGACGCATCACCGACGGATTTAATACAATTAGATTCGAGTCGACAGGCCTTACGTATCACAAATAGACAAAGGTGTTGTCATCACGTTTTGTTAAAAACGGTGAGAATACGATATATTACCCATTGATTTCAATATTTGGAATCACAGCTGTGGTGAAATAATTTGTCTAAGCATTTCCAAAGCCGGGACGGGGAGAGAAACTATGATAGGACCAGACTGTTATTATTGGTTCGCTTAATCTGGGATTTTATTTTCTGAGATGTTTAGTATCATAATCAGTCAATTAACCCTTTCGCTAGGTTTCTGTCAAAATCAGTGCCACAACTGCAGCAGTATGTAATCAATTTAGTGCGTTGCATGCAGTATATTTACATACTAAGTGTTGTCATCACTAAATCCAGCATTCTGATTGGTCGGCGCCCACGTGGCTAGTTACAGTTATTTATCGGTGAATGCGCAACGGCTAATAACACCAAGCTCATAACACCATCGATACGTCATTGGGTTTGGAAAGACGAACGCGTAATGTTTTGGGCGCATTTGGACTCGCGCAGGATTGACTTAATACATAATCGGGTTTCAATATGAAGAGAAATTGTTCCTATTAACGTTTGCCAAGGAATGTTGGGCTGTTTTTTTTCGCGATACACTTTTCGATTTAAATACATTTACAAAAGTGGCTTCTTCGCTAAATGTATATAAATATAAGGATTAAATGTCATGTGGACTATTGTTATGGAGATGTAACCGTGAGGTAAGTGGTCATAACTTGTATGTAAAACCCTTCGGGTTTTACACAAGTTATGTCCACTTACCTCACGGTTACATCTCCATAAAAACAGTCCATCTGACAGTTAGTCCTTATATATCCTCTCTCGGTTCGATATTGCAGGGATAAACTGCATAGTGCAATTTTTTTTTTTCGTTATCTGCAAACGTATATTAGTTGTATATGAGACTATGGCAAATCAAAATCCCCATGACTAATCAAAGTGTCACTGTGTTAATGCGAACATCAAAGACATATCATGTATTCTTGTTCGGGTGCGTGAAGCCGATAAGTTACTATTTGGATGCTAGGCCAACTGGATGAACGTAGAATTCTACTAACATCATCGCAAATTTCAAGCAAATCGACCGTACCACTCCATATATAACTGTCTGAACTACGCTAAATTGTAAATATTTACTACTCGAATCGGGACGCTTCTATCGGCGATAAACAAACGAAAACGATTACGCCATCGGCAGTCACTGTCAATTTAGATATAATATTTGTAAAACTAACTGCCTTGAACAAGATCATTCACCATTTCTATTTGATCACCCTACCGGAGTGTTTCACATCACTTTAACGTGATTCTGAATTTCCTTTTGAAAAACAAACATGGCTATACATACATTTTAATCTGTAATTAGACTTAAAGAGAAATGATTGTCCCATTATACCATTATCTATATTTTGATCAGGTTGAACTGAGTTCGTGAACATGATGTAAATACCACTGCATGCGACAAATAAATGTGATAATCCAATGTGATCTCGTGGTTTAATCAAGATGGATTTAACGTTTTCTAAATATTGTGCCAACTAGTTGTCCACAGCTACGTACTAATAGTGTCCATTGCCTGGCTAAGAATATTCTGATCGGGATTGACACCAAGACCAAGCGGACAATGTGCGGACTGAATCGTCCACATAAAACATAATATAAACTCGTAGACCAGAGGTCCATGCACTTTAATCATGTCGCTTTTCGATTGGCTTCATTTTTGCTGGAATTGATCGTTCATGCTCCTCATTCGTGCTGCGGTTCAGTGGCTCCTGGTTGAAATACATAATACATTGCATACGGCCCTGACGTGAATACAGTAACGGACGGTCTTGTGACTGTTGTCGATGATTCCCCATTATGTCCGGAAGTGACGCCTGCAATCGTCGTATTCTGCTCCCCTTCTTCCGATTCATCGGCTAAAATGAATAGATTAACAACAAACGGTTTCACACCAAATAAATCAGACATCGAACAATTTGAGACAAAATGAACAATCTGTTGTTGTTTTTTTTGCAATCACAACAATGTGTTTGTCACAATTATCGCGAACATTCATACAACCAACTATTGGTTCCACAATGGAAAGAGTACAATGATCATAATTGAGCACACTCTTTATTGTACAATCACTCTAGCATACGGATATGTAGATGTCGTCTGTAGTCACAACGTCATGACAATTCAGATAAATCGAAAACTACATTCAAAACAACTATATATGGTGTAGCCGTTCCTTGACGTAATGCGATATGTGATCGTCTGGTGATGCATTAAAAACTCAGGAGTCATCGGCAACATTGTTGTTCTACTTGGAAACACATGCATGCCCAATATCCATATTCTGCTGCCACGTTCTGCTGTGCGCCAAACGGATGATGAATCGGTTATCAGTGTGTCACCCTTTGTATGGCGATGCCCATCCACCCACGCCTGTACCATATGCTTACAGTTAGTGTGAGTGTACATGCAACATATTTCAATGTTTTTATGTGTAAGCAATATTTGCTAAGTGGGTGTCTGACCAGGTAACACGTTGTCCGAGACGTAGTGAACACCAAACCTGGCACACCAGAATGACAAAAACAAGTCAAAGTGAGATGCCGGCAGGTAGACCAGAGGCCTTTTGGAAAAGTCAAATGAGGATAAGAGCAAAAAACGGCTTAAAACATATTTGTCAAAAGAATCGTTCACGCAATACTGCTGGACACAAAACACACAGGCTATGTTGCAATGTCTCCTCTACACACACTGTGCTTGGCAATATTTTAAGTTCCCGTCCCGATGACTCAGTAAGTAAGGCACATGGTACTAAATGGAGGGGGCCTCGATGACCCAGTCAGCAAGGCGCACGAACTCCCACGCGGAAACCCCGATGTCCCAGTCATCAACGTGTATGACTCTCTTACGGGTTGGATCCCGGTGCCTCAACCGGTAAGGTGCATGGTATTCTCATGGAAGGACCCGGGTGATATAATTAGTAAGTCGTATACAATCTTATGGAGGGGACCTCGGTATCCAATATTACTACGGAGGCGGCCCCGGTGCTTCAACCAGCAAGGCGCATGGCCATAAACCTTAAATTCTGATCTGGTACCCAACATAAATCAGTTTGTGGTGTATCTATGACACAAATTTTTGTCAGCCTCCAAGTAATGTAATTATATATATATTTATAATATCAAATAACATATATGTAGTGGGGTTGTATATAGTCCAAAGCAACCCCGAAACTCAACACTAGGATGTGATACTAACATAAGATAATAAATTGTTTGTATATTATATTAATAAATGTGTTAAAGTCTATATATATTAATAATGCCATATAGGCAGTGTGCTTGTTAAAAATAATAACAGGTAGTAAAGTTCCTCAAAGTAGTAACAGGTAGTAAAGTTCCTCAAAGTAGTAACAGGTAGACTAGTTTATAGAATGTATAGTTAATAAGTGATGGAAAAGTCTAGTTTATAACTATGCCCTTGTTGTTATCGGGTGGTATCTGAATTCAACGAGATCGCATCGCGCGTATAAATATTTCCGCGCTATCATATATGCGAATTTACATATTAAATATTGGTAAACACAAATTAGGGCATCCAGGTGAGACATAAAAATCTTTTGCGGAAAACAGACGAACACGGACGGACGGGCGGACTGAACAAACGGCAGACACGGAATGTCGGCCACAAAACGTTATCCGACATTATATTAAATATGTATTAGCGACTTTTATGTGTCAAGGAGTTGATTGTATGCGCGGCTGGAGCTGGACCGTAGGACTCCGCAATATTTATAACAACCAACGCTATCCAAATACATGCATACGCACGTGTTCATATGCTTGACACTCTGGGGTCCGGAGCCCCCGTCTTTTGTATAAATATGTAAACCATAATATTTATATACTTATTAAAAGATACCAACACTGAAAATTTTAAATTATCGAATTATCCACACTATCGTGACAGGTTATTTCGTTTACTTGATCAAGGGAGGTCCCGTTGTTTGATCATCGGCAACCATAAGTCCGTATTAAAATAAATAATAAATAAACAAATCCTCGTGCAACACAGCAGCCCCGGGTCAAAGGCCAAACATGCAGCAAGCATCCACACATCACACGACAACATGTCCATCTTACACTTGTCATGATAATTGATAAATAGGGCTGTTGTTAGTAAGTAATTAAATTACAAACCTATACATATGACATGGTGAACGCTCTTTACTTGGAGTATATAACAGTTATGTATATATATGGTACATCGGTTGGAATTGTGTTCAAAGTTCCCATGCATACAATTTGTTATCGTGATAGCAGACAAAAACGCGGGCCATCCCACATACATGTATACAATCAACATCCATACGTTAAATGGTTTGTTGGTTAACGGGTCCTGTTTCTAAAGTGGTGTTGACATGTGGAACTATGTAAACATGTCATATTTTCTGTATTTGAGTGTTTATTTTTATAGTGTTTATTTTTTGACTTATCGTACTAGCTTGATAACACAGAAGGAATCAATTGTTTGGAAAATGTTTACTAAGTCCGTTCCGAAATCATATTTTTGTACCGAAAGTTGGTCCTATAAAAAAAATGTTTGGCCACAGCAGCTCATCAGGTACACCTCTGGTCTATAACAGATATAAAGCAATCTGTTATTTCATATATGGTTTCGGGAGTTAAGTGCACGACCTTATGGACAGACCAGTTCTCCCGTACAGACCAAGTCCTTGGCCTGTACGCTGAAAGCCAGAAAATTGCCTGCTGATTCCTTCAATATCGACTAGTATGAACTGCCAAAGGTATTTTATCACGCGCGATGGTAACAGTGCACTGTAAAATCGCGACGGTATTATTTTCCGCACACATAATATATTTTAAACTGTGTTGATAGTTTATGGGTGGTCTAACCACAAATTTGCGCAAAGTAAAACCGTGTTGTGTACGGTAAAAACCCCACCAAAACAAAACGTAGTATAAATTAACATTAGTTTACCTGTAATCAGAAAATAAACACATGTATTAACCTCCATGTAGTTTTTCCCGTTCGTCAGTACATGTGGATGATTTAAGAACACATATCCTCTATCCGCGAAGGAGCCTAAAGTGCACAGCCTACCCGGGCCTAATTCCTGCCAGTATGAAGCGCAGACGTTATGAGAAACGTCATGATTCACGAGCTCCGGTGTGACGTATACCCGCCCGTGACGTCACACGTCAGGTGCGTGTAAGACAACTTAAAGGGATACATATTGAACGTGTGTCGCCCATAACAAAATAAATTCGTATTATATAATCAACTGTACAGTTGGGATGTGGATATTATATAATTATTCCTAGAATAATTTGGGTGAATTATGATTTCGAGTTGCGGCCATTCCCTTAGGTTAGTTTAAGCTCTTTTAAAGAGCGTTGTTACTTGAGCATGTGCATGATTGAACCAACCCATTAAGGAGTGTCTATAAATTTGTAAAAATATATCGTAATTGGGTACCAAAATGGGTACCAAAATGGCTATGTACATCGTGAAATTAATTATTACACCAACGAGGCGCGTTCACGTGATGGTATGGAAATCATAAGCGGGAAGTTCCATTTATAAATAATATCTTGAAAACATATTTTGTGTAAATGTTATGCATCACGACTGTACTGTCGTGATTAAGGTTTCGATCACTTGTACTGTTGGGATGTGTATATTATATAATAATTCCAAGATTAATTTTAGTGAAATGATTCCGACTTTTGGCCATTCCCTTAGGTTAGTGTAGCTCATTTAAAGAGCGTTGTTCCTTGAGTTGTGCGTGATTGGCACCACACAATTAAGGAGTGTTCATAAATTTGTATGATTATAGTAAATGGGTACCAGGTTTTCTGTGTCCACTGCGAAATTAATGATTATAACAACAAGGCGCGTTCACGTGGTGGTATGGGAATCATAAGGGGGGAGTTGTGTTTATAAATAATATCGTGAAAGCACCATGTGTAAATATTATGCATAGCGACTTTACTGTCGTGGTTAAGGTTGTGAAAAGGGGGTGGTACTACATTGTATGCATGAGTCCTGTACCAAGTGATTTAATTGGATGAATCTTACCGGTTACCAATCATTCTTATTACTTTTATTGACTATTACAGAGCGTTATACAAGTGATTTATTAATAATAATATTGTCATGCAAGACAACTCATCGTATTACTGGATTAATGTACATGTTAATGGTCGCCACAAAATTCACGGCAATATATACCTCTCTTTGCCGAATTAGGAAAATAAAGTTTTGAAAGTATGATAACAGTTTCAGCTAATTGTCTTGTGAAATTCCAAACTGATGGTATGTCGTGAATAACATGTTGAATAGTCTGACCAAATTTGGGTGAGACACCAACAAACAATGCCCATGTTCATTGTCAGTCTATTCATTAATTATGTGTACACTAAACATGCAGTGCCGTGTAGTTCCCCTATATAGTTACGTCTGAGCGCTTCCCACAAACACATGTAAATCATTTTGCTAGTGTAAGCTTGTGTTATTAATATCGTCTGCTCGTGTTACGTGAACACCCATCAACATGATCAAATACCGTTCCAATGTATACGTTTTAACTGAATGTGAGAATCCACTCAGTATAGGAAGGGTTAAATATAATCAGAGGAGAACCATACATGACTTCACATCACATATCCCCCTGTATACGATTCGCACAACTATGACGTATGCATCAGCCCATACATTAAATAAGACGAGAGGGAAATTATACACGTCTGCTTCACATCTCTCTGATAGCATGACTTATTTCGGCCAATTTGGCCGGTTACTTCATGTGACTTTTTCATCTGACGTGTGTGTCGGATAATTGATCTGGAGGATTTATGTAAATGTTAGCCCAAACTACATTTCCAAGTAACGATGGTTTTGTTGTTTATTTTGAGGAATAATACCGCGTCAGATGAATTCAGCCCAAATATGTTAACAGTTGTCGTGTCAAACATTCGGCAGTAGGTTGGCGTTATTTAGTATTTGTGGATGTCCTTTAACATGGGGAAAATAGACTACTGCGCTTGAACGAGCATGTGAATTTGTCGTTTTTAATGTACAGCAACTTGATAATCAATAACAGAGGCATTCTCTGTCAAATAAGGTCGCTCTATTTACGGTATTAATTGCGGAACTTTCTAAAGTAAACTACGCGTAAACGGATACATACGGTAAATTATAGAATGTGCCGGAATCGGCCTAATCGCCCCATGGCCAACTCGCCCAGTCGACGTGTGTCAATTCGGTACCTACTATAACATGTACCCGAGTCCGATTCGGAATAAAAGATGTATACGGGTGTTATATAGCATTTGGTCCGTTGTTTCTCAATGAATATTATTGAAATTTGGTGTATATGTCCGGGCTGGGACATGGAATACAACAACGTTTGAATTGTTTTTAAATTTACAAATTTGTTGATTTTATTCAATTTTTTTTCGTTCTGAAAACGCACTATAAAGTGTATATAATATAATAACGAACACGAGACATACATAATTTATAAACTGTTAACAAAAGATATCAAATTCAATACATGACAAAGATGACTCAGTGGAGTTTATAAAGTGAACATAAAAACATTGAGGTAAGAATCTTTTTAAGGAATGCAACTTTATTTAATGATAATAAACACATAAATTAAAATAACAAACATGAGACATACATGATTTATAAACTGTTAACAAAAGATATCAAACTCAATACATGACAAAGATGACTCAGTGAAGTTTATAAAGTGAACATAAAAATATTAAGGTAAGAATCTTTTTAAGCATTACTAAACCGTTTAGCACAGACCACAGTCCACTTCACTCATCCGATCATCACCAAACTTCATATTTATCTTGATATTGATCTATCAGATGAGAGCTATCAAATATTTTTTTAATTTCATAGGAAAAAATGGTCGCCAGCGGCCATATTGCATTTACGTTATATTTTATCGCGTCATGTCGATATCTAGTATTACTTAGAAATTTCACCTTTCCAGATTCATAATTGCTCCATTGACTGTAACAGATGAAAATATTCCCCTCTTCGGATAGAGTGTCACTGAAACTTTATTTTGTCAGACTGTCTGTATAATCACTGATTATATATGGCAATAATCTGTAATAAGATGTAGCACTATTTTATTTTATATTTACACGCAGTGCTGTTTTTATACATCAATTCTAATCCCCCTAGATCATCATGTGATCGATCATACATCGCGCGAGGACCTGGTTGAATTAAGGGGGGTTTTATGGATCACTTCTGTCCTCAAGCTAGATTATACTTATGACATTTAATGGCATGTTTCAAACGTGGAGGGTTAGATATGCTTGAGAAACCACCACTCTTTAATTCACACCAAGTTCTCAGCTGTCATGTTCGGATATTAGAACCCATAGCCATGATATATGGTTTATTTTGTGTATACTAGTAATATAGTTATTTTCAGTACCTTTATATACCAGTACTTTGTATAACAATGCATATAAATTAATCCATGTATACATGTATATTGATTCAACGGATTCAGTGGTTTTGTCCATCAGTCTATCAAATTTGCGGGGAAAACATGGCCACAAGCAGTACACCCTGCTAAATTTCGAATTTGAATCAATTGGCGCACCCTGCAGCCAGCTTTTATTGGAGAACTTTTTCTTATGTGGATATTTTGGGTCACCGCTAGATGTGAGCCATATTTTGTTCTCAAACTGTCCTTGTGAAGACATCACTGCCAGCGGTGATCTTCAATTTTACTATTTTTATGGCTAAATAATTTGGTTGATCCTACAGACGACACCCTTGTCCGATCGTCATCAGATTCCACAATTATCTTCTGGATAACCAGGGTGAGAGTAATCTAATTTTCCCGAATTTCGTTAAAAAACATTACCACAGGCAGCAATTTGGTATCTTACTCTTTGATCCTCTTTTGCATGACTGAATTGTTTAGCATCTGGACAGACATATCCCTCATCTGGTTTTTATATACATGTATATCTCTTCATGCGGATAGCCAGTATTACGTAGGTACTTCAACTTTCTGCATGCCTGTCATCATTTGAAATATAAAAATTTACCTGATACATGCACCCTTCAAAATTTGTTTCGTCGTATCTATTTTAATGACCCGTATGGTAATATTGATACAGATATATTTGTCAAACATTTCTTTGTACAATATACAGGTATTTAGTTTGTAACTAAATCTAGAAATATATAATAGTAGCTCGTGGACCCCACTTCGTTCCGGATGTTCCCCTCTGATTTTCGGAGAAATGCGCGATTTAACCTTGAATTGACTATTTTAAAGGTGAAGGTCATGTCGGGGTCACGATTTGACCCGTTCAAAACACTCCCCGGACAAAAGTCACGACAAAAGTACCCGTCGAAATCCGCCCGGCTTTATAAGCGATTTGACCTTGAATTGACAATTTTGAATGTCAAGATCAGGTCAGGGTCATGATTTGACCCACCCGAAACACTCCTGGGACAAAAGTAACAGTAGGTATCAAATTTCGTTGAAATACTTCCGTTTTACCAGATTTGACCTTGAATTGATCTTTTTGAATGTCAAAGTCAGGTCGGGATCAAGATTTGACCCGTCCAAAATACTCCCTGGAAATAATTTCCCCTAGGTATCAAATTTCGTCAAATCTGTCCGGCAGTTTTCCCGGCCATAGCTAACAGACAAACAGACAGACAAATGTCCAAAATATATATTAAACTAGCTGATGTACTCGACTTCGTTCGGGCTAGTTAGGGATTTTTTTTGTGATCGCCTCCATCTGGACAGTACCCAGTATATACAGCGTCTGGCCAAACTATTGTTCAATTGGTCCAGAAACATGCCTATATCAGCACGTTCGAGAACATGGTCCCACGTGAAATTGGACCCGTCCATATTGCTCCCGGGATCGAAGTAGTCCTACACACAAATTTTTAGTCGGATCGGTCAAGGTCCAGAAACATGCCTATGAGCGAGGTCAAGTTGACACGTTAAATACCAAATTCGAGCAGTGTTAGAGTCTATAACACATACACACATGCATTCACGCATACACACATACATACATACATACAGACAGGTGTTTCAAAATGTATAATCGATAGCTACAACAATTCTATGGTAGATAGTTCACGGCCGACCTGATGCATGCATCTTAGTTTTCTTGTGAATATTTGGTGTCATAATTACTAAATAGTCCGGATAAACAATCAGGTGTACACACAATGTCATCAGAGCCTTTGTTCAGCACATGCATTATGCCATTCAGTTATGGAAGTGTACATGGTACTGCACTACTATTTAACTGACTGGATGGTCCCACGCGGCATACAGGGGGAACATCATCATTAGCATGTAAGTTCACATAAACAAGCGGATTCATAATCAACGATTGTACGTGACATTGTTCAGATAATAAGTTCTACAAACGCATACTTGTAAAAGGCAACTTCTGGCCAATATGTTAGTAATTCACGTATGTAATAATACCACGTACATGTATTTGTAGACGACAGCGGTCTGACAATAGTGTTCGATTTCCAGCAATTAGCAATACGAACAACAATATACACTATTATGCTGACCAGGAAGATCAAACCGAATATGGCCCCAAACACGATCCCAACGATGCTCCCGGCGCTGAGTGACTCTGCGGATGCTGCCCTGCAAACAAATATACACAAGTAGGGTAATACAATGCTCTCAATTGACGAATTAATGTAATTCAATTAAATGTTGCTTAATATCCACCTTATGCTTTGTATGTCCTCACTATCAATCTCAATTCACCTACCTCGTCCCTTGTCTTTTTCAGGCATTCATATCAATGACTTGGTTGGATCGGGGCTCGCGTCAGGCCATCAGATCTATTGCATCATGATTAATCTTGTGTTTACCACAGGTCTGGACATATGGAACATAACACCGACACGCCACGATGAAATGCAATAGCTAAATCTGTTCACGTCCAATCTAATCGACGGCAGATGGTGTCACACAAGTGGCAACATGTAGCATAATAACAGAACAGGTACAACATGTCATCGCTGGGATACAGGATACATGTCCCGGTGCCTAGGGTTTAGCTGTTGAATTGGCCGTGTCGGGAACATTAAACAATAACTAGTTCATAGATCTTCATAACTTTATATATGTATAAGTCTTTCTCGATAAGCACAGTACACAGGCGGAAGAACAGAGGTGTTGGTATAGTAGCAAGGTTGTCGGATAAGTGAAGCTCCCGCTTCAGAGCACGGGTAGTTATTCCAACCTCTGGTGTATAATGCCTCTAAATAAGGTCCGCTATACTATGATACCCTTGGATATGACGTGTATCACTATACTGTCTTATAGAATGATACTGGCTTTATCCACCCTAACCTATACAATGGTTGCTACCAGTCATAACCACTTAAGAATATGATCTTGTTAATTATGCGTGTGTGTTTCTACACTATATAATTTGTCTTCTATGTATTGTGCTTATCTATACAATTAACCCTAGCAGTTACAATAACTGGGGAAAAGAAGTTTATCCTAGATTCCAGGAACACATATAACAACACATAACTATCGTATGTACTATCGGACATACATGTACTTTCTCAAAATGTATATCGGAATCAAGTCATGTTATGGCTGTGTTGTGGCACGAAGCTAGACGACGGTGACAAACGATACAGAAAGATCTAAAAGGAACATCAGTATGCAGTATACTATAGCTGATAGATGGTGCGGGCTGTGATCAGTATAATATAGCTGATAGATGGTGCGGGCTGTGATCAGTATAATATAGCTGATAGATGGTGCGGGCTGTGATCAGTATAATATAGCTGATAGATGGTGCGGGCTGTGATCAGTATAATATAGCTGATATATGGTGCCGGCTGTGATCAGTATAATATAGCTGATAGATGGTGCGGGCTGTGATCAGTATAATATAGCTGATAGATGGTGCGGGCTGTGATCAGTATAATATAGCTGATAGATGGTGCGGGCTGTGATCAGTATAATATAGCCGATAGATGGTGCCGGCTGTGATCAGTATAATATAGCTGATAGATGGTGCGGGCTGTGATCAGTATAATATAGCTGATAGATGGTGCCGGCTGTGATCAGTATAATATAGCTGATAGATGGTGCGGGCTGTGATCAGTATAATATAGCTGATAGATGGTGCCGGCTGTGATCATTATAATATAGCTGATAGATGGTGCCGGCTGTGATCAGTATAATATAGCTGATAGATGGTGCGGGCTGTGATCAGTATAATATAGCTGATAGATGGTGCCGGCTGTGATCATTATAATATAGCTGATAGATGGTGCGGGCTGTGATCAGTATAATATAGCTGATAGATGGTGCCGGCTGTGATCAGTATAATATAGCTGATAGATGGTGCGGGCTGTGATCAGTATAATATAGCTGATAGATGGTGCGGGCTGTGATCAGTATAATATAGCTGATAGATGGTGCGGGCTGTGATCAGTATAATATAGCTGATAGATGGTGCGGGCTGTGATCATTATAATATAGCTGATAGATGGTGCGGGCTGTGATCAGTATAATATAGCTGATAGATGGTGCGGGCTGTGATCAGTATAATATAGCTGATATATGGTGCGGGCTGTGATCATTATAATATAGCTGATAGATGGTGCCGGCTGTGATCAGTATAATATAGCTGATAGATGGTGCCGGCTGTGATCAGTATAATATAGCTGATAGATGGTGCGGGCTGTGATCATTATAATATAGCTGATAGATGGTGCGGGCTGTGATCAGTATAATATAGCTGATAGATGGTGCGGGCTGTGATCATTATAATATAGCTGATAGATGGTGCCGGCTGTGAACAGTATAATATAGCTGATAGATGGTGCCGGCTGTGATCAGTATAATATAGCTGATAGATGGTGCGGGCTGTGATCATTATAATATAGCTGATAGATGGTGCGGGCTGTGATCAGTATAATATAGCTGATAGATGGTGCGGGCTGTGATCAGTATAATATAGCTGATAGATGGTGCCGGCTGTGATCAGTATAATATAGCTGATAGATGGTGCGGGCTGTGATCAGTATAATATAGCTGATAGATGGTGCGGGCTGTGATCAGTATAATATAGCTGATAGATGGTGCCGGCTGTGATCAGTATAATATAGCTGATAGATGGTGCGGGCTGTGATCAGTATAATATAGCTGATATATGGTGCGGGCTGTGATCAGTATAATATAGCTGATAGATGGTGCCGGCTGTGATCAGTATAATATAGCTGATAGATGGTGCGGGCTGTGATCATTATAATATAGCTGATAGATGGTGCGGGCTGTGATCAGTATAATATAGCTGATAGATGGTGCGGGCTGTGATCAGTATAATATAGCTGATAGATGGTGCGGGCTGTGATCAGTATAATATAGCTGATAGATGGTGCCGGCTGTGATCAGTATAATATAGCTGATAGATGGTGCGGGCTGTGATCAGTATAATATAGCTGATAGATGGTGCCGGCTGTGATCAGTATAATATAGCTGATAGATGGTGCGGGCTGTGATCAGTATAATATAGCTGATATATGGTGCGGGCTGTGATCAGTATAATATAGCTGATAGATGGTGCCGGCTGTGATCAGTATAATATAGCTGATAGATGGTGCGGGCTGTGATCATTATAATATAGCTGATAGATGGTGCGGGCTGTGATCAGTATAATATAGCTGATAGATGGTGCGGGCTGTGATCAGTATAATATAGCTGATAGATGGTGCGGGCTGTGATCAGTATAATATAGCTGATAGATGGTGCCGGCTGTGATCAGTATAATATAGCTGATAGATGGTGCGGGCTGTGATCAGTATAATATAGCTGATATATGGTGCCGGCTGTGATCAGTATACTATAGCTGATAGATGGTGCCGGCTGTGATCAGTATAATATAGCTGATAGATGGTGCGGGCTGTGATCAGTATAATATAGCTGATAGATGGTGCCGGCTGTGATCAGTATACTATAGCTGATAGATGGTGCGGTCTGTGATCAGTATAATATAGCTGATAGATGGTGCCGGCTGTGATCAGTATAATATAGCTGATAGATGGTGCCGGCTGTGATCAGTATAATATAGCTGATAGATGGTGCGGGCTGTGATCAGTATAATATAGCTGATAGATGGTGCCGGCTGTGATCAGTATAATATAGCTGATAGATGGTGCGGGCTGTGATCAGTATAATATAGCTGATATATGGTGCCGGCTGTGATCAGTATAATATAGCTGATAGATGGTGCGGGCTGTGATCAGTATAATATAGCTGATAGATGGTGCGGGCTGTGATCAGTATAATATAGCTGATAGATGGTGCCGGCTGTGATCAGTATAATATAGCTGATAGATGGTGCGGGCTGTGATCAGTATAATATAGCTGATAGATGGTGCCGGCTGTGATCAGTATAATATAGCTGATAGATGGTGCGGGCTGTGATCAGTATAATATAGCTGATAGATGGTGCCGGCTGTGATCAGTATAATATAGCTGATAGATGGTGCGGGCTGTGATCAGTATAATATAGCTGATATATGGTGCGGGCTGTGATCAGTATAATATAGCTGATAGATGGTGCCGGCTGTGATCAGTATAATATAGCTGATAGATGGTGCGGGCTGTGATCATTATAATATAGCTGATAGATGGTGCGGGCTGTGATCAGTATAATATAGCTGATAGATGGTGCGGGCTGTGATCAGTATAATATAGCTGATAGATGGTGCGGGCTGTGATCAGTATAATATAGCTGATAGATGGTGCGGGCTGTGATCAGTATAATATAGCTGATAGATGGTGCCGGCTGTGATCAGTATAATATAGCTGATATATGGTGCGGGCTGTGATCAGTATACTATAGCTGATAGATGGTGCGGGCTGTGATCAGTATAATATAGCTGATAGATGGTGCCGGCTGTGATCATTATAATATAGCTGATAGATGGTGCGGGCTGTGATCAGTATAATATAGCTGATATATGGTGCCGGCTGTGATCAGTATACTATAGCTGATAGATGGTGCCGGCTGTGATCAGTATAATATAGCTGATAGATGGTGCGGGCTGTGATCAGTATAATATAGCTGATAGATGGTGCCGGCTGTGATCAGTATACTATAGCTGATAGATGGTGCCGGCTGTGATCAGTATAATATAGCTGATAGATGGTGCCGGCTGTGATCAGTATAATATAGCTGATAGATGGTGCCGGCTGTGATCAGTATAATATAGCTGATAGATGGTGCGGGCTGTGATCAGTATAATATAGCTGATAGATGGTGCCGGCTGTGATCAGTATAATATAGCTGATAGATGGTGCGGGCTGTGATCAGTATAATATAGCTGATAGATGGTGCCGGCTGTGATCAGTATAATATAGCTGATAGATGGTGCGGGCTGTGATCAGTATAATATAGCTGATAGATGGTGCCGGCTGTGATCAGTATAATATAGCTGATAGATGGTGCGGGCTGTGATCAGTATAATATAGCTGATAGATGGTGCCGGCTGTGATCAGTATAATATAGCTGATAGATGGTGCGGGCTGTGATCAGTATAATATAGCTGATAGATGGTGCCGGCTGTGATCAGTATAATATAGCTGATATATGGTGCGGGCTGTGATCAGTATACTATAGCTGATAGATGGTGCCGGCTGTGATCAGTATACTATAGCTGATATATGGTGCCGGCTGTGATCAGTATAATATAGCTGATAGATGGTGCGGGCTGTGATCAGTATAATATAGCTGATAGATGGTGCCGGCTGTGATCAGTATAATATAGCTGATAGATGGTGCGGGCTGTGATCAGTATAATATAGCTGATAGATGGTGCGGGCTGTGATCAGTATACTATAGCTGATAGATGGTGCGGGCTGTGATCAGTATAATATAGCTGATAGATGGTGCGGGCTGTGATCAGTATAATATAGCTGATAGATGGTGCGGGCTGTGATCAGTATACTATAGCTGATAGATGGTGCGGGCTGTGATCATTATAATATAGCTGATAGATGGTGCGGGCTGTGATCAGTATAATATAGCTGATAGATGGTGCGGGCTGTGATCAGTATAATATAGCTGATAGATGGTGCGGGCTGTGATCAGTATAATATAGCTGATAGATGGTGCCGGCTGTGATCAGTATAATATAGCTGATAGATGGTGCCGGCTGTAATCAGTATAATATAGCTGATAGATGGTGCGGGCTGTGATCAGTATAATATAGCTGATAGATGGTGCCGGCTGTGATCAGTATAATATAGCTGATAGATGGTGCCGGCTGTAATCAGTATAATATAGCTGATAGATGGTGCCGGCTGTGATCAGTATAATATAGCTGATAGATGGTGCGGGCTGTGATCAGTATACTATAGCTGATAGATGGTGCGGGCTGTGATCAGTATAATATAGCTGATAGATGGTGCGGGCTGTGATCAGTATAATATAGCTGATAGATGGTGCGGGCTGTGATCAGTATAATATAGCTGATAGATGGTGCGGGCTGTGATCATGGCAGTACACGTGCAAGCTGACTGGAATGTGTTCATCAAACTAATTTTTCAGATTTTCATAGATTCGCTTCACAACAAACCAACTTGGAAATATATTGTAAATTAGAAACAGGTAGGTATTTGTTCATGCCAGGGTTGATGTCTTGAGCAGAGGCGTAAAGACCACATGCTTGAAGGAGTCCGACATAACGCAACGCGGGATAGATGTATTACTAATACCAGCCAGAATGTCGATGCAATGCTCACTGGAACCATGGTTCGCGCTGCCACTTGCCACTTTGCCACTTTGATACTATCGTGATAGCATTTGGTAAATCATTACTAAATGCTAAAATAATTTGGGGCAAAGAATATTTTTATTTGGCAAATTTCGGTTCAGCGCGGACCCTGACTGGAACACTTGATGATACATGTGGAGAACCACATCAGAAAAGTCATGTGCTTACTGTCGTTCTCTCTTTCTGCCAGACACGTAACTAATTACCATATACATTATAACAACTCCTTATGTATTTATATGTTCGTTGTATTGTATTCAACATAATAGAGACATTTCGCAACCCTCACGTTTACGATTACGGATACGGATAGGGTACTACGTCACCAACATTTGTGTACTTTCTAATCGTTCTCGTATTTTACTATCCGTAATGACGGTTACGATTTCATGGTTTATAATAAGCTCAAATAACACCTGAAATTTATTTTCTGCAATATATTACTTTACTCCGTTCGAGACTGTATATGTATATCATGTAAACCATCCAGTTGTATTGAGCTACGACCTCGATATGCTGTTTAGATTGCCAATCACTGTGCTCGTCGTCGTGAATCACGAGCTTCCCGCGAAATAAGATCGCTATTCACAACGGATAGCCATCGCTGGCTGCGACAAAACTTTACAGTAAGAGGAGTGCACTATGAAACCAGTCGCCAAAAATACAGTATATAGTGTGCGATGCATGAGGAGTTTTGAGTGATTATTGTGTGCAAGATAGTACACAATATATAGTGAAATTCAACAGTTATTTAATTCAACAACCCATGTTGGTGTCCTAGCGTATGCAGTTATAGAATGCCTCATGAGAGCCTAAAGAATGGCATAACCCTATTAATAAATAGTGAAAGATTTTGTGTTCTCTTTCCCTTTCCCGAATTGAATAGTTCACTCAATTTGATAATATTCGGTTTTCGGTAGAAGTTGGGTTTTATATATCTCTCGAGTCTGTAATGCAGGGCATTTTAAAATTACATGGAATTCATAACCGATTATAAATTACATGGAATTCATAACCGAGTTATAAGTTACATAAAGTACTCTGTCTGAGTAATCTGAACCTACCCTGGATCCCGATTCAACTGGTAAGTAGTGATTTCTGCTCCTGAACCGTAACTAAAATAATATTTGGCACACCCACCGGCATCACCAGAGCTCAGCAGTCTCTATCAGGTTTGTTCTTTGCATTTAAAGGTACTCAATCCGATTAGATGTCCCCATATCATCAGATTCCAACAACAATTTTGTTGTTGAAATGCCGCTTCTGTTATCAGAATCGAGTAATTGCTCAAAATTAATGCTAACCACAGTCAACTATATTATAAAAATTGCCCAAAATCTGTTATTTATCAACATTTTGTTCAACGAAATTTTGCCGGTTTGTCATATATCTGACAAAAAAGCAACTTGATGCACATCGCTTCTACCGTGTCGACTTTGTTTCGATTTGGTAGTAGCAAATCAGAAGTGATGCACATCAGCGAGCTCATCAACATTATGTCGGATTTCCTAAACCCAAAGAGGTGAAGCCGAAATCGCCTTGAAATCAACTCGTGGACTTGAAGGGGCTTGAACGATGGCGTCGTGGTTGATGTGAGGTCCAAATTCAGGAACCCATCTTCCCCATCAGCATAACGTCTATCTGGTCATCCATGCTAACAACGAACTGAATTTACACCACATATGACCTCGCATTTATACCTGTATTGCCACAAGATATCACGATAATCCCGGGTCGTACGTTGTGACTGGTCGAATTATTGACAATTAGCAGGTCATGATTATCCAATTGTTTCAAATGAGACGATAAGTGAAGTATTAAGGACTGTATACCAAACACACGCTTTGAGTTGTAAAAGTGGTACGAAATAATGATGGTACGTGTTCGTCAAAACTTTTACGCGTAATCGTTTTGCGAAAGGACTTTTTGGCCATACGGATAGACTTACGACTACGAATAGCTATCCGGATTCGTAATCGTAAACGTGAGGATGCGAAAGGTCTCTAATAATATATTTGGTGGATTAATACACAATTTTAATTTCTTGTGTAGTCAACTATATATGAACTATATTCGCGAAGCTCGATGTACATGTCCATTATCTAGACGTTTGAACTGTTCTATTGATACTGACTGTTCACAACATTGATGTACATCGCTCATCTAGTTGGCGTGTTTGGTGTTAGTGAAAATGAAAGTGCGTTACACTCCCTGTGAATCAATAGTTCGTCTGCACCCAACACAATTTGCAATGCAACACCATCCCTGTCAGTCCTGACTGGCTATATTTTATAATTATAGATTACGTGCCTGACCACCACTATTGCCTTAATTACCTGTTTTGTGAATCAGTCCTTTCATAGACATTGATATATACTAATGCAGAAGGGTGATCGTCGTGCCTCCGTATTGGTCATCGGAGGAAATCACATTGCTACGAGAACCGTGTAGGTTTGATTATGGATGGTTGGTCCACCTGATATAGTTGTTTTATTCGTATTGCAGTAATCAAGCTTTTTTGTGAACCAATCGTCGCATCAGCGCTATAAGGTCGTATCTACATTTTGGCTTAAAATTAGTATTTGCTATCACTCGAATCGTGAGTAAAAATCCAATCCGATGGGCCAAACTGTTTTTGCATTGGATGGCAAATATTCCAACAAACCAGTGACACAAATGTCATATCTCCAGCGATCTTCACAATTATTCGTGCTATAAGGTCGTATGTCCAACAGCAGCCAATCGGATGATTCAATTCAGGTTGTCCACGTGACTTCTGTTTTGTGTTTGTAAATTCTCAAATGTGTGCTATATAGTCATATCACCATGTTAGTCATGTGATAATTTGGTGATTTAAATTTTGTGATTGTTCGACAAATTTCTGTATATTGATGCACATGAGTGAATAATCATAATGCAGAATTAGCACTTATTAGTTCACATACACCATATTTAGCTTAATCTGTATTTAGTAGCACAACTTCCTTATAGCACGAAAACCAATCGTTGTTGGCGTACGCAAAAGGTCGTATCTCATAACAAGTTATTGCTTTTTTTTAAATAAAACGAGGGAGTAAACATAAATAATATGTGGTTCAGTGGACAGCTAATGTCAGTTTTCATTGGGATAAATACAACAATACGTCATGCTTTGTCAACATTAGGAGAAATAAAATGTTGAAAATGTGGGTTACGACATTATAGCACTGATGCGACGCAATATCAAACCAAGTAGTTTTATATTTTACATGAGAGTAAATTTATATTACAATATCACATTCAAACGTTTCTGAACTTACCCCGCTCCGTATCTTATTCTATAACGCACGCTTTCTGCGACTGTAAGGAGACAAATACATGTTATTTACTCGGACGATCTTGACTTAATTATATCAAATAACAGACGATTGCAGTATTGTGTTGGCCTGGCGGCTTAATGTTTCAAGTTGAACTAAATAATAAAGGTATCATTGTTGTGAGGTTCCTGTGATCTAAGAATGTCTTCATATACACACAACACTAATACACACTCTATTGGCTAATACATAGCAACGCAAGACACACACGCGCTCAAATCCGACAATCACCCAGTCATGATTGACGGAAGATAACGTTCGCCATATCTATGATTATTTATTCATAACTCAATATAACATATATTTTGTACACAATTAATGTATGCAAACAATGAGTTATTGGGGATGGCATAACCTGTAAAGGCTGTCTTCTTGCTGTCCCCAAACCCGGATGATATAAAGCAATCGTATAATTATTTTAATTACTTAAATAAATATAGAATTTTTACATTTGTTTCGAAAAGAAGAAACATACTAATAATAATATTCGTCCACCACTCAGCTAATAACATATAATGTATAATGTATATGTGCAATGTTTTGAGGAGATGAGGTCATGGATCGTTCATGATTGAGGTTCAAAATGAGATGAAATGGAATGACATGGGGAATGGTAAATATTTTTAGGAAATCAATATTCAACTCTTACTAAATTGGTAAACTAAATTAAGAGGATTACTTACTGAGCACAGTCAGGACATCTATTGTATGTACAATTTTGGTTTCATTTGGTAAGTAGATATAATCGTTCGAAAAGAGTTATTTAAAAAAATTGGTCTTGTTGGGAAATCTTTTAATTGGTCCCATATATTTGGAAAATTATGGTCTGGTAAATCTTCTGAGAAAACACTCTTAGGTTTTCCGGACGTTAGCATTCCATTCTGATGAGTATTATTTTGTTAAATTGTGAACAAGTTTGGAAATGAAGTAGGTAGTTGATTGTGAAACCAATAGTGTATATGGGGATTTGCATGTAAGTTATGCACATCAGCAAATTTTAGGATTTCCATATTTTTGAACAGTTGGTCAGTGTGGCTTTTACATTTCTTATTATTAATTATGCGCATTGCATTTTTCTAATTTTTAAAAACATTGTGTTTTTTATTTGAATTCCCCCATATTTGAATTGCGTATATCAAATGGCTGTGAACTAATGAAAATACAAGGATGTCAGTGCTTCACGGGGTAAAAAATGCTTGAATTTGTTGAGAGAGTAATTTTCAGATATATTGTTGCTAACCTGAGTTATTTCTGTTTCGTTGATTCGAATTGATAAGGTGTTAACTCCATGATAATTGTTCATATAATGTAGCAGGAGATATTTACTTTTAGATGGATTTATTTGCAGATAGTTTGCAGAACACCTTTGGTTAAAGTTTTTCTAGTTCAGTGTTTTCAACAAACGTCACACTCGTATGGTCGATTGCCAGTGTGGAATCGTATGTCATGGAACCGGACTCTCTAAATTATTTCCGCCACAAATCACACACGATATCCGCTTTGGTTTATGGTTGACTGAGTTATGAAAATCGTCCAGCGCCCGTAAACATTGATTCAGTCCGTTTACTTCAAAAGCTGCAATTGTGGTATTACAAAAATGGAGACATAACAGTTTTTACAACAAAAGCTGGCACTTTACTACAAACTCTGGCGATATTATTACAAAAGACCTACTTCAAAAGTGGTCAGTTATTTCAAAAACAACATGTGAACAAAGTAATTTTCACGGAGTTCTGACAATAGTTCGAGAGGTGATGGCTGACTTTAGAATTAAGCGTTTTAACCGCACAGTTTGGCCAAATGAGATGTTCTTTGTCCATTTTTTTTCCAAAACATTGGCTTTTCCAAATCTGGTCATGGGCACCATGCACCATACACCCTCACTGGAAACACTGACCGACTTATGGACTCCAATAGTATGGAAACTGAAGCGTTGTACACCATATTGGCTGAGCCAAGGTGCATGCGCCATATCATATATGTTAACGAATGAATATACGCATTTCTTTGGCAAAAATGTATATATTACGTGTGCATACTCACCATCTAGTACACATATACTTATTCATAGAAATGCACATATAAATTGTACATATGTAGATAGAATGCAATATCAGTGGACGTATTGTGCATGATTATATGTGAAATAAAATGTACATATTGTCCATAGAGAGACACATTGGAACGTGACATGTTGCTAAGGCATGTTGTGTGTGCATGTATGCTGGACTGCACCAACTATTTGACTTGTTTACACAGGTAATGTGTGCTCGGTGACTATATTAACGTGTATAATAATTGGTGATATGTAAGGTATGTTCGGTCGCTGTGATTTGTGTATTCATGCTGCATTTTGTGTACATTCCTGAATTGAGGATATAGTAAACTTACTTATACAGTAAAACGTCTCCAAACCGGGCCTTCGATAAACCGAATCCCTCTCTTCGCCGAACTTACTGTCAGGTCTCGAATTTACCCAAGTGCACAAATCATTGAATTATGAGAGTACATTTATGTTTATAATCGATCTATGACATTCGCCATTGAAGAGCGTCATAAAAAGTATTTTGTATAAAACATAGAACCGGGAGATCGTTGACAAGCAACACAATTAAAAAGCGCAAAAATATTATCATAACGTCGGTCATTATGTTTATATAATTATATCTACACATGTTCATCGTTTGGGCATTTTTGCAGCTGGCATTTTATACCCTAATATAACTATTTGTATTTTGTGTTGTTTATCAAAGCGACATCAATGTTCCTTGTAATGACGCTTCACTGTTTCGAGATGTCAGGATTGTCTTTAAATCGAACACATCGTTAAACCGAACACAACTCTCAATCCGAAGTATTTTTGGTTTTCACATTTGTATTGTATATTTAGCAAACGCGACACTTTTCGGACAAGTAGTTAAGCTATCTAAATATGAAGGAGGTCATCTCAATGTGCCAATCCAATCGATATATGGCCATATCGACAAGAAATCAGATTGTGTGCACACTCATAGAATCACGCACATTTGAAGCAATGCACACCCAAACTGAGTCCGTGCCTCCATCAATATGTATATATGTTTTGCAATCCATGGGCGTGACCTAATTATGTTTGTGTGCAATCCAGGGAGGACCGGTCCAACTTAGTTATACGTTTTTTGTTCCAGCGAGGTTCGGGGTAACTTTGTTCTGTTTGCAGTCCAGCGTGGTGCGGGGTAACATAATTATATAGTTTGCATTATATGGATGTTCGGCGGGACTTGGTTACATTGTGCTGCATTTCAGGGATTTACAGCTTGACTTAGTTATATTGTTATGCATTGCAGGGAGTGTAAGCGTTACTTAGTTATATTGTTATGCATTGTAGGGAGGTTGGCGATGCGTCAATGTCGTTACGGTGGTCGCGATTCGCGGCGGCCGAGCGCCGTGGGAGGAAGGGATATAATCGACCTGCAGGCTGTGGATGACGGAGTGGGAATCATCGAGTTTTCCGCCGACATGGCGACGGATGGACTCACTGAGGAGGACTTTAAAGAAGACCTCGGCGGTAAACAGAGAGCGTCCGGTACGCATGCGCAGTATTATTCCGATTATCAATTGTTTTTCTTTTCTCTCCCTCTTTTGTTACTGACAGTGTAAATATTGTGTGAAACGATAGAGCCCCCAATTGCATTTAGCTACAACTTTATGAATGCAACTGTTATGTTACTTCCTATCCACACCAATCAATGTGTACTGATCGGTTTAATGTTCAGTTTTCTCGTTGTTGAACTCATGGCGTCTGTTTAATTGGATCAGTGACCGCCGAACTATCTAATCATAGCTATACGCCACTACTGAAATCCACTCCATGCACTTATTTACCAATGCATCCATAATTTCATCCCATATATATGTCCTGTACTTCATTATTGTAATAGCCTACATGCCTTAGTTACACTCTATTTGTTTGGTTATCGCCACCATGTATTATTATGGTGGTTTAAGTTGCGCAGATGAGAGCATTCGGATGTGTTAGCTGTTGTCTTCAACTCTCTGTAAATTTGACGTACGTACTTTATATTCTGAAGCATCATTGACGAGTTGTTATCCCATAGGAAATGTTCAGATGATTAGTTTAACAAATAACCATAGCAACATAATGTCATTCTTATATATTAACCCTTTACCCAACAGAAGGGCCCTGTGCCAATGCATTCTCTTATATATGCGAGTCGACCATAGGTCGCCTCGCATATATAAGAGAATGCATTGGCTTAACACATTAAAAATTATAAAATTGTTTAAGAATGTAAGAAAAAATGGTAAAAAGTGTTAAAAAAAGATTTTTTTTAGGCCAATGCATTCTCTTATATATGCGAGGCGACCTATGGTCGACTCGCATATATAAGAGAATGCATTGGCACAGGGCATAACTGTAACTATCACAATGTGGTCAAGGAGCCGGTTCCAATGATATCCATATTTGTATGGTTCTATTGAGACAGACCGAAGATATTTCAGTTATGTGTCAATATCCGAATTCAGGCTCAGACTGTACGCTTCCCATAAAATGGCTTCCTTGTTATGATGTCCCTGCAACCGAGGTGGGTTAGATCATGGGTATGATCATGGCAGTGTTGGCTCGACGCGGTTGGCGCGTGCTGGATCCCGGGGTCGATTTTCAAGCTTTATTTGACTGACTTGAGGAACGTCTCAATGTGCCATTTTGATCGATACATGGCCATTTCGATAATAATTTATCATTTGTCCACTCTCCCTGAATACCCACACTCATATATAAAATATATCACCACCCTTCTGAAGATTATATATATGATACATTATGCGAAGCACAAGTCCATGTGTCCCATTGGACGCTGAGGTATTTTGTGAATTAATATATATGATCTATTGATAAACAAATGTATGTTCCTTCACACATGGGTGTTCGAAAGGTTGACCAATATAGTGTGGTGGTGTAACAACTATTCGTTCACTGGGATTACGGATGTATACTTCATTACGCTAAAGTGTGTATTAGCTGCTACAAAGACGCATATACTGCATAGCAAACTATATATGTATCAGTTTGACTAATGCGCAAAGCATGGTGGTTTATTGTACGGTATTAGCATACCCATATCAACTCTGGTGCACTATGTAACGGACTATACGTACGTTCATGTTTGGATTGTGTTCTTATTATTTCCCCGCAAACTAAATTTGGAAAATGCTCCGTCTGTCAGTGCATCCGTCTGCAACAACTTTGGAGCTCTTTGTCTCTGTATAATCATAGGTCAAAATTGAATGATCTTTGATGTACTTATGAATCATCATTTCGTGGGTTGAGAGCAACAACCCGCCATTTGCAATTGTTTTATAAAATCAATTTTTTGCGTTTTTTGGCATTATTTTGTTGATATCTAGGATATGTGAAAAAATTAACATGAAATTCCGTCCACAAGGGGTCAAACTGTGATGCACCAACCAGCCAAGTGAAAATATCACAAAAAGCGGCAGCATAAAACTGCCATCTGCCTAGCTCTGTTACATGGCGGGTTCTTGTTGCCGTAAATCAATTAACTCCCAGTCATTCTGATATCAGATAGTTGTGAAAGTGATTTGTATCACGTTATCCTAATGATGTGATAAGATGTTGCAATAAACCCCACAGTTGGATACTGCTATAATAAAGTAGATTTCAAATTGAAAGTTTATGGTTCCCACTTTATAACTTGTTAGCTTAATCAAGGAGTGTATCAGATTAATAAAAGATAAAATCAAATTCCATATTTTATGTTGGCTGTTGGCATTGTGTTCATTTAGTTGGTTCTGTTCCACAAAGTAACACTATTTGGTAGTGTCTCTGTTGTGGGTTGGAAACTCGAAGTTTAGCCGATAAGTTACTGTATATGTTCTGGCGACGAAACTTACTTAGCTAGTTTGATCATGGTAGTTTGTCTTGTAGGTCCAGTTTCATCGTTCATCAGCGCCGTCTCCGGTAAATCGAGGAGGTCTGTGAAGAAATCCAGTACTCGTCACTCACGCAAGGAACACGGTGCGGATCATACAGCGCGGCACCTGTCGCCTATCGAGTCCAGCGGGACCTCATACACGCCTCATTCGTCATCGAGCACTGCACATGCGTGGAGAGTTTCAAACATTGATTTGGAAATACAACATCACCCAGATAAAGGGAATATACACTGCCTAGCGGATATCGACTCCAGACTGAACGCTCTTACTGTGTAAGTATACACAGCATGTTATATTCAATCAAGAATTCTGGTCGCTCCCCTGTCCTGAAAGGGGGGGGGGCTCGGTGGCTAAATCGGTTAGGCGTACAACTCCAAGCCGTTTCGCCTTCCAGCGCTGGCGATAAGGGTTCAAATCCACATGTTTCCATCGTGGAATTTGTAACTCGAAATCGTTATCTGGGAAAGTTGCCAGTTACTTGCCGATGGCCGGTGGTTTGCCGCATATGGTCGACGAGTTTATCAGCCATTGCAATCACTGTTAGATTAGCCGTAAGTGTGCGGATTTCCTCCACCATTAAAACTGGCAATGTCGTGATATGGCGTTAGTGGCTAAAGCGACATAAAAACCGGAATCAATCAATCAATCTGACCTGAAAGTTAGTTTTATTTTCAGTGAAATTTGAAGTTCAAGTAGATATATTTATTATATGCTCTCCTATAAAATATGGGAACACACGTAGCTCGTCGCATGTATTAAACTGCTCACCATTCCGTAAACATGATATGATTGTGAATTGTTTAGTTTAAACACATTTTATTGTATCATTAATGCACAATTGGGATTTGGGCACAAGTTATACAACTGATATAGCTCCTCTCTATATCCAACTACAACACGTTAGTATAACAAGATGGTACAATGTGTTTAAATTGTTTTTTAACCAGATCCAGGTTCGAGATGTGAGTTCATTTGGTTGTATTAATTATTGTTGTGAATTGTTTGACATAATTGGATCTGGGACATCGCGACGAACGTTCGATACAAAATAATAACTATTGTCTAGCTTGTCGTTGACTATGCCACGATATGTACATTGTATATAATATATCTTCTGGAAGGAGATACGCCATATACCAATGGATTTGTTGGTGAGTTTGGTGTGTTCTCATGCTGACGTGCGTTGGATTGACGAGCAAGCCTTGAAATAGGGTGTCTGTCATTTGCACCTCAGCAGAATGAGGTTCCCATAGAGTAAATTTGGTGATGCTAGCCCGCTATGCGGGGTAGTATCACTAAATTCACCATCTGGGGACCTCATTCTGCAAATGACAGACACCCTATTTCAAGGCTTGTTGACGAGCTTCGGTGTGTTCTCCTTTTAATTTTCCTTCGATGAGCGAGCTTTTTGTGTTATCATGTTGATGTGATATTTTATTTCTATTTCAGGCGAATGCATAATTTTGAAAGTGAACTGTGCAGCACTGTGGATTCTATTCTGGAGATTCTCGGTTACAAGCCACGGATACCTTATGAGGGAAGCGTGTCTAGTTCGTCCGCGGCTACCGTCAAAGCCGCTCACCCTGAAACGACGGGGGTCAGAAGGAAAGGACCTCGATTAGTTAAATCACCCAGTGACCTCGACCGCGCGCTCAACTTATGACCCCGCGAATCCCTTATCATAAATCACCCATCTTTCCGTCGTTTGAAATTCACACTCTCATTACTAAATGTAACATCCCATCCCGTTATAGAAGCATGGTTCGGAGTGGCATGTTGTTCATTGGCGAGTGTTTTGATTACAAACGTTCCGAGGATAATTTCAATTTTCTATTTCTTTATTATCTCGGGATGTAGACATATGTATTTCAGACATAATAGACACATTTAGCATAATGAACGACGACTTGTAATATAATAACAACGAATAGAAATGACGACTACGAGTCCGTTTGTGAGACAGTCGTGCTTGTCACTTGCAGTGATAACGGGTCTTCGTGTCGTGATTATTTTGTACTTTATTATGCTGCTATCAGTTCATAGCTTTGCGCTTTGTTTTCGCAAGATTCTCGTGTTTCACGATGAATGATTAGATTGCCATTAATAGATACCAAGTAAGGATACATACCAATCACAATTCATCTCCCTCACGGAGGAGCTGAGAAACGATCGCGAACTTATTACTTTATGGTGTATTTGTGAGTTTTGTTGAAAATCCAAAACCGTAATCGTAACAATGGATAGGGAAATACGACAACGAATAGAAAGTTCACAAATTCTAGTGACGTAGTTTCCTATTCGTAATAAGTATCTGTCGTTCATTGTGCGAGAGGTGTCTAGTGTCAATAAATTAAAGTTTTAAATAATAGAGATAAATACAATAAGAAAACACACAACTAAAGATAACAAATTAAAGTGATAACACGGAGATATAATTAGGTATTATACACTTAGTTGGAAAAGCTGCACTGGGACAATGTTCACGTACACGATGGCATGTATGTATATTAAATGGTTACTTTGGTAACTATATCCAACGCACATCTGGCTAATGTTCACGTACATGATGGCATGTATGTATATTAAATGGTTACTATGGTGACTATATTCAACGCGTATCTGGCTAATTTCAACATGTCTGTGTTATTGCTGTCATCAGAAAGAATTTAAATTGTTCATAAGTCGGATTATTTTTGGAAATTTGTTTTCTAATAGGTTCTTCGGAAATACATACACATAGGCATGCTCTTTGTTTAGCCAATTGCAGAACATGATCATATAATATAATTATGCAAATACGTCCTAGTAGATTACTTACGTGTTGATATTTACGTTGGAGTTAAACTTGATGATATTTATTAAAACCGCAACACAAACTTAGACATAAACTGCTTCTCGGAAAAAAAACACGGTATAGCCCTTACTAACTTATGTTTGAATGTCTGAAGAGCAACGTTGCCACGGGCCACGCTTAAACCTACCCATTGTCATATTTCATAGTTTCCTCACCAAACATTCCGTTATTACTTCTTGCACATCCTAGTATAACTATTACAATGCTATTCAACTACTCTATTAAAACAAATGTCGATATCAATCCACCAGTGTATTTACTTATGCTGAATTTTAGAGCTCGCACATACCGAGGTGTTCAAACGGTCTATCGCTGCATATAACAAGTTGTATATAGTTACCTGGGTATAGAATAATAAATATGAACTGAGGACCCCTGTTTTGGAAAAAGCTTCTATCAATTAATATTGATGCATATCTAAGTGTCTGGTATAATATAAATACAATCAATTGGCGACATTTCATCGCTTGCGTTCGTTCACAGTATACCATGCGGGATAACTCTATCTAATACTGAACATCTTGTTGACTGAGATGTCTGTTCAACACGTTGAGTTATAACTTGTTGAGTGATTGTATTCAGCGGTTGAGTAACGATTACTCAACGATGACAAATCAGAATATTTGTTTCGGATTTAATCACCACATTGATTACAAGTTTTCGGAATATCAACTCAACTTAAAACACTGTGCATCCAGTGTTCATTTCGCATATATGGCTGATTTTGGTGCAGAAAAAAAATACGACGCATTTGTAACCAGTTACTGGGTTACAAATACGTCGCGCATTCTTTTCCAAGTCGTTTTTTTTCCAAGTCGACTCAACGTTTGCTCGTACGTTAGCTGCGACCAGTAACCCGGTTACAAATGCGCCCTATTTTTAGGAAATACAAAGTTACATTTGGAAGTCGTTTCAAAAATGCGACGTGTTTTCGCGGTTACGGTTGCAAATGATTGGCAGAGAATAACTCCGACTAGAAAAATGAAAATATTTCACCTATCCTTGTTAAAAACGGGTTACCAAGTTACATTTGCAAGTCGTTTCAAAAATGCGACGTGTTTTAAGAATGAAATTTGGCTGTGCACTGGTATGCGCCGTCTTCTATTCCCGACACAAATACAGGAAACATGAATATGTTATAGTCATATACCACTATAATAGTGGAATACCACTATAATAGTGGAATTCAGGATGTGCCTGACCTGGTGTAAGCATACATCGCAATGGTCTATAATTCATCTTGACAATTCAGCGGACGGCAGATAATAACAGTGACGAAGGAGTTACATTTATTGGAGGGACCTGTGTTTATGTCAGGTTATGTCAATCGTTTGTTCATAACAACTCTTTATCCAATTACATATTAATTCATTTGTCTAAACATTATCATGATTTTTTCGAGTGGATACATCCACTTTCATCCTATATCAAATATAAAACAAATTTGAGACATATTTTCGCTCATCTCTATCTTGTAATCATTTGTGTGGTATTTTATTTAGAGTTATGTCGCTTGTACTGATTACACGAAACAGTAATTTTCACACTCAGATATTACAGTTGGATACGCCTATAATAGTTGCATACAGGGTGTGCTAGACCTGCTTATAAATTGTGAAGACACATTCCACTCATTGTTAATTATGAATTACAGATCATTTATTATTGATTATTGATACTACATTATTGATTATTGCTTATTGATACTACATTATTGATTATTTATACACTACGTGCAGTATTGCTTAGAGTTTGTTATGTTTCCACTTCGCTATACAGTGTTCTTGTTTTCGTTTTTATATGTAGTTTATGTTCATGTTTAGAATTTATTGAACTATTATGTGGTTTACTCTCGACCTTTAGATGGTGGAGAGCGTTTTCCGATTTTGTCTTAAAATGGCCGATCCGCTGCCGGTGTCACAGTGACCACAATAGCGATGGCATGATAGCATTATGTCTGCTCAGAGTGGTCGATCCACTACCGATGTCATACCCACTACCACACTACACTCTGGTGGCATGATAGCATTATGTCTGCTCAGAGCGGCTGATCCACTACCGATGTCATACCCACTACACTCTGGACTACGGTCGATCCACTACCGATGTCATACCCACTACACTCTGGACTACGGTGTTTTAATTCGATGGCATGATATCATTATGTCTGCTCAGAGTGGTCGATCCACTACCGATGGCATACCCACTACACTCTGGATTACGGTGTGTTAATCCGATGTCATACCCACTACACTCTGGACTACGGTCGATCCACTACCGATGTCATGCCCACTACACTCTGGATTACGGTGTTTTAATCCGATGTCTGATGATACCCCGCCCGTTTGGTGTCAGTCTAGACAGGTTGACCTACATTCTCCGCAGTACATGGAGTTTGACCTACATTCTCTGCAGTACTACCGTTGGAGTTTGACCTATATTCTCCGCCCACGCGTCGGTCTATTTGTATACCGGTTGGACATGTCCGGACATGACCCGCTGGTTATATCCAGATTTCTCCATATGAATGGTATATTATCTACATGTATATCACGTGATGATCTCGGTGTAGTAGCTTCAGTCTTGAATATTAAAGGGATACTAGTCTCTCACGGGGGATGATTATTAAAGTGACACTCACTATGGATGAATGTTAAAGTAACACATGGCGCACACTGTGGGATAATGTTAAAGTGACACTCGCATTGAAAACTTCCAAAAAGTTCAAAAAGGTCAAAAAGTTCAAAAAGTTCAAAAAGGTCAAAAAGTTCAAAAAGTTCAAAAATTTCAAAAAGTTCAAAAATTTCAAAAAATTTCAAAAAAGTTTAAAAACTTCAAAATACTCAAAAATTTCAAAAAACTTAAAAAAACTTTTCAAAAAGAAACAAAAATGAAAAACTTAAAAAAAAATTCATAAATTAAAAAAATATGAAAAACTTAAAAAACTTCAACTTTTTCTAAAATTCAAAAATAATTTAAAATTAAATTAAAATTAACGGTCTTTTAATATATCTAACCCACTGCCACTTCTGAGGGTTCCACACTACACCTGAGGGGATATTGAGTGGTCTACACACGTCTCCTAAACCCTAGAATAAGATCCAGCCCATAAGAAACTCTGCCTCCTGCAATGCCTGTCATTCGAATCTGACGCAATCCCTACTTCTGGCGCAATGCCTGAGTCATTCGAATCTGGCGCAATCCCTACTTCCGGCGAAACGCCTGAGTCATTGGAATCTGACGCAATCCCTCGTGAAACCTACCGGCTGACTCCACACCCATCGGCTAAGCGTTGTATCACATGCTTATTATTTGATCATATCGTGGAAATTCAATGTTTTGTCATCACTCATGAGATATAACCCATATCCACTGAAAAAGGGTGGATATCCTCTATTTATTCATAATTTTTCTTTGTTATCTTTTTTTTTATCCCTCTTTTTTATCTACCACTTCCTGTTTTTATTCGCTCTTCTTTTTCTTACAACTTCTAATCCCTCATAATCTTCGAATATCCACTTTCATCTCCAAGTTTTTGAAAAAATTCCTTGTTTAGTAGCACCACCAGATGGGCTCTATAGAATTTGAACGAAGCATCCATCTTGGATATTACTCTTTCTATGACTAAATCCGTTAGCACGCGCTACATATGTCATATAGGTAGCACGCTCTACAGATGTCATATAGGCCTCTTCACATCTTGTTTTCCATAATTTATTCATTCCTAATCGCTCCATTGACTGTAACAAATTAAATTACCCCTCCCCCTGTATTGAGAATACATCCTTGATTATTAATATTTCCTCCTTTCATGGTGTGCATGTTCCTTGGGACATCTTTGCTAATGTGAAGCCACACCTATTATATATATATATACAACTTTAAAAGCCCGCGAAAATATTACTCATATTATAGACTTCCCTTTGAAGACCTTTGTCTGTGACAATGATCCGTAATATTGTTTCTAAGTGACACTGGCCAGTGAAACTGATACTACGGGTATGAACTAGCCAACTTCACATCGTAACAATAATAAAAGGGACACTTCATCTATATCAGTCTCAAAACGTGTTGGTACACATCTGTGTGGAAACTAAAACCAATCACTCTTCGTCCGTCATCCGTACATCATTATAATATAATTTTCTCAGAAACCACGGGATCCCTTTGGCTGAAATTTGGTCTCAACATGGGATCAGAAATTATCCATGGAAGACAACAGTGTCTGTGTGGGGAGAAGCTTCGTAGTGTTTCGCTGTCACCATGGTGTTTGTTTGGGTATAGGCATGGGTGGTGAGTGTGGTGCTCATATGGTCTGAACTAGCCTTTACTGACTGAGGTCATTTAGTGCACATGTCATCACTTCACTGATAACCATTATATGGTCAAATCCCTACACTATCAAACGCAATGTTTCAATAATGGGTTTTCTTAAAATTTTGACTAAATATTGGTTATATTATACGCATCAGCGATCCTTCTTAATAACGCTCTGTATATTTTCAAGCGCATTGCACTAAATGGGTTTGGAATAGCCACACATGAAAGGAGAAACTGAGGTCCTAGGTAGGTCGACTGCATATAGCAGTATATATGGGGTACAGACATGGACAGCAATGGGTTCCTCGTGGCTTCTGGTCTACACATGACATATTAAAGTTAACCACACCCATCGGCGCGCCTTTAATGGGCTATGAAGCGCCATACAGGCTCGAATCATGGCCTTCGCCATGTGTTTCTATTTGAACCCACATTAGTAACTAAATAAAATCTTTCTCTCCAGGTTGTTTCACGCCATAACCTTGATTTGGAAAGCTTGAAGGGCTAATTAAGCTTCAATTTAAATCCCAACATTATTTGAAGAACGTATCTGGTTAAACATGTCCACCATAGTAAGCTCATTTAATTCAAAGAGCTTCACACATAGTCCCACTAGTAATGATGTGTCGTTATTTACTGCAGAAATGGTCATATATATAAAATACAATACAACACATTTTGGTCACATACCTTAAAGGTGCACGTCACTTTCGCAAGATATCTAACTGACCATGTATAGAGTGGAATGACATTTCGTGTATCAAATGTATAATCAGTTCCAGTATTTCGTCCATAAGGCAGTATTGGTTGTAACATCATTGTGTATGACGGTTCATTCATATGATACCTTAGCGGTTGCACACGATACTGTCTGTTGTATTTTATGTCTTATATCATGTATATTAATTGCTCCATGGATGGTAGGAGTATGGCATTGGTGTCTGGTTCTTCGATGTATTCTAGTCATAGTTCATTCATATTATTACTCTAAAATCTCCATTAAATGGAGAAACTAAAGAGCCCATATTATGTAGACTAGTGTATAAATACTTACTTCATGCATTATTTTCATCAATTATATGTATTATAACTCCCATCAAGATAGGCTGTTATACAGAGGAAACAAAGCATGTACCAAGTGACAGTCTGTACCAAGTGACAGTCTCATGTCACGAAAGGCCTACTATGTGGACACATGTTCTTATCAAAACGCTCTATTATGTAGGGGGTTATCAACCATCGGTCTGGAAAAGGCATACGAGCGGAACGCGTGTATACACATTTATTCGATGTACTCTTTAATCTTCGATTTCTCTTTATTGTCGTTAATTTATAGCATTATTAGTAGGAATCTAAACTCGCCGTTATATTGAGAAAATAATGCGTCAATACCAGTCAATACTGCTTTATTGGCGGTAAATGAAATTATTGAATCATGTATCGCAGCTAAACAAGCGAGACAACTGATCACAACACAAAAATTAGTAATATTGCTGAAGCCTTGAGTGGTTTGTAATACACAGTGTAAATTTTCATTATTGCTACCATTTAAGGAAACATGCCCCCGATAGGGCTACTATGCGAACACATGTCTATATTAATTTCACATATTCCTTACCGTTTATTCATATATACTCCAAGCTCTCTGTTAATACAGAGGCATCAAAACATTGGTCTGGAAAAGACCTACTATGTGGATGCGTGTATACATATTTACTTGATGTATTCTTTAATCGTTCATTTCTCTTTATTATCGTTCATTTATAGCATTATTAGAAGAAATTTAGTCTAAAATCTCCATTACATGGAGACAATAAAGAGCCCATATGGTGTAGACTAATGCATAAATACTTCATGTATTCTTTTCACCAATTATATGTATTGTACATCCTATACATTTAGTCTGTTATACAGAGGAAACAAAGCATGTACTACGTGGCAGTTTCATATGACGATAAGACCTACTATGTGAACACATGTGCATATTAATTTCACATATTCTTCTCAAAACGCTCTATTTTATTCGGGGGTATCAAACATTGGTCTGGAAAAGGCCTGCTATGTGGACGCGTGTATACAAATTGACTTCATATATGCATTCATAGTTCATTTCTCTTAATTGTCGTTCATTTAATAGCATTATTAGTAGAAATATAGTCTAAAACCGTCGGTATATGGATAATATATAGCGTCAATACTGTTTTATTGTTGGTAACTCAAATTATTGCATCATGTATCGCAACTAAACAAGCGAGACAACTCATAAATTCTTAATAGTTCTGATGTCTATGGCAGTTCACAGAGTGTATATTTTCATTGTTGTTACCATTTTAGTGCATAAATTACTGATTTCTGTGTAAGAACGCTGGTCTCCATTGTTGTTATGATTGTGCCTATAACTGTCCATATTCTTAAAGCAAGTACGGTACCTCTATGTGATATGATGTATAAAAATTTCCATTTTCACAGGTAAATCACGTATAAACGCTCTTTAATGTATAGTTAAACTGAGTTTTCACATGCAGGGCTATGTCTTTGTGGACTATATACGTGGTATACTTCAGTATATACACGAAGTGAATGTGTTCTAAGTATGCGTATCTGATTTATGTATACGTCCGTGTTTCTTAAAGCAAATCCAATACAAATTAGTGCGTTATATTATGATGTACATTAAGTGCCCTTTTCACTGTTAAATCAAGTAAAAAAGCCCTCTACTATAGTTAACTATTCAGTTCCACATACGCTATAAGCTCTATGGTGGTCCGGTGTGTCTTATCAATATGCCATTATATTCACGAATGTAATGTGTTCAAATATGTGGGTTATGATGTATACTTTAATGTTAAAGTATATAAGCACTCTTTAAGATATGCATATGCAGAATGTTGCCTCTTTACACCGACAGAAAAAAAAGGAATATATAATTTTGAGTACTACTCTTCATAAAACGTTAGAAAACCATAATCTAACAACGAATATCGATGAACAATGTAATTACTTGATAAGCATTGTAAATATTTCGTCTGTTTTAAATAAAATGGAAATATTTCGTCTATTTGAAATACAGTTGGAAGCAACAATCAAGTATTTAAATGAAATTTGGACCAAACTCTTATAATTTGAGAAAACGTATATAATTTCTATCGAAGTCTTATAATAAAGGAAGGCTTTGTGCGAATCCATTCGGTCTAATGTGTGAATGTGTTCATCATCGCAAATATAATGATGCAGAAATGAATATTTCCTAGAAAAATGTTAACATAGCTTGTATTTAACCGAAATAATATAGCATTTGAGTTAAAATGTTTCATATTAGGACCATAACGAACCAATGCATAAAAATACAATATTTTGTTTTTCATTCTCGATCAAAATAATGCAGGGTTGTCAATTATCAACAAAAAACAAATACTTTGAAACAAAAACGATGACATAAGAACGAATATCCAAGAGCTAGTGTGAAAATAACCCTCACATTTATAAAAAAAAAACAATAAAAAATTCAGTTTTCGAGTAAGTCCTTCAAAATTATTGAATGTTTTCGTCTATGTTGGATCAAATTTGACACAAAAATCAATTAGCTCACTAACAGTTCGCGCAATATCTCATATTTTGAGAAAACGTTTGCAATTTTAGACAACAATATTGCTAGTGAAGGTGAATATTTCATCCTGGAACTCATGAAATATGATAAAAATAGATGTAAAGACACTTCACGAGACCTCATATCTTTGAGTTATGAACATAAAGTCATCTCATAGTGCCAATGTACCCCATAATTTGGTCAGGAGAAATATGTATTTCATATTTGACCCTTCATCTATGGTAAAAAATGAATTAAGGGACATGGGAGTGGTGTCCTAGACATTAACCTAGAGCATAAATTGACTCAATTTTGCAATTTTAGGCAACATTCTTGCCAGGGAAAGTGTATATTTCATGTTGGAACTCATCAAATGCGATAAACATGCATCAAAAGGCACTTACTGAGCTCTGATGACTTTGAGTTATGACAACAACGGCATCTCATACTAGATTGTAAGCCATAATTTGGTCAGGAAAAGTGTAAATTTCATATTTTATCCTACATGTGTTTTAACAATCAATGTAATTACACCCCATCGGTCGCCTAGACACAGCGTAAATGTTCTCAAGTTTTCAACTGTAGGCCACAATGTCGGCAGTGAAGGTAAACATTTCACGTTGGAACCCATGAAATGTGATAAAATGGATAAAAAGACACTTCATGAGTACTTATGACTGAGTTATGAACATAAAGGGACATCATAGTGTATTGTAGGTCATAATTTGGTCAGGAAAATTGTAAATTTCATGTCTTAAGCTCCATGTGTTTTAAAAATATATTTAATTACAGCCATTGGGTCCATAGAGATCAATCCACAGTCCATATGTAGTCCATATGCAATTTTAGGGAACAGTATTGCTAGCGAAGGTGAACATTCCATGCTGGAACTCATGAAATATGATAAAAATAGATGAAAAGACACTTTCTGAGGCCTTGGTCAGGAGAAATGTGTATTGTATTTTGACCCTTGATGCGTGGTAGCAATCAATGAAATTACACCCCATGGTATCCTCAGATATGAAGCAACATCATAAATGCACTCAGTTTTGGCAATTTAGAAAACATTGTTGATAGGGAAGTTGTACATGTCATGTTGGAACTGGTGAAATGTGATAATAATTGATCAAAAGACACTCGATGAGCCCTGATGGGTTTCAATTATGGTCATAAAGGCATCTGATAGTGTCATTATACAACGGGGAAATTTGTGAAGCGCTAACAAAGCGTATCTACACGGTGTTATACGATCCAAAATGATCCTGATATAAGAAATGCAATCTAGATCATACTCAGTATCTTCGTATCGACTGAATATATCGTTATTCGATGGTGTTCCCGACATACCTCCGTCTTTACTTTTCTTATGCCTTTGTAGATTGTAGTTCGTCGATAATATATTTCTGCACAAATGGCACCCGTGTATTGTCTCGAATCATGGGAAGAACTATCGTCCTTATACCAGCGAAAAGATGAGCGAATATGGTGTGGTATTATAAACTCGCCGCCTTCGTACCTCTATTTATCGTTTAGAGTTATTGTTCTTAGATAAAAAATTGGCGCGGCGGCAGTGGGGATGAGGGGGCCGCACGCGCGCCAATTTTGTATCTAAGAACAATAACTCTAAACGATAAATAGAGGTACGAAGGCGGCGAGTTTATAATACCACACCATATTCGCTCATCTTTTCGCTGGTATAAGGACGATAGTTCTTCCCATGATTCGAGACAATACACGGGTGCCATTTGTGCAGAAATATATTATCGACGAACTACAATCTACAAAGGCATAAGAAAAGTAAAGACGGAGGTATGTCGGGAACACCATCGAATAACGATATATTCAGTCGATACGAAGATACTGAGTATGATCTAGATTGCATTTCTTATATCAGGATCATTTTGGATCGTATAACACCGTGTAGATACGCTTTGTTAGCGCTTCACAAATTTCCCCGTTGTATAATGACACTATCAGATGCCTTTATGACCATAATTGAAACCCATCAGGGCTCATCGAGTGTCTTTTGATCAATTATTATCACATTTCACCAGTTCCAACATGACATGTACAACTTCCCTATCAACAATGTTTTCTAAATTGCCAAAACTGAGTGCATTTATGATGTTGCTTCATATCTGAGGATACCATGGGGTGTAATTTCATTGATTGCTACCACGCATCAAGGGTCAAAATACAATACACATTTCTCCTGACCAAGGCCTCAGAAAGTGTCTTTTCATCTATTTTTATCATATTTCATGAGTTCCAGCATGGAATGTTCACCTTCGCTAGCAATACTGTTCCCTAAAATTGCATATGGACTACATATGGACTGTGGATTGATCTCTATGGACCCAATGGCTGTAATTAAATATATTTTTAAAACACATGGAGCTTAAGACATGAAATTTACAATTTTCCTGACCAAATTATGACCTACAATACACTATGATGTCCCTTTATGTTCATAACTCAGTCATAAGTACTCATGAAGTGTCTTTTTATCCATTTTATCACATTTCATGGGTTCCAACGTGAAATGTTTACCTTCACTGCCGACATTGTGGCCTACAGTTGAAAACTTGAGAACATTTACGCTGTGTCTAGGCGACCGATGGGGTGTAATTACATTGATTGTTAAAACACATGTAGGATAAAATATGAAATTTACACTTTTCCTGACCAAATTATGGCTTACAATCTAGTATGAGATGCCGTTGTTGTCATAACTCAAAGTCATCAGAGCTCAGTAAGTGCCTTTTGATGCATGTTTATCGCATTTGATGAGTTCCAACATGAAATATACACTTTCCCTGGCAAGAATGTTGCCTAAAATTGCAAAATTGAGTCAATTTATGCTCTAGGTTAATGTCTAGGACACCACTCCCATGTCCCTTAATTCATTTTTTACCATAGATGAAGGGTCAAATATGAAATACATATTTCTCCTGACCAAATTATGGGGTACATTGGCACTATGAGATGACTTTATGTTCATAACTCAAAGATATGAGGTCTCGTGAAGTGTCTTTACATCTATTTTTATCATATTTCATGAGTTCCAGGATGAAATATTCACCTTCACTAGCAATATTGTTGTCTAAAATTGCAAACGTTTTCTCAAAATATGAGATATTGCGCGAACTGTTAGTGAGCTAATTGATTTTTGTGTCAAATTTGATCCAACATAGACGAAAACATTCAATAATTTTGAAGGACTTACTCGAAAACTGAATTTTTTATTGTTTTTTTTTTTATAAATGTGAGGGTTATTTTCACACTAGCTCTTGGATATTCGTTCTTATGTCATCGTTTTTGTTTCAAAGTATTTGTTTTTTGTTGATAATTGACAACCCTGCATTATTTTGATCGAGAATGAAAAACAAAATATTGTATTTTTATGCATTGGTTCGTTATGGTCCTAATATGAAACATTTTAACTCAAATGCTATATTATTTCGGTTAAATACAAGCTATGTTAACATTTTTCTAGGAAATATTCATTTCTGCATCATTATATTTGCGATGATGAACACATTCACACATTAGACCGAATGGATTCGCACAAAGCCTTCCTTTATTATAAGACTTCGATAGAAATTATATACGTTTTCTCAAATTATAAGAGTTTGGTCCAAATTTCATTTAAATACTTGATTGTTGCTTCCAACTGTATTTCAAATAGACGAAATATTTCCATTTTATTTAAAACAGACGAAATATTTACAATGCTTATCAAGTAATTACATTGTTCATCGATATTCGTTGTTAGATTATGGTTTTCTAACGTTTTATGAAGAGTAGTACTCAAAATTATATATTCCTTTTTTTTCTGTCGGTGTAAAGAGGCAACATTCTGCATATGCATATCTTAAAGAGTGCTTATATACTTTAACATTAAAGTATACATCATAACCCACATATTTGAACACATTACATTCGTGAATATAATGGCATATTGATAAGACACACCGGACCACCATAGAGCTTATAGCGTATGTGGAACTGAATAGTTAACTATAGTAGAGGGCTTTTTTACTTGATTTAACAGTGAAAAGGGCACTTAATGTACATCATAATATAACGCACTAATTTGTATTGGATTTGCTTTAAGAAACACGGACGTATACATAAATCAGATACGCATACTTAGAACACATTCACTTCGTGTATATACTGAAGTATACCACGTATATAGTCCACAAAGACATAGCCCTGCATGTGAAAACTCAGTTTAACTATACATTAAAGAGCGTTTATACGTGATTTACCTGTGAAAATGGAAATTTTTATACATCATATCACATAGAGGTACCGTACTTGCTTTAAGAATATGGACAGTTATAGGCACAATCATAACAACAATGGAGACCAGCGTTCTTACACAGAAATCAGTAATTTATGCACTAAAATGGTAACAACAATGAAAATATACACTCTGTGAACTGCCATAGACATCAGAACTATTAAGAATTTATGAGTTGTCTCGCTTGTTTAGTTGCGATACATGATGCAATAATTTGAGTTACCAACAATAAAACAGTATTGACGCTATATATTATCCATATACCGACGGTTTTAGACTATATTTCTACTAATAATGCTATTAAATGAACGACAATTAAGAGAAATGAACTATGAATGCATATATGAAGTCAATTTGTATACACGCGTCCACATAGCAGGCCTTTTCCAGACCAATGTTTGATACCCCCGAATAAAATAGAGCGTTTTGAGAAGAATATGTGAAATTAATATGCACATGTGTTCACATAGTAGGTCTTATCGTCATATGAAACTGCCACGTAGTACATGCTTTGTTTCCTCTGTATAACAGACTAAATGTATAGGATGTACAATACATATAATTGGTGAAAAGAATACATGAAGTATTTATGCATTAGTCTACACCATATGGGCTCTTTATTGTCTCCATGTAATGGAGATTTTAGACTAAATTTCTTCTAATAATGCTATAAATGAACGATAATAAAGAGAAATGAACGATTAAAGAATACATCAAGTAAATATGTATACACGCATCCACATAGTAGGTCTTTTCCAGACCAATGTTTTGATGCCTCTGTATTAACAGAGAGCTTGGAGTATATATGAATAAACGGTAAGGAATATGTGAAATTAATATAGACATGTGTTCGCATAGTAGCCCTATCGGGGGCATGTTTCCTTAAATGGTAGCAATAATGAAAATTTACACTGTGTATTACAAACCACTCAAGGCTTCAGCAATATTACTAATTTTTGTGTTGTGATCAGTTGTCTCGCTTGTTTAGCTGCGATACATGATTCAATAATTTCATTTACCGCCAATAAAGCAGTATTGACTGGTATTGACGCATTATTTTCTCAATATAACGGCGAGTTTAGATTCCTACTAATAATTCTATAAATTAACGACAATAAAGAGAAATCGAAGATTAAAGAGTACATCGAATAAATGTGTATACACGCGTTCCGCTCGTATGCCTTTTCCAGACCGATGGTTGATAACCCCCTACATAATAGAGCGTTTTGATAAGAACATGTGTCCACATAGTAGGCCTTTCGTGACATGAGACTGTCACTTGGTACAGACTGTCACTTGGTACATGCTTTGTTTCCTCTGTATAACAGCCTATCTTGATGGGAGTTATAATACATATAATTGATGAAAATAATGCATGAAGTAAGTATTTATACACTAGTCTACATAATATGGGCTCTTTAGTTTCTCCATTTAATGGAGATTTTAGAGTAATAATATGAATGAACTATGACTAGAATACATCGAAGAACCAGACACCAATGCCATACTCCTACCATCCATGGAGCAATTAATATACATGATATAAGACATAAAATACAACAGACAGTATCGTGTGCAACCGCTAAGGTATCATATGAATGAACCGTCATACACAATGATGTTACAACCAATACTGCCTTATGGACGAAATACTGGAACTGATTATACATTTGATACACGAAATGTCATTCCACTCTATACATGGTCAGTTAGATATCTTGCGAAAGTGACGTGCACCTTTAAGGTATGTGACCAAAATGTGTTGTATTGTATTTTATATATATGACCATTTCTGCAGTAAATAACGACACATCATTACTAGTGGGACTATGTGTGAAGCTCTTTGAATTAAATGAGCTTACTATGGTGGACATGTTTAACCAGATACGTTCTTCAAATAATGTTGGGATTTAAATTGAAGCTTAATTAGCCCTTCAAGCTTTCCAAATCAAGGTTATGGCGTGAAACAACCTGGAGAGAAAGATTTTATTTAGTTACTAATGTGGGTTCAAATAGAAACACATGGCGAAGGCCATGATTCGAGCCTGTATGGCGCTTCATAGCCCATTAAAGGCGCGCCGATGGGTGTGGTTAACTTTAATATGTCATGTGTAGACCAGAAGCCACGAGGAACCCATTGCTGTCCATGTCTGTACCCCATATATACTGCTATATGCAGTCGACCTACCTAGGACCTCAGTTTCTCCTTTCATGTGTGGCTATTCCAAACCCATTTAGTGCAATGCGCTTGAAAATATACAGAGCGTTATTAAGAAGGATCGCTGATGCGTATAATATAACCAATATTTAGTCAAAATTTTAAGAAAACCCATTATTGAAACATTGCGTTTGATAGTGTAGGGATTTGACCATATAATGGTTATCAGTGAAGTGATGACATGTGCACTAAATGACCTCAGTCAGTAAAGGCTAGTTCAGACCATATGAGCACCACACTCACCACCCATGCCTATACCCAAACAAACACCATGGTGACAGCGAAACACTACGAAGCTTCTCCCCACACAGACACTGTTGTCTTCCATGGATAATTTCTGATCCCATGTTGAGACCAAATTTCAGCCAAAGGGATCCCGTGGTTTCTGAGAAAATTATATTATAATGATGTACGGATGACGGACGAAGAGTGATTGGTTTTAGTTTCCACACAGATGTGTACCAACACGTTTTGAGACTGATATAGATGAAGTGTCCCTTTTATTATTGTTACGATGTGAAGTTGGCTAGTTCATACCCGTAGTATCAGTTTCACTGGCCAGTGTCACTTAGAAACAATATTACGGATCATTGTCACAGACAAAGGTCTTCAAAGGGAAGTCTATAATATGAGTAATATTTTCGCGGGCTTTTAAAGTTGTATATATATATATAATAGGTGTGGCTTCACATTAGCAAAGATGTCCCAAGGAACATGCACACCATGAAAGGAGGAAATATTAATAATCAAGGATGTATTCTCAATACAGGGGGAGGGGTAATTTAATTTGTTACAGTCAATGGAGCGATTAGGAATGAATAAATTATGGAAAACAAGATGTGAAGAGGCCTATATGACATCTGTAGAGCGTGCTACCTATATGACATATGTAGCGCGTGCTAACGGATTTAGTCATAGAAAGAGTAATATCCAAGATGGATGCTTCGTTCAAATTCTATAGAGCCCATCTGGTGGTGCTACTAAACAAGGAATTTTTTCAAAAACTTGGAGATGAAAGTGGATATTCGAAGATTATGAGGGATTAGAAGTTGTAAGAAAAAGAAGAGCGAATAAAAACAGGAAGTGGTAGATAAAAAAGAGGGATAAAAAAAAAGATAACAAAGAAAAATTATGAATAAATAGAGGATATCCACCCTTTTTCAGTGGATATGGGTTATATCTCATGAGTGATGACAAAACATTGAATTTCCACGATATGATCAAATAATAAGCATGTGATACAACGCTTAGCCGATGGGTGTGGAGTCAGCCGGTAGGTTTCACGAGGGATTGCGTCAGATTCCAATGACTCAGGCGTTTCGCCGGAAGTAGGGATTGCGCCAGATTCGAATGACTCAGGCATTGCGCCAGAAGTAGGGATTGCGTCAGATTCGAATGACAGGCATTGCAGGAGGCAGAGTTTCTTATGGGCTGGATCTTATTCTAGGGTTTAGGAGACGTGTGTAGACCACTCAATATCCCCTCAGGTGTAGTGTGGAACCCTCAGAAGTGGCAGTGGGTTAGATATATTAAAAGACCGTTAATTTTAATTTAATTTTAAATTATTTTTGAATTTTAGAAAAAGTTGAAGTTTTTTAAGTTTTTCATATTTTTTTAATTTATGAATTTTTTTTTAAGTTTTTCATTTTTGTTTCTTTTTGAAAAGTTTTTTTGAGTTTTTTGAAATTTTTGAGTATTTTGAAGTTTTTAAACTTTTTTGAAATTTTTTGAAATTTTTGAACTTTTTGAAATTTTTGAACTTTTTGAACTTTTTGACCTTTTTGAACTTTTTGAACTTTTTGACCTTTTTGAACTTTTTGGAAGTTTTCAATGCGAGTGTCACTTTAACATTATCCCACAGTGTGCGCCATGTGTTACTTTAACATTCATCCATAGTGAGTGTCACTTTAATAATCATCCCCCGTGAGAGACTAGTATCCCTTTAATATTCAAGACTGAAGCTACTACACCGAGATCATCACGTGATATACATGTAGATAATATACCATTCATATGGAGAAATCTGGATATAACCAGCGGGTCATGTCCGGACATGTCCAACCGGTATACAAATAGACCGACGCGTGGGCGGAGAATATAGGTCAAACTCCAACGGTAGTACTGCAGAGAATGTAGGTCAAACTCCATGTACTGCGGAGAATGTAGGTCAACCTGTCTAGACTGACACCAAACGGGCGGGGTATCATCAGATGTCATACCCAATACACTCTGGATTACGGTGTTTTAATCCGATGTCATACCCACTACACTCTGGATTACGGTGTTTTAATCCGATGTCATGCCCACTACACTCTGGACTACGGTCGATCCACTACCGATGTCATACCCACTACACTCTGGATTACGGTGTTTTAATCCGATGTCATATCCACTACACTCTGGACTACGGTGTTTTAATTCGTGTACATCATAAATTCAACTTCTGTGCTTAATCCCTCCTGTACTAAATGGACCACCCCATCCGGTTCTAAATCCATACTTGGTGCGAAATGTTATGATAATAAGTTATAAACAACAGGCATATCCGAATAATTCCTCAGTTAATTACTCGTTAATGCATATTATTAAACAAAGGACTAACTACAGTAACTGTAAATAGTTCTGTGTTTTATCTCGAACATCGCGCCGCCATGTAAATGCCATTAAGTCAAGAAAAGAGATAGGTGTGTGTGTCATGGGGTATTGGCTGGTAATAACGAATACATATTGTTTGTAATAAATCGGCCAAATTGGGAAAACGCAATGCCATTCTTGTATAGAGTACGGGAAGATTGCGATAAGCTCCACTAGGCACATTGTGAATCACCAGGATTCGCGGTCTTTTTGTTGGGGGGGGGGGGGGGGGGGGGGGTGAGTTACGGTATGAACTTGTGTGCAGCGGATTAATGGGATGATTCGAATATGTGTTCACCTAGAATCACCCCGAACCATTAATAGGATGATTCGAATATGGGTTCACCAAGAATCACCGCGAACCATTGAAAATCGCCGCAAAACTAGTCAGCATATTTTACGCCATTTCGATTTATTGTAAACTACGACAATGTTAACTGAATATTGATAATTGTATTGCATTGAATTGTCTCCCATAAACATTCCCCACTGGTTTGAGTGTTTTGCTTATCGCATACCTGTTACATATTGTATGCTATGGGACCACACTCGTCGGTGAAATAAATCATTACCGTCTGTTAAAGATACGGGCGGCGTTTGCGGTGGGTATGCTGTTAAAATATTCACCTCCGTCAAAAACCGCCATAAGCAGAAAGAATAATAAAATATAGACATACTTTGTTCTCATACCAATAAGAAATATGGCATAAACAGCATGTTATTGTCAATTGTTTCCCCTTTGTTATGTAAACAAAAGCAATAAACGTTACGTTTCCTTTCTTGTGTTTCGATCCGGATATGGTAACATAAAGAGCGTTATTTGTTACTGATTTCCTGATATGGAAATAATAAAGAGCGTTTATATTATCTCTGTGTGATTAACCAATAGAATTGCGCTGTGTTACGTAAACAGAAACACAGCTTCTGTGACACGAGCAGGCTCTCGTTTACGTTCACCGTCGTACGTCTTGAGGAAATATACTATTTACGCGCTGGTTATGTTTGGTATATGAACAAAACTATATATATTTTAATATTCCTTCTGTTGATGGCGATTTGAACAAATATGAATATTTCTGCAACGAACGCCGTCAGTGCCTTTAACCGATGACAAATTCGGCAAGAATTAAGAAGTAACACTTTACATGTACATGTATGTGTATAACAGACGTCGTTATACGATGATACGATTGGGTGAATTTGTATATTTCGGTGATATTAGTTGAACAGGTTTGGGTGATCCACCGACCAATCTACAATAGCCCGATCTTCCTAACACAGTGCTCACTATTGTAAGAGAGGGAACTCTATATTTCTTGAATATTGAATTTGTTTTTTTATATTTCATACTCTCAGTAAATAATTATTTCGTGTCTTGCATTTGTTTCAAATTAAATCAGAATATTTAGTTTTTCAAAGTATTGGTTAACAAAACATTATATAACAAAACATTATATAACAAAACAGTATATAACAAAACAGTATATAACAAATCATTATATAACAAAACATTATATAACAAAACATTATATAACAAAACATTATATAACAAAACATTCATAACAAAACAGTATATAACAAATCATTATATAACAAAACATTATATAACAAAACATTATATAACAAAACATTATATAACAAAACATTCATAACAAAACATTATATAACAAATCAGTATATAACAAAACATTATATAACAAAACATTATATAACAAAACATTATATAACAAATCATTATATAACAAAACATTATATAACAAAACATTCATAACAAAACAGTATATAACAAATCATTATATAACAAAACATTATATAACAAAACATTATATAACAAAACATTATATAACAAAACATTATATAACAAAACATTATATAACAAATCATTATATAACAAAACATTATATAACAAAACATTATATAACAAAACATTATATAACAAAACATTCATAACAAAACATTATATAACAATCATTATATAACAACACATTATATAACAAAACATTCATAACAAAACATTTATATATAACAACATTATATAACAAAACATTACATAACAAAACATTATATAACAAAACATTATATAACAAAACATTATATAACAAAACATTATATAACAATTCAGATTGACTTTCTTATACCAGATGCATACGGGCTGTGAATGACCGATCGGTCTATTTTAGCCCGATCGGATTATTATAGGTCGATCGGTGTGTTACACATACCTGTTTATTCACCCAGTCCCACAGTTCGCACGTGTGTATTTCCGTCATGACGTTAATTCGCCAGGCTGGGCTACAATCCGTTAAGTTAGTTTTATGTGCATATTTAATTTGTTGAAGGTTTGTATTAACAGTGAACATGAAATACTGTGATAGATTTGTATTATTCCAATTAAACAACGCAATTAGTTGAAACGATAACCCACGAGTTTTAATTGTATCCCTCAACTGTGATGTTCCGGGTGTATATCTATATCTATATAATACATAAGTTGTCACTAATATAGATTCACGATCCTCAGTCCTAACCCTTTACCCAACAGAACGGCCCTGTGCCAATGCATTCTCTTATATATGCGAGTCGACCATAGGTCGCCTCGCATATATAAGAGAATGCATTGGCTTAACACATTAAAAATTATAAAATTGTAAAAAGTGTTAACAAATTATTTTTGTTAGGCCAATGCATTCTCTTATATATGCGAGGCGACCTATGGTCGACTCGCATATATAAGAGAATGCATTGGCACAGTACATAACTGTAACTATCACAATGTGGTCAAGGAGCCGGTTCCAATGATATCCATATTTGTATGGTTCTATTGAGACAGACCGAAGATATTTTAGGCTGTTGAAGCTTTATTTGGCCGGTTTTGGCCGGTTTGTTGGGTAAAGGGTTAAGCGGTCGAAATCTTACTAGACATACGAGCTACACCATGAGGCGGGTGTACAGTGTGTAGTGATTACACGTTTTATTACTTTGGCCTAAACAGTTACTGTCTCCGTTATGGGGATGCCCAATTAATTCTCAACAGCATCCGACCTCGATCCCGGGCATTCGGTTGGATTGATTGATTGATTTGGGTTTAATGTCGCTTTGATCAACTAAGGTAGTATCAAGACAGTGTCAGTTTTACTGGTGGATGAAATCCGCACACTTACTGCTAATCTAACAGTGATTGCAATGGCTGATATACTCGTCGACCATGTGCGGCAAACCACCGGCCATCGGCGAGTAATTGGCAACTCCACCAGATGACGATATCGAATTACAAAGTCTATTATGGAACCTTATGGATTTGAACTCTCATAACTAGCCATGGATAGCGAGACGGCTTGGAGTTGTACACCTAACCGACTGAGCCACCGATGCCTCTTCTTGGGTTGGAATTTCCAATATATTTCCTCAAATATTTTCAACTGGGGGTGGGGAGGTCAGAGGAATTCAATGCCCGACATTTCCATCTTTTCACCAAGTGCTGACTTGGATGTGTATTGTTTTCTACAATGAAAATTAGGGCTAGAACGTGACGTAATACCACTATGTCAGCTGAGGTTAGGAGAAATACTAACTAGATTGACAAGTTTTGAATATCTTTGCATATATAGTCTATTTTGTAAACTTGTTATGTATGACCATTCCCCAATTATCGAGAAACGTACGTTAGTTTTGATTTTGAACATAAGACGTTTGGTCAATTAAAATACGCGACAATAACGTGTAGTTCATTCGATAACTTCGTGAGATTGCAGTCAAATACTGTGGTCGTGGCCTGTATGAAAAACTTAATTTTCAGGAAGCTATTGATTGGTCGAGCAACGCATCTGTCGCTACGCATTGGTTAGATTTATCCCGTTTGAAATAAGTTTAACCATGAGAGCCCTTAAACCATACGTTGATTGAAGTGACACGGTCTAATTTAATTTAGACTTAAGTCTGATACACGGTACACACGTTAAACTTTCCCTACCTCTTGCTGTGAGATCAGGTCCGACGATTGCAAGAACCGACATGCATAGCAGGTCGCCGTCGTGTCTGAGTGTGTTCACTTTTCAACCATAGACTTATCTCCCAAATTCGCGAAATCCCATGTGCCGCCCCACACTGGGACGTACTTTTGCAACTGCTTCCTTATTCTACACAATTCTCAGACATTTTCAACCTGACCCCGCTTAATGTTGGAACTTTTCGAACCTATTGCCATTTCAATCAAAAATTTTGATCGAAAATAAAACAAAACCCGATGCTGGTCTAAATAATAACAAATTACCCACTAAATAATAGATGTAAAATCAAACAATGAGACAGAGACGTAGCGTTAGTTATTGCACAAATGTAAACAATTGTAAATACCATACCTGACCCAGCATTAGTTGGAGATTCCACACCAACAGTTGGTTGAATTTATTCTGATAGAACGATTATACAACTCTTCATTAGGGGGGAATTTGTTGGTTTTATACCATTTTTTGCATATTTCCCTACATTTGACCATAAGTGTTGCATTGACATGGCCTTCAGTTGGACTGTGGACATTCCAACACTTGGAAAAGCTTGACACCAGTCTAGGTGCTATGATTGTTTCAAAACGTTCATGTTCATATTTCAAAGTGTTCAAAGTCCCCAGTAGCTGGACACAAACAGCATGAATTGACTGGGAGTTAAACTGGTATATGTTAGAATTTTGCAATGATCAGGTTCATATCGAAAACTTATATCATACAGGGCCCAGTGGATTATGTTCCTCACCCTGGATAGTGATCAGACGAGTAACCATTCAGAACACGCTCCCTCTCCGATCCCGGCCTGTGTGGGGACAGTTGGGCAAAATAAAAGTTCAAATTATGGAGAATGCAAATGGAAATAGGCAAACTTGTAATCTGGTCTGGTTCAGGAGGGTGGGAATTCCAAGGTGGATACTCCCCCGGAAACCCTATAGCCACGTCCCTGTAATAAGAACAACGTTAACCCTTTCATGGCGAGAGCTGCACTGTTGCAGCATTACATATTATGTACCATGCATTCATTTACATACGCGAGCATACCATAGGGAGCCTCGCAAACAGAGAATGTACTGGCTTACAATGTCAACGTAAATCGTGTTAGGCCAATGCATTCTCGTATATATATATATATATATATATATATATATATATATATATATATATATATATATATATATATATGCGAGGCGCCCTGTGGGAATCTCCCATGTATAATATAATGGACTGACATAAGGTTTTTCGCAAAATTTCAGTCATGAAAGGGTTAACGTGTTTTGTGTGATACATTTATAAGTTTTGTTAGGCAGGAATGACATTTCCACCTGTTGGAGAAGTTGAAACATTCTGGGAGGGTGAGACATCCCTAAACGTCCTTTGTCACCACGGCACCAATTTCCCCGATCGAGGCGTCAATTCAAACGACTAGGATCTAAACTTGATTCAAATGCGTAACTAGCAGCCACGTTATACTTCCCACTAATAATTTACCAAGCCCTGCTTACGTGGTCCTGCTAGTGTTATATATAACATGGTATCTGGTTCTGCTGATTTGGTAAGATGATGGTAGTTCAAACTGATGTTGTTGTGAACAATTGCGATTCGTGATGTTCACCCATTTGTCATCTGGATTCCGTATTTATTCTTCTGCAAATTAGGAAATATATAAACTGAACAGAAGGGGCGAATAACTAAACACAATGTTAATTTGAGATTATATGTACACCAGAAGATGAGGCGTAAGCAGAATGAGGTCCACATTGTGTGATTTTGGTGATGCTAGCATGCTGTGCGGGGTTGTTTCACTAAATTCACCCTGTGGGGTCCTCATTCTGCAAATGACAAGCACACTGTGTCAAGGCTTGTCTAAGAACTAAAACGGTTCTGCGTTGACTGGCCATAATATGCATGCACACACAGAGCTATTTACATTAGCCCGTCCTAATACTAGCTGACATAACGATATATTCTTGTTCAGCAAATGAATATACCGGCAGTAATCACAATAGCATGTCATTCTTAATCGTATAATTGTAGATCAATGCTGGCAACCAAATACTGATCATGTAACTCTACACAACTCGTTGTAATACCATATCCTAACCTGTCGAAACAATTCGTTATTAAACTAATGCCGTATTGGAAGCCGGATTTGTGGGTTATATACAACGCAGTGTTCTCAATACGACGGAGTCGTCTGTGTTCGACATATGTGCCCGATTTATGTGTTGTGCCGACACTACATATCACACAACCGATACAACAGAAAGGTTATATAACCAACACTACATATCGCACAGCCGATACAAAATAAATTTGGAATAACGATTATGTCTGTGTAGTGCCACCAATACATATCGCACATCACATACAACAGAACGGTGGACTAACGATGATTCATGATGGGTGGTAAGTGTAACAATATCATGTGAGTTCTCAATCGCCAACGTTTAAATGTGTTTTTGTTCAAATATAGATAACTACGCCTTTATATCTAACGATTCCCACCACAAACATACAATTGTTCGAAACAATAAGTTATTAATTAAACTTGACTTGGCTGGTGTGGACGATGGCGACAAATTAAAAAAAAACATAAATCCAACATTCTTTTAACGGGGAAGCGGTATGATGTTGCGGGAAATGTTCTCTCTCCTCGTGTTCACACCGACAAATATAACATAATATAACATAATATAGGATTAATCGGCAAAAGATCGTCATCCGGACAGTAGGGTTACATGCAGACATGCATAATGTGCACTGTACCAATAAACAGTTACAACAGTAACATGCATGACGGTAATGTATAACTACAAAGAAGCGGCATTTGCGAATAGTTAGAATAGGTTTATAACTAACCCGCCTATATATCTGTACAACACACTCTGACCGGAACGCACTATGTGTGTATTGTACAGTTACCATGCGGGATATAACCTGTGCATATTTAATTAAACCATAATCATCACTTGCCGAGAATAATATTTGGGCCATATAACATAAATGTATTGGGTGATACATGTTAGTTATATTGATGAATACGATTTTGACAGAGCGTTCGAAGCCTGAAAAGTATGTCCTTGCATATTGAATATCATGAATTCAACTCTTATAATTATATCTAGCTATAATAATTGGATGTTGAATATTACTGTTTGTCAAAATAGGTAAAATAAAAATAATCATATTCCAGAAACATTATTCAAAATATCTTTATATTTGTGATGAGATAAACATATTAATCACGACGACACATCATAACTGAAGTAAATTAACTTCCATTGGGTCTATATCTTATGTTGTTATGAAGAACTTCCAACAGAAGCGATTGAGTCAACATCATAAGGCAATTCAGAAAGAAACGAATTTAATCTAGAGACAGTTCATTTGCTGCCATATTGTTAAGAGTGTAATATTGTTAACAGTGTAATATTGTTAAGAGTGTAATTTGGATGAAAGGCATGCATGCAGTATACCTGTATATAATATATGAGAAATATGAACCTAAGATACTCATATCAACATATTTATACATGCATGTACCAGGAGACACTCTTAGCACCACACTGATAAGTGCATGTACTATAAGCTAATCCTTGCACTGTACGTGTGAATGTATGTACTATAAGTTAATTCTGGATCAATAATTATACATATATGTACATTAAGATATTCCTAGAACCAGAATTATGCACGTGTGTACCTTAGGATAATCATGGTACCATATGCATTGGTGTATGTAACATAATCAAATCATAATACCATAATAATAATATGCATGAATGTACCTTATGATAGTCCTAGAACCATAATTATGCATGTATGTATCTTAAGATAATCATAGCACCATAATTATGCATGCGTGTACATTAAGACAATCATAGCACCTTACTTATGCATGCGTGTACAATACGATAATATTAGCATCATAATTATGTATGTACCTTGATATAATCCTACCGCCCTAATTATGCATGCATGTAACTTATAATAATCATACCACCCTAATTATGCATGCATGTAACTTAAGATATCCCAGCACCATAATTGTGCATGTATGCAACTAAAGTGTCACTTATTTACCACAAAACATGTTGTTTAAATTTGTGTCAGTGTTCTATCTCGATTGCATGGACTTATGTTACTATGTGTTTGTTGACATTTCATACTCATTGACGGGTAGCTTTCAGTTTATTTTGGAAATATATATTTTTAAGCTTAATTTGGTCGTGCACTGGGATACGAGATAGCGAAGTATTCACACAATATGAATTCAATGGCGAATACCTGAAGCTCTCTTTCGTATATGGGCTTGACAAGTCTGTGTGTATACTTAATGCATTGCTTCGCGTTTTAAACATCCACCTGTGAGACTCCTTATAAAATATAAAATAGCAATTGTATGCATTCACCCAGAACGGGGCCTGGTTATTTCTAGATCTGTCCACCCGAGTGATTATGCCGTTTTATAAATCGATGTTTTAACCGATTGCCCTGCTACTATAACTCGGCGCTGCTTCTGGACGCTCTGGAATTTCGTCATAATATAACGCTGTATACTCATCGCTTGTGATATTTCGTTTTAGATATTAAATAAGTCTGCGGAGATTCTATGGATGACAATCATAGCAATTCGGGCGCGAGCGTCAGCTTCATCGTCCGGGGTCAAACACTGTCGCGCACGGCAACCAATTCAGAATCACTTCCGGGTCATTCAAGTTTCAACAGCGCCTCTACTATTTCCGGAAATTCGCACAGTCAGTTATCTGGCGACATGCGGTTAGATACCACGAGGCATGGAAAGCAAAGACACGTCGAGAGAAGAATCGAGCTCATAGTGGGCGGCATCATCCAGAAGCGTCTTTCCCGCGAGACGTACGATTGTAAGAACAGCGTGGAACTTTGTAGAGAGCTCTCTGTGAGCATTCTGAAATGCTTAGATCCGAAACATGACGAACACCAGAAATACATTGTGATGGTTAACATCGGAGACATACGTCTGAGGAAGTCTATACATTTCGCTCACCAATGCTTATGGAACAGCCAATCAGATGTCTTCGTTCCAACGACTTACGAAAACGATTCTCTGTTTGCAGTTGCTGTCGTTCTCATAGTGGCGCACTGAATTTTTTGTCACGTGATCACATATGAGTGCTGAGCGAGTCACTAATATACTGTATATTGATAGCTCGGTATTCGCAATTAGTCTGATTTATAAACTCAAATGTTGGGGACAACCCGGGGGGGGGGGGGCTGCAAAAAAAATCCGTATATAGGGCCGGGGTGGGTGGGTGGATCAAGAGACCGAAAAAATCGTGCTTGTAAATTGTTTCTAAAATGGGTTTTTTCAAACAATTTACAAGTACTGACCATTTAATGTTGTTTGTGAGCATGTTAGTACCATGCGTGTTGGTATAGGGTTATATAGGCAGCTATAGTGACTCTTTAGCCTCAGATTTAGCAACATTTTGGATTTCACAGGATCCCGGCCCACTTCACAGTGGACCACAGTAATAGCGTTCAGGAAACTTATGATCAACGGAAGAAATATTTAGTAACAAAATTAATATATTTCCTTAATCCACAGTCGCCATATTTTCTATTGTTCTCCCTTGCACAATATCCAGCCGATTGCCCACTGGTAACAATAGCTGTGGATTATTTAAACAATAAGTGTGCATTATTTTAACAATAACTGTGGAATATTAAAATATTCCCCAGGTATTGTCATAACAATCGCAAGTCATTGTTTGCTGTGTTCTCCACTTGCTGACACACCGGAATGTAAAATTGGTGTGACCAATCAATCAATCAAATAAGAAACTGAACAGTCTTAGGTGATTATAATGATCATAGGGATACTAAGAAAGAGGGTGGGTGGAATTTGTTTAATGTAATAACAACAATTTTACATCAATGTTAGACAATTCGGACTAGAAAAATATAGATCACCCCTGGTCAAGTGGTCCAGCAATATACTGAATTATGATCTAGTTATGTGTTAATTTATTGTACTATTAATATGTGTATTATAAATAAAATTATCCTATCCTATCTGCTATGATGCGGTTGGGTCCTGCTGAATTGCTCTGATGATGGTAGGGCAAACTGATGCTGTTAACAAATAGTAGCGTGAGTTCCACAACGAATTAAAACAATGTACAAGCTAAAATTGAAGTCTGCTCTTGTGTGAGTTTGGACAATATGCATAGCAAATGCATTGCTCAACGCCACATATGCTAAGTCAGTGTCGTAATTTGGTTGCGAACAAACAATATATTTATTAGATTTATTATTTAAGTTACCAGTGTGATTATGGGAATAAGTGGTATGAAGGTCTAAATTATGCTCGCGTTTGTTATATTCGTATAAGGCCTCTGTATGCCGCACATAGCCTAGTTCAAGAGATTGAATTGAGAAAGTTCGGTTCCCCAACTTCTTTGGCATTGAACAATAAAGAGCGTTCCTTGTTAATACATTCCTGGTGTGGTATGAATAAAGAGCGTTTTTCTCTCACTTGTGTGCGAAATATTTAAAACAGCTGAAAAATATATGTTATATTAACATTTATTTTCAGAGCACACAAAGCCGGTATATCACTGGGGCTCTCCTCGCCTTTGTCGATTATGCAGAAGCTTGGAAGCTTCAAGTCAATACAAAAACCAAAAAAATAATGATTTTCACGAAGAAATGGTCGAAAAATCTCCCCACATTCAAGTATGGAGGCTGTAGCCTAGAAATAGTTAAAGAATTCACTTATTTGGGGGGGGGGGGGGGGGGGGTAAATTATTTTATAATCGTCGATTCCGCCAGAACATAAAGAAAACAGTTACAAACCGGAATGTGAAATTGGTAATTTCGGAATTAGACAATTCGGACTAGAAAAAATATATTCCACCCCGGTCAAGTGGTCCTGCTAATCTGCTATGATGCGGTTGGGTCCTACTGAATTTCTCTGATGATGTTAGGGCAAACTGATGCTGATAACAAATACTACCATTATATATTTTTTAATTTGTCTTTTTCGCGGTGTTGCGATAATCTGAACATATCCACGAAAAGCCATTATGCGTATCAAACATTCAAAACATATTTATTGCGAAATATGTTTAATACTGGTTGTATTAGTTGTTGAAATTCGACTATATTTTCGTACGATGGTGTACGTAAACACACACAAGTTGTGCTCTGCTTACATAACACAGAGCAATTCGATTGGTTATTCATACACAATGATATAAACGCTCTTTATTATTTCCATATCAGGAAAACAGTAATAAATAACGCTCTTTATGTTTACCATATCCGGATCTAAACAAAAGCCAGAAAACGTAACATGTTTTGCTTTTGTTTACATGCCAAAGGGGAAGAAATCGACAATAACATACTGCTTATGTCATATTTCTGATTGCTATAAGAACAAAGTCTGTCTATATTTCACTATTTATGGCGGTTTTTGACGGATGGGAATATTTTAACAGCATACCCACCGCCAACGCCGCCCGTATCTTTAACGACACATTTGCATTGTATTTGAGACTTGTTCTAATAATGAAAAACTTACGAAGGTGGAGCCTTCTTATAACACGGAATCACTCGCACAATATAATTTTCTGGTAAATGCTAAATATTTAAATGTTGATAATCCAAATCAGTTCGTAATGTCGGGTACACCACACTATAACTTAAGTGGATTAGTTACGTTGATTACATGGATTTTAATAAAATGTTAAGAATTTGATGTCAAAATGCTGAAATTGAAGATCGTTTTATACGGGTAACGACTACTATATATTTATAGTAAATAAACCTCATTCGATAACTTACGTTGGTCAAGAACTCCTTGTAAATCCAACTTCGAATTCATGGAAATAAATCAGATAAACAGTACAATACGAAAACGACTCATCGAAAGATTTTTTTATTCCAATATTAACGGAAAACATCAGTTTGATCATCGGCTGGATTGTCATTTACCTCCGGGTGCTTGTGATGTTTATTTCGCTTATAAAATGAACGCCATGCTGATAACATATAACTATGTAATATCCATTTAGATAACGTCGACACAGAAAGTTTAGAAAATTACTTCATTCCCTGTTCGAGTACGTTTTACTGACAAAATTCACTCTTCTCACATTCAATTTACAAATGCGCCCGAGAACGACGTGTTAATTAATTAGATTAAAGCGTGGGGTAAGCTAATCGGCGACAAAGGCAATATCATGTTTGGGGCTACCTATAACTGATATCCCGATAACCACTCATCATAACTGGATTGTCAACGCGGCTCAGTGCATACCAACTCAATGCGACAATTTTGATTTGAGACAATGCAGCGAGGACGAGCAGTATCAGGCCAAGCAAATTAAATGTTTGTTGTAACTGGAAGGTGTCAATGGCGATTGACACATTTTTAATGACAATTTTAATTCCAAATCTCCAGATCACTATTTAAAGTGGCAACTGAATTTGCGTGCAAATCTGTATTTGTCTGACAGATTCGGAAATTGTTTAATGGTCATGTTCACATTTTTTGTTAAAACTTTTATTGACCTGTAGTTGAATATATCATACATTGTAATGTCATTGACAAATTTCAAAGTAATACTATAGGTAAAATGAAATTTTCGTCTTGTTATTCTTTAAATACTGAGGATTAAGCCAGATATTCCCCTCGCTGTCGGCCATTCGTCCAAATAATAACCTCGGCTTCGCCTCGGTGAATTATTTCTCCGAATGCCCGACAGCTCGGGGAATATCCTATACAGAATAAAAGTAATCAAACAAAAAAGCTGTATCACAGATTGGATATTACATGGTGAATACTCAATGATGACTACATATCATTAACCTGATTGTTGCATAACATGAAAAGGGTAGCCTATCTCATAATTTTTTAATGTCTGAAATACTGTCTTGTTCTGGCATGGAATCAAATTCCTTCCTTCTGGTTATTTTTCATCTTGAATGATTGCAAGTAATGTTAAGTTGTAACAATTATCCAAATAAAACTGAATTGGTTATGATGAATACTTTTTCCAGACACCCGCCCCCCCCCCCCCCCCTGAACTGATACTTAACTTATATTGCAAAAACTTTGTACGGACTGAATTTCATAAAGTCGAACAGTGCCCATAACTCTGGTAGGCATTGATGGTCACAACCCGTGATATTATGCATATTCGTTCCCCATTTCTTGTCCGTCACCATGCCGTAGGGCATCAAAATATGACAACGGACTCTTGAGTTATAATGCAAACTGTGTGTACGGACGGAAGCACGGACGGCTCGATACATAAACTACATGTATATACCCGCCGATCAATATCGGGGGGTATAATAACCATATATCTATGTGCATACCTAACCAAAAACAATTCCCCTCCCCACCCACCCCGGTGATAAGACTAAATAGTTCTTTGGTCATGCACAAATAATTGTGGAATCCCTGACCTGTTTACCACTATTTACACTGGCCAGTGTTCTCTGTCAGACACAACACACTCGCTATATTAATTAAGGCTATAATGGGGTCTAGGGCGATTTGTGACATATAGTGTACCTACACACTGCTTTATTATTGTTGTTGGATTCTGAAAACAGCAGGAAACACTTGGAAATACAGTTAATTTTTCGTTTTTTCTGATCTGTGTTTACCAATTAAGCATGTTATTGCTTGAGTCTTAATGGTACACAGCAAGAGTTTGAACAAAAAAGGATAGTGGAATGGGATTGAAAGGCAGTTAACACAGTTATTGAAGAACGGCTAACAACAAACTCTGAAATTTTGATAAAAAGATGAGAAAGGGTTTTTTGTGCACACAAGGGGGTGGTGGGTCCCTCGGGTCGGAAAAAAAACTGTTTGGGCCCTATATGTGCAATTTTTCCAGACACCACCCCCCCCCGGTCAACCTAGAACAAATTTGGACCAAGCTGGTTACTATTAGATTTTGAAGAGCAAAATATCATTGACCAACATATACTCTCGCAAATATGCACATAATCGAGCGGTAATGTGAAATAGGTACATAATGTGATTATTTTATTCTGAAGTGAGCAGATAATGGAGTCATATCCGTTATTTCATTTTATGACGCGGGCCAAATCGAAACCACATGTTAAAGAACGCACACCTGAACAAGTCGTGAGCTGGCATATTTGTGTCATTGTCCGCACATAATATGCTTAGAATCGTCTCATTATGAGTCGATATTTTATCACTAAATTGTCAGCACAATAACGACTCAAAATGAAGCGATTCTAAGCAGATTATCTACCTAAAAGAATTTATATTACAAGCAGATAATGTACTGTTTTCCCGGAGAACACGCTGCCTATATAGGTACACACCACATACAGTTTTCGATACTAACTGTCGCTATTGTCGCCATATTGGATTACAAAAACAGCTCAAAGCGGAATATAGCGGATTTTGGATATGTTGTATAAAAACTGTTAGTATAAAAAAATATATGTGGTGGGTACACCAACAAATATGTAATTTGCATTAACATAATCCAAACACAAAGACATATCGGTAGAATGTATGTACCAAAATGGTCGCAAGATGAAATTTTCAGTCGCAAGAATGAAATTTTCAGTCTGTTGAAAATTGAATAGCTATAGTCCTACAGGAGTGAACAAGCTCTCGAATTACGCGAGGAAGAATAATTTCAGAGTATAAGGGGAACGTTTGATAAGATATGTACGAATTATCTCTAATGTTTTTACAAGCTCTGCTTCAAAAACATAATAGTGTATAAATCAGTAGCCCAAGCTGAGTCTGCATGTGTATGTTTAACACTCTGATACAGCTGATTGGTCTGACATACAATTTAAAAAATATGAATAAGTTAGAAATCACAGGTTGTCTTTCTACACAGTCAAGGCAAACATGATCCCTGACATATTACTGCTTTCAGGTGAAAAGAACTTCTGCAAAATGTATTTTTTCTACGCGCGCAATTCAAATAATTTCCACGATAAAAAACACCTCAAAACGTAAGCACGCTGCACACAATACCCAATGCTTCATCTCCCGCACATAATACCCTATATCTCATTTTATGTTAATTGAATGTATGAACATATTGTCCACGCGGTAAGCGCAGCAACAGTGTACATGCGTGGAGTTCATTGACAAGATGGTGTTAGCACCTTCTTTGCCATGGCATTTGACTGGACTTTGTTCTATTTTCTAAAAACGAACTCTGAAATTTGACACTAAACATCATTGCACGAGAGTGTGGTCACTGGACAACCACTGTTTGTATCGACTGACCGACCTTATTGTTCTGTGAGATTTAGAAACATATCAGTTGTAACGCTTTGGCGATTTAGTGGTGTGTAAACACCCCCGACATGTACTGTATATGATCTACTGTATTCACTTGGAAGGAGCTATCCCCATCTCGACGAAGAACAATAGCATGCACATTGGAGGCAAAGCAGAACACTCAAAGTGTACGCACAACTTTCAAGAAACTTACTGAGGGGGATGTTATTCCGTGCTTATCAAAGTTGAATCTGAAACAAGATTCGGTCATCATGGGGTCATGTTTTCGAGATGTGATTTTATGTCTTTCGAAAAATCACACGTCGAAGGCATGGTCCATCATGTACCGATACAGACAATTTGTTTATCTTGACGATGATCAGAGTGATGTCAGTTGTTCTTAATTCAATAAATGCGTTTCGGTGTGTTCATGTGAGGTATGGTGTTGGGGATATTGGGCTAGGGTAAGTCATAAGTCATACATGGACTCAAGCAATTCCCAGCTGATGGCTGGCCATATCGTCAATGCATGTGGCCTACTGCATGTCGATGGTTCCATGCTTGAGTGAACCATACTGGATATTTAAACGGACATGGATACATTGTTTGGTAAGATGTATATCAAAATAATATGAATCATACGTGACACGTAGTGGAGCAACCACACATGCTGTATCCCGAATTGCTTTTCATCACCAACGCAGGTCCCGTCATAAAATAATTAATGCTGCACCAGCACAGCTGCCGTCATGAAATGGTTAATGCTGCACCAATGCAGCTCCCACCATGGAAGGGTTAATGCTGGACCAGCACAGCTACCCGTCATGAAAGGGTTAATGCTGCACCAGCACAGATCCCATCATAAAATAGTTAATGCTGCACCAACGCAGCTCCCGTCATGAAATAATTAATGCTGCACCAGCGCAGCTCCCGTCACGAATGAGTTAATGCTGCACCAACGCAGCTCCCTTCATTAAATAATTAATGCTGCACCAGCACAGCTCCCGTCATGAAAGAATTAATGCTGCACCAGCGCAGCTCTGTCATGAACGGGTTAATACTGCACCAACACAGCTCCCGTCATAAAAAGGTTAATGCTGCACCAGCACAGCTCCCATCATGAAAAAATTAATGCTGCCCAACGCAGCTCCCGTCATGAAAGAATTAATGCTGCCCCAACGCAGCTCCCGTCATGAAATAATTAATGCTGCACCAGCACAGCTCCCGTCACCAAAGGGTTAACGCTGCACCCACACAGCTCCCGTCATGAAAGGGTCAATACTGCACCAACGCAGCTCCCATCATCAAATAACCAATGCAGCACCAACGCAGCTCCCGTCATGAAATAATTAATGCTGCACCAGCGCAGCTCCCGTCATCAAATAATTAATGCTGCACCAACGCAGCTCCCGTCATGAAATAATTATTGCTGCACCAGCGCAGCTCCCGTCATGATAGAGTAATGCTGCACCAACGCAGCTCCCATAATCAAATAATTAATGCTGCACTAACGCAGCTCCCGTCATGAAAGAGTGAATGCTGCACCAACGCCACTCCCAAAATCAAATAATTAATGCTGCACTAACGCAGCTCCCGTCATGAAATAGTTAATGCTGCACCAACGCAGCTCCCATTATCAAATAACTAACGCTGCACCAACGCAGCTCCCGTCATGACATGTATTAATACTGCACCAGCGCAGCTCCCGTCATGAAAGAGTTAATGCTGCACCAATGCAGCTCCCGTCATCAAACAATTAATGCTGCACCAACGCAGCTCCAGTCATGAAATAATTAATGCTGCACCAGCGCAGCTCCCGTCATGAAATAGTTAATGCTTCACCAACGCAGCTCCCGTCATCAAATAATTAATGATGCACCATCCCAGCTCCCGTCGTGAAATGATTAATGCTGCACCAACTCAGCTCCCGTCATGAAATAGTTAATGCTGCACCAACGCAGCTCCCGTCATCAAATAATTAATGCTGCACCAGCGCATCTCCCGTCTTGAGAGAGTTAATGCTGCACCAACGCGTAGCTCCCATCATCAACGCAGCTCCCGCCATGAAATAGTTAATGCTGCACCAACTCGGGCTCCCATCATCAAATAATTAATGCTGCACCAACGCAGCTCCCTTCATGTAATAATTAATGCTGCAGCAGCGCAGCTCCCGTCATGAAAGAGTTAATGCTGCACCAACGCAGCTCCCATCATCAAATATATAATGCTGCACCAACGCAGCTCCCTTCATGAAATAACTAATCCTGCACCAACTCAACTACCGTCATGGAAGGGTTAATGCTGCTCCAGCACAGCTCCCCGTCATGAAAGGGTTAATGCTGCCCAGCAGAGCTCCCGTCGTGAAATGGTTAATGCTGCACCAGCACAGATCCCGTAATAAAAACATTAATGCTGCACTAGCGCGTCTCCCATCGTGAAAGGGTTAATGTTGCACCTACGAAGCCAACATGACGTAAATGACGTCATGAGCCGTGGCATTTCATCTCGTTGTTCCACTTCTGATTCCGCAATTTTAAACAGTTGCTAATCGGAAGTCACGTGTCAATTTCGCTAAATAGCATACACTCTTTCCTGAAAATCGTTCCATCGTATATAAATATATATAGAAAAATTATATGACGTCATCATTCACACACGCCTTAGGTATAAACACCCACCGGGGTGGTTGCTATAACTACGCAGACATATCATATTCTTCGATATACACATGACGCTGAAAATAGGTGTTATGTTTATTTTAGTTTCGATATTTTTCAGATCGCTTCGTTTGTGCCAGTTCAGTTGTTTGTTTTTTTATTGTTTTGTAAACAATATCTTATTTGAACGAAAGAACATTGACAATTATACATATAGAAAAACAAATAGATCACAAGCCATACGTCTATGGCTTTTATAAAAATCCTTTCCTTTCCCTACTTTTCGTTTGTTTTAGTCAGCGGTTGCGTGAAAACTGCAACTTACTGTTAACCATGAGAAGAACTATATGTAGCGAATCTGTCCTCAATGGGTATAATGAAACTACAGTTTCTTTTTTTAATGGGAGGACCGTTAATCAAGAATAGAATGGGGTTCATTGTTACCATTGATGCGCTAAGCGATGGAACTCCATAATTGTGAATAATTTGGAGTCAGTTATAAGCCCCAACACTTTTATGTGTGATAGACTAAATTTAATTAAGACTAATCATGATTGAGATGTAGATAACATGTGCTATCATGGATCAACTGATATAAAAAGTGAAATAATCTATAGCTGCCTGCGCTCTGAAACGTTTATGATACTAAATTACAACAACGAGAACGCAGTGTGTTTTTTTTATAATAGTTTCATGTTAACATGTATATACCCGTTCCGGACATTCAGATTCCGACTCCAGATGCACCCTGGTCAAGTGGTCATGCTAGTCTGCTATGATATTGGTGGGTCCATCTGTATTACTATGATGCTGGTAGGGCAAACTGATGATGTTACGAACAAGTACCGCTTGTTTTTCTGAATTTATTATGTTTGCGGTGTTTGGATAACATGAACATATCCAGGAAAAACAACACAGTAATGTCTAAAGTAATTGACCACTTAACCACAGCAGAATTATGGGTCATTTTTCAGGATTTAGTCGGAAATATGGCTTGTTGCCATTCATCGGAAAGCTCTCGACGAGAGCTTTCCGATGAATGGCAACAGGTCATATTTCCGACTAAATGCTGAAAAATTACCCATAATTCTGCTGTGGTTAAGTGGCCAATTACTTTGAGCATTACTGTATGTGTATCAAACATTCAAACAATTATTGTTTGCAATAACATTTTAATACGTCGTGTTGTATTATATATTTACAAATCGACTATTAATTAACATGGATATTCCCGCCGTTTTTCAAACAACAGTGCATCCATTGTTAAAATGTTCAATAAGTTTGTCCTAACATCATCATAGCAATTCAGAATAACATACCAGCATCACAGCACATAAGCAAGATCACTTATCCATGGTGGACCACCGGTGAATACAAGATCACTTATCCATGGGTTGACCACCGGTGAATACAAGATCACTTATCCATGGGTTGACCACCGGTGAATACAAGATAATTTATCCATGGGTGGACAACCGGTGAATACAAGATCACTTATCAATGGGTGGACCACCGGTGAATACAAGATCACTTATCCATGGGTGGACCACCGGTTAATACAATATCACTTATCCATGGGTGGACCACCGGTGAATACAAGATCACTTACCCATGGGTGGAACACCGGTGAATACAAACGCGTCTGTGTCTGCAACATTGTGTTCGAATTTGTATGACTTCAATGTGGCTGCATAGACAAGTAATGCCCATAGACCGTTAGTTCGGGTATTTATATACATATTTCGATACCGGACAATTTAAAACGCGAAAAGGTCAGGAACCTACGTTATCAATCAAAGCTCTTACACAAATCGATTTTATTGTAATGACACGTTGTTATAACAACCTATGTTTTTTCCAAAATATAACATTCATTTATAGCATATTTAATCATACCGTAACTGCAAAAGCAACATATTGATGTTAGTAGATATATGTGTTAGAGCTGTCATTCACTGAAGTCATGTTGCATAAATTATATGACCACAAGGTATAACAACACGTTTCTAACTCGTTTCGATGGCCCCTGATCGAACAGCTAATGAAATACCTGAGTGGAACCTAACAATAATACACTTTAGTCTAAATAAACATTTTATTAACATCAACATTTTCTTCAATGTAAAAACATAATTGATTTAATTATACAACTAAATATAACATTTAAGTAAAACGACTGGGAACATCACTAAAACAAGCGGCGTTTAAAACAAGTTAAAATAAATTAGTTGGTTCGAACTTGGAAAACAATAAAGTAAAACTGTTTAAAAATCACCTATAATTGAGAATATAGATATAGCTACACAAATGTGTGAACTGAAAATCCGGTTCTCGTTTTAAGCCGCTAGACGACAGACGAGTGCAATAACGTTAGCATATTCACAAAACTGTGTTGTTCTATGTTTATTACACACTCCGAATATTGTAGCTTGTAATATACTGACATGTATGTTGATATGCTTTTACTTAATTGAACAAACGTGTGCTTAAGCTATAACTCATAATTTCGTGACGAAATGTTATGTTCAAGTTGACGCCACTAAGGACGTTGTTAACGTAATCGGATTGTATTGTTCAAGAACACTTGATCAAGAACAATTAATATTTGTTATTGATATTTTTGAATTATGTATTGTGCTGAATTTCGCATGTTAGAACACCGAAAACGACAACCTGAGCTTTATTCGAGATCAATGTGAACACAATAAAGTGCTGCACGATGCATTGAATATTAGGCTGAATACGTGAATCAAACTAACGAGAGACACACAGCTCGTTTTTGGTTTATAAACGGCGCAATAATTTCTGTTTTAATGGGAAATTGACTGTTTCTAGGTTAGGGAGGTATACTTCAAATGCGTTTATTTATTTGTGGGTTACTCTTACCACTACTGGAAGTAATGAATATTAACGCTTTACTTGTGCAATTAATGGCAATGCATTACGTTTCATTTAAAAAGTATTTGTAATGGTAAGTATACTAGGGAAATAGCAAGTAACGGTAATTATATGTGACCCGCCATATCAAATCCAGTCGTAAGTCGGGATGTTTTTACCCTGTGCTAATGCATTCTCTTATATATGCGAGTCGATCATAGGTCGCCTCGCATATATAAGAGAATGCATTTAAAAAAAAAAATGTTTCTTACAATTTTTAGGACATAAAATAAAAAAAACATCTTTCCATGCAGGGAGCCCCACACATATATAGAAGTATATAGAAGAGTGTCGTCTGCTCATGTTCGTCTGCGGCTCTGTATGGGTAAAATTATAAAATTGTTAAATAATACAAGAAAAAATTATTAAAATTGTAAAAAATTGTTAGGCCAATCGTCGCATGAGAACCAAAGGGTTCTATGTCCCATTGGCACGTTTTGTGGGAAATCGATGTTGAAGATTCATGATCCGATTCTTCAAACTTAAATAGCTGTAATGTTGTTGTAGTTGAGTTAAACGGTTACAATATATCACAACGTGATTCCATGTGAAATATTGATACCTAAAACCAAAGAGTTTTCGTGAAAAACGTGAAAACGTGTTTGGAGATAGAACTTTTATGCACAAAACTGCCACTTTGTCTCCGGGCTAAAAAGCACTCGGAGATAGAACGTTATGGCTCACCGGAACTGCATATTTTGGTGCGGACTAAAGGGTTCAACAAAGGTACTGGTAAGTGGTCAGTACTGCGGGTTCGTGTTCTTGCATTTGCTTACGATTAATTTAGGTTCGTTGCAAGGTATGTTGTAGCGTGTCTGTTACACACATATTATATATTGTTGATTTCTAGGAAGATGCTGGAAAAAGAATTTCTCCGTTGTATTCGAATGATATTTTAATTCAAGCTAATGACACTCACGAATCCAAAATACACACAGTCTAATATTCTGAACACATCAGGTCAGTGTTAATCGCACGATGTTTATCAAACGAGGATTTTATAGTGGAAAACTTAACAACAGGCGAAAATTCTTAAAGCTTTTAAAATGTCGGTAAAACGATCGAAGTTACTGACGATCGGAAATCCGTACAGATTCCGCCACAAAAATCTAGATAAACCAATCATTTGACAACATCGTTGTCTCAGCACAGTGGGGTGACATGGTCTCAAATCGCGCCCTCGGTCGGATATGAAAACCTCGCACGCGACGTGGGACCCTATCATCCTCACTGGGATGAGACAACTTAAATATGATGGACACAGAAAAACACTTGATTTCCATAGAAAGTAATTTTTGGCAGTGTGTGCAAAATGGTGCATGATCTCCGGGACACGATGCCTTTACGAGTCTGTCACAGTGGACGTGTGCTTGTGTGGTTAATAAATATCTTATATTAAGGTATTCCTTCTCACGCAGGGAAATTGTTGAATCGAATAAGACAATATAACGATCGTTATAACAGAACGTTTTCTTTTAAATCAAACAATATTGTGTTTCATACACTGTTAAAATTAACTTAAGTGTTACATGCAGTCAACTCGAACCTTGACAAAGTTAACTCGTTGTACACTGCTCTAATTCCACACAATCATTCAATAAACTTGGGGACAAGATTATTTTATTTTAACTCGGTAACGGCCAAACGGCATAATACTATTTAATTTCCTTTTTAAAAACGAGGCCGATATAACACCCATTTCAATTGGTAATGTGTTGTCAAGGTACGAGAGCAGCTGCTCACGCCTCCTTCGAGTGAGACCGTGCAACGAAAAATCTTATAAAGCAAACTTCAGCAAATTATGCGCGTCAGAAACAGACACAAATTAAAACACCCTGACTGGGTTTTAAAGTTACACATTTAAAACATGGCAAAACTGACATAAAGGGACACAAGGACTTTAACGTTGGCACATTTTGGCTATGATTAAAATATATACCCATTGAAGACATTATTGAAAACTTATATTCTCAGACACATCTGTGTTAACATCTTAGTGAAAAGGTGTCCAGTTTAGAAAGAACTCAACACATGAGAGTATAAATGCAATGACTTCTTGACTTCAATGAACAATTTACATGATATTCGGCAAATAATATTTTCTTAGCAATCCCGAACTAACACCACATCACAATAATAATAATACTATTTTAAACTTAAAGTCACGATGGCTCTCATGTGTGTAAACTCGCGGCATAGATTTTAATCACTTGGAACAACTCAGTTTTCAGATCTTGTCTACGCTCTTGATACACTTTAACAAACAATAACATAAATGGGTCCAAAATTACAATATCAGATGAGATAAGATTAATTTTATTTTTAGTCGGATATGCATGTACAACAATGTGTGTTTTATATCGTTGTACATATCCGACTATAAATAACATTGATCTTATCTCATATTATCGGATGGTGTGATTCTGGACCCACTTATGTTATTGTTTGTTAAAGTGTACCATGCTAAAGTCTTCATGTTCATTTGATAAAAGTTATTTCTACAGGAACAATCATTCGAAAAGAGTAAAGATGCAAATATCACTGTGCTACTGTACTTTTACAATTTTAGAGAGTTATTTGCGAAAAAATTACATCATACAACTCCTTGTCGATTGCGGGCATCCATCGCATCATACTTCGTATGTCCTTGACCTTCTCCACCGGCAGCTATTTTGTCTTAACCGTAGCTAGAACCTGATGCAGATCATGAGTCTGCTGACTTATGCTGTTCAAGGTTAAGCTTATATCTCAATAAACTTCAACTCCGCAAAGACCTAACTCACACACGGGTTATTTCTTAATTGAGTCGGATTTCTACAACCTCTTGCAACATGAAAGAGCATAACCATTGGTTGCACTTGGTCTTACCAATGGATGATATGACTTATCTCGTCTACTGTCTGCACAATCATGCAAGGCAACATGCAGGTGTGTACTGTTTCGGCGGTCAGGGTTATATCGCGGTCGTAGAGAAGAGAAATTACTGGGATATTTTCACAGACAAACCACCTACCGTGGGCGAGTGCATGACCAGCGGCTCCCTATGAAAAGCTGGTCCCAAATTCGCTAAGAACGGGAGTCACGCGTCGTACCTCCAGCACAGAGAGGTCTATTGGCTTGGAGTCATAAACATTACACGTTAGACAACCGAGACCCCTTTCCATGTGAACTGGGGTGACAAATAGGTTGTCTCTAATTTCCTGAATGCATTTCCTATCCAACTGTTCATACATTTGGTTAATTAAATGACACATTTATAGTTTTTATCTTTTTTCTGATGGAATGAATTAGAATGGAGATAAACAAAGTTCGTTTCGTTCGATTTTGGCTAGAACTCGCCTTTCAGGTTCTTTCTCCAATAGATCTTTCGCCGTCTATTTGACCAATATTGAACAGAATAAGTATGTTTAACTTCTAAATATCAGACGAGTTTCTATTTCATACGCAATATCCGTTGAGGCTTAAATAGAAGTGGTCCCATTTTTCTGCCTGGTTGAACATTTCTGATTATAACCTAATATGTTATATATGAACGTACATGTGTCATGTGGGTGTACAATGGATATCCCGCAAAAATATGTTACAACCATGACTATTTTGCATGTTAGCAAATTCGAACAGGAAGACCCAAAACCCCATAAACTAAACATTCCGGCGTCTCTATACATGGCTATGTTTGAGTGCTTGGGGACTTTGCATGAACTTTGGGAATATAAGTACACTATATATACGATAACCATACTATTTTTGTATTAGTTCAATTTAATATATAGTCATAAATAATATACTTGTGTAATATATCAAAATAAGAAGGTTCTCAAGAGAGGAGGACGAACTAGGATAGGAATTGCCAGAGCAAGAACGTTCTATCTCCCGCAACGTTATGCAGTGGCATGGATTTTTGCTGCATATTATTTCAGGGCAAAAGGGTTCTAACTCCATATACCGACTAAAACAAGCGCGGTACGTGGTTAAACGATAAGCAATGAGTAGCAAAATATGTAAATTGGTAGCAGGGTCATATCTGCGTAAGATTAACATATATAGAATGAAAGTGATATGAACAAATCGTGAGAAATGCCTGTTTACATCATTGTATTTTATCGCATATTTTTCATAGCAGCCATTCGTCAATTTTTGTATATCGTCATTTTCATTGGCTAAGGAGATAGATCCTTTTTGCTCGGACGAATTTGTTCGTTATGGACATAGAGCCTAAATGCACTGCGTTTTACGAACGAACGGTGCATATAGGGTAAAGTATGTTTGGTTCATTCGATAGAAAATTCTCATCCGATTCCAATGATACCCATAACTCATTTTCCCGCCAAAATGGACATAGAACCATTTGGTTCTCATGCGACGCAATGCATTCTCTTATATATGCGAGGCGACATATGGTCGACGCGCATATATAAGAGACTGCATTGGCACAGGGTAAACAAATCCCGACTTACGACTGGATTGGATATGGCGGGTCACATATTGTATTACCATCATTGCATGGCATCAAAGAGTAAATGCTGCTCCTCTATGTAGGCCATGAAAATTATATACCACAATTATAGATAGCTTTTTGTCTTCGTACATATAATATATTGTCTTCACATATACTGTATTGTGTTGTATAGTATCAAATTGTGATTGTTGCGAAATAACCAAACAAAAATACAAATAAATCAATAAATCAAGCGACCAATAGACAAGCAATAACTAAGTAAATAGATATAAATATAACCAATAAGAAACACAATACATAATTCATTTGCATCATACATTCATGGAATGCCAGTTTCACTGCTAGTCTATGTCCAATTCACAGTAATATGGACATGCGCTCCACCAACATGGAGCGTATTTCTGCTTGAACTTGTGCGCCGGCCAATCTTGTGAAGTGTAAACACAATCATAGCCTTCTTTGTGTTCGTCCCATGGTTCGATGACGGGAAGAACGAGTGGTTTGCCGTCGTATCCATAAAACTCCCCTTCAACGATATCATCCCGACCGTCGAGCCACATCCAACCTGGAATGAAAGGTTAAAACTTATCACGACCGAACTACTGGCATCTATCACGTGATGTATCACCGAGCCACATCCAATCAGGAATGAAAGGTTAAAAGTTATCACAACCGAACTACTTGCATACACAGCATATATAACATCGAGCCGCATCCAGCACGGATTGAAAGGTTAAACGTTATTGCAACCAAACTACTGGCATACAACACATATAGCATCGAGCCGCATCCAACATGGATTGAAAGGTTAAGAGTTATCGCAACCGAACTACTGGCATACAACACATATTGCATCGAGCCGCATCCAATCAGGAACGAAAGGTTAAATTTATAACCGAACTACTGGCATACAGCACATATATCATGGAGCCACATCCAACATGCAGTCAACGGTTAGAGCTCACCTCACAAAACACATATGTAATACATAAAGGATATCGAGACATATAACTAGAAGTATATACACAATAGACATATATCAATATATATGTAGTAGATATATACATATGGTTTCGGGTTGAGGGCATGTTGAAATTCGATGAATATAATCGCAGATTAACTCTGACACCGCTCCTAACTTATTGCCGTCCAAATGCAGTCAACGGTTAAATGTCACCGCATGCGTACTACTCGCATACAACACATATCGGGGAGTCACATCCAACCTGCAATGGAAGGTGAAAGGTCTCGAACACGTACTACTCGCATATAACACATATATCATCGAGTCACATCCAACCTGTAATGGAAGGTGAAAAGGTTGCCACATCCGTACTAATCGCATACAACACATATCGGTCAGTCACATCCAACATGCAATCAACCTGCAATAAAAGGTTAAAGGTCGTTACATCCGTAATACTCGCACACAACACGTACATCATCGAGCCACATCCAACCTGCAGTCAAAGGTTAAAGGTCGTCACATCCATACTACTCGCAAACACCACATATAGCATCGAGCCACATCCAGCCTGCAAGCAAAGGTTAAAGGTCGTTGCATCCGTACTGCTCGCATGCAACACATATAGCATCGAGCCACATCCAACCTGCAATCAAAGGTTAAAGGTCGTCACATCCGTACTACTCGCATACAACACGCATCGAGCCATATCCAATATGCAATCAACCTGCAATCAAAGGATAAAACGAAACAAAATTATATTTTGTAAGTACATATTTGGCATATTGACAGCTGATAGACATAATTACATTGGCGCACGTAGAACCCTATGCGTTAGTATATGTAGTATCATTAGTAGTTCATTTTGAGAAATATTTCCAATGCAGTTGACTTTATATTTTGAATAGCAGTTAACTGTTTCTATAATAAAAGATAATTAATGAGTAGTTATCCCATAGGCATATTCAGACAGATTGTGTATTGCACTCATGCTCTAAACATGACTCCTTCTGCATTTGTATTTATACAGCGTGTATGAACAACGGTCGATTTGAAATGTTCCAGGCCATTGTAAATCACTCACCTGGTGTATTGAGTGTGTACATCAGTTCCTTAACATACAGATAGACTCCCTCGTTCTTATATTTGAGGATATGCCCGCCATCATTAGCACAGTCCACCATCGCCTCGGAGTGTCGTGCCCCTCCGCGCCGACTCAGACACAGCTTCATCGGGATCGCTGGACCGGAATAGAGTGAGTACCCTTTATCTGCTGGACATGCTGTAATTAGAAGTTAGAACTAACCAATATAATTATGTTCTCTGAAATTGTGCAGGGAAACTATAACCAGATAACAAAAGCCTCCCTGACAGCTGATTGGATAATTATTTTGACAAAATAAATACACAAATAAATGTACAATTAAGCTCATGAACAAAAAAATGCATAATATTTGGAACCTTGCTGACTATTGTGACCATCTGACCCAACAAGAACACTTTTGCGGTAGAATGTTTCTATACATTCGGTAGTCCGGGAAATGGTGAAATTTGAAAAGAAAAAATACAATAGCCCATCTTGATTATTGTATGAGTTCGTCAGAATTGAGACACCATGCCGGGTATGGGTTATTGGTTAAATAAGTCCGTTTCAACACACATGACACAATCATTAGCAGTGTCACCTATGGAAAATAAATATGTATGTATAACCTAGCAGGACCTTGTCTGTTTGGGCCGCGTTCAAACACTGACAAGTTTGTGTAGTACATGTGAATGTAGTTCAAACCATATGGTGCGAAACTATATACGAATGGACGCATGCGAATAACGTACACCTTACATGGGTATAACGCACACCTTACATGTGTTTAATAATACTTTTTTTGTTTTTGTTTTGTGTTTTTTTTTATTGAGGAAGTATATATAACAAAAAAGAATGAGACAGACAGACATACGTATAGCACAAGCATTATAGTAACAATACATTGATACATATTATATTCTAGCACTCACTTTTGCACGCTCCCAAGTGAATTTCACTTGGGCTACTTTCTCACTGGCGACATTAGTAAAATCATACGTGAATCATATATATAGTTGTGGTAAAGAGATAAATATATTGTTATTCCGTTGGCCATTGGGCGAGACAACGTTAGCGCACTGAATTAAGAATGTCATTTATACTGTAACATAAAGAGTTAGGATTGGCGCAGATAAATTTGTGTCGGCCTTTTGATAATCGAGTTAAGAAATGATCAATGTTAATTTGAGAGATGGCTCTGGTTCCGGGCTATATGTATATAACTGTGTTATTCGGGGTATATACATGTATAAAGTTAGTTTTATTTGTGGATGTCAGAAAGTCAATCAGTGTTTTTATTAATTACATTTTATAAGGGTAGCCATCGCTTTTTAAACTCTTGATATAGCATGTTGCATCTGGATGTGTACTTATCGCATTCATATTTGAATTTCAATTCAGCGACAAACGCCTGTATTGAGAGTTGGATCGGGTCAAATTTAGTCCTATAAATATATTGCTTTAGCACAAGTAGAAAGTAGTTTATGATGGAATTCACTTGACAGTGATTAGCGCCAAAAAGCAAATTTGGTTTGGTAATATGTATAGACACTTGATTTGTTTTCAGCCAAGACTGAAGTTCGGTTATGAACCGATTTGTGTGTGGGCAGTCCCAGAAAATGTGAGAAATATTTTCTTGAGTATTTTCGCATCTCTTACATAGATCATCAGCTCTTATGCCTGCTATCTTCAGAAATGTGTTCGTCGATAGGATTCTCGTATTAATTCTATATTGGAGCCATTGAAGTTTGGTGTCAGGCGTGGTGGTAAATGGATTGCGAAATATATTGTCCCATGATTGTGAGTCGTCTTTTATTTCCGATTTCCATTTTTTACATGAGTTTGGCACCCATGTTCCCAGGTTCCCCATTGTCAGGGTTCTATGAAAGAGTTGACCGCCTTTATGATCCCGTAATAACGGGCTCAAATGTTTTTGTAAGAACGGAGAGTGTAATCGTAGGAGGGGCTGATTGCGAGAGTTTGACAGGCTATGTATTTGGCGTTTTATGATAGCCATAGTAATGAAGTTATTAGAAATATTGAATGTAGCCTTAAGGGAGTCGGGGGTGTGAAATTCCCCATTGGCTTGGAACATATCGTTTACAAAATATATGCCGGCATTTCTCCACGAATTAAAGTTAATGGGGTTTCCTTCCATTCTAATGTTAGAATTACTCCATATGGTCGCTGACATGATATTACCATTGTTATCATCTATGCTTATGAATTTGCACCAAGATCTGAGAACATCCCTCCAAAATGGGTTAGACATTTTTGAAGTTTGTTTTGACAGGAACTTAGCATCATATGTTAGGTACAGGGGGTCATAGATAATGGGGTTGTCTTTTAGGAGAGGGGCCCATTTTGATTGTTTACATATTAGACGTCTCAGCCATGTGATTTTCATTGCGTCGTTAAAATGTTCCAAGTTGACCATTTTCAATCCTCCTAGGGGGTAATCAAGACATAACTGCTTCCTTTGTACTCTGTCTCGTTTCGAGTTCCAGATAAATGGAATAGAATTGTGATTAACTCCTTAACAAAAGCATCGTCTGGACTGGGGAGAGACATGAATATGTGGGTTAGCTTTGGAAGAATAAGTGTCTTAATGACAGTTATTCTTCCAATTGGGGTTAATAGCCTGTAGCTCCATGTCTTGGTTGGTCGTTCTATTTCGTCCAATTTACCGGAGTAGTTTGACATCATTTTTTGAAGATCAGTGTTGAAATTAATGCCCAGAAAGTTGAAGGTTTTTGAGTAAGATAATCTTAAATCTTGATCCGATCCATGCCGCCTGGCATTTCTCCGCGTTAATACGCAGTCCCGAAACCCGATCATATAGGTCAAGTATTGAGTAGGCCTCACGTATGCTACTTTCATTGCCATCAAGTATGAACGTTGTGTCGTACGCGTATTGTGATAGTTTATACTCTGAACCACCGAGGACTATTCCTTTAATTTTGTCATGCTATAACCTCAGCGCAGAGGAGAAAAATATACTGGGATATGGGATCACCCTGTCGACAGCCACGCCCTAATTTAAAACTTTGTGATATGTGACCGTTAATCAGTATAGACGAACTAGCGTCTTCATATAGAATGGCTATCCATTTTTTTATGGAATCGCCAAATTCGAAAAAATTGAGGCATTTGTGTATGAACGACCAGGACACTGAGTCAAATGCTTTTTCGAAGTCTACTAGGAGCAGGACTCCAGGCTTATCGTGGGTTTTCGCTTGATACATTATGTCATATATGAGCCTTGTATTATCTCCAATGTACCTGTCAGCAAGAAAACCTGTTTGGTCAGAATTAATTATATACGGGATGACGCGTTTAAGCCTATATGCGATACAAGATGAGGCGAGTTTATAAGTTGTGTTCAAAAGAGAGATGGGAGCCAGTTTTTCAACAATTGACGGGTTTTGTTCCTCTTTGGATAAGTGTTATAATACCCTGTTTTTGTGTGATCGATAATTATCCGACTGAAAATGATTCATTAAGTGAGTCTGTCACAAAGGGCCCCATATTAGACCAGACAAATTTGAAGAATTCATATGTGTAACCAGATGGTCCAGGGCATTTACAGTTTTTCGATTGTTTTAATGCATGTGTCAATTCTTGTAAAGTTAGCGGACCCTCAATGCTCGATGCTAGAGATGGGGTAAGTTTTGGAGTTTCAGAATTTTTTAACATTTGGTTTAGATTTTGATCAGAAGTATATTTATGTGAATAATGAGTTTGGTAGAAATTTCGAGCTTCCGACATGATACTGCCTTGTGTTGTAAAATTATTATCGTTATTATCTGTCAAACTGGTCAGGGTTTTGGAAATATAGTTACGTTTCTCTAAATTCAGAAAATATGTTGTGGGTTTTTCTCCTTCCTTGACCCATTTCGCTCGGGACCTAATCATAGCACCACGATTGCTCTCTCTTCGTATTTTTTCTAATTCAAATTCAGTTTTTCCCATGTCTCACATGAGCTTCTGCTTACATTCGAGACTTTGTGATGGGTTGTCGAGATCAAGTAATATTCTGTTTTTCTTTTCAGAAAGGAGTTGTTCTCTTTTAAGATGTTCTCGTTTACGTTTCGCACATAATTTTATAGTTTCTCCCCTAATGTCTAACAAAATGGCATCTAACAGAAGTCTCTTATTGATATTACATGAAACTTTACGTTCACCTTCATCTTTTACATATGAGTAGCCATAGCGCACTTTATTTTCTTCTATGATCCTTTTAACAAAGTCGCAATATTCCTTGCTATGTAAAATAGAGTTATTGAACTTCCAAAACCCATGACCAGTTTTCATTCTGCTAACTGTTATTTGATAGGAGATAATTGAGTGATCGGATTTATATCCCGGTATTATCGCGGGTCCCGTGTTTGATAAATTGAGGAGTTCCGAGGAAACTAAGAAATAGTCCAGCCGAGCCATTTTTATCGGGGACTTTCTTCTCCATGTGTATCGGGTTTCATTGGCATTGTAGATTCTCCAAATGTCGATTAGTTCGAGGCTGTCGATAAGATTTTTAACTTCAATTTTTGCACGAGGGTTGTTTTCTTGTTTATAGTTATAAGTATCAAGATTCTGATTTTGAACGAGATTCCAATCGCCGCACATTATAATCTGGGTATTCCCGATTTTGTCGAGTATTTTTTTCAAGTTAGAGTAGAAGTCAGGGTTATCCTCGTTTGGGCCATATAGATTGACTAGACTTAATCTGAGATTTTAGATAGTAATATCCATTATAATGAAATTTCCACTTGGATATCGCTGGACCTGATGCAGTTTGAAGTCCAAATTATTTTGGAATAGAATAGCTACTCCTCTCGATTGAGACGTACAGGGACCCATGATAGTTTTGTAGCCCCATTCAGCTTCTATGCATATTTCCATTGATTTAGTGAAGTGCGTGTCTGGGAGACAGTATATTGAACCATCCAATGAACGTAAATGTCGGAACACATCGCGACGTTTTTTCTGATTGATTTAGTCCATAGCAGTTCAGAGATAATATCTTAATTATAGTCATGATGTGAATGGGCGGACGCCCGCGCCAACGGAAACAATACATTGTATATAGCTAAAAATTCACAATGAGATGCATTGACTCTAGAAATATACACATTGTGGTCGCCACCATACATACAAGAGAAGAAACATACAGAGAAAACATGGAGAAAACAAATTAACAAAACGAAAATAAATAATACATTCATTCCAGTTGACGATTGTGTCATGAGACAGCACCAACCACCCAACAGCGGTTTTAACACTACATGTATTAGCACTGTCCCGTGGGTCACAATGCCTGCCATTCCCTAATATATATCAGCTGTTGCTTAACTTTGAGGTTCAGAACTGACATAACCCGTTAGTATTTTAAAGCTTTAAATGGTGTTATTGTTGTTGCTGTTGGAAATGTTACCAGCATATAAGACAATGCACCTTTAAATGATTTTCGGAATCGTAGATTATACTAATCTCTGTCAAATTAAAGTATGGTTCAAGGGGCAAAAATTGGACAGACATGCGAGTTACCTTTATTCGTTATCCGATTGTCACTAAAAGATACTTTTAATTCGTGGAATGTAGACATATTTAGATCGAACCATATATAAACTGTTGAGATTGAGACGAAGCACGTCCATTTAACGTGCTAATAAGTGGAGTCGAGGCATTGTTTGTGTGTCTTACCTAGCAGGAATGGCAGGCTCTGTGACCCATATTCTCAGCTGAAATAGTTTTTGAATCATTTTTGGAATCATGAGTAGACGTCAAGTTTTTTTTACCTTTCTACGTCATTATATAGTATCGGGCTACCAATTATGTTGTTGCAGATGGTACTAGAAAGCTATTACAATACACAGTTCCGAACAGACCCCTCGAAAAGCCGACGAAAACCCTATATTTGTGTACTTCCGTTAGCATTATTGTCATCTTTTCAAAGAGACTGAGTTCCGAACTATATCATCTGACAATTCAAAACTATTTGTAAACTTATACTGTGAGCTATAGACATTTTAAATTTAATCCGACACTTTAAATGTATTTGTAATATATATAGTCTGACAGTTCAGAAGTATGTGTAAACATATTATGAGCTACACATATAGCTATATATTAGCTATATATATTATCTTGCAATTCAAATTTATTTGTAAACTTCTATACTATGCGCTATGCATGTACGTAAGTTACGTGTAACTCTTCATTTGTATTTAGTAAATTTTGTTGATGGTTTTTACAAAACCGGAAGTATACCATCGGTGAATAATCTGCCTCAAAGAGATGTTGCATGCCATGAGTGGGTATGGGGGCATGGGTTGGGGTGGGGGTACTCGCATTCCTGTATTCGGCCAAAAACTTAATTTATTTAATGTTTTGCAGAAGCGGAACCCACTTCCAATTAGTTAGTAATATGTGGTGTGTTACTGTGCATACATACGACCCTGCAATATGAGTTCTTCTACTGTGTAAACCGATCGCTATTCCATATACATTCCGATCTTGATTGTCAGGTGATAATCATGATGATTTGTTGTGAGTTATACAAAAAGTGTGTCTATCGCCTGTCTGGAACAACTAATTGGGTCATCACACAGCGTAAAGTTGGCCCAGCAAAAGAGCGATTTCGCATTTCTATTTGGTTGTTTAATAATACTAACTAGGCTTAAAATTTCATGTGGGAAAGTTGGATACTTCCATATATCACGTTTTCCCGTTTCTCATGTTACAAACTACATTCTTCTCGCTGTCTCGTTTTATCATATTCTGCACCCCACCCTCAATCTCTCTCTCTAGCAGTCGCTCTCGCATTTGCTCATTCGCTGACTACTTATCCGTACATGAACCATCGCTTTCGTTTATCACAGTACACAGCAAGCAGTTGAGAAGAAATACATTCTCACTTATAGTTTGCTATTTATGTTTATTTAAACTTATACTAGCATTTCTACTGATGTATTTATTAAGACAGCAGAACTATCACCAGGAGGTTCAGCTGCATAGCCGAAATAAATACTAGCAGCTTAATGGTTTGAAATTGGCCAATGCAGTATACATATATATAGTCTCGTTGTCGTATCATGAAAATATCGGTTGTGTAATGGTAAGGAAAGACCGCACAATTTGTTAATTTCACTATGTCGGGTTTGAGTAAGATGAGTTCCTAATTGTGTACACCTGAATGTGACAACAGGCGAATATTTTCTATTGTGCCATAATGATCACGTTCCGAGTCGTGAAGGTACAATAGGTGATTGGTTTATTATTATGGCACACGTGACAAGTCATGATGGAAATAATCTGGGTGGTTTATTATGAAGCATTTACCCCAGGGGTGTGTCTGTAACGTTTAGTATACACTAAGATGTTATACGCCACAAGGAGTAAATCATACACTCTTAAACTTAGGAAATCGCACTCAAGTTGCGCGTTGATACTACTAACCACGAATTTATTTCAATGTTTGAATTTTGGAGTATTTTCCCCCTTCGGTGCAATCTGCCAAGTCTGTACCCACCCGACGCCAGCACACCATTAGGCAGGTTGCATTAGTAGTAGAACGGTTAAACTTTGAGGGCGTAGCTACAGTATGCCAACGTATCTGCTCCTGCATTAACCTCGTTCCTTCATTAGCACATTGTTATTTGGCATTAAACATAGATCAGTGATTCACCACTTACGGTACATATACGTATTTACGTTATATATCGTTGCCACGAGTTAATATTTCGCTCTCTAAAAAATGAAAATTGTTGCACGTGGACACTAACCATCAGAAAATACGTCAGCAAAAATTATATCTCTATAGTAGGCTGTGTTCCTGGTAAGATTGATTCGTGTTGAAGGATGTGTTCAATGTTTGGTATGATGTACATGTCCAATGTATGGTATGATGTCAGCATTGTACGGTAGGCCGTGTTCAGTGTATGGTAGGCTGTATTAACCTATTCGCTGCTGTGACATCCATAACTATTACGGGTGTAAAAGTGCACGTCCTGTGCTATATTGTCCGGACCTACTTCAGCACACTAGCAGTAGGCCATTATTCATCACTGAAACTCAGATGTTGGTTCATCGGAATAAATGTATATCGAAGTTTCAAACATTGTATGATGTTCCACGATTGTGAACGATAACAACCTTTCAACTGAGCCAGTTTTATGGTTCTTATGATAATCCCGTTATATTTTTCCACTGGAAAATGGGAATAACGTCAAGGGCCCAGCACACGACGTCATAACGTCATTTAGCAGCAAAGAGTTGAAGTGTGGGCTGTGTTTATGTATTACGTATTATGGTATATGTCGCCACGAGTAAATATTTTACTCTAAACGCAATAGTTGCGAGAGGATTCCCCCTATCAGATCCACTCGTCAAAAAAATGTATCTCCATGTTTTAATTTATGAAGTATTTTTCCGTCTTCGGTTTTCGGTGGAATTTGCAAATTTGAACCAACCCGCACGTGAGCTCTCCGTAGGACTGGTTGATTTTTTAGTAGAATGGTCAAACTTTGGGAGGTTACCTACAGTATATCGACGTACTTGCTCCTGCATTACGTCGCTCTTTCATTAGTCCGTTTGGATTTGGCGGGAAAAGTAGTTTAGTGATACAGCACTCAACTATACTTATTTATGTTATAAAGCCTCGCTTTTGTTTCTGCTAAATCTAACGTTTGTATCCGCCACCATCCGGCCTGGTCTCACCACCCCGGCTTGGTCACACCGCCTTCCCAGGCCTGGTCTCGCCCTCTTCCGCGCTCCAGCTCCTCTCTTAGCCATTTTCCTCCATTTGGGAGAGATGTTTATTATTTTTGAACATTCAGGCCGGTAACTCGGTCAATTCTCTTCCAATTTACAAAATTTTCACGTCATCGTTATCGGGGTTAAATTTAGACCATGACTTGTAAGTTTGGTCGCGATCTGAGATAATTTATTTTTTACGATATTGAACATTTAACACTCCGCGGTCAATAATCGGACAACGTCCGTTTTGTAGAACTGAACTACGTTTAAGTTGCTCTATACCATAATATTTGTCCCGTTCCGCAACCTCAATGCGTTCCATATATACTCTACATTTATCAATATATGTGAGAGGCCGATTTAAGGGCCATAACTCCATAAACAAGAACGGACACAATTATCAATAGAAACACTTCCGTCTCCCGTGGGAGTTGTACAAACTCCGAAACTGTCAGCGTTCTACATTTAGCGGTTCCTGAGATAAAAGGATACGCTTTTACTAGGAAGAAGAAGAAAAAGAGGAAGAAGAATAATAATAATAGAGAAAAATGACGAACAAGAAATACAATATACTCCCATATTAAAATATGGAAGTATAATAATGACCAGTTTTATATAGCGATTAACCAATTACTTGCTCTAACACGCCAACCAATGAACCGGCTGTAGCCGCTGGAGACGCTGCTCTTGTTTGATCAGAACATACTCTGATACTCATCAGTATGACAAGCTGACTGGTACTCTTTTAACGCATGAGTTATGCGAAGCCGACACAGTAGGAGCGTCATTGCTCAAGGGTCACAACTTGGAGCGGGTTTTGAAACAACGAGAAATCCGACAATTGCACGTCGCTCAAAGCAGCCAAGCCACTGCTATGTGGAGACTCGATGACCGGCGACGCGTTGCGAACCCATATCGATGTGTTTACAGCGAACACACGTCCGACACGCTAACTACTGGACCACGGAGCTCCACAATTTACACCATTCCTAAAGATATCGATATTATAAATAGTCGTTATGTAGTTCCACACTGTAAATCCATGTGTTAAGAATCCGAACGTGTTAAGTCGGCAATGTGTTCATATTTGACATGCTATGCGTTATAATACATCACGTTGATGTTAAGCTCCATTTATCATACAGTGGCCACATCACGTTGGTGTTAATAATATGGCATGCTGTGCCTATCTGAACGTCATACTGGCGTTAAAAGATATCGAACCGTGGTGGCCATCGCTATACTCCGTATAACGAAATTGGTATTTTTAATGAGTAACTTAGACATGAAATGTTTGCATGAGCAGAATAAAATGTTATTATAATATAATTTTGGTTTTATTTGTACTTTTCGAGATTTTTGCGATAGGATTGAACACTAACGTTCAATAACGTGTTCATGGTACTTAACACAGGTGTGATGATTCGCGTCCAATTCCGTAAATTGAATCGGCACGTGCCGCATGCGCAGTCGGCATCAATTCCACAAAACTTTTGGTGGGAAACTTTTCAGAAATCGCCGCCATCATTGTTTTTATCACAGCGTTCAAATATTTCTTTAATTATTCAAATAACAGGTATATATACAACTTTGCAAGGCTGTCACCCAATTAGATAATGTATTTTTTAACCTACGGTAGACTAGTTTAGTAGTTTGAATCTAATGCAACACGTACGTTCAAAATCAAATGCAAGTTCAAGAAGTTGCAACTGAGAACTGGCAGCCGCAGTGGCATTGCCATTCCCGGCCATTGTGATTGTGACTGTCACGATTGTGACTTTTCTGTGTTACGATGATTGTGATTGTCACTGAATCTGATTGTCAATTAATTTGTCATGACTCAGACTGAGTCATGTTGACGTTGTGCCAACTTGTGCAGCCAATTGAATTCCAAATTGTCATTGTGCCAATTTCACTTTGACTTTCAGCTTCACTGACCTCAGCAGCTCAGGCCCGCCCAATAAATTGAATAAATTCAATAATGGCAATATATAAATACAGTGAATACTATTATACTGGGATGCCAAAAATCTTAATCTTATCTTATGTTTTAAAATAAATAAACTGGTATAAAATAAATACAAATTTCCCACCACTGACACTGTCTGACTGTCACTTTCTGGGCGGGCAATGTTTATTTTTCCAAGATGGAACCAAATCATCCATTTATTTGCAATCTGTGCTATTTCACTGCACATGACTTTGGTATTTTCCAAAACCATTATATCAGAATGCACAAAGATGACCCAAATTTTTTTGTGGCATGTGATGCAGAAAATTGTGGTTATACCACAAATAAATGGGGAAATTTTCGTACACACTTCTCTAGAAACCATAGGCATACTAGGATGGAAGCGACTGATATGTATGCAAACATGGAAGTTGACAATGAAGATAGTAGTATTAGTACGGGAACTGACTTTGCAAATGCAGCAACAAATCCCTTCAATGCTCAGACCCAAGAATTAGTTTTTACATTGTCACTAGAGGGTCAACACAATGTATCGCAGACCAGCATAAACAAAATAGTGAGTAGCGCTGGTACGTTATTGCAGCGCAATTTGTCTGCCTTTAAAGATACAGTGAAGAAAAGGTTGTCAGAACGCGGTATTGCTGATATTGATGGATTGTTAGATGATATACCAGTTGAAAATTTTCTAGATCAATTAGATACATCCAAAAAGCGATTAAAGTGTTATATGAAAAGTGACTCAATTCCGTATATAGCACCAGAGTCCATTGAATTAAACCGCCGAAACATCACCAAAAATGGGCAAATTGTTGAAGTTCCGAACTTTGGTTACTACATTCCTTTAGAGCAGTCTCTGCACAATTTATTAGAGCTACCTGAGGTATGGAATTATGTACAACATCCCCATTTTTCTTCCAATGAGGATTATATGCAGGATTTTTGTGATGGTGAGTTTTTTCAGACACATCCCCTTTTCATAGAAAATAAGACTGCACTGCAGTTGATTCTGAATACCGATGATCTGGAGATTACAAATCCACTTGGGTCTCACACAAAGAAACATAAAATATCAATATGTTATTATACACTCGGCAATATTCCACCTGAGCATAGATCAAAGTTGCAAGTTATTCAACTTATTGGTATTGCTAAGACACAAAGCGTAAGAACAAAGGGTTCATTAAATACATTTCTCAGTGACTTCATATCTGTTGTTAACAAATTGTCAACTGAGGGACTGACGTTTAAGCTTTATGGTGAAGATGTATTTTTGAAAGGTACATTGGTATTTGTTCCAGCTGACACGCTAGCTTCTAATTGGCTGGGTGGTTTTAAGGAAGGTGTCGGATTTGCCCGTAAGAATTGTAGAAATTGTGATATATCTGCCAAAAAACTGTCACTGATTTCAGTAGATCATCAAGTAACACACAGAGATGAAGATCTTCACAGGGCCCAATGTGGTAGATTTGAACAATATTCCGATGCCGTTAGGAAATATTGGAGCAAAATGTGGGGAATAAATCAGTCCAGCTGTCTCCTAAAGATCAAGGACTTCAGCATCACAACTGGAATGGTCCAAGACCCAATGCATATATTTTTAGAGGGAATCGTTCCTTTGGTGATGTCCCTTTTTTTCTACAGAGTTATAGTTGTGGAAAAATGGTTTTCAATCAAATGGCTCAACACACAGATATCTGGTTTCAGATATTCTTACCTTCACAAGAATAGCAAACCAGAACCAACTTTTGCCAAGAATTCAGAAGGGGGAATCAGCGTGAAGCAAAGCTCTTCAGCTATTTTAGTTCTGTGCAATATTATTCCACTAATTATCTCATCTAAGATACCCAAGGGGTACTGTTATTGGATTAATCTTTTGAAGCTCATCCAGTTGGTGATGATATGCACAAGTTCATATTGCTCCAAGGATACTCCCCAGTTGTTGCGGATATTGGTAGCAAGTTTTCTGGAGGAATATAAAACTTTATATCCCAAAGCATCATTTACTCCCAAATTGCATTATTTAGTACATCTGCCCAGGCAGATGTCACTATATGGGCCACTCAGACACAATTGGTGCATGCGTTTCGAGGCCAAACATGGGTTTTTCAAGGCTAAGCGATACCGAAATTTTAAGAACCTTCCCCTCTCTATGGCTCGACAACACCAACTATATATGGCCCACCGGCAAATCAGGTATGATGGGGCAGGTCCAGTGAATTTTCTATATGGAGGAGATTTGTGTCCAGAAGGTACACAGTGTAACTTGATTGAAAAATATCCCCAGTTGAGCGAATGTTTCCGCACTTTGCTGCCGTCAAATGTGCCGGGATTCAATCATTTGAATTCTCAGGATTTGGGTCAATTTGCTGCTTACGTTGTTGATAATATACATATTCATGGTTTGGAATACAGGACAGGTTGTTGTTTAGTGAAAAGTTATGATAAACTTACCGACTGTCCTACATTTTGTATTCTTGATAACATATTTGTCCTCAACAACAGCAAATACTTCATCATAGAACTAACTGAACCAGCATTCTTTGACACTCACACTAATCATTATCAGATTGTCCCCATTGGACGATATGAATTGCTGCCATTTTGCAATCTTCAGTTTAAATGGCCTCTAAGTGTATATGTTCATGCAGGCCGTCATGTTGTTCATAACTCAAACAGTCATATGTGTGAATCCCTTGAAGAGTACATGTAACTACATTATAATATGCATACATACTACAATTACAAATGTACTACTGTATATATAAGCAGATAGGTTTAATATAAATGTTTTCTTCAGTGCCGTGAGTTACAATCAAACTAGGCAAGACCACTCGCTTCCCCCACTTACCCCGGTAACCTTATACACTGCAGTAGGCTGGTGGTTGCAAGTACATGTCGGCTGTAAATATCGTTCTGTGTTGGAATAGCAAGTACTCACATAATATACTGTCACCTGCTAATTGTCTGACTCTACGTCGGCTGCATGCTCAATACACAATTCATGCGATGATGCGCGTATACTTTCAAAGACTTAATTCCGGAACAGTGTCAGCGAAAACATGGCTAATTTTTAGACATTGAGCCTTAAACAGCCTTTTAGACACTGCGAATCTATTAAAACATGTTACAAATAAATATCACGTGATCAAGGCACAAAATAAGACGTCAGTCATTTGCAGAATGAGGTCCCCAGAGGATAAATTTAGTGATGCTAACCCGCATACAGTGATGCCCACAATAATTGACCTCTTAAGTTAACCACAACAGAATTATGGGAAATTTTTCAGGATTTAGTTGGAAATATGGCTTGTTGCCATTCATCGGAATGGCCAACTGAAGCTCAATGAATGAATGATCTAGCCTACTCAAAGACTTGTGTACACAACTATATAAACTTCTATCAATGTTATAAAAGCCTGCAAAACACATTCTTTTGTTGATTACCATTTACAGGGAGTCAAAAGTTCAGATTATTCTTGTTGATAAAACATCTCCCCCAGAATAAATATTATATAAAGAAAAAAAAATCGCGTGCGTGCATGTATTTCAAATTTTTTTGGCTTGAAAAAACAGGAAATCGATTTTGGCAGGCCTAAAACAGTTTGTTTATGGTCTGGATACAACCCTAATAGATGTACTCTTTTGTGTCACAACCGGAATCAATACAACAAATTGTAACCACCACCTGCTTACAAAACTGTATAATGTTTAGGGGGGGGGGTGTATTCCTTTTAATTGTTTGTAGACGGTACAGCAGATTGATTCTACTGTGCATAATGTACATGTGTTAAGTACAGAGTCAACATCTTTACTTTTAATTAGGCAAAATGTGTTCTGCATGTGTGTGTAAAACCCATGGATGTATCTTCTGGGACATATCAACAAGTACTAGTATGTCATTATAGTACATGTAGGTATCACAGGTACTGTAACTAGTTTGACTTTCTAATAATAGTTTCTATTACAATGTAATCAAACTATTAATCATTGTCTTCGAGAGCCAGAAAGCATTACAATTTTAAGATATTTAAAAACTCCCTCTTAAATGGGGCTTTTATCCTCGAACACAAGCTTATTTTTTAGATGCACGTACGTTGCCTTGCAAGTTGATAAATACCTGATAAATTGTCTAATTCTAAAAAATCCTTATTTCTCGAGAAGTTGAACATGGGTATATTTAAAGTCCGGAACTGTGACCGCAGCCTCAAGAAGTTTGTAGTGTGTGATACAACTTTGAGTTCTTTGAAAGAAAAAGGTGAGTTGTACATTGATTTGGTTTATTATTAGTATATAAAGCAGGGTATTTTTTGTTTTGAAAATATTGATTAGCGGTTTTTTTTCAATCCTAAAATATTGGTCAGCAGTTGCTTGAAATTAATTAGCAGTTTCTGGGCCGGGATAATTATGTTATACAAGTTATAGTCTTATATAGAACATTGTAGAGTGACTCCCCTTAGCCCAGATGCACGCAGGCCACAGGGGGCAGGAATTGTTTATTATGGATAATTATAATATTCTTGGTAAAGGGACACAGCATTTAAAAATGGTAGCTTCAGGATGAAAATTTCCTTTAAAAAAATAAAAAATATTATTCACCATTTGTCATCATCATCATGCATCATACCCCAATAGGCTACTCTACGCGTATAAACAAACCCCGTCCCGATCGGACATATAATTCCAGAGATATTCGTCATTAAATCCAGATAAATTCCAAACTTTTCATCGAAAGACTTAAGTTGTCACCAACAGAATTTCATTAATACCAAATTTATTCAAAAACACCGACTTTCCGCCACGATAAAAACATCTTTTCAACACACCATTTCGTTTACTAAGATCTAACTTGGGTCGAATCACGTCTGTGCTTTGACAATGACTGACATGCTCCAATTCGGTTTTTATTTGAGTTTGACATGTTTTTGTCGCTCAAACTTGGCCGGAAAATAATCAATATTTACTGTGGAGATCACTTGACCTTGATCCCAGTACCTATTCCATGCCTGTCGATATACCCATTTTCATTGGTCGACGTGAAATCGATGTAATTGGGAAAATCCAAATTACCGCATGTTCCTGGCCTGTGAAAATTGATGAAAAAAAACCCCCCTTTAGAGCCCTTCCAAAAATAAAATAACACAAATAACATCAAAACAAAAATAAGATTTAAATAATAGTTGTTAGTATTTACCTAATTCTCATAGTTTGCTATTTTACTTTCATGAAAAATCTTTAAAATAATATAAGCCAATCACGTCGCATGTTACACATTCTGAGAGTATTATCAAAAATTCAAACTGTGTACACTGTCACATTTGAGCGACAAAACATGTTTCAAAGTCAAATAAAAACCGAATTTGAGCATGTCAGTCATTGTCAAAGTACAGACGTGATTCAACCAATGTTAGATCTTAGTAAACGAAATGATGTGTATAAAAGATGTTTGACGTTTAAAACGGGCCTGAGGCGGCACGCTGAATGTGTATTATACGGAACGCGGAAACGAATAATAGGTAATATCTCAGGTATTTGACAAATATTGGATGTCAAACTGCATGATTCTAAGTTGATAACTATTTGGTCTGAACAGTTTTGTCTGTCCAAATTTTGTAAGTGCTAACACATATACTAGCTTCATGTTGCTGTTGTTTTTTTTTCAGCGGCAGAAAAACTTATGGTCAAGTCAGATGGCTGCAAAATAGTTCTGGAGTGCGACGGGACGGACATTGAGGACGATGAGGTTTTGTCGGAGTTACGGAGTGAAATATTCCTATTCCTGGAAGCAGGCCAGGTATGGGCCCGGCCAGACTCGGCAAACTCAAACAATGGCGTTAAAGAACGTTCGGCCACTTCGGAGCAGAGTGTTGCAGACATACCAGCTGTGGATTCAATTTCATCATCATCTTTAACACCTCCGAGTCAACCATATGGTTAGTATGTTATGAAAATTGTCTCTTTTCTGCCAATATTTTTAGCTTATCCACAGTGGGCGAACAAAATACAAGAAGCCCATGCACTTTCCAGATAATATAGACAAAAACCCTGATTCTCTGCAAGAAATCTGGTCATTGTTAGGCCAAACAAAAAAATACCTGTGTTTAGGGTTACCCGACCGACCCTATTATTAGTATGCCAACTTTGCCCAACAAACAAAGTTCTATGTGTCTTCCGGAAGCCAAATGTTTCAAAATATTGAGGGTGTAAAATCCAGTGTTCTGGTCATTTTTTGGAGCATAAATATAAACCTACATAATTTATTAACTATTCCAGCAGTATAAATCATGCTGGATTGCTTTTGAAATTTTAAATTGAACTTTAATTCAAGATTTAGAAAGGCAATCTCTTGCGCTGTAACCCAGTATACCCAATCTCCAAACATCAATAGAAAAAATAGTAACATTTGCTCAATAGTCCAAAGATGATGAACAAGAACAAAATATGAAAATATCGGAGGAATGTATTGAAAAGGAACCATATTTATGAGTTGCCTACATAATATAATTGTAAATGCTAGCCAGATTCTGACATGGCAAGGCAAATGGTGAGTTAAGCATGTGGGTCATGTCAATCTTATTGGAAGCAATCAGCCAAGGATACTTACTAGTAGGGTAGGTTGGCCAGGGTAAAAATTTGGGTCACTCCAGTGATAATCCCTTATCAATCACTACCCAACAATAGATGGTGGTCATCATAACATCCAGCCCAGTTGGACAAATCCTACCATGAGGGACATCCACAATGAAAGAATAATTTAATTATACCCCCACTACCAAAGTAGTAAACTGGATTGACTGCGTCCGTCTGTCCGTCCATCCGAGTTGCTCAGTCTGTTTGTCCGTCCGTCCGTCAGACTTGATAACTTGATCAAATATGAACCAATTTCAATAATTTGTGGTAGACAAACTTCTTGCAAGAACATCTCAGGCTCTCAGCATGCTGAAAATTTGGGTTCGGTCCGAATTATTTTGTTAAAGTTATGCCTCATTTTCGACTTATTATCCCCCGCCAAATTGAAAATTTGCGGGGGATATAGTAATGGGTTCCGTCCGTCCGTCCGTCTGTCCGTCCGTCCCGAATTTGTAAGAGTCATAACTTGAACAAATGTCAACGGATTTCAAAGATTTATGGTATTTGAGTTCACCTGACCATTACCTAGAATAAGTTAGTAAGCCAGGTCCGGTCGGATATTTTTACTGGAGTTATTGGACTTTGTTTATTATTTTTGTCGAATTTACCAAATAGCAAATAGACGACGTCACAGGGCTCATTCCCACAAATGTCAACGGATTTCAAAGATATTTGGTATATGAGTTCACTTGACCAGTATCTAGAACGAGTTCGCAAACCAGGTCCGGCCGGTTATTTTAAGCAGAGTTATTGGACTTTGTTTATTTTTTTGTGTGCAAATAGACGACGTCACAGGGCTCATTTCCACAAATGTCAACGGATTTCAAAGTTTTTTGGTATATGAGTTCACATGACCAGTATCTAGAACGAGTTCGCAAACCAGGTCCGGCCGGATATTTTAAGCGGAGTTATTGGACTTTGTTTATTTTTTTGTGTGCAAATGGACGACGTCACAGGGCTCATTTCCACAAATGTCCACGGATTTCAAAGATTTTTGGTATATGAGTTCACATGACCAGTATCTAGAACGAGTTCGTAAACCACGTCCGGCCGGATATTTTAAGCGGAGTTATTGGACTTTGTTTATTTTTTTGTGTGCAAATGGACGACGTCACAGGGCTCATTTCCACAAATGTCCACGGATTTCAAAGTTTTTTGGTATATGAGTTCACATGACCAGTATCTAGAACGAGTTCGCAAACCAGGTCCGGCCGGATATTTTAAGCGGACTTATTGGACTTGGTTTATTTTTTTGTGTGCAAATGGACGACGTCACAGGGCTCATTTCCACAAATGTCAACTGATTTCAAAGATTTTTGGTATATGAGTTCACATGACCAGTACCTAAAATGAATTCGCAAGCCTGGCTTTTTGACAAAATCCCACCTCTTATTTAGCACATACTGAGAACGCAAACATTATTAATAATGCACTTCCCCAACTGCACAATTTCGGCGGGGGATACCGTCGTCTGCGACTGCTTGTTAATTCTAAAATGCTAAACATACTTCAATGGTGCTTTGATAAACCAATGATGATCAACCACAACCAAATATACGATGTTGTCGATGCATGCACAAGATAGTCAGCTGCAAAAGGTCCCATGCTGTCTGTGCATGCTTATCATTCTTCTATACAGTTCTAGATATTAAAATTTTGGCATACACATGTACCATGTTACAAAGACAATTGTGAAATACATACTCAAATGTATTCAACTGTCTAACAAATTGGTGACCCCCACCCATTCAACTTATACCAATATTTGTGACCCCCCCCCCCCCACTTTGACAGCTTTCGCCGCCCCTGGGGAACTCCGAATATTTGTGTTTGAAATACATGTTCAACAATAATTTAATCGTTGGTGGCAGAAATCAGTAGAATGATATGCATGCAGCCCATGTGGCCCCATCAAATATGCTGTCTACCCAGTCACCAGGGCAAGGGATGCTTGCCCACAACGCATCCTGCTCCGGCGTCCCGGGGGATATGGTGTGCCAACTACCCACACACCTTGGCCACCCGCCCGAACCTCTACATGTCAGTTTGGATTTGGGAATGTTTCTCTCTCCAACGACGGGACAATAGTGTACAGCACACGGTCGACATGGGGCTCATTTGATTCGGGTGTCAAGGCAACACCGAGAGAGCGTTCCCTCGATTATAGTGGTGCATGTCGACCTTGAATGCGGTACCTATCATTTTCGAGAGAGCATGTTCAAATAAAAATAATATCGTCTTGGTCCGATCATTATGAAATGTGTCATTGCTGTTGACATCGATACATGTACATGTATATAGATGTGAATCATCGAGAAAAACTTGCCGTCGTCAGCCATATGGGGGTGTCAGTATTAAAACAATCATAGTCACCATCGGCCATCTTGAATTTCAGTACATGTACTTGTGTCACACAATGAATGTTTATTAATCGGCACTACAGACTACCTGTATACCATCTGACGATCATTATCAGATTCAGGTAATTTGTTACGAAATAAATGTACTTAAGTGTGAAAAAAACACTACAACCGGGACCTCTCTTTTATACCATTATATATAGTAATAGCCATGTCAGCTAGGCATATGAATGGCTACATTATGTGGGCCGACCGACCACCCCATGAGTATAACGTCTGATTTAGTTTCACGTACGTTGACTGTAAAACAAACTTACGCCTGCATAGCAAAAACAAGACAACAACATTAAATATATTATCCTATATATGCAAGGTAGCGGACCCCCTCATGGTACATGTGCATACTGTAACATTCAAATAGTAAAATATCATATATTTCTGACATGTGAGTTTGTTTCGGGTTGACACTTGACAGTTCCGGGCTTGCCACGTCAGTTGACAGACTCCACCATAGCACATCAAAGTCTGACTGTCGAGCGCGTACGTCGCATGGTAAGTCGACTGTGTCGCATGTCTCTCGAACAATGTTGGTCGCTATTTTACATACTAGCTGGTTATATTTTTCGACCAGATATTGTTCGGATAGGGTATTCTTTGTGATAATTGACTTCACTGAGGCAGATAACCATACTTATTTATCAGAAACACACCCCCTAGGTGCTTGCTCTGCGTTTAATTTTATCGCTGATAGTGTTGATTTTCCCCCGCCCTTGAGTCGTCAGACCCGTTGTATTGTCGTCACCACACAAACTCCCCGTTTTAGTGGATCCTGGCGAGTAATGGGTTAAGGGGTGTTACTCTCTTTCAAAATTAGGACAGGCTTTCAATGATGAAGGAATCAGCGAACGACAACTGTGAAACTGACCTTCGCCCGAGACACCCGTCTTCGACAAAGGCTGTCGCCCGTTGTGGTCGCAAGGGTAACTGTGTAGTACTTACGGAAATGGCTGTTTATACACAAAACTCGTGATTTTTGCGGAGATGGGGTTAATTTCTTCGGCTTCTTGAATAATTTGTTTTAAAAGTTCGCGCCATCTGTATTTATAAATTTCTCATTTCGCTGTGTAATTAACGCATGAACTCGAGTGACGACTCAAGGCACATGACGACTAAGGGTCGATTTACGTTACTTGCATGTGTTACACATCTCTGTTCATTGATAAATAATGATGCAATTCTAATGCTGCCCTAGCAATAATGGGATGGGTTTGGTCTACAATTAATGTGGCCTTTCCATACAAACATGTATATCTGAGGGACACAGTCCTGGGTTTTTTCATTTCATGGGAGTGGTGTAACCATGACACCATAATGGGATTGGTACTTAACCATGTACTAGTACATATTGCCTGCATAGCCACTGTCCATATATTACCCAATTGATTTGATGAGGGTACAGGGTCATTGACCTATTACAATGCCAGAGAAATGTCAGGAAAAGTCAGTAATGCATCCAATACTGGCAATCAGTCTTACTCTTATTGGTTTAAGGTTTGTCCTTTTCATTGGAGTAGAGGTGATGTGCCTACCATCAGGGGTTTGGAGTTTGTCTCATAAATGGAATAATTATGTTATAAGCATCATTCCCAATCCCAAATAGAGCCTTAATTGTAGTTGTCGGTTCCGATTACCATAATAACGCGGTCAATATCTTTATTCTTGCAAAGATGAGTCAAAGATATCAAATAAAGTTGTCCTATAACTTCTTTAAATTATTAGTATCTTATCAAAATTGAGAGGTTTTACACAGCTGTATACTTGTGTACGCATGGTATGTGACCTGACCAAATATTTCACGTCCACTTCATCTATTGAGATGGTATTTTTGAAGAAATCATGATACCGGTAAGGACTATATTTGTCCATAGCAATCAGACTTCCAACTTTAGTATAAATTATCACAAGAAAACTCATGGTTTTGATGATGATTTGATCCAAACTCAGGCATGGCTGAGTTACGGCCCTTTGTTTATGGAATTGGTCTCAATTTTTTCATTTCCGGATGATAACTTTAGTAAAAATGTACTGAATGAAATGAAATTTGGTATGTGGGTTTACTAGCACAAAATACAGGTCAAGTTCGATTTCTGGTTCCGCACGCCTATCTTTTATACCTGAGGTACATGAAGATTCTGTCATTTCATGCAAGTAATAGTTTTGTTTGCATCAATATGTGCCACCGATTTTCTGAGAAGAATTTAATTTTCATAGTCACATGAATGTGACATGATACATGTACACTGTACCGTAATACCCAAAAGGGGGTTGTACAACAACATACAGATAAAATAGACACTTGGTACATCTGAAGATGAAGTTGATTGTTGGTGTAGATATAGATGACACAATTCCCAAGTTGATCTTGATCATGGTACTATAGAACTCGGATAACTAGAATCTCTGTGAGTAACAAACAAGCGAGGGTTAATGGCCCTGTAAACTGCTTGTGAACGAGATAGCTAACTGGTTCTTAATTACACCTTGTTTCCAAGTATCATATCAATCAGTCTAAACACGTCCTTGTAAGTTATACTTCAGTACTTGTAACTCTATATATAAAAGAAAATCCTATATCTCTTTTATGTAGAAATCTCTTAATGTATCTACTCCACCCAGGATTATAACAATCCTTCTTTGACCCCTTTTTATTATATGCAACCACAACCTTCATAGTAGTTGAAAATCAACGTCATACATTAGTATATCGTCGTTTTTCGACTACCTTCATAGCAACACCTTCCAGGGGACTCGGCTTCGTTTATTGGCAAATGACACAACTCTTATTATCGTTTCAAATGGACTCTCAGTTTCCTGAACTGAGAGCCATACAATGTATGTTTATTATAAACATTAAATTCAGATATACGATAATTAATATTTAATTATGTATTTATAATATTTGACAACAAAGGTGAGGGTCACTCAAGGCCCGAGCCCTCTCATGGCCCCTTCTAGTGGCCCCTATCTGAGATGATGGTCCCTGGAAATGTAACGGATGGGAGGGAGGGTGGGAAATTTTATTATCAAATAGTCTAATGAAATTATGAATAAATGTACACGCTTGTTTTCAATGTATAGATCACAATGGGATTGCAATGATACTTCCCTACTCGACGGCTGTTCGAAGCATATCAGCATCATAAGTGTGAAATAATATTATGATCATTTATATTGATATAAATATAATGTGTGTGACTAGATATATGTGTATAGATATGATTTGACAAATAAAATTTGAAATAAACAACAAAATGAAAATAAAACATGACTAAAATCTCTCAATCACATTATCTTCCTATTTAGGGAACATAATACTGTTCACATTATACATGCATTTCCAGAAGGTAGAGCAGAACAAATGAAACAGCAACTCTCACACATACACGTAAGGCTAGTTGGCTACCAGCCTATCAGTTTGAACTTCAGAAACAAAATTTTCTAAATGATACACATTGTCACAGATTGACACAGATACAGTCAGTCGTCATTACAGATTGTGTCACTCTGATATTAGCCATTGGGGCCCCCATTACCCATTGCCCCCCCCCCCCCAGCACCACAGTACACGACATGACCCCGTCGGATATCGAGAAACGCTCATTTATACCGCTTACGTGCGTTGATCACTCGATATTCTGAACTATTTTCTGGAGAAATGTCCGCAGGTTGATCGTTAGCAGGCATATTGTGGCCGTCGGAGAATGCGGGCCGTTATTTAGGGCATCGAAACCTAAAAGTATAATACTCTACTGCCCAAACAAAGTGTTAATTTTCAGTCGATACACGTAACATAACTAACATTGGCTGTCCTGTTATTGCACTAACGTTCGTTGGTATATTCCATGGGCAGTAACTCTAATCTATTAGCTGACGAGAAAACACGTGGTCGCGTGTTTATATTTCAAAGCACACAGACGATGAAAATTCAATCAAGAATGATTTAACCACCGGTTATTACAAGTCGTAAATAAATTTGTATTATGTGTATTTTGGCCCGTATATTAAAACACTTATGGGGTGGAATTATGTGCTAATTAAGCCTGATTTATATTGTTGTTTTAAACAGTTTATTTGTATTTCCACACATGACTCGTTTGTTCGTCGTTCTCTGCCATGATTGCCGCGGAAGTTGTGACAACCGAAACTACGGGTTTTCCGAAATTGCTACGGTTGTCATTTCCGGTTTTTCCCGACAACCGAAACCGAACTGATTCCACGGTTAACCGCCCATCTCTAGTAGTTGAGTACATACATGTATAAATTATAACAGTTCCAACATCCTCGCCCGCCTATAGCACTAGTAAGGTCCAAGTTATTAATCAATATATTACAATGTATATCGTCGTCGTTCAAATAATATTTCCACCACCATTGACCTTCCCTTCTATGGAGCACACTAAAGATGCATGGAGTCAATTGCCCTTACCATCCCATGAAGTCAGTTGAGTGGATTGACGTCGTTGATTAAAATTTTAACGTTACTATCTGTTTTCGCACCAAAATTTACCAACAGTTTCCCAACTTCGTGGTCATGGGGTTTGCAACTCCCCGATTAGCTTCATGACCCAATGGAACACTAACAATCATCAGTCAATCCTTAAATACAAGTTCCTTTGGATTTTCTCCCTGTGTCGTAACTCCGCTGCCCTCTGATCGAGGTCTAATCGGAGCAAGCCAAATTCCTTTCTGTGTTCTTCCTTGACGTAAGTCGGTAGACTGTTCATTGTTCTGGTACCAAGTATTCTTTCGCGGGGGACTCGCCCGTAAACCGAGTACCATACAAGGGTAGTACGTGGAGCGCTGTAATTACAGCTGCATATATGACGAAACCTGATGACTGGGGTAAAGTCAAGCGCTTAGAGCCACCTGGGATAAGCGCTATATAAATGATGCGACTTTACTTTACTTTTTACTTTACTAGTAAATTGAGTGTAAACCGCGGCAGTTTTGAATAAGCCATGTGTAACACCGGAATATTATATAACGCTAAATTTCGGTCTAAATATTACATCTGTGACATCTATTACAATTGTTTGAGTTAAAAGTGTGCCTTTAAGACTGTAGTATCACTTGGTCTCAATAATTATTCCCCCAAACAATTAAATATTCCGCTTCCGAGATTTGACTACTTTTTGCATTTACCAAATACATGTAGCTGCTGCTGAAATAAAAAATAATGTGATTTCATTTCAAATTTATAGAACATTCTAAAATAACTGGATGATAACTATACTACTTGCAAGCTTTTATTTTATTCAATTTAATACTTGCAGCAGTGCTTGCAGAGCAACAATGTATCCAAGCAGAGATTCAGAAGGCAGATCTTCCTGAATTTACATCAGATATTGCCGCCGCATTGGAAGCCAAAAAGATTGAGTCAGTATGGGGGAAGATGACGACCCAGTTAGCAACATACTGTTACCAAAAGTGGCCACAAATGGATGAAAAGTCCCATTACGCAGTCATTGGTGAGAAAATGTACAGGAAATGGCCCTGTATTGCACAGGAATCTGGACTCCAACCATGGGTTAGTTTCTATAAATTGTCCCCCGAACAAGCCTTGAAATAATTCTCAATTTCAGAATTACAGCCTGTCACCATGACAGGTGCCAAGAAGTTTCAGCCTGTCATTGGAGTTTGTGAGCCTGTCATGAAAAACATCGATCGGCACCAAACAGCCAATCAGGCTGAATCAGTTTATGAAAATGTTAAAAATGGTGCCCTGCACTCTAGTTTTGATTGTTTACAGACTTCAATGATGGTATTGTAAATTTAATATATTATTAGGCTATATTTGGCGATAGAAGCATATTTTGTAGGGGTTTCCTCGACTCAATTGTAATATTTTAGTCCCCTGTAACTGTCTTAACTAATAATCTGGGGGTCGGTGAACAAACTATGCAACTTTAATCAGCAGTGAGTGTTCGTCCGTCTGTGTATCAAACTTTTCGTTTCTGTATGATAACTTTAGTTTCTATTATTAACACATCATAACCAAATTTGGGTTCGGATTTGTTTCCGGGTGATAACTTTAGTACAGTTTAGAGGATTAAGACCAAATTTGGTATGTGACTTTCTGCCAGTAAAACACAGGTCAACTTCGAAATAAATTAAAGCACCAGGGCATAAAATGTAGCACTTCACTGACAAGTTACCTGCGTTATTGCCATTTTTCGACTTAGAAAACCCCAAATTTATGGTGTCCGGATGATAACTTCAATTTGGATGATTTGATCATGATAATAAAAATTGATAATTTGTCCCAAAAACGTAAAGCGGCGATTGACGCTAAACTGGCTTTCAAATAACTCTAGCCAGATCATTTGCTCTTTTTTACAACTTTTGTACCCAAATTTTGCCTCCTTCATTATACATCCTTCATTAATTTCAGTCCTTCCTGGTCAAACAAATATCCCAGAAGATTCGTCACAAGCGACTGGCTGAGAAGCAAAAAGGAGAGAAGAACTCAGTTGGATGCAGCTCTCCCCCACCGCCAAAGAAGGGGCGATTATTCAGGACACATGTACAGCAAGTGCTTGCTAATTCTGATGATACAGAAGCACATTTGGAGGCCCTCACCCTCGAGTTTAAAAAACAGAGGAAGAACCAAAAACCAGACCACATAAAGATGCTGCTCGAGTCCACACAAAACTACAGGCAAGATCTGCTCAAGTGCGATGATAATGGTTCCTTGAATAAAGTTTTGGACAAATTCCCCTGTCTGAGGGACGGGGTTTATGTGAGTAAATTTTAAGATGAGATATTGTTTTAATTGTACCCTCAAGCCCAAGGCTACATGTAAAGTATAGTTCATAAAACTAGTTTAAAACTTCCAAATTATAACATACCAATCGTATGGCAAGGTATTTTTTATTATTTTGTCCATTATAATATTGAGAGCAGGCCTCAAGCTACAGCCCTCTCAATTTTATGGCTTCGGCAATCCGCTACGGCAACCATTGATGTGGGGCCACTTTGCTTCAGCAAATGGCTTCGGCATTGCTGATTGCCGTAGCCAATTAAGAGGGCTGAAGCTAGAGGTTGAAAATAGGGCGAAGTCACTTCTCCCTCGTGAGATTTCAGGGCGACTTTAGACCCAAGTAGAGCGACTTGCCTGAGTTTGTAATAATTAGGCCATATTAGGACGACTTCCACGGTCCCAGGGCGAGAACGTCGCCTTCTAGCTTGAGGCCTGATCGCCTTCTAGCTTGAGGCCTGATTGAGAGGGTGAATTTAGTGACGCTACCCTGCACTACCCATTGTTGAATGGACTCGCCCACTGAATATATTTGTTGGGATGTTCAGATAATAAGTTCAACAATTGGCCTGAGGCTGTATGTTGAACTTATTATCTGAACATCCCTACACATTAATGGGAATCTACTAACTACCCGCCAATGAGTATTCAGTCAAGTAAGGGTTAAATTATGTTTTTGCAAGTGTGTGACATACACAATAAATGAAGACATAAGGCTGAGTGAAATTGCTAGTGAATTGTTAATATAATTGTATTCAGAAGTAATATCTGGTAGCATTTCCCCGGCTAATTGCTTGTAATTGACATATTCATAAGATATACATGTACATGTGTAGTAGAGCCCGGCGAAGCTTCGAGATTCGATTCGATGTCAGTCGGCCGATTCGGCACAAAACGAATCTCAACTACACCTGACTGCGTGTGGTAACTGTGTGTGGTTTTTGCGTTGTCATCGTGAAAATGCGACATAAAAATGTAAATAGAGTTATTCCTCTTGTATAAGAAATCAAGTATTCGGTCCGTTACATTATTTTGTTTAGCGTTCCGAAAATTTAACACAGATCTACTGTTTGCAACTCTGCCATATAAACTATGAAACTGTGTTGTCGAAATTGACTGGCATCGAGTATATAGACAGAACTGTTATGCTTCCAAAGGTCCAAAACTGATTGGTGAAACATTCTGTTTTCATATACATGTAATGCGTTCATTTTTGTGTAGTTTTGTTGTGCTCAATGAGGGACATTGGCACAGTATTGTTGCAACATTAAATTCTGAATTTTTAAATTGAAACATTGTGTCAATTTAATTTGCGCCAATGGACCGTCCAATCATATCCGGTGTGTTTCAATTGGGCCTATATTTCCTAAGATGTATACCCGCTCCCGATCGTTTATAAATTAGAAAGAACGTACATGCCACAGTTTTGTGTTTATCCATTGCCAGTTTTACAATTTCTTACCATACACAATAGTACACATCCGCTCCTAGTTCTGTAGTTTGCGGTGTTTGAGAATGGTCACCGTCACTCAGTGATTAGTTATATTCGATGATATGGGTACGCTATTAGCTAAGTACGAAAATTATACTCATACACGTGGTCGTAACAGCTTAACTATTGAATGTAGTATAGAATCTGTGTTCTTGGTCATTCATAAAGACGCGAACTGGGTCATCACAAGAGTCAACCACAATCAACCTGCTCGAATACCCGAGAACGGACCATGTGACGATTGTTGAGTCAACCAATTAGGCCGACTCGACTTGACACCGTGACACGCGATCCGTTATCGGGTATTCCAATCACCGAGCGCGAGTTGTACCGCTCGCGAAGACCCGGTGACACCGATTCGAATATAATCTTAGCTGTTATTGATGCCTCCACCAAACGAGTCACTAGCCTTAATATAAAATCAATGTTTAACGATCATAATTGTGTCATTTTACATCGAAATCGGGCATATCATGATTCGATTCGGTGTCATATCATTTGGGCCGATTCGAGATTCGATTCGAACGAAAATGGCCGATTCACCAGCCCTAATGTGTAGCTCGCACAGAGCTTTTGGAGATTTATCATTTCTTAAAAGTTAAAATATATTCTTTCAGATCTGCTATGCCTTTGCTGTACAATTTCGGAGTGACAGACTTGTAGCGATGTCATCAAATTTGACAAAATTCCGGATAGCTGTCCAGGATATCGCCAACATGGATCCCCAGGTTGATATTAAATTGTTCACATGATACCACTTTGCAATTGGCCCATTTAAATATAAATGTTGATGGTTCTTTTAACCACAAAAGTGTCCAGTCGCAAGTATCTCATCAGTATTATGATGTTGTACTCAAACTGCCGTAGCCCGCGATTCCTCCGGCTCTAACAGCTTGGGATATCCACATAGTTTAGCTGCACAATGATATAACTCCAGCTGAGAACGATGGAGCCAATATGACTTTAATTGGCTTTAAATATAGACAAAAATATATTTGTTTACATTTGATTTAATGTTGTCAATATACCGTGAAATGCCATGTAAACAAATGTTCGGTTCCTAACTTTTAAGTCTTTCTTGTCATGTAAACCTCTAATTTACTTCTAATGCGGATGCGTTATATATCACTGCATTCAGGAGACACCATCCGATTTTCATACAAAAAGTACCGAAACATGTGCCCAGCTCGCTGGGCGGAAATGCCACTATAGACGACTAACGGAAGGGATCACCGGCTCTAACAGCAGATCTCATCCCAATATCCCAAGCTGTTAGAGCCGGGGGAATCGCAGGCTAACTGTACCGTTGCTATAATTTGTCATTATTAGTGGGCAAACTCCAAGTGTATTACCAATTAAAGTTGCACAGTTTGTTGAATTGAATTCTGCACTGTATACATACAGATACAGTGATGCCCGCAATAATTGACCTCTTAACCACTACGGAATTATGGGAATTTTTTCAGGATTTAGTCAGAAATGGTAAAGCTCTCGTCAATGAATGGCAACAAGCCATATTTCCGACTAGATCCTGAAACATTTCCCATAATTATTTCGTGGTTAACAGGTCAATTATTGCGGGCATCACTGTAGAGATACTTTGAACATTCAGAAAACATGTGCTTTCATTTGATGATTCTAACAATTTCAGCAGGTCCTGAGCTGATATCTGTGCATTGTTTTGAAGTAAACTTTACATTCACGTTGCCTATAGCATTAGGGTTTCATTTTAAAGCCCGTATCACGGTATGTCCCTTTAAATGTGACAATCTTGGTTGACTTTGTTCTCAAATTGAATACACACCTTTTTTTCAGGACTCGGATTTAAACTTATCTGATGTATTGAAGTATGTGGAACGTGAGGTCCAATACGATCGTGGGCAAAAAGTGTCAAAGTCCATGTCATCGATTGTCGAGATGAAAGAGGTAAACAAATCATCAATATTTCCCTGATTGGTCATTTTGCTAAATATGACATCCATAATTCATAGGTAATTGTAGTTAAAATTCTATTTCCGTTGTATGTTATAGTACTCAAAATGTACGATTAGAAGTGGGCGGTCAATGATGGTGATATTGCTATTAATTAAGATCAAATAAGTAGTTCGTTTCTCAGACACCGCCGCGTCCCGAAAAAAGGTGCGCCTCAGTGCTTTTTATTCCGATTCTATCATAAATAAATAAAAAATGAAATCCCTCGTCAAAATGTTTTTTGAAACAAATTTTTTTTTTGAAAAAAACAATTTTCCAATTTTTTCCCCTCTATGTTATTGGCATGTAAAACACATCTACATCACTCAATATGCACCAGATATTATGTGTACTTCAAGCAACCATAAGTGTAAAACATATGCCCATTATGTGGTTGCAGATGAAGTCCATTCACAGCCCAATCTCAGGAATATATATATGTAGTTTTTAATTCCTCACACACTGGTATCCATGCAGAAAATAGTCTTGTGGGAGAAGAAAAATTACTGCATCTTATCTGTTGGAGGACAGACAATATAGAAGACAATCTATTTCAGAAGTGTTTTAGGCTGAATTATTGAGAATGGGGCTCTATCATTGTATAAGGCAGACTTAGACAGGATGAGATCAATACGTGTATACAACACTAACACTGTGGTACAATGGTAGCAGAGAAAAATAAAATAAAAAACTTACCTGCCTCACGTATACAATTCTTATCGATAACAAATTAAAAATAAAAACCTGCCTCCCTCACGGTTAAATTTGGCCATAAATAATAAAAATAAATATCTGCCTCCCTCCTCATTTTGAAAAAAAAGTGTCTGAGAAACGAACTACTTATTTGATCTGGCCTAAGTTTCGGTAATTTCCGGAAACTGATATTAATAAACTTAATTTATGTTTTTATAAGCGGCGATTATTTTTAGTCGAGTTTTATTAAAAAAAACGAGACTTATGGTTTGGCGAGAGACGGTTGGCGGACGGGCGGGGCGCCATAATCACCTATAACTCTGAAGTTTATTGACGGATCTTAAAACATTTTGTTGTGTGAGTTTATATCTATGACCGCTCCTTGCATACATAAAATCCGTTCGGTCTGATTATAGGGGGCGGAGCTATGGCCGCTAATTAAATCATTTTTGCGAATTTTGAGCTCGTTAGCGCGATAACTCAAACAAATATTAACCGATTTGTTCGAAACTTGCTGTATGACATTTTCACAAGAATATCTTCGAGTTCGAAAACCGAGCCGGTCCGATTATAAGGGGCGGAGCTATGACCGCTAATTATTTCATTTTTGCGAATTTTGAGCTCGTTAGCGCGATAACTCAAACAAATATTAACCAAACTTGCTGTATGCCACCTAAAACTCGACCCAGCATCTCTGATGCTACCGCTTGTTTTAAATTATTTAAATGTGTTTAACATGTGTATTTATAATAAAGGAATCCGGGGACAAAATATATAGTGCCATTAGTAAAGATCCAAATAGTGAGTGAGAGCCCTAGATTCACTCTCAATGTCCCCCAGACCCCCTCCTAATGGGACGTGGACACCCCCTTCCATACCTACATCACATTATGACCCTGGACACCAATAGGATGGCTCTGGACACCCTTATGATGATTATGGACACCCACCTGGTGGCCCTGGACATAACAGTATGGTCCTGGACACCCACAGGACACCCATCGTGTGGCTTGGTACACCCACAGTATATGACCCTGGACACCAATTGGATGGTCATGGACACCCATCTGATGGCCTTGGACACACACGGGACACCCATAGTGTGGCTTGGAACACCCACAGTATGGACCTGGACACACATAGGATGGCCCTCGACACCCATATGATGACCCAGGGCACCCCCAGTATGGCCCTGGAGACCAATAGGATGGCCCTGGACACCACACAAGACACATTAGATGGATTACTGAAACGTTTCTGGCACATTAATCAATATTACCATGGGAAATTATAACTTGATTTAAATTTCCGTTGAAAAAATAGCAATTTTCAAATAAATAATATGTTATGTGGGCCATTTTGGATTGTGGCCAACTAAATTGGGTCATTATTACATATATAAGGTTTGGTATACTACATGACTGTTTAATAGCAATATATGCCACTATTAAGTATCATTATGACCATATAACTGAATATCTCAAAATTTAAGCGAAATGGGGGAAGTTGGGGTTGGTGGCCATTTTGTTTCTTCCTTGACCTAGATATTTCAGTCACAGCAGATGGATGACTAAACAGTTGCGTGATTATTAATCCATATTTTCATGGGAAATTCTAGCTTTAGGTAAAAAAAAACCTGTAATTTTTAAGTAAAAATCTAAAATAGTGGCCATTTTGTGGTGGCCGTTTTGGATTCAGGTTCACTCAATTAAGTCACAATTATGCGGAAAACTATCAGGAAGACGATCGAAGTTGTTTTGTAACGATTGGTTGAATAATTTTGCCACAAAGGCCAAAAACGTAGACTTGGGGTACAATCGGGAGAAATGGCGGCCATCTTGGATTACAAAAAATGCTCAAAGCTGATTTTCGATATGTTCTTCCAGAGACTTTCTCGCTTATTTTGATACCAAATTCGCTTCTATACATTTTTCTTCCAGGTAGGCCCACTATTTTGGGTTCAACGACTAGTCTATAACATGAGTTACCAGGCTACTGAGTTCTGATGAGATAAATTAAATTTACTATTGACACAATAATTTTAACTTTTTTGTTAGCATATTCCTAAATTATTTTACAGGGCATTGCGGATGAAGATATTGAAAGTAGTCTTGAAAGCAACTTACTGGATCCTCCAAGGCTTGTAGCATTCCACGAGGGAGATGTGGTGAAAGGCATGTTCATCCTGGCGGACGGGAATATTATAAAAGCCTTCGGGAGCTCGGTGCATTCTGGTATTACTCAACTGTTGAGTTCATACTATATTTTCGATCTGAACTACCCGCGGTGTTTCGCCATGGTTTTGGCAGCCCTCCAGATTTTTGTGATGGGGGAACCATACTCACACAAAAAGAAAGGGGGTGATGTATCCAAAAAGTTCTTGTTTTTTATTAAAAAACTTCGGCCGATATTTGATAACGTTCAGCTTCCGGAAGATTGATAAAAAGTGAATGTTATAGAAAGCCAAAAGTGACATGCTTGTATGAACAACCAATCAAATGTGCGTAACATGATAATATCATGTACTGTCACAGAATGCAAATTTTACAGAAATGCTCAAGGGCTTTGTGTATTTAAAGGGGCATTTCATACTTTCAAGCGAGACTATGAGTGGCTGTGGATTAACCCATTGTTCATATGTAGGGATTTTTTAGAATATGAACAGGTGGCAGATTCCTATTCACTCATTTATATGGATGTTGAAACTGATGTTGAGATAATAATTTCAACAATGTTGCTTGAACTTAAACTTATTATCTGAAAATTCTACCGCTTGTATATAAGTTTGTTTAAAGAATTTATATTAATTAAAGTTCGCATGCATGTTAAACTTACTTAACTTAACGCATGTTAAAGTTAATTTGCCATTGTTAATGTCATGATTCTATTTTAAACTCATTTTGGCAAGTTTGGCAAATTCCATTTGGGCAAATATATTGTAGACATAAACACGCAGTGACAGTTGGCAATAATTTTTGTAAATTGTCACAAGAATTTTGTAAAAAGTGAGATTATGTAGAAGTTAGAACATTGTGAAAATTAACAGATTTCCTTATGTTATGTGTGTAATTGGCCAGACAATTATTCTGAACACAGTGGTATCCACTGAACTGGGACAGATTAATCTGAACTATTAATACCCCACATCAGCCATATGATGGAGGTCAGGATGGGATTAAAGCTTTTTCAACTCAATTCACTGAAGGTTAGATGTGAATTCCTTATGGGTGGCTACAGTTATCTCCAAAACTAAAACACTAACACAATATAGCAGAACCTATTCATTTTTACAATGTTCTACATAATCTTACTTTTTACAAAATTCTTGGACAAAAATATAGCTATAAACTGTCACTGCGTGTTTATGTCTACAATATATTTGACCAAATGGAATTTGCCAAAAGTTCTTCAAATGTGAGTTCTTGTCAAAATAATGTTTTAAATTGTCCCTCAAAAGCATAATTTTTAAATTTTATTAATATAATAAAATAATATGTGGTAAAGCAGTTATGCCCATTCTAATTCTCTTCGATAAAATCTGGGTCATTTCCAGGTAGCTTAAGTAACTTTTCAAGCTGTCAGTCTGAAGCTGGCCCATGCAGTCCGAGTAGGGAAAGTCGAGTCAAAAAAAACAATTGTCATCTTTTCCGATTGTCAAAAAAATATTTAGGCCTAGTTCTCTTCTGCAGCATACTGTTTTACTTTTTCAATAAACTTCATATATTATCCAGATACGACACAATATAAAATTGGTAACTTAAAATTTGTGAGAATAGTGCCGATGAAAAACGTCAACGACGTCATCATTGCACGTCAATCATTTGTGTGAAACTGAAAATGAAACTACGATAGACTTAGGCCAGCCTGTGTGTAATGTTGAATGGGGTTTTCTGATCGTCACCGATTGTGACCGATCACCAATCCCAGCCAAATTGAGAGGATCAGAAATTTGAAATAATTAAATTTTAACCGCGCTTGGGGCCGATACTACGTGAAAACTTAGCTCAGTTAAACTAAAACAGGTTCATTTTACGATTGTTTGGCTCCGTTTAATGTTTTATGCATTTTCATCAGCGCTACTGATATGAATTATGTGTCAATTTTAGTGGACGGCGACTTCGACGACCAAAATAAAAATTATGATTTTTAGTTTTCGAACGCTGCTGGCATCTCTGGAACCTGGTGTACGGTGTTGAACCAAACTTTTTCGAAAACTATAGATATTAGGACACAGAATGGTGCATTTGGTTACAGATTTAGGAAAGAGAAAACCGTTTTGTGGGGGCAAAATTAGATGTACCTATCTTTTTCTACTTTGGAAGTCCTATACCTTCTCAATATTTTAATAATTTTTTGTTTTAATTTTTTTGATACCCATGCAGTAACCCATGTGTTTGCAGTCAGGCAATTTTGATCGATGGCTTAATTCCTTTGAACATTCCATTAGAGCCAACAATATATTTAAGCCCAATTCACACTACTGCCATGCGTGTGTCGCGTCCGATGCGACAGTTATAGATTAGTGATAATAGCATAGCGACATTCGCAACCGTCGCATTGACAATAGATATTTTGACGCAACGCAACTGTTGCATACCTTATATGGAAAACATGTGTAGCGTCAGGCATTGGCAATGTTCGTCAAGTCATTAGCGCGTGTTATCTCCCTTTCCATCGAAATCATTTGTCAACAGATACTTAACCTAAGAAGCGTCGGAGAAATGATTTTGCGGGTTCCACTGCATCTAATGTTTCACAATTATCCTATTGGGGTACCGATATGAAAGAGATTTATCTGTGCAGAGCTCAGCACTAAACTAAATACAAGTAAAATGTATAATTGTTTTGTTACCGGCTGTCCAGTCCGGAAATCTCTGATTTGTCGATATTCGGACTCTGTGCGACCGTCGTTGCAGTGTGAATGTGTATGTTCGTGTCGGACGCAACGCACACATCGCAGCAGTCTGAATGGGCCTTTATCCTTCTATGGACACTATGTGTGGCATTTTATTTAATAAATTTAGGATGTGTTGCATTTATTAGATAAATAATGAACGCATGTATGATTATTCTGTAAAACGGAATACACTAAGTCTTATGCATGTATGATATCAGGTGCGACATCAGCCCTCGGTCACCTCACATCAGCCTTCGGTCTCAGGCTGATATATATAAGGTTACCTCGGGCAGATCCATCACTGACACACACAACCAAATTGCGGAAATTCCAGCAAACTTTGTCGTTTCGCACCCAAATTTGAAAACTGTCAACATTAACATGGGAGATCTTCATATACCATTTACTCCGACCAATGTCAGAATGTGCCCAGCAGTCCATTTCACGGAAATCATATCCAGATTAACAATTTGAACATTCACAATGACATTGAATTCGGCGGGTGAATGACATTGTTCGGTGTGAGTAAAGATAAAGTTCCAATTACAATCAATTGACTACGAAACATGTTGTTGAAAATTATATTAAATTAATTGTTATTTCGTATTAATTGTCATCGTACATGTATGTACATGCACATTACCAAGCACAAATATGAATATGAGATATGATAATGAAGTTATCTTTTCTGAATGGGACGGCGACAAAGTGGTTAATAAAGATGGCCTGATTAATGTATACATGCAAATTGTTGAAGTGTTATATGAAAAGTGACTCAATTCCATATATAGCACCAGAATCCATTGAATTAAACCGCCGAAACATCACAAAAAATGGGCAAATTGTTGAATTTCCGAACTTTGAATACTACATTCCTTTAGAGCAGTCTCTGCACAATTTATTAGAGCTACCTGAGGTATGGCATTATGTACAACATCCCCATTTTTCTTCCAATGAAGATTATATGCAGGATTTTTGTGATGGTGAGTTTTTTCAGACGCATCCCCTTTTCATAGAAAATAAGGCTAGACCAATTTAATAACTTGGATTACGAACCCGCCGATAACAAATTAGGAGAAATTGAATAAAAATAAAAATTGGAGAGAATTTAAAAAAACAAACAAATTAGAAATTTTTTGTGTGAACATAAATATGAAGTTATACCATATCTAAAACATCTGTATCAGTATGATTCAGTAATTTTATGGTACTTTTTGAACAAATACTAACACCCAGCTTTTCATGAGTAACAATATCCACATTGACATTTTCAGGAATTATCTGGCAATAAAAGAGTTTAATATTAAAGCAGTGGTTTAAATAAACATGGGCACAATCTAATCTAAATATTAAGCATGTAGCCTTGTACACTCATATTAAAATAGTAGGAAATGTTCATCTATTGGGTGTAACAGTTAATCACTCTGAACATATCATGGAGTGAGAGGTGCATATGTCATTCTATGCCAACAATTAATGTACATGGCATGCATAATTTTAAATCCATTTTTCATGAGGTTGTGAGATAATAGAGATTTTCAAGGTTGTCTCAATGCATGTTTCCTTGTATGAAGTGTTTGATTGATATAAAAGTTAAGCCATATACTATTAAACAATCAGGAGACTAGTATAAGTATGACTACATGAAATTCGGTCATTCAGTAATTATCCATCCGCGGGTGACAGACACTGGATAAAAGTGGTCTAATTGTGTTTTTCCTCTCCATCTTCAGATTTTCATCCTCGATATTCGTAATTCAAGTTATCAAATTGTTCTGACCTAAGAGTGCACTGCAGTTGATTCTGAATACTGATGATCTGGAGATTACAAATCCACTTGGGTCTCACACAAAGAAACAAAAATATCATTATTGTCCCCCGAAAAATATCGGAGGACTATTATAATCAGCATGTCCGTCCCGATGTGTTGTCCGCATGATAACTCGAGTTCCTCCGACCCAATTGAGATGAAACTTGGTATGTATGTGTAGTGACCAAGAATAAAGGCCGAGTTCGACTCGGGGCTCGGTCCGATGATTTATGACAGAGTTATTGCCCTTTTTCACCCATTTTCGACTTCGAAAATCCAACTTTTCATGTTGTCCGCATGATAACTCAAGTTCTTTCCATCCGATTGAGATGAAACTTGGTATCTATGAGTAGTGAGTCAAATGGCTCAAAACACAGAGTGGTATCACACAATTATTTCGGGCATTGCTGTATTATTTTATTTTGTGTAAACCGCCATTGTCACTTTAACCCATTGTTGACTGAATGGACTCTCCCACTCAATGAGAAGCATATTTAATGGAATATTCCATTGTTATTTTATAGGGGTGTAATTTTAATATAATCAGACGATGGACAGAAAAATCACCCTTGAGATTTTTCAAAGGATTCCCATTTGTAGGGATGTTCAGATAATAAGTTCAACAAACAGCCTCAGGCTGTTTGTTGAACTTATTATCTGAACATCCCTACAAATGAATTAAAGGGAATCTACTAACTACCCGTCAATGAGTATTCAGTCATGAAAGGGTTAATGCTTATATAAAACTTATGTTGATTGTTGTTGCGACAAACCAAATAAATGATGTCAATTCTATATTTCTATCTATGTTTGTATGCGAATATGTTATTTGTTATGAATATTAAAAGGTATAAAAATCCAATGTGTGATATGTGGTCCCAGATAACATTGGCGTTGTCCAACTTAACATTGGTGCATTGTCCAACTTAACATTGGTGTGGTGTGATTTTATGTGGTCCCAGATAACATTGGCGTTGTCCAACTTAACATTGGTGCGTTGTCCAACTTAACATTGGTGTTGTGTGATTTTAACACATGTGTTCAAAAAATTTGATTTGAACGCGTAAATGTGTGCAATATCTGTTACATGTGTTCGTAACATGTGTATGCGTTCAAATATTCTGAACACTTGTGTTAACAATCTGAACACCAGTGTTAGCTTAGCTTTAACGTGATTATGTGTGCAAAATTAAACACTGGTGTTCATTGTTTTAACACATGTGTTCACAATATGAACACTAGTGTTAATTTAAGTATAACACATTTACGTGTGAATTGATTTAACGTTAGTGTTAACTTCTTTAACACTGGAGTACTGACTTTGAACAGATTGACGCGTTTATTATCTGTTACAATTTTTGTGTTAAGATTTTTAACACATAGGTTTACAGTGCACGGGTAACAGTGATACTGTTACAATCAGTACATAGAACCATTACATATACCAGCATGCTATGTACACCATGTAAATGGTTTGGATACGCCATTCATACATATTTTTTCATCATATTATTTTCATTTATTTAGATGTTACTATATTTTACGTTGTCATTTTACTATTTAAGTATCATTTCATGGGCGACAGGAAGACGGTCTATATGGTCATGCCGCTCCTGTTCCATATAATAATGTATAGTTCCGAATATTTCACTGTCAGCATTATGTTTGTAAATAGTGTACAAATAAACAATCAATAAATACTGCAATGTGATGCCATATGTACAATTGTATAAATGTATAATGTGATGTATGTTAACGCTGCGTGCCTTGACGTGGTATTTAAATAGATGGAGCTATATTGAGTTTGAACTCCTCATACAGTTAGCTGTTGTATTTATAAATGCAATTTATTATAACTGTGCGTTCGTTGTTTGTATCGAAATGCCTGAAATTATTTCCGACACATTTTCAGTGATGACAGATTCCGCTTGTAGCTTGATGATGTCGTCCGTTTATTGGCTTCCACCCACGCTTTAATGGCGTCACGGCTATTTTCCCTTTGAAGTTGCAGTACACATAATAGCAACCACCAAGGGTGTTTTTTTTACCTAAATGCAGGTGAATTATGACGTCATATATTTTTTCTATATTTCTATACCATGAGAGAAAGTACCGGGTACGTTTGTTTGTGAATTTAACACGTGACTTCCGGAATGTGACTGCGCAGAATCCAGCTCAATGACAGCTCGAGAGTAGACTAATTACTCGCTTGATTTCGTTTTCGCCACTTCACTTCCACTTTTCAGCATAATCGACACTTACTATTAACACTTTGTGGGATATCTTGGAAGGTGTTTAGGAAGGATATATTATTATTGGATTAACCTCACAAAAAGGTGAGTTTGACGCCTGAAATTCTTGTCATGTCAGCACTTGTCTGCAACTACAGTCATGACTCATGTCATTGTCAGAATTCGCGTGTTTCATGAAAAGGTCACCAAGATTTCTCTACTCGATTGTCTTAAAATGTACCATAATCGGCAAATTCTTTCGACAATTCTGAGTCTCAGTGAGACTGAGAGTTGAGACTGACTCCTACCCTGGCCTGCAGTCAAAAGTCAGTGATTCCAACTGTGGTGTACATGTACACTGTAAAAAGGACTGTGTGGCAGCTTCCACACAATGACTGTGTGGAGGCATTATCTGAACATAAATGTGTACATAATACACACATATGTGTAGCTCCGATGTGGAGCTCCGTGGTCCGGTGGCTAGCACGTCCGACTTGTGTCGCTGTCAACACATCGGCATGCGTTCGCGCCTCCAGCTGGCCAAAGTGAGTTTCACACAACAGTGGCTTGTCCGAAAATCAATTAGCGGGCAATTGTGAGATCGCACGCTGTTCGAATTTCGCGCCAAGTTGTGACCCCTGAGCAAGGTCACTCGTACTGTGTCTGTTTCGCTCCACCCAAGCGTTAAACCGGGTACCCGATTATGAGTAGTGAAAGATCTTGTCAGTATGCTAGTCACATTGTGACTGTACCTCCCCCTGTCCCCGGGGAGCAGTAGATGGATTACTGAATGTTCAGGCTCATCGGGGTAATAATTGTCCAGCGCCTAGGGCCCACCATCACGGGGATAGGCGCGTTACAAGAATAATAATTATTATTATGTGTGTATCACCCAATATCCACACATATGTGTACATCACCACACATATTTGTGTGTGACGTCGGTTTTTTTAAATTTTACGTGGTGGTCACGCGCGCGTCGTTGTTTCGTACAGGCTCACAGGCTGCCGTAAAGTGTAAACATGGAATCTTGTTGATTGTGGTGGATCTCGAAATTCGATATATTGGGCGGTCTCATCGATTATTTCTATAGTTAAGGTAAGATTATATTTAAATTGGCAAGATATTCACCTTTGTGAGAATGTCCGTATCTATATGCATGAGCATCACCAACTTCAACTGGGGAACTTCAATCTTATCCTAAGTCTCAACAGAATGATGTCCCCGGAGGGTGAATTTGATGAGGCTAGCCCGATGTACATTCATCACCTGGTGATCTCATTCTGCAAATGACAGACACCATTGGCTTGCACTGCGTTCATGTGTAATACATCCCTATATATATATTGTCCCCCGTCATTCCATCGGAGGACTATATAGTCATGACCACCGTCCGTCTATGTGTACGTCGGTGTGTGCGTCCGTCCGGAATTTTGTCCAAGCATGTATTCTGTCATTTTCTGGTAAATTTCTTTTTAACTTGGCTCAAATATCAATCAGCATGTGAACCTGCGCATCTGAGATTTTGAGTTCGGTCGGACTTATTTTGGCGGAGTTATTGCCTTTTTTTTCGACATAGAATCTTACATCCTGGGACGCATCTTTTGTCCGAGGTAGTATTCCGTCATTTTCCAGTAAATTAAAAAAAAAATTCGCACAGATGTCAACCAGCATGGAAACTTGCGACCCTTTGAGTTCAGTCGGAGTCATTCTGGTGGATTTATTGCCATTTTACGACATAAAATATTCAATGTTTTTTATTTTAGTGCTGTTGGCCCTTTCTCGACACTTTATAGATCATGTCATGAATCTCTACTATTAGCTATACGCACGTAGGGATCATATTCCACCAGTACGAAACCTTGGAACTTTTTGAAGTTTTGACAGGGAACCTTATAAAGTCGAAAAGATAACGCGGGGAAAAATATTTCTTAGTTATTACCTGTTCCTTCATAATGTACTTCACTGTATAGGTGAAGTTCCAAACTCGAAATTTCACGATTTAAGTGAATTTATGAGCGATTTTGCTTTGCGTCGTGTACAATTATGGAATTTCTCCTCGGTAATTAATTCAATGTTTATTGCGATATCAGCTCACAAAAGTTACAGAAAAACATTCAATTTCTAGTTGGGATTTTCACATGCAGTGAAGTATATTATTAAGGAACAGATAATAACTAAGAAATATATTCCCCTGAGTTATTTGTTCGACTTTATGTCAAAACGTCAAAAGTTCCCCAGGTTTTCAGCGACTTTTTATTTATTGTGTTTCATCAGATGGTGAAATCGCTCCCGGCTTGATGCGCATATATTTTTTTCGAACTATGTTCCAGGTTTAACGATATATTGACCATGCACATTAGAACAATGCAACACACAACTTACATTAATTATACTGGAAGCAGTTTAATTAAACCCCCGAGTGGTGCGTCGCGGCTAAAGGAACATTACGAGAAACTCGGAGGATACCAATCTTATTTTTACCATCGATTTACATATAAATAAATAATTCGGAGTTTCTCTGCATGATAATTTTCCACCTTTGCTTGTTTTCAGGAAATTTGGATCAATTTGATGAAGTTTTTATCAATGGAGAACAAACCATTGCACCAGTGCGTCGGCCCGGTGTTAGGCTGTCCGATCAATATCAGTCGAGGAGGATGTTTGTGGCATTTCAGTACGATATATACACGGGAGATTAACCGTACTTGTTGCGGCTTCAACGGTCAGCTTTTACTCAGTAATTTTAATTTTGTTGTTAAATGAGATGAAATTCTGCGAACCTGTGAGTTTGGTCTGATCCAAGGGTGGGGTGGAGTGCGGTAAATACATGAGACACTGCAATACGGACTTTATATGCTACCAGAAAGATTCATTAAAGTCATAGAATCTGTATTTTCTTCAACTCAATGTTGTGGCGACAGGGGATGGGAGTCGAGTGGGGGTCTCAACCCCTCTCGCCAACTTGGCCAAAATATTCAACATTTGGAAATTTCATGTCTGACACAACATTTTTTTCAGACCAAAAGCTGGTTGTAGTTTGTACTATATATATCATAGATTTGTTATTCCAACCGTATTTAGTGTGCAATTTGTTGTTTTCAGAGACAAATATTGTCCTGGGGGCGAGTAAAATATTGTCCTGGGGGTGTGTCAAATGTTTCTTCAAGGGGAGGTTGGTAGATTATGACATGAATCTCTACTCTAGCTACGCACCTAGATCATATTCCACCACTACAAAATATGGGTGGGAACTTTTTGATGTTTTGTTTAGTTATATATAGTTATATACCCTACCGATACATATTGTCCATGCTATTAAATTACTTCTATATCATTTTGAGGTTTAACCCTTTCAGTGCCAAGTCCAATTTTTGCTTGATCATTCAAATTTATTGATTATAATAATGTGATACATTGATGGAAAGAGCTCTAAAAATGGTCAAGGAAATATGGTTTGATACAAAAATCGGAATTGGCACTGAAAGGGTTAAATGAGCCAAGTTAAAATTGGTAAGCTCAGACATCAAAACACTTGCATGATCTGAAATTGCTCTGCCACCTCTCTTCACCAAGCCTGAGATTTGTGTGCCTGTCATTTGCAGAATGAAGTCCCAGGAGGGTGAATTTAGTGATGCTATCACGTATAGCGGGCTAGCATCACTAAATTCACCTTCTTGGCACCTCATTCTGCTTAGGCCTCATCTTCTCTGGAAAGTTTCTTTATTATAACTTCTTCACATAGATGAGGCCCCCACCTCCCACACCCCCTGGAATACGGAATACCACTTTACACAGAGGGTGGAATACGGAATACCAGTTAACAGCCATATGGAATACATAAAAAATATATGAAAACTTCATTTTTTGGAAGGTCGGCGTACGAATACCGGTATTTTTGGAATACCGAATACCTCCTAACAGAGGGGCCAGAATACGGCGTACCTCATAACAGGGCATGTAATACGGCGTACGAAAGGGGGGGTGGGGGCCTCCTATTTTGTATAACATGATTGAACGAAATAATAAACTTGATTTGGATTTTCTGATTCAACAATTCCCTATCGCATAGTCATATATTTACATTTTAGAGTTGTGCGTTTATCTGGGTTTATCTGTTGTTTCTGTAGTCTATATGATACGCATCTTTCCGAAGCATAAAACCTATTTCTGCTCGAAAATTGTCTTTATGTAAATTGACAAATTCAACTGTGTGGTGAAGACATTTACTGAACAAATGAGTGTTCATCACATACACACTATATATTATACAGCGTGCTTTAAACCAGAACCACAATTTTATTATTTTGTACGGTAAGGTTCTCATGTTGGTAAAGTAACGACGTTTTTTGTGTTTATATGGAATGCAGATGAGAGGAAATATCTACTGAGACCAGTGACGTGGCGACAGGGCGGATATTGGGAAGGGTGTGTCTATATCCCTATCCCAACTTCGGTAAAATTTACTAAAAATTCCAACAGTTGGACATTTCATGCCTGACGCAAAGTTGCAAGTTTTACACCACATGCATTATAATAGGTTGAAATTGTTCTCTTTGTTTGATTTTTCAACCAGTAATTAGTGGGAAATTTATTGTTTTTTTTTACACAAACAGTAACATATTTTTCTACTTTTGGTAAAACAAAAATGGCCTCAAATGGCCATCGGGTGGAAGACTTCCATTTGGTTGGAAATTTTAATAGTTGTAAAGCTTGAGGTACCAATTGGAAAATTCAGAACGCGAGGGGGTGTGTAGATATAATTCTACAAATATGGTTCAAGGGGAGGGTGGGGTGCACTTCGACATTTGAAGGTGGACACCCCTCGCCAACGGCGACCATCGAGCCGGGTCCCTGAATGCGACTTGTGGATGCCACTGGAATGCCATAGTCGTATACTACGAAGTTCTATATGTGGCACCCGGAATCACACAAAATGTGTGAAATTGGTGTTTCAAATTAATATTCATTTGAATATGCTGATCATGAGCATCACTGTTGCAATAAACCTTGAAATACCACAATGGACGATCAATGTACCAAGTGAAACAAATTGTTGGGTGGGTGGGGTATTTATTTGTCCATTATATTGGTGGTTTACCGAGACGATGTGAAAAATTAACATGCATATTTTGGCTCCTCTGCTGTGTATAACTTGCGTAAATTCGGTTACCGAGGGAGGGCCCGGAGTGGGGGTGATGTCGTATATCAAATACATATGTAGCCACCGTTTGTGTCCAAAACTTTAAATTGTGAAGAATATTATGTGATTCAATAAATGTCATAATAGCAAATAATGAACTTATAAATAATCTAAAATTATAAATACTGCAGAATAGTGAGATGTGTCATTAAAGTATTCTTAGCATTTGGATTAAGTGACGTACATGGTGAAGAGTTATCGTTTATACTATAAAAAGGGGGGGGGCTTATTTTCAAACTCGCCATGTTTCTCATATTATAATCCTTATATATGAATGTATTGTGTTATATAGCTAAAATTCCGCATGTAAAATTGCAAATTTGCCGTGTCAAGATTGTGCTTAATGGGGCATCGATCTGGCCATATAGATAAAGTAAAATATATTTATAAAATGTCCGAACATTCATTATGTGAAGCAATAATGAGTAGTACTCGTATGTATATATTTAGCATGTTTCAAAAACTATATTCCTTTCTGAAAATGCGCTCTTTAATGTATGAATTATAATTTAATTTTTTGTATAATTTATTTTTATTTTTATAGTCTGTCTCAATTACATATTAAAGTTGTACATAATAAATATACATTAAACATGAACAAATAAATTCTTATAATAATATATCTATTATCACATGCACACTTGAATAATCTCTGTTTTTGAAACTTATCCTTTTTCTTGTTCTGTCTTATTAAATTATCTATAGCATTTTTTCTTGCTAATGTGTCATTTTGACAGTTATTCTTTTTTTAAATCAATTTTTGTGATACTGCAGGGTCGGTCTAAAAATTGAAAGTAATTTTTATTTTATCTATTTAATTTAAGTTTTTACCAGAGTAATTTCCGGTCAAGGGTCGTTAATTAAATTGAGGACACTGTTCCACTTATTATCAAAGGCTTTATTTGTTGAATCAGTCCATTTTAGTGCCTGCTTTTCTAGATTGTATTCTTGTATAACAAATTGTGTTGCCCTGTTTTGGCATAGATTTGTCTTATTGCACCTTGTCACATAAATATATCGTTTTATTAATAGTAGTATATTGTTAATTTCAAGAGTGCTCATGACAAAGTCTGAATCTATTCCAAAAAGTAATTCTTCAATTCTTGTTGGAATTTTGATGTTACATTTGGTATACATTGTTTTTGAAATTTCTTCCCAAAGAGTTTTGCTCTGATGACAGGTAACCAACAAATGTTCTATAGTTTCATTTTCCACAGAGTGTGTACAATTTTGATGCTATAATCTTACATTTTTCAAGGAGGACATTTGTAACTAAAGTGTTGTGATTTATTTGGAATTGAAAGGCTTGCAGTTTCGTGTTTTTCGTTGTTTTAAATGTTTGCTTATATATTGAATCCCAGTGAATTTCGTTTGTTTCTAGTTTTAGTTTATGCTCCCATCCTACCTGAGCGCATGGTTTATTTGGAATGACAAGAGTTACAATTTTCCAGTACAGATGGTTGTTCAATTTCTTTTCATGAATTATATTTTCTACTAAATCAATTCTATAGCTTTTAGTCAATTTGTTTTGTGAGGCCTTTATTTCTGTTTTCCAATTTAAAGGAATAGAGGATATTACTCCTTGTAAAGTTAAATAGTTAACTTTAAGGTCATATTTTGAGAGAATTTCTCCAGTGTCCATAAAAGAACCATCTTCCCGCAAAATATCATTAATATGCAATATTTGTTTTTCTATCCAGCTTTTAAAAATTAAAGGTTTTTTTCTCTCTGAATGTGTAAGTTATGGAAGAGTGGCTGTTTCTTATATTCTACTTCTGTATTTGGGTCTGTGGATAATGTTGCATAAGCTAATAAGACATCTCTCCAGAATGGATTGAATCGCTTAGCAATTCTCATCAGACTGGCTTTATTCAAATTTAGAAGAGCTGAGCCTCCATATATATGCAATTTATCTATTAAAATGATTTTCCAATCTGAATAGTTAAAGGGATCTAGGAATTTTCTAAGCCATGTTATTTTTAAGGATTTTGAAAAGCTTTTAATATCTGGAATTTTTAGTCCACCATTTTCAATATTTTGGACTAGTTTGTCTCTCTTAATTTTATCTCTTTTTCCATTCCAAAAAAACTGAAACAGCAAGCCCTGCATTTCCTTCAATGTGTGCAGGTGGTTCTGGTAAAACGGTCAAGATTTGTATAATAATTGGTAAAACTAGCATTTTTATCACTGTAGTTTTTCCAATGTGAGACAGTGTCCTCAATGCCCAATGTTTTAAAATGTTTTCCATTTTATTTTTATTTTCTTTCCAATTTTCAGATACAAGAAGAGGATCTTCTAAGTCAAACAAAATCCCCAGTGTTTTATACTTTCCCTGGTAGTTCCACTTTATTTTAGTGTTATTCTTTAGGGTTTGTGTGCATCCTCTTTTGGATCCAAACCATATAGCTCCAGTTTTTTCAAAGTTTGCCTTCAAGCCTGATATTTTTTCAAACGCGTTAATGAGATCAATTGCCCCTTTGAGTGATGATTCGCTACCATCTAGCCATATTACTGAATCGTCAGCATACTGACTTATTTTAATTTCTTTATAGTTTATTGTTATCCTTTTTATATTATTATCATATTTTAAAGCTGCCGAAAATAATTCAATACAAAGAATAAATAGATAGGGAGACAAAGGATATCCCTGTCTAACTCCCTTTTGGAGGTTAAATTGCTGTGACAAATGTCCGTTATTGATAACAAGACTGTTCGTTTTATTGTATAATGTTGTCACCCATTTGCATATATTTTTCCCAAAACCGAAAAATTCTAAGGTTTTCTGAATGAATTTACATTTTATTGAATCAAAAGCTTTTTCATAATCTAATAGTAGAATTAAACCAGGGATATTTTGTTCTTGGCAGTCTATTATCAAATCATAGGTTAAGCGTGTACATTCCCCTATATATCTTCCTTTCAGGAACCCTTTTTGTGTTTTAATTTGTGTTTTTATTCTATTAGCAATTACTGCTGAAGCCAGTTTATAGTCTACATTCAAAAGAGTGATAGGCCTAAGATTTTTAATATATGATTTGTCTTTTCCTGGCTTAGGTAAGCAGGTTATCACTCCTTGGCATTGCGATATTGACATATGTCCTTTTTTAATGCATCATTTATAGAGTTCAACAGATAACTTGAGATATCGTTCCAGAAAAATTTATAGAACTCGGCTGTAAAACCATCTATCCCAGGTGATTTGTTGTTTTTTGACATTTTCAAGGCGTTTACTAATTTTAAGTTCGTTATAAGTCCTTCACATGCTTTTGTCTCGTCACAGGATTTGTTACACAGAAAAGGGTTGTTAGAATCAATAAATTGGTTATAGCTTGTTTCATTACACTTTATATTTTTTTCTTCATTTTCACTGTATAAAGCACTATAAAAATTTCTTTAGCTTCCAAAATTTCTTCTATGTCGGATGTAGAAGTACCATCTTCGCGTATTATTTTTGGGATAAGTTTTTCCGTGTAGTTTCTTTTTTCTAAATATGCAAAGTATTTTGTATTCTTTCCCCCTTCAGCATACCATTGTGCTTTGGCCCTAATCATCTGTCCCTTTACATGTGTTTGTCTTAAGGTATATAACTCTTTCTCTAACACTTCTCCCTCCTTTTGGTACTTATCCATTTTTGTTTCATCAAATAGTTTTTGATTTTGTTTTATCTTTTGTTCTAGTTTTCGTTGCTTTTGGATAATATTTTTCTTTCTATATGAATTATAGTACTGTTATAGATGTACATACACTGTAAATAATATTCCCACAATGGCATGTTATAAACAAAATAACTTCTCTGCTTACAGGTTCAATGGTGAAATCATGGCGGTCACGCGGTGCGACGTCGATGTAAATAACAAGATCTGGACATGACTGCCTTGGCAACGACGCAGAAAAACTCTAGTCAACCAACCAAGAACCACGGTGGAATGTATGAGTTAGACACAAATTCCACAATCAATGATTTTGGTATACATATGACGATGTCATGTGCTGTAATTTGGTTTCTGTGCAAGAGGCGATGACTTCTATTCTTCGTTAACTCGAAATTTCACCCCAGAAATTGCACCGATATATATACAATCAAAAAGACTATCCTCTTTGGAGCCCTTAATTTTCTTGTATAGTTCAAGGGATCTCAGAAAGCTTCAGTTAGCTTTAGAGCTTGTTCTTCTACACACGTGAGGGTGAGTCTGATGTAAGACAGCCAACCAGTATAGCAATATACATATATCTATTATATATTTTTGAAAGATCTGTGTGTGTGTGTGTGTGTATCTGTCTGTGGTGTGTGTGTAATCGATGGACTCAAAAACGGCGGAGCCAATTTCGATGAAACTTGGTATGTGGGGGTATTTTCGGGTCAGGAGTAACATAGGCCTATTAATTTGTCCGTGCGAGGTCAACTTTTCACGTGCCGAGGTCAAATATGTTTTTACGCCGTTTTGCACTAATATATTTCAGTTCGGTGCTCACAAATCGAATCGATATAGCGCGAATAATAAATTGCCAGTCCTATAATTTGCACGGTTAGAATCTGTGGCGCTTCATCTTTCCAATAATGTATCATACGCCTGTGTACGTTTAAAGTTTCTACCTTAATTATCGGGAAGAACGCAGGACCATGCTTCGCTCATCGAAAATCATTGCGTAAATATATTACGCCATCAACATATCGTGACGTGTTCGCGTTAACTCTTAACCGGCCGATGTCGCGTTAACTCATCACCGGCCGAGGTATCCGCAAATGACATTGGGCTATATATCTCGGAAACGGGTGGAGCTATCGACTTGAAATTTGGTATGTGAATGTATCTTGCCCCTGATACGTATTTTATCGGGTCGCCGAGCCCGTGCGACGCCAGCTTCGCGCATGCGCAGACCAGATCTCGGAAACGGGTGGAGCAATCGACTTGAAATTTGGTTTTTGAATAGCCCGGACGAAGTCGGGTCACCTTCTAGTCTATACTATATATTTTGAGACTTCGTATATATGTGTGTATGTGTGTACATAGAATCCAAAACGCGTGTACAGATTGAGCTCAAACTTCCTATGTAAGTGTCAAATCCCACCGACAAAACCGTGGTCGCAGTTTAGAAAAGCTCAGAGCACCCGTTCTCCAATCTCAAATCACCGCAAAGGCACGGCGTGGGTTAATCAAGTGATTATTTAATGAGCGTTTGTTTTTGACGCATCTCTATAAAGAGCGTCTGTTTGCCATTCAACGCTATTTGCATCATACATTAAATTTAAAAAACATTTGTTTCTGACCAACCTTGCGAGCACGGATGGCGCGCTTTGTTTTTACAGTATATAATTATATACCGAAAACATCCCAGATAATCACGAATATAGCATCAGATTTCTCCCCATATATACCGTTATAAAAAGCTACTGGAATCTGCCAATCTACGGGAAATTCCAGGGAATGCCGATTGAGCTCAAACTTGCTACCCACGGGAAGTGTCATATATATGAGTGTGTCCTTTGTAGACTCGAACCGATTGAGCTCAAACTTGCTAAATAAGAAAATAGCCCCCAAGCCGTAAATATCAACAACAACGATATTGCTACCTACGGGGAGCAACGTTATTAGCATCTGCAGAATTATGCAGAGAGAAAATGCTTTCCTATTTTTAGAACGCAACACATGTTTACGTCGCGTTGGTGATTGAGGTTCACAACGGGGTTAATTGACTGTCCGCTCTTTGCGACGATGAGGTTCACGGCGGGGACTATTGACCAACACTCACAATTTCGTCTTTTGCATCAGATACCAACACCTCGACCGATCGGGACGAAACTTGGTACGTGAGTGTAGTTTGACCAGGTGGTCGTCGCTGTCGTATTGGCGAGCCCGTGCGACGCCCGTGCAGCGCATGCGCAGACGAGATATCGGAAACGGGTGGAGCTATCGACTTGAAATTTGCTATGTGAATGTATCTTGCGCCGGGTACAAATTTTATCGGGTCGCCGAGTCCGTGCGACGCCAGATTCGCGCATGCTCAGACCAGATCTCGGAAACGGGTGGAGCTACCGGGTACAATTTTTTCTTATTGAAACGCGTGGAGCTAAAAATTAAAAAAAAATATTAAAAAAATGTCATGTTTCGGACAAGCCGCCGGTGGCGGGCTAACCTGCTAGTCTATTATATATTTTGAAAGATCTGTGTGTGTGTGTGTGTGTCTGTCTGTGTGTGTGTAATCGATGGACTAGAAAATGGCACAGCCGATTTCGATTAAACTTGGTATGTGGGGGTATTTTCGGGTCAGGAGTAACATAGGCCTATTGATTTTCAGATCCGATGTCAACTTTTCACGTGCCGAGGTCAAATCTGTTTTTACGCCGTTTTGCGCTAATATATTTCAGTTCGGTGCTCACAAATCGAGTCGATATAGCGCGAATAATAAATTACCAGTCATATAATTTGCACGGTTAGAATCTGTGGCGCTTCATCTTTCCAATGATGTATCACACGCCTGTGTACGTTTAAAGTTTCTACCTTAATTATCGGGAAGAACGCAGGACCATGCTTCGCTCATCGAAAATCATTGCGTAAATATATTACGCCATCAACATATCGTGACGTGATCGCGTTAACTCTTAACCGGCCGATGTCGCGTTAACTCATCACCGGCCGAGGTATCCGCAAATGACAGTGGGCTATATATCTCGGAAACGGGTGGAGTTATCGACTTGAAATTTGGTATGTGAATGTATCTTGCCCCGGATACGAATTGTATCGGGTCGCTTCGCGCATGCGCAGACCAGATCTCGGAAACGGGTGGAGCAATCGACTTGAAATTTGGTTTTTGAATAGCCCGGACGAAGTCGGGTCACCTTCTAGTATGTATATATAGCAGAGACTGAATTTGAATTGTTCCAATACATTAAAGTTGGAGGAAAATTCTAGTTATTGATGTGAAACCCATTGATGGAACTGAAACATGCACGCTTATAGTTTAAAATTTCTTTGAAATCTCGTCGGATGACCAAAATATTATGTGAATGTGTTAAACGGCTGTTTTGTTTTGTGTCTTGTATTATTGAAATTAAAGACTATAGCTATACTATATCATTCGACAATCACGATTTCTGCTGTGTACACAAAAGAAGGCCGCGGGTCCCGGGATATGCATGTTTGCTGTTTGATAAGTTAATATTCGAAAACGTCCAGCGCCGCACGTCAAGCATCAGTAGACTATAACATTTCATATGTATGGCAGGAAAAAAACGTCCAACGATAGCCGAACTATATGTATGGCCAATAAATATCGGTGTAAACACTCTTCGTTGAATATGATTTTTTTTTTGCAGGATTAGCAGCCTATTGTTTGGATCGACCACACAAATTTGTACACATGTAATTAACACATATGTGTTGTCTTGCCCAACAGCATTGTGAACAAGAACAATACAAACAGTGTAATGGCGGTGAACACTATTGTTTGGATCAACCACACAATTGTGTACGCATGTGATTAACAGATATGTGTAGTCTCGCCCAACAACATTGTGTACAATAACAATACAAATAGTGTAATGGCGGTGAACACAATTGTTTGGATCCACAACACAAATATGTACGCATGCGATTAACACATATGTGTAGTCTCGTCCAGCAACATTGTGTACAATAACAATACAATCTTGTGTGGTAGCGGTGAACATAAACCGTTCATCTGCATCCACACAATCTTGTGCGCAACTTAGCACACATTTAATGTGTGCCTACAAAGAACAAGTTGTTTGGTCGATCCACACAGTTTGTTCGCAACCGCCACACAACAGATGTGTGATAATTTGCCACACAATTCACCACACAATGTTGTGTGCTCGATCAAGTGGCTACACAAACTGTGTGGTAACTGTGTGGTTCTACCACACAGTAGTTTTAAGAGTGTACACCCATGATTAATTTATAAACACAGCTTTATGACGGTGTTTGTAACAGCGACCTAAAGTGTTATGGACAAACCGGAAACTCATTGTCGAGAAAGTTGTTAACTTTTCTAATGATATTCATAGTTCAGAATTTCAGTGCTAGAAAACACACCCGCGAATATGATAACATGGATCCCCCCTTCCAGTTAGATGTTATGTTTAAATGCACAACAATTTGAAATCATGCGATATTTTAAAGGCGATAAGTTTTGTAATACAGCCTTACGAATTTGACATACAAATATTGTCACTAAAATGGTTAAATTTTCCATTTTTTTTTTGTTAAATCTGTGTATCATGGTTGGGATATATCGATATTCCGGAAGATTCGTCCATATAGTATAACGACCTTGATGAACGCATCCTTGCATATATATCGAACAGCCCTTTATTGATGCAGTAGCGCATTGTAAAATGATAAGTGCCTGAACAAATTGTTCAAAACAACAGAGCCTTACGGTTGTGACATAGCCAGTAATTGGGTATCGTGAGAGTGTTCTCGATGCTACCTGGTATGACCGAGTATTTGGTGTCAATTAAATTTAGTGAGATATGGCAATTATCCCAAGAAAATTACAAATATTGTCACTACAAAATGTTAAAATTTTCCATTTGTTTGTGTGGTTAAATCTATGAGTTTCCAACTTGAATTTTCCCGCTTCCATTGAACCACTCATCATTCTTTCATGGATGTAGATGGAGTCATTTAGCATAATGATATCAGTTGAGTGTGAGGTAAACCCAGAATCGCATATGTGTGTTATATGTCAATAGGTTATGAGACTTCTGTGATCAGAGAAGTGTAACACTAAGGGAACTTGACTGATCGTGCTATCCTTATGCCATTGCACTTGTCCGATAAACTGATGACAGTATAAGACACGCATGCGGTTTTGTGTATATCGTTCGTACCAATCGTGCGGTATTGATATAGTGGCAGATGCGTCCGTATGCTTGCGACATGCAATGTGACAACAATCACAAATCTGTTAATTGCTCCTTATATCTTAATTCATGGCTATTTCTTAATTTCACAGTGCGCTTCAGAGTTTGGATATGTTGATATTCCAGGAAGTTTGTCCGTAAGCAGGCTTGCGACATGTAACAGGGTGTTCCACCAAATACACGTAACATGGTACGCGCCTTTAAGGACGCTCACCAACTACTATTGGGATCTAAATAAGCATATTTGTATGCTTGTATGATGTCCACCCTGTACTCTTATACTTGTATGCTTATTTATGTTTTTCATTGCCCTTTATAGTGTGTATTTGTGTCCGTATGTTTATTTAAACGGTGGGATTGTCAGACAGACTATATATACTAAAGGCCGATCAGAATGGATTATTTACTCAGATCAAGAAATGATGTTGCTGTTTGGTAACACATATTTTCGACAAAACATTTCTGAATTTGGGACATTTATATGATTGACATAATAGAGCATTCATTTCCAGGCAGACTTTATTCTATGTTGGAAATTGCTACCGTGTCGCCCCGTATACACGTATCGACTTTGGCAGAATTATCCACCCTGTTCCGCACTGCATGTATGCTCATTTAGACCACGCGGGGGTACCTCCAATTTATGCACAGAAGCATTGGCAGCTCAGATTTGAATCATGCGTTGAAAGTGTTGGGATAAATTGTTATTCCAACAATTGCGCCCATACTCTTGCGACATATGCTGCGTATACGGCGTTTTTCCATCAAGCAACGTATATACGTTTCTTTCTAGGTCTATGTCTCAGTTTATCAACATACCACGGACTAAACATCACACTCTGTAATCACTTGAATACGGTTGTGCGTGCCCGTGTCTCGATGTGCATTTGTTCAATACTGCCGAATTTAAACACAAAATGGACTAATGGGCGTACTTCGGGTACTACGGTAATAACCCGGCTGTTGGTAACTATATACGATTACGAATACATCAATCCAAGTCCTAACATGGTATTTTAGTGTGATGACACATACATTTATCCGAGTGGTGTAGCACATGGAGTACCCTGTACGGAACATCCTATAATTATTGTAATATTGAACTTAATGATCAACTTGGTGGTTGCTCCATTACGTGTCACGTACGGTCATATTACGGGTGTATATTACGTGATGACCTCGACAAACAATGGGAATGGTGTTAATAATATGTGTTAGGTATTGGCTGTCATGTGGGGTATATTATGTAATGACTTGGATGACCAATGTGAATTTCACTCCCCTCGAATTGTGTAGGTCCGTAATATGTTAATATTATTACGTCAGTACGTATTGACAACCCACGACACGCCCATCAATAAACTGATAAATGTATGCACGTTTCATAGGAGTGGCTATGTATACACATAAACATGGAATTGTTGTTGTTGACTTTCGTGTTTCACTGTATGCTGAATGAGAGCTCGGGTACGTCTTTGTTAATTTTGGTGCTCGGGCCCTCCCGTCTGTCGGTGCTTTGGCAACTTTGTTCAAAATAATTACATTTTTCATATATAGACAACGTTGGACTACATAATTATAGTCATCATATCAATGATTTGTCCGTATATATATATATATATATATATATATATATATATATATATATCTATTATATATTTTGGAAGATCTGTGTGTGTGTGTGTGTGTGCGTGTGTGTGTGTATCTGTCTGTGTGTAATCGATGGACTCGAAAACAGCTGAGCCAATTTCGATGAAACTTGGTATGTGGGGGTATTTTCGGGTCAGGAGTAACATAGGCCTATTGATTTTCAGATCCGAGGTCAACTTTTCACGTGCCGAGGTCAAATCTGTTTTTACGCCGTTTTGCGCTAATATATTTCAGTTCGGTGCTCACAAATCGAATCGATATAGCGCGAATAATAAATTGCCAGTCATATAATTTGCACGGTTAGAATCTGTGGCCCTTCATCTTTCCAATGATGTATCACACGCCTGTGTACGTTTAACGTTTCTACCTTAATTATCGGGAAGAACGCAGGACCATGCTTCGCTCATCGAAAATCATTGCGTAAATATATTACGCCATCAACATATCGTGACGTGATCGCGTTAACTCATCACCGGCCGAGGTATCCGCAAATGACAGTGGGCTATATATCTCGTAAACGGGTGGAGCTATCGACTTGAAATTTGGTATGTGAATGTATCTTGCCCCGGATACGAATTTTATCTGGTCGCCAAGCCCGTGCGACGCCAGCTTCGCGCATGCGCAGACCAGATCTCGGAAACGGGTGGAGCAATCGACTTGAAATTTGGTTTTTGAATAGCCCGGACGAAGTCGGGTCACCTTCTAGTATATATATATATATATATAAATATATATATATATATATATATATATACAAAAGACATATCTTAATAAAAAATATTCTGATTTGCATGTAACATTGATCTCTTACAACGGACTTAGAGTGACAACATTACTTTACGTTAAAAATAGATTATCACTTCTGCAGCATGATTTATATATAGGTTCCGAACTTCCTGGGTATATATATATATTTACGTTTATATATTGTATATTATATATTAATGAAATGCCTGTGACTCGGTCGTAAGTTTATCGCCGATAGTTGCGTCCCGAATTTGGAAGTAAATATTTACATTTGAGCGTAGTTCGGACGATATTTTCTTTGGAATTATATGGTCGATTTGCTTCTGATTTTCGGTTATGTTAGTAGAATGCTACATTCCCCTGATGGACCATGCATACTAATTTACCAGTTGTACGTACCCGATCAAGTGCATACTATGTCTTTAAACAAATATTTAAATAAAATATTTGAAAAACTAACACCGTTATATCATCAGTCAGGGTACCCCTAGTCAACACAACACATTCGAGTGAAATCGCACCAGCCGTCTGGGATAAAATATGGACATACAGACGGAAGGACAGACAGATCATACTCTTATATACTCGCATATATATATATATTTAAGAGTATGATATGACTCTGTTTCCGATTTATCTATCAGAAACCTGCCCAGATTTTAACCAAATATGTTGTGGTAATACGTTGTTCCCTGGCGGACGTTATAACAGCGTTAGTTTTTCTCAATATTGATTTATAGATATTCAATTGAAATACAAACAAATTATATTAAGCTCACTATGGGCCTTTTTCAGAACCAAATAAGTCCAATGTGAACCTATGTGAATATTTATGGCTAACATGAACATATTTGCACGAACATATATTTCAGCACCAGATGTAGGGGAATGTGGGGGGCAGTTAGATATGGAACAGAGAGAGACATTGCCTCTAATATTTTTTTTTCTAATTTCCAGACCAATATCCCCATGTTTACTATATTTGGTCAAAATGGCTATCATCTGGTGAAGATTGAATCTAGTACAGCGACCAAATTCAAGACAACATTAATTGATTTAATTCGTGCATATTTCACATAGCCACATCTGATTTGTTTATAGAAATTTATGTTTGCTTGAATTTCAGAGAGTTACATGGGGTGGGGACTCAATGAGACACAAATTCGGGCATGTGGTAGGACCCACCTTCAGTAGATGATAGGCACTTCGAAAAGAAATGACAAACTTTGCCAAACGACCATTGTTTTGGGGCTGGTGTGGTTAAATAATTTAGATCAAACTGATGTCATTGTGCAATATTGATATGTTCTGGGCGTTTGCTATAGGGTTACTACTCAGTAATCAGACGCGCATATATGCACGTTTACGGAGTTCACCTTAAAATCCAAGTCATGGCCTATTACAGACAATGTCATGTGCAACGATATATATTTCGATAAATAACAGACTATCGAACCACAAAAAAATTATCGATCACGTCATGAATCTCTACACTAACTATGACACCGTACAAACATCTGGGATTTTTTTATGTTCTGACAACGAACTTTATAACATTGAATTAACAAGCAGCGAATATATTTCCCTGTATTGTTATAACTTGTTCTCAACAATTTACTTCACAGTAGCGGTGGTCCCAGCTCGAGATTGCATGCTTGTTTGTGACTTATGTGAGCTGATATCATACTCTCAGGTGCCTTATCATTGTGATGGACAAAAATAGTGATGGAAATTTAATTTTATCTAATACTATTTTAATTTAATTCTATATATGTCTCTATGCCAAAGAAATTAATGATTGTCGATAATTGTATCCAAAATTACCAATCATGCGGCACATGCTGACACTATTGTTAGGCATATGATAGTATATACACATTTAAACATTGCCGTGGAGGAATTACATGAGTGTAAGGGATGGAAAGCAAAATCAACCACACCGTCACTTAAATCTTGCAATTTCAAAGTTGGACCTTCACATTCTATGACACACATTATTAAGAACCAGGTATTTCATAATATATACTGGTTAGAATAGAGATTCATGGCATGGTCTAAGAAAATGCTACCGAATAACATTTACATGACCATCTGGGATTGCCTCATGAGTCATGTAGAACTACAAGGTCGTGACAGTTCGACCAGCTCGGCCTTGAATTGTTAATATTAATTAATCTGACGAGGATTGCCGAATTATATACGCCTATTTTAATTAAATACACATTAATTATTTAATTTTGAAAAAAAAGTTGCTTGTGTTTTTCAAATTGAATAGAATTGCTCTCTTGATCAAAGGAGAAATATAAATTCGTTTTGTTAGTTTATTAATTTATTTTACAGGCTGTTCGAGGTTATTCCCCCATTGCGGCCCCATAGGGGCTCATAAGTCTAAATCGTCCGGATGTAAAAACTTGTTTTTTCAGGTTGATGGACTTCAAAAACTAGTGACGTCACAACTATATTTGCGTCGTTTGCGAACAGTAAACAACCCGTGGGTTGTGATTACTTCATATTATGTTAAAGGACACAATGCACTCGCGGTGTGTGTGTATTAAAGGGACACAATGCACTCTCGGTATGTGAATGTTGAAGGGACACAAGACTCTCGCTGTCGGCTAAAGTTAAAAGGACACATAACAAAAGTTTACACTTTAAAATTACAAAAATAAAAAAATATATAAACTTTGAAAACTTCAAATTGTTCAAGTATTAAACAAAAATGTTTAAATGTTCACAAATTTTCACAAATTAAGATAACATTTACCAATTTTGTTTTTAAACTTTAATTTTTTCGAATTTGATATTGTTCTTTAATACTTATTTTCGTATTTTTGTTTTAAACATCGTGACTGGGCTCTTAATGTACATTTTTCAATATGAATCGCTTCTTTCTCTACAACTCCCAATAATCAGCCCCCCCTCTCTCTCTCTCTCTCTCCAATTATGAAGATATAACAAAGACAACAATAACATTTGATGAAGTTTATTGAAATTTAATCAACGCCGGTGTCTGAATCTTGACCATTTGAACGTATTTCAAAGAGTTTCGTGAATTTGCTCACTGCTTCCGCCGCCCATTTATATTTATATCCGAGTTTGGTCAGCTGGACCATTGCTTCGTGATAGTATGTATGGGGGATGTTTTCAATCGATGCTGGTGTTCTAACAAACGTCTGTATTTTTTTGAGAAATTGATCCAAAGCTTGCGTTGCCTGAGAACTATAATGTCGTAAGTCCATTTTTCCATTTCCCGAGAAAATCGAGTTTGAAATTTCGGATGGTCTGTTTCCGGATATAAACAGTTTGTACATATTGGAAATCGTGACCATATGATGGAAAACATCAATATATACACTAGTGTGGAAAATCGTGACTAATTATTCGCACGTTTACGATTAAATGACGAAAACGTGTTTGGAGATACGACATTCTGCGCAAATAATAGTCGTCACGATTCCGGATTATAATGTCGAAGGAGATACGACACTCTTGCATACATATGCATATATATGTTATGTGTGCAATACTGTCTGTAATATAATACTCACAATTTGTCATTGTATATGTACGCAATAAACAATGGACTCAATGTGGTTATGGGTTTTGAATACCTAAATATATATAGTATTTCGTTAGTCAAACGCGCCCCGCGTCGAGCCGCGATCGGCGCGATCTGGTAACGTACTAATATACGCGCGTTCACATACGTTACTCTATCGAACTATTGAGTATATGTCCGCGACTATTTAATACGGGGACGTAGGACCTCATATGGGTTTTTTTGGGGGGGGGGGGGGCGGGTGGGTCCTTATGTTTAAACAGGGATGTGTCAAATGAAATGTGGGCTCTATGTTGGGTGGGGGGCAATGTCTTATATTACATTGATAAATAATCGGAAATGAAGACTTTGTTGGGTAGGAACACTTCTATTTATCCCGTATATATGTATGTGTGGGTGGGGGCGCTCTATTGTTTAATTCAGGGACGTAACAAAATGGGTACACTGTGCGCTGGGGTACTCTTTTCTATACTTGGGTAGCCACGGCAAATGGCTATTTTGTGTTGGGGCATACTCATGTTTGATACAAGGACACATTAGCGGTAATGGTTTATCTGGGGCTACATATATTAATGCAGTGTTGTATTATTGGAAATGGGGGCACTTGGGGGGGGTAGCAATTCCGTTCGACACGAGAGTGAATACTTGAAATGAAGCCTGTGCTTTGAATGGGAGCGTTTCTATTTGATGCAGGGATGTATAATTCGGTTTATGACCGCGGCTTTTTAATACAGGGATGATAGTACCATAATTGTGGTTCGGTTGGGGGGCATACTTATGTTTAATGAAGGGATGTGTCTCCGGAAATGGGGGTCTATGTGGGGGATACTTTATATTACATTGATAAATAATTAGAAATAAAGTGTTTTGGGCAGGAACGTTTCTATTTAATACAGGGCTGTGTGTTTGTAGGGGCGAACAACTGTTTAGTGCAGGGGTGTATCAAAGAGGGGACCCTGCGCATGGGGCTACTGCTTTTAATACAGGGGTATTTGCCAGAAATTGCTACTTTGCATTTTGGCATACTTATGTTGGACACAAGGACCGAACATGGAGTCTGTGGGGGCTTACTTATAATTAAGGCAGTGGTGTGATAACGGAAATACGGGCTCAATGTTGGGGGTGGCAATGCCTTTTACTGCATGGATGAATAACTGGAAATGTATTTCACCAACTACGCACAACTATGGGTCATACAGTTAAGTTATTTGAGTAGGTCTATCATCCACGCACCTAGAATTGATGGACACAACTGTCATTTTCAAGAGATAACCACGGGGCCACAGGGTATTCTAATCATCGAAGAGCATTGTGTTATTGTTTATCATTCGCGAAACAGTTTTTATTTGGTTCCTGAAAAGGATTGACTCGATTCCAATGAGTATGAACATTCATATGACAAAATGCACATTCGGTACACTACAATTAATGTATAAATAATACATAGCTACGAATTGATGTTTTATTGCATTGTTTGTCGCAATTAAGTGCGTTTCGAACCACTGGCTAGTAACATACTATATTAATTATTCAGTAATAATTATTGACGGAAATATCGGTGAACAATGTTGGACTTCTCAAACAACAAGAATATCGACGGCGTGTCAAGCTGAACTATTAACATTATCAGCTTTTATATTCAGAAACATTTTCAAATCGGATATATTGGTTTATTATATGGTAGTGGCACATGGTCTGCTTTTAGAAAAAAAACAGCAAGTGTGACCTTGCTCTTCGCGCTGTAATTGGACAAATTACACTTTAATTGCGGACGCCACTGACGCTGTCTGAAGGAAATATCACTTAGCTAAAGTCGTAAGCCATATCGGTAGAATTTCTGTCACCAAATGGAAAAAAATGGAATAAAATTTATGTGTGGACAATTGAATAGCCAGTCTCATAAGAGTGAACAAGCTCTCGAATTATGCGAGGGAGAATTAGTCCAGGCTGTGCTATCCGTTGCACATCGGGGGCATGTATGCGACCATCATTTTCTTATGGGACAATTACTCTAGTTTTCGAATTCAGAGGGCGCCGAACCGTGATTGGTGACAACATATAACTTTTCACAATGTTTCATAGGGCGCCCTACCTAAACAATGACATATTTTCAGAGGTTAAAATGCATTAGCCAACTGGTTAACAGGGCATCAACACCAGAATGATTGTAAACATATTTGCAAATTGTGGAACGAATGTAGACACTTAATCAGATTCAACATCGTTTTCCTGCTGTCGATTTTATTTGGTGACTTCATGGTAAAGAATGTAATTAGGCGCGTCACAAATGCATGGCGATTCAGACAAAGTGTCGTGTGTCAACTCTGTACAAACATAATATATCTGCCAAATACATCCAAGTTATATACTTTTGGAAATGGTAGGGTATTCCCTATATAAATATGTTCTTACTTACATTATATCTCTCCAAGTATTGACATAATATACACAAACTTAACCCTCCCCAAATTTCACAAATAATCACATAGATGCGTCCATGCAGTTTGTGTCCACCAAATACATTGACAATGCACATGTGTCATGTGTTGTATAATCGTACGAGGACATTGATAATGTCAATCATCGTTCAAATCCTAGATTAGGAAGGTAATCAAATCCAAGATGGCGTCCAAGTTGGCCGCCAATTTTTATATTGACACTCTATACACCAGATGTATGCTAACCGGACTAGATAATCGCAAGTGCTTTATATAATATGGCATTTTCTTGGATAAAGTATCTATCTTAATACGTATAAGGCAACTGGCTACGTAAAACAGATGATGGAGACCAAAATGGCCGCCAAAATAAAGAGAATTGTTCCGATAAAATGACCAACTTCTGAGTTGCAAGAAAATTGCATGGTATTACTGTTGTAGCTTATTTGTTGTACATATATGGCATTGTGGCCAACGTGATCCGTATCTAAAGAAAATATTGGCATTGAGATAGTAACTGTTCATCAATTTCTCCAAATTACGACATCATATAATGTTAAATTGCCTAAGTAGGGCAAAATTTCAACCTGACATCCAATCATTTGGTGGTATATATGTCAATGTTCTGCTACACGATGCTACAACTTCATACAATCACATTAGTATAGCAATAATGGAAGCCACAATGCCGAATAAAACATGCATATGCACTAATAGTTATATATTCAATTATCAATAACTTAAGGAGTTATTCCATGCTAGTAGCACATTAGACCCGCAATCATAAACCGGCTGGAGATAACGGATCTATCTCTATTCCCGAAATTGCGGATATGTTGTTTATGCGAAAAGCTTGGGCAACTTTGTTCACATTACCCTAATGTTGTCAATTGCTTACCATGGTAGTTGGTTTCTACGTTCAAAGAAGCGATGCTCCAATATAATAACGGACAATAATTACAAGCAATTTAGACCGAACTAAAATTGTGTTCTCTACATTTCCTCGGTATGCCACCACGCACGGAAATGGGTGTTTGCATAAGCAGTTCTAACTCGTATCTGTTTAGTACTTATCTGAGTATTTAGATAACAATGAACGGTTACAGGTTCGTTGCAAATACTCATTTTATGAACTATTCGCATGGCAACCGATAGCTTAAATCAATTTCCCCACCAACGTACTATATCCGTGGGTGTCTCAGTAGAGATTGTCAAGTTAATGTGGTTGACGAGTTAATTCACAGGTTTGTGCCCTCACTTCATATTATTTTATTTCACACCGGCAGTTCAAGATTCACGTCGCTGTCGCAATACATCAATACATCCATTGAGCCTTGGGTAATGATGTTCATCCTTTACGTCAAGAGACAAAGAAATGATAAGTTTATACCATATCTTATATTGGATAAGGCCTACCCATTCGTATGCAATATCGTTAGACATTTAAACACCGATAACATGATTTCACCTTGCTAGTAATTATCAGCACTAAGTAACATACATCTAGCGGATATACACAGCCGGGTGACACGATTAAGTTGATAGACGGATGATATATAAACATAATTTAATCATTAGCTGTCAACTTGGGGAACACTGTAAAACAGTTGGTTGGCACATGTGCACAGGCATTTCTGCCAATTAGAATAAGCCGAGAAGTTGCTATTCATGCGCGGGCTGCAATTGTACGCTTGTTAGTCCACTGTGCCAGTATTGTTGGGTTCAATTGACCTGACCAATCAAATGATGAAATCCAGTTACTCTTCATCTGGTTACGTGATTGTTCCAAACACATAATTGATTATCACAAGTAATTTATAAATGGCATGGGTATACATAATTGAAAACTGGATGAATTTTATTAATAGTGGGACTAATTAAAATTATAAGAAATAACTGTGTTTTCGATTTAATAAGGTGGTGAGTTAGAGTTAGGGAAAACACACTCATGAAGTATCTCGATCTAAATTCCTACCAGGTGTACACATAATAAAGTAGAGAGATTTGTAATTTGATATGCTTGATGCAAAGGGTGTTGCCATTTTCGAAGTTTCATATGTGTGGTATACTATGTGTAAGTTTACTATATGCCGCCGAAGAATCTACATTATGAGCAAATAGGTCCAACAGCCATCAAATGTCCGACTGCGATTGTCTATATATGCCACGAATTCAATCCAACGACAATAACTTGACAATAACGTGTGTCATTGTCGAATATAGGACCGTTGCCACATGCAACCGTGGAACCTGATTTGATTGTATGGTGCTTACGTGGTAAACTTAGTCAAATAATACCGACCAATTACGGCTTCAAATTCCCCAATATTGGTTAAACATATGGATTCAAAATCAATTGTTGTCTGAGTCGTCTACTTAGAGGATTGCACACAATAACTACCACACCTATGTACGTTATCTGATATCTGTGATAATCGCATGCTTGCATATATGCTTCTCGATCAGATACATATAAATATTTTACGCATATCGTACACTGTATCCTGGGGAGAACAGATTCATGAATATTTGACATATATTAGATAAATAGGTTGTTCCATTGCAGAAAATTTGCGATCGTGCTAAGGAGCTCCAACTTAATATTTGTGTTAAAAGTAGTAAAAGGCTAGTATATTTCTCTTTCTCTATTTTGAGCAGATAAGCTTTGTGTAGTCTGAGTGGTTTTGTGTGCGTAGTCGCTGGGTGGACCAACTAATTCCGCGCCTATGGCTGGTAGCATGTTACCAACGAGTTGTCATCCCGTTGGTTGAAATGGATTGGCATCAGCGAAAGGGACCACTTTAGTATGACAACATCATTATAATGCCTGAGCAACTGAGTATATGACATTTTGAGCACGTCTTCTAACTGTATCGCTTTCTAATCCTTGTATTTGAAATTTCATCTTTGGATAATTGCCTATATTGCTCCATACTGATATCTAAATTGGATGATATAGTTTTATCCCATTCGGGTACTGTACGTAATTCTCATAGAGAGTCGTGCGATACCTACAGCGTGAGAACACCTTTCATGCATCCAAAATTCATGAGACTTAGCACAATCAATACCCAGGCCTCACACTTACCATTATCATTTAAAGCATTAGCATTTACAAATAAGCACACATCCACGTGTGATGAGTCCCTAGCAGCTGCGAGAATATAATGACACTGATACTTATTATGCCAGGTTTGTTTGAGATTTGTTTCGGTTATTTCAATGAAACCTCACTCCACTGAACGTGAAAATCAATGACCCCAGTACGCAATGACAACATTTGCGAGATATATAAACTAAGTTGTCAATCCTTTGCATACCCGCACTTATCAGGATTACAAATTGGTTGTCATCGCTTGACGGTTTGTGTAAGCGGGTCTAATGAGCCATTACCATGGGACACCTACATTGGTTATTGAGGATTATATATATATATATATATATATATATATATATATATATATATATATATATATATATATATATGTGTGTAGTCGGTATTGTAGCTTCAATTCTTATTGTACGAATATAAAACTATATATGTACATGCACATACATGAAAGTTGGATATAGTTCCGTAGACATGGTTCTCGCCAAAGTGTCCTGATATATCTGGACAGGCACATACCAGATACATGATACATGTATATAGATGTTACATCAGACACGCACTCTCTTACAGACCAACTAATTCGGTACCGAAGAACGTATCTAAAGTGTATCCAAACTATATATGTACATGCAAATACATGAAAGTTGGATATGAATCAAACTTAATGACTCTCCTATAGCTGGATACATGTACGTTACTTTTACGTATAGGAGCTACATGTTGCACACGTTTAACTCCTACACTGTGTCATGATATACTGATGTGACTCTGTACGTACATATATATCTTGAAAATTACTAACAAGAATTTGTGCTTAATGTCCTTTACATATTTGAGCTACATTTACTTGCACAATACTGCTGTTATACAAATATAAAAAGACAAAAAACTGGATTGACCTAAGATGTGGCGAGGTCCAGAAAAAACTCCACAGTATATTAGTGTTCTGAAGTGGATGTGTCAATCACACCCAACGAACCAATGAAATTACGTGTTTGCTATACTGCCGTATTACACAAAGAACGGTGGGCGGACCCGAGCACGTGCTGGTTTGACAACCAATATTCTCAACATATTAAGTAATGCCCACGCAACCTCAGTCTGCATTAACTTGCACTAACTGATGCTTCCGACTTATTGCCATTTCACAAAGAATGACGCAATTTACCCACGCTTATTATAATAAGCATGGTATACTTTGAACAAAATGCGAAGCCTTCTCAAATGCCATCGCTCAACTCAGCTGTCATCAGACAGACTGTATCTACCATGAACACATACGCACATACATGTATGTGATGATCCCTCAGTTACTTTGAGGAATCTCTCTTCCGCTCTCTCCTGATGAGACCTTGACAAAATAGGTCGAAACACTAATAGGCAGTGTAGAGTGCTACATAGAATGCCCCGTCCATAGATCGGACGGGATGTTGGTATTTATCCAATTCTATATAAAAAGCAGTTTCATCATCAAGCAGAACGTTGACTTGTATACCACAAAATGGATGTCAGGTTGAAACACACTCCCAGTGTGGCAATCTGGCATTGCATGTCGATTTTGAGAAACAAAATGAGCATTTACTTTCTCAATGCCAACAGTTTTATCGGATTAGGATCACATTATCCACAAACATATGCACGAACGAATAAGCTACAAAACTCATAACATGCAGATGCTACTGCAACTCAGAAGCCGGAAATTTTATAGAAACATTTTTTAGTTTTATGGCCGCCATTTTGGTCTCCGTCATCGGTTTACGTAACCAGTTGACTTATACATATTACGATATAGCCTCTATGAAATAACGATCAGTAACAATAAAGCACTTACTATTTTCCATTCCTGTGTGCACACTCGTTGTGTACAGAGTGCCAATATAAAACTTGGCGAAATCTTACATTATCCGTGTCCCCTGATGGTTCTACCCTGTATGATACTATAAAATATGCATTGTCGATGTTTTATTGGAAACAACCTGCATGGATGCATTTAAGCGGATAATTGTGAAATTGGGGTGAGGGTTAAGCTTTTGTCGATTCGTTTACCAATTGGAGATATTAATACAGTTATGAACACCATTTTGTAGGGAATACACTTCCATTTCCAAAAATATATAACTTGGAAGAAATTGACATATATGCTATATTTGCACAGAGTTGACACTTTGTCTGAATCGCCATGAATTTTTGACGCGTCATGACGTCACCAAATCAGAACGAAAGCAAAAAATAATGTCGAATCTGATTAAGTGTGAAAATTAGTCCCATAAATTGCTAATATGTGTTCATTCTTTGCAATTTTGATGCCCGGTCAACCGGTTGTCAACTGCCTGTCAAATCGCTGAAATGTGTCTATATTTCGGTAGGGTACCGTATGAAACATGACGAAAATGTATATGTTGCTATTTCCGCTCCACGAACCAACTTTGTCCGAACCTGAACGAAAATTGTGTCTGAACCTGAACAAAATCATGGCAAATGTTGCGAATCCGAACCTGAACATTTTGAAATTTTCAAAGGTCGTTTTTCGGAGTTAGACAATAAAAATATCGCCGGTTTTGCATTCCGAAGATGTGTGGTGACCTAATCTACCCACAACAATACATAAATTTGCGGATGCATGAGCCCAGGGCCAGAAAAATACGAAAAAGCGAACATTTCGCCGCCTCGATAAAATTTCGAAAAATTATGACGACTTGACACGCCAAATACAACAATTCACATTCCTGTCATGCGAAAGGCGTGTTACGTATGTGTTGGGCATACAAATTCCTACATAACTGTTTCAAGGTGTATCACCGAAAGATGTCGTTGATTGCTGCTTGGAGACAATATACACACTTACCGTTTATCTGCTTTAGTGGGCGCCGCCATCTTGGAATGTCCGAACCTAAACGGGTATCCGACAGTGGACCTCGTTGTTCTGTGAAATTTAGAAACATACCAGTTGTAACGCTGTGGTAATTTAGTGGCATGTTTGTTTAAACACCCCTACACGTATATGATCTAAAGCATACACTCGGAATTTACTATCCCCCTTTCAGCGAAGAACAAGACAAGGACTGTCGCTAGCTTGCGCATTGGAGGCAAAAACCCTCGTAAAGCAGAAAACTCGAAGTGTACTAATAACTTTCAAGAAACAGACTGAGGGGAATGTTTTTCAGTGGTTATCAAATTTGAATCTGAAACAATATTCGGTCATCATGCGGTCATGCTTTCGAGATGTGATTTTATGTCTTTCGAAAAATCACATCTCGAAGGCATGGTCAATCAGGCGTCTGCACCATTGTGTTCGAATTTGTATTTGTATGACTTCAATGTGGCTTCATAGACAAGTAATGATCGCAGACCGTTAGTTCGGGTATTTATGGACATTTTTCGATACGAGGACAATTTTAAAAAGCGAAATGGCCAGGAACCTACATCATCAATCAAAATTATTGCACCAATCGGTTTAATGCGAATGACACGTTATTGCAAGAACACCATATTCAGAAATGGTAACGCGCTCAAGATCATATATCATATACCCATGATTGTAATTAGAGAATTGTTTTCACTTATGTTATTTGTAATTGGCATAGCTTATCACAAACCTAAAATCAAATAATAGACATAATGTAAACGCCAATAAATGAAATTAAAATTCTCAACTAAACCTTTTACCGGGTTCGGCATCGGGGTCGCACTACAGCTCGGAATCGGGGTCGCACTACAACCTTTAATGTGTCCCAATAATTAACATTATATAAATAGTAATCCCAGCGCTATGACAGCGCCCAGGCGAAACAGGAATGTGTACATTATTATACACGCGGCGCGCGTAACAACAACGCATGTTTTGTCCAACATATACCATTCACTTATAGCATATTTAACCATACCGTAACTACAGCAGCACCATATTGATGTTAGTAGATATATGTATATAAATATAGTTTGAACATTAAAAGAGGTATATGTTAATTGTTGATTATTTATAAAACATCCATTACCCTGCAGGGAGCCCCATATATCTATAGAAGCACATAGAAGAGTGTCGTCTGCTCATGTTTGTCTGGGGCTCTGTATGGGTGAAATTATAAAATTGTTAAAGAATACAAGAACAAATTATTAAAATTGTAAAAAATTGTTAGGCCAATGCATTCTCTTATATGCATTCTCGCATATATAAGAGAATGCATTGTCACAGGGTATCGGTATGTACATAATGTGTCGAAACCGGTATAGGTATGTACATAATGTGTCGAAACCGGTATACCTATGTACATAATGTGTCGAAACCGGTATGGGTGAAATTATAAAATTGTAAAATATGTGTTAGAGCTGACATTCACACAGGTCATGTTGCGTACGGGACCACGAGGTACAACAACACGTTTCGAACTCGTTTCGAATGCCTCTGTGCCGAAAAGCTAATTAAATACCTGAGTGGAACCTAACAATAATAGACTTTTGTCTGAATAAACATTTTATTAACATCAGCATTTTTTTAAATGTAAAAAACATAATTGGTTTCATAATACAACTAAACACAATATTTAAGTGAACATAATTGGGAATATCGCAAACAAAAAAGCGGTTTAAAACAAGTTAAAGTACGTAATATATATATACTGACATTCAGGTTGATATTGTTTTATTTAATTGCACAGTAATCGGTAACTCATAATTTAGTGACGAAATAATATGTTCAGGTTGACGTCACCAATGACGTTGTTGACGTAATCGGCTTGTATTGTTCAAGAACAATTGTTATTTGTTATTGGTATTTTCGAATCTTGTATTTTGTTTCATGTCTCACATATAAGCCACTGGGGAGTGCAACGATGCTATATAATTATGTATATAGTAGAGACCAGATATATGTTAGAAAACCGAAAACGACAACCTGAGCTTTAGTCGAGATCAATTTGAACACGAGAATGTGCTGCACGATCTGAATATTAGGCTGATTACGTGAATTAAACTAACATGAGACACACAGTTCATGTTTGGTTTCTAAACTGCGCAAGAATTTATGTTTTAATGGCAAATTATCTTTTCGAGGTTAGGTACTTCAAATGCGTTTATTTATGTGTGAGTTACTCGTACTACTACGGGAAGTAATGGATATTAATGTTTCACTCATGCAATTAATTGTAATTGCATAACGTTTCATTTTGAAATTAGTTGTAATGGTAATCATACTGCGGAAATAGCAAGTAACGGTAATTAAAATGTATTACTTATGAACCCATCACTGCATAGAGTAAATCATGCTCCTCTATGTAGGCCATGCAGGTTATATACCACACGCAACTATATATATAGTTTTCTGTCTTCATACACATAATATATTGTCTTTACACATGTTGTATTGTGTTGTATAAGTAGAAAATTGTGATTGATGCGAAATAACCGAACAAATCAATCAACAAATAAGAGACCCATAGACAATCAATAACTCACTAAATAAGTATTGGTTATAACCCGCTTGGGTGCCGCGGTCTATATTTCTTGTACATATACACAAGCGGGTTATGACATATTTATGAACCGATGCACACGTCGAGGCAAACATAATTGAGCCACTTTCAATATGATGATCACGTAATCAAAGATTAATTGAATGTTGTGTGGTGTTGTATATACCCCTACTCCACAAGTCAAATGATCGTTGGCAATGGGAGCATTTGGATCGGGATTATTTATCAGCGCTCGTCGATAAACATGTTGTTTCCAAATCCAATGTATTGTTAATTTCTCATTGCAACATTAAACTGTTGCGGATGTTGCTGTTAGTTGATAATGGACGTATCGTTCAGAAACCAGGCGTTAATGTCCCTATATTGTTCGAACATTCCGACTCCGAAGATAATCTGTTCCAATTTACAGGAAGTTTGTTTGTTGGAATATCACGGACATTCATGTAAAACGACAAAAACAAATATGTGGTTTGTAGAATATTCTCAATGTTATTGTTAAACAGTGATTATTGTGGATTATACTTTCCAAACCAATGTGGATTTCACTCAGTTAACTTACATGCACCCCCATGGCCGATACAAATTGTACGATCCGCGTTTTAACCCGAGTGACAGGTGCGATCATTATCATGGCGCATTGTTAGAATTTTACCCTGTGCCAATGCATTATCTTATATATGCGAGTCGACCATATGTCGCCTCGCATATATAAGAGAATGCATTGGCCTAACAATTTGTTATCATGTTTTTTAAATAAATGTTTCTTACAATTTTAGGACATAAAATAAAAAGCATCCATTACCCTGCAGGGAGCCCCACACATATATAGAAGCCCACAGAAGAGTGTCGTCTGCTCATGTTTGTCTGGGGCTCTGTATGGGTAAAATTATAAAATTGTTAACGAATCCGCTCCAATGTTCAGCTTACTCTCAAATTAATGGCAGTTTATTTAGCCCAAGTCTATATTTAACTCAGGCAAAATACAGATTCATACAAGAAATACTGTTCGTGAATTCGAGCGATCTGATTGGCCGAGGCGTGTGAACCGGTTTATAACTATAATATATAACAAACAAGAAAAAACAATCAATAATTCATTTGCATGTTATATTCATGGAACTACCAGTTTCACTGCTATTCTATGTCCAATTCACAGTAATATGGACACGCGCTCCACCAACATGGGGCATATATCTGCTTGAAGCTGTTAGCCCCCCATTCGTTTGAAGTGTAGACACAGTCGTGGCCCTCTTTGGGTCCGTTCGATGGTTGGAATACGGGAAGATCTAGTGGTTTACCGTCGTATCCATAAAACTCTCCTTCAACGATATCATCCCGGCCATCGAGCCACATCCAACCTGGAATAAAGGTTAACAGTGATAACAACCGAACTACTGGCCTACAACACATATATCATGGAGCCACATCCAACATGCAGTCAACGGTAAACTGTCACCACACACAACACATAAAGGATATCGTGATATATTACTAGTATATAATAGACATATAGCAATATATATATATATATATATATATATATATATATATATATATATATATATACACGCATAGGTATGTACATATGGTTCCTGATCGATGGCATGTTGAAATTCGATGAATATAATTGCAGTTTAACTCTGCCACCGCTCCTAGCTGATTGTCGCCCAACACGCAGTCAACGGTTAAATATCCTTTCACGCGTACTACTCGCATACTACACATATCGGAGAGGTTCATCAAACCTGCAATGGAATGTGAAAGGTCGCCACACCCGTACTAATCGCATACAAGACATATATAATCGAATTACATCCAACTTGCAATCCGTACTACTCGCATACAACACATATAGCATCGAGCCAAATCCAACCTACAATCAAAGGTTAAAGGTCGTTACATCCGTACTACTCGCATACAACACGTATGGCATCGAGTCATATCCAATCTGCAATCAAAGGTTAAAGTTCGTCACATCCGTACTACTCGCATACAACACATATAGCATAGAGCAACACCCAACCTGCAGTCAAAGGTTAAAGGTCGTGACATCCGTACTACTCGCATACAACACATATAGCATCAAGCCACATCCAACTTGTGTCAAGGTTAAAGTTAGTCACATCCGTACTACTCGCACAAAACACATATAGCATAGAGCAAAACCCAACCTGCAGTCAAAGGTTAAAGGTCGTGCCATCCGTACTACTCGCATACAACACATATAGCATCGAGCCATATTCAACTTGCATCAAAGGTTAAAGTTAGTCACATCCGTAGTACTCGCATACAACACATATGGCATAGAGCAACACCCAACCTGCAGTCAGAGGTTAACGGTCGTGACATCCGCACTACTCGCATACAACACATATATCATAGAGCAACACCCAACCTGCAGTCAAAGGTTAAACATCGCCACATCCGCACTACCCGCATACAACACATATAGCATCAAGTCACATCCAACTTGCAGTCAAAGGTTAAAACAAAACAAGGTTCTATTTTGTAAGTACAATTCATGTTTGCATATTGGCAACTGATAGACATAATTGTATTGGCGCACGTAGTACCCTATGATTGTGTTGTAGTATCATTAGAACGTGTAGTTCATTATGAGAAAGAATTCCAATACAGTGGACTTTATATTTTGAATAGCAGTTAACTGTTTCTATAATAAAACACCATTCATGAGTAGTTACCCCATAGGAATACTCAGACAAATCGTTTGTTGCTCTCATGATATAAACATGACTCCTTCTGCATTTGTATTTATACATCGTGTATAACAACGGTCGGTTTGAAATGTTCCAGACCAGTTGTACATCACTGACCTGGTGTGTTGAGAGTGTACATCAGTTCCTTGACATACAGATAGACTCCCTCGTTCTTATATTTGAGGATATGCCCGCCATCATTAGCACAGTCCACCATCGCCTCGGACTGTAGTGCCCCTCCGCGCCAACTCAGACACAGCTTCATCGGGATCGCTGGACCGGAATAGAGTGAGTACCCTTTATCTTCCGGACATGCTATAATTAAAATTAAGAAGTAACCAATATAAGTATCTTCCCTGAACTTGTACAGGGAAACTATAACCAGATAACAAAAACATCCACGACAGCTGACTGGATAATTATTTTGACAAAATGAATACACAAATAAATGTACAATTGAGATTGTGAAAAAAGATGCATACTATTTGGAACCTTGCTGAATATTGTGATCACCTGACCCCACAAGAACAACTTTGCGGTGTAATGTGTTTATACATGTACCTCGGAATTTATTCTGGAACATTTTGTAGTCAGGGAAATTGTGAAATTTGAAAAGGAAAAAAATACAATAGTCCATCTTGCTTATTGTATGAGTTTATCAGAATTGAGACCCGCACCATGCCGAGTATGGGGTGTTGGTGAAATAGGTCCGTTTCAACAAACATGACACGAACATTAGCATTGTCACCAATGGAAAATAAATATGTATGTATAACATATCAGGACATTGCCTGTTTGGGGCGCGTTCAAACACTGACAAGTTTGTGTGGTATATGTGAAGGTAGTTCAAACCATATGGTGCGAAATTATATATGAACGGAAGCATGCGAATAACGTACACCTTACATGGATAAAGCGTAAACCATACATGCGTTTAATAATAATAGTAATTATAATGACAAGTTTGATATAGCGATTAACCAATTACTTGCTCTAACACGCTTGGTATATTACCACAGTCATTTGTACAAGCCAACCAACGAACCGGCTGCAGCCATTGCAGGCGCTGCTCTAGTTTGATCAGAACATGCCCAGGTACTCATCAGCACGACAAGCTGACGGGTACTCGTTTAACGTATGAGTGATGCGAAGCCGACACAGTACGAGCGACCTTGCTCAAGGTCATAACTTGGAGCGGGTTTTTAAACAGAAGAAATTCGACAATAATGATTGCGCGTCGCTCAAAGCGGCCAAGCCACTGATATGTGGACACTCAATGACCGGCGACGCACTGCGGACCCACAGTGCTTAAAGCGAAGACAATACCGACATGCTAACCACTGAACCACGGAGCTCCATAATGTACACCATTCCTAAATATATCGATATTATAAATACTCGTTATTTAGTTCCACAGGTAACAGTGACATTGGTGCAAACAATACATACAAGCGTTGCGTATACCGACATGCTGGGTACACCATGTAAATGGTGGATACGCCAGTATACATATTTTTTTTCTTCTTATTGTTTTCTTTTATTTAGATGTTACTATATGTTACGTTGTCGGCAGGAAAACTTTATATATGGTCATGCTGCTACTGTTCAATACACTAATATTTAGTTCCGAATATTTCACTGTTAGCATTATGCTTGTAAATAATGTATAAATACAATATCAATAAATACTACAATGTGCCGCCATATGTACATATAGAATATCCGTATAGTTTGACGAGATACTAGGTTTATTTTCGCGAGTATGATTCAGCAAATGGGGGACCGAGCTTTAACGAGGTCCCCCATTTGCTGACTCATACGAGCGAAAATAATACTCGTATCTCGTCAAACTATATGGATATTTTTTTTATCCATCGCCAACTATTGTTTGAAAGTCATTATAATCAATTACATTTATATAAATATGGAATTAACCGCGAATTTCGTTGGAATATATTTAAAACAATTACAAGTTTTTCGGTCGGCGAAGTGTTAAAATAAACTCATTAATATTCATAAGGCTGTGACCTGCCAATCCTTACGCGAGTGATGAGGTCCCTAACTCACAACTCGACATTGGGCGCCGTTACGCTGTCGAGAGTAAGTCCAATCTACCCCGCATCAAATAGAGAACAATTATTCGGGGAACCACCCACAATATGCCCTCAGTTGTTGTAATAATAACTGTACAAGTGTGCGTTTTAACATCATTTTCAAAATATCATGAATTCAAGTTTACTAGAAGTTTCGTTCCACATGTCAGTCTGTTCAAAAATACAAAATGCTACTTCCGTCCGACACAAAATTTAACAATCACAAATTCATTCTTGTGAGGATATTTGTTGGTCTTGTGTAATGTCACGTTTAATTTGGAACTGGACATGTGTATATATACATGTTGGATATGGTAACAGTGTTACTATGAAACAAACTTTGGAGCGCTGGCTGAACAACATTTTGCTGACACTACTGTTTATTTGCGCTGTTGGAAGAAACACTGGTACTGCACACAGGCAAAGAACTGCTGCTAGTGTTACTGCCACACGTAGGATTATTGATGATGTTGATAGGAACTGTTGTCGAATATGGAGCAGACACTGTCGTGGCTGTTGTCGAAGATGGAAATTCAAATCTGAGTGAATCGATAGTGCACATACCGATACTTCTATTTTCTGGAGGAGGCACGCTAACAGTCGCACTAGGTGTTGGAGGAACAAACTGAGAACGAGACACATGTACTCCACTGATAATGTGCGAACAATGCTCATGTTGCTTGCTACTGATGCAAGATTAGTTGTTGATTGATGCCAAATTTCGATGTCCTGAGATGTTTGCTATATCTGTCGCTTCGATGTTGTTCTCCCTCAGCTTGCTGACCAAAGTGTTCCTGACACTCGTATTAGTGAAGCGCTTTTCTGTACTGTTTTCTATGTGAGTAGCCATCAACGGCATGATGTTTTCAAGCTTCCTTTCACCCACAGGCTGCTTTCTGAACCATAGGTCATTTTCAGCAGTTACTGGTGTCGTCCGCGTAGCAATATAAAATGGATCATCAATGTTGCTGTAACCAAATGGACGCTTTTGACGCAAATAATTTGTATACTTGTACTGGATCATGACCATCATTTGTTCCTGTTGCGTACATTCTTGGGGGCACATCTCTTACATTGCGAACATATACTCCAGTTCTGGTTTTGGTTTGACGTTCATTTATTTGTATATATTCGTGCCCATCTTCATCCGTATTTAATTTAACGTCTCCCCATGCCAAATGTATGTGTTCTGTTTTCCCACGAAGTCCGAGATGTAAAGTGTTATTGAACCACATGGTGTTTAGTACTGCCTCGGGGCTTGAAATGCCCAACTGCTCACTTTGAAATAATTGACTTATATCCGAATCGGTCAGTCGATCTGCCTTATATGGCCTATTACCACGGCCTGATTTCTTAAGTTGCTTCTGCTTTGCCAAAAGTGCCCGTCTGGTAATATCAAAGCAGTCATATTTCGCATTCATTATCGTTGTTCCGTATTTGTGTCTTTTTAGGTACCGATCCACACTTGACATGATAGAGCGAAGAGATGATGGTTCAAATTAATCCCCGTTCCTCTTGCGAACACTCAGTAGGAATTTACCCAGGACCATATATAATTCCGACGATGGGATCTCGTGAATTTTTCTATATTCACCGGTTCTTGTCAAGTACTGTTCAAGGATGTTCAAATCTTATTATTTATTTTTTTAGTGTATTTCTGTTTTCCTGCTCATGAATGAAGTCATTCAGATTTTGATCGGTGACATCACCAAACCTTTGGAGTGTGGGCATATCAAATTGTTCAGAAATGTTCATATCTGGCAGTGGCACAATATGTCTGCTAGGCTCTCTAGAAGGCTCAGTTACATTCAAAACTGTTTCAATTTCAATAATGTTATTACTTGTTACCGGTAGATCAACAGCTTCAAGTATAACAGGTGTGACATTTTGATTGTTGTTGTTGGAATTTTCTGCAATCTGATCACCGTTATCCTCAGACTCAGGATACGGAGCTAAGAACATTATTTCTAAATCTTCTTAGCACGTGCTAAAATAAAGCTGTGGTTTATTTTGCAGCCTTTATCTATATAGTAGGCGACAAAGGTGATGGATAAAATTGTATACAAGTATGTTCTATATGTTAACGCTGCGTATCTTGAAGTATTATTTCAATAGTTGGAACTATATTAAGTTTGAACTCCTCATACAGTTCAAATTTGATATCGCTATTTAATACTAATTTTCGTATTTCTTTTTAAACATCGGGACCGTGCTCTTGGTGTATCTTTTATAAATACGTATCGCTTCTTGCTCTACAATTCGCAATAATCCACCCACGTAGCATAAATGCAGAAGAGAGAAAATGTATACATTATGTATATCATATAACGATATATAGTAATGTTGTCGAGCATCGGGTGCGCAACCATTCGGATGCGCAATTTATTTTATATATATATATTTATTTATGTTTTTTTTCTTCAAGTGGCAAATACAATTTTTTGTCTTTCTTCCCACTTACTTTACTCTTATTACTATAATTGTAATTAATTTAACTTTTCTCACTTTTCTCAACTTTATTGAAATTTAATCATCGTCGGTGTCTTGACCCCTTAAACGTATTTCAAGGAGTTTCTTGAATTTGCTCACAGCTTCCGCCGAGGCCCATTTATAAGTATATCCAAGTTTGGTCAGCTGGACCATTTTATTCATGATAGTATTATGTATGGGGATGTTTTCAATCGATGCTGCTATTCTATCAAACATCTTTAATTTTTTAGAAAGATATCCAAATCTGTATCGATGAATTCTTATTCTGGGATGCTCTCTTCATTCATTATAATATCAACCGTATCGGACCACACTCCCGCTCCTTCCGCGTCATTGCTGACGCGCTTCAACAGACTCTTGAATGTATCTATCTCGTTGAAACATTTCACAGCTTTCTAAAGCTAGCCACACATGATTGCGTATGCGTATGGTGCGTTGCGTTATTTGTATCGCATGCGATTGTCGGACGGAAAATAAAATAGAAATGCACGGGCACCCACACATGCATGCGGTTCCGATGCGAAACTATTATGACGCTCCGAATGCCTCCGATTTTTATCGGACCGAAAATACTCGTATTTTCCATCCGATAGAAATCGTCGCTACGTTTGCGTTCGCAGCGGAATTCCCAATTATTTATGACGTCATCATGGAAAAGCCGCGATTTTTCAAAGTAATAAAACATGCCGCGAATTAGATCTACTCCCATAACACCCCAAGCAGTGGAAGATGTGTGCCTTCTAATTAAACCCCGGGTCTATCTGCATGTGTGCCAGCATGTGGACTATGACGACAACCAGAAATCATTTAATGCGTGGCAGGATATTTCGGAGAAGATCAGGGTCGGACAAATATTCCAGGCACGTATGATGGGGTGGTTGGGTGTCTCTCGGGTCCGAAAAGCTATTTTTTCCATGGGCCAATTTTGTTTCCCCATTTCTGCTATTGAGTCTTATTTTTGATGTGTTTTTAACAGCAACAGGTCATATATAGTTAATTGCAATGCTATACTATATATAGATTATCAGAAGTTGGATCATTTGCACAATGGCCAACAATAACCCAAACCCAACTGGATAGAACAAGAAACTGCGATAATGGAAACATAAAATTTAATCAGTGTTCCATCTACTGATACAAAAAAATAAGAATAACTATGCAGAACTCAGCTGAAAATAAACAATAAAATGAAAGCACACTTGACCAGTGTTCACGCTGCCGTGAGCAAATTTCGCAAATTGCGAAAGAAAAACAGAAGTGGCTCAACAAAATGGGCTTGTGGCTAAAGAAAGTGGTTCAAAGAATTTGAGTGTATGGCTCCTAAATTAAATGCTGTCCGACAGATTAAGTTCAACAATCAGGCAACAATATCCCGCCACGAGAGCATGAATGAAAGCATTCGCTGATTCTCAGCTTATGCCACAGGGACTGGTTGAAATTGTATTACGCACAGTGAATGGGTTTCATATTTCTACTCAATAAAACACACATTCATTGTACAGCTTTCACATCGCCAGACATTAGTGAAACAAAGAAGTGACACATATCCTATAATATCAGACATTGCAAAAACACTATATTGTGTACCCGTGTCGACTGGAATGTGAGAGGGCCTTGTCGTACCAACATTCAATCAAAGATAAAATATAGGATGGAAAAATGTGGCTCAAGAAAACGAAAAATGGCTTCAAACAAATCACAAGTGGCTGAGGTGGTGGCTCCAACATTTGTTGGGCCAGTGTGAACACTGCACTTGACCATGCATATGTGACATGGAAATAAAGATATAATAAATAATTGAATAAAATAGACTTTTTTTCCATATGAGTTTTGGAAATTTTTCTGGCTTGACTTAGGCCCAATTCTATGTGAATCACTCAATGAAGCTTATAATAAAGGGGAACTCTCAATCACCCAGAAACAAGGACTAATTACTCTGATCCCAAAAAAAGATAAAGAAAGACATCATTTGAAAAACTGGCGACCAATTTCACTCTTAAATATATCTTACAAATTAGCTTCTTCATGCATAGCTGAAAGATTAAAACGTGTTCTACCATATATAATAAGTGATGATCAAACAGGATTCTTAAAAAATCGTTACATCGGAGATAATACTAGACTTATCTATGACCTTATTCACGAGACGAAATTGGCCGGTAAACCTGGGTTACTGCTCCTCCTAGACTTCGAAAAAGCTTTTGATTCAGTATCATGGAAATTTATACATAAATGCCTCGACTTTTTTAATTTTGGAGATGCCATGAAGAGGTGGATTTCTATATTTTATACGAATATCAACTCATCTATTTTAATAAATGGGCATATATCTCAGAGTTTCAAACTACATCGTGGCTGTCGACAGGGTGACCCAGTCTCGCCGTATATTGTTTTGATATGCGCGGAAATCTTAGCTATTATGATAAAGTCCAATGACCGCATTAAAGGTATCAACCTCGGCAATTTAGAATACAAAATTACACAGTATGCAGACGACACGACTCTCATCTTGGACGGTAGTGATGAAAGCCTTAGGGAAGTATATACTATTTTAAACTCATTTGCAGATTATTCAGGCCTGAAAATTAACAATAGCAAGTGTCAGGCGTCGTGGATTGGCTCTTATACGGACCGTACGGATATTATATGCCCAGATCTTGGACTAAAATTTGATAGTACTTTCAATCTCCTTGGAATACACTTTGATACCAACCTTGACAAAATGCATATTAATTATGATAAAAAACTTGCAGAAGTCAAACGTTTGATAGCAACATGGAAACACCGGTTACTTACACCCATTGGTCGAATAACGGTGATAAAATCGCTAATACTCCCAAAATTAACGCATCTGTTTGTAGCTCTACCAAATCCCAGTAATATTTTTATGAAAAATCTTGACACAGCGCTCTTTAATTTTCTCTGGAACTCTAAGCGTGATCGAGTTAAACGCAAAGTTATTTGTCAGGGTTATAAGAATGGCGGATTAAAAATGGTTGATGTAAACAAATTTATGCTATCTATGAAAATAACTTGGGTGAGGCGCCTCGTAACTAAAAGTGCCAAATGGATCCCCTTAACAGATATACCTTTACGCAATGACCCTATGTTCCTTACTTATGACTATTCTTACATAGAAAACAGGCACAAAAATTAACCAATCCTTTTTGGCATGATGTCCTGATGGCATTCACAAAATTTCTAGAGAAAGATCGAAACAATCGTAAAATATCAGAATTATGGAATAACCCAAACATAAAGCAATATGGAAAAGTAATAAATTTCACCTCCTGGCGGGAAAAAGGGATCATATTTTTAAATGATATGCTGGACAATAATGATCGCTTTCTTACACGAGACGATTTACTAAAGATTTATAACATACGCACAAACTTTATCACTCTAAATAACATTCAACATCAAATAAAATTACTTACAAAAAAACTTGACCAGCCTATAACTCGAATTTGCAGCCCCCTTTTACCAAATAATTTCATTAAACTGCTTAAAAACTGTCGAGGAGGACAGGACTTTTATAACATCTTAATGGATACTCCAACTTCTACAGTAGCGCACAGAAAATGGCAAGCGTTATATCCTGACAACACAATTCAATGGTGTAAAGTAGATAAACTACCCTTTCTCACGACGCCTGACACAAAACTGCAATGGCTACAATTCCGAATAAACTCACGAATATTATCAACTAACAAGTTTCTTAAAATGTCCAATTTACGACAAGATGATAAATGCGATAGATGTAAAAGCGAGACAGAAGACATCTCCCACATATTTTGGAACTGTGTTCACGTTCAGAAATTCATTAAGGAACTCTGCGATTGGGGTAAAATTAACAGCATTGATCTATGTCCCCAACAGATGACAATGATTCTCGGCTCATCACCAACGAATCCGAACTTTATAACGAACATGCTATGGCTTCTAATTAAACAATACATTTATAGGACCAAATTCAAGCCAACTAACTTATCGCTAAATGTTTTCCTCAAAGAATTGAATTATAGATACCAATGTGAGAAGTATACCGCACGATGCCAATCGAAACAAGAAGAATTTTCGAAAAACTGGTTCCTTTTAGAAAAAGCTATACATATACGCACGAGTCAACACAAATAAACTTGAGTGTCCTGAAAATTATCTCTTCACCAGTTCAAAAACTCACTCAACTACTATACCCAAGAAATACTATTACCGCCCATGACCACAATGCCGTCTATAGTTAGATGTCGTACCGATGCGCCGTACACATGAACAAAGTTCGAAAGATTTAAAATCTATATAAAAATGAACACATTATTCGATTGATACCTATTCACATGTAAGTCACTGGGAGTGCATATGATGTACGAAAGGCGTGTAAATGAAGTGAGCGAGATGTGAGAGAATTGGAAGAATGTAACTTTATATTTAATAACATGTACCCTTGTCTGTATTACATTCATTCATTGATGTCTGTTTATTCCAATAAAAAAAATCTAAAAAAAAAAAAAAAAAATAGACTTTTGACAACGTAAAACATAAAATCTTAACATATAAATTGAAGGCCAGCCGGGCCAGCTTGAACAATTTCAAATTGTTTTCCAAGTTAATGTTGATCAGCTTGTAATGCTAATCAGAGTAACAAAGATTTTATCGTCACTGATATCGTGAGCAAAACAGAAGTGAGATTGGGCTATCCATCCATATATTATTCCCAATTATTACGAAGCCTATTACTTCAGGCAGTGGCTGCCATCCTGCCATTACACACTATAACATGTTTCCTCAGTTCTGGTTTCTGAGATGCCCCAAGAAGAATCATGCGGGTATATCATGATTATGCTTGGTATTAGCATTATTCTTTCCGACCCCCCGCCTGAGAAGATGTGCAATTCCTCCGTAGATGGTGAGTATATTGTGGTATCAATTCATTGTTGACATTTTATTCATATATAACAATTCCTCCTCCTGTAAATACATGGCGAAGTGACTAAAACGATCCTATCGGACAACGTTCGCATGACCCCAAACGGAACGATAACGCAAACAGGTGTGGGTACTTTCGCACGACGAACGGATCCGACGAACGGATCCGATTATTTTCGCTAATGCATACGCAAGCATGTGTGGCTAGATTTACAGTCGATTACCGCCGTACTACCGGCGACACCATCATCCTCCGAATCTGACAACGTTTCCCGTTCATCTTCGTCGGAATATAGAACCGTTTCTAGGTCATACGCAGTATCTTCGTATTGCCAGAACATATCGTTCTTTAACTGTGTTCCTGACATAACTCCACTTCCGTGTTTACTTTTCTTTTGTATTTGTAAATTGTAGTTTGTTGATAAGATATTTCCGCCGGTGTATTATTCCGAATTATAGGAAGAACGATCCACCTTATACAAGCGAAAATAAGAGAGAATACTGTGTGGTTTACACTCGCCACGTTAATAGTTCGTACGTTTATTTGTCTTTTATATGTGTATTGTTCTTAGCTGCCTCACGAGAACCATTGGTTGGGGAACGCGCGCGAATCCTTCCCATCCCCTCCCTTTTTTAAATACCAGGGCCGCCATCATTAAAATATTTTAAAATAGTTCTTGAATGCATATGTTTCATACAGCACCATGGCAACTGAGCGGGACCATTTGACCCTGTTTATGCTAAATTGATTAACCCTTTCAGTGCCAGGTCCGATTTTTTGTATCAACCCATATACCCTGTGCCAATGCATTATCTTATATATGCGAGTCGACCATAGGTCGCCTCGCATATACAAGAGAATGTATTGGCCTAATAATTTTTCATTATTTATTATTATTTCTTACAATTATTTACAAGTTTAATATTTTTTTCTTATATTCTTTAACAGACTTATTTTGTAGGTTTAGTGCCAGGGAATCTCACGTTTTTCTTGGGCATCAAAATTATTACTATGAATACTTGGTGATAGTTTTGAGTTATAACATGCCCCTTATGAATTACCCAGTTTGTTTTTAAATTCGCTATAGTATGCTTAAGCATACCCAAAATAATTCAACCAAAAAAAACCCAAACAAAATCTAAAAATAAAATATTGTTTTTTTAGGGACGATTTCACAGAACGTAAATTAGGGCCGATGAGATCGGCCTGTGGCACTCAAAGGGTTAACACAGTCAGTTAAATAGTGTACATTGGAATTGGATGTTACGTTGGACACGACAGACGACAGATAAAACAATGTGAAGTAGGAGCCATATTTATTTGGGGAAATGTTTATATACTAAGTTCAATTAACCCTTTACCCAACAAAACGGCCAAAACGCCCAAATAAAGCTTCAACAGCCTAAAATGTCTTCCGTCTGTCTCAATAACACCATACAAATATGGATATCATTGGAACCGGTTCATTGACCACATTGCGATTGTTACAGTTATGCCCTGTGCCAATGCATTCTCTTATAGATTCGAGTCGACCATAGGTCGCCTCGCATATATAAGAGAATGCATTGGCCTAAAACACTTTTTACCATTTTTTCTTACATTCTTTAATAATTTAATAATTTTGTCTTACATTTTTTAACAATTTTATAATATTGTTCTACATTCTTTGACAATTTTATCATTTTTAATATGTGTGAAGCCAATGCATTATCTTATATATGCGAGGTGACCTATGGTCGACTCGCATATATAAGATAATCCATTGATACAGGGCCGTTATGTTGGGTAAAGGGTTAACAACCTATGGTATTTGTTGAACTTATCATCAGAACATTTCTTACGGAATAACTATACATCAGTAATGGTTTAGTAATATTACTATATTTGTTAAAAATACAGTCATCAGGTGATGGTTGAATCTGGCCAAGCGACCAATTTTCAAGGCAAAATTATTTAATTAAATTATTGCAATTTTAATCGTACTCAATCCGAATTAACCCTCGCAGATTACTATTTCCTTGACTTCGGAGGTGAAAAATATTTGATTCAAGTCGAGGAACCCACAACGTCAAAGCTCATAGTGATCAGATACCGATTTTTTAAATCTATCATTTTAATGTTGAGTGGCCCAGCAAACAGCAGACGAGAATACTTTCTCTGACCAAATTGCAGATGGAGATGGATAACTCTAAAATCAAGTGTTTTTGTGTGTGTGTCAGATGTTTGACAAACCAGCAATATTCGTTGAGCAAAAAGTTGATAAATTACAGGTTTTTGTCAATGTTATGCTATAATTGACTGCGGTTGGCATTATTTTCCAGCAATTAATCGATTCTGTCAACTGAAGCGGCATTTCAAAAAATCTTGTTGTTGTTGGAATCTGATGATTTGGGGACTACTGATTCGGATTGAGGACCTTTAAGAGAAAAATATCTTTATTGGATAAATTTACATTTAATACTGGATACATTTTTTTGAAAACGGGGATTTATTGCATATTTCACATAGCCACATCTTATTTATTTATAGAGGTTTATGTATGCTTTACTTTCAGCGAGTTACATGGATGGGGCACAATGACTCAATGAAACACATTTTATGGCCTGTGGTAGGATCCAACTTCAGTAGATGATAGGCACTTCGAAAAGGAATGAGATAATTTGCCAAATGCCTATTGTTTTGGGGTTGGAGTGGATAAATAATTTAGATCAAACAAACTGATGTCATTGTGCAATAGTAGTATGTTCGGGGCGTTTCCTATATGGTTACTACTTAGGGGTGACCCCTCTATTCCAAAAAACTTAATGATCGTTGATAATTTTATCTAAAATTACTAATCATGCGGCACATGCTGATTTATTTTAATAATTGCCCGGGAGGAATGACATTAGTATAAGGGACGCAAAGCAAAATCCATCACAAAGTCACTTAAATCTTGCCATATCAAAGATGGATCTTCACATTCTATGACACATTATTAATAAAAGGTATTTCATAATTTATTAACTGTACTAGTTACTTCCCTATCGCAACAGCAAAAACTTTGTACTGGTGGAATATATCATTCTTGACGGGCATAGATATTCATGGCATGGTCTGAGAAAATTCTACTAGATTAAACATTTATATGATTGCCTCATTCGTCATGTACATTGATAACTAGAAGGTCGTTAAATCAAGAACACAGTGTTAAAATCATGAATTATTTAATATCTGAGAATGATATAACTAATCACCGTGCATTCTAATTATTATATTTAACTTGATGTGTGCATCACAGGAAACATAATTCATACACACAGTCACAGATGGAAAGTTGGCCCGGAAGCATATCCTCTCACCAGTCACTGCATTACCTCTGTAGTATGCCGAGACCAAGTGGGATTGGGGGATGTTCTTATTTTCCTTTACTCAACAAGAAGATAAATGGCTCACTTTGTTATTCACCAATTCACTGGGCTTCACATGTTTGTTACGTCTGTGTGTCGACTGCTCTGTAGATGGCTAGAATTGTATTTTGACCTGAGTCACAATCACAGTGAGTGGGTGAGGCTGAGCCTGAAGTCCTTGATAACTAAATGTAATAATCTGTAATCACTAAATTGACTAATACAATCCTAATATTATTATATTAGTAGGCCACATGACCGCTTTCACCGATTTCTGCTTCCACAATTTCCAGCTACACACTACGTACAATGGTTCATGACTGAACTATACAGTAATTACTAACTGTCTATAGTAAATGAGTAAATCAGTCAGCTCTAAAATGTGCATTCTCTGATTTCCTTGACCCAAGTTGAGGCTTGACCTGGCAGTGTTAGATATTAACAATTAATTTTACTATTTAGATAAGTAGTTAGTAGACTGAACAATTTGCCGCTTGAAGTTGCAACTCTAAGCTTAACCAGTCCAGGTGAAAACATACTTAAAATTGAATAATAACAGAACAAGTCAAATCGCCATGGTGATCAGTCTGCACAGACCAGTCCACATTCCACTCCAGTGAGCTTCATTTTCATATTTGTTCAGTCACATATTCGTCATTGAGTTTCTTTCCGACTGACTGATTTTCACTTTTAAACTTCAATATCAAAACAAGTTGTTGTTGTTCTTCTTCTTTGGACTGCTTTGACTCTAAAGTCATTCCAGTAATGAGCTCGTTGTGCTATCATCGCTTGTGCTTTCTCTGTGTTCTTAACGCTTACGTGCTATGATACCGTTGTATATTTAAAATACGAGCGATAACAATAACAAGCAATTCAATTTCAAATTTCGCAAATAAGAGAGCGCCACCATTTTGTAACGAAATTACGTCATCATTTCCAACGTTGCTATGGCCTGCCAGGGGGCGTAATTTTCAAACTGTAACGGTACGGAATCTGGGGAGGTTTGCCGAATGCTATCCGCCCGTGTCAGCTCAATCCACATTAAGCATTTAATTTTGAATAAGGTTGATTTTGTTTTTCACATTTAATAGTTTTGCTATGGGGAGACTGATCGAAGAAGAAAAATAAATTCGTTTTATTAATTTGTCAATTCTATTCCAACATGGCGGCCACCACTGGGGCCCATAGGTCTGAATCGGCCGGATGTAAAAACAATTTTTTCATGTTGACGGAGTATAGAAAATAGTGACGTCACAACTATACTTGCGTCGCTTACGCAATACAGTAACACAACCCTTGGGTTGTGATAAACAACCACCTGATGGTTGCTATAACAAGGGTTAACCAGGGGTGGTAACTAACCTGGTCCGAAGGCTTGACAATCTGTGTCGTTAATCACACCAGCAGACAGACGACACTCGCCACTTCCGGTGACGTAACAGAATGTGACACACCGCGGGTCAGCCAGGCAGGCGAACGAACAAACGCGCTGATTCGCCAAAACCAATGTCGAAAAGAGAGTGGCGTTTTCCAGCGGCGTTTTTAAGTTTGTAGCTGCTGTGAACAACATGGAATGAAACTGGCTCTGGATTAACACAAACTCAGAGAAGATCACCGCTAACAAAGCAATTGAAGCTGGATTCATGCTTTTAAAGATTGAGGTAACACTTAAAACAATAGCGCTTGTCTGCCGGTACGTTATGTGGTTGCTGTTCAACGTTGATGAAACGATTGCGCATGTCGCGGTGTGCTTTGTAGTTTTATTCGATATTATGGTTACTGGTGTACCATATATGACGCACATTGCATTATGTAAATAATGTGCGATCAGCAAAACACTCAACGCCGGGGGGACACCACAGGGATGTTGTTTCGCCTTAATACACGGTGAACATGCGCGAATCCCATATTAATATGAATCAACATGAATCCTGGATATTGACCAGGGCTTATCAAGAATCAAAGGGAACCATGCACTGATAATGGACTCAAACAACCGACAACTGCTGTCATGTCTGATTGTTGATGTTCTAAGCTGTGTGTGTTACATGGCCATACAATTATAAAACTGCAGATCAATAAGGTGGTTCCTCAGATACTTTGCTGATAAGTCAGTTGTTGGCAGTGTGACATAATATATTTGATTCGAATTGCAAGAATTATGACAAATGTCAAAATAGTTGAAACTTGCTTGTCCTACCTTACAGAGAGCATGTTGATAAAATTACCTACATAATATATCCAAAATGACTGATTGGTTCGTGGTGATTTTTGGTGAGCCCTGATCAGTCACTATGTCAATTCATATAATAATGGAAAAATATATTCTAATTTTGATTGCCAGAAATACTTTGGCATTTCCAAATCACAAAAAAAAGGTTATTAACATCATTCAGACTAAGCACACACATTGGCTATAGACAGAGACCGATATAAACGACCTTAACCTGATACACAAAGATTAGAACACTTTTTTCTACACTGCATAAAATATGTTCAACAACGTGATGTTTTATTGAACAAACTAAACTTTGTTTATACCCCTATTGCACAAAATTCGTCTGAATCTTTTAAGATTCTAGAACAAATTCTGAACCCAACAAACCCGAGCGATACTAGATATATCTGCGATTACATTAAATCATGTGCAGAATCAACCTAGAACTACAAGGTACACTTAAAAAAACGAATTTAAAAATAACTCAGCAGTACAGTAAACTGTAAAGCACATATTTCCAAGCTAGATACTTCGATATTGATTATATAATGTGTTGGGATTACTCATGCATTGTTCTGCATCAGTCACTTTGCATGTCATTGTTATATTTTCAGTGTTTGTGTCTAAATAGTTTGGCTGACACCATTGTAATGGTTTGCTTTCAATAACATCTTGAATCTATAATCCGTTCCACGCAAGTTCACCGAAAAGATTGACCGTGGATCATAGTGCTCCCAAAACGACTCAGAAAAGATTGACCGTAAATCCTAGTGCTCCAAAGAGGACCCATAAAAGTGTATCCTAGTACCCAAAGAGGACTCAGAGAAGATTGACCGTGTATCCTAGTACTCCAAAGAGGACTCATAAAAGATTGACGGTGTATCCTAGTGCTCCAAAGAGGACTCAGAAAAGATTGACCGTGGATCCGAGTTCTCCAAAGAGGACTCATACAAGATTGACCATGTATCCTAGGGCTCCAAAGAGGACTCAGAACAGATTGACCGTGGATCCGAGTTCTCCAAAGAGGACTCATAAAAGATTGACCATGTATCCTAGTGCTCCAAAGAGGACTCAGAAAAGATTGACCGTGGATCCGAGTTCTCCAAAGAGGACTCATAGGGTCACCGGCGTTGTGTGTATTTGCTTATCGCACACTTTGTATGTACTCTATGCCAATTGTGTCAATTTGTGTGGGTAGATTGTTTGTTAGGCAACGTGCACACAAACAAAGCATTATAATCGTCAAATGACAACGAACAGTTTCTTATTGATTATCATTTGCATACAAACTTTCATTTGGGTACTGAAAATGATTGACTCTAGTCCGATGAGTAGACATAATGGACATGCGGTGCACTACCATTAAAGTATACATAATACATAGTTACGAATTGATGTTTTGTGGTATTGTTTGTCGCAATTAAATGCGTTTCGAACCACTGGCTAGTAGCATAATATATTTATTATTTAGTAATAATTATTGCCGGTACTATCGGGGAACAATTTTGGACTTCTCAAACAACAAGATTACGTATTAACGTGCCGTCTGATTCTGCAACCCTAAATTATTTCGATTTTTTGAAATTTTATTTTCTATCCATCGAATTATTTTCAGCCAGGCACAAATTTCACTATATATACGAAAATGCGCGGATGTCACAATGTAATTTGTGATATCGCATTTAGCCATGTGTGGAAATTATTCGCGGAATAAAAGATGACAATATTGACGGTATATTGTGATAGATGTCATGCGGATACATAGGCACAATTACTTCCGAATCAGTAATAATGTGTCAACTTAGACAAGTCTTAATACCATGCCAATCACACTTGAAAGAACAAGTTTTTGTGTAACCATTCTTGTGGAATTTGTGTTGAAACGGGCTTGGGAAAGTGCAGTTCGAATCAGGCATCGCCATATATGAAATTCGAGGTGCAGAAACTAGATTTGAAAACTGAACGCGTGATTTATCTGAGCGTTGATGTGTGACTTCCGTAACTCAAATCAGATATTGCTGTTTCGTGTGGTTGGGCCAAATGCAAGACGCCAAGGTTGTTAAACAATGTTAGGTTTCAACCTGTATTAGAACAACACATACCAGTACTATGTCACATGTAAATGGATACATCCACATGCATGGGATATATGGAAATACATAATGCACAAAGCACGTCCGTATGGATGCGACCAAATGCTACATAATGCAAATTCAATAAATGGCAACTAAGAAAGAATACACAAGGAAGACGTTAAATTCAACTACACTCTTAGATCCAGAAGTCCTTCCGAGAACCCAAAAAGGTTCTTCACCTTGTCACAATAGGAGCACCTTATTTGGTGCTTCGAAGGGCCCCATCATAAGGTTCTACTGAAGAACCATATCATAAGGTTGAACAGAAGAACCCCAAGATGGTTCTTAAGGAAACCATAATATGAACATGGTTCTTCAGGGAACCTTTATAAGAACCCCAGATGGTACTTCGGAGGACACAATCATAAGGGTCACACGAGGTTTCTCCAGAAAACCGTTCATATATCAGAACAGGGTTCGTAAGGGATTCATAATCTACCCCAACAGAGAACTTCAGAGAACCTGTAAGATGGAATAGCGTACGATGATAATATAGTATGTTTGCGCTCTTGCGTATATCGCGACATTCAGTGCACTTTGAGGTGTTTTATAATAACTAATAGATTGTCATAATATTGAAGCATTTGGGGAATGATATATACAAGGCAGCTTATACCTACACGTTCCATATACAATTCGCTTAATTTTGGTGTGATTCATATTCTTGAATACCAGAAGGTGGTGAATTAGTCTGCACTTTAACATATATTTATGTGTATTTTACGATTATCACACGAGGGTTCTTCAGAGAACCTATCATATATCAGAACATGGTTCTTAAGGGAACCATAATCTATCCCAACATGGTTCTTTAGAGAACCTTTATAAGGACTCCAGATGGAATAGCGTACGATGATAATATAGTATGTTTTCTTCTTGCGTATATCGCGACATTCCGTAAACTATAATGGTCTGAGTGCACTGCCTGTGGTTTTTACCCTTAGATAGCAAGTTTTGGCTCAATTGGTCGAGCTGTTTTCGAGTTTATAAAGGACACACACACACGAAAGTATCGAAATATATAGTAGAGTACTATTACTATTATACATTACTATTCCCCAACCATGCGAACAAACACATACTCCTCCTTTCTCTCTGGTTGATGGTTTATTCATGTTCATCACTCAATTCGGCTCCATGGTACATGTAACAACTGCATTATTGTTTGGTCATGAACCCTTCAGCATCCAAAAGAACCCTAGTCAAACACCGACGAACCCTATCGATCACAGAGAACCTTTTCTGACACCGAGGAACCTATGGGTTCTTAAGAGAACCCTTGAGTTCTTCAAAGAACCACAAAGAACCCTTATTTCTTAGAGTGTATCCGAACGAGACACTTTAGTAGTTGACTTTACATGTATAATACGAACACAATGGTATAAACGTGTGTTCCTTCCAAACTATAAACACACCACAATTGAAATCAACTTATCAAATAGTATACAGTATACCACAACAAATGTCACTAAAGAACACAGATGTATGCATCCCGATAGCTCGGTGTCATATGAAGATAGAAACCAGCCGGGTGAATTATCATCAGAATCGATAGTATTCCAATCCGTATCACCTGAGTAAGCAAATGAAACAGAATCAGTATCATTCACTCGTGGTCTGTCTGGTATTCTAAGTATGCTTTCGTAACACTTACACGTTGGTGGGCATATTTGTGGCCGATATGAGTAGGAAAGTATGAAAGTTGTGTTCGAATTCAGTTGTCGACGGTGAAAGTGCGAAAGTTTGAGCGGTTATCGTTCAGTTCGAAAATGTGGTCTTCACCAACGGTACCAACAACAACGCCAGCGATTTCAACGTAGTGATATGACATTCATTGAGCGTGAATCAGATCCACGTCTACTACACTTGTACGAATCCACATATAATTACATTGATGATGCACAGTCGAAATCGTTATGACTCCCATCACTCTCACAGCTATATACATATAGATTGCATCTGAACAGTATTGGAATATTCATTATCAGGAATTCGGTCACAGTTGAATCACGCTCTATCACCGCGTGATACAATTGTCACCGTCGATCAAATCCGAACAAACACTAATTTGGTGGGAGTCAAATCGGACAGGGAATCTTTAAGACACATATAACAACTATCTCCCAAATCTTAATCATGTCACGGATGCTATAATAATTATATGGTACTTTGAACATGAGAAAATGTGTTATAATCCGAGTTTGATGCCTTCAAATCCTTCAAACTCGACTGAAAGCTAAAGAACTCGACTGACAACCAACCAAGCACGACTGATATCCCTCCGAGTTGGGTTGATAAGAAATCAAAATCGAATGATAACCCTCCAATCCTACTGAGAACCCTTCAAACGCGGCTTTTAAACCACCAACCTCGGCTGATAGACCACAAAACTCGACCGACAAACCACCAAACTCGGTTAATAACCCTCCAAACTCGGCTGATAACCATCCAAACTCGACTGATATCAATCCAATGTCGGCTCATAACTATCCAAACTCGACTCCAAAATTACTTCTTCGAGAAACAAATGCTCTTTAAAAACGCTCTTTAAAAATGATGTTTGATTTATGTATATGTTCGCTATTTAGTCACAACAACCATCCACCCTAGTGTGTCCGTCGTCAGTTTAGTATCAAAGTTTATATAACGTAATGATGGCCTCAATGGGCGTATACGGTGAGCCGTTAAGTATAATATATATATGTCAGAGTTATGGAGGCACGGACTCAGTATGAGTGATCATTGCTTCATATATGCGTGAACAAATTCTCATTTCTTATCGAAATGGCCATGTATCGATCGGAATGGTACATTGAGATGTTCCTCGAGCTAGAAAACCGGTCCCGATGTTCATCCATGCCGGGGTTCGAAACCGCGCCAACCTCGTCTAGCCCAGACTGTGATTATCTCATCCACGACCTAACCACCTCGGCTACGGGGACATCCAAAAGGAAACCCTTTCACCGAGAGTTAGGAAGCGTATCAGTCTGAACATGGGTTCGAACCCACTACCTTCGAAATTCTTGATCTGCCATTCTGGAAACATGTCAATGCACTTCCTCCGAAATTGCATCTGTGACCATACGATTACTGGTACTGGCGTATTTATATATATATATATATATATATATATATATATATATATATATATATATATATATGTATATGTTAGAGTTATGGAGGCACGGACTCAGTATGAGTGTTCATTGCTTCATATTTGCGTGAACATATTCTCATTTCTTATCGAAATGGCCATGTATCGATCGGAATGGTACATTGAGATGTTCCTCAAATCAAATCAAGCTTGAAAACCGGTCCAGATTTTCATCTACGCCGGGGTTCGAACCCGAGCCAACCTCGTCTATGGTAGAAATAACCCCCCATTAAGTATATATGTATAATAATGCTTTGCAGATCTAGCGATTTAAGAGAATAAATGTAACACTTTGAACAAGAGTATGCTCTATTCCAACCAAGTGTCCACAGCGGAAGATTCAATATAACTCGTTCTGGGTAACGCCGGGTCACCATCCGATAAAACCATATATACAAGGGCTCATACTCACCAGCCTTGTTTAATTTATAAATTATGTGGTTGTGTTCATGGAGGTATATCCACGGCGGTATATGTGATATTTAATGAATGTGGTAAAACGTGTCTGGGGAATATTTTGATTTGTTAATTGAGATAGCATACTCATTAAACATAGTATATACATTAAACATATACAAACATGTCCAGTATTACCCCATATATACACATTGTAAATGAAGAGCTGAACATTTTAACATAGGTGTATTTATATCGGCTACAAAAGTGTTAACGGATCGACGGCTCGAGATATGCCTGATAACCCTTTACCCAACAGAAGGGCCCTGTGCCAATGCATTCTCTTGTATATGCGAGTCGACCATAGGTCGCCTCGCATATATAAGAGAATGCATTGGCTTAACACATTAAAAATTATAAAATTGTTAAAGAATGTAAGAAAAAATGGTAAAAAGTGTTAAAAAAAGATTTTTGGAGGCCAATGCATTCTCTTATATATGCGAGGCGACCTATGGTCGACTCTCATATATAAGAGAATGCATTGGCACAGGGCATAACTGTAACTATCACAATGTGGTCAAGGAGCCGGTTCCAATGATATCCATATTTGTATGGTTCTATTGAGACAGACCGAAGATATTTTAGGCGGTTGAAGCTTTATTGGGCGTTTTTGGCCGGTTTGTTGGGTAAAGGGTTAATGCCGAGGTCAATCAGGGATGATACAGAAAGTACCCTATGATACTTATTTCCATTGTGATCCGTAAATATACCCGGAAATATGAGAGTTGATGATATACGATTTCTTAAATGGGCACTGTACACTAAATCCGGCCATTTATGGGACCATCTTCTTTTATGCTCAACACAATATATGCAATGAATTTGAGCAATTTATTAGTGCAAAATACACTCATGTGCTCTATGAACGATATAAATAATATGGTAATTGTAATTACATTGGATTTATTACTGGGGTCCCATAAATGAACGGATTTAGTTTACCTAACCCCTTTAAGACATAGTGGTAAATTAGATAATTGGAGTAGGATTACATCGTTCCTCTGACAAAGACACTACACTGGATACAATTATCTATACACCGGTTAACACCACTTGGTCAATCAAATTACTCTAATCAATGAGCAATATTTAGTGTAGGAGTCAGTAGGTAGACGGTTGAGTTTGCCTCTGGGTGTGAATCGGTTTATAAATATGCCATAACCAGCTCGGGTATCTGTACATGAAATACAAACCGCGGCACTAAGCACACATTGGTATATAGTTACTGTACATGTACCCAAGCGGGTTATAACCTATACATATATTGCAAAGGGTGTACTAATTAACATTAGTAAGTAACGATGATGACTGATAGAAGTGTCTGAGGCCAACTAATCACCGAAGGCCGGTAAGCGGTCGCGGGTGATTATTTGTGTATCATACACTTCATTATCTGACTGAAAACCAACATACCCATGTATTCATCATATGTGAGTGGCAATGTGCATGTTGTGACAATGTGTAGTGAACACATGCAGTGTCATTCCGAATAGCTGTTAATGGATAAGCTGACTGACCATCTGGGACAATGTGCCTTTTCATTGAACGGTAATTAAAACCTGCTATCCAATCGGTTTGGCCTGTGTCATATTTCAGGACGGACTGACTGCAAGTTATCATTAATCAGGAATATGTACGGCATCATCCGCACCTCATACCTATGGTCGCACATTCAGAATCCATATCTGGAAGTAAAGAGAGTCTTACCATTGGATATATCCTTCATGTGAAAATGCACGAGAGCACGCATTCCCTCCATTCTCCATACGTGTTAGGGTCAGGGTTGGGGTTAGGGTCATGGCTGGTGCTAGGGTTAAGGATATTGTGGTTTGTGGATTCACGGCACGCATGTGATATATGAGAGTCGTGATATTGGGGGTTGTCGCTGCACTATGGATCCACGGTATGCATCTGATATATGCGATACGTGTTTATCAGCAGGTATATATGGTATATTATTTAATATTCAATCGTTCATTGTTAAACGTTTACTAGCTTGGATTTCAATAATCCAACTTGGACATATATAAGTAGTTACACATAGTTCGTATTGGTGGGGCGTCAAGTAATGAAGTTTTAAATGCAATCACCCAATTATGCAATGCGTTATTCGTAACTTTTCGTGTTAGCATTCTTTAACTGGACTTCTTGTTGGCTATCTTTGTTTTCGGTTTGCCTGTCAATTTTATGTTTGCTTTTGGGCGCGTTTTATTTGTTAGTTTAGAGTAGACGCGATTACTCATCTTGAATCTCATAATTGTCGTTATTCTATTATTCGAAAATATGTATTTTGGTTGATTTAATTTAGAAATAGACCGATACATTCTTGCAATAGTATGGATTTGGGGAATGGGGTTAGCTGGTGAAACGTATCATACATGACGATATGTACATCTAAGCTATATACCTACGAATTTTATTTAGCGTGGAAATCACCCTGCTGTATTTAAATATTGTCGTGAAAATGTATCTTCGGTTTTTGTATGTCCAAATCAAATCTGAAAAATTCGATTTGGGGTGCAATTATAAAACTGGTGTTCCTCAGCTGTCCAATCTCAAACATTCGCATATATGGTATATTTTCCAAATTTTTATATTTTTAGTACAAATTGTGATCAAATGTAAGAAAGATTTGAATTTGAACTTCAGATAAATTTCAACTTATTTATATATTTTTTTACATTTATTGTCTCATTACAAACATGAAATTTCCAACTATTGAACATTTTGATCATAGTTCGCGCGAAAACATCTCAATCCCATGTCGCCACGCCCACGTTTGACAATTTTCGCAAATTTGGAATTCAGTTTGTTGTAATTCTTCCCTATTGATGTCGCTGGAGGATAAACATGTGGAAAGACACCCACACATTATGTTTCCGCCCTGGTTAAGTATAGTCCTGCTAATTTGTTATGATGATGTGGATCTTGCTAATTTGTTATAATGGTAAGGGAAAACTATTATTGTTAAATACAATGTGCTATTTTTCTAAAGACGATTTGTTCTGCGTTTGGCTATTCCGATTTCAGAAAAACCTAGTGTGCACGCAAAATTCAAAATAATGTATATTTTAAAACATTAAATTCATGGCTGTGCAAGTGTTTCGAACAGTCAGCCTGATTATGGCCAGTTTTCAATAACCAAACGTGCCATTAGTTATTCGAACTTCAAAATGTCGACGTGAATTTGAAAGGAAGTGTAAAATATGTTAATAAATACAGGATACATTGATATACCGGCTCAATATGCTCTGAACAATACTCATAACGGCTACCACCTCATAATATACTCATTACGGCTACCACATCATAATATACTCATTACGGCTACCACCTCATAATATACTCATAACGGCTACCACCTCATAATATACTCATTACGTCTACCACCTCATAATATACTCATTACGGCTACCACCTCATAATATACTCATAACGGCTACCACCTCATAATATACTCATTACGGCTACCACCTCATAACGGCAACCGCCTCATAACGGCAACCGCATCATAACGGCTACCACCTCATACCGGCTACCACCTCATAACGGCTACCACCTCATAATAGACTAACACTGAACACTCCTTAGTGTTCCGTGCTGTCCCGAACTTTCCGAGTTCGATCAATTGAATTAGTCTTTCTTGACATAACATGCCACACAATACTGTTATTTATCGAGTTTTTATCGACCCATGTTGACCCATATTGTCACATGTTGACCCATATTGACCCATGTTGACCCATATTGATCCATGTTGACCCATGTTGACACATGTCGACCCATGTTGACCCATGTTGACCACATAACCGGACCATGATGCAATACATACGGTAATAGTTTGGACCATGAAACCACCAAGTTCCTTGAATTTGTTTACGAAATCTTTGTTTTGAATGTTTTATAAACACAATGTCTTCTTTCCTTTCGGTCAGATTAGCCACAAGTCGTGCAAATGACAACTTAGAAGAAATAACGGTGCATTTTTAAAATAGCATCACTTTGCGTTATCAACATAATTGTAATTCACCAGGACCCACCAGAACCCACCAGGACCCACCAGGACCCACCAGCATAAAAGCAGGAACAACTAATCAGGAGTGTTTTCCTCTTTCCGAGGTGGTCACTATTTTCCGGTCATTATCTAGATAATGCACAGTTGAGCTAATAATGACCTGCACAAATAATTACTGTCTCGGAAATCTAACACATCGGCGTTGTTGGTGAATGAAATTATTCGAGATATTACTCAAACGACAACACAAGGGAGACGCACACGTGGGTTGTACATATATATATGGAAGAGGGAGTAGCGGTATATGTGCACTATTCGGGAAGTGGGGTGATACGACAATGGCACGACAAAGATGGCGAGCTAACTCAAAATACATACATTATAGGCATACATTAATACTAATAACCTGCATAATTATATAGAATGCACCACCATTTCGCCCCACTCAGTCACAGCTGTTACAGGCATCAGAAGTAGAACATGTATATATCAATAATGGGGAGGATGCATCCATTTCGATTATAACTTAACAGAGGAGGGCGGATACATAATTTAGCCGGAATTGGGAGAGTGCGTGCAAAGACGACATTGCACAACAAAGAGACCGCAATCAAGGACATAAGTACATGTGGGTACTGTGTGACAAAAAAATATCCCCCTTACGTATTACAAATAGACAAAGGTGTTTTCATCACGTTTTGTTAAAAACGGTGAGAATATGATATGTTACCCATTTATTTCAATATTTGGAATCACAGCTGTGGTGAAATAATTTGTCTAAGCATTTCCAAAGCCTGGACGGGGAGAGAAACTATGATAGGACCAGACTGTTATTATTGGTTCGCTTAATCTGGGATTTTATTTTCTGAGATGTTTAGTATCATAATCAGTCAATTAACCCTTTCGCTAGGTTTCTGTCAAAATCAGTGCCACAACTGCAGCAGTATGTAATCAATTTAGTGCGTTGCATGCAGTATATTTACATACTAAGTGTTGTCATCACTAAATCCAGCATTCTGATTGGTCGGCGCCCACGTGGCTAGTTACAGTTATTTATCGGTGAATGCGCAACGGCTCATAACACCAAGCTCATAACACCATCGATACGTCATTGGGTTTGGAAAGACGAACGCGTAATGTTTTGGGCGCATTTGGACTCGCGCAGGATTGACTTAATACATAATCGGGTTTCAATATGAAGAGAAATTGTTCCTATTAACGTTTGCCAAGGAATGGTGGGCTGTTTTTTTCACGATACACTTTTCGATTTAAATACATTTACAAAAGTGGCTTTTTCGCTAAATGTATATAAATATAAGGATTAAATGTCATGTGGACTATTGTTATGGAGATGTAACCGTGAGGTAAGTGGTCATAACTTGTATGTAAAACCCTTAGGGTTTTACACAAGTTATGTCCACTTACTTCACGGTTACATCTCCATAAAAACAGTCCATCTGACAGTTAGTCCTTATATATCCTCTCTCGGTTCGATATTGCAGGGATAAACTGCATCGTGCAAATTTTTTTTTTTCGTTATCTGCAAACGTATATTAGTTGTATATGAGACTATGGCAAATCAAAATCCCCATGACTAATCAAAGTGTCACTGTGTTAATGCGAACATCAAAGACATATCATGTATTCTTGTTCGGGTGCGTGAAGCCGATAAGTTACTATTTGGATGCTAGGCCAACTGGATGAACGTAGAATTCTACTAACATCATCGCAAATTTCAAGCAAATCGACCGTACCACTCCATATATAACTGTCTGAACTACGCTAAATTGTAAATATTTACTACTAGAATCGGGACGCTTCTATCGGCGATAAACAAACGAAAACGATTACGCCATCGGCAGTCAATGTCAATTTAGATATAATATTTGTAAAACTAACTGCCTTGAACAAGATCATTCACCATTTCTATTTGATCACCCTACCGGAGTGTTTCACATCACTTTAACGTGATTCTGAATTTCCTTTTGAAAAACAAACATGGCTATACATACATTTTAATCTGTAATTAGACTTAAAGAGAAATGATTGTCCCATTATCCCATTATCTATATTTTGATCAGGTTGAACTGAGTTCGTGAACATGATGTAAATACCACTGCATGCGACAAATAAATGTGATAATCCGATGTGATCTCGTGGTTTAATCAAGATGGATTTAACGTTTCTAAATGCTGTGCCAACTAGTTGTCCACAGCTACGTACTAATAGTGTCCATTGCCTGGCTAAGAATATTCTGATCGGGATTGACACCAAGACCAAGCGGACAATGTGCGGACTGAATCGTCCACATAAAACATAATATAAACTCGTAGACCAGAGGTCCATGCACTTCAATCATGTCGCTTTTCGATTGGCTTCATTTTTGCTGGAATTGATCGTTCATGCTCCTCATTCGTGCTGCGGTTCAGTGGCTCCTGGTTGAAATACATAATACATTGCATACGGCCCTGACGTGAATACAGTAACGGACGGTCTTGTGACTGTTGTCGATGATTCCCCATTATGTCCGGAAGTGACGCCTGCAATCGTCTTATTCTGCTCCCCTTCTTCCGATTCATCGGCTAAAATGAATAGATTAACAACAAACGGTTTCACACCAAATAAATCAGACATCGAACAATTTGAGACAAAATGAACAATCTGTTGTTGTTTTTTTTGCAATCACAACAATGTGTTTGTCACAATTATCGCGAACATTCATACAACCAACTATTGGTTCCACAATGGAAAGAGTACAATGATCATAATTGAGCACACTCTTTATTGTACAAACACTCTATCATACGGATATGTAGATGTCGTCTGTAGTCACAACGTCATGACAATTCAGATAAATCGAAAACTACATTCAAAACAACTATATATGGTGTAGCCGTTCCTTGACGTAATGCGATATGTGATCGTCTGGTGATGCATTAAAAACTCAGGAGTCATCGGCAACATTGTTGTTCTACTTGGAAACACATGCATGCCCAATATCCACATTCTGCTGCCACGTTCTGATGTGCGCCAAACGGATGATGAATCGGTTATCAGTGTGTCACCCTTTGTATGGCGATGCCCATCCACCCACGCCTGTACTATATGCTTACAGTTAGTATGAGTGTACATGCAACATATTTCAATGTGGAAATGTGATAGACAACTCATCGTATTACTGGATTAATGTACAGTACATGTTAATGGTCGCCACAACATTCACGCCAATCTATACATCTATTTGCCGAATTAGGAAAATAAAGTTTTGAAAGTATGATAACAGTTTCAGCTAATTGTCTTGTGAAATTCCAAACTGATGGTATGTCGTGCATAACATGTTGAATAGACTGACCAACTTTGGGTGAGACACTAAAAAAACAATGCCCGTGTTCATTGTCAGTCTATGCATTGATTCTGTGTACACTAAATATGCAGTGCCGTGTAGTTCCCCTATATAAATTACTTCTGAGCGCTTCCCACCAACACATGTAAATCATTTTGCTAGTGTAAGCTTGTGTTATTAATATCGTCTACTTGTGTTACGTTAACACACATCAACATGATCAAATACCGTTCCAATGTATACGTTTTAACTGAATGTGAAAATCAACTCAGTATAGAAAGGGTTAAATATAATCAGAGGATAACCATACATGACTTCACATCACATGTCGCCCTGTATACGATTCGCACAATTATGACGTATGCATCAGCCCATACATTAAATAAGACGAGAGGGAAATTATACATGTCTGCTTCACATCTCTCTGATAGCATGACTTATGAATATTTGGTGTCATAATTACTAAATAGTCCGGATAAACAATCAGGTGTACACACAATGTCATCAGAGCCTTTGTTCAGCACATGCATTATGCCATTCAGTTATGGAAGTGTACATGGTACTGTACTACTATTTAACTGACTGGATGGTCCCACGCGGCATACAGGGGGAACATCATCATTAGCATGTAAGTTCACATAAACAAGCGGATTCATAATCAACGATTGTACGTGACATTGTTCAGATAATAAGTTCTACAAACGCATACTTGTAAAAGGCAACTTCTGGCCAATATGTGAAGTTAGTAATTCACGTATGTAATAATACCACGTACATGTATTTGTAGACGACAGCGGTCTGACAATAGTGTTCGATTTCCAGCAATTAGCAATACGAACAACAATATACACTATTATGCTGACCAGGAAGATAAAACCGAATATGGCCCCAAACACGATCCCAACGATGCTCCCGGCGCTGAGTGACTCTGCGGATGCTGCCCTGCAAACAAATATACACAAGTAGGGTAATACAATGCTCTCAATTGACGAATTAATGTAATTAAATTAAATGTTGCTTAATATCCACCTTATGCTTTGTATGTCCTCACTATCAATCTCAATTCACATACCTCGTCCCTTGTCTTTTTCAGGCATTCATATCAATGACTTGGTTGGCTCGGGGCTCGCGTCAGGCCATCAGGTCTATTGCATCATGATTAATCTGGTGTTTACCACAGGTCTTGACATATGGAACATAACACCGACACGCCACGATGAAATACAATAGCTAAATCTGTTCACGTCCAATATAATCGACGTTTTGACACAAAACAACACGAGTGACAAGAATGTGACCAACGACAGAAACGCGTGATTGGGGTATGGGCGATTTTCTTACCCAACTTTTCAAGGTCGAAATATTCAATAGTTGCCGTCGAACATGTTACTCCAAGCTGACAATGATCAGCGTTCATCATACGGTCGAAGCGGCAGATGGTGTCACACAAGTGGCAACATGTAGCATAATAACAGAACAGGTACAACATGCCATCGCTGGGATACAGGATACATGTACTTTCCCAAAATGTATATCGAAAGCAAGTCATTTTATGGCTGTGTTATGGCACGAAGCTAGACGACGTGTGGGTATTTCAGACGACGGTGACAAACGCTGCAGAAGGAACAGCAGTATGCAGTATAATATAGCTGATAGATGGTGCGGGCTGTGATCATGGCAGTGCACGTGCAAGCTGACTGGAATGTGTTCATCAAACTAATTTTTCAGATTTTCATAGATTCGCTTCACAACAAACCAACTTGGAAATATATTGTAAATTAGAAACAGGTAGGTATTTGTTCATGCCAGGGTTGGGGTCTTGAGCAGAGGCGTAAAGACCACATGCTTGAAGGAGTCCGACATAACGCAAGGCGGGAGAGATGTATTACTAATAGCAGCCAGAATGTCGACGCAATGCTTACTGGAACCATGGTTCGCGCTGCCCCTTGCCAAGTTTGATACTATCATGATAGCATTTGGTAAATCATTACTAAATGCTAAAATAATTTGGCAAAGAATATTTTCATTTAGCAAATTTCGGTTCAGCGCGGACCCTGACTGGAACACTTGATGATACATGTGAAGAACCACATCAGAAAAGTCATGTGCTTAGTGTCGTTCTCTCTTTCTGCCAGACACGTAACTAATTACCATATACATTATAACAACTCCTTATGTATTTATATGTTCGTTGTATTGTATTCAACATAATAGAGACCTTTCGCAAAACTCACGTTTACGATTACGGATACGGATAGGGTACTACGTCACCAACCTTTGTGTACTTTCTAATCGTTCTCGTATTTTACTATCCGTAATGACGGTTATTTCATGGTTTATAATAAGCTCAAATAACACCTGAAATTTATTTTCTGCAATATATCACTTTACTCCGTTCGAGACTGTATATGTATATCATGTAAACCATCCAGTTGTATTGAGCTACGACCTCGATATGCTGTTTAGATTGTCAATCACTGTACTCGTCGTCGTGAATCACGAGCTTCCCGCGAAATAAGATCGCTATTCACAACGGATAGCCATCGCTGGCTGCGACAAAACTTTTCAGTAAGACGAGTGCACTATGAAACCAGTCGCCAAAAATACAGTATATAGTGTGCGATGCATGAGGAGTTTTGAGTGATTATTGTGTGCAAGATAGTACACAATATATAGGGAAATTCAACAATTATTTAATTCAACAAGCCATGGTGGTGTCCTAGCGTATGCAGTTATAGAATGCCTCAGGAGAGCCTAAAGAATGGCATAACCCTATTGATGAATAGTGAAAGATTTTGTGTTCTTTTCCCCTTTCCCGAATTGAATAGTTCAGTCAATTTGATAATATTCGGTTTTCGGTAGAAGTTGGGTTTTATATATCTCTCTCGTGGAGTCTGTAATGCAGGGCATTTTAAAATTACATGGAATTCATAACCGATTTTAAAATTACATGGAATTCATAACCGAGTTCTAAGTTACATAAAGTACTCTGTCTGAGTAATCTGAACCTACCCTGGATCCCGATTCAACTGGTATGTAGTGATTTCTGCTCCTGAACCGTAACTAAAAGAATATTTGGCACACCCACCGACATCACCAGAGCTCAGCAGTCTCTGTCAGGTTTGTTCTTTGCATTTATTTTTAATTAAAGAACACGCACAAATGCGGCATTTAAAGGTACTCAATCCGATTAGATGTCCCCATATCATCAGATTCCAACAACAATTTTTTTGTTGAAATGCCGCTTCTGTTATCAGAATCAGTAATTGCTCAAAATTAATGCTAACCACAGTCAACTATATTATAAAATTGCCCAAAACCTGTTATTTATCAACATTTTGTTCAACAAAATTTTGCCGGTTTGTCATATATCTGACAAAAAAGCAACTTGATGCACATCGCTTATACCGTGTCGACTTTGTTTCGATTTGGTAGTAACACATCAGAAGTGATGCACATCAGCGAGCTCATCAACCTTATGTCGGATTTCCTAAACCCAAAGAGGTGAAGCCGAAATCGCATTGAAATCAACTCGCGGACTTGAAGGAGCTTGAACGATGGCGTCGTGGTTGATGTGAGGTCCAAATTCAGGAACCCCTCTTCCCCATCAGCATAACGTCTATCTGGTCAGCCATGCTAACAACGAACTGAATTTCCACCACATATGACCTCGAATTTATACCTGCATTGCCACAATATATCACGATAATCCCGGGTCGTACGTTGTGACTGGTCGAATTATTGACAATATTAGCAGGTCATGATTATCCCACTGTTTCAAATGAGACGATAAGTGAAGTATTAAGGGACTGTATACCAAACACACGCTTTGAGTTGTAAAAGTGGTACGAAATAATGATCGTACGTGTTCGTCAAAACTGTTACGCGTAATCGTTTTGCGAAAGGACATTTTGGCCAAACGGATAGACTTACGACGACGAATAGCTATCCGGATTCGTAATCGTAAACGTGAGGATGCGAACGGTCTCTAATAATATATTTGGTGGATTAATACACAATTTTAATTTCTTATGTAGTCAACTATATATGAACTATATTCGCGAAGCTCGATGTACATGTCCATTATCTAGACGTTTGAACTGTTCTATTGATACTGACTGTTCACAACATTGATGTACATCGCTGATCTAGTTGGCGTGTTTGGTGTTAGTGAAAATGAAAGTGCGTTACACTCCCTGTGAATCAATAGTTCGTCTGCACCCAACACAATTTGCAATGCAACACCATCCCTGTCAGTCCTGACTGGCTATATTTTATAATTATAGATTACGTGCCTGACCACCACTATTGGCTTAATTACCTGCGATTTGTTTTGTTAATCAGTCCTTTCATAGACATTGATATATACTAATGCAGAAGGGTGATCGTCGTGCCTCCGTATTGGTCATCGGAGGAAATCACATTGCAACGAGAACCGTGTAGGTTTGATTATGGATGGTTGGTCCACCTGATATAGTTGTTTTTTGTGAACCAATCGTCGCATCAGCGCTATAAGGTCGTATCTACATTTTGGCGTGAAATTAGTATTTGCTATCACTCGAATCGTGAGTAAAAAATCAAATCCGATGGGCCAAACTGTTTTTGCATTTGGATGGCAAATAGTCCAACAAACCAGTGACACAAATGTCATATCTCCAGCGATCTTCACAATTATTCGTGCTATAAGGTCGTATGTCCAACAGCAGCCAATCGGATGATTCAGGTTGTCCAAGTGACTTCTGTTTTGTGTTTGTAAATTCTCAAATGTGTGCTATATAGTCATATCACCATGTTAGTCATGTGATCATTTGGTGATTAAAATTTTGTGATCGTTCCACACATTTATGTATATTGATGCACATGAGTGAATATTCATAATGCAGAATTAGCACTTTTTAGTTCACATACACCATATTTAGCTTAATCTGTATTTATTAGCACAACTTCCTTATAGCACGGAAACCAATCGTCGTTGGCGTACGCAAAAGGTCGTATCTCATAACAAGTTATTGCTTTTTTTTAAATAAAACGAGGGAGTAAACATAAATAATATGTGGTTCAATGGACAGCTAATGTCAGTTTGCATTGGGATAAATACAACAATACGTCATGCTTTGTCAACATTAGGAGAAATAAAATGTTGAAAATGTGGGTTACGACATTATAGCACTGATGCGACGCAATATCAAACCAAGTAGTTTTATATTTAACATCAGAGTAACTTTATATTGCAATATCACATTCAAACGTTTCTGAACTTACCCCGCTCCGTATCTTATTCTATAACGCACGCTTTCTGTGACTGTAAGGAGACAAATACATGTTATTTACTCGGACGATCTTGACTTAATTATATCAAATAACAGATGATTGCAGTATTGTGTTGGCCTGGCGGCTTAATGTTTCAAGTTGAACTAAATAATAAAGGTATCATTGTTGTGAGGTTCCCGTGAGCTACGTATGTCTTCATATACACAAAACACTAATACACACTTTATTGGCTAATACATAACAACGCAAGACACACACGCGTACAAATCCGACAATCACACAGTCATGATTGACGGAAGATAACTTTCGCCATATCTATGATTATTTATTCATAACTCAATATAACATATATTTTGTACACAATTAATGTATACAAACATTGAGTTATTGGGGATGGCATAACCTGTAAAGGCTGTCTTCCTGCTGTCCCCAAACCCGGATGATATAAAGAAATCGTATAATTATTTTAATTACTTAAATAAATATAGAATTTTTATTTTGTTTCGAAAAGAAGAAACATACTAGTAATAATATTCGTCCATCGCTCAGCTAATAACATATAAAGTATAATGTATATGTGCAATGTTTTGAGGAGATGAGGTCATGGGTCGTTCTTGATTGAGGTTCCAAATGAGATGAAATGGAATAACATGGGGAATGGTAAATATTCTTAGGAAATCAATATTCAACTATTACTAAATTGGTAAACTAAATTAAGAGGATTACTTACTGAGCACAGTCAGGACATATATTGTATGTACATTTTGGTTTCATTTGGTAAGTAGATAGAATCGTTCGAGAAGAGTCATTTAAAAAAATTGGTCTTGTTGGGAAATCTTTAATCCTATCTTCTAATTGGTTCCATATATTTGGAAAATTATGTTCTGGTAAATCTTCTGAGAAAACACTCTTAGGTATTCCGGACGTTAGCATTCCATTATGATGAGTATTATTTTGTTAAATTGTGAACAAGTTTGGAAATGAAGTAGGTAGTTGATTGTGAAACCAATCGTGTATTAGGGGATTTGCATGTAAGTTATGCACATCAGCAAATTATAGGATTTCCATATTTTTGAACAGTTGGTCAGTGTGGTTTTACATTTCTTATAATTAATTATGCGCATTGCTTTTTTCTAATTTTTAAAAACATTGTGTTTTTTATTTGAATTCCCCCATATTTGAATTGCGTATATCAAATGGCTGTGGACTAATGAAAATACAAGGATTTCAGTGCTTCACGGGGTAAAAAATGCTTGAATTTGTTGAGAGAGTAATTCGTACTGCTAATTATAGCACCACACAATTTATATGTTGATGGATTTTCTAATTTTCATCTAATTTTACGCCTAGATAAGTAAATGATTTTTCAGATATATTGTTGCTAACCTGAGTTATTTCTGTTCGTTGATTCGAATTGATAAGGTGTTACCTCTATGAGAATTGATAAGGTGTTACCTCTATGAGAATTGATAAGGTGTTACCTCTATGATAATTGATAAGGTGTTACCTCTATGAGAATTGATAAGGTGTTACCTATATGAGCATTGATAAGGTGTTACCTCTATGAGAATTGATAAGGTGTTACCTCCATGATAATTGATAAGGTGTTACCTCTATGAGAATTGATAAGGTGTTACCTCTATGCGAATTGATAAGGTGTTACCTCTATGAGAATTGATAAGGTGTTACATCCATGAGAATTGATAAGGTGTTACCTCTATGAGAATTGTTCATAGAATGTAGCAGGAGATATTTACATTTAGATGGATTTATTTGCAGATAGTTTGCAGAACACCTTTGGTTAAAGTTTTTCTAGTTCAGTGTTTTCAACAAACGTCACACTCGTATGGTCGATTGCCAGTGTGAAATCGTATGTCATGGAACCGGACTCTCTAAATTATTTCCGCCACAAATCACACACGATATCCGTTTGGTTTATGGTTGACTGAGTTATGAAAATCGTCCAGCGCCCGTAAACATTGATTCAGTCCGTTTACTTCAACAGGTGCAATTGTGGTATTACAAAAGTGGAGACATAATTGTTTTTACAACAAAAGCTGGCACTTTACTACAAACTCTGGCGATATTATTACAAAAATGGTGAGGTAATTCAAAAGCTGGCGATTTTTACTTCAAAACTGGAGACCTACTTCAAAAGTGGTCAGTTATTTAAAAAACAACATGTGAACAAAGTAATTTTCACGGAGTTCTGACAATAGTTCGAGAGGTGATGGCTGACTTTAGAATTAAGCGCTTTAACCGCACAGTCTGGCCAAATGAGATGTTCTTTGTCCATTTTTTTTCTCAAAAACATTGGCTTTTCCAAATCTGGTCATGGGCACCATGCACCATACACCATCACTGGAAACACTGACCGACTTATGGACTCCAATAGTATGGAAACTGAAGCGTTGTACACCATATTGGCTGAGCCAAGGTGCATGCGCCATATCATATGTGTTTACGAATGAATATACGCATTTCGTTGGCAAAAATGTATATATCGTGTGCATACTCACCATCTGGTATAAACCACACTAGAACGGCGTAAATGGACATGTGCCTGGCTATCATATTGGAACTTGAATATATTTCACCGGCTGTTCGTCTGAGGATGTGAGTGTTGTAGCAGTGCTCGGTTCCATTCGCATCGACTGGTCCTCTGATGACGTGGGTATTAATCGAAAATATTAATACAATCTACTATCGGTAAAAAACAACAAACATCATACCAAATACTAGTTGGGATATCAACTTTGATAGCTTGGTCTTAAATTTCCATCTAGTGTTGTGTCAGATGCGAATTTCCAAAACTATTTACAAACTCTACATTTTGCTAGAGTCAACGTCATCATTATTCACATCGGACAACTACTTCCTATAAGCGCGAATTGAGGCTTATCAGTGCGACATTACGCCCCCCATTACGAATATATGCCACTCACTGTATTACACAAATATGTCAGTCCAGCTTATTTTTATTATATTATTAATATATGTTTTTTGGAAGTGTGTATATGTAAGTAATAATGTGGGTATTTAGTATCAAATCAAACATTTTACTGAAATTGTCGTCAGGTCTGGACCTGGTGATGGTGCGTTTAAGTAACGCGCGATTGCTTTTCGGCACTGCATCACTGGGCACAGAACTGACTACGATTCCAGTGAAATGTTGTACTTACTACTACATACGCTTGTCATGCAGTATGGTTTTATTTCCTCAATTTTAAAACACCAAACATACTTATGTCATGCTCCTCTTATTGCTTTCACTTCTAAATTGTCAACGTGGCTCTTCGGAACGTCTACCTATATTTGCTATACACGTTTGTCCATTTTTGTCCATGTTTACCCCTATATTCTGCGGTGTTCCAGACCCCCTGAATCTCTATATCTACAACACATGCATGATGTCAATATATGACACGGAATAGTGACACTCTTCCACGCACTGTCGGCACGTCACCATCACAAACCTTGAACCAACTTCAGTAACACTTAATCCTATATACAGGTATCCAACAAATCTGATGTATACATTCGCGCGCCTCAAAGAAACTCTCAACAATAAGTAGCATGTATATTTATATATATACATCAATAGATTACCTATCAACCCAAACCAACGACGCCACACAACGGTCACATACCTCTTGTTTTAACAACCCGGAAATTATGAACATTATCAACGTATATCGTCATTTTGGAATTATGGGCAAATACAAAACAATACATTTACGCTCTAAAAATAAAACACGATTCGTTGTTGTCCCCATGCATTACTATGAATTGGCATTCGCATTAATGTAACAAATGATTCCGTGCGTTGTTATTCCAAAATGGTGATATCTTCTTGAAATTTGACAAACTTACTGGTTGTGACATTTAGCATGTCGAGTAAACAGTAACGGAATATATGGGGCTGTGATTCGTTTGGGTTGGTCAGTGCACAATTCCACTTATGATGTAATATATATATATATATATATATATATATATATATATATATAAGTATGTTGCTTATCGTTGAGAGTGTCCTTGAGGCGACAGTACATGTATGTATACAAGCCGATTCTTTGATTCAACTTGAGCAGACAACAAGTCGAACGAACAGAAAACAAGATGGTCGGCGCCAGACCTGTCCACATAACCGAAGTTCTACACATTGAAGAGTAATAACGATATATCTCTACCTACATATGAGGCTTTTATGTAACACCTATTATTTTTGTGTATTTTTTAACAATTTGGTGGGCGTTAACAAGTGATAAAATCAAAGTTTTCTACCTTTCTTTTGGACTAAGTTGTACTAGACGGGTATCAAAGCATTGTGCTGGGGACTTATGGCTCTGGCCTACTTGTTTGCATGTGACATGCAAGCATAATAGTGTTCGATTATTGTTGATGTCAATATTCCAATTAAAACGAGAGGAAACAACGATACTAGGAACTACTTGGGCACACTGTCCACACTTGTGCTTTATTTAGTTAGAACAATGGTTATAACTAACAGTAAATTATTGGCATGCAGTTTGGTCCTATCCATGTCTATTTTGCTATGATTGGGCATTCAATATGATGAATTCTTGCTCTGGTCAATTAAATACCGTACCTCATCCACTCTTTTAACCGTTAAAAAAAGGGTAACAATATTACAGAGGTCTTGGTTCGTAACTGCATGCCAATAGCATACATGTGCCGTTACATGGGATTGTTTTTTGTTTGTTTTTACTTTCTCGATATCTTCTTGTCCCCCAGTTTTGGGGATAGTTCCAAGTAGGAACATGCCATATCACATGTTTGTATATGGTTTTTTTTTCAACGAACAGCTTCTTTCTTCTGTTCCTTATGCTTCTTTCTCAGACCAAAACATAATATTATGTGTATTACTTTGTTGGCATGATTGTTGAAATAGTTCCTTCGATAGTTGTATATTGTGCAGTTCCTTGCCTCCTGCTTGTCCTATTACGTAATTTTAATTCTGAGTGTAGATATTAGTCAGTACAGGCAGGCAGTGGGGGACTGTGCAATGCACAACTGGGAGTGACTTAATGACTTCATAAACCAGTTTTTGTGTATTCCATGGCTATACGGTTGATTATTCTACTTATTTTAATGTCTGGAAATGTGAAACCGATCCCAGGACCTAATTCGTATCAGTTTGAAATATCTACGGTGTCCATATTTCATTATAACATAAGAAGTATTATGAATAAACTAGATTCCACCGAAGAAGACGTTGAAGATCACGATATTGTTTGTTTTAGTGAGACACACTTAAACGCTAATTTTCCAAACGATAAATTACTAATACCTAACTTCTTTTCACCGGTAAGGCATGATGTTAGCAGCCACGGGGGAGGCATATGTGTATACTTCGAAATAAATATGTATCATAAACAATTACGTGACTTTAATTCAGATGATGATATACTATGGTTTGAGGTAGGAGTTAAGGAAAAACTTGTCCTCTGTGTGGCATATAGATCGCAGCGAGAGAGTAGTGATGGTTTCTGGAATTGTTTGGATGAAAGCATTGAAAAAGCATTAGATATGAATCCATCTTTAGTAATAGTAGGCGACCTCAACTGTAACCTTCTAAAAAATGGCACCCTTAAGCAAGTAATGAGTAAATATTCATTAAGGAACGTTATAGAAGAACCAACTAGAATAACTAGAACAACTACAACCCTGATTGACCCAATTATAGTTAGTGATACTGTGAGTGTAGCAAATTGGTCAACCCATGATCTTTGTGTTTCTGATCATCTTAGTACTTCAGCACAAATAACTTTGAAACGCAGTAAAAATTCATATGATAAGCTCCAAGTTTGGAATTATAACAAAGCTGATTTCAGTAGAATGAATCGGGAATTACTCCAACTAGATAGGGATTATTTACTTGGGGAATCGACTGATATTAACGAGGCAGTCAAGATATTTACAACAAAGTTCATGCTCATCGCTAGATCATCTAAATTATAACATAACTGTAAGAAATAACGACAAACCATGGTTTAATAGCGAGCTCGGAAGTCACTGTAGATTAGAGATCGATTGTGAGCAAAAACGCTCAAACAAAAAATACTCCATGCTTGGGCCAGATTCAAAACTGCCAGAAATAAGGTCAACAATATGAAACAAACAGCAAAACGTGCCTTCATGAAATCACTTGACACAACCTTGACATTGAATCACAATCCCAAAAATATTTGGAAGGTCACTAAGCAACTACTGAACAATTTCGCGACAATTCGGGGCATACCAAACTTAGAATACAATGGAACTATTGCCGAGAGTGATGGGGATAAGGCCGAAATAATATATAAAGTATTTGTTAAAAACAGCTTTCTTGATGACTCGGGACACTCTCTGCCTCTTTTTCAAACAAAAATATCCAATTACATAGGATCGTTAACCACCACCGAGGATGAGGTCATCGCAATCTTGAACAAATTACCAATTAATAAAGCATGTGGACATGATGGAATTACAAATAGGTTGATCAAAGAGACGAGTTCTGGAATATGTAAACCTCTTTGTAAAATTATTTACATGTCACTTAAATCAGATCGATTTCCTGACCTGGAAGAAGGCTGATGTGATACCATTTTTAAGAAAGTTACCCATATGAAGTGAATAATTATAGACCAATATCACTGTTATGTTGTATCAGTAAGGTACTGGATAAAATAGTATTTAAAGAAGTATATTCCCATTTGAACAATAATAACCTTATGTATGATACCAATCGGGTTTCCTACCTAATCATAGTACGGAATCTCAACTCATTGAACTAGTACATGATATTACCCAGTCCTTCGATAAAGGTCTACCACATGTGGTATCTTGTGTGATATATCAAAGGCGTTTGATAAAGTTAGGCACAAATGTCTTCATTTTAAATTGGAATGCTATGGTATAGTTGGAAACTTACTTGAGTGGTTTAGAAGCTATATTCACCAACGTCAACAAAGGACAAGAGTCGGATCGTCTAACTCTTCGTAATAATATGTTGAATCTGGAGTGCCTCACGGATGTGTTCCTGGACCCATTATGTTTCTTATATACACAAATGATATTTCAGATGGTATATCATCAGCTACAATATTATTTGCAGATGATACCTGTTTGATCTTTAGTGATAAAGACATATCTAATATTGAAAATGTAATGAATGATGACTTAAGTAGGATTGATGATTGGGCAAAAAAATGGTTAGTGACCTTTAATAGTAGTAAGACTGAAACAATGCTCTATGCTCGCTCCAAAAGTCCATTGAAACCATCACTTATCTTTGGTGATGATATTCTCGATTTTTCTAAGTCACAGACATTTAGGTCTTGAATTTCATGACAACTACTCATGGGAAATCTATATCGACTCGGTTTGTAAAACAAAAAGCATATGGTAGGCTATCCCAGATGAGGAAATTCAAATTTACACTACATAGACAGACTCTTGAAATCATGTATCTAACTTAAGTAGTGATCGCCGAATCCGGACATTGCCGGAGTAGGAATCGAACACCCCGGTCGTGACGTAATTCCAGATTACCCGGATAAAGAAGGATCTCTCAAATCAGACCAAGAACAGAATCCAAACGAACCAGCAGCCATGTTGAACTATTTCATGATATACATTTATTGTAACTGTTAGACTATACAAAGATATATATAACCATAGTGAATAGTCCTTCGTGTTCACTATACTTATATCCGACCATTGCTCGAGTATGAAAGTCCAGTGTGGTTTGGGGCACCAAAATTCATCTTAGATAAACTTGACGATGTGCAATATGATGCGGCTAGGATTGTTACAGGCTGCACCAGGTCAACATCGAAAGTAAAACGTTTGTTTGAATTGGGTTGGGATTTACTTTCGGACAGAAGATGTGTGAGAAGAATGTGCTTATTACATAAGATCTATAACGATAAAAAAAACAAATTTTGTATATGATACAATTCCCCCCTCGAATTGAAGAAATAACAGATCATGATGTTAGGAACAAGAGGGATGGCCACATTGGGGAAATTCATATCAACATTTAAAGCTACCTTCTCTCCTCGATGCGTCACTGATTGGAATAAATAAAGGATGATATTCGCTCAAAACCATTACCAGCCTTTAGAGATAGTATAAAACCTAAAGTTTATAAGCCACCTGGATATTTGTATTATGGGAACAGGAAACTTAATATATTACACTGTCGAATCAGCAAGCTAGGATAAAACTAACTGAGGCCCTGGAAAAATATGAAAGTGTTTCAGCTTTCACATTGCTTTTTGGCAATCCTAACTTACCATATAAAGAAAATGTTAATATATACATGAGAGCTCAAGATTTCATACGTACCTCGGGACGGTTCAACTAAGTATCAATACACAATCACAATTCGCTCCGTCTACCAAGTCGTTGGCATGTTTCGGCAATCATGTGAACAAGGGATGGATGTAATGGTCTTCTTATTATTCTCTCTCATCTCTCCTATCTCATGTCTACTACCCTGTATTCTTCACCTACTGTCTCATCTTTCGTATTTTCAATTTATCTGGTAGTTTCCCTTTAATATTTAGTTACTACTTATTTTGTATGCTTATGTTATTTCGTTTGTCATATGTTATGTTACTTTGTTTGGAAAGGACGGCATATTAAGTGCCTTGCACACTTGTCCTCCAATCCATTTGCTATGTTTATGAGCAATAACATATGTTAAACTAAAAAGTATATTAAATTTAATTCTTCAGCAGAACTATTTATAGATGCACGCGCCAGTATACATGTAACCGCTGCCCATGTGAGCAGCTTCGCCGAACTCAATTGGTGTTATAACTTTTGCTTACGAACGAAACAGTATATTTAATACCGTCCATCAACAATTATCAATGTATTGCCGTTCAACAACGAATGAGTCACTTGTAGTATCACACAAGTTACGTTACACTATAATAGTGCGATCTAGTACAGATGAATACCATACAACTCGTGAATAACCGAACTGATTTTTGTACACAATAGTAGCATATGTTTCACATCTGGACGTTTTGCTCGTCAAGTTCAACCAGTTAGAGCTATAACTTACGGTAGCATATGCATATACTCGGCCTAGCAAACCTTTCGATAATGGGCAACACTAATTGACACAAGGTATTAGTATTAGACAGTATCATGCAACAACGTTGGGTATGTAACACCAGTGTTGCTCATTGCATTTGGCAATTCGTTTAGTCACAAATACATAATATGGGAAGAAAACCTAGACCTGCCGTCTGACTCAATGATCTAATCGTATTACATAGTGTGCCCAATTCAAACGAGCAAACAAACAGTGCGTCAAAAGTTTTAAAATATCGTTCCATGTTATGATCACGCAATATACCTTTTTTCGGACATATTTCGTTTCTTATTTCAGAATATCAATAAATACAAATGGCGCAGCATAATGCTTTCTACTCACCCCAACGAAAGCTTCACACAGTGTGCCGTGTATACAGTTCGCATGCAAGGCTATACTGGTTATGTGATGCGTCTTAAACTACATTGTGACCCACTGACAAGTCATATAATGTGTTAACGCTCCAAAATGAAGACTGGAATCCCAGCCAAAACCAGCGTTAGATAGTTACAAATGGGGTTAACCGCGTATGTGTTGTACTCATAAGAATGTATTGATTGCATTGCTTGGTTGGCTTAAGGCAACACGAAACCCGCTGTCTGGTAGTCTTCAATGTGATGAACTCGGAATTGCTGTTCAAACCTTAATTTTATTATGGCATTTTAGTTCTGACATGTTTACATGTAACAGGCATTACACGTTAACTATATTAAAGTGGAACAGTTCGTTATAACTGACCATCTATCTAAAATGCCATACATTATTTTTTTGAATTTAAGTGCCCATATAAAATTTGTTTGTGAAGCACAGCGACATAAATATATTAGTGCATGGCACAGCATTGAGAATAAGAAGACCCCAACATGTATCATGGCATTGTGTAATTCGTTTGAGCCAAATGGCAATTATTATTTTTTTTTTTTATAATTTGGTGGTTACTTTGTGTTGTGAATGATTTATGCGAGCCACAGTATCCATTAAACAGTGCACGGCTGTAAACTATCTCTGATTGGACAACAAAGTAGTCAACATGTTGATTTTCAATATTCAGCTTATTAGACAAAAGAACAGTGATACATATTTGCAACCACCATCGTTCGAATGACAACGTTTCGGGAAAATACACAATGTAACATATCACTTATCGTTAAAAAACGAGCGCAAACTACCATATATGAAATAATCTACCCTAAACCCATTCCTGTGCTCGGACGAATATATCGGTCAGTTATTGTTTGGCCTTATGCTAAAGTTTATTAAACTTTATGATTTGTCAGTGTGACAATGACATTAACACAATACTTGTTTCAACGAGCTTGGTATCCGAATAATCCGATATAAGCTGTTGAATTGCGCGTATTGTATATCATTGTTTTGACGGCATTAGAGGGAAACTCCAATTACAAGAAGTTAAACTAGAATCGATGTGCACCGTTGCACGCTAGTCCGATTGGGTCTCCGAATAGCCAATTGATATCAACCTGGATTATTAAAGTGATGTGAAACACTCCGGTTAGGTCGTCAAATCGAAATCTTCTATATCTATATTTGCGAATGTCTGTCTGTCTGTCTGTGTTCTATATAAATTCACAGGGGACCATCTAGATGATGCCAAAGGGGTCTACTAGGAGTAACTTTTTACGAGAAAGATAATGGTCGGGGTTAGAATTTTCTAAAGTCACGCCGTTGTTGTCAGGGGTGAAAAGGGGGAGGGGCAGAAAAAAACTTGTCGCCGATTGTCACCAAACTTATATATAATCATCTAATGGTGTGGTTTAAATATGGCAAAAGTCGCGCCGTTCGCGTCAGGGGTGCCCGGAAGGGGGAGGGGCAGATTTTTTTTCTATCGCCGATTGCCACGAAACATATAATCATCCCTATGATATGAAGATTCCAACGGTGTGGTTTAAATATGTCAAAAGTGGATCGTTCGAGACGGGGAAGCACGAAGGGGAGAGGGGCACCAAAATTTATAAAACTAAATAGCGCCGATTTCCACCAAATTGATATATATTCTTCTTCATGATACAAGGAAGCTAATTGTGCGATTTAACAACGCCAAATTGTTGTCGTTTGGATGAGAGATTGGGAGGGGTGGGCACTAAATATGATAATAATTGGTTTAGTAGCCGATTGCCACCACACTTATACAAAATCATCCCGATAGTATGAGGAGTCTAATGGTGTGGCTTATATCTGTCAAAGTTGGCCTCATTCGAGTCAGGGGTGGATTGAAAGGGACAGGGGCACCACAATTGATGCACAATTGTTTGAGCGCCAATTTCCACCAAATTAATGCACGTTCTTATCCATGATACGAGGAATCTAATCGTGTGATTTAAAGACGCCATAGTGGTGCTTTTTCTGTAAGAGATGGGGAGGGGACGGATTAGCACCAAATTTGATAAAACAAATTGTTTAGTCGCCGATTATCACCAAACTTATAAACAATCATCTCGATGATATCAGGAGTGTTATTGTGTGGTTTAAGGATATCACAAGTGGGGCCATTCGAGTCAGTGGTGTATAGAGATGAGAGGGACACAAATATTATATCTATATGTTTAGTGCAGATTTCCACCAGATTGATACACATTCTTCTCCGTGATATTAGGAATCTTATCGGGTGATTTAGATACACCAAATTGGTGCCCTATGGGGACCTTAAATTTTATACAAATTTGTATACTCGCCAATTTTGACCAATTTAATATATATGCATTTCTATAACTCTAATGAGCCTTAGTGTGTGCAGCTTGAGTCGAAATAGGGACGGGAGGGTCACCAAAACTGATACAAAATATTTTCAGTACCAATTACCATCAAATTCAGACACGTTCTTCTCAAATGATACAAGAAATCAAATCGTGTTGTCTGTCTGTCTGTCTGGATGTGTGCGTTCTATATATAACTTCACGCGGTACAATCGAGATGGCACAAAGGCATTCTATGGGATGTATCTTTTTAAGGAAGTTAATGGTGCGGGTTTAAATTTTCTAAAATGGCGTTGTTGGTGTCAGGGGAAGAAAAGGGGGAGGTCGGCAACATTAAATAAATATGGTGAAATAGTTGTGTCGCCTATTTTCACCAAAACGAATACATAATCACCTCCGAAATGTGGCGTTGTTCGAGTCAGCGTTGCACCAACAATTGATTCAATAAACAATTTTAGCCCAGATTTCCATCAAATTGATATATTATTCTCTTATATGATACGAGGAATATCATCGTGTGATTTAAAGGCGCCAAATGTATGCCGTTTGTGTAAGAGATGTGGAGTCATAACTATTCTCAGAATTTGTTTTGTTGCTGATTACCACCAAACATATAATCATCGCCAGTATGTCATGCACCCATGAGTCTAATGGGCGTGGTTTAAATATATCAAAAGAGGCAAAAGCTGATACAAATATATTTGGCACTAATTTCCACTAAATTCATACACGTTCTTCTCAAATGATATACAATGAATCAAATCACATTTGGTGTCCTTTGCGTCACCGATGGCGAGCGGATATGCACTATTATTTATCAGATTGCTATTCGCCGATATCCACATATAAGTTATATATAGTCACCCAGGCCATCTCCATATCATATTAAGGAGTTTTGGGCGTTCACATTTCACAATCCCGACAAATGGTGACCAACTCAAATCACTTGAACAATTATATCTTCTTAACTGTCATATGTATATGGGGATGACAATCAGGGCATTCACACAATGAGATAGCAAAAAGAGATACATAGAAGAAGCATTAAACGTATATTGATCATTCTATTGAAGAGATACTTATATTCGTGCAAACTGAGAGAGATCGAACTGTCCGAGGATTGCACATATATTATAACAAAATTGAGTCTGTTCCATTCAATACAGTTTCCAGAAAAAGATATACGTACGCAACAACAGTTCGTTTAAACTGAGCATATTTAGCCAATGCATGCATATAGCACCAATATATAGCACCTGGAAATGTCGTTGAAACATCTGTATCTTCATGGAGATATGATAGACAGTCCTAGAGATCTTAGTCCAACCCACTAGATTGACTGGTACATCTCAATATGTAAAACCCAATTGTCATCTTTAATTTATGCGAACTAATGTGTTTATGATGTCCAAGTATCATATTATAACGTCTGATGTATACGCAGTTGTAAATAAATAAATACTGCATTATTGGTGGAACGGATTAATCGCGACAAACAGAATGACAACTGACAAGGTGAGCCACTACTATATTCCATGACTGTAATAATCATGTTTTGTGATGCTATTTGAATATACAATTTATGAGAAAACGTATAGCACTTTAAGCGAGAATATTCTCTATTCCCAACAAATATCCACAACATACAGAGGGTTTCACATCGCATTAACCTGGGCAACGCCGGGTAACCCTGCTCTTGAATAATAAACTTGCCCAGAGTAGTTATTTTTACGAATATTAATCCAAATTTACAGCACACACCGTCATTCGTATATATTGGTTAAATGTAATGACTCTCGATGGCGAACCAATTTCGTTAGTTTATCGCCGATTGTTACGTCCCGAATCGAGACGTAAATATTTACAATTATACGTAGTTCAGACGGTGATATATATGGCGGTGTATGGTCGATTTCTTTCACATTTTCGGCGATGTTAGTATAATGCTACATTCTCACAGTTGGCATTGCGTCTGATTAGTAACTTGTCAGTTTCATACACCCGAACAAGTCCAGAATATGTCTTTAACTGTAGTGTAGTGTCAAAATTGATAATATACATTCCATAATAGTTTGAAATTGACGAAACATTATGCTAACCAATGGTAGCTGGTTGCGAACTATTGGTTGCTGGGTGCGAACTAATGGTTGCTGAGGTAAACCGATGTCAAATTCGCGATGTGTCTCTAAAGTCAGATTCACGTTTTCCCGAAATGTTCTGGTATTTCCAAATTGATTTTCTGAAAGAAAATTATAACTCCTAACCTCACTTGCGCGATATCCAATTTGGCCATTTAGAGTTGCGGTTAGCTAGATGTAGGCCTACGTTGGTAGATAAATTGCATTCGGCATTTGACATGGCTTTGGTATATATACACATTATAGCTTAGATCAGGGGAAATCGATCTGCTTATCTGCGTGCATATTCAACGGACGATGTGGACTCTTGCGATCCCACCCTACAAAATATGGGTCAATTACGTCTGATGTGAAACCCCGGTTTGGAAATAATCGTGATACGCTTTAACCAAACCTGTCCAATATGGCATTCAGGGATTTGTTAGCCATATTACATAATTGGAACATAATGGACACAATTGACGTAATGGTAACTCATACATCTATGTTAAATAACACTATACTGGTCTCAGGTTTTAAAAATGTATGTCACTTTCTTACCAACCACTATCTGACTAATCGTTCACTGCAATTGCAATTGCAATTTTGCACAGTCAACCTAGTCGTAATCCCAATCAGAATTAATCAAGTGAGCAGTCAATAACTGCCCTCAAACCAAGTTCGGATTGGATAGAACCCTAGTCAAATCAAGATGTTTGATATGCCGATGTGTAATTTCAAAATTCCAACACTCGCAAAACATGAAAATAATATAATAGTTTGTTGTGTAATGTATGTATTTCTAATGAAGCGTATTGTTGTCACGTTCGAATATAAATTTCGCAATTATCTCTCAATTAAGACTCCCGTATCTCTTACTTGAGACTTACATATCACCTAATTAAGACTTATTATATCTTAATAAAGACATATTATATCTTAGTTATGACTTACTATCTCTTAGTTAAGACTTACTACCTCTTAATTAATACTAACGTATCTAACAATCAAGGCTTATATATCTCTCGATTAAGAGTTACGTTGCTCTTAACTAAGACGTACACATCTCTTAATTAATACGTATGTATATCTTAATTTGGAGTAACATGTCTCTTAATTAAGACTTATGTATATCTGTATTAATACTTGCATATTTATTAATTAAACTCTAAGTGTAACTTAATTAAGACTTTCGTATATTATAATTAAGAACTAACGAAGGTCAAAACAAAGGGAATGGTATGGTTGCCCCAAGCCATTATAAATATTCACCTCACCCGATACATAATGGGCGCTGTCCAGAGGTGTTCAAATAGGACACCCATGACATTTCTTAGCACCTTGACCGATGTTGGGGGCCACCATACAACACCCGTTGTTTGACCTTTGTTAAGTATTAATTTAATTGAGAGATAAGTAAGTCTTCAGTAAGAGATACGTACGTCTTAACTAAGAGATAATCAACTGATATTTAAGAGAGAGTAAGTCTTAATTAAGATAGAGTAAGTCTTAAATAAGAGATACACTGTTAAATATCACCGTCGGTTCGACGGTGTCTCACCGTCGTAATCGACGGCCCCACCGTCATAATCGACAGCCCCACACCGTTCCATCAGTTTGCCGGCCCCACATCGATATTTTATGTGCCCATGAAAATTGTCTAACTTACATATTTTCGTGAATCAGAGTTATGGCCTGAAAATTAAATAGCATATTTATTGGCGACCATATTATATACGGCAATTACTCCATACAGAAGGACTGAATCTTACTCTGTTGATATTTAAAAGATATTGTGTGTTGCTCTAACCCCACGATTTCCTCTTATTCTTGAAGAGGTGCCTCGAAAAGTCAACGGGGGGATTTCATCACGGCGTGTCCGTCAGTCTTCTCCAATCACCTTCGCCATTCTGTGTATTCGATTCAGCCGCTCTACATGTACACATACTATTTGTCTGGTAAAATGCGACCTGTAAATGTGTGTACTGATGTGTTCATGTGAAAATTGTATGACTTCGGTTCCTTTGTGAACCGGACAAGTTTATATTGTGCGAAAATCGACTTAACCATTGACAATTTCCACTAAATTAGAGAGATGCCAATCGTCGTGAATCGATTCATGGCGTGATCCGGGGTCCAGAATTCCATTTACTGACTTCATTGAGACTTCAGTGCTGTGTTGTGACTTAGTATCGAAACGATGACACATGAGGAAACAGGTACAATTAACACGAGCAGGTCGGGCAATTCCCAGATATAGCTACAATAGCCATATATAGCTATTGTAGCTACATTTGACTATCACTTTTTGCAAATTGTCCGATTTCTTCGACAAAACCAACAAAATGAAAAATAATGACTTCCGGGTTTACCTGCTGAACGTTTTTACATCTGCAGCCGATGCTGAAATTGACACGTTGCGCACCTACATCGTTCAAAAGGTAAGTTTGTCAGTTTTTGTACTCACTCTAATACGTTGTGCCTCTCTCAAACATTTAAATTGAGATTGTTCATTCAAAATCGTGAGCTTGCGTGCACGCGGCCATTTCTTAAGACCTTTGGCGACATACCCGTGATGTAAGGTGCATTTCCATTGGCTGCAGTTAACGGTGCTTTGACTTATTAAACACATGCAGTGCATATTTTAGAAAAAGTACGGAAACACATATGAACAATAAGTTGGTATTTTAAAAGTGGCGGGAATTTCAAAAATGTTACGAAAAAGACTAGATCTACACATTTTAAAGTAAAACAAAGTAATCGTCATAACAGACTTACCTCATAATACACTGAATATTCGACTTTTGACCTTTTTTCATTGCAGATCATAACAAATTGTCATCAGTTGAAACATAGTTATATACACGGAACATCATCAATCTGAATGGTGAGTCACAGTCAATAATTGGATATTAGTACTCGTGAATGTAAACAGTTTAATCACACATAACGGGAATCATCGGCTCTCATCGATCCCCTGAACCCCAACTGATCACCACTAATCGCCATAATTCTGTTGAAACTGCAATTAAATATTATGAAATATTATAATTTCACACCTTGTGTGACATGAGATTCAAGATTGTGAATTTGATTCTGTTTTATGAACCAACCCATGTTGACCCAACTGCCGGCGTTAGGCATTTCAACCCAGGGAAGAACGTCGAGGGTCAACTTCCCAGACAAAAACAAGGAGGGGGAAGATCGAAGTCGCTTTCATTGAGGATTCGACAAAACGAAAATCAACGTTTTACAAACGAAAGAACACTTTGTTCAAGGAAGTAAGTATACGTTTATATACATGGGGAAAACGCAACCCGTTAATGCCACACAAACACACACATTGTTGATGTAAAACAAACTCGCCAAAGTTTTAAAAGAACAAATAACATACAGGTACTGATCTATTTCAGGCTTATGAAATCAATAAATTAACTGGGGCCGATACGTATGCCAGGGTTATGTCCAGTACAGGCCGAGAATGGGTATACGGATCTGACTACTACATGGCCAAGTTCGATGATGTGAGTAAAATTCATTCATAATCGTACCATGGCGAACTCGACTCGTCTGTTCACACATATAAGAATAATTAGACAATATGAATGGAAGTAATTAAAACATATACTGTGTCAGTGGCTCATATATTATTAACAATAACACTTATTATCAACACGAGCAAGGTGTTACACTAATTGTTGTTTCCTTTTCTATGCAACTAGAAACACAAGAATACAAGCCGTGTAGAGCCAGGCAGGGGCCACATAACTTCAGCGACTACTAGTAGCAGTACTCCACGCCCAGATGATACTACAGAAAGGCACGAGGCAAGTGCCTCGACCACAGTTATTGCTGATGCAAATTTAATTCTGTCGCCAGGACCGTTGCTCCGTGCGGTTAGTTTTGAATTGTATTTTGAGTGATATCCTTACTTCAAATATAATTTTCAAGAGAAGTTGTGACTTTCAACATTGTAATTTCGCGGTAATTAGTAAATGGAAATCGACTCGTATCCCCTGATTGTATTAGCAATCACAAAGGGTCTGTTTCATTTGACACCATCGTGTTTATTGTCATGTATACGACAAGATGACACAATGCCACGACCTCGTCCCTGGATAAACCATTTGTGGTTACTGTGATGCAATATGGACGACCGAGGACAACGAGGTCAACATGTGTGTTGGCTGTGAATACGTGTTCCCGGAAGATCTCGACAAGGAATGTACTGTGTGGGCACATGCTGTCTGTGCCGGTGTCGGCGGGGATCCGGAGGTCATACAGAATGCGTTAACTTATATGTGCGAGGCACATAGATTAAGTCCAAATCCACCTGCCCAAGGATGTAAGTGCAGTACCGTTAGTTCATGGCATGGCGTTTGAGATTTGTGCTAAAATTGCGCACAATCGGTCGGAATTATTGTGCAAAATGATTTCATGGAAAATTCTTGAAAGATTACGCCTCTCGATTGTTTTAACCACTTTTTGCTTATTAAACGGAATAACATTGATAACAATGTTAATGCTTCATTTTTCTACTGCCTATACTAATAACATGCATTCGATTATATCAACAGCTGCCACTGGAAAAGGACCTATTCCAGTATGCACAGGAAGACGGGGGCGCGGAGGGCGTGGACGTGGGCGAGGTCGCGGTAGTGGACGTGGTGCTATCAGCAACGAGAGCACTTAGCCGAAAAGTGGTCGTGGTCGTCATGGTCGTGGTCGTGGTAGTGGTTCCGTGGATGAGATAAATGTTATTTAAATTTGAATTTGTGGAATTTATCTCGATTATTTTTCCAAACATGTTTCGAGAAGATGGAAGGATTGTGACCATTGTATTAGAAAGGGTCATCAACTTTCTGAGGAAGTAATGATTTCTCGCCAAGCAATATGATTTTGGTATATTTTTCTCACCTGTCTCTGGCATTAATCGTGATCTAATAGAAGAAATTGTGTCGTTTATCTCCTTGGGGAACTCAATCAGTATAGATTTCTTACTCCTCTTGAGTCCCTCCTTCCATCTCTTCTCGTAATTAGCCCCTTCGATGAGATTACCAGACACATTTAGCGATGCGAATCCTGATCCTGCAGTTTAATTGGGAACTTGAGAAAGACAAATTTCATTGGCACATAAATTTGTTTAAAGAAAACTGACGGACTTGCGATTCGCATTTCATCGAGCAAAATTACTGTTGTCAGAAGTGGGATTCGAACCCACGCCGGGAAGACCCGACTGCGACCTGAACGCAGCGCCTTAGACCACTCGGCCATCCTGACTACAGAAAGACTGCAACAGTATCCTGCTCAAAGTGAGACAATGGTATTGTGGATATATTTTAGTTCCCTTCTGGCTGTCGTTGCATTCTTAACGCACACATCCGATTGATGATGTTTTGGTGGGTATATGATAAATGTACGTGATTCTATATAGTTATATTATGGCTATTAAGTTTTCATAAACAGGCCTTCTTGGACATAAAACATAATTTTATATTTTGTTTTCAAATCAGCGAAAATGCGTTATGAAGAGCACTGTTTTCATTACTGTCCCTAACTCCGCGTTGGTCCACAATAAGTCTCCCTAACTCCGCGTTGGTCTTCTCCAATGTTTGGCTCTGCTCTTCTTGTTCAACGGTAATGTTTAGCAGGGGTAAGTCTGGTGGTCTGGAGAATGTGGAAGTCGTTGTGCAATGCTTGTAATAACTCTCGATGTTCTTCGCTGCCATCGGATGAAAATTCCTAGCGTTAGTTGTCATGAATGATCCAGAGAGTGTTGTCACATTCTTGACTTCATCTGGACTTAGATGGCACGATTTTCGGAGTACTTGTCTCCAGCGATAGATTTCCAGATCAAGTTTAGTAGTTTTGATTTCCTTACTATATGTTAATGCACACGAATTAAATGAGAATGGTTTTGAATTCTGAAGTGAAACCGTCTATATCAATTTCTTCTTAAATTACACATAGATCGAGGTAAAGACCACCAATATCACATGACATCCATCTATGGTGGAACATTAAGTATTGTAATTGCCTATAAACTGCCCATCGCGCGCTATGAAAAACCCATGACCACATCACATGGATCCAATGCATATAGTCACTACGGGCTTACACATGTTGGGTGCATCTGATGTGTCTTATGATACAATTAATGCAACGACAAATCGATAGCCAATTATTGCCGCCAGGGTATACGTTCACGTTTTCGAAAATTCAGTCAATGGTTGCATTGATAGCGACTCAGTGGCATACTATGTTTATCCCATTAATGGTTTGATAAGAGTCATTGGAAGAATAGCGGAATGTGCCATCTTAATGTTTTTTCGGCAATATAATACGATCTGGAATAGTATACAATAATATACAACTGTAATATCCGTTCACTTTTAGACTACCACATTTAACCTGTTGGAGTTAATCTGGGAGATCGATGGAAGAGATTCTTGGGATTTCAGTAACTGCTCCTCGATGGCTTCCCGATCCTGTCGTTGGCGGTTATTACTTCTATATCGTCGTCCGACGGGTCGACATCTATCTTATGTATATTTCTGAGCTGTGACACTACCTGGAATATCGTGAGCACGGAAATTTTTATCCTAAGGTAACACTTTCTTGTCAACTTTTTATGAGAGATAAAAAGATTTCTTTTACAATTCCAACAAAACTGGAGATTATCCAATAATTTCAAGTTGATTGAGACGAAGTGGGGAGAACTTCACAAAAAATGTAACCCCAAACACAATCCATTAAACCTGCTCATGACAACTGCACGTATTTATGTACGCGTTACTGGAGCTGAACAGTCACTGTCGTTCTTGTCAACTGTTCATCAACTATTATGTGAAGAGTTGTGTTGATCGCATCGCAACTGGCTACTTATATTGATATCAATTGATCTATGTGTTGGCTGAAAGCGTTAGGAGAATTACTACCCAAATCATGTTCTTCAATATCAATGTTCATATGGGAAAATTTATTTATTACGACACTCAACATACACTCTCAACACTTATCGCTTTTGTATTTACCCAACTTTAGTATTATTATTTAGTCGCCATCATTTTCACAAACATCCCATATTGACGACAACGTCAGAACTTCCCTTTAAACCTTAACATTTGAGGCCTGATCGAATGTGCATTCTCACCTGCTCAAGAGAGGCAACGCTCCTTGCGGCTCGCGTCCACCTCCGTTCGTCTGGTAGCCCCGGTGGGAGACACATTTTAATCCTCCTGTTACGAGCTTCAAGGATGAAATCCCCACCTTATGCTTGACTTGGGCGACCAGACACGTTCATCGCAAGATGCCGCACGATATAACTTTTGACCTCAGTCGGACACTGCTCCATCATAATCCGATCTCTCAAAAGCAGCTCCTGATAGTTCGGCGCATTGGTTAAATAGAAAAGTGGAGAAAACCGTAGTTTTGACAACTCTATCAGGGCCCAGTTCTGTCGTCTGACAGCAACTCAGAAGAGGTGGAGAGAAAAACCATAGGTTGTCACTGCCCGGAACATGAACAGATAGTTGTCATTCTTCACTCCAGACAGCCAGGAAAAATACGAGTCGGTGGTCAGTGGAAGTTCTTTGGCGATGGCGTCTCTACAAAACGGGAGTAAGAGTTCGTCAAGTGTGCCTCTGAAGAAGATCTGGAATATCTGCCACGACTTATGATGATTGATGATAAGGCCCCTGTTTGGTGCCATTTCAGGAACGATAACTCTATTCGAAGTACATGACCTATTCCTCTGCAGTCCGCCCACGCGTCGGTCTATTTGTATTGGTTGGACATGTCCGGACATGACCCGCTGGTTATATCCAGACTTCTCCATATGAATGATATATTATCTACATGTATATCACGTGATGATCTCGGTGGGGTAGCTTCAGTCTTGAATATTAAAGGGATACTAGGCTCTCACTGGGGATGATTATTAAAGTGACACTCACTATGGATGAATGTTAAAGTAACACATGGCGCACACTGTGGGATAATGTTAAAGTGACACTCGCATTGAAAACTTCCAAAAAGTTCAAAAAGTTCAAAATGTTCAAAAAGTTCAAAAATTTCAAAAAGTTCAAAAATTTCAAAAAGTTCAAAAATTTCAAAAACTTACAAAATTTCAAAAATTTCGAAAAACTTCAAAAACTTCAAAAACTTCACAAATTTCACAAATTTCAAAAATTTCAAAAAACTTAAAAAATTAAACAAAATTCAGGATTTAGTCATAAATGTTACTCGCTAAATCAAATCCAGTCAGAAGTCGGGATTTTTTTATCCTGTGCCAATGCATTCTCTTATATATGCGAGTCGACCAGCCGCCGCCGCCTGTTGTTGTTGTTGTTGTTGGTGGTGGTGTTGTTGTTGTTGTTGTTGTTGTTGTTGTTGGTGGTGGTGTTGTTGTTGGTGTTGTTGTTGTTGTTGTTGGTGTTGTTGTTGTTGTTGTGGCTGATGATACTGTTGTTGTTGGTGGTGTTGTTGTTGTTGTTGTGGCTGATGATACTGTTGTTGTTGTTGTTGGTGTTGGTGTTGTTGGTGTTGTTGTTGTTGTTGTTGTTGTTGTGGCTGATGATACTGTTGTTGTTGTTCTGAAGGCGTGTGTTTAACTTTGATATGACGCTTCAAACTATCTTGCCAAGCATAGACACTTAAACACTCTTCACATTGATACTTCATTTTCCTATATAATCAGTGAAATCGAGCGTTCTTCTATGCACCTATATTTATATAGAACAGAAACAAGGGAAACGTGGTGGACTAGTTAACTAGTTCAGGCTGTCGTTCACAACGTCTCTTAGTGTTGTTTGTACTGGATACAAATTTATCACATTGGCTACAATACAACCTACCTATCCAAATGTCAATGCAATTATGAGTGAATTCAAAATGAGAGTATATATATATAAGCATTTGTATCGACATCTCGTGAATCTATCGAAATATCTTACTTCTCTTTCCAAATTGCGTAATAATTATGTTGAGGTTCAGTGGGTACGTCCTATATATCCAGCTGAAGGCAGAATGGACAATTGCTTCCTCTGATGTACAGTTAGTTTGAATCAGTAAACATATGCACATGATTGTGTCTGTGCAACTTGAAACAATACAATTAAAATCTGGTCGTTTTCGGCGGCGGCCGTAATGCGCATGTCAACGCCGCGCCGCCGGCGGCGAAGGCGGCGGCGACGGCGGCGGCGGCGGTGGCGGCGGCGGTTAAGGATTTAGTCACAAATATGGCTTGTTTCCATTCATCGGAAAGCTATGGGGGTACGGTGGTGAGCGCCACTGAAAAAAGCAAGTGAGCGAGGCAAAAAGAGAAAAATAACATGACAAGTAGTACATAGTACAATTTATTATATTAACTATTCACAGTCACTTTCGTCCGAATTGTCATCACAGGAATCAACCTTTTTTATTTTTAATGAAGAATCGCCATAACTCCATACTATTCCAAATGTCCATACGAGTTCATAATCTAAATCTGAAACAGGTCTAGTGTTTTTTACAATATAATCCAAAGACACTTTTTCTTCAAATAACTTTTCAACAGTGAAAATTGTACATGGTTCTCGGAGAATAATGTATCCATATATTCTCGTCACCTCTTCGAATTTCAAAGTTTTTTCATTGAGAATCCCGTCTTGATATTCAGCAAAGCGAGTAAAATTATTTCCAACTAATTCACGAATTGCGTTTATTTCGTTTTTAGGAACACCATGAAATATCCAATAATCTGAAAACATTTGATCCAATATATCCATTAAGAAATCAGTTTCAAATTCTGATCTCTCAATCAAACATCTCAGTCGACTCTGTCCCTCAGAGAAATGTCCGTTTAGCAAAGTCTCCATTATAATTCTACTTTCCCTCAAAAACCAAGCTTGCTTAAGTTCTTGTTTGATTTCTTGATCCATTTTTGACATTTCGATCAAATTATTATAAATTTTCAAAAGCATCTCTGCTGGTAACACATCAATTCCATCCATAAGGAATTGTGTTGTATTCACCCACAACAAGTCGTTTGGTGTACACAGATCGGAATGTTTTTGTTTGCTCTTCACTAATTACTTCTCGGTTCTTTGTGCGTTTAATTCTGCATGGATAGTTTATGACACGTTGAAAATTTAGCCGGTCGTTAACACATTCAACTATTGAATGAAAATTTATTTGCTGGTATCTGTTGCTGTTCCACACGTGGCGTCACATTTCCTGCATACAGTGGAGTCGACATTTGCGTTGTTGCAGGAACATGGATCCACGAGTCGACCAGCCGCCCGCGGCGGCGGCGGCGGCGGCGGCTGTAATGCGCATTGTTCTTTGTTGTTGTAAAAAAATTGGCGCGCGTGCGGCCCCCATCACCTCCTCACTGCCGCCGCGCCAATTTTTTTACAACAACAAAGAACAATGTCGGCACATTTAACATCTAAAATTAGAAATGAAACACCTTACCCCCATAGTTTTCCGATGAATGGAAACAAGCCATATTTGTGACTAAATCCTTAACCGCCGCCGCCGCCGCCGCCGCCGCCGTCGCCGCCGCCGCCGCCGGCGGCGCGGCGTTGACATGCGCATTACGGCCGCCGCCGAAAACGACCAGATTTTAATTGTATTGTTTCAAGTTGCACAGACACAATCATGTGCATATGTTTACTGATTCAAACTAACTACATCAGAGGAAGCAATTGTCCATTCTGCCTTCAGCTGGATATATAGGACGTACCCACTGAACCTCAACATAATTATTACGCAATTTGGAAAGAGAAGTAAGATATTTCGATAGATTCACGAGATGTCGATACAAATCCTTATTTATATACTCTCATATTGAATTCACTCATAATTGCATTGACATTTGGATAGGTAGGTTGTATTGTAGCCAATGTGATAAATTTGTATCCAGTACAAACAACACTAAGAGACGTTGTGAACGACAGCCTGAACTAGTTAACTAGTCCACCACGTTTCCCTTGTTTCTGTTCTATATAAATATAGGTGCATAGAAGAACGCTCGATTTCACTGATTATATAGGAAAATGAAGTATCAATGTGAAGAGTGCTTAAGTGTCTATGCTTGGCAAGATAGTTTGAAGCGTCATATCAAAGTTAAACACACGCCTTCAGAACAACAACAACAACAACAACAACAGTATCATCAGCCACAACAACAACAACAACACCAACAACACCAACAACAACAACAACAACAGTATCATCACTGACTAAATCCTTAACCGCCGCCGCCAATTTCTTTGCAAGCCATAGGATTATGTAGTTGCCGCCGCCGCCGCCGCCGGCGGCGCAGCGTTGACATGCGCATTACAGCCGCCGCCGCCGCCGCCGCCGCCGCGGGCGGCTGGTCGACTCGTGGATCCATGTTCCTGCAACAACGCAAATGTCGACTCCACTGTATGCAGGAAATGTGACGCCACGTGTGGAACAGCAACAGATACCAGCAAATAAATTTTCATTCAATAGTTGAATGTGTTAACGACCGGCTAAATTTTCAACGTGTCATAAACTATCCATGCAGAATTAAACGCACAAAGAACCGAGAAGTAATTAGTGAAGAGCAAACAAAAACATTCCGATCTGTGTACACCAAACGACTTGTTGTGGGTGAATACAACACAATTCCTTATGGATGGAATTGATGTGTTACCAGCAGAGATGCTTTTGAAAATTTATAATAATTTGATCGAAATGTCAAAAATGGATCAAGAAATCAAACAAGAACTTAAGCAAGCTTGGTTTTTGAGGGAAAGTAGAATTATAATGGAGACTTTGCTAAACGGACATTTCTCTGAGGGACAGAGTCGACTGAGATGTTTGATTGAGAGATCAGAATTTGAAACTGATTTCTTAATGGATATATTGGATCAAATGTTTTCAGATTATTGGATATTTCATGGTGTTCCTAAAAACGAAATAAACGCAATTCGTGAATTAGTTGGAAATAATTTTACTCGCTTTGCTGAATATCAAGACAGGATTCTCAATGAAAAAACTTTGAAATTCGAAGAGGTGACGAGAATATATGGATACATTATTCTCCGAGAACCATGTACAATTTTCACTGTTGAAAAGTTATTTGAAGAAAAAGTGTCTTTGGATTATATTGTAAAAAACACTAGACCTGTTTCAGATTTAGATTATGAACTCGTATGGACATTTGGAATAGTATGGAGTTATGGTGATTCTTCATTAAAAATAAAAAAGGTTGATTCCTGTGATGACAATTCGGACTGTGAATAGTTAATATAATAAATTGTACTATGTACTACTTGTCATGTTATTTTTCTCTTTTTTCCCTCGCTCACTTGCTTTTTTCAGTGGCGCTCACCACCGTACCCCCATAGCTTTCCGATGAATGGAAACAAGCCATATTTGTGACTAAATCCTTAACCGCCGCCGCCACCGCCGGCGCCGCCGCCGGCGGCGCGGCGTTGACATGCGCATTACGGCCGCCGCCGAAAACGACCAGATTTTAATTGTATTGTTTCAAGTTGCACAGACACAATCATGTGCATATGTTTACTGATTCAAACTAACTGTACATCAGAGGAAGCAATTGTCCATTCTGCCTTCAGCTGGATATATAGGACGTACCCACTGAACCTCAACATAATTATTACGCAATTTGGAAAGAGAAGTAAGATATTTCGATAGATTCACGAGATGTCGATACAAATGCTTATATATATATACTCTCATTTTGAATTCACTCATAATTGCATTGACATTTGGATAGGTAGGTTGTATTGTAGCCAATGTGATAAATTTGTATCCAGTACAAACAACACTAAGAGACGTTGTGAACGACAGCCTGAACTAGTTAACTAGTCCACCACGTTTCCCTTGTTTCTGTTCTATATAAATATAGGTGCATAGAAGAACGCTCGATTTCACTGATTATATAGGAAAATGAAGTATCAATGTGAAGAGTGTTTAAGTGTCTATGCTTGGCAAGATAGTTTGAAGCGTCATATCAAAGTTAAACACACGCCTTCAGAACAACAACAACAGTATCATCAGCCACAACAACAACAACAACAACAACAACACCAACAACACCAACAACAACAACAACAACAACAGTATCATCAGCCACAACAACAACAACAACACCACCAACAACAACAGTATCATCAGCCACAACAACAACAACAACACCAACAACAACAACAACAACACCAACAACAACACCACCACCACCAACAACAACAACAACAACAACACCAACAACAACACCACCACCACCACCAACAACAACAACAGGCGGCGGCGGCTGGTCGACTCGCATATATAAGAGAATGCATTGGCACAGGATAAACAAATCCCGACTTCTGACTGGATTTGATTTAGCGGGTAACATTTATGACTAAATCCTGAATTTTGTTTAATTTTTTAAGTTTTTTGAAATTTTTGAAATTTGTGAAATTTGTGAAGTTTTTGAAGTTTTTGAAGTTTTTCGAAATTTTTGAAATTTTGTAAGTTTTTGAAATTTTTGAACTTTTTGAAATTTTTGAACTTTTTGAAATTTTTGAACTTTTTGAACATTTTGAACTTTTTGAACTTTTTGGAAGTTTTCAATGCGAGTGTCACTTTAACATTATCCCACAGTGTGCGCCATGTGTTACTTTAACATTCATCCATAGTGAGTGTCACTTTAATAATCATCCCCAGTGAGAGCCTAGTATCCCTTTAATATTCAAGACTGAAGCTACCCCACCGAGATCATCACGTGATATACATGTAGATAATATATCATTCATATGGAGAAGTCTGGATATAACCAGCGGGTCATGTCCGGACATGTCCAACCAATACAAATAGACCGACGCGTGGGCGGACTGCAGAGGAATAGGTCATGTACTTCGAATAGAGTTATCGTTCCTGAAATGGCACCAAACAGGGGCCTTATCATCAGATGATTTGTCACTGCTTTGCAAGTGATCAGTGCCTTGGTGGAACGAAAGCCTAAAAGGTGTGCCAAGTCATTCAGACAGGCGTCCCACATCAGTTTGAAGTATGTGCGCAACATGTGAATTTCTATGTGGCCTAAACCAGCAACATGTAGAAGATTCCCGAGTGTTCGACATTTATTCAAGTCTGGCAGTCCGACTTCTTTAGAGTGGTCAGTGGACATGTGTGTTTGAAATTGTTTCTCACCTGTGATGTTGGCGTGGCACTGATCACACACGAACCGGTTTCCGACCATCCTCGTACCGTATACGTACGGGACACCACCCCCACCGACGATGGTCCACTCTCTGTCGCTCAGAGTTCTCTTTTGCAACTCCAGAAGAACTGATGCAATCGTTTCGTACGAATTGGGGTTAACCATCGTGTGTGTAGAGGTTTCTGTCTGGTCACCTGCTGTTATGAATCCATATGGATCATTTGTTGTTTTAGAAAGTTGTCATTGTCTATATGGTCCGATATTATGTTATCCGTCGTCCTCTGTTCACTAGCTATTCTCACGTCTTGCATGTAGGTGTTTAATTCAGTGCGTACAGAATCGACTGCATGTGAGGTCGCAGGTGGCAGTGTTGGTATTATGTCGAACTTCTTAGGATTGAACCACAGCCGGGGTGACATTGATGGATCGTTTTGAAGATGGCTGTCCTTCTGTGGTGTGAAATGGACGATGGTGGTTGATGCACTGAGTTCTGGTTTGGCATCTGCTACAACTCTCCACCTCTTGGATAGTACCTGGTTGTTATCGAAAAATGTTATAATGTCAACAGATGGAGGACAAATAAGTGGTTTTATGGTGAAATTGCCATACCATTTCGTCAGAGAATTATAACTCCCGGAAGGACCAAGTGATGAGTTTAGGTTTACGATTGTCTTGCTCCCAGTAACAAAATAAGACATCATATTGCAGGCGAATGCGAGGTGGCCATTATAGTTCAAGTTCCTCGTGTGAAGTAAATATTCGATTGTCAGAATGAGGCTGCTTAGTTTTTTCGGTGGTATAGATGTAGATTCGCCGATGTTGGCAGCTGCTGTTAGAAAACTCACAACGACAGGATTTATAGAGTTGAGAAGGCTTGATGTAGGTATCGATGGGGGTCCATTTAAATCCTGGGATGTCTCCAGTGTCGAGTTGAAAAGGTAATCCTGAACGTATTGCCCCAACGCTGTGGCTATCTGTTGAAGTTCCTGGAATGTAATTTGCACATGTCGTCATGTGTTGGTTTGTGAATATGTTGCTGTCACAGCCTCTAATGGACATTGCCCGTCCTGATGGTGAGGATAGCCAATCCCACAAATGTATAAGTTAACCAAGGAATAAGGCTGTGCTACATATGTGAACTATTGGCTCCAAATAAGCAATTGACAATTTCAAACATATACAGTCATGTTTCCTTCTCTTTGCGTGATTTGAGATCTGAACCACTGATACAGCTTCACAATTGCTGTGTTGTGCTTTGTATCTCACCAATTTGTTTCAGTCAAGTTAAATATGTGTGTCGCAAGTTTGTTTATGTCTCCACAATGCATGTCCGATATTTGGTATTTTAGGACAACCAGACACCGGTGTCCCCATGCTTTCTACATGCAATGTAGGTTTCATGCCCATACTATCCATAGATACGACATTTGGAATGTTTTCATCATCGTGATTCCTACATATTTTCTTAACGGCAATTATAGTATATTATCGTGCGTGCATCAATGTTTTCAAATATTTATTATATTATGCGCACCACTTTCCCATATTTATGAGCCAAAATATCTGCTGCAATTGTCTTCGCGTGACCTATAGTTTCTGATGTCGCAGATGCTGACGTATGTGGCGCCTCTTCATCTGGACCCTTATGTTTCGAATAGCAGGTAACACATAGATAGCCCCTCTGCTTTGCCCAGCCTGGCAGCTCTCCGCCCCGTATCATGGCGTCTATTATCGAAGCCTTGTGATGTTTTATGACGTTGCCAAATCAGAATTGTTAGTATCAGTTACATAAAGACTTACATTACAATGTTATCTCCCAGCGATGACATAATCATATTTATATCAAAATATTATAGTTGGAGGGATTTTGCACGAACAATCTGCAGTATTTCTCTTTGAACATTGCCCATATGTTTCTTCTATTCCTCATGAATAAACACAATCCAGATTAATATTTCGATGTTGTTATATGTGGGCACATTTATTAGTTATCCATACATTACCAATATAAAATGTCATCCTTGGTTGCATTTCTACTATTGCCAAAGCAATTTGTTCACCTAAACAATTTATTTGTGTCTCATTGTTATGAGTTTGTTCATCCGGTACTCATGTATATGGTTCGTGAATGTTATATCTTGCCTTGAAGCTTTTCCTCCATGCAACTTTATCTAGTCTGATGTCGCCAGGTTCTAGGTCCCTTGTATATTGATTGTGTTTCGTACAGGCACAGTTGTGCTCACCGTCTCTCTTCCTTTTCTTCGCCGTTACGGTATCCTCTGACATTGTCTGTCAACTGTAATAATGAAACATATCGATTGCATACGTCGTATGTGGAAATATAATCATTATTACTTATATTAATCTTGTCTCTTTAAAGACTCAACAGTCATCGCTTGTCTTGTTTTTTCATGAAATCGTTGTTAAGTAGTTATCAGTGGTTTATTTAAGTTTATTTCAATTTCCTTTACGTAATGTATGTTGTGTGTATAAGGAATATTGTCCAATGAATGAAAACTATTCACTATGAAGACTTTTCGTACTGTTATCGATGTCATTGACAAATATATATTATGTATGTTCATACCCCTGCATAATATCGTGTCAGAAAAGTTATTAATATAGTCAGTTTTAAGCAATTGGCGATGGCGTTTATATCACTTTCCATAATATCAATGTAATTTGCCGTACAATTGGTTTAGATTCTTAAAACTCACCTTCAAATATAGCTTTTTATAGGACTATCCGAAAACCATATCGCATAACGAATCGGCTTTCCGTAGTTTTTTCAACGAACGATGTATGTGTTTATAAAAAAAGATTAAATATTTATTTATCGGGGAACTGATTGGCTAATGCACTTATTACATCAAAGGGGGATATTCCATACAGATATGCGTGCAAAAACTGTTCACGGTTCTCCAAGTTGTCTTCAAAATAATTGATTTAGTAAGTATACTTACCAAAAATATCGTTAAATAACTTCTTTTCCGCAGAGCCTTGCAAATCGTTACTTCTTCGAAGCGGTACCGATCGGTGTCCAATCATGCGCAGAAGAGTTTGTGGTTGCAACAGTTTTCGGAGTTACCTAATTCCGACGCAAACAAACAATATACGGTTGTGTGATAGGCAAATGTAGCTACCATAGCTATATATGGCTATTGTAGCTATATCTGGGAATTGCTTCGATGTCAACCTATAGTGACAATAATAACAACAACAACAACTCAACGAGTTTTAGAATGTTGAAAATGCAGTCGACAGTGTTCAGAATCTGATTCAGTGATTGTTTCAAAGCACATGCATGTACATTTACAATAAAGGATATACATGTACATGTACTGTGTGCACGAGTGTAATTCACAAGAGCTTCATGTCAACAACACCGTAAACAATGAACTCCGCGTCTCATACGAAATCACGAAAGATGCTTCGAACTCCCGCAAACAATAAACACAGAAGAATACAAACATTCAGTCAGATGCTCGTAGCTTGTTTATATATAACCATGTGTATATGAAAAATATAACCGAACAGAAAAACCAGCGTTCTTTTGGCTGTGTAATTAGCTATGGTTTATGTGCTTGTGGTTGACCGTATATAACCTGGTACCGTGTTATTGCTCGAGTGGTAGTTATGCACGGCTTGTGTTGTTAACATTATAATGGCCTTAGCGGTTTTTATGTCTTGTCGTGTGTGGTCAGTTTTAATGTTTGAACAATGTCGGGAATAGACGCACTTTTTATACTAGACTTTACACAGCAGGAGCGTGAGGAAAGAGCACGTCATGTGGGTTTAAGGGTATTTAGAGATCGAACCAATCCATTGGAACATTTCGATGACGAAGAGTTCCTGCAGAGATACCGACTGTCGAAGGAAGTAACGCTCGAATTGCTTGGACTTATAGTCCCTGATATAGAAAATACAACGGAAAGAAATCATGCCGTCCCTGCTGTCTTAAAGTTGTGCGCTGCACTGCGTTTTTATGCAACTGGCTGTTTTCAAACAGTTGCCGGAGATTTGCATGGCATGTCACAACCCGCCATTAGCAGAATGACTTCTGTGGTTACGGAGGCGATTTGCATGAACAAGGGACAGTTTATTAAGATGCCAAGTGGAGAGGAAATCAACACAATTAAAGATGGATTTTTTGAACATGCCGGGATGCCAGGCGTCATTGGTTGTATAGATTGTACACACGTCCCGGTATTAAACCCGGGTGGTCCTCATGCACAGCGTTTCATCAACCGGAAAGGATGGTTCAGTTTAAACTGTCAGATAATTTGCGATCATCAGTTGAAATTTCGCAATGTAGTTGCCAGGTGGTATGGCTCAGCACATGACTCGCGCGTATTTGCCGAATCAAGAATAATGACGAGGTTTGAAGCTGGTGAATTCGATGGAGTGCTAATTGGTGACTCGGGGTACGAGAATAAGAGGTATTTATTGACCCCAGTAAGGACTCCAGCAACTGCAGCTGAGAGAAATTATAACAAGGCACACATGGCTGCCAGAAACATTGTTGAGAGGAGCTTTGGTATGTACAAACGGAGGTTTCCTTCTGTATCTTTCGGGAACCGGCTTCGTCTAAGAGTGAGTACCAAACTAATCTGAATGACATGCTCTGATTTAGGGGGACAACTGTAGGTTAGTTCGGAGTTCATGTATGTGGGTAGAGGCTAATTATTGATGAAGGGGTGCCGGCTTGGAATTTACAACTGCAGACACGTGAACCCCAAAATTCCAATTACATGTGGGGAAATGAATTTGATTCCCTTGGGTTGAATTTTTCAAACCGTTCACCATCAAAGTACCAACTGTTGGAAAATTTTCGATTAACATCCCGTAATGGTAGAAAACTTTCCAGCTGACACTCAGGACAAAACAAGTAAGACAAAATCGAAAATTATTATACTTTTGGTCTGAAAACATTTGGCTAACAGACAAATTGCATACTATTTCGGTCTGAAAATTTAACTAATGACTGTACCGGACATGTCTTTATCCCCCCCCGAACCCATCTCCCCTCTCTCCACGTCGCTGTTGAGTATCAATTATAATAGCTGAACAGAATGTAGCTACATGTATGTTCAAACAATATATACAAATCACTTCCAATTGATACATACCCCTTGAATAATTAAATGGTGTGTGACCTAGTGAACACGAACACATTATCACATGCATACGTATACATGTATGCGACATTTCTGAACACAAATCCATATTTAAATTCAAAATAATATTTGGCTTGTTGATGTTATCTTCTTAATTCAGAGCTATTGCTTCATCGGCCGCTATGCGACATTCTGTACTAAGTTAACAAATTAACAAAATTGCCTTTAGGGTACGTGCACTACACAATGCGATTTTCCCATTTCCAAATGACCAATAACCTCTTTTTGTCTTCAGTTGGACAGGTGTATGGATACAATAATTGCAACTTGCTGCTTACACAACTTGAAAATTACCACACATGATCCAGAACCAGACGACAATGTTGATCCGATAGAAGGCGATGTAGCCGAGGGCCGAACGCTGCCAGATGATCCAGATGCCGTCATATTTCGCGACCAGTACATTCGACAAGCATTTGAGACATGAGTAAATTACAACAATTGTCTTAAATGTATAGTAATAAGAATGCACCATTATTACGAGAAAAAATTATATTCAAATACAGTATTAAAATAAATTTATTGTTAAATTTTAATTCCCAGTGATGCACCTGAGCTTGGCTTCATAATAAGTCTTCTTCGCCTCTGCAGCTGCTTGCTTTGTGACAATAAGCTTCATCTTGGCCTGGTGTTCTATATCCATATAGGCTAATGCCTTGTCCGTTTTTCTCCAAAATAGTCGACTTCTTTCGACCCTGGCGCCCCAAAGACAAACGGATGATTCTAACTAGATGAGCCACATCACTGGAAAGAAGCATGATATATGGTCATTGTTACTACCACAACAAAATCTGAAATCTGATGTAAAGCACAAGATCCCCAACATTTGAAATTAGAGAAGAAAAAATTATATTATGAAATATTGCATATGCAAATTATATTTTAACATTTATTATAAATTTTGACGGACATTGTCTGTTGGGGAAAGCCCCAGTCCCCACTATGCCATCATATCACCCGCAAAAATAAAATCCCTTACTAGTCTTGTCTAACTGCTGGTGAGGATCCATCATGTTGAATAACAGATACATTCCTAACCAAGTCATGTAGTATATTGTGCCAAACTAATATCCAAAAACAGCATGAAATGTTAAAAACAATATCGATGATGTTGCAATGCGACACGAAGACATAAATTGTGTTGCAGTGTCAAGTGATTCAAGAGGTATAACTCTAACAGTCACTCATTCATCAGTGATTCAAGTGGTTGAACTCTACCGCGCGTACAACCATCAGCGAAAGGATACTCAATCACATTCCATCCAAATGGATGCGTATATAATGGTGCCACTTTTCGTAGCCGACGTGGTTCAGTGCGGGGGGGGCACATGGTCCAGTGCGTGTGGTATTAACGGGTGCAAATGGAATGTCTGCGAGCTTGGGAGTTTGATGCACGTGCGTCAAAATTTAACATGCTAACGGCCCCGACACTGACGCGGTAGGGGGTCTGTTGGGACATCCAACTCTGCACTACCCTCCCCCACTCTTATGGAATCAGGCCGTAATTCCAAATGTGGGAGCCTTCATGGTCATACCCACAATGTGATGGAATATTAAACTGGTACTTATATTCGAAAATTGTTAACCTGGAACCCACCCACTGTTTAAGTCATCAATTGACGACTTAACCAAAATGCCAGACGTTGAACCATGTTGAACTTTATGTCTGGGAAAAAAAACTTGTTTTCCGTTGAAATAATCTTACATTTGCTACGAAAGTCAACCTCAACATGTATGAAACACAGAGCCGTTGGGACATGGGTTGGGGGCGTCTAACTCTCCAACTTTGGTCCAGTGTTAATACAGTTGAAAATTTTAACTCCAACGTTATGGGGGGTGTAAGGTTGTACAATTTGGAAAGTTTTAAATACCATTTGAACAGTTGCAAGAACCAGGGAGTTTATTCTGTTCATTCAAGTGGGGAGGGGGCTGTTGAAAATTTCAAGGTGGACACCCCCCCCCCCCGACGGAGACGCCATAGCCATGTCTGGTGGTGTTCATATTCGCTATACTAAATATATTACCTTATCGTTGCAGTATCCATTCCAATGCTTGGTTCTGTGTTAGTATGAGCACAAATCACCCCATTTGGGCCTGCAATTGCGGGTTCTGGAATGGCGGGCTCCTCGTGGTTAGGCACCACACTGATTTGGCTCGCCTGTAGTGGTGTTGCTTGCTGTTCCGTGGAATCGTCATCATAACGACTTGCTACTTCAGAGAATTCACCAGGAACCATGCCAACAATACGAGCCGTGTCATCATCAATTTCACCCACTGTAGGAGAACCCCCACCAGTACCATTAACATCCAATTTCTTGGAACGAACTGTCTGTTTCGCTTTGCCTTTAATTCTTCGCCAGGACTCTCTATACGCAACAGCTTTCCGTTTAGGTTTATCCGGGTGTCTTTCGTGCATTGTGTTGACTATCACAGCCCATGCCTGGTTTTTGGCCCCTTGGTTCCTGCTGTCTGTCGTCTTCTTCTCCAAAGTAGCAATATCGCTGCCAACTAGGTCCAATAATGATGCTTTCTCATCTTCCGAGAATGCGATACCGCGCCCTTTGTGTTGGGTGCCAATAACGCCAGACTCAACCTGAGATACCCCTCGAGTTTTGGCTTTTGCTTTCGGCATAGCTCCTTTAATTTCGACAATACACAACCGCGCACCAAATAAAAAATATTTCCAACGAGATCACACGGTAACGTCGTGCAACCCTATAAGGAGATAATTGTGTTGTCACAATTTTACGGACGACCGATCGTCAAAAAACGCAACATCAAAATACACAGGACAATTAGTATCGATCCAATCTGTGGAGTGTGTTTTCCTTGTGTATTTCTCGCATATACCCATGGTTATATATAATTGTAATACGACCCTGCCTAACTATGCTTAAAAGCCATGTCCTGATTGGCCAGTGGCCCGAGTTACCATGGCTATCTCGTTCCAGTTTTGTGGTACAATTCAACTTTTTCCAATTGTACCACGAAAAAAATCAAAACAATCGGTTTATTCAGATCGCCGCACGCGACTTTTCCCGTCTTTTCTAACTCCGCGCAAACGGGGCATCAACGGAGTACACCCGCACCCGTAACCCTTTGATTGAATTTTGCTACATCTTGACAATATTGCGAATTTTCTAGCGATTTGTCGCTTGAAACCAGTTTGGTTGCCAATGAATATGGTCCAAATGATGTTATGGTATATTGATATATGTTACGACCAAAGAAAGTTACTTAATAAGTATATTAAATGACAAAATAAATCCATGCCCATGGGGCCGGGCTGTGCATTCGTCGATTCGAATCTCGATCATATTCGATATTTCGGAATCAAGTTGAAAATGAAAGCGTTTGTTCACCAGTACAGAAGGGGAATAAGATTAGTTTAGTAAACTAGATCATTTAGATCGTTTTGTGTAAGGAAAATGGTCCATAGTCGATGATCATATTCATGTTGTCCCAACAACGTTCAAAACAGAAATGACCGCATCGTATTTCCTGTACTATTTAAATGAAACGCACGGGCGCCGCTGAAAACACATCGTTTTTTAGCCAATCACAACGATTATTTCTAGAAGAGGTGCCTCGAAAAGTCAACGGGGGAATTTCATAACAAGACAAGACACCACCAGAGTACTCCATGCAAAGTAATCGAGTACGCCCAATACGAATTACACCACGAAATGTTTTCTCACCTGAGACCGAAAAAGCGCAGTATTTCGTTGACTATTCAGTCGAATTGTGACCATAAACTTTCAGTCGTATTACAAAAGAAATAAATACACGCTGTATCGGTGTGTATGGTCAAGTTGTACCACAACAAAACTGATTGTGGGACTCCGCTACGCGTCGTCCTACAATCAGTTTTTTGTGGTACAACTTGACCATACACACCTCTACACCGTGTATTTATTTCTTAAACAAGCTACGAACATCTGACTGTCAGTGTTTATAAGAGCAAAGATAGGCTGGAACCAGCTGGACGGGAAATTCTTAGATAGCCTGGACTCTACAACATCATTCCAGGTGTATATACAGGAAAACATCTAGCGCCTCCACACCCATAGTAACACGCCATAACTGGTTCCTACGACGTACCACTACATAAACAGAAACATATCTACAATTCCAACTTTACAAAAACACAGACCATCCCGTGTTCATCAATTTTCATTGAAACGTATGGATATGATACATTGTGATTATTCGCCATGTTATTGTCAACTTACCGGTATTACGATATTTAACAGAGTACACTATTGGTTGGATGTTCTTTGATATATTTGGCTGACTCATTGATGTTTCATGGAAAATGTGCGACTACAGGAGAACATTATCGCCAAGTCACTGTGCACAGTTATTATCGGATCTGCTGTTGTCTTGAAGGTTCCAATCCCAACTAGCTGCTATCGATACCGGTATATACAGTACCAGTCAAAAGAAGTGGTATATTAAGCGCGCTATTTTCGTGCTCAATATCGCAATTATATTGCAAGTGGAAATGCTTATAAGCATGTCGCTTGTGATATTACTACAATATTTTGCACTTAATATCTTAATATTTTGCGCTTAATATTGCGACATCTTGCACTAAAAATTGTGAAATTTAAATCAAAAGTATTACTTCTTCTATATTGTTTATTGTATAAATAGAGACTGTTTTATATATGTATATAATTGTAGTTGTAAATGCTATATGTACACTATATGCACAGTATGTATCTAATATTATATAAATATAACACTACTGGGTCTGAATGAAATTTAGAGCGCTTAGTATCGCAATATTTTGCGTTCAATATTTCAATTCAATTCAATTCAATTATTTAATTTCTCATTTCCAATGCAATGGCATTTTGAGATTTACAAAATATTGCGCTGGTCCCCCACTCCAGAAATGAATGGGTTTCCAGCGCTAATTCATCAAGCATGCGTCAATATGGCAATCCGAAATACATAAATAATTTAAATATACATATAGCAAAGCTCTGTGAAAACAAATGTATACATTAGTACAACAATGGAAATGGATATAATCAAACAAGGGACGTGTTTTTGTCGATAAGGGTGCCGATAAATTAAACGTGTACCTATTTATTCTGGGTGCTATGTTTATATAAATATACTATATGTATGGGGGACGGTATGTTCTTATACGTGTATGCCGTGCTATTCATGTAAATATTTCATCGTTTAAAATTTCTTCTTTTTTTTGTTTAAATGAGCACATGACAGAAGTAAGTACTTCATATACTGGCTAGAGTGTACAATTTGTGGATATTTTAGCCTAAATATATATTAAACTTGTATATTAATAGTTCAAACTTTGGAACGAGTATGATAATTATGTAATTGTATGTCACACAACAATAGGATATACCTGAGTACCGATAACGAAGTTGCTTTGGATCAGTATCGGTACTGACAGTTTATAAATTGTGTCAAGAACATTACACATTCATCGCATGACTTGTACCTTGTGGTTGTCAAAGAGTTGTGCCATTTTAAATGTGTTCGGATGACTCCAGTAATATTTCGCAATATACTTAGTACGTACGTCTGTATACGCTTCGCATTCCAATAGAGCGTGATATTCATCTCCGATGATGTTTTTGTTGCACGAAGTGCATGTTCTTTCATGTGTAGGGAGACCAGCCCAGTTACCAGTTTCAATGGGTAATCGGTGATTTCTAGTACGAAATTTGAGCATTAAAATTGCTTCTGATGTTCTTAGTTTCGCCAAATATGGTTCTTGTCTGAAATAAGGTTTGATGTCGACATAGAATTTATATTTATCAGACGATTGAATGGTAGTGAACCATTCATGGATATAGTTGTCGTTTAACTGTTCCGTGATGGCATGACTGAACAAGTTTAGTGAACCCACACAATGCGAATCCCATATACCGTGTAGACCAATCTCATTCAAAATAGTTGACACATGGTTGATCCATGACGACTTGTTGTTCATAATTTTGTCCCGCGGGCCAAATCTACTGCAAAATGTCCAGTAAAGTAAGTAGTTGATCTTATCCCGGCTGCCACTAATGAGTTTGGCCCAATAATTCAAGATCCGTTGTTTGATTCTGGTCGTAACTGGGTACATTCCTATCTCGCCATAAATTAGTACATTCGGTGTTGATTTTTTCAATTTGAAGATATATTTTAGGAACCAAAGTTCAAGACGCTGTATAATGGCGTTATTCCCAAACCCCAGACCTCTGATCCATACAACAGGATAGGGATAATTGTTTTGTCGTATATATGTAGCACGCATTTAAGAGACAGGTTCAGACTACGCATTTTGGAAATTAGTGCAAATATTGCTCGTTTGGCGTGTTGACACCTAATTTTTTTCTCTTCTACAAAGGATCCGTTGCTGGAAAAAGTAACACCAAGGTATTTGTAATGAAGTGAGGTTTCAATAGGTTGGCTATCCAAAGTGAATTTGTAGTCATGTTTCCGTTTTCTACCGAAAATTACTACATTGGTCTTAGCAATATTAATCGTTAGTTTCCATGTCAGACAATACGTTGAATAATCGTTTAACATGGCTTGCAGTCCATCTGCATTATCAGACAAGAGCACTGTATCGTCGGCATATAATAGACAAAATAGTTTCAGATAGTTGATGCTCGATTTGGTCTTAGAATTAGAAATTTCGATTCCACTTACCCTGTTTGCACTTAAAAAATCTTCTAAATCATTGGTGAATATGGAGAACAAAATAGGGGAGAGATTTCCACCTTCCGTACACCAAGTTGGCACGGGAATAGCTCAGAATTTTTGCCATTCCAGGTCACACATGACTTAGTATTTTCGTACATATTTGTTATCACATTCAATATTTTTCCATCGATCCCAATATCGAAAAGCTTCTTCCATAAACCCGCTCTCCATACACGATCGAAAGCTTTCGAAAGGTCTATGAAAGCACAGAACAAATTTTTCTTCTGTAATTTTACAAGATCTATGAGACAGTTTAGCGAAAATATGTGATCAATAGTGCAATAGTTCTTTCTGAAACCGGCTTGGTTATGAGATAGCAGTTTGTTATATTCTAGGAAGATCTGAACTCGGTTATTTAGAATTGAAGTAAAGAGCTTTGCAATACAGCTGGTTAGTGTTATCGGTCGATAATTTTGAGGATTGTTTTGATCTTTCGATTTGAAAAGCGGCTGTATTACCCCAATTCCCCATTCGTCTGGACATATGCCTGAATTGAGAATAATATTGAAAAATAATCGCAAAGGTTCATTTAATTGGCCCGATGCCATTTTTATGTATTCATTTTTTATATTATCTATCCCACTGGCCTTTCCGAATTGCAATCGGCGTATAGCCTTCTCTATCTCGTCTTTTTCGATATCACGGTTCAATTCCGATAACTCTAAATTCACTGAATCTAAACTTATATATCTGTCGTCATTATTTTGGTCGTGTGATACATTATTTTCCGAAAAATAATCCCTAAATTCATTAAGCGACGGAGACGTATTCGAGTGGTTCGTATGACTTTTACTACCTATGATCTTCCAGAACTCGCGCCCATTAGATGTGCGAAGACGAGAAATTTTCATTTGAGTTTCGTTATCATATTTGCGTTTGCTCATTCGCGTCACTCGCTTATACGTTGTTCTTGCATTACTGAGTCTCGTTCTGTTAGATTCGGAGCGGTTTCTTTGATATCGTTTCAATTCGCGGCGGTAAAGTCTCCGACAATTAGCACAATCCCTGGAATACCAAGGCATACTAATTTTCCGCTTTTTCGACCGGTTTTCGTGACTCGTATGTGTGCCGAGAGCCAATGATGCAGTATCCAGATAAATAGACTTGAGTTTAGTATTGAGAGCTGAAATATCATGTGCCGATATAGGATTCTTACCGCTAATGCGTTCCAAATCTGTCGTGAACTGCGTGATTTCTGAGAGGTTAATTTTCGCAGAAAACTCAGCTTCTTTCTCCGAGTCCCAGCGATTTATGATTGATACGCTCGGCGTATTATTCATGGATGTGGCGGTAATAGTGGTGCACGCGGAGTGTTTAATTGTAGTATGATTGTCGGTATCCAGTGTGAGCTCGCATATGACTGGACGACCATGACAGTCCGACAAGAAAGGATTGTGCCCGCCCACTCGGAAATTGGATAACAGTGTTATTGCTGACCACGATGATATGAGATAATCTACAACACTTGCTTTTTTGCATGTCAATCGACCAATATCTTTGTCAGCGCCCACTCTTCCGTTGGTAATACAAATTGCAGATGCTCTACACACATCGATTAATCTGTAACCAAAATTATTGGTGTGCTTATCCTGCGAATAACGCAGTGGAACATCTTCCAGGTTGAAGGACGTGCTTCCATCTCGCGGTTCTCCTGAGGTGAAATCCAAAAGTCTGGCGGTTCGTGCGTTGAAATCGCCGAAAAGCATTACATTTGGTCCGAATGATTTGATTGTGACAACTGTTGTCAGTAATAGATCGAAAGATTCATTCGAGCTATATTTAGAACCTTCGGGTGGTATATACACATTTCCAATGAAAATTGGATTCTTATCAGCTTTTATTTTGAACCATATTACATACTTGTTGGCGACTGGTAATGGTTCAACTAGCCACGACAATTTATTTCGGACTAAAACGCACAGACCACCGGATTTAAACCTCTAAATTTCATGTCTATGTTGGATGATCAGTACCTCAAACCCCGGGATGTCAATTTTGTCTAAACTATCAGTTTTCGTTTCCTGAAGACAGATTATATCATACTGTGTTAAAAATGAAATGAATTCTGGATCTTGCATCCGTCCAATGATTCCCCCCACATTTAGGGAACATATCTGCAGTTTGAGGTCCGTCCTCTCACCCGCGAATTCCTAGCTATGGGATACAGGTGTTGTTTGGGGTGGGTGGTTGGACGAACCTCCGGTCTTACATGGGATTCCATCAACATAGTTGATGGTGTTTGGAACAAAATTTGATGCACCAGTGGTGACAACGCCAACCACACGGGAGCCTGCCATAGCTGTGGTGGGCACAGGAGCCGGTCCATCGCCAATCACAACAGACATCGCGGGGGCAGTCGATACAACCTGTGCAGGCATCGGACCGCCGACCGCGATGCCCCTCGTCACAGATGGAACAGACCCACCCACGACAGGTATACCAAGTGAACCGGGTGGCGCAGTCCCCAACTGGAACCCTGGTTCTGAAACTGATAAAGACACATTTGGGAAGTTTCCCTGGTGTTGATACACAGTTCCGCCTCCGGTGGGGCCTCCACCACTGACCAATCCAATCGGACCACCACACGCTGTGTTCATAGGTAGCGACCCGGCATAATATGTCGGTCCTGTCGCAAAGCCCTGTGGTGCGCCAACTGGCCCGGTCAGCAAGGGACCTCCCACCGGAGGAGGACGTGTGAAGCTGAACATGTTAACTGGTAACTTTTGAATGTTATGTGTCTGTCTGTCAGGGTACCAGCGGTATGTTGGTTGTTCGTCTGCATATACCAACGCGTTATTCACAAAAAGCCGGTCTCCAGCCACACGTGAGTTTTCACCTCGCCGCCTGGCGTCCTTAGCTATGGGCAGGAGCACCTGTTTACGGTATTCCTGAACCTCTTTGTGAAATTGCTCGTATACACGATCTTCATTTGGTCGATCGAGTCCCCTAACGGCTCGTTTGATTTGCTCCTTCTGGTTATATTTGGCGAACCTAGCTATGAGATGCCTCTTGCTGTGGGGTGTATTACGCCTATTTCCGAGCCTGTGAACATTTCCGAAGTCAATTTGATCATTAATGGCAAGAGTGTTCACAACGAAGTCACGTAAGACGGCTTCTGTTGTTATATTGTTAGTTTCATCTTCGGTAATGCCCACCAAAATCAAGTTATACTTCATACCGCGTTTCTCAATGTCTATCAAACGCTCGGTTGTTTGGATTTGTTTACCGTGAATCACATCAAGTTCACCAACGACATCATTGAATCGTTTGCACATGAAGTTTACCATTTGACCAATGTCGTTCTGCTTGACCACACTATCGTGAGCCATACGCGTATTATTGATAACGTCGCACTTAAGTTGTTGTACATCCATAGCCATTGGTTCTACGAGGTGTTCTACTGTTTGAAGTCGAGAACTGACACTCTTTACCTCATCATTCACTTGGTCAAGGGTGTCTAACCTTAAATTGATCTTCTGTAACATTCTGTTATTATAGTGTCAGATTTATTGTCGCTAGGAGTTTCCATTTGGCAATGCTGTTGAAGAGTTGACATGGAACTTGCAGTGCTATTGGTATAGATAGAGTTATTGTTCGTGCCAGCGATAGTGGTTATGGGTTGAGTCATGTAAACAAAACATTCTTGATGTGTCGTAAGAGCTGGCAATTGACTGTTTATGGACATGAGTGGTTCGTTTAATGCTGCATTTGCACTAGAATAAATAGAAGCGATCTCACCCAATGAACTTGACGGTGGACTGTACAACATTTGTTCCTTCGCCGGTGGTGGTGTCAGCTCACTGCTCGCCTTTCTTTTGGTTTGATCCTTTTCGCCTTTCATCCTCGGAATTTCACAAATAAATTTTGTAGCAAATATCATCTATAGTTTCCCTCATGTATATACAACGTAACCGTGCAGATATTTCGGATGTCGATAGATTATAAAAGCTGTTATTTAAAAAAATATTGTAGACAAATTTAAACAAACGACCGGTAGCCACATCGACGCATGCGCAGTCATATTGCAATAATAAGCGGGACAGTTTTTGGAATTCTATAATCACACGTTTTTTTCTAAATTAATCACACTCAATATCACAATGAAGGTGCACCTAAAATTATCACTTCTTCTGACTGGTACAGTATTATCATGATGTACGGATTCACCTGTTAAAACAAAAAGTATGCCATTAAGATATTTTACATTTACATGCACATAAACTTGAGTTTTAACTGTGAAACATGTAGCTTTAGTCTTTGTATGGCTTAAAAGGGCATGCGATTCATGTTTTAGGATGATCGATATTAGTATTACTCATAACTGAATATTGATTGGTTTACTTATCAGATATTACTAGTATCGTTTTTTTATTTACAGCCATATTTATACAGTAGTTAGTGAAAGGCGAACACATTACAAGTGCGCAGCCTTTTTTTGGATTAAATTATATGAGGCAGATAACGTGCTTGATCCTCTGCAAACTGCAAAGTTTCATAAGTATCGTCTATTACTTTATGCATTGATGATTTACATTTCATCTAAACTATGATCATAACATAAGAACTAAGATGTGTTTTTCAGTTACGAATAATAACTAGTTTCGACCATTCAAAAACATATGAATCGTTACGCCTACCGGGAAATCATATTGTCACCATGGGAACCTGACTAATTCTATGGTAAATTAGCAAATAAAGATCAAAACATTGGTGTTGAGCCATGAACAATACCATTGCTATGACCTTTATTAGTTACAGTCTTGATAATAATTAAAGGGTGCTGAACCTTTAAAAAATACAACGGTCTGACAGTTACTGGTTACGGTATGCCAGTTACTTTAACGTTTTATACCGCATACCATGTTACGGCCTGACCGTATGTTTAACGATCAAATGTTGGCAGCGATGCTGCGCGGTCTCATATCGTTAAAGCAACGGTATTATACAGTGAAAACATTCTACGGTCTGACCGTATGTTTAACGGTCAAAAGTTGACAGCGATGCTGCGCGGTCTCAAACCGTTGAAATGACGGGATTTTGTTTAACAGTGTATGCACGTCTGAATTAGGAGATACGTAAGTTTTAATTAAGAGATATTTGCGGAATATTATTTGCAATGTTTACCCACTACGCTTCTTGAGGAAGAAATACCGAGCACATATTTACTGTTTATTTATATAAATGTAGCGACCAAAACTGAGTCTGGGCTCAAAGTGAGATTTCAGTTGTGAAGACATAATAATATATTTCCAGTACAGTGTTACACACTATGTTTAATGTGTTTATAGTTGTGTATGGTCACTCATGTGATGATTGTACCGACTTGGTTTATATATTTCAAAATTCGCGCAATATTTTCCCGGAGTCAATACTGGAGTTGCTCCTTAAATCTCAATGAAACTTGAGCGCACACATAACTATTTGACTGCTAAGTGTTGTATGCATGTCGTCATAGAAACTCACATGATGCAATAACATCAACGGCATAAAATATATCCTAACACAGGATAATGATATGAGACGTAAAACAAACGTGTAACGCATAGCAACGGTGCTGCAACCATTTGCCTTCAAATGCGCGTGTTGTTAGAAATAGAGATTCGGGGGTGGCCGAGAACACCACAGAATACAATGGTAAAGCTGTCTTAATTGTTAACCATAAAGAACTAAAGTCGAACAATTTGGGTCGTATATATACTATATCTGATGTTGTGGTAATCATTATATAATTCGACACTACCATTATGAAACGAGGAGACCACTTTTGTCGCACAGTAGATCGGTTGGCCAAAAGCATCAATGTCGTAATCGGAAAATTGTATTAGTTGCTACTGTTTCTTTCCATTGCCGATATTGCACATAGGGACAATTAGGAATAATGAATTGCAATTTAAGTTCATTCGCAGCGGCAGTTATGGTAATGCTCTAAGTACTCGACTTCTTAACCACAGCTGAATTATTGGTAACTTTTCAGGATTTAGTCGGAACTATGGCATGTTGCCATTCATCGGAAAGCTCTCGGAGAGGAGCGCTTTCCGATGAATGCTAACAAGCCGTATTTACGACTAAATCCTGAAAAGACCCATAATGCTGCTGTGATTAAGAAGTCGATTACTTAGAGCATTACTGTATGTGTACTTTAATCATGCGTCGATAATTGTTATAAAATACAATGCTATCGACAGGCAAATTCTGGTAGTGGGAAGTACGAAGTTGAAAGTTTCACGTATTTAACAAAGATGTATATCCCTATACTAAGCAGTTTAAGATTAGTTTTCTGACAAATTACAACTTTCTTTATCGAAATGCCTCCACAAAATGCCAGGTAGTTTTGCGCAGGTTGGCAAATTAAAAGATCATTTAGCACCCATTGCCAACGATGGTATAAAACGTTCGAGTCTTGACTTCCACGACAAAATCAACATACATTACTTATACACACACTCAACCTGAACTGACAAATTAAGTTAAAGCGCCCATTTCCAACAACGCCTTTGTTGAGCGCATATACATTTCGTCAATACAATAGCAGCGCAAATGTGGGCTTGTGTATGACGTCACATGCCGCCACTTTGACAAACGTAATACAAAATAGTCTATTCTTGAGTGAAAATACTGCATTTAGTGACCATGTTTGATCTCACGTTGCTTTGACCAATCGGCGTGAAAGTTGGCGAGCCGTCTTCTGTGGCACCGTATGCCGTGTTCCAACTTTGGGTTAGATTTGACGTATGTTTGAACATTTATAAACGCGCCAAATGCGTGACCGATCGGTTTATAGGTGCACGACTAACTTGAATTATTACATTTGAAACGTGGCGTCGCCATATTGATTTTCCCAACTGCACATACGAACATAAGAAATTCTGAGGGTGACGACTCCCCATTTCGGACGCCGGATTCGGGATCTGTTATGGCGTATTCCGATCGCCAGACCGGCCTACATCGGATGCCGTCGGGCACATATTTCACGATCCGTTTATATTATTTCCTGAAGCTAAACAACGATAAACAACCTAGTTCCGTCCGCTGATTTATATAGTTTTGCTTCACAATTTAGCTCCTTAAATACGTATCGTTATATACGGTAGCACACTTGCATCTACGTGTACATGTATTATAGTACTAATTAATAGTAGTGTTCAAACGCGTGAAATCTGACCATACAGAAAGGCTGTTCTGTGCATTTTGTCATTTTTGGTTGATTGATTGATTGATTTATTGCATAAGTCACATAACAGTGAAACAAGCAAAACATATATACACTATGTACACAACTTTGAATATCACATTAATCATTGTTCATTTCATATACAAAGCAGTAATTAAATTAGATTACACAATAATAGGTGATAAACTTAACAAGTATGATAATTACATGTGTTCACCCATAACAATAAATGATTTCGATTATATAGTATAAGACACCTTCTTAAAGGCACACCTTAGGAATATGCATAGTCTTTTTATGAGGCTTATATTTTGAAGAGATAGGAGACCATGGAATTTCTCTCTCGTAGGGTTCTTCCAAAAGTACTCAGGGATATATTGTTTTCTGATTTCATCCAAATGACTGCATATAATAACTAAATGGTATTCGTCTCCTAAATATTCTCCACATATGGTGCATATCCTATTGTCATTATCATTCTGAGATTTCTTCCATCTTGAGCACTCTATAGGCAGTTTATGGTTTGCAGTTCTGAGCTTCAAGAGGTATATCGATAGATTAGACGGCAAAATCTTCAAGTAATTTGGGTAACCGTAGTCAGTTTTAATAAAACTATAAAATTGGGCCCTCGATGAAGCAGATGTGTTTATGTCAACGATTAGTGCGTCCCAATGACGTTGTTTGAGAACAGTTTTTGCATTTCTCAGTTCAATAGCGGTCAGGCCCGTCTGGGTGATCCACTTTGATTGCAATTTCAAATCATAAAGAGCATTTTTGACAAAACATAACCATTTGGAGTTATTTTTGTCTGCTGTCTGTGAGTTCATCTCATGAGTCTGATAAATTAAGGTATAAATATTCTTAGCTAGCTCAGAGCCGTTACACGATACGAGCTTTGACCAATATATCAGAGCTCGGCATGTTATTTATATAGAGACGGGGTGTCGTGCGAATTCTGCATAAACTATGTAATTGGGGGAACTTATTTTGATGGACGCAACCATCTTACAAAATTTTAGATGTAGTGTCTCTACACTTTGAATACGTTCAAAACACCATATCTCACTCCCATACAGTAATATAGGTAAAATCATCTTATCGAATAAATCAAGCATAATATCAATGGGTAAGTTTAGTTTTCGGACCTTATTAAGCAGTCCGTACATGGCTCTCGTTGCAGAATTAAATGTTTTCTTTATGTTCTGGCAGAAGCGACCATTATACAATAATTTAACCCCTAAATAAGTGAATTCTTTAACTATTTCAAGAACACAGCCTCTATACATGAATGTGGGAAGATTTTTTGACCACTTCTTCGTGAAAATCATTAATTTGGTCTTTTTTGTATTAACTTGAAGTTTCCAAGCTTCTGCATAATCGGCAAAGGCGAGGAGAGCCCTATGCATATTATCTTCGTCGTCAGAAAATAGAACGGTATCGTCGGCATATAAAATACATAACAATTTAATAAAGCAGCCAACATTTTGCATATATGATTCATCTAGAAATTTCAGAGGGTCTATTGCACAATCATACAAAAAACTTTGTAAATCATTTACATAGAGAGAAAATAAGAAAGGTGACATTATTTCACCTTGAAATAGGCCCATATTACTTACAAAAAAGTCAGACATAGAGTTGTTGTCTCTGACACAAATTTTAATTTTGCCATACATATCCTTTATAATATTTAGGACTTTACCATTAATGTCATAGTTCATCATTTTTAGCCACAATGCGTCCCTCCAAATCGTATCAAATGCTTTTCTAAAGTCTATAAAGATACAATAAAGTTTCTTGCCACTTGATAAATAGAGATCTATTATACTCTGTAATATGAATATGTTATCTATCGTGGAGTGTCCTTTTCTAAATCCGGTTTGTGTTTTCAAGATAATCTCGAATTCTTCGGAAAAAGCTACTAGTCTGCTATTGAGTATTGATGTGAATATCTTCGAGAAACAGCTTAGCAGTGTTATACCACGGTATGAATCTGGATTTTTGGGGTCCCCAGAGTTTTTATAGATAGGTTTTATCATACCTATCGCCCACCCTAGTGGGAAAATACCACAGTTCAGAATCAAATTAAATAATAAAACATAAACTGGCATAAACATATCTAAAGTCGATTTGAAATATTCATTACATAGCTGGTCATAACCACTTGCCTTTCCATTTTTAAGCCTCAATATGGCAGTCTTAATTTCCTCCTCCGATATAGGATTATTGGTTCATAGGGTATGGAAGCCGATTATCAGTGGGTTGGGTGTTACATGGTGTGGGTGTAATCATAATTATCCATCGACGGCCACTCTAAAGTGTCGTTTATTGGATGCAATTCCGAACAGAAAGGCGTTTTTGCCAATTTGGGTCGTAGGATATAAATGGTATAAACGCTCTTTATTAGTTCCATATCAGGAATTCACCATCAAAGAACGCTCTCTATGTTTACCACCATAATATAAACAAACACCAGAAAAGTAACTTTGTATGCTATTGTTTACAATAGTCAAACATATGACAATAAAAACATATTGTTTATGCGATATTTCTTATTTATATACGGACAAAGTCTGTCTACATATTGATGTTCTTTCTGTTGGTAGCGGTTTTTGGCGGGTGTAAATATTTTCACATGTTACCCACCGCCAAGGCCAACCGTACCTTTAAGGCCTGTTTGACATTCGCTTTTATCCATCAAAGGTGCTCCAGACACTTCATATCGCTATAATCATAGTAGTATGTACATGTACCTTTTTTTACAAACTTGTATGTTATTTTGCATGACCGCACTTCGAAGAATTCTACAGCCGCTCATGCACTTAATGCATCAATTTAAAAGAAGTACATGGAATTATGCACTTTTATCCAAATTGTTATCACAAAAAATATGGAAATACTAGTGAGTACTAGTGCTATACTAACATGTAGATTATTAAGTCTTTTCACAGTATGAATTTATGATTCCGGCCAATAATTCATGTTCATTATAAATACCATGTCGCTTACTTTGTTCATAGAACACACAAGGCCAAATTCATTCATTTGTTACATATATTATGTTGAGTATAAACGGAGACGATCTCATAAATGGCCGGAATTAGTTTACCCTTTAATGCTTGTAATACATGCATGCACTAGTACCTGTTTAGATCCAAGTTTTCCCGGTCCACAACTTGTGGTATTTGTTGGCTTGATGCTGTTTTTGACCGAGTCCCATCCCGATGTTCTTCTATAATGGACTTTACGACCAGAATTGTGGGCTGAAGTTATTTAGATTATAGCACTACCAGTATTTCTTCAGATTGGGTCAAATTGACGCTTTTTTATAAGAATATAGAGGGCAGCCTTTCCCATGCTTTCAAACCTGCATATACTTAAAGTAATTGACCATATCTAACGTGGTGTTACCCGGTAATGCTGCGGTATTACACTGCAGTAATTTCCAACACCATGGTAAGGTTACCGCTTGAACACAAAACAGTTGCACCACGGTGGATGCGGTACGCAATTAAAATGCAGTGATTCTCCTTATATCTTTGGAACTTAAAGGAATGGATGGCCTTCGTTACAGGTTATAATTTAAAAATAACATTTACAAAAAGTGTACCAAGAATATACTAATAGTATAGAATAATGTTCATATGAATGCATTATTATCCACGAAACACACTTTATGTCAGTCAATCGTTTGTTTATAAACAGCACTTAAATAGTGAGCGATAAACAAAACACTCATTACCGTCACAATTTCCGACTAAATCCTGAAAAGTTACCCATAATTCTAGTGTGTTTAAGGAGTCGATTATACCGGTACTTAGGGCATTACTGTATTTGATGTCCCAAGCTGTTGCATACAGAAAAGACTTCAGCTAGTACCTGAACAGTAAACATGCAATCTGCACAGAATGACACAATTTTGTTTATGGGTCTGTTGATATGACACGAGTGCTAGCGCACAATGATAGAATGAACAGCACATCCTAGAGTTCTATCTTTCCTCAATGGCACAAGTGCCGTGCCAACAAATCCATTAATACAAGTGTCGTTCTGTGTTTATTACACATCACCTGTACTAGAATCTGTGCATTTAAAAATACAGACTTACAATGTTTATTGAGGCACATACAGGGCTTGTTTTGTCATGTGTTGTGATTTTTTTTCCTATCGTTTGAACTGGATACTCAAATAACAGAAATTGTTATATTTTTTTGCAACCAACAGATTTGAGATAAATCTTTCTATAAACATATTGAAAATCATGTGTCAGGCGTAATTATTAGCAATCAATATATTTTTGTTGCGTATATAGGTGTATACAATTTTAAGAGGCATAACAAGATACAGGTAGTACCTGTCAGGTACTTTGTATAGTTTCACTTCGGGAACGTACACAGTATCTTGTTTGGACACTTTCAATTTTAGAAAGACATCAATGTAACGAAAATTGCTGTGTGTATATTTAAAGGTACAGGAGGCCATGGCGGTGGGTATGCTGTGAAAATATTTCCACAGGTCAAAAACCGCGACAAACAGAAAGAATATTAAAATGTATACAAATGAGAAATATCGCATTAGTAACAGTATGTTATTGTCATATGTTGACCATTGTAAACAAAAGCATAACAAGTTACTTTCCTTGTGTTTGTTTATATTATGATGGTAAACACAAGGAGTGCTCTTTGTTGCTGAATTCCTAATATGGAACTAATAAAGAGCGTTTATGTCATTTGTATGTGATTAGCCAGTAACACTGTGCTGTCTTCTGTAACACAATCATGGAGGCCCTTGCTTAGGTGAAATATAGTACTAGTAGGTTTTAATGATATCATGCTGTTTACGCCATGGCCATGGTATATATGAACGAAACTGTATGTGTTTTTCTGTTTACGGTGATTGAAACACATATGAATATTTTCGACAACTATAAGGCCTCCCGTGCCTTTTAAGTCACCTTATTTTCTCTATTATATATATATATATATGTATATATATATATATATATATATATATGTATATATATATATATATATATATATATATATATATATATATATATATATATATATAGCTATCTCTTAAAACACAATTGAAAAAATTCTATATTCATTGAAAATTAAATGTTTTCTTAATTAAGAATTGTTTTCTAATTATCTCTCCTAAATGGGGAAAATATTCCTACTTAAGAAAACTTGTTTTTCCTTACTTAGATTTATTTTCCAACTTGAGAAAATCTCGTTCTATAAAAAATGGCAACACTTAAGATAAAATATCTTGACGCTATTTCTTACTTTAGAAAATATTATTTCTTGTTCTAGAATAAATGTGTGGCTTTCTTAAAATTCTAGCTATTCTCCCGAGATAATCGCAGTATCTTAAACTTATCTTATCTTATCTTATTTTAAGAAAAATTAACTTATGCAAGAAATACAATTTTTCCTACAATAAGAAAGAAAAATCTATACTAAGATTTTTTTACTAGGATTTTCTTACTAAGATTACTAAGATATAATTTGAAATGCATCATGAACATAGATGCATCAGTCTCAGTTAAACGTTTGTTCCGAGTTACGTCAATACGTATAAGTTGTATTTAAAACACACGTTGTGTGTTACTAATTATGATACACATATTATACTATAATGATTATATATGCTGCATTTACTTGCAACTCACGTTCGATCATCCCAAATGGAGTAATATTCTTCGCTTTAAAGTCTACAATTTTCCGATGTGTTCGTATTGATAAGATAAGATAATATGTATTAGCAAATCATAGAAAATACGATGTCTTCTACAAAATTGATATAAACAATTTTGACAAATATATACTACGATAGGGATGGAAATCAATACATTATATATGGTCTTATACTACAATAACTGTTACTTGTATCCATTCGTCTCGTTCGTTATGAGGCTAGCATTACGCGTCATTCTGGGTCTAGCATGATATCGTTCTACAAAATCGAACAGGCCTTCATACAGTTAGATATTGCCTTTGAAGCATTAACTTTGGGGGGGGGGGGGGGGGGGTCAGTAGTTTTTTTTAAAGAAAATCGCTGGATAAAGTGCTCTTCATCTTCCATCACATTACAGCGTATGCATTTTCTATATATTCTATCGGATTTGAGCCTCTTGTGTATTCTGAGTTAAATACTTTTGACATTCAAAATTATTATAGATATTCCCTAAAAGTTGAAGTTTATTATCTTTTTCTTTTCATGAAATATGCGTTAACTGGTTACTGTTCGAAACGTGTATCTGGTTATAATAAAGAGCGTTTCGTGCTTAATTACATGGTTGTGTTCCTGTATGTGTATATATACAGTTCGTGTTTACGGCTGGTCATTTCAAAATGGTTTTATTTATTTTACATTGTACTATGTGTGATATAAACTTGGATGATTGAAGTTGTTGTATCGTAAATTCGTAATATTGTTTTGGGATGTATTTAGATTAAAACAATGGTTCTGTATTCTGTATTTGACGTGACGTAAGAAAAAATGGTAAAAAGTGTTAAAAACAGATTATTTTAGGCCAATGCATTCTCTTATATATGCGAGGCGACCTATGGTCGACTCGCATATATAAGAGAATGCATTGGCACAGGGCATAACTATAACCATCACAATGTGGTCAATGAGCCGGTTCCAATGATATCCATATGTGTTTGGTTTTATTGAGACAGACCCAAGATATTTTAGGCTGTTGAAGCTTTATTTGGCCGGTTTTGGCCGGTTTGTTGGGTAAAGCGTTAAACTGGTTTTGTATTTTAAATTCACTATATATATATATGGTAGCCATTTTGAAGAGTGGCCATTGAATGAATCATGACATATAGGGGATGCCTACGGGTTCTGACATGATACGATAGTTGCCATGACCGGGTGCAAACAAGTACCGATTTTCCACGAGCTGCTTGGAACATCTGAAATTGCTTGTACCAATTGCAACGAATGATAATTATCGTATTCAGTCAAAAGCCATATTTCAATTTACCATCGTGTTATCTCAGGTGATTGATTTTAAAATGTAGGCGGAAACCAATATGCTGAATTCCAACAGACTCTCTTCAACTTAAAAAGCTGCACGTCGCATAACACACTAGTACCATTCTCCTCCTTAATGTTTGCCAAACGTGTCTTACTATGAAAACAACACCGATAATAACATTCCATTACTAGTCCCACTACAATGAAATAATTACATATTTATAACATATATCATAGTCCGGTGGTTTCCTGGCGTATTCTTTTAGTTTGAGCTTGCGGCCGCGATTAGCCGGTTGTAAAGCTATGGATGTTAATACGAAAACCCAATAACAAACTCGTATTTGCAAATGACAGACACTAATGTATGACTTGCATAAGAGCTGCCAAGATGTGTCGCATTGCTTATTTTCTTAAGTTTGCTATTGTTGGATATCATAATACAAGTATAATGATGATGTAAAAGATATGGTAATCCTTCTGTGCAGTGTACGGAGTGACCCCTTGTTATATTTTAATATACAAATTTGTCCTCTTGATAAAAAATAGCCGCCAAAATGCCGACCGGAAGTGGGGAAATTGAGGTTTTTCCATACAAGTCACCTACACCATTTCCGATTGTATCAAACTGTCGACGATTAGGGAATATACTCTGTAATCTTGATAACAAATCGCTTAGGCATCACATTAGTTGATTTCTGGTATCCTCATCTTGAGTTTGTTTTCCAAACGCAATGGTTTAAAGGAAGTGGTATGAATTTTTGCCAATATATACTTTTTTATTTTCTAATTATTTCCTTAAAAAATTAGAATTAATCGGTGATGGAAATAAATGGATGGGATCACTACATAAGGTATCTACACGTAACTGGATCTAGAAACTGCCATATTAATCCAAGGTGGCTTCCAAAATGGCGGCCAAAATACGATGATACCCAAATTTTACCCCCTTTCACCCAATTACGTTTCTGTCATGAAGGTGAATGTAGTAGACTAATTGCTTCTTCCAAATAAATAATCGCCATGTTATAACACTTTCCTATTAGTTGACTCACCGCAATGACTCAAAATGCGAGTTTATATGATAATTATTTTCCAAATACATGTAGGCATCGGGAAAATTTTCCAAACATATTTTGTTATACTTAAACTACTATGTCCACCACAGGAGAACGAACGATGTCTCGGTGTTAGATATACATGTATGGATTTTTGTGCTCAGATTTAGATAATCCGAAGTTATTGATATCGTATTGTAATCGAGATGGCATTACATTTGGCATTAAACTACATATATTTCCGCATTATATCCAAACGTGTAAGAATGACACATACGTATGTCATTATTATATGAGTTTCGGTGCGAATATGCCATTCACTATATAAACCCGACATATATGTTCAAGCACGTTAAGTATATGGACTTGTGCCAAACTCGATTCTGATATTATATTAATAGTTTAATAGAGACCAACATAGTATATGGATATAATAGTGAAGTCACCAACTTCAGGCGCTGTCAGTTACCAGCTCTCAAATGATGCATGTGATCGCCATATGTTCTTGCATATCGATAACGATTGAATATGTCTACTCGAATACTAAATGGTCTAGCGACGGATTCGATCAGATTTCTATATATAGCGAAAAGTGACTGGCTTTTGATCTTGTCAATTTCACAATGATACCTCTATACCACCGGTAGAGGCTTGGTTGGTGACCGCGGCTGGATAACCTGTCGAAGTTACATTGTAGACGGAAGTTTTCTGACATAAAATCCATAAAAGTCTTTGTAAAATGAATCCTTGTATGGGTACTCTTGGTAGTTGGAATGGAAAATCGACACCAAATTATCAGATCCCTGTTTCTGCAATTATGGCAAACATATATGTGTAGGAAGAAATGTTGATGATTGACTCATACTTAAACTGATTCTTGTCACCAGTGCATACTAAGTACCGGTACATTTACACCTGTGCATCGACATAACGACCAAGATGTTATCGTGACATATTAGAACTAGGACTCAAGTACTTGTATTTCAGCGATATTAGCATATTCTTGTATCAGTACCTGTATGTTTAGATTAGTTTGTCTCACATACAATTATTGCTAATGTGTATCTGGACCATATGTTGGGGTGAATACAAAATTATTTGCGATAATGACTCGCACACACCTGCTCAGTTGATGTCGGTCCATAATGAGACGTATACGTATTGATGTTGTATTATGCGTTGGATAAATACTGTTAAACTAAGGTATATATGCTCAAAGTGCATTGCTTAAGTGAACAAGTATGGAGCCATTCGTGCAATAGCTTCTCCATGACCGTTTATATTTATTCTGAAGTTAATCTATAATTATATGAATAATAAATTTAGTTAAAATAAATAATAATAAATAATAAATTTAGTTTAAAGCCGTAAATCCCCATATAGCTCTTAGGCTTTACATCAATACATATACAATGATGATTATAACATAGTAAGAACTATCAATTATGTACAATGAGTTGCTCATCTGGCTACCAATAGTGGGTCGGATGATACACACGTTGAAACAGATGCGTTTTAAGTTTAGATGTGAACATTTTGAGCGACTGTGACCAGGCAATTTATTCCAGAGAAATGGTGAAGCCACGGAAAAGGCAGCTGTTACGATGTCACCCGGTACAAACACAAGACTGTGAGAACTTTTAGATCGCAGAGGCCGCGGAGGAACATATCGAGAAATCAAGTCTGCCAAGTATGATGGGGCCTCGCTATTCAGACACCTGTGCGTTAATTTAAAAATTTTGAATTAAATCCGTTCCCTCGGAGGTAACCAGTGGAGCTCGCACATTAATGGCGTGACATGATCATATTTACGGCTCATAAACATAATTCGTGATGCAGATTTCTGCACAGTTTCGATATGCCGCTTGGCTGGGATAGACAAGCATGCATGATGCATAACTGCAAAATGTTTATTCAATTTATGGGATATAGCCAGATTGATATGATAATTCCCAGGCGAACAGAAGTAGAACACACACGACATTGTTGCATACTGACTTTCAACGTATCGGTGCAAATGAAAATGGTCTGACCTTCATTGTAGGCATAATCGCCGCTGCCACAACGTGGCATCATAACGTCACATATGTAAATCAAAGAGTCAAGACTATAAGGATTCATATGCCACAGTAAGTTAATTTTCTTCACCATTTCGTTGTTTGAAATGCATTCACAATGTGTTGAACTTGGTATAATTAAGACGTAATGAAAAACAGGGCATAAGGATATCAATTTACATGATTTACATCACCTCAAATATGGTATTTCATTACACAAGACAGTGCTGTGTCACATGCAGCTTTGACTTGTTCCTTACAATGTAAACCACATTTTGTTTCAGGACATTTTCCCGCCTCAATCGCAGGTGAGTGCAGTAATCTCTGTGTGCACAATTGAGTGAAGCAATTATTAAAACAACCGACTGTAAAATATGGATGACATATATTTTGTTCTGAGAATTTGTGGCTCAAAGTTAGATAGACACCAATTGCATGATGCACGTACATGTACTGGTATGGATATAGGCAAATGATCTACATGGAAGCTGGTTGCAAGGAGATGCATACGTTCACTTTAATGCAACACCACTAAATTACGTCCTAGATACAATTTGTATTATGTGTGTCGACAACATACAGTATCTCGTCCCGGCAACAACAATATCTCCACCAAGAACTGGTATGCTCAGTAGGTTGAAATTGTTTATGGAATGTGGAAATATAGTCAACACAAGACAAGTGAAGGAGACCAAATGTTTATATTTCCCGATTTGCTAGCATGCAAATGTAGTGAACGTATTGGCCCCGATATTTATCAAAGGAAAAGATATACTGACATATATTTCCCTAGAAAAAAGTGACGGCGCTCATATCTCGCTGAATGTCTTCACTTCATCGATCGAATGGAACAAGGGAACTCAGCTAGTAATATTGACCCATACACTAGTTACTTATATGCGAGTATGACAAATGCTTTCTCTCTCCAAAATGAGGGTGGGTGACAAGCCTTGAAATAGTGTGCCTGTCATTTGCAACATGAGGCCCCCAGAGGGTGAATTTAGTGATGCTATCCCACATAGCATGCTAGCATCAACAAATTCACCCTCTGTGGACCTCATTATGCGTACACCTCAGCAGAATGAGGTTCACAGAGGGTGAATTTGGTGATGCTAGCCCGCTATGCGGGGTAGCATCTCTAAATTCACCCTCTGGGAACCTCATTCTGCAAATGACAGACACACTATTTCAAGGCTTGGTGGATGAATTTAGTGATACATATCAAACAAATGTTAAAGAAACAATAGCCATCGATCGCCACAACTTCAATGCATATTTGTATAAACCACATCACACCTATAAAAGAGAAACACAATATCAACCTAGTTATCAGGGATCGTGTGTAGACTGAATCAGTGCACACAGTTTATCAAAACTCGAGTACAATCTATCTTTATCCATAACGTAGGTGCCACAACATATAAAATATTGAACTTTCCTGAATTGTGTTCAAGTACAAACAGACGAGAGACTTGACATCTTACACCGGAGATATAACAAATATCAACGGAGAAGACTGAACAATGTAATCCGATAATTAAAATCTAAGAAATATTATTCTCGTTGCAGTGGCACCTAAGTGTGCGATTGTGGTTCAAATAAATGTGCTTCAACAACACTCTGCAGTACACAAATTGATTTCTGACACAAACTTTCGCTGCGAGCACCTATAGAATGCTGCTTCTTTACCCAGCCAACAAATTGCTCGTGCGTGACAGTCTTCGACAACGACAAACCATATTAGTTAAAACATCAAGCTTATCGATTGTCCTGCATGGTATATCATAAGTTTGAATAGTTTCTTCAAATAGTTTATTATGGTTTATGATTACCGGTAGAGTATGTTTTCGAATACTTATAGTTAACATCGACATAATCAACTAAATGTCTAAAATTGTCCAAGTCCATTTTAAAATTCACGTCACGACCGTTGACTACTACAAACAGACACAAATGAAACAACCTTAAATTTATCGTAAAACGTAATAAACAAAGCACGTGTTTTTAACGCTACATCAACGAAGATTTTTCGGAAATCTTCCGTGTATGTATGTGTGCAGATACATCTAACCAAACCATGAGTTGTTTGGTTTAAAGAGAGCCATGTCCGTTTAAACCTCAAATAAAGAATCTGGCTTTTGCTTCCATGACCGGTTGTGAACGAATTCAACGATTCTGTACTGACTGCGAACATGAATATTAGTATATCGACAACACAAAATAGGAATGGTTTTATGTTCTGTATTCAGGATGGTAAAATTTAATTACAACAGTAAATGGGTGTAAAAATGAAAGCACTTGTGACATTGAGTTATTTTTTTTAATAAATAACACCGAAAAAAGTACTTAAATTAAATACTTAAGCAAATTATACAAAAATCACTAATTTTTCTTCTCATGACAATGTTTCAGTTTAGTATTTTCTTTATAATTTAGTTACTCTTGCAAAGCAACGTTGTGTTGCGATTCGTTCCAGATAAGACCATAAATACACTATTAGTAGTACGAAATCTAATGTCACGTCACAGTTTGAACAACTTAACTTTTAGACTTGATCTCAACTCATTTCCTCGAGTTTCAAGTTACATAAAATAGGCTTCTAATGGGCAGTACTATTGCCCACTTTTGTTGTTCATGCAGTATATATATATATTTATAAAAATAAAACACGAATTTGTTGGCAGATGTAATGGTTTAGCCTGTCCGTGTAATACGAGTCTCAGCTGTCTGGACATCGACGCAATCATGTCTGGTGTTTTGCGCGCCCGCGTAGCTTGTGACGTCCTGGTGTGCGTCGTGACGTCATGGCGTCTTGATCGGTTTCCAGAAAGAAATAATTCAATATTGTTCATTTATGAACGATTTATTACCAAAAGAAAACCAGATAACGATGCAAATTAAGTATATATGTGGATTTAAATTTCAATTGATGCAACCATTTCATATTAGCGCGTGTGCATGCTTTACAGTATGTACATCCGGTATCACGTAACATGTTCGCGGAAGGACAAATAAACAGATAAACAGAGTTCCGACCGAAAACATTACTTGCGTCCAGCAGAGACTGGCGCAAGTAATAACTCTATGTCGATGACATAACGATGGTCGCTAACTATTGCGTATTATAATAAGGTGATACCTGTTGAATATCTACAAGCTCAAAGCAAAATTATTCAGACAATACAAAACAATGTGAACAAGAATTACAAAACAAATATAACAACAGGCCTTATGCAATTCCACGACATGAACATAAATGAACGAAGCAAGTACATGTAGATAGCGAAACAGGAACGGGTAAAATAACCTCTACAACACAATATCCTCAAATGGCAGCACACAACAACCTCAATATAGTCCATATTAACGCGAACAACATTAGGGCTCGCAAACAGGAACTAACAGAATACGTCGAAGAAAACAAAATAGATATACTCACTGTAAATGAAACACAACTAGGAAAAGACATCAAATTCTCATTCCCTGGCTTCAACACACATAGGAAAGACCGATCTGCTCCGGGGGGGGGGGGCGGTGTCGCGATATTAGTCAGATATCATATAAAATACACCGTTATAAACACGTCCAAACTTACAGACGAAATCATCGCAATATAAATAACCATAAACAACAGGAAAACAGCAATCATTTCCCTATAATTTTATGTCACTGCTTGCAAAACCCGTCCCCAACTAAATAGTTTCAAACACTTCACAGATACGTACAAAAGATGTATCTTCCTATGATACCTTAATGCTAAACATATAGTGTACAAATGCACTGTTAATGCAGCAAAACTGATACATACGGAGTCGCAATATTCAACATTGCTGAACACCAAGATCTAGTTCTATTAGATAACAAAGCCATCGCAACCCACCATGACATCAAAACAAAAAACATGGGACATGTTTGACTATGCGCTAGCCACACCATCAATAGCAAAAACAATAAACAACTGTAAAATTGGCTTCGATGTAGGAAGAGACCACTATCCGGTCGAACTATATATGCTAAACGCAAAACCACAACGAAACAAAGTAATCACTAGGAGAAACCTTAGAAATAAATTTAGAGAACACGTAAACAAGTTAAAAAAGCAGTTAACCCTTTACCCAACAGGGCCCTGTGCCAATGCATTCTCTTATATATGCGAGTCGACCATAGGTCGCCTCGCATATATAAGAGAATGCATTCGCTTAACACTTTAAAAATTATAAAATTGTTAAAGAATGTAAGAAAAAATGGTAAAAAGTGTTAAAAAAAGATTTTTGTTAGGCCAATGCATTCTCTTATATATGCGAGGCGACCTATGGTCGACTCGCATATATAAGAGAATGCATTGGCACAGGGCATAAATGTAACTATCACAATGTGGTCAAGGAGCCGGTTCCAATGATATCCATATTTGTATGGTTCTATTGAGACAGACCGAAGATATTTTAGGCTGTTGAAGCTTTATTTGGCCGGTTTTGGCCGGTTTGTTGGGTAAAGGGTTAAACTCGAAAAACGAGAATCGTGGGAGCGAGTAACCACTCAATTGGGCGATAGACACCTTGACGGGAAATTTTGGAAAACATTCAAAGTTCTAACTGGCCAAGCCAAATCAATTAAAAACGATAAACCACTTAACGACGAAAATGGCGACGCATTTACAAACGAGTCAGACAAAGCTTCAATATTCGCCAAATCACTGCAAAATATTAATAAAACCCACACTGGAAATCAGTTTTGGGAAAAATTCAGAACCCAGGTAATCAACTACATTAGACAAAACAAACAAACATTTGTACAACTTAACACGAACCTATTGAAGAACCGGACGACGACCACACACTCGCTAAGAAAATAACAATTCAAGAAATTAAGGAATGCGTTAAACGTGCCAAACAAAATAAAGTCCCAGGCGACGATGAAATAACCTTGGCATAATAAAACAAGGACCAGAAGCTCTACTCAATAGACTAGAAACAATCTATAATAAATGTGTACAACATTGATTCTTCTCTAAAAAATGGTTATCTGCACTTGGAGTTATGATTCCAAAATTGAATAAAGATCACACAATTGCGACAAATTTTAGACCTACCAGCCTACTTCAATCTTTGTGCAAACTATTTGAAAGAATTATCAGCACTAGAATATCCGACCACTTAGAAAATTAAAATTTCTTTGACAAATTCCAACGCGCGTACAGACGGGGCCGCGAAGGGACTGAACACATTTACATAATAGTAGAAATTATGCGCACGGCAGTAAATCGGGGGTGGGTTGGAGTTGCAATCTTCCTAGACGTAGAAAAAGCATTTGATTCAGTCTGGTTAATGATTGATTGATTGAATGGGATTTTATGTCGCTTTAGCCAGTAAGGCCATATCACGACATTGCCAGTTTTAATGGTGGAGGAAATCCGCACACTTACGGCTAATCTAACAGTGATTTCAGTGGCTGATAAACTCGTCGACCATGTGCGGCAAACCACCGGCAATCGGCAAGTAACTGGCAACTTTCCCAGATAACGATTTCGAGTTACAAAGTCCACGATGGAAAGATGTGGATTTGAACCCTTATCGCCAGCGCTGGAAGGCGAAACGGCTTGGACTTGTACCCCTAACCGATTGAGCCACCGATGCCCCTGATTCAGTCTGGCACCACGGACTCCGATACAAATTAAGGATAACTACAGAGATCCCGACCAAAATGCTAAGACTTATATCTTCATTTCTGATGCAAAGATCAATAAAAGTCAGAGTAGGCGAGGTAATATCAGACAGTGTAGAACTTAAGTCGGGAAAGACCCATAGGTCTGTACTAAGCCCGCTACTATTTTTAATCTACGTAAACGACATACCCGATAACCCAGCATACAATGTTCAAATTTCGCAATTCGCTAACGACCTGGGCCTCTGGACCACGGGGGTGGGGGGGGGGGGGGGGTGGTAACCCTAAACAACTCAAAATCATAATTCGAAAACAACTTAACGATCTCGAAGGATGGTGCTCAAAATCTCGAACGCTAACAAAAACTCAAATTGATAGTATTCAGTAAATGGAAAAAAAAAATCGAACTCAAACTTTCCATATTTGGAGAAATTTTCGAACAAACCGAAACTCTGGACTATAAACTCACCTTCAAGAAAAATATAGCTAATATCGCAACCAAAGCAAAACAGAGAATTGGACTGTTAAGAATGCTCAGGGGCACATCTTGGGGACCTAATTCCGTGACCCCAATAAAACTTTATAAACAATACATAATACCAATTATGGAATACGGGGCAATTGTTACTGCAGAATTACCCAAAGTAACTATAAATAAACTACAAGTAATTCAAAACTCCGCTTTAAGAAAGGCACTACAAGAACATATTCGCACACAAATCACGGCCCTACATTCAGCAGCTAACATACCCACTGCAAGATAGGTTAAACACTCTAGCGTTTCAAACTCTACAAAGGCTACAAGGTAGCACACTAACAGAGGAACTAAAACTCCGTAAATTACTGTTAACAAACAAAAAACCGAAGTAGGATTAAGGAAGAAAAAAAAGAAGAATATAGAAAGAAGAAAAGAGAAACAAGAAGTAGAATGACAAGGTAAATCCGGCTATATGGTTTTATTGACGTGTAGTCGGACAATTGCCTTCAGTTATACAGAAGAGAAGAGAAGGGAGAGAAGAAGAGAGAAGCGAGAAGAAACAGTAAAACGACAAGGAACATCCGACTATATGGTTTTATTGACGTGTAGTCGGATACTCGCCTTTAGTTATACATAAGTAAAGAGAAAACAAGAAGTAACAGAAGAACAAAAAGACTCGACTCCACGACTCCAAGATTACAAGACAGCTCACTAACAGGAAATAGTAATCCGTAAAATACAAAATATAATATAAATTAAACAAAGTAATACATGCTTCCACCCGCGCCCGTGCCTATGGGAATGGGAGGATGGGCGGGAGATAAACATTTGGAAAGAATGTATAACTCACTAAGCATTCAGAAAACACAATGGGCTCGGCTGCATCCTCCACCGAATACACAAACAGGTCAACGGGTCCTGACACTCTCACTGGAGTGGACAGCGGGAATAGCACCATCGAGAGTTGTGGAGCCCCGACCGACCTTAAGTTGAGCCCATAGTATAAACCCTGAATACAACAGACTAAGGCAACGGAGTTCACGCAAACACTAAACAGGACACTAGTTCACAACAAACCACCAGATAAAACGATATCAACCGAGTTAAATACACACAACTCGTATTATAAACAATGGAAGTTTTCATCGCCGGTCCGCTTTTGGAATTGGGGGGGGGTGGGCTTTGCTTCCTGCGCAGATGTCATGCAACCCGTACACAGAAGGCAAACATCTAATCCCTAATAAATACTCACAAACCAACTCAACAAACGCTCTTCAGCGGCATTATAGCATACAAACGTGGGTTGTATGTGAGGGCTGACAACACTCATCCCAAACTCCAAATCATGTTGTATTCAAACCTGTTATGGTGTGAAGCCAGGTTATTAGACGGGGTACAGTTAATGACACATTACATAACCATTGAGTTAAGAACTGCTCGTCTGTAAGGAACAAAGCATTTAGGTAATTTATCTAAATTATCTTACACGCTGCCTAATCAACACAAAATTACATAACCAGTATAGAGCTTAAGCGTTTTGACGATTAGGCTGGTTAAATGTAAGAGCTTACATTTTGCTGTCTCGTGAAGTTTATTTATGTACAGTTTAAATGTGTAATGCTCCCTCTGTACAGCCGTCAGAATTCAATCAAAGCCACCGTTACGGTACGGAATTTCCGTGGTACGAAATACATTCGTCGCCTAATTTCGTCTTGAATGTCGATCTATTCAGCGCTTTTTCATTTAGCTTTCCGACTCCATGCTTTCCGTCTTCATTTGGAGTAAAAAAATGTTTAGCCAAATGAAATTTTATTAGCCAAATTAGAAAAAAAGATTGGCCATTGGCTAATTTGGCTACCGACAGCGCGAACCCTGGATATATGTGTGCGCCCATTTTTCACATGGACTGTGTTTACATGTGACTGGACAATGCCACGTTTTAATTGTTACGGACAAATATGACATTCAGCTGTGTTACTGTTGCATGTTGATACATTTAAGTTTTCACTGTTACAGCTTTGCATAATTGTGACTTACAGTGGAGTGTTTTATAATGGTCGCAATTTATATTACTCGTAACAGATACGCTCGCACATTTAGTTTTTTCACCCAATGACCGACGCGCGAAGCGCGTCCAGTGGGTGTCTATAATCGTAGGGCTTGTGCGTTTCTGCTGAATTGAACTAGTGCCTATGCGTTTCTGCTGAGCTGTACTGACGTTTGATCACAAAATAAAATTATAATCATTATCAAAGCACACGTTTGGATAACACCGCCATAAACAGTGACATATTATGATGTTGAGCTCGTATCGTCAATAAAATTAGAGTTATAACTAATAAAACTAAGAATTACTGCTAAAGTATTTCTACCAATTGGGTAACTAGATTCGTGTTGAGCTGGAACTTGAGAAATTTCAATTTCAACCAATTGAAATGCCGTTGAAAACCGAAGGGTTAAGCGATTATCGCAATATGATATGGGAACACCTTGTGCGTAACGTAACTATCGCAAGTATAACGTACTCTGATAACAACTTATCGCCAAATTCAAGTTTCAAACAGTTTAAACATGTCACCTTCGGCTTCTTTTATTTTATTTTTATGAAAATGAATAATAAGTGGGGTGATAAATATGTATAATATGTATATAACGACAAATAGAGTAAAATTAGCCATTTCCCCGTGAAACTTAGGATAGGCAAGCCAGGTACAAACATTGGTGAAATATGAGTACGAACGTCAAATTGTTCCCCTGTCGTATTGCGATAATTGCCAACCGTCACTGCGAAGCGAAGACTCCAATGGCGATTATTAATTAATTCATTTCGGCTGTTCATTCTTCTAAGCTAATAAATCTTTCTTGGATATCTTGGAAGGTGTTTTGGGAGGATTGTTCTGATATATAAAAGTTGGATTAACCTTCCAAAAATATGAGTTTGACGCCTGCATTTCTTGGCATGAATATTAAGTTAATGAGCGCTCGTCTGCAAGTACAGTCATTGCCGAATCGGCGTGTTTTTGTGAAAATGTCACCAGCATTTCTCCACTCGATTCTCTTAAAATGCACCCTAATCGGTCAAATTCTTTTGATCATTATATCTAAATACATCTTAGCTACAATTCGGATCTGCTGTCCCGGTCGAAAAAGGTTTAGTTTGACCAAAACGACTATTGACAAAAGTTTGTTTACAAAATGACTCGATGACCCGTCCACGCTGTAAATTTATTATCGAAAACAAATTCAATTTCTTCCATCTAAAACATAATTACGCACTGGACTCGTGTCATTTTAAGAATATATAAGTATTACACACATACACATGAATTCTCAGCTCAAAATTTTGAAAAATGACAGTTTTATCGATATAAATCGATTTTAATGGCAAATTCCATGCTAAATTTTATCATCGAAAAAAATTTATTTCTTCCATCTAAAACATAATTACGTGCTGTACCCTGTCAATTTAGGAATATATAAGTATCCCACAAAGACACACCGAGTCTCAGCTTAAAATTTTGAAAAATAAGAGATTTATCGACATAAATCGATTTGTATGGCAGATGCCATGTTAAATAAATTTTAGGGCCCTGCAAATGTTTTATGAGCTGTTCCATATTGGGCTCGAGAGTCCATATTTGACCGGTTCTACCTGATAATTGTGCGACAGTACAGTCGCGTTACTTTATACGTCAACATTGGTCATTATCACCCGACAAATTTATTTCGGTCTAACGTATCAACCCCTATTTACCCCGCGTAGCCTGACTAAGTGTCAACATTGGTCTTTTTCGCTCCACTAATTTGTATCGTTCCATTGGTATGAATTCCATATCCAATTATCCACATATAACCAACCCAACCTCTAATCCCGGTCCAATTTATTTATTTTGTTCATCATTTTGTACATAATATTTTATCAGGTGATACTTATACGTATATGTCTGTGGTATTACTGTAGTATACTGTATCGGTATATCAATTGCTATGACTTTCTATATAATCCTGGTGCCATCTATAGAGATAGAGATAATTTCATACACCCCCCCCCCCCCCAATTTTATATCATTGCTGTTTTAGTACAGTCGCGATGCATTACATGGCAACATCGCTCCACTAATTTATGTCAGTTTATCGGTACGAACCCCTTTTTATCCGAGTCCATATAACCAACCCAACATCTTATCCCGTACCACTATAGAAGTCCATAAATGACTATTCTGGCACTATATATAGATGACTAAGATTTTGACATCCCCCTATTTATAGCCTTGTTGCAACAGTAGAGTTGAGATGCATAATATGTCAACATTGGTCGTTATCGCTCTACAAATTTATGTCGGTTCAACCCTTAGTTCCCTGTATCGCCCACCCCTCCCTCAATTTATTTTTTCATTTGTATTATAGTCGCGTTACGTACACATTTTATCTCTTGTAACTTTTGCTTCAACAAGCCGAGTTCCGCTGCAGACAATACAATACTGACAACATTTTGAAATGTAATCAGGCTTCAAACTCATATTATCCAAGAAAAACTCTGGCTACATAAGAAATTTGTGTATAAGGTGTACGCGCATTTGTTGCTTTAAAAACCAAACGTCCCAAGTCAAGGTCCATACCCCCAACACACTGATGTGAGGTTTAACTCCATCTACATACAGTAATGTCCATAGTAATTGATCACTTAACCACAGCAGAATTATGGGTATTTTTTCAGGATTTTAAATCCTGAAAATTACCTATAATTATGCTGTGGTTAAGTGGTCAATTACTTTGGGCATTACTGTAACCAATATAATGATTTGAGGTTTAATGATAACTCAATACTCATACAGTAATGTTCAAACTAGTTGACCACTTAACCACAACAGAATAATGGGTAATTTGTCAGGATTTTAAACTCTGAAAAATTACCCATAATTCTGCTGTGGTCAAGTGGTCAATTACTGTGGGCATTACTGTAACCAATATACGGATGTGAGGTTTAATGATAACTCAATCGTCATACAGTTATGTCCAAAGTAATTGACCACTTAACCACAGCAGAATTATTGGTAATTTTTCATGATTTTAAATCCTGAAAAATTACCAATAATTCTGATGTGGTTAAGTGGTCAATTACTTTGGGAAAAATTATTGTAACCAATATAAGGATGTGAGGTTTAATGAGAACTCCATCCACATAACTAATAAATATGTGTGAAAAAAAAAAAAAAATCCATGATAGCGTCCAATATGGACTGCCTAATTCTGCTCCAAAAACATGTGTATTGAATATATGGATGTTTATTGGGGTAAACCGATTATTTGAATGATATTTTCATTTACTGGGATCCAAAACCCGACGTATGGGATATTTATAAGGTGGCCCGCCCTCCACTCCATCCCGCCACCCATAGTATATTATGCGCCACAGGCGCCCCTAGATCATTAGAGTATTTACTCGAGGAAGCAGACTGAACCCAGCTCACATAGTATCTTATACGCCGCAGACGCTGGAGACTAATGCTACTGCCCACATAAATAATATGTATAAGGTAACCCGCCCACCACCCCATCCCGCCACCCATAGTATGTTATGCGCCACAGGCGCCCCTATATCATAAGAGTATTTACTCGAGGAAGCAGACTGAACCCAGCTCCCATAGTATCTTATGCGCCAGAGGCGCTGGAGACTAATGCTACTGCCCACATAAATAATATGTATCTTAAGCATATGTGCATATTTAATAAGGCAACACTTGGAATCCCAACAGAGAAACCACATTGACATTTAATAGAGAATTTCCATTAACTGCAATAACTTAAGGAATCTCTAATTAGGGCTGCACGGTAATGAAAAAAACATATCGAATAACTTATTATTTAACTAACCGAATAACTAATTGCGCTCAAGCCCAATAAGAAATTTAAGTTATTGTGCTTAAGCGAAGTTAGAGATACCTTATTGCATTTAAGCACAATATGATATTCCTGTGCAATAAGGAGTATTCTTATTGCGCTTAAGTGTAATAAGACATTCCTTGTTACACATAAGCGAAATTACATGCATATTGCACTTAAGCGCAATTAATATATATCTCATTAGATCGCCCTTGTGCAAATAGTAGAATAATCCTATATTTGTTCCACCCATTGTACCATGGGAATGGACTACACCACCTGAATTACAGGGAGTTTATGTACACTATATAATATATTCCTTATTAAGAGATACCTTATTGAGTTTTATTATCTAAGCGCAATATGAAAATTCCATCAGTGCACTTAAACACAGTTAAATACTTCCATATTGCGCTTAAGCACAATAGAGATTCACATATTGCACTTAAGCGCAATTAGCTCTTCTTGTGCTTAATTAAAAAAAAATGTTATAATTGTATTGTAACTATTGTGTGTCCTTTAATATTTCCCATACATCATGTAGGCCCTACACATATATTATGCTAGACAATTAGTACTATTGTTACTAATAGTACTCGTAGTAGTTAATACCACCTTACTGTCAATATTCTATCATGGTTAGTTTCAAAATCATAACGTTAATTGTTATTACTATTTGTACATGTACATCAGTCATCAATTAACAAACTTAAGTAGAGCATGGTTAATTATCTACCATATACGGTGGATTATTCCCATATTCAAGCTGTTGATGTCATTGAGACATTCAATGTTATTATGCTATTTTGCATGCGAACTAGTAGACCCTCCAATAGCTTATCTTTACCACTCGGGATAGTGGGTGTTTTTCCTCAATTAATTGAATTTCTTGTTAATTATGTTTTATCGTTTGTTATTTACAATAATTATTTAAGTCTGTGAACAGAGAGCGCATCACTTTTGTGCAGGCTTAAACTCCACGATGGAGATAGCAAGGTTGATCCTATTCAAACTTCACAATTATTTTCTTGCAATTTATGCATTGATGATTTAAGTTTCATCAAAAGTATTATTGTGACGCCTATCGGAAAAAATTATATTTTACTCTACATTAGCAAATTAACAGCAACATTACCAATGAAAAATAAACATTGGTCTGACGGTTATTAGCTATGGTATTGATGTTAATTGAACGGTGTTGAACCGTAAAACAAATAGCGCGGATCGATATTTACTGGCTGCAGTCTGTCAGTTACCAAAACGGTTTTGTACCGAGGAATATACTCTAGCCTGACCGTATGTTTTGTGGACGAAAATTGGCAGGCATGTTGTCCGGTATGACACCGTTTAACTGACATTTCGAACAGTGTATATGATGTGATTGTTCACACGCTTGTTCCTAGAATTACAGTGTTTGTGCCCTAATGGTGAGTTCAGTTAGGGACACAAATAATGAATAAGCGATGCAAATATGAAGTCATATAGAGTGCTAGTATACACTGCCATGTTAAGCATACTTAAGCTCCTTTGTTCCACAAGGATTAAAACCACCGAGCCCAGGGAAGTCTGACTGAATGGGACATCAGTGTGTCTGTACCGAATCGATCACCCATATAACCGTTAACGACGCGTTTAAGCCCGTATGCCTATATCAGATTGTCTTCCACCTGCTATGATGTTGCTGGGTGCGGTTGAAACGACTACCCTTCGGACATCGCGGATTCACTTTGAGAAGAATAGCGAATAGGCGTTGCCTATAGGAAATTGTCCTGAGTGCCAGTAAGTACCAGTAAGTACCAGAGCGGCTTGCTATATCAAACCCACTTAAACCCGTTTGTCTCGGAACGGTCAACACCATTAAACATATACGGATGGATTGAATGTGGCCTCAGTATATGTGCACGCTGTCAGTGGCCAAACTTAATATTATAAAATAACGATATTAAAATGACATGTTATTTTGTGTTTAAGTGCACGGTGTGTGTCCATAATTATCGAATATTACTTATCCGCCCATGATCCACTTTGACATAGTCCGCATAAACCATATACAAATAAACTATCAGCACTATTCTTCGGGTTTATGTTGACAATTTGTTAGGCGCTGTGCCGACCGGTGGCCACTATTGTCTGGTTACATGTGTGCCTAACGTGACAGGTACCACAGTCGTGTAGCCTGTATGTTTGATTTAAGGAGCTTCCCTTACCGGTAATCCTAATGAACAAGTATTCCGACAAAGCGACCACATATGATGTGCATAATGGTATATCTGTGTGTCGGAGCGATGTTTCACCGTGTCGGCGGCCAAATTATCAAACGATCGTTTTATTTTTCGAAAACGCCCAAAATAAACTTTCACTTGGCTATATCTTTGGCCAAAACGTGGAAGATAAAAGTAGCACATGCCCACTCCATATTATCACCTAAAACACATCAGTTTTAAGTGTCCTGTTGTTGTTTTTTGTTTAGCGTTTGTGTACTCGGTGAAGAAGATATTTAGGTTTTCAAATTTCTTCAAAAATTCTGAAAATGGCAAAATAAATTCAGACATGGTCAAAAAAAATTATATATATTTCCTCAATACAAACAGAACAAAAAATACCAAAATAACTCTTGCGCATGAACGCAATGCAAAATAAATATGTGTCAGCTTCCTTCTGGTTAATTTATATAGTTCATTGTACAATCCTCACCAACGAATTTATGTCCACGCAATTGTTTCTGTAGAAGTATATTTATTTCTTTACTACAAAAAATACGAGGGCCTTACAGCCTTGGTTGCCAACTATAACTACCTAAATCAAGGAGACTAAATTATGTTTATTTTCACTATTTTTGAAAAACAAATCCTTAAATTTTCTTGGAATATATGACGATGGTGATTGGATCATAAGTTTGTCAGAATGACCCTTTTGCTTCTCTGGGCTAATTGCATTGATTGCTATTGCGTTGTATCGAAAACACTGCATATCATTGGGTAGCGCGGATGTAGTGACTTCAATAACCTCCATGCAAGTTCTTCATTTGCATCTAGCAACTTAACGTACCGTCATAACTACACTTTCATTTATATTCTTGAGACGATCTTGTTTGAAAGAATGCGGGACGTTTCGACACCGGATTTGTGGTTCGGCACCTGGACTTTTCGGACCAACGACACTACCGGTGATTAATATAAATGCATTTTTTATTTCTATAAAATTATAACAATATTAATGTTGTTGAACATGGCTATCACTAATCGTAACAAATTCGATACGATAAACTGCGGTCATGAAGTTCTTACTATGCGATATAGCATATACCTTCACTTTGCACATAAACAACAAAGGGCGGAGCTTGTTCAGTCAACAAATTCCGGATGCTTGAGACAATAAAGAGCATTTGTCTTACTTATGTTCGAACTGTTGAAACTAATGATAACATATTACTTGTATGAGCTTCCCCGTGCGTGATATAGACGGTCCGCGTATTAGTATAACAAGCAGTTTGTGTATTAATATATGTGTCTATGAGTTTTGAAATTAAAAGATGTATATGTATATTCTTCAAGAGATGAGCATATTGATCGAATTTGAAAACATCGTTGTTAATACAACCCAGAGACGGGGACTTAATTCCAGGGAGGCTTTCTTCGTTATAGTAAAAACGTTTTGGTTACCACACGAATTCAACAGCGACTGAAGACACAACAAGATACCACGTACTCGGATTATAAATAGTCTTTGGAAATCAGTATTACAATAACAAATGAAACGCATATCGTTCTAATAACAGTCGGTCTCACAATATCGTCAACGATAGAACATGTTTGCCACTTACTGCGTGTGCGCGGTCTCATATGAGAAAGCTATAAAGACAGGAATGTGTTTATTGAGCATCGACATTGCGAATGTTCATCATCTCGGTGTCACAAATCAGAGAACGAAGATCATTTTATCTTGAGCCATGTATATAAGATGCAAAATGTAATGCAATTAGTCGCACTTGCCATAACCCGCAACGAGAAAACATTGAAACAACAATTATTATTCATACAATATGCGCTACACATACTACCCTCTGAGCCCTCTTGATGTTTAAGTCACACACCTATTCATAGTTAACACCAAACGGACACATTTGGAACTACACTGCATGTTCTGAATATTATATAGTATAGAGAATGTATCCAGATCATCTGTCAGTTTAAGTGTGGTAAACATTAACGACATAAGACAAAACTACATCTAAAATATGTTCGACTTCACACTAATCATGTCCACATAATAAATAAACCATGCGCCGAAACGTCTTCGATAAAGTGCCAAAACATCCAAGTGCTTGGCCCAAAACAACCAAGTGCCGAAATCCCAGGTGCCGAAACATCCCGAAAACAGGTGCCGAAATATCCAGGTGCTGAAACATCATGCATCCATTTTAGAGTTGTATGCTCCCGGTCCAATTTTTTTATCGATAACATTTCCTGAAACTTGCAATGGAAGCCAGGGATACCATAACTTAAATAGAAGAGTGGCGTCTTCTCAATATTAAAAAAAAATGATTAATGTACTCGGTTTTCAAAACCTTAACTCAATCTGATACGTGTTTCTCTGGTTTCCAAATTTGAAATGGCCGCAGCATTTTATATTTGGAACTGTGTCTACGTCGACTTGTACCTACATCGCTTTTTCAAGCTGAAGTTTCTTCAAACCAAGATACAAGCTTTTAATTTGAATCAGTATTTCAACATACACCACAACCTCGCCGCGATTTTGAGAGGAAAATATTAGGATCCAACTGCCATCGTTACTTTCTTCGCCGCGGATCGCCGCGGATCGCCGGGAATAGCCGACTTTAGTCGCGAATGCTATTCACGGGTCAAATGGTTTCTTTATATATTTATTCAAAACAATGTTTTTTTTTAATTTGTTGTTATTTTGAGCTAGATTTTTAAATTTAGAGGAAACAAATCTTACATTAAATTTAGATTTGTCTTTTTAATTTTAAATGAAAATTTTTAAAGATCAAAATATATAAAGAAAATGTAAAAGCTCATGATCTAAATTTTATGTATGAATCTGAGAATCCGTGAATGTAGCATACATGTAGGCTATATCTCATTTTCGGAATATAGTTATATATACCAATCAATATTTCAGCCATTCGATTCAATCCATGCAATTGTGAAAATCATAGAGCACGTAACGTAATCTAAAAGAAAATAAAACAATTATTAACTTTTATGAAATAGTTTTGATTTAATCAATATTTTTGAAATATTTTTGGTGTAATCAATATTTTTTTAAATATCAAAATGTGCCAAAGATGAACGTTGGCTGATGCATGCATGTGTTTATTAGCAGATGGAAGTCTCCTCGGTCGCCTTTCTGGTTCAATTCACACCGAACACAGGGATGACATATTGTTTATTGTCGTTTCGTTTGGGGATCTGTGGATACAGCAGTATTGCCAATACATAGACATTTAGCATACATCTTTTAATCTTCAATGTTTTTTTCGTCAGGTGAGCAAACATTCTAATTGGATCATCTCTGATAAATACATATGGCAGTCTTATGCTTCCATTTCAAATAGTTGTAGACACACTTTATTAAAGAGCGTTCTCAAATATGATCGTTCATACCATTTGTTTAATTGAGGTTGCTTTTTCGGATTGTCATCATACTTATTACCAGTGATGGTTATTGCATCTATTTATTCATTTGCATTTTTATAGATGAATTTATTTGAAACAGTTGGTGTCAAATGGATGTGACATATTTAAAACAACTGTTTAAAAATGGGCCAGCCGAGATGAGTGGAATGTGGCTGCTTTGTCTTGATGGTACTGCATTACGACCCGTATCAACCGGCGTGTTTATTAACCCTTTAAATGCCGATATTGACAAAAAGAACCGGGGGAGTCCGGGCACACATGGACCCGATCAGATTATATATTGATGGCTAATGGTAGCGAGGCACTTACTAAAGGTGTACTGTGAAGATTGACTCGCCATCTCGTTCACGGCGGTTTCATTGTCCCCTTAAATGACGGTATGTAGCAGAAGAACACAAGATAGTCCGGACAAGTCCGGGAATTCCCAAATGGGCCAATGCATGGACAACATAGTATGATGCTTGATGGTAGTGGGATACATATCAAGTATATGTTGCGAACATTATTTGCTATGTCATCTACCGCCGTTTTTATTAACCCTTTAAATTCCGATATTGGCTTTATGGTGGAACAGATTAGTAACCAAATTGTTCACTTTATGACTAAAGTATGAAATTGTGCACACATGTACATATCCACATAATAATTGATAATAGGTATGGAACCAGGCTGAAATTTCACTTTAACCCCACTTTTAAGGGATTTCCCGAATTTAAAGAGTGTTTCATAATTATATGTCGCAATTACTCTTACCATGGAATATGCAGTTAACAATTAGGCATATACAGTAGTATGACTTCGGGATATAATGATACATTTTAGACCAAAATGGGGACCCCCTTCCAAGATGGCCCTCAAAATGGCAGCCGTAAGTGGAAAATTGAATTTTTTTCAGTAATATATTCTATATCAGTTTCAGCTGTTTGGAACTGGTTGAGAATTTTACTTTATTTTGTGATATTCGTGTTAACGGATCACTGTAGCAATGAACTATGTCATCCATGTGGTTCCGTCCCCTTTAAATCGTTAAAATATCGATTTTTTAGTGAATTCAGTATAAAATTTCACCAAAAATCATAAATGTTATCCTAGTCACATTTTAACAGAACTGCACAATGTAAGTAATGCATACCATTACTTGTGACTATATTAACCCAATGGAATCAAAATTGTCACTTTGGCTAAAAATTGTTGCTAAAATGGCGGCCAAAATATAATACAATCGCTTGTAAAAACAAGTTGTGGTTTAAAATGGGATACTATTTCGTAAATACATTGAATACTAACTTTTAAGATGCAGCATGGTTACGATTGTTATGATTAAATTACCCAAATATTGGAATGTTCTCTCAAAATTCTAACTTATCGGGCTTTGACTATTTGGAAATATCTTTATTTTTTTATGATTTGACCCGTCTTAGATGCATCACATTGAGGTGTTTTTAGAAAAAAATATCCAAAATGTCCACAAAATTTTAAAGAAACGTTGATATTTTCACATATAAACCGAAATTATTTATCTACTCTTCTGTAAAGGTAGCAAATTGTGATTAACTTTGTTATTAAACATGCTAATTAATCAACTGGCAAACAATGTTCTTTTATGGATTTAGCTTATGGGGGCATGACAATACCATTTTACATGATGCAAAATGTAAATTTGCCGAAAACTAACTGAGAGGGGCATAATTATATGCCTACTCTGGTCCAACAACATGTGACAATTGTATTCCATTGAGTTGAAATACTCATAATCAATTGTATAACTCACTTAATGTGCACAGTTCTGTCCATTTCTTCTTAAAATAAGACTAGAATCCTAACGGTGATTCTTGGTGAAATTTCATACCAAGTTCTTAAAAATCGAATTATTGAGAGATCGGAAGCGACTGGGAACACACGAATGGCATATTTCATTGCTTCCATGATCAGTTAACATGAACAATACAAAATAAAGTCACATTTCCGAACCAGTTACACACAGAAGAAACTGATCTAGAAGATAATGGTGAACAAAAAGCCAAATTGTCCTCTTTCAGTTGCTATTGTGACGACCATCTTGGACGGGGAGTTCCAATTTAACCATAACATGTGGGGTTATATTTAGCAGAGTCATACTTACTTTATATGTCTAATTTTATATCGCATATTTCATGGTAAGATTAAATTATATAATCACGAAACGCTCTTTAACATCGGAAAATTAAAGTGAAATTTCAGAGTGGCTCCATATCTAATATAAATAAGTTAGTGAATCACGATATATCTCGACCAAGCGCGTGCAGCCCCATGGACCCATGGAAAGTATACCATGATGCACTATGCTAGCAGGATGAACAGGCTGTGAACAATTACTTGCCGATATTGGCTAAAAGAACCGTAGCTGGGAACAATGACTGGCCATCTCGTTCACGACCGGGTTCATTAACCCCTTATATGACGATGTGGATCAGGAGAACACGGACTTATTTTCTCGTATCGTATTATTCCAAACTATAATGTAGGTAGATGACTTTCCGTTTGGGAAATGCGTCGGAATTTATACATGTATACTTATAGTGGAAAGTGTTTTGATATTTAGCAGAATGATGCTATACCAATATTATAGTAATGGGGTGTTGTACCTATAGTATACATCCAATATATGTTATTAATGAATTAGTCCATTGGCGATCTAGCTAATAAATTTCGTCATTTTTGATAGCACGTCAGTGGGGTACTTTGGAATACCTCTTGTCTGAACTGCATGCAAGCGACTATTCGCTCAATTATCAGAGACATGAATGCCACAAATTATGAAGGTTGAAGAGAGTTCCGAGTCATGATGCTGATTTTAATGAGCATAGTTTAATATGTTTTTTGACATCCTCTCGTAATGTGAACAATGACAAGTTTTTTTGTTGCAATGAAACAACATGGAAGTTGTTGGAATAAATTATCCGATATATATTGCGTTTTCCATGCAGAACACTCGGTCCCAAGGTTTATATAAACATAACTAGAAATGACTATTCTATTCAAATAAAGAGACAAAAACGTTGAAACGTTGGATGTATCACAATGATAGCCGTCATTTGCGACACCCTGTTTCTGACGCTGGGAGTAATATTAGCGATATCTGACTATATAACAATTATGTATATATTCAGAGGGAAAATAGGACTAAGCTCATTGCTGTTTAATGCAGCCATCGAAGGGTAAATCGGTCAACAATATGAAACATATTTTAGCACGGGGATCGTGGACTTTAAACTCTAGATAAAATAAGTAATAGAGTTGGGTCAATAGCACTAGCGTTGGATGACACAGCAAGTCATTTGTCACAACATAATTGTGCATTTTACTACCACAATGCTTCATATATTATACTTTCCGCATGGGTCTGCCCGGGTTAATCAGGCTCTCCTTTCTGGCCCGTGTCGTCGTGTAGGGACAAATTAACCCGGTCGTAAACGAGATGACGAGTCAATCTTCACAGTTTACATTTAGTAAGTGTCTGGCTACCACTATCCATCGCTATATAGTTAGGTGCGATCTCTGTGTGGCCGGGCTCTCCTGATTCCTTTTAGCCAATTTTGGCATGCAAGGTGTTAATAAAACAGCCGGTGGATGACACAGCAAGTCAATTTCACAATACGTTCTTAATGTATATCCGATACTACCATAAGGCATCATAGTATACGGTATGTGGGGCCATGGAGCTGTCCGAGCTCTCAAGTACTCTCTTCTGGCCCATATCGTCATTTACGGGGTTAATGAACCAGGTATCGAACGAGACGGTGAGTCAATCTTCACCGTTTACGTTTAATATGTGTATGGCTACAATTATTCATCAATGTATATAGTGTGATCGAGTTGCTGTGTCTGCCCGGGCTCTTCTTTATATCGGCATTTAAGGGGCTAATTAACCTGGTCGTGAACAAGGCGGCGAGTCAATCTTCGACGTTTACGTTTAATAGGCGTATGGATACAGTTAGTCATCGATACATAGTTTGATCGTATCTCTGGGTATGCCCGGGATCTCCCGGGTTCTTTTAGGCAATATCGACATTTAAGGGGTTAATAAACCCGCCGGCGGATGACGCAGCAAGTCAATTTTCACAATATATGCTTTGTATGTATCATACTACCATAATTCATCATATTATACTGCCCATTAGCTCATGGGGACGCCCGGGCCTGCCCGGGCTTGCCCGGTGTGTCCGGGCGCGTCCGGGCTTGCCCGGGCTTGCCCCGGCTTGCCCGGGCAGTAATTAGTCATACCGATTATCTATATAATATCGAACCTGCTAACAGTGTGCATACTGAAACGATTATTTTCTTCTATTTCAGAATTCAACGCACATAACACATTGAACTGTTTCCGCATTCATATTTCTTGGATTTGTAGTGTGGTCTACAATTTGGACCTCACGAATCCAATTAAATTGGGTAATAGTCCAGGGGGCCGTGAAAACATTTACACATACAGGGACCAAAAACAAAATTACAGCCCTTTTGCTACCCACCCACCCTTTTTGTGCAAATATTTTTTTTCCGCCTGAATTTTTTGGACCCACCCCCTAAAATAAGAAAAAAATAATTTTAAATCTATTCAAGACCAAATCAAACAGAATCAAAGGTAAGTTTTAAATTGGTCCGTTACTGGCAGATTCCAAGTGTTCAAACAATTGAACAACTATCAACGGTTATGATGTTGTATTCGACATTGAACAATACATTTGAAAATAAAAAGTGTTTTATTCTACAGTATGCACAGATATTGTGAGGTAATGTATATAGAGCCAATAAGCCAACATTGTGTTTAATTTTTACATAAATACTCCAGTTACTAATTAATTACGTCTTCACGGTTGTTCCCAAAAAGGTGCCACCAACCATCATATCAGAACACCTTATAGCCATACCTGCAATGATAGTTATATAGTATATAAGTATCACTCTTTGGAGCCAAATAAACAGGCTGGCATGTTTATTTTTTAATTTGAGGTATTTTGTTAGCTAGCACTCCGCAGCCGTAGTATTATTTGGTCATTAGACATGCCAGAGTGAAAATGCCAGCACTATCAGGCACTATTCAATATTACTTTGAGGTGAAATGCAACCCAGCACTCCTATTCAGTCATCACTGTTATTTGGCACCAGAGAGTGCTTTATCTTATACCTACATATGTTCTTAAGTGGTGGTTAAGGTCATAATCTATGTTAGAACACATTTATTAGTGAAAACAACTTAAAACAATGTCCATAATGTGGGATGAAAAAAATTTGCACAAACAATTTTGTTCAGGCCTCTGAGATGAACCCACCCCGCCTGGTATATGTATGTTTTTGGAAGATCTCCCCTTTATTACTTATATCTTATACCTACCCTGTTCCTACGTGTCTGTAAAGGCCATAACCTGCCTTAGAACACAGTTATTAATGAATATATTTGAAAACAACTTAAAACAAGGGCAAAAATGTGAATAGAAAAATATTTGCTCAAACTCATTTTTTCGGGCCTCTTCGGACCCACTCACCCCGGCCCTGTATGATAAAACTTTTGTGCGCCCCCTGAATAGTCTGTGAAATAAACATTTGAGGATTCATCACAATCACATTTAATGCTTTGGTCAAATGTGGCGATTTATGCAGACCGTTCTCTGATGAACGTTAGTTTGAGGAATCACATGCGATCGCATACGTTTTGAGTGTGTGAAAGTCTGTGACCGAGGTCCTGCGTTAAGCCCACAGACGACACGAACACGACATAGTAGGACTGGTTATACATGTGCACGTTGCACGTGGTCAGCACATCCATGAGTTGATAAATAGTAAAATTCAGAAATGTGTAAACGAACGTTTAAAAATGAAGAAACATCTAAATGTATCGACACTAATGCAGTGCATCAAAATGTAATAATTGACTAAAAGCGGTTATATTTTCAAATGTATCGGCACTCATGTGGCCTATATATTTTGTCAGTTTATTTAACGATTGCCACTACAATAAATCCCAATACATTTCGGAATGTCTATCCATTTATTTATTACACGCTTGTTCCTAGACATGCAGTGTTATTGCTGTTCCATATTTACAAATCCGTATGGAACGTACGTTCCATACGCATCTCGTTGGCGTAAAATGACGTACATGACGTTCGCCTCAACCATGGAACTGGAACTATTTAAATGAATGAATCATCACACATAACAAACACGCCCTGTATGAAAATAAATAAACCTTCTAATCCTCGTGCTGTCGCGGAAGGATAGAACTCGAGGCGCATTACATTGTATAATTATGTATGCAATGCATAAATTCGGATAAATGTTAAATTTGTAGTCATTTTTGTTTAATTTACGTGTATCATTAACTCCATTTTTCTTGCTGCGAGCGACAATTTCGAAACACAAACATGGCACCCGACATCATGACAGCACAACTTTTAATAAAGTTAGTCAACTCGATCCTTGTCTAATATAATAATTGTAAACATGACACACACAACTTAATGAGGCAATACAGATAACGGTCATAGATTCAACCCGCAGTTATATATTGCTTCTGACAATGTGAATATCATTACTTTGTCGTTATTCTTTGTGAACTAAGGACGTTTTTTCCCCATCGACATTGTTTTGCCTGGTGGCATCTGGCTCATTTGCCGCCAGTCATGGATATAACCATACATGGTATCAGTAACCGAATTAACTATTCGTCTGGTACTATGATAGCAGAGAATAAAATAGTATCACAGTTTCCAACAAGAAGATTGTAAAGAAGACCACCAGGAAAACCCGATTCATCATATCAGAAAACGCCCTCCAGGAGAATCTGTCTTCATCTGACTTCGCCTTGTTTTCATTATCTGATCCATTCGGTTCCAACTCCACGGGAGTCTTGTTGTCAAGTTTGCAAATATCTGTAATTTCACTTGAACAGAAATCTTCATCGCCGAACATCCGAATGCCGTGTCCAAGGATCTTCATTGCAGTTAGATGCATCTTTGATGGCGTCTGGCTTCTGTGGCGATCGGCATATGATTGCACAGTGGCAACCGCAGCCACGATAAGTCCATTCTGAACATACTGAAGGCAGAGGAAGATAGCGAATCTCGAAACCGAATGTGATCTGGGCATCCACTCACTGTAGAATGTAAGGAAAACTGCATTCGAGAGAAATACCGTTATCGCAAGTGACATTTTCTCACCGGATCTATGAGGAACCACGAAAGCCACCAAGCTGAGCAGAGCTAATCCAATGGCGGGTGCGATATTAAACATGACATGGTAATAGGGGCGTCGTTTGACGGATAGGTTCACTTGACATTTTGACATTGTATAGCCATCTTCAACAAATTCAATCCTGGACAACAATGTGGAAACCAAATCCCACTCGCCATTTTCAACATAGGTCTCCAGATTTACATGACCGTCCGTATTTGTGACGTTAACTTCGTCGGCTGTTGACGTCCACGGTCCGACATCTATGTTACACGACTGCATGTCAAAAGGAAACTTGGTGACGTCAATCACACAATTAGTGACGTAGGAATCACTCGGATACCATTCAACTGTTCCATCAGACCAGAGAGCCATGAGCTGATAATCGGCGCCTATATTTTCGTTTCGTCGGCGTTTGTTTAAAATATCTACATCTGGCTTCCATATTAGAGATCGCGGCAGGTTAAAACTGTCAAATCCTACAGCCTCTTCATCCCATCTTAGTCTTTCGTCGAACCACCATAGGGTCATCCAAGCCACAACCTCCATGGTCTGTGCCACTTGATCAATTTCCGAGAGTTGTTCCAAATGAAATGAAATTTCTACTTGTAGTGTCCCATTTCCCGGTTTCAGATGCTTATTGTAATTTGATAACAGTTTATTGTATAAATTGTATGCGTTCGAGTGTTTATACGAATCACAGAAGACTAAGACAGGTAGTTGAATCACAATCAATAGCGTCAATGACGAGACGATTTTCAACGCTATGGATTCGGTAGTCATGTTATGTATCCATATTATCTCACTGTGTTGATGTAAGGTTGACCAGGTGTTGTGCTTAACTAACACAACATGCGTATACACCGTATGCCAAGCTCACCAACATATGCTTAGTGTGTGATGAAATAACACATATTGTTCTACAGTATGCCGTTTTCTAATGCACCTTCCTAATATGCGAACGTAAATTCACATATATTCACTTATTTCAGATTTGCAATTTTCCATACCAGTCACCAGAAAATAATTATCGGCAAATGCAACGGCTGCATGGGAGCATACTGTGTCACCAGAGTGTGTTACCGTAGTGTGTCACCAGAGTGTGTCACCAGCGTGTGTCAACTGAGCAATGCGTCTCAAAACAAAATAAGAGTATGTTGAGATGAATGTTCGTCAGTCAAAACATATATCGCACATTGATAACTGTGTTGTCAATGTGGTTCTTTAACCAGATGAAGTCGAAAATAATCCAATTTATGCTGAAGGAACAATTCCGAAAATTCATCGACAAAAAAAGTCCCTTCTGCGAATGTTGTGATTCGGAGTGTAATCGTTTAGCGTTAGCACTTAATTACTAATCCAACCAATACGAAAGTCGTTTTCACAGTATATAACAACTCAATATAGCGATAATGATAATGTCCTTAAACGCTACGAGGCATTGTGTGAGCGCAATCGATAGTTAGGGGACGTAACTCGATGCAGATGGGTTCTGATGATGATGATGATGAAGCGAAGATGATGACGACCACGTGCTATATGTTAACGAGGACGACGACGATGATGCTGATTATATTGATTTTATGATTATATTGATTATATTGATAAAGCTTCTGATGATGATGTAGTGCTACTGATGATTATGACGAAGATCACGATGTTTTAGTGATAGTGACGATTACGATGCTGGTGATGCTGGTGACGAAGTTGATGGTGCTGATGCTGATAGTTATTACGACGACAACGACGATCACGACAACGAAGACGACGGGGACGACGACGTTGGTGATGATCATCATGATGACGATAATTAAGCTGATGATGATGATGATGATGATCCTGATGATGATGATGATGATGATGATGAAGATGATGCTGATGATGATGATGATGATGATGATGATGATCATCATCATCATCCTGATGAAGATGGTGGTGGTGACGATGAAGACGTTTTGGAGGTCACTGTATAGTTTGTACATAAATGTGTTCCAAAATTGATTCGTGTTATTAATTGGGTCAGAGAATAAAGCAATAAACAAAGGTAACAAGTAGCAATTTTTCATGAAATTATTCATAGATGCCTAATCTGTTTCAGTATAATGGTCATGTACTATGTTAACATCGGACATGTTGTGATTTGCGACTGCGGGCGACTAACCAGATATCTTGTCAACGAAAGATATTGGTTGAACCACAGTGAGTAGTCTAATGAAACATAACAGGGTTTGCTTGTATACATGCACTCCACTGAAACACACAGCGCCTATTGGCAACACAATACACGCATCAATATACTATAATGTATGAAACTACTCAAATTATTAATTTATTTTAACCCTTTACCCAACAGAACGGACCTGTGCCAATGCATTCTCTTATATATGCGAGTCGACCATAGGTCGCCTCGCACATATAAGAGAATGCATTGGCTTAACACATTAAAAATTATAAAATTGTTAAAGAATGTAAGGAAAAAAGGTAAAAAGTGTTAGGCCAATGCATTCTCTTATATATGCGAGGCGACCTATGGTCGACTCGCATATATAAGAGAATGCATTGGCACATGGCATAACTATAACCATCACAATGTGGTCAATGAGCCGGTTCCAATGATATCCATATTTGTATGGTTTTATTGAGACAGACCCAAGATAATTTAGGCTGTTGCAGCTTTATTTGACGTTTTTGGCCGGTTTGTTGGGTAAAGGGTTAAATATTATTATTATTCATTATCTTATTTTTTCTTTGTTGATTAGTTTTAGTTGATATTTGTGGTCACATCTGTATATTGTCTGCAGTTGATTGTTGAACTCTAGTTTTCAGATGCACACGGTCCATGTTAAGGTAAATTCACACCGTTTATGTCGTCCGCTCGATTGTTTATATACAAACCGAACACGACCGTATCAGCAGTGATTTTCTTCTTCGTCGATTTCACGCCTTGTGGCAAATCTGGGTCGGTGTCAAATAGGATGTTTATCCGTGTGTGTCCTATTTGAGGGCGACAAATTCATTTGTCGCCGCGATAACAACGGTGATGGAGGACTTTAGCGACATGCAGATAACTGAAGTGCAACGCGACGCATATATATGACACGAAGTCGAAAGAGTACAAGAATAAAACAAGAAGAGAAAATACATGGCAAAATATTGGCGTAATAACAGGATCGTCGTGCTGGTCCCAACTGCATTCGAAATAGGCTGACCAAGCTTGTAATTAAAATGATCTACCACCCTTCCCCCGATAAAAAACTCACAAACTGAAATTTTATAATGAAATTCAATATACGCAATTGTTATATATGATAATTTAGGAAGTCCATGCAATATTCCACTTGACAAAATTGTATTTGACAATGAAATGAATTTGAAAAATCTCATAACTGCATAGGTTGAGAAAGTTATGTTTAGAATTTCCATATACATTGAATTTGTGATTTTGTTAATATGTTTCCACGATATGTTGTCGATTGTGCTAACCAATTTTGATTGTCTCTAGTTTTTGTCACGGAAATCTTTCCGCGAATCGATTCACTGATGTGCGTGGAAAATTAAGCCCTGAATTGAACATAGAAGTTTATGTACATTCCCAGAAATTTGCTACGGCAATAAAAATGCCTTGGGAAACGCCGTGGCAACACGGTGAATATCTAATACCATAGTATTACATTTGCCATGGAACAGTTTTCCTAATTTTGAAATTTCGAATGCTGTATGTATACAGACACTCTACAAATTGTATTAGTCTGAGTTGTTGAGAAATTTAATAACAGTGACACAGTCTTCGTGTACCGTACATATTAAATACAGACATCGTAACTTGGACACATTGAAACTGCACGAATTATTGCCTACATTATACGTTACACAGGCTGTGTAATGTTCGCTGCAATTGTTGATTGTTTGTGGGCTTCTTCCGTTCTAGCGAACCACCAATCAATATTTATTAGAACGATCGGTTCGGTCTAAAATAGACCGGTCGGTCTTTCACAGCCTGCATGCACCTGGAATAAGGGGGATCACTCTAAACTGTAAACTTTATGTTAAATAAATAATATTTCAACCAATACTGTCCTACTTTCTGTCCGATGAAGACCGAATGGTCTATTTTAAACATATCGGTCTGCTATAGTTCGATCGGTGGTTCACACAGACCTGTTCATATAGTCATACATATGTACTTCCAATTCCTCTTAATGTCCTTCCGTTGCCTCGACCTTACTTTCCTGATTCCAGAACAGAAAACCACTCCCAGATCCGTTAAGTATTTTTTCGAGTTGAGTGCATCCAAACGTGGGCATTAACCATTTACCCAACAGAACGGCCCTGTGCCAATGCATTATCTTATATATGCGAGTCGACCATAGGTCGCCTCGCATATATAAGAGAATGCATTGGCTTAACACATTACAAATTATAAAATTGTTAAAGAATGTAAGAAAAAATGGTAAAAAGTGTTAACAAAAGATTTTTGTTAGGCCAATGCATTCTCTTATATATGCGAGGCGACCTATGGTCGACTCGCATATATAATAGAATGCATTGGCACATGGCATAACTGTAACCATCACAATGTGGTCAATGAGCCGGTTCCAACGATATCCATATTTGTATGGTTTTATTGAGACAGACCCAAGATAATTTAGGCTGTTGCAGCTTTATTTGGCCGTTTATGGCCGGTTTGTTGGGTAAAGGGTTAACCTGATTTCTGAGCCCCAAATGTATCCTAATGAGTCAAATTCCATATTTAAGATATTTTTTTTTTAACAGGAGGACAATGAGGGTTATTTTCACTATTTTATTAATTTTATCACCAGGTTATGCAAAAACAATTTCGATTGCAGTATTAGTCTATGGTTCAGGACAAAACAATATTCTCATACAAAAAGTGCGTTCTATGGACTTAGCCACGATTGCCTCTGACACATAACGTGCCTGTTTGAATGCCACAGTTGGGGTCATGTGACCTAATACATTGATATGCGTATAATCTGTTTTTTTTTCTTCAGAAAACATTGTTAAGTACACTAGTGAAACCAGATTGTGAAGGACTTTCCATATATTCATTTGTAAAGAAAAGGGAGTTATTTCACTATTGATCCTTAGTCTACACTTTTTAAAATAAATTCTATTGTGAGGGGTATGGGCGTTTTGTCAATTCCTCGAGGTTTTTAAACGAAAGTTTATTTTGTCAAAGTATTTGATCTTTGCTCTTTAAACATCGTGATTTCAATTGCATTAGCAATTTATATCACTGGATTTCAATGGTATTCTCAATGCATATCACTGGATTCCAATTGTATTAAAAATGAATACCACTGGATTACAATTGTATTAGCAACGTATATCAATGGATTTCACTCATCTTTCGGGAAAATTATATCAATACACAATTCGAAAACATCCATCTTGAGAAGATCACTTTGCTATTCTAAGGTTATCCATACATTGTTTTGGATCTATAACTGACCACTTCCTTGTGTATGTTTTTTGTCAGAGCTTTGTTTTTACGTAATTTGACAGTGAAATGTTTAACTGGTATTTTGGGATTGTTTATACAACATTACCATGACATACTAAGTAAGTTTCCAGTAAAGTATTAAGCTGGTGTATATCGCAACATGAATACACACAGACTGGAAAATAACAATATTGTGTCTCCAATGGCTGAAATGTTGTGACACAGATTGCGAGTCTGTTTTCTGAAAAATGAGTGACATCAAGACTTTGTGACAATGGATGGTATAACCAATATTATGACATATTTATGTCCGACAATTTGACCAACAGTTGGGGACTACACTATTTTGGACTAAAAACAACATATTTCTCACTAAATATTGGCTGGAATATCAAACTATACCAGACACTTTCAACATGTCGTGTGTATTGTATAACTAATTCAAAACTGATTGTGTTTCAAGGTCGCTACTCCTGTGGGGAGATCTTAACAATAAAATTATTCAGCGAATTCGTATACGTTGGCTAATTTGTTAAGGCGGCTACACTGCAGGCCTGAAATCAAACCGCAAGTTAACGCTTTGTGTCACATGCTGGTGTCTATGGATAACTTATTGACGTCATGGACACTATTGTCTAAGCGAGAAAGCATCAGCAAAGAGTGATAATTGCCGAGATTGTTAACATATACGCGTTTCGTTTGTTTCACTTCTGGTTTGGATTGGATCAGATTACCTATACAACTAGGCATTGGCCTAACCATTTTTTACAATTTTAATAATGTTTTCTTGTATTCTTTAACAATTTTATAATTTTACCCACACAGAGCCCCGGACAAACATGAGAAGACGACACTATTCTATATGCTTCTATGTATGTGTGGGACTCCATGCAGGGTAATGAGTGTTTTTTATGTTATGTCCTAAAAATTGTAAGAAATATTTATTAAAAAAAAAAATTAAAAATTGTTAGGCCAATGCATTCTCTTATATATTCGAGGCGACCTATGATCGACTCGCATATATAAGAGAATGCATTGGCACAGGGTAAAACATATATTATATATAAGTCGTTGACACTGTAAGTCTGTTAAGAGTATATGCAGTCTGTATATTATTATTTCCTGTATGCATCAACCAGAACGTAACACAAGTGCAAAATTACTAGGTTTAGTTTCCGGAATCTACCCGTTGTTCCTGGTGTACCAGAGTAGTTATAATCCTATAACCAAATACCTGGCGCCATTCAATTTATATTTTGGGCGGGACAATTTCAACAGTTGGCAACTCAATCCTGGCTCAGCAGCAGTTCGAAATTTGATGATTTGCCGACTCACATGTGTATAAAATATGTTGTTTTCCGACCAAAAGTCGAATAGTCAACAACTGGTGCTAAATTTTCGAGCTCAAGTTGGACATTTAGATTAAATTTTCCAACCTTAACCATATAGGGGAGTTTCGTTATAACTTGAAGACTACGCATACGCAGTGCCCCAAAGGAAGTGATGTAGTTTGACAAGACGCGGATGGAACTACATCACTCCCGGTGGGAACTAAACTGGCGTAGTCAACTAACGACATGCTCCATTCGTTATATTGATTGCAACAACGTTTGTTATTTCACAATATCTTAGAAAGTAAACACACCTGGTGACATATTTTCCTACTAAGGCCCAGTCTCATTTACAAACCGAAAAGCTAAGTTAATTTGCCACGTGTTCACTATCAAACTTACAAGTTATACAGTGTTCACTCACATAATAAATAGTTCACAGCTATGTATTTAGATGTAATGATAACAAAGAAGGAAATTCGCGTATTCATTTGCCTACCATTTAGATTTTACAAGCACAAACGAAAATGACGCGAATTTTCGTCTGACTTTATAGATGAGCAGCACAATACATTTGAAAGCTGATCATTGCATAACTGTTTTGGACATACTAACACACAGAAACAAATCTAACCCTTTCTTTACAAAATGCATTATCCCAACTTTTGACTCAAAGTCAACTTTTCATCCGGAAGCTGAGCGACCTTTTGAGCCAAAGACCAAAGTTGTGGAACGTTTCTAACTAATCGGTCGGAATTATTAAGAAGACCATTCTCACCGCACACCGAACGGAAAAACAAAATACAATATTATTACAATTTAGTGAACTCAGGTAACTCGGTATAACGTGCACAATATGCATACATGTACTTTAAAATGCTTTAGTAGCATGTGTCCAAGGGCAACGCAAAGCTATGACGTCACATGTCAGATATGGCCGGACTACATATGTAGTGTCGACCGCCTCACGGTTGAACACTACACGAAATATGGATACAGCTCGGAGCCAATCAGAAGACGGGAAAGTCACGTGATAAACACTATGGACAGACAGCATCACACTATGATTATTGTAATATTGAATCAGAACATGAGTGGTTGGTTCACTACATGTCATGTATGATCATATTACTGACGTGCATAATATTCCCAACCTTGCTTGATTTAATTAAGGTTCGATTCATTCCGGATCATTGGGACAGTTAATACCACATTTTAGCATATGCTCAGTGGTGATTTATCGAAAAATGAAATTAAACAAATTTTATACCACGATGGCCCATCTTACTATATAAATAAAGCCATCTGTTTAAATTTTACATTTAATCAACACCTGCTGATTAAACGTGCCTACTGTTGATTAAACTTCGCAGAGTGGATTAAACTTTCTCAATACAATTTGAACGGAAAAGTGTTTATCCATCGCAGGAACTACGATACGTTTGACCTTTCGTTCACCGGTGTGAGTTATTATTAGCGATGACATCTCGCGGAAACAATTGGATTTAATCGGTTCATTATACAAACAAAAACCTAAAATAAACGCTAAGGAAGACATTTTATGTATGTTGTATCGCAATTGTTACAAATAACACAATACAGTATGTTTTTCTCAATATATGTTTATCTCGAATAAATTAAAATGAACAAGGTACGGACATTGGAAAGTACGTTTCGGATGTAAACAAAGGTCTGTGTTGTTTACCTACTTTCCAGTGTTCTGATATCAATGCGCGGCAATGTAATGGTTTGATCCACACCTGTGGTATCGAAAAATGGGTGCCGCTGCAAAGCGTAAACAGATACTGTTTTCGTCGTTTGAAAATATTTTGATGGCGATTTAAATTGGAAATGACGATTTTCACATTGTAAAGATCGTGGCATAAACAAATATACGCATAGAGTTTCTGAATAACAAATTTAATTCACTCGTGGGATTGGCGATTTACACCACTGGCTGAAGCTCGTGGTGTAAATCGCCAATCCCACGAGTGGATTAAATTTGTTATTCAGAAACTCTATGCGTATATTCTATATATGATGTCGCCCAGAAGGGGATATAACTTGTTCACTTTCGCACTAGCTCGCGCGTGCGACCGATTCACTTGCGAGCACCAATGCGCTACCGGAATATTTCAAAATCCTCGCGAGTCAGCAGAGTTATCATGTTATGCATGTAGTTATACTAGAAATGCATTGTATGTCGATATTTGGCACAGTTATGGTGGAACCAAACGGAACACATGAGAACTATATTTCTTTAGTATGTGGTTGGTGAAGTGTACATGAACCAGCTGTTGGACCTGGCACATCGACCGAAAGTTGTTATGACAATAGTTATCGACGTCTATGGAGAAATGTTGTGGACAAACATATAATAGTACCTCTAGTGTTTTGAGCAGATACCGAACATTATGTCATCTGTGAACTAGTCAACTAAGCGCTCACTCATAACATTGTTCTGTACCCATTCAAAAACAACACTGGTTATCCTCAATATAATTCATGTAATAACAAATGGCCTGTCGGCATTAATTAGAGAAACCTAATAGTCCCTTTGTGTACAAGGGATAAAACAACTTCGAAGTGAGGAACCATCTTGAGACTTCCGAAATAAAGAACCTACGGAATAATGTCCCTGCGGAATGACGACATTATCTTACACCAAAGGCATATTTCGGTTATGTCAAGTGGTAACATGAATCTGTCAAAGTTTGCCCTTTGACATTACTAGTAGAAACACACTGGGTATGGGGACATGACAATCTGCGGGATGGGATGGGATATGGGACAAATCGACAATCTGCGGGACAGAATTTCAAATTGCGTGGGACGGCCGATATCTCGAGTAATACAAGGCGTAGGGGGGCTCACTTTGGTGTCTAACGAAAGGCCCACATTCGCCCTATCACACATATTAACCCCGCCACTGACCGGACACCAGAAGTTGCATTATTTGATCGACAACTGACCTAACATGGGGTGGAATTTGGGATAGAATGACAATCTGCGGGACAGGATTTTCAAATTGCGTGGGACGGCCGATATCTCGAGGAATACAGCACGTAGAGGGCTCCTGTTAGTATCTAACGAAAGGTCAACATTCGCCATATCCACACATATTAACCCCGCTACTGACCGGACACCGGAAGTTACATTATTCGGTCGACAACTGACCTAACATAAAATGCCACAAACACGAAAAACTGCGTTCGACAATAATGTTTAGAATTTAGATTTCTCGATGAATACGCAAGCAAACAACAAGATTTAGGTATCAAATAACGCAATGGAATACTGTGCATTCGTTTTTAGCTACAATATGGCTGTTTTAGTGCGAATATTGTAATGGCGAACACACAAACACGCGCCGATAAAACAGCTAAAAATAGACTCGATGTTTACAATTACAGGATCGATTTCAGCTGGTATATTCAATATAATGGGACGTATGGTATATCAAAATGTAGGATTAGACACATGGAATGTATTTTTTTTAAATGGGTCCACCAGGCGGTGAAATTGTTGCAGAAATTCGCTCCAAGATATTCGCACTTATTTTTATTTCAGTTGTGACTAAAAGCCCAGATGCCGGAGCCCGGCGACTAAAAGCCAAGTTACAAAATAGATCAACTGGTTTGAACGAATGAATATGTCAATGGTAAGACTATTCAAAAGAATATTCAAATCAAATAGTGTTTATAGACTTAAAAACTTATGTGTCCGCCATTCATATGTGGTGGAGGTTATCATATTATCTGCCAGTCATACGCGGGGGAGGTTCTCGTATGAACATATTATCTGCTGGTCAGACGCGGTGGAGGTTCATATTATCCGGCGGTCATACGCGAGGGAATTTCTCATATTATCATCCGGTCATACGCGGGGGAGGTTCTGATATGAACATATTATCCGCCGGTCATACGCGGTGGAGGTTCATATAGTTTTAGTTTAAACATATTTATTTGTCTGATTTCAATAACACATATAGGAAATGATACATACATTTTTATATAGACAATGGGATTGGAGGACAAGTGCTTACTCACTTATGAGTACCTCCTCTCCCATTTGCTATTACACTGAAAAATAAATCAAGAATAATGGTATTGCAACATGACTACCAAAGGCAAGTTGAACTTATATACATGTACATATCACCGGTCGTTTCCCGCCCCCGAGTCAGTCTTTTGTTTATACATGAATTACTTGGAAGTCGTCTTTGATTGAGTCATTTGCTGGCTTGTATATGTATTTGCTAGACTTGGTCAATAGCATCTAGTTTTGTCTCACGGATGAATGATTGTACAGCTAAGAAAATTTTTTCATTGTCGCAATCGGGTAGAGCAGGGTCTCCAAATAGCAGAATTTTTAGTGAGTAAATATTATAAGGAAGTAATTTATTCAATAGGCGAATTCTTGGGATCGAATGTAGGCAACAATCAAAGAAATAATGGAAGGCATTTTCTTCTCCATTTCCACATGAGCAGTCTTTGCAACTTGCAATGTAATTTTGAACCTTATCTGATAGGAGGTTGCTACATTCACATCGTAATCTGCAGTGATATATATTTTCAGTCCGCTTTCCTACATTGTAATATTTGGGGGGTTTGGGTATTTCTGGTTTAAATGTGTTTAGATAACATTGTAGGTTAAGATCTCGAGTCTTAGTTTTGGTTGCATTCCAATTTTTTACACACGTGGGCATGAATGTTGACTCCATTCTTTTTGTATTAGGTTTAAAATGTATAAAGTTTGATGCAAATCTAGTATCGTGGTCGCTTATATCGGAGAATTTTGGGGGAAGTAAGTCAACTAAATATTTGGGCACTTTGTGATTGACAATGTTATGAAAAAGTGAAAGTCTTTTTGTTTGTCTTCTTTCTGAAAGTGTTTCCCAACCCATTTCGGTTAGTATTCGTTTGCGAGGTACAGATCTCGTACAGCCACTTATAATGCGTGCGGCTTCATATTCTACATCATCTAGTTGTTTGAGTAACTTGTCTGGTGCTCCAGCCCAGACACTACTTGCATATTCCATGATTGGGCGTACGTGTGACAAATAGAGGATTTCAAGAGTTTTCCGGTTTAAAAGATACTTGAGTCTTCGTAGTTGGGATAATTTAGCATAAGCTCTGGCACATACATTTTCTATATAACTGTCCCATGTTAAGTCGTCATGTGTTTGGTGCCTTATGACACTTATTATATTGGCACAGGTCATGTAAGAAGAAAAAAAATATATATTTAGGACAACTGTCAGTGTTGCGCACATAGCTTTTTCTTTATGAGCATGAGCATACCAGTAGTGTACTTATTATGCACTGGTCAGTCACCGTCACTGCTTTAGTATTTCCACTTTTAGCATTTATCAGCTTATGCTTTTAGTATCCATGAACTGAGTGCATCAGTTGTATTTGGATAATTATATACTTTTGTATACGAAAGGGGTGGGGTGGGGGTATTTATGTTTCAGGTTCATATTCATATTATCCACCGGTCATACTCGAGGGAGGTTCTCATATTATCCTCCGGTCATACGTTGGGAGGTTCTCATATGAACATATTATCCGCCGGTCATACGCGAAAGAGGTTCTCATATTATCCACCGGTCATACGCGAGGGAGGTTCTCATATTATCCTCCGGCCATACGTAGGGGAGGTTCTCATATGAACATATTATCCGCCGGTAATACGCGGTGGAGGTTCATATTATCTGCCGGTCATACGCGAGGGAGGTTCTCATATTATCCTCCGGTCATATGTGGGGAAGGTTCTGATATGAACATATTATCCGCCGGTCATACGCGGTGGAGGTTCATATTATCCACCGGTCATACGTAGGGGAGGTTCTTTGAAAATCCTGTCCCGCAGATTGTCATTCTATCCCAAATTCCACCCCATGTTAGGTCAGTTGTCGATCAAATAATGCAACTTCTGGTGTCCGGTCAGTGTCGGGGTTAATATGTGTGATAGGGCGAGTGTGGACCTTTCGTTAGACACCAAAATGAGCTCCCTACGCCTTGTATTCCTCGAGATGTCGGCCGTCCCACGCAATTTTAAATTCTGTCCCGCAGATTGTCGTTTTGTCCCATATCCCATCCCATTCCGCAGATTGTCATGTCCCTGGGTATGATACTTTGTGGATGCCCTTTCCGAGTTTACATCACAAAGTCACACTATTCACGTGTATACCAACACATAGCAGATCGGACCCACGAATGGACCCATTAATATGAGGTTTTAATCGTCAGATATCGACTAAGTACTAACAGGTTTTGAATTGTTGTCAGTCTAGAACAAAAATCCATTGATTTTCACTGGTAAAGAGTGTCTATTGTTCCGTCGCCCACAAGTGGTAAATAATACAGAATTAAGCATTTGTTATCACTTTCGACGCATTACGTATGGGGGCGGGTTTTTCCCCCATTTTTCGCTGAGACTGCATGTGATACGAATTATGTCGATAGCAAGGACGTCTCGTTATTGTTTGCCCTGTAAGCCGCAGATTGCCTGACGACAATTATGAATTAGTTGGTGTTAACTGGACAGTTGATCTTTAACTAAATACACAATACGTATGTTGTACTCTTCTGGACAAACCTACTTGAATATACGGTATTTTCTATTAGATAACAATTATCCACTGCACAGAAAACATAATTTACACGCAAATTCAGCCAAAATGACATGTGCCGAATTCATCCCAAACTAAAACTTATGTTACATAAATTGGAAAGTTACTCAAGGTGGCGCGTGTATAATCTTGCGAGATAGGTAATCAAATCGAATAAATGAGAATAAACTGGAAACCTATTTACAAAATGTACACAATGTACAAACCTGTTTTAACTGCAGCTGATTCTAAATGCTTAGATCATATACAGAGGCAGTTATTGTGTTTCGTCACGTCCATTCTCGCGAGAGTCTTAGAACATAATTATATCGAGGCATGTAATTGAGGTTCGCCACGTCCGTTCTCGCGAGAGTCTTAGAACATATATCGAGGCATGTAATTGTGGTTCGCATCCGTTCTCGAGAGAGTCTTTGAACATACATCCAGGCATATACTTGTGGTTCTCCACGTCTTTTCTCGCGAGATTCTTAGAACATATATCGAGGCATGCAATTGTAGTTCGCGTCCGTTCTCGTGAGAGTCTTATAACACATATCCATGCATGTAACTGTGATTCGCGTCCGTTCACGCGAGAGTTTTAGAACATATATCCATGCATGTAATTGTGGTTCGCGTCCGTCCTCGCGAAAGTTTTAGAACATATATACAAGCATGTAAGTGTGGTTCGCGAGAGTCTTAGAACACATATCCATGCGTTTCATTGTGGTTCGCCACGTCCGTTCTAGCGAGAGTCTTAGATACCACAGTATGTTCTACTTTAATTTCAGATTACGATTGACCATGCGGCGGTTTGAAGAGATTACATACATTTATATTGATTAATTTATTAAGATGTAAGAAAGTGTCAACTGGGAAATAGTTGTGTTTAAAGATTATGAAGTAATACACAAACACAACAACACAACAACAACAAAAACCATGTATGTACATCCAACCTAGGACATTTATAAATATGCAGATAAAAACATTTTGTGTACGATTAACAAGCAAAGTGTTTGTGTATATGTTATTACATTCCCGGAATATCGATCTGCTAGTGTTCCATAAATGATAATACAACCAGTAATTGAATTAAGGTGAGTGGACTACTGTGAAAGATATGGTGGCCGAGTGGGTGTAGATGCTGAAGTCGCCATAAATACAATTTATATTATATCCAGATTGGTAACAGACAATGTATTTCCTATATATGTATGAATTATATGTAGCGAAGTTTCGAGTTTGTAATTTTGTGTTGCCTGCTTAACGAACACACCGGTTTAAAAAGCTTCCACGGCGATCGAATGTGATTAATAATAAACAGCGTGCATTCACCAACACTGGTTAACGTATTGCCTTATTTCAACATAAAAGAAAACAAACCCGCGAAAAACAATCATTTATTAACGAATACAAGTGCACGTACATATGCATGTTAGTCGGCGATTAGTCTGATGTATTTGAAGAATAGAACTTCACATTGTATTTCCACTGAACATTACATCAACTACACGTGACGTCAGGATCAAGCGTATAATGACGTGTTGCTCAGCGAGTGATTGGTCGCTTGTAATTGTATTGTATGTTTAGGTGACATAATGTGTATATATTGTGCTGATGCCGATTGTAGAACCCGATGATATATTCAGACAATGTGTGTTATTTAAATTATCTAACTTTGTGACAAACTAAGTATACTCTTTGCGACATCCACTTTTGGTCGGGGCAAGATGCAACTCGGGTCTACGACTATTCAAGAACCACGTATTTAGTAATATACAAATGCGGTTAATATGTGGTTTTGTCAACGCTGTATATTTATATACTAAGTGTGATTATCACTAAATCCAGCATTCCGATTGGTCGGCGCCCACGTGACTTGTTGCAGTTATTTATCGGAGAACGCGCAACAGCTCATAACTGCAACCCCATAATTACATCGATACGTCATCGATACCAGAAAGAAAAACGCGTAATGTTTTGGGCGCATTTGGACTCGCGCAGGATTGACTTAATAAATCATCGGGTTTCAATATAAAGAGAAATTGTTCTTGTTAACTTTTGCCAAGGGTGCTATGGGATATTTTGGGCTGGTTTTGTCACGATACATTTTTCGATTTAAATACATTAACAAAAGTGGCTCTTTCGCTAAATGTATATAAATATAAGGATTAACTGTCATGTAGACTGTTTTTATGGAGATGTAACCGTGAGGTAAATGGTCATAACTTGTGTAAAACCCGAAGGGTTTTACATACAAGTTATGACCACTTACCTCACGGTTACATCTCCATAAAAACAGTCCACATGACAGTTAATCCTTATATACACAAGCATACACATGAAGATTCCCATCGATTATTCATATCTATATAGTCCACTAATTCAGTACCGGTAACGTGAACATAGCCCATGTACCGACCATTCCCGTGACCGATACTGGTACCGTTGAGAAGCCAGGTTTGAGGATTCACCAAAATCACGCAACATTCAATTTATGCAATTTGAATCGATTGTATGGTCAAATTTGGCGATTTATTTAGAACATCCTGCAAGGAAGTTTAGCTTGATGATCACAGAGGAAACTTATTTCGATTGATGCGCGAACTTCTGATCAATGTAACCTGTTCCATTCGTCACAACAACGTTTTTTCTAGGTGGTTTGATGTGCGACAGGGAGCCAGACAGGGAGGAATCCTCTCGCATTTGTACTATATGATATACGTTGACGAGTTGATACATACCCTTGCAAACTCGCCGTTTGGCTTAAACATGCTGGGTGTAAATTGTACGTCTCCGACACATGCAGACGATATGGTTCTGTTGTCTCTCAGTAAATCTGGTTTATCATCACTATGTGATATTTGCTACGATTACAGTAACAAATGGCGGTATCGATATAACCCAAATAAATGCGCTGTAGTGGTATTTAATGAAACTAAATCCGAATTTTCGCATCAGGATCGACTTTGGAACCTTGGTACCTCAGATGTCAAAGAAACCACTAACATAACTCATTTGGGCATTTATTTTGATAAGTATGACTTTAATGGCATATTCACTGAGCATATATGCGAGAAGACTCGTAGCACGTTTATGATGCTCAACAACGCCGGCCTTTACCCGGGTGGTATGACCCCAACAAGTTGCTCGTTGATATATTCGTCGGTGGTCATACCTAAAGGGCTGTACGGGTCTGAACTTCTCTGGAATTTGAACCAAAAACACGTTGATCGCCTGGAACGAACACACATATTCTGTTTAAAGTATTACCAGGGCCTTCACCGTCGTACAAAAACGGTTATTGCGCAAGGATTAGTCGGAACCTCGTCTATGGTGTCACTTATCGAAAAACGTAAAATGTCATTCTTCGGTTCTTTGTGCAACTTAAAATCTTCTAAAACTGTGAAACAAGTATTTTTCACGCGCTTATATAAATACATCGTTGATACTACATGCTCATCATCAAGTTACATGTCTGACATCATTGACACTCTTAACAAATATGACCTGACCGAAGCTCTTGAGAACTACATCGAAAATTCAATATTCCCTAAGAAATCAACATGGAAATGTGCCATAATCGAATCATGGTCAAAAGTTAATAGAGAATATTGGGACATGAGCGTAAATGAGGATACTCGACTTGCTAGGTTCTCTGCCGTCCATCCAACGTTATGCATGTCCCGGCTATGGGAAAATTGTCGCATATATCCAGCCCATAAAAAATCATATCTACTTATTGCACGCCTTATTTGTATCCTGGAAACAAATGAGGAAACCTGCGTATTATGTGACAACAAACATACAGATCTTGTAAAACATGCCTTAATTGAATGTTCTTCCATTTGCGACGATCGAAATACCTTTGAATTCGAGCTACTGAACTTGTTTGATGTAGATATTTATATGCAGTATGACAAACTGGATGTAGAATCCAAAACGCGCGTTCTACTAACAGGTCTACATGAAAATATATATTGTTCGCCCGAAGAAGAAAATAAACTAATAGACTTTTTCGTGAACAAAGCTGCATTCCTCTGGAGAGTATATGTTGATCGACTGAAGCAAAGTCCTGACTAGGTCTCCCAAACCTTCATATAAAATCTATCATAACATGCAGTTATATGCGTGTTCGTAATATCTGTGTATTGTTTTACCAGTAGGTACGTTTGTCTGTATGTACGTCTGCCGTTTGTTTGTTTGTCTCGTATGCCTGCTTGTCTGACTGTCGTATGTATGTCTGTAAGTACGATATGGCTATATACATGAGCGGTGCTGGGGGGAATGGTCGGCTCCGAGTCGGTAAGACTGCACAAAGGCATTGGCGTTTGTGGGTCTTCCAGATAGAGAGATCCCTGATTTGGGTCCAACTCCGGCTTGGTCGTCTCGGAGTATACTATTCCTCTGTCTGTAAGTACGATATGGCTGTAGAATGGAATGTCTACTTTATATAGTGCATGAGTGTGTATATATGCATGTGTAGTTAGTTCATCATACATATTGAGACATGTGTTGTTGATATGTTTGTAATCTTAAATTTCTTATACACTGTATTATGTACCAAATTGTGTTTGTTCTCATAATATTAACATTTATATATGAATCTCCATACGTGGAGGATAATAAAGATATATATATTGAGGATAGCTTGAGAATAACTTGAGGGTCACTTGAGGTTCATTTGAGAATAACTTGAGGATCATTGAGGATAAATTCAGGGTCACTTGAGGTTCACTTGAGGGTCACTTGGGGTTCACTTGAGGGTCACTTGAGGTTCACTTGAGGATAACTTGAGAATAACTTGAGGATCAATGAGGATCAATTCAGGGTCACTTGAGGTTCACTTGAGGGTCACTTGGGGTTCACTTGAGGGTCACTTGAGGTTCATTTGAGGATAACTCGAGAATAACTTGAAGATCACTTAAGGATCACTTGAGGATCACTTGAGGGTCACTTGAGGATCACTTGAGAATAACTTGAGGATAACTTGATGATCACTTGAGGATCACTTGAGGATAACTCGAGGATCACTTGATGATCACTTGATGATCACTTGATGATCACTTGATGATCACTTGATGATCACTTGAGGGTCACTTGAGGGTCACTTGAGGATAACTTGAGAATAACTTGAAGATCACTTGAGGATCACTTGAGGATCACTTGAGGATCACTTGATGATCACTCGATGATCACTCGAAGATTACTTGAGGATAACTTGAGGATCACTTGAGGATCACTTGAGGATAACTTGAGGATAACTTGAGGATCACTTGATGATCACTTGATGATCACTTGATGATCACTTGATGATCACTTGAGGGTCACTTGAGGATAACTTGAGAATAACTTGAAGATCACTTGAGGATCACTTGAGGATCACTTGCGGATCACTTGAGGATCACTTGAGGATAACTTGAGGATCACTTGAGGGTCACTTGAGGATCACTTGAGGATCACTTGATGATAACTTGAGGATAACTTGAGGATCACTTGAGTAGCACTTGAGGATCACTTGAGGATCACTTGAGGATCACTTGAGGATAACTTGAGGATAACTTGAGGATAACTTGAGGATAACTTGAGGATCACTTGAGGATCACTTGAGGATCACTTGAGGATAACTTGAGGGTCACTTGAGGGTCACTTGAGGATAAATTGAGGATAACTTGAGGATAACTTGAGGATAACTTGAGGATAACTTGAGGATCACTTGAGGATCAATTGAGGATAACTTGAGGGTCACTTGAGGATAACTTGAGGATATCTTGAGGATAACTTGAGGATCACTTGAGGAAAACTTGAGGATCACTTGAGGATCACTTGAGAATAACTTGAGGGTCACTTGAGGATAACTTGAGGATCACTTGATGATCACTTGAGGATCACTTGAGGATCACTTGAGGATAACTTGAGGGTCACTTGAGGATCACTTGAGGATCAATTGAGGATCACTTGAGGATATCTTGAGGATAACTTGAGGATAACTTGAGGATCACTTGAGGATAACTTGAGGGTCACTTGAGGATAACTTGACGATAACTTGACGATAACTTGAGGATAACTTGAGGATAACTTGAGGATCACTTGATAACTTGAGGATAACTTGAGGATAACTTGAAGATCACTTGAGGATAACTTGAGGGTCACTTGAGGATTACTTGAGGATCACTTGAGGATAACTTGAGGATAACTTGAGGATCACTTGAGGATAACTTGAGAATCAATTGAGGATAACTTGAAAATAACTTGAGGGTCACTTGAGATTCACTTGAGAATAACTTGAGGATCATTGAGGATCAATTCAGGGTCACTTGAGGTTCACTTGAGCGTCACTTGGGGTTCACTTGATGGTCACTTGAGGTTCACTTGAGGATAACTTGAGAATAACTTGAGGATCAATGAGGATCAATTCAGGGTCACTTGAGGTTCACTTGAGGGTCACTTGGGGTTCACTTGAGGGTCACTTGAGGTTCATTTGAGGATAACTTGAGAATAACTTGAAGATCACTCAAGGATCACTTGAGGGTCACTTGAGGGTCACTTGAGGTTCACTTGAGAATAACTTGATGATAACTTGATGATAACTTGAGGATCACTTGAGGATCACTTGAGGATCACTTGATGATCACTTGATGATCACTTGATGATCACTTGATGATCACTTGATGATCACTTGATGAATAACTTGAGAATAACTTGAGGGTCACTTGAGGATAACTTGAGGATAACTTGATGATCACTTGAGGATCACTTGAGGATCACTTGAGGATAACTTGAGGGTCACCTGAGGATCACTTCAGGATTACTTGAGGATAACTTGAGGATAACTTGAGGATAACTTGAGGATCACTTGAGGATAACTTGAGGGTCACTTGAGGATAACTTGAGGATAACTTGAGGATCACTTGAGGATCACTTAATGATAACTTGAGGATAACTTGAGGATCACTTGAGGATCACTTGAGGGTAACTTGAGTGTCACTTGAGGATCACTTGAGGATCACTTGAGGATAACTTGAGGATAACTTGAGGATAACTTGAGGATAACTTGAGGGTCACTTGAAGATCACTTGAGGATCACTTGAGTATAACTTGAGGATAACTTGAGGATCACTTGAGGATAACTTGAGAATCAATTGAGGATAACTTGAGAATAACTTGAGGGTCACTTGAGGTTCACTTGAGAATAACTTGAGGATCATTGAGGATCAATCCAGGGTCACTTGAGGTTCACTTGAGGGTCACTTGGGGTTCACTTGAGGGTCACTTGAGGTTCACTTGAGAATAACTTGAGAATAACTTGAGGATCAATGGGGATCAATTCAGGGTCACTTGAGGTTCACTTGACGGTCACTTGGGGTTCACTTTAGGGTTACTTGAGGTTCATTTGAGGATAACTTGAGAATAACTTGAAGATCACTCAAGGTTAACTTGAGGATAACTTGAGGATAACTTGAGGATCACTTGAGGATCACTTGAGGATCACTTGAGGATAACTTGAGGGTCACTTGAGGGTCACTTGAGAATAACTTGAGGATAAATTGAGGATAACTTGAGGATAACTTGAGGATAACTTGAGGATAACTTGAGGATCACTTGAGGATCAATTGAGGATAACTTGAGGGTCACTTGAGGATAACTTGAGGATAACTTGAGGATAACTTGAGGATCACTTGAGGATAACTTGAGGATCACTTGAGGATCACTTGAGAATAACTTGAGGGTCACTTGAGGATAACTTGAGGATCACTTGATGATCACTTGAGGATCACTTGAGGATCATTTGAGGGTAACTTGAGGGTCACTTGAGGATCACTTGAGGATCACTTGAGGATCACTTGAGGATAACTTGAGGATAACTTGAGGATAACTTGAGGATCACTTGAGGATAACTTGAGGGTCACTTGAGGATAACTTGACGATAACTTGACGATAACTTGAGGATAACTTGAGGATAACTTGAGGATCAATTGATAACTTGAGGATAACTTGAGGATCACTTGAGGATAACTTGAGGGTCACTTGAGGATTACTTGAGGATCACTTGAGGATAACTTGAGGATAACTTGAGGATCACTTGAGGATAACTTGAGAATCAATTGAGGATAACTTGAGAATAACTTGAGGGTCACTTGAGATTCACTTGAGAATAACTTGAGGATCATTGAGGATCAATTCAGGGTCACTTGGGGTTTACTTGAGCGTCACTTGGGGTTCACTTGATGGTCACTTGAGGTTCACTTGAGGATAACTTGAGAATAACTTGAGGATCAATGAGGATCAATTCAGGGTCACTTGAGGTTCACTTGAGGGTCACTTGGGGTTCACTTGAGGGTCACTTGAGGTTCATTTGAGGATAAATTGAGAATAACTTGAAGATCACTCAAGGATCACTTGAGGATCACTTGAGGGTCACTTGAGGATCACTTGAGAATAACTTGAGGTTCACTTGATGATCACTTGATGATCACTTGATGATCACTTGATGATCACTTGATGATCACTTGATGATCACTTGATGATCACTTGATGGTCACTTGAGGGTCACTTGAGGATAACTTGAGAATAACTTGAGAATAACTTGAAGATTACTTAAGGATCACTTGAGGATCACTTGAGGATCACTTGATGAACACTCGATGATCACTCGATGATCACTTGAGGATAACTTGAGGATCACTTGAGGATCACTTGAGGATAACTTGAGGATAACTTGAGGATCACTTGATGATCACTAGATGATCACTTGATGATCACTTGATGATCACTTGAGGGTCACTTGAGGATAACTTGAGAATAACTTGAAGATCACTTAAGGATCACTTGAGGATCACTTGAGGATCACTTGAGGTAACTTGAAGATCACTTGGGGGTCACTTGAGGATCACTTGAGGATCACTTGATGATAACTTGAGGATAACTTGAGGATCACTTGAGGATCACTTGAGGATCACTTGAGGATCACTTGAGGATCACTTGAGGATCACTTGAGGATAACTTGAGGATAACTTGAGGATAACTTGAGGATCACTTGAGGATCACTTGAGGATAACTTGAGGGTCACTTGAGGATAACTTGAGGATCACTTGAGGATAACTTGAGGATCACTTGAGGATCACTTGAGAATAACTTGAGGGTCACTTGAGGATAACTTGAGGATAACTTGATGATCACTTGAGGATCACTTGAGGATCACTTGAGGATAACTTGAGGGTCACCTGAGGATCACTTCAGGATTACTTGAGGATAACTTGAGGATAACTTGAGGATAACTTGAGGATCACTTGAGGATCACTTAATGATAACTTGAGGATAACTTGAGGATCACTTGAGGATAACTTGAGGGTAACTTGAGTGTCACTTGAGGATCACTTGAGGATCACTTGAGGATAACTTGAGGATAACTTGAGGATCACTTGAGGATAACTTGAGGGTCACTTGAAGATCACTTGAGGATCACTTGAGTATAACTTGAGGATAACTTGAGGATCACTTGAGGATAACTTGAGAATCAATTGAGGATAACTTGAGAATAACTTGAGGGTCACTTGAGGTTCACTTGAGAATAACTTGAGGATCATTGAGGATCAATCCAGGGTCACTTGAGGTACACTTGAGGGTCACTTGGGGTTCACTTGAGGGTCACTTGAGGTTCACTTGAGAATAACTTGAGTATAACTTGAGGATCAATGGGGATCAATTCAGGGTCACTTGAGGTTCACTTGACGGTCACTTGGGGTTCACTTTAGGGTTACTTGAGGTTCATTTGACGGTCACTTGGGGTTCACTTTAGGGTTACTTGAGGTTCATTTGAGGATAACTTGAGAATAACTTGAAGATCACTCAAGGATCACTTGAGGATCACTTGAGGGTCACTTGAGGATCACTTGAGAATAACTTGAGGATAACTTGATGATCACTTGAGGATAACTTGATGATCACTTGAGGATCACTTGAGGATCAATTGAGGATCACTTGATTATCACTTGATGATCATTTGACGATCACTTGATGATCACTTGATGATCACTTGAGGTTCACTTGAGGGTCACTTGAGGATAACTTGAGAATAACTTGAAGATCACTTGAGGATCAATTGATGATCACTCGATGATCACTCGATGATCACTTGAGGATAACTTGAGAATAACGTGAAGATCACTTGAGGATCACTTGATAATCACTTGAGGATCACTTGAGGATCACTTGATGATCACTTGATGATCACTTGATGATCACGTGATGATCACTTGATGATCACTTGATGATCACTTGAGGGTCACTTGAGGATAACTTGAGAATAACTTGAAGATCACTTAAGGATCACTTGAGGATCACTTGAGGATCACTTGAGGATCACTTGAGGATCACTTGAGGATCACTTGAGGATCACTTGAGGATAACTTGAGGATCACTTGAGGGTCACTTGAGGATCACTTGAGGATCACTTGAGGATCACTTGAGGTTCACTTGAGGGTCACTTGAGGATCACTTGAGGATAACTTGAGGATCACTTGAGGATAACTTGAGAATCAATTGAGGATAACTTGAGAATCAATTGAGGATAACTTGAGAATAACTTGAGGGTCACTTGAGGTTCACTTGAGATTAACTTGAGGATCATTGAGGATCAATTCAGGGTCACTTGAGGTTCACTTGAGGGTCACTTGGGGTTCACTTGAGGGTCACTTGAGGTTCACTTGAGGATAACTTGAGAATAACTTGAGGATCAATGAGGATCAATTCAGGGTCACTTGAGGTTCACTTGAGGGTCACTTGGGGTTCACTTGAGGGTCACTTGAGGTTCATTTGAGGATAACTTGAGAATAACTTGAAGATCACTCAAGGATCACTTGAGGATCACTTGAGGGTCACTTGAGGATCACTTGAGAATAACTTGAGGATAACTTGATGATCACTTGAGGATCACTTGAGGATCAATTGAGGATCAATTGAGGATCACTTGATGATCACTTGATGATCACTTGATGATCACTTGATGATCACTTGAGGGTCACTTGAGGGTCACTTGAGGATAACTTGAGAATAACTTGAAGATCACTTAAGGATCACTTGAGGATCACTTGAGGATCACTTGATGATCACTCGATGATCACTCGATGATCACTTGAGGATAACTTGAGGATCACTTGAGGATCACTTGAGGATAACTTGAGGATAACTTGAGGATCACTTGAGGATAACTTGAGGATCACTTGATGATCACTTGATGATCACTTGATGATCACTTGATGATAACTTGAGAATAACTTGAAGATCACTTAAGGATCACTTGAGGATCACTTGAGGATCACTTGATGATCACTCGATGATCACTCGATGATCACTTGAGGATAACTTGAGGATCACTTGAGGATCACTTGAGGATAACTTGAGGATCACTTGATGATCACTTGATGATCACTTGAGGATCACTTGAGGATCAATTGAGGATCACTTGATGATCACTAGATGATCACTTGATGATCACTTGATGATCACTTGATGATCACTTGATGATCATTTGATGATCACTTGAGTGTCACTTGAGGATAACTTGAGAATAACTTGAAGATCACTTAAGGATCACTTGAGGATCACTTGAGGATCACTTGAGTGTCACTTGAGGATCACTTGAGGATCACTTGAGGATCAATTGAGGATCACTTGTGGATCACTTGAGGATCACTTGATGATCAATTGAGGATCACTTGAGGATCACTTGATGAATACTTGAGGATCACTTGAGGTTCACTTGATGATCACTTGATGATCAATTGAGGATCACTTGAGGGTCATTTGATGATCCCTTGCGGTTCACTTGAGGATCACTTGAGGATAACTTGATGATCACTTGATGATCACTTGATGATCACTTGATGGTCACTTGAGGATAACTTGAGAATAACTTGAAGATCACTTGAGGATCACTTGAGGATCACTTGAGGATCACTTGAGGATCACTTGATGATCACTTGATGATCACTTGATGATCACTTAAGTGTCACTTGAGGATCACTTGAGGATAACTTGAGGATCACTTGAGGATCACTTGAGTGTCACTTGAGGATCACTTGAGGATCAATTGAGGATCAATTGAGGATCACTTGAGGTTCACTTGATGATCACTTGATGATCAATTGAAAATCACTTGAGGGTCACTTGATGATCACTTGAGGATCACTTGAGGATAACTTGAGGATCACTTGAGGATCAATTGAGGATCAATTGAGTGTCACTTGAGGATCACTTGAGGATCAATTGAGGATCAATTGAGGATCACTTGTGGTTCACTTGATGATCACTTGATGATCAATTGAAGATCACTTGAGGGTCACTTGATGATCACTTGATGGTCACTTGAGGATCACTTGAGGATCACTTAAGGATCACTTGAGGATCACTTGAGGATCACTTGAGGATAAATTGAGGATAACTTGAGGATAACTTGAGGATAACTTGAGGATCACTTGAGGATCACTTGAGGATCACTTGAGGATCACTTGAGGTTCACTTGAGGGTCACTTGAGGATAACTTGAGGATCACTTGAGGATAACTTGAGGATCACTTGAGGATACCTTGAGAATCAATTGAGGATAACTTGAGAATCAATTGAGGATAACTTGAGAATAACTTGAGGGTCACTTGAGGTTCACTTGAGAATAACTTGAGGATCATTGAGGATCAATTCAGGGTCACTTGAGGTTCACTTGAGGGTCACTTGGGGTTCACTTGAGGGTCACTTGAGGTTCACTTGAGGATAACTTGAGAATAACTTGAGGATAAATGAGGATCAATTCAGGGTCACTTGAGGTTCACTTGAGGGTCACTTGGGGTTCACTTGAGGGTCACTTGAGGTTCATTTGAGGATAACTTGAGAATAACTTGAAGATCACTCAAGGATCACTTGAGGATCACTTGAGGGTCACTTGAGGATCACTTGAGAATAACTTGAGGATAACTTGATGATCACTTGAGGATCACTTGAGGATCACTTGAGTGTCACTTGAGGATCACTTGAGGATCAATTGAGGATCAATTGAGGATCACTTGTGGTTCACTTGATGATCACTTGATGATCAATTGAAGATCACTTGAGGGTAACTTGATGATCACTTGAGGGTCACTTGAGGATCACTTGAGGATCACTTAAGGATCACTTGAGGATCACTTGAGGATCACTTGAGGATAACTTGAGGATAACTTGAGGATAACTTGAGGATAACTTGAGGATCACTTGAGGATAACTTGAGGATCACTTGAGGATCACTTGAGGATCACTTGGTTATCACTTGATGATCATTTGACGATCACTTGATGATCACTTGATGATCACTTGATGGTCACCTGAGGGTCACTTGAGGATAACTTGAGAATAACTTGAAGATCACTTAAGGGTCACCTGAGGGTCACTTGAGGATCACTTGAGAATAACTTGAAGATCACTTAAGGATCACTTGAGGATCACTTGAGGATCACTTGATGATCACTCGATGATCACTCGACGATCACTTGAGGATAACTTGAGGATCACTTGAGGATCACTTGAGGATAACTTGAGGATCACTTGAGGATCACTTGATGATCACTTGATGATCACTTGATGATCACTTTATGATCACTTGAGGGTCACTTGAGGATAACTTGAGAATAACGTGAAGATCACTTGAGGATCACTTGAGGATCACTTGAGGATCACTTGAGGATCACTTGATGATCACTTGATGATCACGTGATGATCACGTGATGATCATAGATGATCACTTGGTGATCACTTGATGGTCACTTGATGATCACTTGAGTGTCACTTGAGTATAACTTGAGAATAACTTGAAGATCACTTAAGGATCACTTGAGGATCACTTGAGGATCACTTGAGGATAACTTGAGGATCACTTGAGTGTCACTTGAGGATCACTTGAGGATCACTTGAGGATCAATTGAGGATCACTTGAGGATCACTTGATGATCACTTGATGATCAATTGAGGATCACTTCAGGATCACTTGATGAATACTTGATGATCACTTGAGGTTCACTTGATGATCACTTGATGATCAATTGAGGATCACTTGAGGTTCACTTGATGATCACTTGCGGTTCACTTGAGGATCACTTGAGGATCACTTGATGATCACTTGATGATTACTTGATGATCTCTTGAGGGTCACTTGAGGTTAACTTGAGAATAACTTGAAGATCACTTGAGGATCACTTGAGGATCACTTGAGGATCACTTGAGGATCACTTGATGATCACTTGATGATCACTTGATGATCACTTGATGATCACTTGATGATCACTTGATGATCACTTGAGTGTCACTTGAGGATAACTTGAGAATAACTTGAAGATCACTTAAGGATCACTTGAGGATCACTTGAGGATCACTTGATGATAACTTGAGGATAACTTGAGGATCACTTGAGTGTCACTTGAGGATCACTTGAGGATCAATTGATGATCAATTGAGGATCACTTGAGGATCACTTGATGATCACTTGATGATCAATTGAGGATCACTTGAGGATCACTTGATGAATACTTGAGGATCTCTTGAGGTTCACTTGATGATCACTTGATGATCAATTGAGGATCACTTGAGGGTCACTTGATGATCACTTGCGGTTCACTTGAGGATCACTTGAGGATCACTTGATGATCACTTTAGGATCACTTGAGGATCACTTGATGATCACTAGATGATCACTTGAGGTTCATTTGAGGTTCACTTGATGATCACTTGAGGATCAATTGAGGATCACTTGATGATCACTTGATGATCACTTGATGATCACTTGATGATCAATTGAGGATCACTTGATGAACACTTGATGATCACTTGAGGATCACTTGAGGATCACTTGAGGATCAATTGAGGATCACTTGAGGATAACTTGAGGATAACTTGAGGATAACTTGAGGATAACTTGAGGGTCACTTGAGGAAAACTTAAGGATAACTTGAGGATCACTTGAGTATAACTTGAGGGTCACTTGAGGATAACTTGAGGATCACTTGAGGATAACTTGAAGATCACTTGAGGATAACTTGAGGGTCACTTGAGGATAACTTGAGGATCACTTGAGGATAACTTGAGGATAACTTGAGGATCACTTGAGGATAACTTGAGGATAACTTAAGAATAACTTGAGGGTCACTTGAGGATAACTTGAGGATAACTTGAGGATAACTTGATGAGCACTTGAGAATAACTTGAGAATCACTTGAGGATCACTTGAGGATAACTTGATGATCACTTGAGGATAACTTGAGGGTCACTCGAGGATAACTTGAGGATAACTTGAGGATCACTTGAGGATAACTTGAGGGTCAATTGAGGATAACTTGAGGGTCACTTGAGTATAACTTGAGGATAACTTGAGGATTTCTTGAGGATCACTTGAGGATAACTTGAGAATAACTTGAGGGTCACTTGAGGATCACTTGAGGATAACTTGAGGGTCACTTGAGGATAACTTGAGGATAACTTGAGGATCACTTGAGGATCACTTGAGGATAACTTGAGGATAACTTGAGGATCACTTGAGGATTACTTGAGGATCACTTGATGATCACTTCAGGATAATTTGAGGTATCGGAATCCACCGAGATCGCAGCGGCCGCACGAATTACTATATTTTACAGATTCCCGCGTTATCATAACAGCTACGTTTATATCTCCTGGCTGATATTTTAGCATTATAAATTTATTATGCATATCACAAAATTTCCCGGACTATGTATAGGTTATATCAATCAATAATGATCTCTTGGACCGAAGAATCATAGTTGTGGTATGTCTGTCAAAATTGGGAGGCATAGAACCTGTCCGAAAATTCAATTTGGCCGCGTTCCCGTTGTATAATTGTAGCATGTCCGTTATCAATGGGAAGTAACGAACTTTTCCGAAAATGGCCGAATTCCCGCGATATCTTTCCGATGCCGTGCCGTTTGTTATGTCGCCGCCTATGTATATATCATATGGTGGCAGTAAGACAGTCTAGCCTGACTATGCCACCCATCGAATATACAATACAATATTTGTTAAACGAATTATGCATTGATATAATTATGTATATTAAAATAAAATATCCTATCCTATCCTATGGTGTCGAACCTGGATCATTTCGCTGTACAATCCGCAAATATCCTCGTGTTATTTCATGAGTTAATTCATAAGTATCGTCAGAACGGAGGACGGACTGACGGTCGTAACGAACCACAAAGCCTTTCTATCCATCAAAATAAGAATAGTGAAAGAAACAATAGTTCACAATCTATCCGTCACATAATTTTCCCACATAATGAAGGTGGTGCACAAATGTATGGATGTCAAACGAAAGGGGAGGTTGTCTGCTATAGGCATATTAAAGAAGATTCGAGGCTAAATGTGATGATGACCAAGGTCCCAATTTCTCGCAGACAAATTGCTCCTCGTTCTGATGACATGAATTTTGAGGTGGAAGCTGGATCCCGGAGCGGTTTATTGGAATTTTGAAAATAGTTTTAGAACGTACCCTTCAAAATCAGAATCATTTAATGCCAAAAGTAGAATTTATAAATTTTTGAAACATTCTCCCAATGAGTTAAAAAGATGCCAAAATGTTTTGATAAGACCATCATCAGTTGCAGTTTGCTGACTATATGCCATGCTAAGCGCATGTCATATCATGTTTCGACACTTATACTCCCGAAACCACATATGAAATAACAGATTGCTTTATATTTGTTAAAGACCAGAAGTGTACCTGATGAGCTGCTGTGGCCAAACATTTTTTTATAGGACCAACTTTCGGTACAAAAATATGATTTCGGAACGGACTAAGTAAACATTTTCCAAACAATTGATTCCTTCTGTGTTATCAAGCTAGTACGATATGTCAAAAAATAAACACTCAAAAAATTAACACTCAAATACAGTAAATATGACATGTTTACATAGCTCCACATGTCAACACCTCTTTAGAAACAGGGCCCGTTAACCAACAAACCATTTAACTTATGGATGGTTGATTGTATACCTGTATGTGGGATGGCCCACGTTTTTGTCAGGTATCACGATAACAAATTGTATGCATGGGAACTTTGAACACAATCCCAGCCGATGTACCCTATACATAACTGTTATATACTCTATATAAAGAGCGTTTACCATATCATATGTATAGGTTTGTAATTTAATTACTTACTGACAACAGCCCTATATATCATGACAAATATAAAATAGACAAGTTGTCGTGTGATATATAGATACTTACTACATGTATAGCCAAAGCTACTGCATTATATAAAGAGTGGTTTATCTATGATTTATTTTTATACGGGATTTATGGGTACCGGTAATCAGACAACGGGACCTCCCTTGATCAAGGAAACGAAATAACCTTCCACGATAATGTGTGGATAATTCGATAATTGAAAATTTTAAGTGTTGGTATCTTTTAATAAGTATATGAAGTGAAAACATTCATACCCAAGTATGAATGATTATGTTTGCATATGCGTACATGATAAACGCACTTATTTTACAAAGTCGGGAACTCCAGGCCCCAAAATATGCAAACAAGTAAACACGCACGTATGCATATAATTAAATAGCTTTATTTGTTATAAATATTGCGGACTCCAACAGTCCAACTCCATGCACGCATATAATACGCTAATATATATTTAACACAATGTAGGATAACGTTTTGTGGCCGACATTCAATGTCTGCCATTTAGTCAGTCCGCCCGTCCGTCCGTTTGTGTCTGTTTTCTGCGATAGATTTTTATGTCTCACCTGGATGTCATTAGTATGTGTATACCAGTCAAACTCCTTGCACGCATAAAAGACGCTAATACATATATTTAATATATAATGTAGGATAACGTTTTGTGGCCGACATTCAATGTCTGCCGTTTAGTCAGTCCGCCCGTCCGTCCGTTTGCGTCTGTTTTCCGCGAGAGATTTGTATGTCTCACCTGGATGCCATAATTTGTGTATACTATATTTAATATGTAAATATACATATATGATAACGCGGAAATATGTAAAATATAGGAATGTATGCGCCCGATGCGATCTCGGTGGATTCCGATACCTCCCGCTAACAACAAGGGCACATCCGATGTTTATATAAACAATAAAACCTGACTACGACTGTTGTTGAATTTATAGTTGTAAATTTTGGGCTTTGTAAGTGTATACCATCATGTAATCAATTCATGATATTCAGGATTCTCTACAATTTTATTTACACTATTTTTATTTTTGACTGGCTAAAACTGCTCCTACGGCAGACTCTCTGTTCATCATTAGCATAATATAAGCTTCCGGTGAGCAAGGCGGGGTACCTTGTTTGTGGGCCCAGGACACTGTGGCATCACCTGATCATTCTGTATATGGGCACCATAAAACAATAAGTTGAGGATCACTTGAGGATCACTTGAGGATAACTTGAGGATAACTTGAGGATAACTTGAGAATACCTTGAGGATAACTTGAGGATCACTTGAGGATCACTTGAGGATAACTTGAGGGTCACTTGAGGATCACTTGAGGATAACTTGAGGATCACTTGAGGATCACTTGAGGATCACTTGAGGATAACTTGAGGATCACTTGATGATCACTTGAGAATAACTTGAGGGTCACTTGAGGATAACTTGAGGATCACTTGAGAATAACTTGAGGATCACTTGAGGATCACTTGAGGATAACTTGAGGATCACTTGAGGATAACTTGAGGATAACTTGAGGATAACTTGAGGATCACTTGAGGATAACTTGAGGATAAATTGAGGATCACTTGAGGATAACTTGAGGATAACTTGAGGATCACTTGATGATCACTTGAGGATAACTTGAGGATCACTTGAGGATAACTTGAGGATAACTTGAGGATAACTTGAGGATAACTTGAGGATAACTTGAGGATCACTTGAGGATAACTTGAGGGTCACTTGAGGATCACTTGAGGATAACTTGAGGATCACTTGAGGATCACTTGAGGATCACTTGAGGATAACTTGAGGATCACTTGAGGATCACTTGAGAATAACTTGAGGGTCACTTGAGGATAACTTGAGGATCACTTGAGAATAACTTGAGGATAACTTGAGGATCACTTGAGGATCACTTGAGGATAACTTGAGGATCACTTGAGGATAACTTGAGGATAACTTGAGGATAACTTGAGGATCACTTGAGGATAACTTGAGGATAAATTGAGGATCACTTGAGGGTCACTTGAGGATCACTTGAGGATCACTTGAGGATCACTTGAGGATCACTTGAGGATAACTTGAGGGTCACTTGAGGATCACTTGAGGATAACTTGAGGATCACTTGAGGATCACTTGAGGATCACTTGAGGATAACTTGAGGATCACTTGAGGATCACTTGAGAATAACTTGAGGGTCACTTGAGGATAACTTGAGGATCACTTGAGAATAACTTGAGGATAACTTGAGGATCACTTGAGGATCACTTGAGGATCACTTGAGGATAACTTGAGGATAACTTGAGGATAACTTGAGGATCACTTGAGGATAACTTGAGGATAAATTGAGGATCACTTGAGGGTCACTTGAGGATCACTTGAGGATCACTTGAGGATCACTTGAGGATCACTTGAGGATAACTTGAGGATAACTTGAGGATCACTTGAGAATCACTTGATGATCACTTGAGAATAACTTGAGGGTCACTTGAGGATAACTTTGAGGATCACCTGGGGATCACTTGAGAATAACTTGAGGGTCACTTGAGGATGAATAGAGGATCACTTGAGAATAACTTGAGGATAACTTGAGGATCACCTGAGGATCACTTGAGGATAACTTGAGGATCACTTGAGGATAACTTGAGGATAACTTGAGGATAACTTGAGGATAACTTGAGGATAACTTGAGGATCACTTGAGGATCACTTGAGGATCACTTGAAAATAACTTGATGATCACTTGAGGATCACTTGAGGATAACTTGAGGATCACTTGATGATCACTTGAGAATAACTTGAGGATCACTTGAGGATCACTTGATGATCACTTGAGAATAACTTGAGGATCACTTGAGAATAACTTGAGGATAACTTGAGGATAACTTGAGGATCACTTGAGGATCGCTTGATGATCGCTTGAGGATCACTTGAGGATAACTTGAGGATCACTTGAGGATAACTTGAGGATCACTTGAGGATAACTTGAGGATCACTTGAGGATCACTCGAGGATAACTTGAGGATCACTTGAGGATAACTTGAGGATCACTTGAGGATCACTTGATGATCACTTGATGATCAATTCAGGATCACTTGAGGATCACTTGATGATCACTTTAGGATCACTTGAGGATCACTTGATGATCAATTCAGGATCACTTGATGATTACTTGATGATCACTTGAGGGTCACTTGAGGATCACTTGAGGGTCACTTGATGATCACTTGTGGTTCACTTGAGGATCACTTGATGATCAATTTAGGATCACTTGATGATCACATGATGATCACTTGAGGATCACTTGATGACCACTTGATGATCAATTCAGGACCACTTGAGGATCACTTGATGATCACTTGATGATCACTTGAGGTTCACTTGATGATCACTTGAGGATCAATTAAGGATCACTTGAGGATCACTTGATGATCACCTGATGATCAATTGAGAATCACTTTATGAACACTTGAGGATCACGTGAGGTTCTCTTGATGATCACTTGAGGATCAATTGAGGATCACTTGAGGATCACTTGATGATCACTTGATGATCAATTGAGGATCACTTGAGGATCACTTGATGAATACTTGAGGATCACTTGAGGTTCACTTGATGATCACTTGAGGATCAATTGAGGATCACTTGAGGGTCACTTGATGATCACTTGCGGTTTACTTGAGGATCGCTTGAGGATCACTTGATGATCACTTTAGGATCACTTGAGGATCACTTGATGATCACTAGATGATCACTTGAGGTTCACTTGAGGTTCACTTGATGATCACTTGAGGATCAATTGAGGATCATTTGAGGATCACTTGATGATCACTTGATGATCAATTGAGGATCACTTGATGAACACTTGATGATCACTTGAGGCTCACTTGAGGATCACTTGAGGATCAATTGAGGATCACTTGAGGATCACTTGATGATCACTTGATGATCAATTCGCATATATCTTTTGCGAAAACGGTTATCATTATTTATATGTATGATAATTCACAATGCCTACATACCATGCACGCAGACTCATTTGACTACTGAACTAATTACTAACAATTGCACTCAAGTGCTTTGCTCAAGTCAAATTGCGCTAAAATTAAGCAAAATTGCGGTGTGCATAAGTGATCCAGCGAGATCACTGTAACCAACGAACGAGTACCAGCGTAGTTTCGGCGGTCAAATGCACACGCTTGGACTATTGCGCTGGGGGAAACAATTGCACAGTTGCCACGATTGCGCTGCATTGCACTGAAGCGCAATTGCACTGAGGTGCGACGACATTGCGCTGCACTGAAGCGCAATTGCCCTGTGGTGTGGCGATATTGCGCTGCACTGAACCGCAATTGCACTGCGGTGCGGTGAAATTGTGCTGCGCTTAAGCGCAATTGCATTGCGGTGCCGCGACATTGCGCTGCACTCAAGTGCACTGCGGTGCGGCGATATTGCGCTCAAGCACAATTACACTGCGGTGCGGCGAAATTGCGCTCAAGCGCAATTGCACTGCGGTGCCGCGACATTGCTATGCACTCAATCACAATTGGACTGCGGTGCGGCGACATTGCGCTGCGCCGAAGCGCAATTGCACTGCTATGTCGCGACATTGCTATGCACTCAATCACAATTGGACTGCGGTGCGGCGACATTACGCTACACTCAAGCGCAATTTCACTGTGGTTCGGCTACATTGCACCACACTGAAGCGCAATTGCACTGCGGTGTGGCGACTTTGCGCTGAACTGAAGCGCAATTGAACTGCGGTGCACATAAGCGCAATGCCATTTGTTTACATATGATTTTCCCATTTGTCATACACATGTGTCACGCATGAACCCAGTTATGATTATAAAAACACAAAGTTAAATGACTGACTGACTTACTGGTTTTATTATTGCCTGAAAACGCTTCAGTTCTCCTTCGGTATCTACTTCCGAATTTTCTAGGTGGTGGGTACATCGGAAAGGGTAGAACCCGGTTGTAGGTTCGACGCAAAAGACCCCAATTGACACACGGCGTTAGACAGTGTGTGTGTGTGTGGGTGTGTGTGTGTGTGTGTGTGATCGCGATGAACTCGAAAACGGCCGACCCGATTTCGATTAAACTTGGTATGTGGAGATAATTTCGGTCGGGAACTGGCATAGGCATATTAATTTGTCCGTGCGACGTGACCTTGACCTTCACAAATCATATATCCGGATCCGGCGTGATTGTCATCCGATGCAGGGAGGATAACTATATATTCATACGTCGACGAACGTAAGCAATTTGCAGGCAATTACGAATCGTGTATTTATCCCAAAATTATAACATTTACAATATATATTGTCAATTTGCAGGCTATTAAGAATCGTGTATCTATCCCAAAATATATCATTTACAATTTCTGATCTATAAATTTTGTTACAGCTGATATTCTTAGGTCTATTGTCGATAGATTTATTTTGTGTATATTCACACCACGCATAGGCTCAAGTCGTTTACAGTTACCCCGCGGGTAAACGTTCGATAAATTATTATCATGTTTATGGTCTGGAATCTCATCCAAGAATCCATTTAGCTAAAATGGCTTCCGTGTACGAATCTACCGGTGGCCCCCAAGCCGTCGATGCCAACAACATCGACATTTTTGAACTTTGACGGCGAGAAAATAATTAGTTATAATTAGTTAAAATTTACCACACAATGTTAATTTATCTTTACGTTGAAGCTTGATAATTAATGCGCGTGTGTATATGCGGCGCGTTTATATACTTGAGTGGAAATCAAATCGGGTAAAACTGACGGATTTTTACGGAAGAAATTTGATACATAGGGTATCTCGGTATCCGCCGGGCCGATTTCCCGGTATCCGCTAGGCCGATTTCCACCATTTTTGGGGTGTTGGTGTTGGAAAACTGCCAGACGGATATTGACGAAATTTGATACTTAGTGGTAATTTTTTCCAGGAAGTGTTTTGGACGGGTCAAATCGTGACCCCGACCAGACCTTGACCTTCAAACTGATCAATTCGAGGTCAAATCGGGTAAGATTTCGACAGGTACTTTTGTCGGGTACTTTTGTCCGGGCAGTGTTTTGGACGGGTCAAATCGTGACCCCACCTGACCTTGACCTTCAAAATGGACAATTCAAGGTCAAATCGCGCAATTCGCCGAAAAGCAGAGGGGAAACAGCCCGGACGTAGTCGGGTACACATGCTGGTACTATATAATTTAAATCTCCCACGTACTGTGATTATTTATACAATTACCCTATCATTACAATTAGTGGAGAAAGGAAGTTTATCCTAGATCCGGGAACACATATAACAATAACTATACCATCTTATGTACTATCGGACAATAATCGCAATTAAATGTGGATATATATGCTGATAAATTCATAAATATATCAACGTTTACAAATTAATAATCATCTAACTTTATATACATATACATTTATGTTGTCAGTACAATTGAAGTTGACACAGATATTAGAATCACCCTGGCAATAAATCCCAATGAATACATTGGGATAAATGTGAAATTATGTTTAATTTACGTGAAGCATAAACTCCAATTGAAACAAACACATTGCTGGACAGTGGACACCAATTACAAAGTCACAGATTCATTTCGTCCATCACGGCGAACAATCAGCTAAAAAATCTCGACTACGTCACGCGGCTTTAATTTAAGAAAACCAATATTCAATACCAGTCTGTTCTCGTGAAAATAAGCACAAACCGGGCGTATGTTAATGAACGAAAGAGGTTCATGTTGTCATTATGTAACCTCAGTATAAGCTCTGTGTGGATGTAAAAGGAGTTTTATTAAACAGTCCAACATGGGACTATTTCCATATGAAATACGGCCATGTTGGCGGTATTTGATCTACCTTTTTTCTTCAACACAACTTACCAGATGCATGCGCCATTCAACGGAATAACGTGTATACGCTCATGATGGGCTGATTACGCTCACAGTCGGCTGATTTCAGAATCAATCCATCACAGTCGGGAACGGAATAACGTGTATACGCTCACAGTCGGCTGATTTCAGAATCACTCCATCCAATATGAACCTGTGTGATTGTTTACGTCCAATATGCAAATATTTGCATCAGGATATTTTGTCAACACATATGTTTACAGCAAATAAACAGTATGTCGTCAAGAACGACAGTAAATAAGTTTTAATGAAAGTATACATATATCTGAATAAATTCATGTATTGCTTAAACCAACTGATCGCAAAAGGTCGTACACCACGTTGAGAACACAACAGTCCACATTGGCTGATACGGCGCAGGCATGTGTTCATAATGTCGGGTATTATAATAGTGATAACATTTGGATATTACAATTAGGCCACATATGTATAACCTTCCTACATTATGCTGTTTTGAACGAATATTCTTGATGTTTGCGATATGAACGTTTACCGATGTCGATTTATTCATTATTAATGTCCGGTTTGATGACACCATCATACAACACATACACTATCATAATACTGAACACCCGTTCTCTTTAGGTAGATAATAGGTTTCGATAATCCTATTCAAATCGAGCTTTGTTCTCTTTATAAAGATAATAGGTTCCGATAATCCTATTCAAATCGAGCTTTGTTCTCTGTGCAGTCTGTCGACGAGTCAATAGACGACCCAGAAAAGGAACCAATCTCAGGAACATGCAGAGAGTCATAACCAATTTATCTCACAGTTAAATCAACGAAATATAACAAGTACTTTGGCAGAGGAAGGTACAAAGTCGTTTCGCATATTAATAGCACACAGCTAATAATAGCACATATCATAGTCTGATAGTTGGCTCACTGTTAAGTATTGTCATCAATGATTACCAATGTTAAATGGGTTCGTTTAGAGTTTAGAGAACCAAAACATTGTTGTTTACGTGGAATTCGGTCGAGTGGTCGCCACTGGCACAGGACATATATAAGTTCCTTTGAAATGACGTTTCTCCATAACTCACATGCATTCACTGTTGCCATCGAGGATACCGCTTGTTGTCATCCAGGATACGGCGTGTTGCCATACAGGATACCGCTTATTGCCATACAGGATACGGCTTGTTGCCATCCAGGATATACGGCTTGTTGCCATCCAGGATACGGCGAGTTGCCATCCAGGATACGGCTTATTGCCATCCAGGATACGGAAGTCCGAAGCGCCCAGTCTTGACTGTGTTTTATTGGAGGAAAAGGAAGCCATTTTGAAAAGATAATTCAAGGTTTCAATATAATATCCGATTAAAGCGTGCATAAGTGGTGATAATATCTTCTAATCTAAGGTCAGACAAATTGCAAAACAGAAGACGATGCATCCTTTGTAACATGATATCAGAAAATTCCCTTCATTAGCATCTGTCATTTAATAACGCCAGTCATCGCGATCCATTTGATTATGCATTTAATAACGTCAGTCATCGCGATCCATTATATAATGTCATTTAATAACGCCAGTCATCGCGATCCGTTAGATTATGTCATTTAATAACGTCAGTCATCGCGATCCGTTAGATTATGTCATTTAATAGCGCCAGTCATCGCGATCCATTATATTATGTCATTTAATAGCGTCAGTCATCGCGATCCGTTAGATTATGTCATTTAATAACGTCAATCATCGCGATCCGTTAGATTATGTCATTTAATAACGCCAGTCATCGCGATCCGTTTGATTATGCATTTAATAACGTCAGTCATCGCGATCCATTAGATTATGTCATTTAATAACGCCAGTCATCGCGATGCGTTAGATTATGTCATGTAATAACGCCAGTCATCGCGATCCCTTAGATTATGTCATTTAATAACGTCAGTCAACAGTTTACTCGATTTGTTATTAGCATTATAAAAATTACAAACACACAACTTGACAAAATGCAAAGCCATTGAAGGCAACTGTCATACATTCTACACATAGCTATATATATACATTAATTAAAGGGGTACTGTACACTAAATCCGGCCAATGACGGGAAGATGTCCTTTTTTATACTAAACATACTATATGTAACAAATGAATGAATTTGATTCATGGATTAGTGTAAAATAGACTAATATGCTCTGAGAACGATGCAAACAACACGGTAATTATAATAAAAATGAGTTTATTACTCAAGCCATTTATTCATTGTCATTATAATTACCATAGAGCGCATGAGTGTATTTGGCACTAACCCAATGATCCATTACATTCATTGGTTGATTATATTTTGACCATAAAAGGAGATAGTCCCCTAAATGGTCAGATTTACTGTACAGTACCCCTTTAATACAATGTGAATTTCCTTCCTTTGACAGTCACAGTGACTTTTATCCGATCAAAGTTATGTTACTCTAGTCATCAAAATCGTATCTTGCATTCCACAGTTGAGCATCTAAGCGATCTTTGAATACGTCGAGGATATGTGATTCAACCCTAAAACTGGTCAGATTATTAAAAGCTGTTCAAAATTCGCTGCGAAATGAAGTTCAGAAAACGTCCATCCTCATTGGTTTACTTGGATTCATAATTGTGCCCTCCAGTTCTAATGTATGTAATAAGTCAACGAACTCACATTTCTTCTGACACTATGCTAGCAGGGAATACAAGAGTACCACAGTTTCCAACAAGAACACTGCAAAGAAGAACAACAAGAAGAACCGATTCATCATGCAAGAGAACGCCCTCCACGAGAATCTGTCCTGAGCTGACTTCGTATCGTCCTCTGATGCATTCAGATCCAACTGCACCGGCCTCTTGTTGCCAGGTTTGCCGCTATCTGTCTTCTCGGTCAAGCAAAAATCTTCATCGTTGAACATCCGTATGCCGTACCCAAGGATCTTCATTGCAGTCAGATGCATATGTGATGGTGTCTGGCTTCTGTGGCGATCGGCATATGATTGCACTACAGCAACGGCAGCCACGATAACCGCATTCTGAACGTAGTGTAAGCAGAGATAGATGGCGAATCTCGAAACCGAATATGATGATCTGGGCATCCACTCACTGTAGAATGTGAGGAAAACTGCATTTGCGAGAAACATTGTGATTGCAAAAGACATTTTCTCTCCAGAGCTATGAGGAACCACGAAGGCTACCAAGCTGAGCAGCGCTAGTCCAATTGCTGGCGCGATAGTAAACATGACATAGTATGAGGGGCGTCGCTTGAGTGACAGTTGCGCCTGGCACTTTGACATTTGAGAACCATCATCAGCATAATCAGCCCTGGACAACAATGTAGAAACTAAATCCCACTCGCCATTTTCAACATAAGTTTTCAAGCCTACACGGTCGGACATGTTTTTAACATTAATGTCATCAGATGAAGACGTCCACGTTCCGATATCAATTTGACACGATTGCGAGTCAAACGGGAATTGTGTGACGTCCATCTGACAACTCGTGACGTATGAATTACCCGGATACCATTCGACTGTTCCATCAGACCAGACAACGATGAGTTGAACATCCTTGTCTATGATTTGTTCTTGTCGGCGTGTATTAATAATTGTCATATCTGGTTTCCATAGAAGAGATAGCGGCAGGCTTAACACATCGAATCCTACAGGCCCTTTGTCCCATGCCAGTCTATCGTCGAGCCATGATATAGTCATCCAAGCCGTAAACTCAATGGTCTGTGCCACTTGATCAATTTCCGAGATTTCTATCAAATTAAATGAAGTTGCAACTTGTAGTGTCCCATTTCCTGGCCTCAGGTTCTTATTGTAATGTGACAGTAATTTATTGTATAAACTGTACGCGCTGGTTTGCTGATAGGAATTACAGAAGGCTAATATAGGTAGGTGAATCACCATAAAAATCGTGAATGCCCTGACCATTCTAAACTCCTTGGGTTTGGCAGTCACTTATTCATCATTACCTCAATCGATTTAGAAGGTCGATCCGTTTATGTCAGCATGCACGTACTCCACAGAAACACACCATAAATTTTGGCAACGAAAGATTTGATTGTGTTCGTCACGTGGCAGCCTGTCACTGCCAATCCCACAAAATTCCTGTTAGAATCCTCGTTGATGGGGTACAACGAAAAGGAGTCCTGCTCAATGCAACGACAATTATACATATCGTGCTTCGCGTAATTATTCTGGATTCGCTGTGATAATTACAGCCAGCATTCACCCAGAACATACACTCTATTTAATTATCCCACTTAAGATAGCGTCGGTCTATAGATTCTGTGATTTGTTGCGACGTGTTCCTCGAATTAATGTGTTCTTGCCTTGTCGTATTTTCAAATCCATATGACACGCGTGTTCTGTACACCTCGAACGACGTTCTCTTCAAAAATGAACGCTGAACTATAAAATAGAGACCATTACCATACATAAAAACAATATATAAGAGAATGCACTAGCTTACATGAACACTATTAGGTCAGTGCATTATCTGACATACTTTAACATGGAATCTGACTCCAGTATTTGGCGGGCATATGAGGCAACTACGGCGAGTTAACTCCTGATATAGTGTAGTGTATGCACACTGTCTAATTGTAATAGTGACTGCCTGTTAACTGGTGATTGTTGGTTATTAAATGGACAATCAAAAATTGTTACTCTCCAATACAATAATAAGTATATGAATGTACAGCATGTGCTCTTGAACATAAGCACAACAAAGGCTTAGTTTATAACTGCGCGAAATAAGCTTATATTGTCATTAGTATACAACTAAAATATGCAGTATGGGATATATACTTAAAATATTCAGTTTGTGTTGGGATTGATCAAAACCTAATCTGAATCCCTGGGATTTGCGGACATGATTCAATACTAAATGCTGCCATATTGGTTTAGACTGATAGTCTTCACGAGTTATTATTACATATTCCGCGGTGTGCATGCTCGCTGGTGGTCGTCATTTTCGAAGCGACTGAAAATTTTGGAAAATATGACACATTCTTCTGGAATACTATAAATGCGATTTGCTGTGTGTGCCATGTCGCTGGAAAAAGATCAACTACGTTCGCGGGGAAATGCGGGTACCAACATGAAGTCGCTTTGGATTCAACATATTACGTGAACGTGCTTTTATTAATTTACTAATCAAAAGAAAAGTTTATTTAGTAACATGGCAAGCATTTTAGACATTTACGAACACTATTTGAAATTGTATATCACGCATATTAATTGTCAAATGGATAGTGGATTAGGGATCAGAAAACCCCTTTCTTCGTTGAATTCCAGTGTCGATTCATCGGAGAGGCTCTAAATTGTAGTTATTCGAATTAGTTATTAAGCAGTGGTTGTTTGTATACACATTTGTCTGGTAAGATTAAATCGTTCAGTTTTACTTCTACCAAAGCTGGTTAGAACCGCCACTAGGATATACGATTGTGTATGTACCAACGATACTTTCGCGAGAATATGACGTCGAGAGCCAATGGGGTGTAATCCACGTAAAGCGAAAAAAAGCGAAAAGAATAGGATACAACACCACTGCGCAAGCATTGTCGCCCCCAAAAAAGGAGAAGGGACGCATATAACTACATATAACGAACATATGGGTAAGTGTAATGAACAAGAAAACCATAGTCAGAAATTGTTAACGCCATCAAGATCATATTATTAGGCATATATGAAATATATTGCAGCTGTAATGTATTGATTGTGAAAAAAATATGTATTTATCATATGACTCAATCATTATTTAAGTTGGAAAGTATGTCATAAATCAATTTCATATGAACTACTAGTTCATATCACCTTCCGATAATTTGATTGATTTGTTGACAAAAAGTGTGTTCTGATTGGCTGAATGGCAGCCTGGGCAGAGCCGCATCTCTAACTAAATGCAGGTCAAATTCGTGCGCGTCAATCAACGCGATACCGAAATTCTCGCAATTATAATCTTGAAATATATAGTTTTGGACATTGTTATACGATAAATAGAATATGTAATTCGTATTTATCTAATACACATACGATATAATGTCACAAACTGAGAACAGAATAGCGCACTATATCTTCGCGTGCATATTATTTCTGCTAGTTCACCAGGTGTAATTGGGCTTCCGGTGCAATGAAGTGACGTCACATTAACCTTTTGCTGCCGATGCCATATTGTTATTTAGTGATTTGTGTGCGTTTTGGACATCATAATCAATTTATAGGTGACATATGATAAATAGAATATGTAATTCGTGTTTCTCTCATATGATATTTATGAAACTCGTCACGAATTCTTAGACTCGTTTCATAAATATCATATGAGAGAAACACTCATTTCATATCCTCTATATATGTAACGGCTATGTAGTCGATTATATGTGATATTTTTGTATGTGTGTTTACTGTGCACTTGGTGAGAACAGATAAGTGTACTGAACAAGAAAGAAAACCATAGTCAGAAATTGGTAACACATTCAATATCATATTATTAGGCATATATAAAATATATTGCAGCTTTAATGTATTGATTGTGAACAAAATATGTATGTTGGTAACGGCTATCTAGTTGATTATATGTGATACAATTGTATGTATGTATACTGTGCACTTGGTGAGAACGGATGTGAACACATTTACAAAATCGGACATGCCAAACCAAAATTTAATTTCAAATATCTAAACACCATACGTCATGATATGTGTTCACATATAGCGCATATGTTTCAATTTTCATCGCCAAACATGTAACAGCCATTGCATTGATACACCAATGTATGCATATTTTCTTTGTTCTTTGTTCAATTTTCCATTGAAATAGAGATATGAAATAGTATGCAGAATAACAATCAGACCAAAATCCCTCGAACATCGTTAGATGGTTCAAGTACGCAAATACGAAGTACGTGTATATTCAAATTTAGTCCATACAGGTACGCAAATACCTTTTCTAATTTCATTTGAAACAGTGGTCTGAAAAGTGCATAAATAGCATGCAGAATATTAATCAGGCCAACATTTTCGATATCCGTTACATAGTTCAAGTACGCAGACACCGAGTACGTTTCTAATCATATTTAGTACATCCAATTACGCAAATACGAGCACGTTTTAATCACATTTACTATATATCACCTCCTACCTCAGAGTCTAATATATTTTCCAATATTCACCCTACGAGGGCGTAATGCTGATCTAAGAATTGCCTCAGGTAACGCACTCCTGTGATGCTGATCTAAGAATTGCCCCAGTTAATGCACTCCTGTGATGCTGATCTAAGAATTGCCTCAGGTAACGCACTCCTGTGATGCTGATCTAAGAATTGTCTCAGGTAATGCACTCCTGTGATGCTGATCTAAGAATTGCCTCAGGTAACGCACTCCTGTGATGCTGATCTAAGAATTGCCTCAGGTAACGCACTCCTGTGATGCTGATCTAAGAATTGCCTCAGGTAACGCACTCCTGTGATGCTGATCTAAGAATTGCCTCAGTTAATGCACTCCTGTGATGCTGATCTAAGAATTGCCTCAGGTAACGCACTCCTGTGATGCTGATCTAAGAATTGCCTCAGTTAATGCTGATCTAAGAATTGCCTCAGGTAACGCACTCCTGTGATGCTGATCTAAGAATTGCCTCAGGTAACGCACTCCTGTGATGCTGATCTAAGAATTGCCTCAGTTAATGCACTCCTGTGATGCTGATCTAAGAATTGCCTCAGGTAACGCACTCCGCTGATGCTGATCTAAGAATTGCCTCAGTTAATGCTGATCTAAGAATTGCCTCAGTTAATGCACTCCTGTGATGCTGATCTAAGAATTGCCTCAGTTAATGCACTCCTGTGATGCTGATCTAAGAATTGCCTCAGTTAATGCACTCCTGTGATGCTGATCTAAGAATTGCCTCAGGTAACGCACTCCTGTGATGCTGATCTAAGAATTGCCTCAGGTAACGCACTCCTGTGATGCTGATCTAAGAATTGCCTCAGTTAATGCTGATCTAAGAATTGCCTCAGTTAATGCACTCCTGTGATGCTGATCTAAGAATTGCCTCAGGTAATGCACTCCTGTAATGCTGATCTAAGAGTTGCCTCAGGTAAATTAATGCACTCCTGATAACAACTTTGAAAATAAGGCCTCTCGCGAGGGTTAGTTAAATACAAGTATGTTTCAATGAGGGTTAATTAAAATAAGGTCCAATGAGGGTTAATTAAAATATGGTCACATTCAGAGAAGGTTCATTAAAATAAGGTCCAATGAGGGTTAATTAAAATATGGTCACATTCAGAGAAGGTTCATTAAAATAAGGTCCGATGAGGGTTAATTAAAATATGGTCACATTCAGAGAAGGTTCATTAAAATAAGGTCCAATGAGGGTTAATTAAAATATGGTCACATTCAGAGAAGGTTCATTAAAATAAGGTCCGATGAGGGTAAATTAAAATATGGTCACATTCAGAGAAGGTTCATTAAAATAAGGTCCGATGAGGGTTAATTAAAATATGGTCACATTCAGAGAAGGTTCATTAAAATAAGGTCCAATGAGGGTTAATTAAAATATGGTCACATTCAGAGAAGGTACATTATAATAAGGTCCGATGAGGGTAAATTAAAATATGGTCACATTCAGAGAAGGTTCATTAAAATAAGGTCCGATGTGGGTTAATTAAAATATGGTCACATGCAGAGAAGGTTCATTAAAATAAGGTCCGATGAGGGTAAATTAACATATGGTCACATTCAGAGCAGGTTCATTAAAATAAGGTCCGATGAGGGTTAATTAAAATATGGTCACATTCAGAGCAGGTTCATTAAAATAAGGTCCGATGAGGGTAAATTAAAATATGGTCACATTCAGAGAAGGTTCATTAAAATAAGGTCCGATGAGGGTTAATTAAAATATGGTCACATTCAGAGAAGGTTCATTAAAATAAGGTCCGATGAGGGTTAATTAAAATATGGTCACATTCAGAGAAGGTTCATTAAAATAAGGTCCGATGAGGGTTAATTAAAATATGGTCACATTCAGAGAAGGTTCATTAAAATAAGGTCCGATGAGGGTTAATTAAAATATGGTCACATTCAGAGAAGGTTCATTAAAATAAGGTCCGATGAGGGTTAATTAAAATATGGTCACATTCAGAGAAGGTTCATTAAAATAAGGTCCAATGAGGGTTAATTAAAATATGGTCACATTCAGAGAAGGTTCATTAAAATAAGGTCCGATGAGGGTAAATTAAAATATGGTCACATTCAGAGCAGGTTCATTAAAATAAGGTCCGATGAGGGTTAATTAAAATATGGTCACATTCAGAGAATGTTCATTAAAATAAGGTCCGATGAGGGTTAATTAAAATATGGTCACATTCAGAGAAGGTTCATTAAAATAAGGTCCAATGAGGGTTAATTAAAATATGGTCACATTCAGAGAAGGTTCATTAAAATAAGGTCCGATGAGGGTTAATTAAAATATGGTCACATTCAGAGAAGGTTCATTAAAATAAGGTCCAATGAGGGTTAATTAAAATATGGTCACATTCAGAGAAGGTTCATTAAAATAAGGTCCGATGAGGGTAAATTAAAATATGGTCACATTCAGAGAAGGTTCATTAAAATAAGGTCCGATGAGGGTTAATTAAAATATGGTCACATTCAGAGAAGGTTCATTAAAATAAGGTCCAATGAGGGTTAATTAAAATTTGGTCACATTCAGAGAAGGTTCATTATAATAAGGTCCGATGAGGGTAAATTAAAATATGGTCACATTCAGAGAAGGTTCATTAAAATAAGGTCCGATGAGGGTTAATTAAAATATGGTCACATGCAGAGAAGGTTCATTAAAATAAGGTCCGATGAGGGTAAATTAACATATGGTCACATTCAGAGCAGGTTCATTAAAATAAGGTCCGATGAGGGTTAATTAAAATATGGTCACATTCAGAGCAGGTTCATTAAAATAAGGTCCGATGAGGGTAAATTAAAATATGGTCACATTCAGAGAAGGTTCATTAAAATAAGGTCCGATGAGGGTTAATTAAAATATGGTCACATTCAGAGCAGGTTCATTAAAATAAGGTCCGATGAGGGTAAATTAAAATATGGTCACATTCAGAGAAGGTTCATTAAAATAAGGTCCGATGATGGTTAATTAAAATATGGTCACATTCAGAGAAGGTTCATTAAAATAAGGTAGGATGAGGGTTAATTAAAATATGGTCACATTCAGAGAAGGTTCATTAAAATAAGGTCCGATGAGGGTTAATTAAAATATGGTCACATTCAGAGAAGGTTCATTAAAATAAGGTCCGATGAGGGTTAATTAAAATATGGTCACATTCAGAGAAGGTTCATTAAAATAAGGTCCGATGAGGGTTAATTAAAATATGGTCACATTCATAGAAGGTTCATTAAAATAAGGTCCGATGAGGGTTAATTAAAATATGGTCACATTCAGAGAAGGTTCATTAAAATAAGGTCCGATAAGGGTTAATTAAAATATGGTCACATTCAGAGAAGGTTCATTAAAATAAGGTCCGATGAGGGTTAATTAAAATATGGTCACATTCAGAGAAGGTTCATTAAAATAAGGTCCAATGAGGGTTAATTAAAATATGGTCACATTCAGAGAAGGTTCATTAAAATAAGGTCCGATGAGGGTAAATTAAAATATGGTCACATTCAGAGCAGGTTCATTAAAATAAGGTCCGATGACGGTTAATTAAAATATGGTCACATTCAGAGAAGGTTCATTAAAATAAGGTCCGATGAGGGTGAATTAAAATATGGTCACATTCAGAGAAGGTTCATTAAAATAAGGTCCAATGAGGGTTAATTAAAATATGGTCACATTCAGAGAAGGTTCATTAAAATAAGGTCCGATGAGGGTAAATTAAAATATGGTCACATTCAGAGAAGGTTCATTAAAATAAGGTCCGATGAGGGTAAATTAACATATGGTCACATTCAGAGAAGGTTCATTAAAATAAGGTCCGATGAGGGTAAATTAACATATGGTCACATGAGGGTTAAATACAATATGGCCTCATGAGGGTTCACTGACACATGGTCCAATGAGTGTTAATAAAAATAAAAAAATATGGTCCCATGATGGTTAATTAAAATTGGACCTTGTTATTTATAATATGGTCCCATAACTGGTCAGGGTTTATTAAAATATGGTCCCATGGGGGGCTAATCAAAATATTGTCCCATGATGGTTAATTCAAATTGTACCTTGTTAGTTATAACATGGTCCCATAATTGATCAGGGTTTATTAAAATATGGACCCTTGGGGGGTAATTGGATTATGGTCCCATGAAGGTCAATTTAAATATGGTAACATGAGAGTTAACTGAAGTTAAAATATGGTCCCAGTATGTAGGTTAATTAAAATTATAATATGGTGTCATTAGTGTTGATTACACTACGATTCCATGGCGGTTAAATAAATATAGTCGCAATAGGGTAAATGTAAACAATTGCCCAATTAGGACTAATTTAAATATGCCCCATCCCCATGAGGATCAATTAAAAGATGGTCCCAGGAGGGGGGTAATTTCCCGAATGGTTTTACATACAAGTTACGACCACTTACCTCAGGGTTACATCTCCATAAAAACAGTCCACATGACCGTTAATCCTTATATTTATATACATTTAGCGAAAAAGTCACTTTTGTAAATGTATTTAAATCGAAAAGTGTATCGTGACAAAACCAGCCCAAAATATCCCATAGCACCCTTGGCAAAAGTTAACAGGAACAATTGAAACCCGATGATTTATGAAGTAAATCTTGCGCGAATCCAAATGCGCCCAAAACATTACGCGTTCGTCTTTCCAAACCCAAATGACGTATCGATGTTGTTATAAGCTTGCATTTATGAGCTGTTGCGCATTCACCGATAAATAATTGCAACTAGCCACGTGGGCGCCGACCAATCGGAATGCTGGATTTAGTGATGATCACACTTAGTATGTAAATATATGCCAATGAATTATCTTATATACTGTAAAATCCTTTAATTCGTGGGGATCTGTTATTCGTTGAATTCGTGGTTTTGCTCAACAACGAAATCAACAACCAGCGAAATAATTGATTTTTGAATTTAATGAGCAATAAACCCATACAATATACGAGATGGAAATGCAGATCCGATATTACGTCCGTTTTTGACATAGCGTACAATGTATGCAGAAAAATACACAAGACGAGATGAAACGTAATCTTTTTCAATACAATATTATTTATTCACCGAATACAAATTTTAAATGCTACATCATCTGATCGCGGATATGATAGTGTGTATAACAATGCTCAATGCATTGGTTTCTTTAAAAGACTATTGGTTTACTAGTAACCACGTGAAGGTTACATGAGATAATAAATACCCACTTAGCCAAAGTTTGAAATGAAGCTGGTATCAATTATGGTAACGATTGCGTGATGTGCTTTCAGCGCAGTAATACCTTAGGGTCTAACTTCTCAATTGAACACAAATATGCCATTCAGCTGCTATTGTTTGACCCGTTGATGTGCATACAAGTGATATCTTATCCACGAATTAATTTACCGACGAATAAGAATTTTGATGACAAACCACAAAAACTGATGCTAACGAAATCAAAGCCGATCGCAGTATGTGAGTCTCCCGCAGGGCACATCGTATATATAAGAGAATACATTTGCCTAAATATATTTATCTTGACCTTGTAAGCCGGTGCTTTCAATGGGAGACCCACGTATATATAGGACTGTGCACTGCCACACGATGTTTAGTTATGCACCAGCGCATGAGTATATGACTATATGACTAGTATGAATATACTATGTTAGTCAACATCATAATTTATCAAACAGCTAAGTATAAACCAGTCACAGTGACACTGTTATAGTGTCCTAGATGAGAAAATGTTCGGACCAATTGTCATAAAATGATTACTGGCTAGAGTAACATTTTATACTTTGAATATACTAGATTTAAAACAAAATGATATCCAAGTCTGTGGAAATGTATACAGCAGTGTAGTCCGGGCTTGGCGGTTTACTCTTAGTAGTGTCATCTCGCCAATCGAAGATAACCGACCATGGCCCTCCAGCCTACCAAACAATAATTTTGCCGGACCAACAAGCATAGTAATATAATATGTAGATGGTCAAGTATCAACTTTAAAATGAGGAAAGTTAAACACGTGTTTTAGTTGTTGTCTGCCTAACACAAAGGCGGTAGATAACAACGAGCGCTCTTGTTAATGAGCTATACTGGTCGCGTTCGATGGATTGCATGAGTTATAATGGTCGCGTTCGATGTGCTGCATGAGTTATAATGGTCGCGTTCGATGGGTTGCATGAATTATAATGGTCGCGTTCAATGGGTTGCATGAGTTATAATGTTCGCGTTCGACGTGTTGCGTGAGTTATTATGGTCGCGATCGACGTGTTGCATGAGTTATTATGGTCGCGATCGACGTGTTGCGTGAGTTATTATGGTCGCGTTCTACGTGTTGCATGAGTTATAATTGTCGCGTTCGACGTGCTGCATGAGTTATAGTGGTCGCGTTCGACGTGTTGCGTGAGTTATAATGGTCGCGTTCGACGTGTTGCGTGAGTTATAGTGGTCGCGTTCGACGTGTTGCATGAGTTCTAATGGTCGAGTTCAACGTGTTGCGTGAGATATAATGGTCGCGTTCGACGTGTTGCGTGAGTTATAATGGTCGCGTTCGACGTGTTGCATGAATTATAATGGTCGCGTTCGACGTGTTGCGTGAGTTATAATGGTCGCGTTCGACGTGTTGCATGAGTTATAGTGGTCGCATTCGACGTGTTGCATGAGTTATAATGGTCGCGTTCGACGTGTTGCGTGAGTGATAATGATCGCACTCGACGTGTTGCATGATTTATAATGGTCGCGTTCGACGTGTTGCCTGAGTTATAATGGTCGCATTCGACGTGTTGCATGAGTTATTATGGTCGCGATCGACGTGTTGCATGAGTTCTAATGGTTGAGTTCAACGTGTTGCGTGAGTTATAATGGTCGCGTTCGACGTGTTGCGTTAGTTATTATGGTCGCGTTCGACGTGTTGCATGCGTTATTATGGTCGCGTTCGAATTGTTGCATGCATTATAATGGTCGCGTTCGATGGGTTGCATGAGTTATTATGGTCGCGATCGACGTGTTGCATGAGTTATAATGGTCGCGTTCGACGTGTTGCGTGAGTTATAGTGGTCGCGTTCGACGTGTTGCATGCGTTATTATGGTCGCGATCGACGTGTTGCATGAGTTATAATGGTCGCGTTCGACGTGTTGCGTGAGTTATAGTGGTCGCGTTCGACGGGTTGCATGCGTTATTATGGTCGCGTTCGACGTGTTGCATGAATTATAATGGTCCCGTTCGATGGGTTGCATGAGTTATAATGGTCGCGTTCAATGGGTTGCATGGGTTATAATGGTCGCGTTCGATGTGCGGCATGAGTTATAATGGTCGCGTTGGACGTGCTGCATGAGTTATTATGGTCGCGTTCGAATTGTTGCATGGGTTATAATGGTCCCGTTCGATGGGTTGCATGAGTTATAATGGTCGCGTTCGATGGGTTGCATGAGGTATAATGGTCTCGTTCGACTTGTTGCATACGTTATAATGGTCCCGTTCGATGGGTTGCATGAGTTATAATGGTCTCGTTCGACTTGTTGCATACGTTATAATGGTCTCGTTCGACTTGTTGCATACGTTATAATGGTCGCGTTCGATGGGTTGCATGAGTTATAATGGTCCCGTTCGATGAGTTGCATGAGTTATAATGGTCTCGTTCGACTTGTTGCATGAGTTATAATGGTCCCGTTCGATGGGTTGCATGAGTTATACTGGTCGCGTTCGACGTGCTACATGTTATAATGGTCGCGTTCGACGTGTTGCGTGAGTTATTATGGTCGCGTTCAACGTGTTGCATGAGTTATAATGGTCGCGTTCGATGTGTTGCATGAGTTATAGTGGTCGCGTTTGACGTGTTGCATGAGTTCTAATGGTCGCGATCGACGTCTTGCATGAGTTCTAATGGTCGAGTTCAACGTGTTGCGTGAGTTCTAATGGTCGAGTTCAACGTGTTGCGTGAGTTATAATGGTCGCGTTCGACGTGTTGCGTGAGTTATAGTTGTCGCGTTCGACGTGTTGCATGAGTTTTAGTGGTCGCGTTCGACGTGTTGCATGAGTTATAGTGGTCGCGTTCGACATGTTGCGTGAGTTACATGGTCGCGTTCGACGTGTTGCATGAGTTATAATTGTCGCGTTCGACGTGTTGCATGAGTTATAGTGGTCGCGTTCGACGTGTTGCATGAGTTTTAGTGGTCGCGTTCGACGTGTTGCATGAGTTATAATGGTCGCGTTCGACGTGCTGTGTGAGTTATAATGGTCGCGTGCGACGTGTTGCATGAGTTATAATGGTCGCGTTGGACGTGTTGCATGAGTTATAATGGTCGCGTTCGACGTGTTGCATGAGTTATATTGGTCGCGTTCGACGTGTTGCATGAGTTATAACGATCGCGTTCGACGTGTTGTTTGTGGATGACCTCGTGGATGTTTGAAATTCATGTGCGATTCGAATGAATATTGTTCCGAGAATAAAGATAGTTTAGGACATTCAGTGTAAATTAGTGACAATTCTGACTGTGGGACATTAAGCACTTTATACACTATATATTCATTGGCGAATAGTTGCATAGGGCATTTTGTCTCAAAATAAGAAAACCCTTTCTAGCAGTGAGTGGAAAATGGTAAATTACAATTGATAACATAATTTTAACATATAAAGTGTGTGATATGTAACCGTTTAAATGATGCCAAATTACATGCACCATATATCGAAAATTGTATCGAAACAATATCAGTTAAACTATTCGATTAAAAATGTGCATTATACTTACTGTAAACGATGGTGCTTCCATAAGCATATTTTTGGTACGATTAAGAACCGAAATTACAATCGGATACGACTTTTAGTAAAGCAAATCCTATTTCAGTTTTGGACTATGATAACAAAATTATCAATTTAATTTTTAATCAATGTAACAGTTCCTGCTCTCCTAACACTTGCCATTTGTCCTGCTATTCTGGAAACGACAAACACACGCAACGTCCTCCTAGAATGAGATCCTAACTATACACGCCAGTCACCATACGATGTCACTATGGTAGAAGAGAATAAAATAGTATCACATAAACTGTTTCCAAGAAGAAGATTATGAGAACAGCCAAGATGAAATGATTCACCACATTAGTGAACGCCATCTTTGAAATATTATGTCATCTAATAAAGCCAGGGAACAATATCCATAACTATCCCTGTAAACATGTCACAGACATACAACATCTTCACATAAAGAGGCATTAACAACGGATATGCATTCAACCGAGAGTTGCATTCCTTCCGTAAAGTAAGGTTAATGCAGTTACTTATTCCTTCATATATAATGATGGTTTCGTCACGGGGGCGAAATTTACCCAGCGTGTTTCAACACGACACAATGTTTTTTGTTTGCACACAATATCTTTAACCCGAGTGGCCACACCTGACAAAGGGATCGCTTGCAACCATTCTTGTACTTTACTGGAATAAGTAACACAATTCATGTTTCTTCTGACACTATGAAAAAAGATAATAAAACAGCAGCACAGTTTCCAACAAGAAGAGAGCGAAAAAGAACAACACAAATAAACGATTCACCATGTCGGAGAACGCTCTCCACGAGAACATGTCATCAGCGGAGTCCGCGGTGGTCTCACATACATCAGCGGAGTCCGCGGTGGTCTCACATACTAGTCCATTTGGATTCATATCCACCGCCGGCCTATTGCTGTCTTGTTTGAACATATCAGTCTTTTCCGTTGAGCAACAGTTTTCGTCATTGAAAACCCGTATGCCGTATCCAAAGATCTTCATGGCAGCTGTGTGTGCCGTTGATGGTGTCTGGCTCTTGTGGCGGTCGGCAATTATTTGTACTACGGCAACTGCACCCACGATAAATGCATTTTGAACATACTGAAGGCAGAGATATATGGCGAACCTTGAAATCGAGTACGAAGATTTTGGCATCCACTGACTGTAGAATGTAAGGAAAACGGCATTTGAGAGAAACATCGTGATTGCAAATGACATTTTCTCTCCAGATCTACGAGGAACCACGAAGGCCACCAAGCTGATCAAAGCTAATCCAATGGCGGGTGCGATAGTAAACATGATATAATACGAGGAGCGTCTGTTGACTGATAGTTTAACCTGACATTTAGCCATTGTTTCGCCGGCTTCAGTAAGCTCACTCCTGTACATCAATGCAGAAACTAATTCCCACTGTCCATTTTCAACATAACTGTCCTGACCTGCAATGCTGTTCCTAGTTGTGACGTTAACTTTGTCGGCCGAAGACGTCCACGGTCCGATATTTACGTAACACGATTGTGAGTCAAATGGAAATTTTCTCATGTCCATTTGACAACTCGTGACGTACGTATCACCGGGATACCAATAAATTGTTCCATCAGAGTAGAGAGTGACGAGCTGATGATCTGTTGCTATGTTTCGTTCTTGGTCACGTTGATTTAAAATTGTTATATCTGGCTTCCATATCAGAGAGTGTGGGAGGTTAAAACTGTCGATTCCTTCAGCTTCTTCATCCCACGACAGTTTCTCATCGAACCACGATATGCTCATCCAAGCAGTAACTTCCATGTTCTGGGCCACTTGATCAATGTCCACGAGTTTTTCCAACTCAAATGAAATTTCGACTTGAAGCGACCCATTTCCTGGCTTCAGGTGTTTATTGTAATCTGAAAATAGTTTATTGTATAAACTATACGCGCTAGTGTACGAATCACATAAGGCTAAATTCGGTAGCCGAGTCACCATAAGTAGCATGAATTGCCAAACCGTTCGCGACGCCATTATTTTATTTTTAATCACTTTTGTTAGCCATGATAGCTCAATCGGGCCAGACTGCACATCCGCATTATGTCATTCTCACAAATAACGTAACATGTTTGGCTGGTTACAGACTATTATCCTCTTATCCTGCTGGGCCAGACTGCATATCCGCATTATGTCATTCTCACAAATAACGTAACATGTTTGGCTGGTTACAGACTAGTATCCTCTGATCCTGCTGGACCAGACTGCACATCCGCATTATGTCATTCTCACAAATGACGTAACATGTTTGGCTGGTTACAGACTATTATCCTCTGTGATGTTCCCGATGCGTCTTCATTACTCGCGAACGTAAATTCACATATTTACCGTTTGAGACACCAGAAGAGGAAATGTCACCATAAACCAAATGTCTGACAATATAGCGGACACAACCGATTAGAGTGTCACCAGCACAATATGTTGGTTCAAACTCAATTTCTAGTCCCATAAACAAAATAAGAGTTTGTGTACGGTGGTATACACCAATCAAATGACACGTCGAATATTTTCAATGAACACGGTTTGCCAACTACAGTTCTTTAGCAAGATGATATATGGTAATATATCAATTTATGTTAAACAACACTGCAGCGACGCAAGTCCAGTTTGTGAAGGCTGTGAATATTAATATATACACTGTGTTGTACCATGTTATTACCAATCCACCCAAAGTGCTATTGACAGTAACATTATCGCTGCGGTAAACATAAACTGTACCACTCAATGTAGCGACAAACAAATGTCAATAATTGCATAGCGGCATTGTTCGAAGAATTATTAATGCGATAAAATGGGACCTTGACAATCATACTAGTCTCTTCGTTATAGTGCATCAGCTGAATCAATTTATCGGTACCATATTAGGTGGCAAATTGTGAGTGATTAATTAATACACAACAACAAATAGAACACAAATGATGTAAACACGGTATAAGTGAGAATAAGACGCGTATTTAGACGAAGAACTTCACAATATTTATTCGCTTCGTTGGCAGAACCAACGCTATAAATATCTCTTCTCAAGGCGATCAATCTTCCCTCGGCCGAAAAATACCCGGCCGAATCTTCCCGGTCCCATATTACCGAGAGCAGCTATCTGATTTGAAACAAATACCAAGCAATAATCTTAACATAAAAGTCAGAAATTTTGTTTCATGATCGAACTGCGGACCTGATAATCGAAATATGTAGGCGAAATCATTTGTAATAGTTAATCACATCCATTTAGACATCAACACACTCTTAAAGACACAATACACCGCCATGCAATGTCGTTATTTAACTGCATCGGTGTTTATTGTTATCAATCGCTTATTGCTTCGTTTATAGTAAGACCATTGTATCTGTTCTGCGCATGCGCATGCCAATTTCCATATATGGGATTTGTGTTAACCGTAATACCGATGAAACTTTAACAGATCATAACAAATACCACGAAATTGTCTTAGCATAAACATAAGATATATTGTTTTTTATGCAACTACGACCGTGATAACTAATGAAATATACCGGCCAATTCATTTTAAGATCGTTATTTGACTTTAGACATCAATACATTCTTAAACGCACATAAACGACCCATTGGCGTTAAATTAAAAATTTATTATGCTGTTTTTTGTATTGCTCAGTATAGAGTTAGAGCCTCGACACCTGTCAATATATTTGGGCTGAATTCATCTGATACGGTATTATTCCTCGAAATAAATAACAGAACCGTCGTTACTTAGAAATGTAACCGAAATGTAGTTTGGGCTAACATTTACACAAAATCCTGCGTCTGTTTTCTCTTGGCACACACGTTACACAATTAACCACTACCATAGAACACCCATATATGGGTGCAATGATTCAACATTATAGTATACAAATAGAAACATTCTGTACCTGATACTTTGTAAACAAATAAGGAAGATCGATGGTGGATTCATGCTCCATTTCCCTGCAACAGATTTAAATTTACCTCTGACCAAACATAAAGACATTGGGTCATGGCAGTCGCTTCTGGATGCAGCTGAAACAAGGGGTTACCAGCCAGTCATGGACATCAATAAAGCGTCTCAAAACGATGACGTCCCGGAAGTTAACTACCATAGGCAATGCAAATCCAGGTATACACTCAAACGAACTATCGATCAGCTTAAAAGAGTGTGTGAAAATGAGGATGAACATTTTGAAATGGACTCGGTAGAGTGTACAATATGGAGTGCATTTTCAGTGGTATAATCTGCATGTTTCATAGACATCAGTTTGTGAGAGGAATGGTATAAATGAAGAAATTTTCAATATCCAAATCAAAACAAGATATTTTTGACCGCCATGCCTAACCTTAAATCATAGGCCTAGCTATAATAGTTAATTTGATTTCAATTTGACGTGAATGCAATATATAAAGTGAAACAGTTTATGTGAACTATAATTGAACTCTCGCCACCACGCATACAACACTTAGCTTATCCACGTTGCACCAATGACAGGTACTGAATTATACTGCATTCTCCAAAGACCATGTAGATGTTTGAACCATATTGCTATCAAATTTACTTTCATGGTTGTAATAACTGGTTGCTCAGCTTTTGAAGATGCACTTCATGAACAGAGCCTTAATAACCCATTTATGGCATGCGCGCGCAAATAACATATCCATTGTCAGATTATCTACACCTCTATACCAGCAGGGAAACTCATGGAATTTGTACGACTCACAAGTGCCCACCGACAATTTTGGATATCCATATATAACTTATGTACAATTCATATGTGTGTGTTTTAGATATCCAACGTGAAAAGCAAATTAGCTTCCTCGCTGGGTGCATGATAACCAAGCGATCATATAAACCTATGGTTTAGCAATCACCATTGTCAGGAAAGCGACAATGTTACGAATAGTGATGTTATAATTTTAATCAGAATGCGTGGACTGAGACAACGCCATTATGTAAGTAGGTCATAATACAGCATTCCTGAACAGAGATATTGTAAATTAGCTTATCAATTGCGCCGGTTGTTTAGCATATCAATATAATTAGACTGCACGAACGAGGCGTCCGGGGTGTAATATATAAACACCAATAAGAAGACATGTTCACAATATAGATTTAGTTACCTGATTAAAGTAAAACATTCCAAAATGTATTACGTGCCGACTCTCGCTCTCTCATAGTCTTCTTGAAATTTTAAAAAGAGAGGGAGAGGTTGTAACCACCCGATTCATTATCCAGTATTCAAATTGCGAATCAAAATTGCATCGGTTTAATTACGTAACAATGTTTTATTTGAAAAATGACCATAGGGTAGTATCAGCACGGACATTTCTAACAGTTTTGTCTTAGGAAATTCAGAGAACAATTCTGACAATTCTGACAATTCTGACAGTGGACCTGTAACACTTTATATACAATGTATTCATTGACGAGTAATTGCAGTAGGGCTTGTTCAGATGACCATGCATATTGACTGGACGTTTTCCACTAAAACATATGAAAAATTGTGCATGTGTATTACATGTATCACACTGTCGTCATACTGTCCGTCTCAACATATATTTATTATCACTGAATTGGACAGTTAGCAAATAAATGGTTAATGGACATATATTGATCGATGCGAGTTATGAAGTAATTATTATTTGGTGTAAACCTATGTATTTATCTAAATCATGCACATGAATTAACAAAATTGTATAATAATACGACGCGTCAGTGTTTAACCCTATATCTGCATGTTGGTGAAAAATGAGTTATTGGTATCATTGGTATCTTACAGCGTCAGATGGTGCAAACATATCTGGGATTTGATGGATAATTTCAGTGCAAAACGTCATACGAAATTGTATTAACTACAAATATGAACAACTATCGGAGAATGGCGTGACTGGAATTACATTGCTAATACTTTTCAACTAGCATATGCTCAAAATGGTATTGTTTCTCCGCTAGATCACATACAATGTATTTAAATACTGCCACATATATATGTTTCGAATTCGTATTATACGTTGTATATTTGTAGCTGTTGTAATATTTAATAACATGACGATTTTCGTTCGGCGGGCAGATAGAACACCGTAGCATGACTTATTCTTAATCGTGTTACTACTGGGGTCTACTAATTGATGTCATATATGGTTCTAGAATAAACGAGGATTTCACTGTGCGATATGTACGTAATTTGTTGTCATTCGTTGATGCCGAGTAATCAAAAATATCACGGACAAACTTGTCTCTGTGTAATGCCTTCAGTGTATTTTCGGTGGCGGACACGCTACTTTGGTTTGGTGTTACTATATTTCCAAAAGGTTTTATAGTTAGGCTGTGTGGTGACTTGAACGTAGAGCCATGGTCCCACGATAATGTTGAAGATGCTTTCAATAGTGGGTTGATGTCTTCTGCTTGTAGTCGTAAGTAGTACTTGAGACAACGAGTATATGCTTCAATATATGCGGGATATTCACCCGACTCGGCCCTAACAGCATGATTAAAACTTTTCTTTCCGGCAGATAGTATCATTTTGCAGAATTGTATGTTAACTTGTTCACATGGGGTCGGGTCGGTGATATTTAGGTCAGGCGCCCATATCTCACACCCATAGAGGAGTATGGGTTTGATGACAGCATGGAAGAGATGCAGATATTTGTTTACCGGAAGCGGGTGTTTAGTATTTATTTGTGCTCGAATACAATGGAGGGATTTGAGAGCTTTGTCGTTTAGTTCCACCTGTGTAAGACGCCAAGCACCATTACGGTGTGTTGTTAGGCTAAGGTAGCAATATCCGTCGCATATATTCAAAAGACCCCATATGGAACAGCGGGTGATTTGCGTTTACGTGTTATCATATGTTACATACATACTGTATTGACTGAACGTTGAATACAGACATGCATGACATGTCACATATTTTAGTCATATATGTCATGCCCACGTACTGAATGGATAGAGCTCAAATGAAACTGAAATATATGATACATCGCATGTGTCGGTGTTTGAATGTCCAATCCGTTCAAATGGTCTTAACTATACCAAATATTGTTAAATTGTATTGATTGGCAATTAGCTATACCGAAATTTAACGTTGGCATGGGTTTCGCCCGTCTAAAGTTTAGATTTTATTATGATATTATTTGTGTTTATATTTTGAAGATTATTTGAACGGATTCCAATGGACACTCCCATTGAACATATATCGCAATTTACTTATCCAAAATGTTAGATCCCTAACCATCACATCGTATCATAAAAGTACATAATATATATTCATTATGTTATAGATACTCGACGTTAACACTAGACTAGAATATACGGTATTGCTGTGCTGGCGGCTAACATTAATTGAGAAGTAAATTGCGTTTGGTAGTACTAGTTGGGCAAACCATCCCCATACGGACTGGATGACGGACATAACCATCGCAAATGCATCAAACCCGATGTCGACGTTCGACTCTGTATTGGCCTACTGTACTATATAACATACATATTTGATTGATAACGTTATTTTCATCTCCAAAACACCACGATACAAAGTATAGGGACAGATAATGTCAGTCATATTATATTTGCTAAGCTATCGAGAATTCATAATTTTTATTGTACGATATGTGCTTACAAAACATATTATCAACATTCAATGTGTAAATATATGCTGCATCGGTCATCCACCAGAGTTTTGATTATTTATTTGCAATCATATTGTCTTGATAACTTCTATCAAAGAAGGAGTTTCGTGGTTAGCGAACCGGACTTGTATTCGTTATCAAGTTGTCAACAGATCGGGGGCCTCGGTGGCTCAATCGGTTAGGGGTACAACTCCAAGCCGTTTCGCCTTCCAGCGCTGGCGATAAGGGTTCAAATCCACATCTTTCCATCGTGGACTTTGTAACTCGAAATCGTTATCTGGGAAAGTTGCCAGTTACTTGCCGATGGCCGGTAGTTTGCCGCACATGGTCGACGAGTTTATCAGCCATTGAAATCACTGTTAGATTAGCCGTAAGTGTGCGGATTTCCTCCACCATTAAAACTGGCAATGTCGTGATATGGCCTTAGTGGCCAAATCGACATAAAACCCCAATCAATCAATCAATCAATCAACATATCGAGATGACTATGACCATGACTATGAATATTTATTCATAACTCAGTCATATAACATATACAATTATCTATACAGTGTAATATTATAACATTCAATGAGCTATCGTGGACAGCATAACTGACAGGGTTGTCTACATGCCGTCCCCGTTGAAAAGTAATATCACTATACATGTAATAATAATTTGATTTTATCTAGGTTTTGTCTTGTTAAATCTAAACATTGTCATATAAACGTCTGGTTTTTTAAAAATAATAGTAGAATTCATTGGTCGTTCACCGTTCATCGCTCGGTTTGTGATGTGATATATAAAGTACAAACATGTGGAATATGAATATGTGGATGAGGCCAGCGGAGAACCATGATAATTGTTAGAGATGTGTTTGCAGCCCGTCACTGGTCAAAGTTTAACACTCAGTGGCTTGTCCAAATTGAACAGCATGCAATTGTGAGATTGTACGATGTTCGAATTTCCCACCAAGTTGTCTCCCTTGAGGGATTAGGTCGATCGCACTGTGTCTGCTTCCCCACACCCATTAAAAGGGTTCGTGATTATGAGCATTGAAATATCTTGTCAATATTCTAGTCACATTGTGGCTGTACCCTCTGTCCCCCGGGAACAGTAGAGTATTCAGGCTCATCATTGTAATAATTGTCCCACGCATTGAAACCATTTCGCTGTCCATGCATGTAATTAAATACATTGATTATTATTATATACATCAAACATGGACAACATAGTATTTATTGGTGCATGTGTTCGAATTAGTTAAAATTGATGGATTTAAGTTTAATTGTTCGAATACAATTAGTTAAAATAAATTGTTTTATTGCTTGCCTTTCTGTAATCAATAACCTACACAATTAGTCCTAATACTCAGACGACAATTTACTTCTCCTTTGTACACCCTTCAAACAACTCAGTAAACTGGATCCGACGCGCTCCCTTAAAGAACACGCCCAGTACTTATAGAAGAGACGTTCGTACAAACGGGTAATGTCGCAGTCTGGTGAACTAAATGGGGGGGCACTATTCACAAGACCAGTGACGGCTGTGCCCATGGTCGTTAATCGATTATTGTATTAATTGCTATATAATCGCGCCGCACACCATATCCTTGTGCGACAAGTGATTTCGAAATATTAGTTTTTAAATTTGGGTACAGCGAGATACTTAATACACTGGTATAATTCTGAACATATCACCATTATAGACCTAATAAATATAATGAGCGAACATAACAAACGCATGGTTAACTGTTATATGTACAATAGGCCAAATAAAAATGGTCATCAAATACGTACTTAAATGTTCTATGCACTTTCGTCTCAAAACGTCTCTGAAAAATGAAACGTGAAAATTGCTTAAAATGCGAAAGGTTTTCAGCTTTGATATTCGACAGAACATAGTTATTTCACATGACTGACCTAGACAGTTTTTTTAAACAGTTCACCTATTATATCTAGGACTACACGCATCAGATGTCATAAACTTCATATCGAATTATTTCCCAACAAAACAGAAAAAGCCACATAGAACGTTTTATCCATAACGCGAAGACAATTTAGTTAGAGTATGGATTTTGGCAGAAAGCATGACGCTATATCCCCATATTAGCAATCATGTGTGGTCTCTTTGTTGATTATTCATCATGTTCTTTTCCCGGTTAGTTTTTGCTTTCATGTTAAATGTTTCTATCTTCTTATCTTGGTCAGTCATCTCGGGCATAGACTGTCAAACAGTAACATATAATAATGAGTCAGTGTTGGGCAGTCCATGCATCCGATGAACTGAATTGGTTATGTGACCTGATCCTAGAACCCACCCCATCATATTCCAACAAGTTTAGCTCAAAGTTCAAGTTTCGAAATCAAAATGACAAGAGAGATGTACCTTGCATACTTGACATCCGTGCTCGAGATAAATATATTGTAATGCATGTAGACCGAAATATGTGATATTTGTTTCTACTTGTCTAAATTATACTGCATATTTGGCCACGTCGATGCGCGTTTTCCATATGGGCGTGAATTGTTATACTGAGGGCGACACAGGGAAAGTTCAATTTCAGAATCGTTTAGACAAATACACTATAAATTGTTTAACCCTCAGAACAAAAAATCTATATTCTCTTCAACTGACAGTTCGAGCTTTCAATATATTTACCAATTAATAGACTACACATACTGTAAATGGTAAACTGCGTGCTTTATTTGGCAACATTATCATTTGACTTCTACGTGTATTCATTGGGGTTTAACGTCATTTCCAACAGCCATGGCAAATGCATATCACAACGTTGCCAGTTTTATTGATGGAGTGAAAGTCCGTGGACTAAGATAAATCTAGCAGTGATGTCATTGGCTGGAAGAATTACATAGTGTGGCCGGCGAACCCACCGACCATTGGCGAGTAACTAGTAACTCCCTCAGATAGTGATATGGGAAAAAATGACTCAATCGGGAATTGAACCTTTATCACCAGCGATGGGGAGCTAACCCATTTCACTTCTAGACGACACACCTGGGATGCAGTGATGGAATGATGGTCACACGACATCACCATGAATAACGAACATGCATAACACGCTGCATGGTGTGAAGTATTTATGAGTTGTTTGACTACATGTAATCACACCTGGTCAAGTGTTCATGCTAATATGCCATGATAGGGTTGGGTATTGCTGAATTGCTATAATGAAAATGGTTCAAACGGATGCAGTTAGCAAAAAGTACCATTTGTATTTGTCTTTTTCGCAGTGTTCCGATAATCTGAACATATCGGAGAAAATTCAGTATGCGCATCAACAATTCAGAAACAACCTATTTTTTATTGCGAATTATTGTTTATACTGGTTGTATTAGTTGTTGAAAATCGACAATAACCGATTTCGTTATTCACGTCGTTTTAGAAATACCAGCGCAGGCATTTGTATATTTTTCAAAAATATATATGTTCTTGAATGTTTCATAAACACACTGATTTTTTTTCTCAAATCGCTCGGATTAGACAAACACCGTGACAATGACAAATTAAACAAATAACCATGTTCGTGACGTCATCAGTACCGGATCAAATAACCATGTTCGTAACGGCATCAGTACCGGATCAAATAACCATGTTCGTAACGGCATCAGTACCGGATCAAATAACCATGTTCGTAACGGCATCAGTACCGGATCAAATAACCATGTTCGTAACGGCATCAGTACCGGATCAAATAACCATGTTCGTAACGGCATCAGTACCGGATCAAATAACCATGTTCGTAACGGCATCAGTACCGGATCAAATAACCATGTTCGTAACGGCATCAGTACCGGATCAAATAACCATGTTCGTAACGGCATCAGTACCGGATCAAATAACCATGTTCGTAACGGCATCAGTACCGGATCAAATAACCATGTTCGCAACGGCATCAGTATCGGATCAAATAACCATGTTCGTAACGGCATCAGTACCGGATCAAATAACCATGTTCGTAACGGCATCAGTACCGGATCAAATAACCATGTTCGGAACGGCATCAGTACCGGATCAAATAACCATGTTCGGAACGGCATCAGTACCGGATCAAATAACCATGTTCGTAACGGCATCAGTACCGGATCAAATAACCATGTTCGTAACGGCATCAGTACCGGATCAAATAACCATGTTCGTAACGGCATCAGTACCGGATCAAATAACCATGTTCGTAACGGCATCAGTACCGGATCAAATAACCATGTTCGTAACGGCATCAGTACCGGATCAAATAACCATGTTCGTAACGGCATCAGTACCGGATCAAATAACCATGTTCGTAACGGCATCAGTACCGGATCAAATAACCATGTTCGTAACGGCATCAGTACCGGATCAAATAACCATGTTCGTAACGGCATCAGTACCGGATCAAATAACCATGTTCGTAACGGCATCAGTACCGGATCAAATAACCATGTTCGTAACGGCATCAGTACCGGATCAAAACAATTCAACATGACCACTAGCAGCATAGCATATTACCAGTACTACTTGACCAGTGGTGATTATATTGCATATGCTGGCGTGAAAAACGAGCAAAGGCTAAAGCCCTCGCATGATGTTATCTATGGTTTAAATGTGTTTTGTTATCCAATAATTTGACCCACTACAATGTTAGCAATTAATTATTGATCTTCTTGCCCTTATCAATAAAAAAGGCTAATGGTTTGTGGACTGTTATATAAACAGAAATGCTGATGAGATTTTCGTGGTGATAATGGATGTTACAGACGGCCATGATACGTCATGCACGACGTCAGATTTTGAGTTGACCAATCAACGTCCGAATATGACAACTGCACGGTTCTACTGTGCGACATTTTTGGTCCCCAACGAGATGTCATTTGATCTTTAATATTGTTCAAAATAGGTGTCGTCAACCAAACCTAAATTTATGGACAGGTTAAACCGTTACATAACGTGTACCATCTTATAGTCTCCCGTATATAAGATCACGTTTTGGCTTATACGGCCGATATATATATATTGTTAGGGTAATGCATTATCTGATGTATACGGGGCTCCCTATGGGGCTCACCAATGCACCGCACAATTCGTTGGCAAATGGTTTTCGGAAAATTTCTGGAAGCTCTAGTCATAAACTAGTTAACTTGGAAAACAATATAATTTCACTGTTAGACGGCACACGAAGTTTCTAATGGTCACACTCTAGTAAAAACAATAAAGACCACAAAAATGACCCTGTTTCCACCCAGCAATGTAGCAGTTACCCTCATATGAGAGACTGTAAGCATTACCACACTGTGCTATTGATAAGCAAAATTTAATACATCATCTGTGTTTTTGGTTGTTGAGACAGTGGAAGTATTTCCAAATGCACCCAGGGAAGAATGGTTTCTAGTAGAAAAAAATAGCGACTAAGCGTTGCCAATAGGAAATGTCCTCGAGTAAATACGGCTAAGCCAAACACACTGCAGACGACAATTTGTCCCTAAACGACCACCCCTATTAAACCCGGATAAGACGTACTTAACACCTCCTTGACTGAAGCTGATATTTGGTGAAAAGCCGTGCCAATGCATTATATTATATATGCGATTCTAGCATATAAAATATCCTACTATACCTGGACCTAGTAAGCAGTGCATTATCTTATATAAGCTACACTCCCTGTGGGAGACAGGCATAATAAGATAATACACTGTTACATGATGTTTAATGATGCACACCATCATCTCCAAGTTATTTTATGTCAATCACTAGTGATTATGGGCCAATATAAAAAATAGCATTGCATTAGTCGGAATTAATTAATTGAAATGCGATCCCAGAACAGTCACCCATTATGCATCATACTCATCAATTGTCATCGAGACATGTGTGGGTATGAGTTGAGAGCTATGTCGTCACGTCGTCGCCCAACTATGGAGTCTGCTGTTATTTGTAATGCTAGCATCAAGCTGTCTGTGACGCACTGAAACTGAGTGATATTGTTGTGATATATGCATGGAGCGACGGATTTTTGTTTTAATAGATCTTCAAAATTAACACAAGTAACAAATATACAAACATAAACTAGTCCATGACGGATGATCACGGATCCAATTCCACCCAATATTACCGAATCACTGAATCAATCACAACCCGTTATTACCATGCTTTGTTCACAACAACTCCGCGTATTAATAGGCTGATGCATCATATTTATGTCGAAACATGTGTGAATTTGATATCATTGTCGTCAAGGCATCGCCCAGTTAGTACGGAGTTTTGGTACTATTGCCTTGAATGTTTCAATCGAACTATATGTGACTATTACTGATAGTGGTGTGATACATTTGCATGCATTCACATTAGATGATCACACACTAAAAGGAATGAAGTGCACGTGTGAGTCGCTGGACTATTCCATGAAGGTGACTGGGCAAAAAAGGTATGCCAATTCAAATGTTTTACTTTTACATCAACTTAAGTGAGAGTGGTAATAGCTTTGATCCTGTATGTCTTACAATGAGAGACCCATTTCGTACGATTTAGATTTGTCCAAATTAGTAATCCGAAAACCCGTTTGAAATAATATGCGGTTAGTTGGTCTGTGATCATTCCAGCATGCACTGCAATTACATCTGTATTTTAATTTACCTATTATATATACACACATGGATTAAAAGGGCAATGTGCACTAAATCCGGCCATTTATGGGACCATCTCCTTTTATGTTCAACAACATATATGATTATAAATAATGGTTTAATACATGCATGTATTATACTCGTTGTAAACAGTGGTGCTTCAACAGTTCTCCTTTTGGTACGATTAAGAACCGAAATTACCATCTGATTAGTAAAACAAAAGCTCACTTTTGATATATAATACTGCCCACATAAATAATAAGAATAAGTTCCCACCCACCACCCTATCCCGCCACCCATAGTATCTTATGCGCCGCATCACCAAATTCACCCTCTGGGAACCTAATTCTGCTGAGGTGTAAGCAGAATGAGGTCCCCAGAGGGTGAATTTGGTGATGCTAACCTGCTGAAAAATTGTACACTATACACGCACTTCGCCATGCAATGGGCAACATTAGTGCCAAATCAGCATTCTCAAACATTTTCTGAGTAAGATGCACTTTTTTACTTTCAGCTGCATGCTCAGCCTCTAACGTCGTGTCACGAGTGTGTTATTACGCTCTCCACGAGAACATGTCATCAGCGGAATCCGTCTTGATCTCACTTTCGATTTTCTTGTGGATCCATTTCCACCACCGGCGTATTGCTGTCTTGTTTGCAAATATCAGTCTTTTCCGTCTAGCAACGTTAAAAACCCGTATGCCGTATCCAAGGGTCTTCATGACAGTTATGTGTATCTTTGATGGTGTATGGCTCTTGTGGCGGTCGGCACTTATTTGCACCAAGGCGACTGCACCCACGATAAATGCATTTTGAACATACTGAAGGCTGAGATATATGGCGAATCTTGATCTGGGCATCCACTCACTGTAGAATGTAAGGAAAACAGCATTTGAAAGAAACATCGTGATTGCAAATGAAATTTTCTCTCAAGATCTATGAGGGACAAGGAACGTCACCAAGCTGAGCAAAGCTAATACAATAGCGGGCGCGATAGTGAACATGATATAATAGGAGGGGCGTCGATTGACTGACAGTTCCACCTGACATTTAGACATTGTAAGGCCATCTTCATGAAGCTCACTCCTGTACATCAACGCAGAAACTAATTCCCACTCGCCATTTACGACATAGTTAACCCGACCTACACTGCCGTACCTATTTGTGACGTTAATTTGGTCGACCGAAGACGTCTACGGTCCAATATCAATTTTACACGATTGTGAGTCAAATGGAAATTGTCTGACGTCCATCTGACAACTCGTGACGTAAGAATCACCCGGATACCACTCGACTGTTCCATCAGAGTATACAGCGATCAGCTGATAATCTGTGCCTATGCTTCGTTCTTGACCACGTTGATTTAAAATTGTTACATCTGGCTTCCATATCAGAGAGTGTGGGAGGTTAAAGCTGTCGATTCATACAAGTTCTTCGTCCCACGACAGTCTTTCATCGAACCACGATATTCCCATCCAGGCAGCAACTTCTATTGTCTGTGCCACTTGATCAATGTCAGCGATTTCTTCCAAATCAAAAGAAATTTCTATACGCGCTAGTTAGAGTGTAAGACTCACATAATGCTAAACTTGGAAGCTGGCTCACCACAAATAGCACACATTGCCTGAGGGATATGGACGCCATTGATTTAGTAATCGCCTTGGTAGCTCAATCGTTGACGTAAACTCCTACTGGGCCAGACTGCGCATCCGCCTGACGACATTCTCACAACTAACGTAACATGTTTTGGCTGGCTACATACTTTGATCCTGTGTGAGGTTCCCGGTAGGCCTTCATTACAAGCGAACGTAAATTAACTGATTTTACATTTGCAACATCAGAAGAGGAAATGTCACCATAAACCAAATGTCTGCAAATATACCGGACTCAGTCGAGTAGAATATGTCATCAGCACAGAATATTTGTCAACCACAAGATGTAATCCCATAAACAGACTAAGGGTATGTGTGCATGATTATACACAAATCAAAAGACACGTCGAATATTTTCAGTGAACAGGGCTTGACAATACTGTTCTTTAGCCAGGTGATGTATGGCAATTGATGTTGAAGCAACACTGCAGCGAAACGAGTCCATATTGTGAAGGCTGTGATTATGAATGTATCATTTGTGCTGTAGCATGTAATTACCAATCCAATTAAAGTCATTCCCATTGTAAAATTCTCGCCGCGGTAACTATGATATGTGACCCGCCACATCAAATCCAGTCGGAAGTCGGGTTTTTTTTTACCCTGTGCCAATACATTCTCTTATATATGCGAGTCGACCATAGGTCGCCTCGCATAGATAAGAGAATGCATTGGCCTAACAATTTTTTATCATTTTTTTTAAATAAATGTTTCTGACAATTTTTAGGACATAAAATAAAAAAAACATCCATTACCCTGCAGGGAGCCCCACACATATATAGAAGCATATAGAAGAGTGTCGTCTGCTCATGTTTGTCTGGGGCTCTGTATGGGTGAAATTATAAAATTTTCAAAGAATACAAGAAAATATTATTAAAATTGTAAAGAATTGTTAGGCCAATGCATTCTCTTATATATGCGAGGCGACCTATGGTCGACTCATATATATAAGAGAATGCATTGGCACAGGGTAAACCAAAATCCGGACTTCCGACTGGATTTGATATGGCGGGTCACATATGTGCCGATCAATATAGCGACAACCTAATGTCTGTAAATGCTTCGCGGAATTGTTCCAAGAATTGTTAATCCGATACATTGGTACCTTGGCAATTACATTCGCCTATTAGTTAATATGCCTAGCTTACAAGCTCTCTTGTCATATATACACATAACAACGACCCTGAAATGTGGGGGAAATTATATGAAATATTCTAAGCCGTTATATTATTCACTATCGCGAAGTTGATAAACGGAAAGGCGTTATAGTTTGTCAGTCAGTCTTCCATGCTGACTTATTACTGTAATTATGGGTGACCAGTCGGGATCTTCGCTGACCCAGTCAGATGAGGCGCACTGACCTGGACAGACACCCGCTTACCTATAATGGTAAGATATATAATAATATATACTTCGAAAAGTTGTATACTGAACACGGCTGGCAACTTTAATATGAAATTCGGTGTATATATATATATGACCCTGCTGTTCTATATGTATTGTGATCGTTAACGATGTTACAATCGGAATTATTGGCATTTAAACATAACCAAGCAGCCGTTAGATCTTATGGGTTCATAACTGGAGTCCGAACCGCATTAAGAAACTGCCATTTGCACCCCGCACCACATGACTCAAAATTCGCTGCAAAAGGATGAACTTTGTGTCAATGGTTGTTACACATATGAGAATATATTTACATACTAAGTGTGATTATCACTAAATCAAGCATTCTGATTGGTCGGCGCCCACGTGGCTAGTTGCAATTATTTATCGGTAAACGCGCAACAGCTCATAACTGCACCCTCATAATTACATCGACGCGTCATAGGTTTTGGAAAGACGAACGCGTAATGTTTTGGGAGCATTTGGACTCGCGCATGATTGATTTAATAAATCATCGGGTTTCAATATAAAGAGAAATTGTTCCTGTTAACTTTTGCCAAGGATGCTTTGGGTATTTTGGGCTGGTTTTATCACGGTACACTTTTCGATTTAAATACATTTACAAAAGTGGCTTTTTCGCTAAATGTATATAAATATAAGGATTAACTGTCATGTGGACGGTTTTTATGGATATGTAACCGTGAGGTAAGTGGTCATAACTTGTATGTAAAATCTTCGGGTTTTACACAAATCATGACCACTTACCACACGGTTACATCTCCATAAAAACAGTCCAAATGACAGTTAATCCTTATGTATACGGTCTGGAAGAGTTGTATTGTATTATGTGCGTTAAATTAATACAGTTGTTGACCGATCACAGTCATGAATTGTGCATTATCTCCGATAAGTTCGCATATTTGTTCCCATCTTTGTATGTGAGTAAATGACAGCTGAGCCAACACCAATAGGTACCATACACAACAGTTATCGCAGTCATACAGAACCGTTGTTTATCCACCTAATACCCTCCCTACTATACACATAAATCCCATTATATAAACCACGTCTCTATTCGTATCGGAACAGAAAAGCATCATCTATACTAGACAGATAAACTGAATAATATGCGGAGACGAAAGGTTACAAGAACTTGGACCATCTAACCTCCAGCTGTTCGCACGTGACATCTCTGGATCGCAACGTTATGAACCATCATTAGGACGCACCTTGTTGGCTGACGTTGTTAGCGACAGCGTCCTTAAAACCGTCAACATCCACCATGTATTTTCGTGCAATCGGTGGCGACTCATTTCTAAAGATCAAACGATGCGCCCGTATAGCAGTCATGTACATTTGGTTTTTGCAATTGATTCTTATTAATGAAAGTCTGAACTTTAGCAGTAGCATTAGCGCCAAGATCGGTAGTGGAAATATACCAGCTCACGGAAGAATATCGTACACCATATAGTAACAAACTGCCAATTGATTAATCAAGTTATACACTTTACCAACTGGACATTGACCAATTTTATTTGAGTGTGTTTTGACTCGTACACTTCAGATTTAAATTTGAACTTTACACAAATCATTAATATTTTATTATAAATTTACACCATTCTAAAGTCGCTAAGTAGGCCATCGCCCCTCTATACGGAGCCTGTGAATTTTCCGATGTTTAAAAAAAAACAAATGCGTTAAAATACATTTAAATGTGTCCGGTGGACACACAAGACATCCACACAGTGTATCTGAACAGATAATTTACTTTTGCTCGAATGTGGGCATCTATTTCGGCTCACCTATTAGCTCGCCGAATAGATGCCCACATATTCGCAAAAATATACATTCTTTATTCAGATGCACTATGCGGATTTTCTCTCTTTAACTTATACAACTACTTAAATTAAACGACCTGTATCATCTTCAAATCGCAATGTTCATGAACGATTGGAAAAAAAGAAAGCTTTTCGTTTCGAAAACTCATTTTAGTATACCCCTATATCAACCACACGACAGTCCGGCAACTTGGCTACTACAATTATAAGGACGACTTTCTCACACATCTTACCAATATGCTCAGTCCATTGCGTGTGGAACTGCTTTGACCCAGCACACAACATCTCAGCTAGCACAGCCATCTTTATATCTTCCATAATGTGTGAACGCACTATAGTTTGTAGAAAGTAATTGGAACAGTAAGTATATATGTATTGTGTATAATTGCGCACAGGAGACTTTTCCCGGCCATGTACTGTAACCCTGGAATGCTCACCGTGTTAGGGGACAAATCCATGTACATATAATGTTATAGATTTATATATTTAAACATTGCTGCCCGAACAAAATTGATGAATAGAGCACAACCCCAACAGTCTAACAAATCTTCTCAACCATAGCCGACCTTCATTCCACATAAGAGGCGACATGAATACTGCCTGTATTGACCATGCTGCTCCTGTGCAAATGGTTAAGACATATTGTTATATGTGTCTATTATGTATTATACTTTGTGCAAATAAACAATCGAATCAATGTCTTGCCCAGCGGTCGCTGAACTGAGCTAATGGCAGACATTAGATGTGTTGGCATCTGTTTCAGAATCAGTCAGAAAAGTTAACATGAAACTAATGAGGAACCTTGCGCCCTACCCTGTATTCGGCATTGAGTTTAACACATATATTTTATCGTACACAAATTAAAGGCAAACGTCATATATATGTATAAAAGTTTCCCAAAGTGTGTTGATGTGTTTTCCATCAACAGCAGAAAGATAAGAGTTAGCTTTGCAAAATTTCGAGTTATGTACCTATACATGACACGTAAGTGAATTTATATCTCATTTCCTATTGGGTCGTTTGCACAATTTGAATATTCTTTAGTTGATCATTGAAATAATTTATTTCAGACTGTTTCAGGTTTTTGAACCGTAATGCGTGGTTATGTGTTGTATTGGCTGACGCTTTGGCACTGGATTAACAGTAGCATTGTCACTAGCGGTATAGCAACATTAACAGTAACAGAAGTGGTTGTATACTTGGCCAATGTGAGTGTCAAAAATTCAGAAAACTCACATACACTGATTTTGAAGCAACCATGTAGGTTATCAGAGACCCCAAATTCCCGCATATGTCAACACTTAACATCCCTGATAGTAACCGGAATATAATTATGCGGCAAACCGTACCGAATATTTCATACATTTGCGTCCATCGACACCACACATAGGTCTGTGATATATCGTTTTGAAGGTTATGACATTACATTCCAGATAGGACCCGTTGTGAAATATACAAAACATTGCAACGATATACTGCGTTGTGAAATATACAAAACATTGCAACGATATACTGCAATGTGTTAAATATGACAGTGTTACGATTCCGTCCATATATATATCAATATATACGGTAATATTAAACCAACACACGCATTTTTTATATTTGTTTGTCCCGCTTAATGGGTGATCAATCAATATTGCTTTAATCTGATATATGTTATTTAGACAATGTGGAGATATATGCCGCATATGATAACCTCGCCAATGAGAGCTGTGGTATGTAAGATTATTTAACCCCTCACCCCAAAATTAATCAAACAGTCACTGTGTTGGGGACGTCGGCAAGAATACAAAAAACTGCTTTGCCCCTCTATATAGGTGGAAATTAAGTTCCATTTTGAACGAGGATCTGGAGAAAGCCACAAAAGAAAATTTGTCCCGATATAGTGTATACGATGTTTATCGGGTGCTATAATTATCGGTGTGTGCTGTCGTGTTTGGTTATATTATTTCACCCATCCCGCAATAGATATGCCCCATGTGCATGTACATCTATACTATATACATATAACCTGTGAAGCTGAGACGATGAATATAGTTATTTGAGTTGACGATATACGTCATTGTATGTTTTGGTTCGTATGATAGCTGCACAATTACGTTGGAGTATAAGTATTGGGAAGTGTATGGTTTATAGCTTAACCAATACAGGTAAGTGGTTGCATGACAAGGTAACACATCTTCCCGGTTTAACGAAAATCACACCTAGCCCTCCGGAATGACAGTAACAAGTCAGAATGGAACACTGACTGGCGGACCTTACGGCCTTTCCGTTTGTCAACATAAGTAGAGTGAAAGAAATAATGGCTTACAAACTATCCGTCATATAATTTCCCCACATAATGAAGGTGGTGCATAAATGTATGGATGTCAACTGAAAGGGGAGATTGTCTGCTATGCATATTAAAGAAGATTCGAGACTAAATATGATGATGACCAAGGTCCCAATTTATCGCAGACAAATTGCTCCTCATTGTGATGACATGAATTTTGAGGTGGAATGTGGATCCTGGAGCTGTTTATTGTAATTTTGATAATAGGTATAGAGCGTACCCCACAAAGACAAGATTTCATTTAATGCCAAAAGTATAATTTATATTATTTGAAAACTACTCCCAATGAGTTACAAATATGCCAAAATGTTTGTATAAGATCATCATCAGTAATGTTGCAGATTGCTGACTATATGCCATGCTAAGCGCAGGTCACATAACGTTTCGACTTGCAGACTTGTTTTCAAATAAACCCTCTGGTGTCAGAATATGAACGGCAACATGCATACAGAATGAATAATTACCAAAGCTAACGGAATGCAAAGTAAAATAACGATGGCTAATAATGTAATGGTGCTACTTATGCATTGCATGAACTAGCTGTATGAATGATTCTTGTAAGATAATTGCATGCTATTTACAGCCTAAGTGCGATAGCATCGCTACTAGTGGAACTATACGTAGTTGTTACTGTTCTTGTAGTTAAATTTAGACTGTTGTACTAGTGCGTTTTATAAGCACTGATGCTTTCGGTTTCTGGCACATTGTAGCGTTCTATACCTAAATGACTGCAGAAGAATGCCTGTCCGACTTCACGTAACTGTTTAGTAGTTATGTTTAACCCTTTACCCGACAGAAGGACCCTGTGCCAATGCATTCTCTTATATAAGCGAGTCGACCATAGGTCGCCTCGCATATATAAGAGAATGCATTGGCTTAACACATTAAAAATTATAAAATTGTTAAAGAATGTAAGAAAAAATGGTAAAAAGTGTTAAAAATATATTTTGTTTAGGCCAATGCATTCTCTTATATATGCGAGGCGACCTATGGTCGACTCGCATATATAAGAGAATGCATTGGCACAGGGAATAACTGTAACTATCACAATGTGGTCAAGGAGCCGGTTCCAATGATATCCATATTTGTATGGTTTTATTGAGACAGACCGAAGATATTTTAGGTTGTTGAAGCTTTATTTGGCCGGTTTTGTCCGGTTTGTTGGGTAAAGGGTTAACGTGTAGCATAAAGGAATTATACAATCTTCAGGTCAATCAACGAACATGTTTTGTGAAATGTTGTTACATTCTTCAGCAACGGCGACCCAGCCGTTATATTTATTTTCAAAAAAGGATTTTAGTAACGACTTCCTATATATAGCGGTGGTCGTCACCTGGAGCCTAAATTGTTTTTTTGTATTCGCAACAGTTTTTCCCTATACTTATTCGTTGCTTATGTGCACACGATTAAAGCCAGTTAAGCATATGGACGGTTGCATTGTGGACGGCTTGTCTCCACCAAATGAGTAGAGTTTAAACGTTCTGCATCAATTTGTGCCGATATCTCAAAACGTAACATTTCCCACCAAGTGCATATCCATAGTAGAGCCCGAAGCCGCCATCGCACGCCGCCGCCAGCCATATTGGCCACAAGCCACCGCCAGCCATATTAGTTCTAACACCAGCCACATTTAAAAATCTCCGCCGCCGGAATTGTAAAATGGCTGAGCCGTGTGCATGGGCTTATATGTCAAGCACAACCTTACTGTGAATCTAAAAAAACAAGCCGCATTGCCTAATATTGGCATACTCGCATGGACACGGCATGGTTGTTATATTATCAGAACACATGGCGCCTCAATGTGGAATAGACTATCCCAATGCATGCTTTCATATAACTGAATGGGCGCATCCATTCGGTATTGAAAGGGTTAAAATATAAATTGTTTATATCGACAACACCCAATCTCAGACTCAATGACATTTGTCAATATATACACATAAGAATAGAAAATAGTTTGAAATATTATATATAATTACTATCGGGTTCATCATTCAATGATGCATGCATATATCGCAATATGACAGTTATGATAGCAGTCTGAAGTCGACGGAAGTCCCAATGTAACTACTTATACCGATTAGATCTGGAATTCTACGGGTTCACCACAAACGCTAAAAAACGGCGTTTATAACCGGTAACAGGGGATTAAGAACATTTCGGAAACGAAAATGCGCTGAAAGATAACATCTCAGCCGGCTGATCCGCCATATGTCGTCAGCCACGAACGTCGTAACTGAGCCGGCTTAGCTAGCTAACCAGCCACGGAAATCGGTTGAGCCAGCCATGAAAACTATTCATCGTGGCTTCGGGGTCTAATCCATAGCAACACCATAGTATCACAAGTTACAAGCTACACATACATGTGGCTGAACCTGGCTATTATGTGCAAAGTGGCCGAATATGTAGTGCCATGTGTTCAAGAAAAACAGTACACATATTGCACTATAACAGATCTATCAGAATAGCAGCTGATATCAGTGATATGTGAGACCGCCTGCTTGTTATAAAGAACATTCTGATGTTGCTGCCAATTAAAGAAGTGGCGTTAATATGACATTGGAGTTGCTACGATAATGTTTGTGACATGTCTTGACAATCATCGATTTCCAACATTGTGAGGACCCCACGATTATTATCTACTCTCACAATCTCCATGACACAACGGATTGTGGGATACCTTTATAAATAATTTACCTTCCTTTAACCCTTTACCCAACAGAAGGCCCCTGTGCCAATGCATTCTCTTATATATGCGAGTCGACCATAGGTCGCCTCGCATATATAAGAGAATGCATTGGCGTAACACATTAAAAATTATAAAATTGTTAAAGAATGTAAGAAAAAATGGTAAAAAGTGTTAGGCCAATGCATTCTCTTATATACGCGAGGCGACCTATGGTCGACTCGCATATATAAGAGAATGCATTGGCACAGGGCATAACTGTAACTATCACAATGTGGTCAAGGAGCTGGTTCCAATGATATCCATATTTGTATGGTTCTATTGAGACAGACCGAAGATATTTTAGGCTGTTGAAGCTTTATTGGCCGGTTTGTTGGGTAAAGGGTTAACAAAATTTTATTCTTCTAAACATTATAATTGACATTTGGAATCGATGAACACTTACAGTCACCCAAGCTCCAACAATACTAACTCCACATCGAGGCTCCAACAATACTAACTCCACATCGAGGCTCCAACAATGCTAACTCCACATCGAGGCTCCAACAATACTAACTCCACATCGAGGCTCCAACAATACTAACTCCACATCGAGGCTCCAACAATACTAACTCCACATCGAGGCTTCAACAATACTAACTCCACATTGAGGCTCCAACAATACTAACTCCACATCGAGGCTCCAACAATACTAACTCCACATTGAGGCTCCAACAATACTAACTCCAAATCGAGGCTCCAACAATACTAACTCCACATCGAGGCTCCAACAATACTAACTCCACATTGAGACGGAACAAGAACAATAATGTTGATGATGGGAATGAAGATAAAGCAGATCGTGATTTGTTTAACCTCTTCGCTGCTATGACGTCCGTATCTATTACGGACGTAAAAGTGCACACCGTGTGCTATATGGTCCGTAGGTACTACGGACCTACTTCAGCACACTAGAAGTAGGCCATTATACATAACTGGAACTCAGAGATTAGTGCATCGGAACAACTGTATCTCGACGTTTCAAACAGTGTATGATGTTCCACGATTGTGAACAATAATAGCCTTTCAGCTGAGTCACTTTTATGGTTCTTTTGACATTCCCAGCTATATTTTCCCATTGGAAAATGCCAATAACGTCACCAGCCCAGCACACGACTTCATAACGTCACTTAGCAGCGAAGAGGTTAAATTCACGGATTAGTTTGTGTTAAGATAACACAATATGCAGTTACCGGGGACTTTCGATGAATACACATAGCAGTTTTTGTTCGGGGCTCCAACAATACTAACTCCACATCGAGGCTCCAACAATACTAACTCCACATTGAGGCTCCAACAATACTAACTCCACATCGAGGCTCCAACAATACTAACTCCACATCGAGGCTCCAACAATACTAACTCCACATCGAGGCTCCAACAATACTAACTCCACATCGAGGCTCCAACAATACTAACTCCACATTGAGACGGAACAAGACCAAGATAGTATCAGGTTCCATATAAAACGTCGGGCAATTCACAATAAATATACAATACCCTAGTAGCTGCATGCATATTGACAAATAGGTACGGTCGAAGTTTGAACATTCACTTCAACAACTGACCAAAGCTGCTACAGTCATTGTTATATGGTGAATCAACGATCTGTGTGTTCCCCGTTGTTGCGGTTGCAATTAAACAATACTATCCGATTAAACACAACATCTTTGGCACTATCTTTCTTAAACCGAAAACATGTTACCAAAATAATATAGATTCATACGTATTATGTCTAACTATCGTCCACTAAGTTAATACGTGTGCTATTAATTAGCACAATAACCCGAATGTGTTTATGTCGTTTGACCGTTTATGTTCCGTTTTCCACAGAGAAAGCCACACCATAACGTTAATTTGTTCACACTTTGACGTAACATTGGAATTCGTCTATATAGTTCATTAATGGTCTTATCTGGAACTAATTGCAACACACTGTTTTTGTGCAAGGATAAGTAAAGTATAAACAACATACTAAACACAAATTTGCTTAAATATTAGATTTATAGATTATTTTGGGTATCAACAATCTCAATTTAACAAGTCCTTCCATGTTACACCAATTGTAATTATATTTTACCAACCTGATTACATAACATAACTCTTTTCTTATTTTGTTTGAGTTACATCGGTGGTGTCCGCAAACACATGATGGATTCGTACGATACCCCGCCATGGAAACAACAGCCATATTCTTCATTTGTAGTGTAAACGGACGTGGCTGAGAGCTTTCCGATGAATGGCAACAAGCCATATTTCCGACTAAATCCTGAAAAGTTACCCATAATTATGCTGTGTTTAAGGAGTCGATTAATTAGAGCATTACTGTAGTTTGCTAAGAGGTATCACAAAATATACATACACGGAAGATTTCCGAACACATTAATCGATATAGCGCTGCTGTGTTTCTTATGTGTTTCTATTCATTTGAGATCGTTTCATTTGTCGATCGGTTTGTTTTGTCAGTGGCTATTTAAAACAGTCAAATGCATACCATAGGAAGATAATGTACAGCTTTCGTCGGTCTGAAACGTGTAGGTATATGTGTAGGTAAACGTGTATGTATATGTGTAGGTAAATGTGTAGGTATATGTGTAGGCAAACGTGTAGGTACATGCTACATAACGTGTATGTATATGCTACATAACGTGTATGTATATGCTACATAACGTGTAGGTATATGCTACATAACGTGTAGGTATATGCTACATAACGTGTAGGTATATGCTACATAACGTGTAGGTATATGCTACATAACGTGTAGGTATATGCTACATAACGTGTAGGTATATGCTACATAACGTGTAGGTATATGCTACATAACGTGTAGGTATATGCTACATAACGTGTAGGTATATGCTACATAACGTGTAGGTATATGCTACATAACGTGTAGGTATATGCTACATAATGTTGATGATGGGAATGAAGATAAAGCAGATCGTGATTTGTTTAAATTCACGGATTAGTTTGTGTTAAGATAACACAATATGCAGTTACCGGGGACTTTCGATGCATACACATAGCAGTTTTTGTTCGGGGTCAGAACATCGTGTTCGAAGTTGTGATTTTTATTACTTTAGTGCATCATTCTGGGAAACACATGTTTAGTGCTCGTAGAATGGTAGTTCAGGTATTTGTCGACCTATTTCGATACCGGAAATATTTAAAAGCAAAAAGGTGTAAATGGAGTGCAAACCACCATATGACTTTAAGCCAGGTTTAACCACCATGTGACTTTAAGCCAGGTTTAACCACCATGTGACTTTAAGCCAGACTTAACCACCATGTGACTTTAAGCCAGGTTAAACCACCATGTGACTTTTCGCCAGGTTTAACCACCATGTGATTTTAAGCCAGGTTTAAACTCCATGTAAATTTAAGTCAGGTTTAACCACCATGTGACTTTTCGCCAGGTTTAACCACCATGTGATTTTAAGCCAGGTTAAATCACCATGTGACTTTTCGCCAGGTTTAACCACCATGTGATTTTAAGCCAGGTTTAAACTCCATGTAAATTTAAGCCAGGTTTAACCACCGTGTGACTTTAAGCCATGTTTAGCAATTCCATCGGCATTTTAGATATCTATTCAATTATGTCGATGTTAGCTCGAAGGATTCGAAAATATTCTTCAAATGTTAATCGTATACAATTTGAAACAACTATTCACACCTATAATAGAACAAGAGGGACAACGTATACTGCTGATATTTTAACTAATAGCTTATCGTTGTCGAAGACTGTCAGTAACGGAAGAGCAATTTGTTGGCCGGAGTAAGATGCAACATGATGCTTTCGTTGCTGTATTTGCAATCAAGTATAGACACTATATTTCTTATGACGTTTGTCCAAATTATATCATGCGACGTCTTACACACACCCATTCTTGAGTTGCTATTGTATTAACGTAATTTACATGCGCTCAAACAAGACGATATTGGAAATAGGCGCTATAAATTAGTTTGTCAATTCAGGTTGAGTGTGAATAGAAGTAATGCATGTTGATTTTCTCGTGATAGTGCATGGGGTGTAGAATCGAGACTCGAACGTTCTATACCACCGTTGGAAATGGGTGCTAAATGGTCTTTTAATTTGCCGCATCAGTGTGAATATAACAAACGGATGTTAAGTTAATGAAAGTTGGGCATTGAATGTGGAACCGAAGGAGTATATATCCGGAAGACGGCAAAGTTGATATGTAAAATAATGTTTATAAAATATCAAAATGGGCGCGAAGTGCGCGAATAGGCCGCAATGCAGAGGCCCGTGGCCATATATACACGCTGCTGAATAAAACCCACAGAAGAAGCCTGTTCAAGGTCGTGTGGGTGGTGGTAGAAAATGCAGTTTTAGTGAAATAAAGCGCATATGGAGTCCGTGTGAGTTAGTAAACATAGTACTAAAGTAATAATTATGTTGAATGTGTTGCATTCAATATGTTTGTGCACATATATGAGAAAGGGTGGGAGTACAAAATACAATATTAGTTCAATGTGTTCACACACGCCTCCAGTGAGTGAACTATTGCTAATATAGACACGAGAATGTGTTCATGACGGCGGAGACAAGAAAGTAACGAAGAACATTTGTATGCCCGTCAATATGAATGAGAATTAAATGTCATTGAAGATTGAGAGACACGTAGTAATAAATATAGTCTGATAATGTCTGCAATCTACAACGATTATGCAGCAAATGAGTCTTATGTGAATCGCATGCATGCTGAAGATAAATACATTAATACAAGTCTAGAAGACATTACTAGCAGTAGATCATGGCATGAATCTCTACTCTGGATAACATCCGTGGAGATCATATTCCACCAGTACAAAACCTGGGAATTATTTTAAGTTTTGACAGGGAACCTTATAAAATTGAAAAAATAGCACAGGGAATATATTTCGTTGTTATTATCTGTTTCTTAAAAATGTACTTCACTGTATAGTTAAGCCCATGTCACACTCATACCGGCGCTCTTACTGCGCTGCAAAAGTACCAACATATGAGTAACACGCAGGAGGAGCGCGGAAAACTGTCGAAAATTGTCAATCTTTTAGAACAAAGTATGCTCCTATTGCGTTCCTACTTTGTCAAGTCTCACGCTCTTACAGCGTTCAATTCGCTGTCATTGTGATGCTAGTACGTTCTCAACAAGTTCGCAAAACGTTCTATGCGCGGGCGCGGAGAGTATAGATAGCGTCTCCTGCGTTCTCCAGTCATAGTCAGTTTTTAGGTTGTGGGGAAAATACCCAACAATCCGCAATAGATTAGCTGTCCGATTAAACTACTGTCACACTCCGCTGCGATCAGGCCGGCGCTTGCATTGCGCTCAAAAATAATCAAAGCGCCAAGCAAAGCGCAGTGGGGTATCCAAGAACGTATTGGTGACGCAGTTGACACTGGTTAGGACGGGAGAGGGTATCCATGATCGCACCAGAACGCCAGAGCGCCGCGCTTGTTTTGTGCATGCACAATACAAGCGCAGAGGTTCGGCGTTCTGACCAGGCGTAGTGCCGTCGCCATGACAGCACAAAGCGAGCGACACGAGCGCCCCGTTGACGCAGCAAGGACGGATACGAGCTATTCGTGGTCGCAGCAAGAATTCTTCTGCAACTGAAATAAGATTAAACAGATTCTCACTACGTGCATTCTCGTCCTCATTACGCTCATTGTGGCTCTCTCCGGACCTTATTGCGCTCTTACTGCGCTGCCACGAGGCGTTGTGGACTGGTTCCCGCTCATAGAACGTCTACATTGTGCTGCCACTGCGACTCTGGCGCTGCAAGTGTGATTGCGAAGCTTGTATTACGTCCACTTGTGACAAATGGCGTTCTTCCGACGTTTGCAGAAGGATTACAGTACGATCTGCTCACCCACACACAAAACTGGTATAAATATAGCCTGAATATTGCTCAACATCAGTCTCCATCTCTTCGCCATGGCTGCAGAGAGTTAGAATTTGTTAATTTTGCAGCAGTTGCTAAATTTGCAGGCAAAACAGGCAGACGACGACGCGGTCATTGTCAACACCATGAGGACGAGACTGAGGAGGAGGGCAAGGCCGAGGAGATGCTGGGTCCGACCATGGTTAGACGTTGGGAGAAGAGTTCAGTTTGGCCACTACCACCGGCTGATGCCTGAGATACGGTATGAAGATCCTACATCATTCTTCAACTTTGTGCGAGTACCACCAGATATGTTTGATGAGCTCCTTGTCAGACTTGGTCCAAGATGCACCAAACTAGACACCCGGTATAGAAAGGCTATCGAACCAGGGTTGAAGATTGCAATAACTATGCGCCACCTGGCAACCGGTGACAAGTATGAAGTTTGACTTCAAAGTTCCCTATAACACCATGTCTGTCTTGGTACGAGAAGTCTGCCATGCCATCGTGGAAGAATACAAGAACGAAGTCACCACCTGTCCAACCACCCCGAAGAATGGCGTCCCATTGCTGATCAGTTTGCACGTAGATGAAACATCCCTCATGCCTGTGCATTCCTTGATGGAAATCATCTTGCCTGCAGAAAGCCACAGAGCAGTGGAAGCATTTATCACAATTATAAAAGATTATATTCCATTGTTCTGATGGGCCTTGTAGACGCAGACTACAAGTTCCTCTGGGTTGATGTTGGTTGGCACGGACACATGGCAGATGCACAGATCTTCAACGAATCAGAGCGGAAGGAGTCCCTAACAGATGGGACCATTGGCCTTCCTGCAGCAGACGTCCTACCGAATGACGACAGGTGAGTGCATATAGACTGACATGTGTCATTACAGGGACACGCCATATTTCTTCATCGGCTATGATGCATTTGGGTTGCGGACATACCTGATGAAGCGATACTTGCAGCGCCAGATGACCAACGAGCAGACGATCTTCAACTACAAAATATCTAGTGGGCGTCGCATAGTGGAGAACGCCTTCGGCATCCTGGCCCAACGGTGGCAGATTCTCCTGACCACCATGCAACATGAACCTGACACCATAAGACCTATCGTCGAGGCCTGTGTCTGTCTTCATAATTTGATGTGGACGCGCTATCCTGCCCTTCAGAATTCTGCATTGGATATGGAGGATACCAACCATCAAGTGATCCCAGGTGCTTGGAGGGCTGGTGTCAGGATGCATGACGTAGACAACACGAGAGGGACCAACCGTGACTGTACTGCAGCCAAGAAACAACGAGGGTACTTCAAGCTTTACGTCAGTTCACCTGCTGGCTATGTGCATTGGAAGGACAGTATGATATAGAGACAGTTGTGAAATATAGGAACAGTTGTGTATGGGCAGCCAAATTAACATATTTTCAAATATTTGGAGATAACTTTAAATATTTGAAGATATCTCTAAATATTTGGAGATATCTCTAAATATTTGGAGATATCGCCAATTCATTTGAAGATATATCTAAATCGGCACATATCCACAATTCGACTTTAAATTGCACTTATCTCTAAATGAATTAGAGATATCTCCAAATGATTTGGAAATATCTCTACATCATTTAGAGATACCTCTAATTCATTTAAGGATAAGTTCTTTTGACATAAGTAATACAATACTTAATTCGATTTGGAAATACCTGGGATATAGGCCTATCCATGGCTAGGGGTAATTTATCACTCTCAAGTTTTCAACCTGGGTCCAAAATTTGGTTATAAAAATGTCAGCGATTGGATAGGTCATGCCAGAGACAACATCATAATTTACATTCTTTAACAATTTTGAGGACATAAAATAAACAAAAAACACCAAGAATCATATGTAAGTTGTACACTTTCTTTGTCAATAATCCCCACACATATATAAGCATGTGCAATGAGTGCCGGGTATAGTGGATTAACTGATTTTTATCATATACTAATAAATTAAACGCTCTTTATTTAAGTATAACCAATTAATTAGTCCGTTCCAGAAATGTTCCAGAAAGTATATAAGGGGAATGCAAAGTTTCTATATCCGGGTCCAAATTTCCATACTGCTAGCTCTATAAGCACATTAAGTTATATACAATGTTGTTGTTGTTGTGGCGGTGATATATTTACATGTAAATGTAAATAATGCATCAAATGTAGGATTTTAATAATATCTGCATGTGCATGTCTTACTAACTCTTTAACACTTAATTAGTCCGTAATTAATCTTAACTGCACTTCACTATCCCTCATAAACAAATCGTATTGCTTTAATATTTAGTTTCGCGCTAAAACCTAAGTCAGCCCAATACTTTTAATTGGGATGGGTTGGTTTAACCGCGAAATGTCAGTTGGTTTCATTGTTGAAATCTAGGTGCTGTGTTTTCAACAAACTCTTATAAACAGTTCAATAATCGAACTAAAGTTCTATTATTGTTTGCTAAACTATTATACAACCACAAGGAGACATCCAGACTCAAAACTCATCGTTTAGGTATGTTCAGTGTACTTTTATGTTCGTTTCAATGTTATATATTTTAACCCATTTTTCCTATTGTCGTCAATAGAGATCCACTTGTGATTCTCCATAATTGGAATATGTCCGTTTTATAATTATGGATAGTTCACTTTATAATATGGTAAACTATAATTAATTCTCATTTAATTGTATAGTTATAGTTATAACATATTCATCTATACTTTGTGTTTGTGAAACGTCAAGTAGTAGTTTGTAGAAAGTCTCTGACAGGAGCATTAATATATCCCTTATGTGTGTATAGGTTATTATATATGACTAGTAGTATGATAGTGTAAGGGTGTATTATGTCTGTATGTTGGGAGGTATACCTCTTCCCTTAATCTAGAAATTAGGACTTGTTTATTTATGTTTGTAGAGTATACATATCTACATCTACACATCTACCTATATGAACATGTACGAGATTAAATGCTATAGATGGGACCATCTACAGTTGGCAGATCGATGATTGTGTATTGTTGGATCGAGTTTAGAATGTGATGAGTTTATTGATGAAAATATAAGAGATCTAAAGTAATGTATTGAACTTTAATTGCCCCAGCACCTATTGTTCACTTAGAGAGCACCAGCCCAACAAATGAGGACTATTAAGCTGAGAGTTGGAAAGAAAGGCGTAGACTTTATATATAATGTTATTTGAACCTTGAGATAAATGTATATAATTCCATGGAACTATCTCGTGAATAATAACTCAGTTAGCCGGACATCCGTGGAGTTATATTGGCGCCCCGTGGTAGAACCTTGTTTACGCCGATGTGATGTTATTCAAAGAATCAGGTTCGGTTGATCTGTGTGTAGGATTCGTAGTGCAACTTTAAATTTGGGAACTCCAGCCCAAATGTTTATCTGTGTCAGATTGTGTAGTCGGTGCACTTCCGGTTTCAAAAAGAGTGTGTTTTGGTAAGATTTCTGTGAAGAAAACTGCTTCAAAATGCCAGTATTTCGACTGACATTGGGTTTGTGGTAAAAGGATCTTTGCATAGTAAGTTGTAGAACGTTGGAGTGGAACGGGAGAGTGTAGGAACATTTTGGAGAGCGTGACTTTGCGTACGAAATGAGCTTCGGTGAAATTATATTTTCTGCTGTGACCGACTTGTGTCAGGAACTTTCGGAAGCGTGTTTGCGGTGTTAAAACTGAATTAAATACTCTTTCGCGTATCCTAACTGCCAGGAATACGTTGGTGATTGAACGGTGAACTGTGTGGATAATTTGCAGCATTTAGATAGACTTATCTGTGTTGTTTATGAACTCAATATGTGTAGCTATTTTTAGAACGGAAATCCCGTGACGTCAAGATGTCAAATTTGCAATTTAGTGCATTTGCGCATACGTCATTTTCAGGTGTTTTTGTGTAAACAATATCTGAGAAAGCTTGTATCTTGTATTATGGCCATATAAAACTTAACTTTAGTTATAAATAGGCATAGTCTGGATGCAAATTTAGGCAACAATATAGGAAATAAATAGGTTTATAAGATATAAATCTAAATTCCCTAAAGTTTAAGATATTAGTCAAATTTGTACTTTGGCCAAATCTTAACCCCTTGCTGCCAAAACGTTTTTCTGTCGTAAATTTTCTATAAATTTATTTTTTGTTGTTATAACCTAGCTGTGAAACATTTTCTTAGTCCCCCTGCACTAATTGTTACTAACCACTGAACTATGTTGTATGTTTACTACTAAATTTAACTTGTACGACGTTAAGTTTAGAACTTAGGAAGTCAATCGTCTTACAGTATTCTCCCCCACCGTTAATTGTGGTGAGTCATATATTGAAATATTTAATTATTAATTTAATATGATATTTCAGGTTTACTATTTCTCCTGAGAGTTAATTAGTAATTACGTTATTACACATTTTCAGCTGAAATAACAAATTTTCAGTGACGTCGATATTTAATTTTTCGAAATTAAATATTTCTTAATTTTCATTTTTATTCTGATTATTTAATTTGAATACAAAATGCCAGGTGAAGCGGAAGCTACAGATCCAGACAAAACATTGTCAAATATTATGGAAGGTTTCCAAAAATTGGGTTTTAACCCTAATGTTGACTCTTCTGAAGATTTTCAGAAATGGTTTCAGGCTATACAGGTTAAACCAAAGGTTGAATCCAAAAGTAATCCAGAGCATGTGGAACATCAGTATCGTGATGAACGTCGGGAACGACCGATTGTGGTAAAGAATCCCCCACATATAACACAATTTTCAGGGGACCAGAAGTCTGACACGACATATAATATGTGGAAGTTTGAGGTTGAGTGTATGATGGAATCAAATTTTTCAGGACAGAAATTTTGTTTGCCATCCGGAAATCGTTGAGAGGTGAAGCGGCACGAGTTTTGATGACGTTAGGGAAAGATGTTAATGTTCGCACAATCTTAGAAAAATTTCAGCATTTATATGGTGATATTCAATCTGATGAGAGTTTAATAGGAGATGTTTTCAGTGCGACACAAGGACAGTCTGAGTCAGTCGTAGAATGGGGAACACGTCTTGAGGAACTTTTCTCTAAGACGACAACTTTGAAACACATGGTTCCCAACACAGTTGACGATTTACTAAAAAATCGATTTTATGAAGGTTTGCATCAAGATTTGAAAGATCTTTCTGCATATCGGCTGAAGGAATGCAAATCATTTAATGAATTTCTTTCTTCACTCAGGTTGATAGAGAAAGAACGTGCAAAACCTAAATCTTCTGTTGCAGGTGCATGCAAAGCTTCTGTTTCTGTTTAAGATGGTAACAAACTTGACACTATCATGAAACAAATTTCTGAACTTACACAGAAAGTTCACAGACTTGAAAATAAGTCTGCTTCATCTAGTGATGCTGCATTTAATCATGACAGACAATATTATAGAGGCTCTGATAGAGGATATCGTGGTGGACGAGGCAGAGGTTTTATTCCACAGCGAAATGGCAGATATAATGCTGCAGATGATTCTCATCGGGAACAAGAGAGTAGTTATAAATCTAACTATACTAATAATAATGAAAGACTTACTCCACAGCTACCAAAATGCTATGGCTGTGATGAATTTCATAAACCTCCATTGTGTAGGAAGTCCAGAGGCGCTCCTTCCAGAGGGCGTGGTTATATTATAGAAGGAAAAAACTAGCTTCCATCTATGGTGACGGGTCGGCCATAGATGGTCGGGACAAATGTTCCCCCATAAGACCCCTGTTGGTCTACATGGTGATATTTCTGAATCCAATATTATTATTTCAGGATATACATGTAAAGCCTTACTGGATACAGGCAGTACAGTTAGTACCATTTGTGAGTCTTTTTACAGGAAAAGACTTAGCCATATTCCAATTGAATCATTGCAATTTGTACTCAATATTGAGTGCGCTGATGGACGGGACTTGGAATATCTTGGATTTATTCAATCTAATATTTCTATTCCCAGATTTACCGGTATTGATTCTCAACCTTGTGTTTTTCTTATAGTGCCTGATAGCAAATTTAATGTTCAGACTCCTGTTCTTTTAGGTACTAATATACTTAAAACATTTATGACACATGTAGAGAAGCAGAATGGACAGAGATTTTTACAGAAAGCTGACCTTGATACACCATGGTATTTTACTTTTATTTGTCTTTCATTAAAAGACAGGGAACTCAAGAGAAATAATTTTAATTTAGGTGTTGTCAAGAGTTCTGCCCCGGATCATGTGATACTGCATCCAAATACTTCCAAAACTTTGTTAGGTTATGTTGACCACAAAGTTCCATATAATCCAACTTGTGCAATATTTCAATCTTTTACAGATGATTCCAAAATGGATGGAATTGAGATTGCTCCTTTTATTTTGAATTATAACAGCAATAAAGATGAGCTTGTTCCAGTCCATTTGAGCAATCTAACGACAAGGACAATTAGTATTGCTCCAAATTCTGTTATTTGCAGTATTCAACCTGTCAAAGTTGAAGGTGATTTGGAGAAGAAAGATGATGCAGAGTCACCCATCTTGAATCAACTTAATCTTAATTCTGATTCTTTAACACATGATGAGCTGAAGCAAGCAGTTGATTTAGTTAAAGAATTTTCAGCTATATTTTCACTTAGTGATTTCGACTTAGGTCACTATTCTGGTGTAAAGCATGAAATACATTTGACTGATGATAAGCCAGTGAAGCAGCGGCCGAGACGGATTGCACCAGGATTAGTTGATGAAGTCAGAGATTATATACAACAACTTTTACCAGCTGGAATTATTCGACGCTCACATAGCCCATATTGTTCTAATGTTGTTATTTATCGCCGTGCGAGTGGAAAGCTGAGACTTTGCATAGATTATCGCGATGTTAATACAAAGACAATATCAGATGCTTACTGTTTACCATTGATAGAACAAATTTTAGATAATTTAGCCAATTCCAGATTTTTCAGCTCTCTTGATCTTCGTAGTCGTTTTTTCCAACAGAATGTTGTTGAAGAACATAAGAAATATACAGCCTTTACAGCAGGTAATCTTGGTTTTTATGAATTTCAGAGAGTTCCACAAGGAATGAATGGATCTCCTGCGGGTTTCCAGAGAATGATGGAACACTGTTTAGATGGATTATGCAATAAAATTTGTTACATATACTTGGATGATATTTATATCCCAGCAAATAGTTTTCAGAGATGATTGACCGGTTAAGATTAGTATTTCAGAGACTAAAAGACTGTAATTTAAAGTTATCTCCATCAAAATGTCCACTTTTTAGCAGAAAGTTGAAATATTTGGGACACACAATTTCAGAAGAGGGCATAGCTGTCGACCATTCTAAAATTTCTAAAATTGTAGATTGGCCGACTCCAAAGACCCCAGAGGATGTTAGAAATTGTTTAGGTTTGGCTGGGTATTACCGTAAATATGTGAAAAGTTTTTCACAAATCGCTAAACCCCTTACAGATCTTTTACCCCCAAGTAACAAAGGAAAGCAGAAAAGCAAGAAGAAATCAAATTATACTGGAAAATGGAGTTGGGGTGAAGAAGAGGAAAATGCTTTCTCTCGTCTGAAAGAATGTCTTATTTCCCCATCCATTTAGGATTTCCTGACTACTCCCTCCCATTTGAACTACACACTGATGCGAGTTCTCATGGTCTGTGTGGAATATTATACCAGAAGCAAGACGGTGTTCTTCGGGTTATTGATTATGCAAGCAGAGGTACCACTGCAGCAGAGAAATCATATCCTGCACACAAATTGGAGTTTTTAGCACTGAAGTGGGCGATAACGGATAAATTTTATGATTATCTTTTTAATCATAAATTTGTTGTATATACCGATTCAAATCCTTTAACTTATGTTCTTACCAGTGCTAAACTTGATGCTACTTCACATAGATGGTTGGCGGCGATCAGCACATTTGACTTTGAATTTTTTTATCGCCCTGGCAAGTCAAATGCAGCTGCTGATGCTTTATCCAGAAGGACACATGATGGAGATGATTCTCAAATAGAGAAAATTCATTCTCATTCTATTACAGCTATTTGTAATGGTTTAAAGATTTCAGAACCATTTGTGCATTCTCTTTGTATGACAGCAAATGTGGCTGATACATTGCAAGATAGTTTTAGCACAGATATTGAGGTGATGACACCAGTTGATTGGAGGCGAATGCAAGAGAAGGATTCTGTTTTAGGTCCATGGATGAAGGCGGTGAGGAGAGGTGTTAAGCCGAGTATAAATTCTTTACCGATGACAAGGAAACATTCAACGTATTTTAGACATTTTGACACGTTGAAATTTCAGAGAGGTGTTTATACAGAGAAACCCAGTTAAATGGTAACCAACATTTACAACTTGTTATTCCGTCATCTTTTATTCCCACAGTTTTAAAGTCTTTACATTCAGATATAGGTCATCCTGGGAGAGAAAGAACCATATCTTTGATTAAAGAGCGTTTTTATTGGCCTGGAATAGACAGTGCGGTGGATAATTACATTCAGCAGTGTCCTCGCTGTCTGAGACGTAAATCTCCGACGGGTTCCATGGCCAAGCTTGTTTCCATTTCCACGTCACAGCCTTTAGAACTTGTTTGTATAGATTATTTAACTGTTGAAATGTGCAAAGGAGGTTACCAATATTTACTTGTTATCACAGATCATTTTACCAAATTTTCTCAAGCATTTCCTACCAAGAACATGACGGCGAAGACAACCGCAGATGTACTTTTTAACCAGTTCTTTGTATATTATGGTTTTCCTAATAGGATACACAGTGACCAAGGTGCCAACTTTGAGTCTGATTTAATACAAGAACTTTGCAGGTTGTGTGGAATACAGAAAAGTAGAACTACCCCTTATCATCCCATGGGAAATGGACAATGTGAAAGATTTAACAGAACTTTATGAGTATGTTAGGTACATTGGAGACAGAGGAGAAGGATTGGAAGAGTTTTATAGGACCTTTAGTACATGCATACAATTGCACAAGACATGAGACGACAGGATATGCTCCTTTTAAACTGATGTTTGGAAGAGACCCAAAGTTACCGATTGATGTTTTGTGTGGTTTTGATAAATTGATTTTAAATGATGATGAAGTTGTTAATGTTTCTATTCCAGAATATGTTTCAGATTTAAAAGAAAGACTCACTTACTCTTTTAATTTAGCTTCTGAAGCTGCATCGAAGGCAAAAGAGCGTCAGAAACGTAACTTCGATAAGAAGGCAAGAGCGGCTACTGTGTCTGTTGGTGATTCCGTTTTAGTGAAAACTTTAGCTTTTGACGGCAGACATAAGCTAGCGGATCGATTTGATAAGGAAGTTTACTATGTTACAGGACAGCCGAATGGGAATATACCAGTTGTGTACTGTTGTTAGCGATAATGGCAAGGAGAGAACCCTTCATCGGAATCATTTACTTCCAATTGGATCTTTACCTATAGATATAGATAAAGAAGATGAGAAAGATGGTCCTGATATTGTTTTAAACAAACCTGATGTTGTTGTAGGAAATGAAGTTGAATGTAATCCTGATATAAAACATAAGAAACATTTTGTTTTAGAATCACCTGAATATAATGAACATGATTATGTTCTGGAGATACCGCAGAGAGCAGTTATATCTACTGCTAACGAGGCGGATCATATTATTGTTCCTGATGACCAGAGTGACGATTCTAGTATTTTCAGAGAACAAAATGTTCCAGATGATGACGATCATATTTCTCTTATTGAAGAGAATCAGGTGGAACAAGAAAGTGTAGCAGATGCGCATCTTGGAAATAATGAAAGTGTTGATGATGTTGATAATTATGTTGGTGACATTATGCACAGCAGATCAGAAGATGGGACCAGTAGTAGAGTTGTTGAGGAGAGCAGTACTGATGTTGTAGTTGAGGAAGTTGTTTCAGGTGATGCAGGGGTTAGGGATATTGTTTCAGATATTTCTTCTGAAAATGTAGCGGATGAAGATGATGTAGGACCCAGGCGGTCTGGCCGATCCCATAGACCACCCCTCTGGAAGGAATCAGGAGATTATGTACATTCTTTGCAGGTACCGAAGGAAAGTGAAGATTTTATAACAAAATCTGAACTACTCAAACGATTGACAAACAAAGACTTACTTTGTAGCATGTCGCCACTTCAAATTCATGAAATGTTTTCAGCTATTTTAAAATAATGTTGTATACCTTGTTGTTCACTGTATGTTATAATTTCTAATTATCATGCACTAATTAATCGCTGTAGGATTATTTCAGATATTTAAAGGCAGTGGTCAGTAGCTGGGTCAGCTAGGGTGTTCCAGGCTATATTCTGCGAAAGCCACTGTTCTTAAAGACAAGCAGTTGATTAATTAGAATTTCTTTCTTATAGTTATATTTAAAGGCAGTGGTCAGTAGCTGAGTCAGCTAGGGTGTTCCAGGCTATACTCTGCGAAAGCCACTGTTCTTAAAGACAAGCAGTTGATTAATTAGAATTAGAATTTCTGATAATAATTATATTTTGTATTAACATTTTCAGTATGTTAAATACTTGGTCATGGTTGATATTGGTTCAGTTGTGCAAGTTTTACTCATGTTGTAAGGTATTATTGCTATACCCTGCCATGAACTCAGGCCTACTTATGTCTTAAAATGTTGCTAAAATTGTTAATACAAATTAGATTTTAGATATGATTGACAAAATAGCAGTCTTATATTAGATTACTATCCATAGATGCAATATGGCAAAAGTGCAATATGCTTTAATTTTAAATACGGATGTTACAGGTTGATATACCACCACAGATTGAGATGTTTTATGTATATAAATAGTTTATTTAATTACAGATCGTAATTACTTAATACGGTTATAGGATGTTACCTATCCTTGTTATGGGTGCAGGTTGAGAACTTTATCTCTTCCGATTATAAAATTTTACCCTCTTAAGTATGCAATGCAGTTGGTGTTATAGAATGGTTTATTTCGCTGGATAGCAGGTACAGGTATGATTTTATTTCTAAGGTCATTGCAGGTTTCTTTGGAACGTTGCAGGTTGTAAGTGAAATTACAAGAATGTGATTTATTTCTTAAGAGGGGGGAGAATGTGGCGGTGATATATTTACATGTAAATGTAAATAATGCATCAAATGTAGGATTTTAATAATATCTGCATGTGCATGTCTTACTAACTCTTTAACACTTAATTAGTCCGTAATTAATCTTAACTGCACTTCATTATCCCTCATAAACAAATCGTATTGCTTCAATATTTAGTTTCGCGCTAAAACCTAAGTCAGCTCAATACTTTTAATTGGGATGGGTTGGTTTAACCGCGAAATGTCAGTTGGTTTCATTGTTGAAATCTAGGTGCTGTGTTTTCAACAAACTCTTATAAACAGTTCAATAATCGAACTAAAGTTCTATTATTGTTTGCTAAACTATTCTACAAGTACAAGGAGACACCCAGACTCAAAACTCATCGTTTATGTATGTTCAATGTACTTTTATCTTCGTTTCAATGTTATATATTTTAACCCATTTTTCCTATTGTCGTCAATAGAGATCCACTTGTGATTCTCCATAATTGGAATACGTCCGTTTTATAATTATGGATAGTTCACTTTATAATATGGTAAACTATAATTAACTCTCATTTAATTGTATATTTATAGTTATAACATATTCATCTATACTTTGTGTTTGTGAAACTTCAAGTAGTAGTTTGTAGAAAGTCTCTGACAGGAGCATTAATATATCCCTTATGTGTGTATAGGTTATTCTATATAACTAGTAGTATGATAGTGTAAGGGTGTATTATGTCTGTATGTTGGGAGGTATACCTCTTCCCTTAATCTAGAAATTAGGACTTGTTTATTTATGTTTGTAGAGTCTACATATCTACATCTACACATCTACCTATATGAACATGTACGAGATTAAATGCTATAGATGGGACCATCTATAGTTGGCAGATCGATGATTGTGTATTGTTGGATCGAGTTTAGAATGTGATGAGTTTATTGATGAAAATATAAGAGATCTAAAGTAATGTATTGAACTTTAATTGCCCCAGCACCTATTGTTCACTTAGAGAGCACCAGCCCAACAAATGAGGACTATTAAGCTGAGAGTTGGACAGAAAGGCGTAGACTTTATATATAATGTTATTTGAACCTTGAGATAAATGTATATAATTCCATGGAACTATCTCGTGAATAATAACTGAGTTAGCCGGACATCCGTGGAGTTATATTGTCATACTAGTGGATGGGGACCTTGACTATCTTATTTTCTCTTTCCGGGGTATTTTCTGACAATTTGCCGCGCTTCCACTGTGTGTTACTCGCATTTTGATACTTGTTCAACTCAAAGCAAGTGCCAGCCTGATCGCAGCGGGGTGTGACAGTGGTATGAGCAGACCGCATTTCAAAGTTGGATCGTACTGCAAACCTGCTGTAAACGCCGGAAGAACGCCATGTATAACTCTTGGGCGTAAAGTGAGCGCCAGAGTCGGAGTGGCGGCCCAATGTGGACGTTCTATGAGCGGGAACCAGTCCATAACACCCCATGACAGCGCAGAAAGAGCGCAATAAGTTTTGGACAGAGCCTCATTTGAGCGTATTAAGAACGGCAAAGGCACGTAGTGATAATTTGATTAAGCTCACTGTAGTCGCAAAAGACAAGATTAATTTATTGCTGCGACCACGAGAAGCTAATATGCGCTCTTGCCACGTCCACATAACGCTCACTTGGCGCGTTGCTTTGTGCTGTCATGGCGACAGTACTACGTCCTGGTCAGAACGCCCAGCATCTGCGCTTGTTTTGTGCATGCATAAAACAAGCGCGGCGCTCTGGCACCTATGGGCGACCATGGAGGTCGTCGCCCGTTGTAGTCAGTGTCCACTGCGTCACCAATCGGTTCATGGAGACCTTAGTGCGTTTAGGTGGGCGCTTTGATACTTCTGCAGCGCAGTGAGAGCGTCGGCCTGAGTGTGACAGGGGTTTTGGTGAATTGTCCCCACTCGAAATTTCACGATTTAAGTGACTTTGGGAGCGAGTTTGCTTTGCGTTTCTGAAAATTATGATTGTCTTCCTGGTCAATTAATCAAATGTTTATTGCGATATCGGCTCTCAAAAGTCACAGCAAAACATGCATTTTCCAGTTGGGACCTTCACATATAGCGTATATTGGGCGTACGTCGTCGAGTGGATAAGGCGTATACTTACACACTGATGTGACTCATGTTATCTGTCTACGGGAAGACCAGTGTAATCAATCAATACATGCAATATTGTTTGTAAGTAACCACGATAGGTAAGTGGGAGTCTCAAAGGTAATCAGCAGGCAGGGTTAACCACCCCAGTACCTCAAGCTAGAATGACACAAACTTAGTCAGATTAGAATGCCGGCCGGTCGTCTAACGGCTTTATAAATGTCAACTTAGGTTTGGAGATAGATAAAACTAGTTAGCTATGCTAATTTGTTCACATGATACAGGTGGCGTACACAATGGAAGTTGGGATGCCGACCATCATTATCCCAAACCAGATTCACCTTTTTGGTATAAGGGTCGACTTATGGACAGGCTTGGGGCAATTACTTGTGAATGTAATTAATTACAATTACAATTACTTCAACATTTTTCAATTACAATTCCCATTACACCTATTTCACAATGTAATTAATTACAATTACAATTACTTTGAAATGTAATTCAATTACAATTACAATTACATTTCAGCACATAATTGATGTAGGAATACTTTTTATTTATATAAACTTTATTTGATAACAAAACATAAATTTAATACAAGCAAGATGAAATACATGGTGAAGCACACTTGGTACAGAGCAGCCAATGTACTGAGTCCAGAATAGGTGTTCGTAGAACTGAGCGAATCATGATTTATAGCTGGCAATTATAGCGTGTTGCATTGGCAGCTTGTAGTCGGGGTTGATCTTCTAAAAATTGGAATGATATCAGACATTTATGAACTTTGCTAACTATCTTCAATGCTTTGGCATTCTTGACCGATGTTTTTGCATAATGATAGATCCTAGTAGGTTGTTGATCACTTGCTGATGGTGCTTGTGTGACTGTTGATTCATAGACATCTTGATGCTTTCGCTATAAAATGAAAATAATAGAGTATTTTAGTTACACACATGTATCCATCATTTAATTATTAAGGGAATAAGACTATCTCAGTAAGTCAGACACACAGCCAGGCCAATTGTAAAGGACAATGAGATAATCAACACTCTGATTGTTAATTAGAGTCATAATCTTAATTAGCCTTTGTGGCCACCAGCTTATTTGTAACACAATGCCTCCACTAGACAGTGCTAATTGGGGGATTACTGAGGCAGATAGTTGTCCCCACTTTGTCATTCAGTTGCAAATTAGTTGCAAATAAAGGATATATATATATACCAAATCAAATCAAATTGTTTATTCACATAAACCACAATTGTGGTACAAATGGTGAAAAAGAATTACAAAAATAAATTAAATTACCAATACCACCATATGACTGAAGTTATATGTCAATGGAATTAAACAAAACTAATACATAGAAATGGAAACTTACCTTCAGATGTGTCAAAAATTGGAGGTAAATTTTTTGGAACTGGATATTGTAGTTGGGCAAAGTTTGCACTTCGCTTTCACAGGACACGATGTGTCTTTCTGCAAATTAAAATGCTGCCAGATTTTGTTGTAGACATGTTGATAGCATTAGCAATGGTTGGTAAGAATTTCTAAAATAGCATATATACCATAACAGATGGAGATAATGAAACATTATCATAAGAGTAATATATTATAGTGATCTATTGTCTATTATTTGAAGTTGGTTTCTCATTGTATTTATCAAAACAAGCCTTCTACATCAAAGGTTAACCAATGCTTAAGCAAACAAACAGGAGGTGTCAACATAATTCACCATTGAGACACTGTGGATAAAAACTCAGTGTTGTGACAACATAGTGATAGCCAGTCACCAGTCTTACACTTTGAAATTTTGGAGAAAAAAACATTTGAAGAAACCATTGGATGAATCATGAAAGAGAACTTTGAGAAGAAACAAGTACCTGTGATTTTGAAGTAATTGAAATTAAACCCTAATTACAATTACAATTACATACTAACCAATTACAATTGCAATTACATGTAATTGAGAATAAACTCAATTACCAATTACATGCAATTACTTGAAAAAATGTAATTAATTACAATCAATTACAATTACAAATTACAATTACCCCATCCCTGCTTATGGATGAACACGCCTTAGCCAAAATAATGAAGACCATGGCAGATAAAGGTCAACTTCCTGGTTGAAAGACCAACAACTCCACCCGGAAAACAACATACATGTACATCCGACTCCTTCATAATGACATTAGTCCTACCACCATTGCACAGGTCAGAGAGATATTGCCAGTGTGCATAATTATCCTGTTGCGTCAGTGGAAATATAACGGAAAATGACGGATATTATCTGCATAACACCAGGTATTTAAGAATACAGAAGTGAAATTCTCGCAAATTTTTCAACATATTTTTTGTTGGACCTAACTTGCTTCTTGATAACCTGGAATATTGTGAGCACTTTGTGGATTATGATTGTACATGAACGGGACAAGATGTCATAACCTCCGAAAATTAACGGGCGCTAATAATTGATATTTTCCTCTGCAAATATCAGTGAACTCAGACAGATCAAATTCAAACAGCTGAGTCATTGAGTGCAGTTGGGAGGTTCACGACAGTATTGTGAATTACCAAAGACAGATACTTAAGTTTCACAAAATTGTAAACCGTCTGAGAGTTATCGTAAAGATGTTTGAGATGTATCGTAAAGGTTTGCGTGTTATCGCAAAGGTTTGCTCCACTCATCACACATGCATCTGGCTGTGAATTACTGATCGGTCTAGTTTAGCCCGACCGGGCAATTATAGATTGATAGGTTGTTCACTCAGATGTCTGATTTATAATGTTTACACATACATTAAGAAATTTGGACGATTATTTCAGACAAACTTTACTCCACGTGCAGGCAACAGGTCAGGGAAATGTCCGATTTGTAATGTTTACAGAAGGCCATTAGCGCCAAATAAATGTGCGACAAATCTGAAACATCTTTGCGATAAATCGCAAAATATAATCACCCAGTACTCAGTCTGAGAGTTATCGTAAAGGTGTTTGAGATTTATCGTAAAGGTTTGCGAGTTATCGCAAAGGTGTTTGTGATTTTTCGCAAAGTAGTTTTGTGATTTATCGCAAAGGTTTGCTCCCCTTATCCCACATGCATGCTTGCTGTGAAAGACCGATCGGTCTATTTTAGCCCAACCGTGCTATTATTGATCAATTTGTGGTTTACCCAGACCTGTTGAAGATGTCTGATTTATATTTAAACGGTTCAAGCCCATTAGTATGCATAACTTTAATCGCAAACCTTTACACTAAATCGCATTTATTTATTGCAAATTAGTTTGCGATTCGGAAAGGTTTGCGATGTATCGCAAGGTAGTTTTTTTATTTATTGGACTATTCTAGTTCGATTGGTGTTTCATCCAGACCTGTTTAAGATGTTTGATTTATAATTTTTACTTTAATATTATTGCACACAAATTAAGAAATTATTTTAGACATTCAGACCAAATTTACTCCACATGCAGGGAACAGTTCATGGAAATCCTGAAATCGAGATGTTAAACCTTGAATTAAGTACACAATCACGATCAAGGTTCTATACTAATAAAAGTAATATATTTATAATTCGGATTATTTCATTTAGCACTATGCAAGGGAGTCCATGCGGTTTTGTAATTAATTCGATGTTTAAACCCATCATTTGGAATCTAACATGCCACATTGTTAAATTTGCCGTCGGCCATGTTTCACAATTTCGAGAGCTTTGTATCTCCGCTTAATACCTATATGTTTGGTACTTTGAAGTACCAAATTGCTAGGTACTATGCATAGTACCTAAATACTTCAGAGTACCTGTCTTGATAGTTGGTACTTCAGATAATATAATGGGCGTGTCAAGAAAGCGTGTATTTCTTGGCACTTCATATCGTGTACGTCATTGCTTCGATGACATATAGGCGGGGTGGGTATTATATGGATAATGCCCGGATATAACCTAACTAAATTTTTTGGTACTCTAGTGTACATTGGACAGTAATTTGATAAACTTCCATAAAACACTTCAACAGCTCACACCGGTATACTAAATTGAACAGCTTCCAGTATATATGTATATTAATTAATCCAGCTCAACCAGTATTCAACTGAAAGGAAATTCTTGTAAAATCAGTATGAAACTACTTGTTCTATCTGATGTGAAATATCAGATTTTACATTGGACATTCCACAATTATAAGACACAGCTCAACATGAGTTCCTCTTCTTTTGACATTTTAGTCAGATATTTTGATAAATTAAGGCGAGTTTTCTCGTTTAATTCAAATTTTGGTAACTTACAAAGCTGGACTATTCTCATCAAATATATCCATGCATTTCTATTTCTATTCTCAGAATCATCTTTCAACAAGAGTTGTGATAAATTAAGGCGAGCTCTCTCTTTTAATTACACATTTGATAGCTAAGAAAGTTGGACTAATTTTACCAAATATCCCCACATAGATAGGTTCTTCTCAGAATCGTCAGGTGGAGACAGAGGCGATCTGAGAGACGCCAATATCCTTTTCTCACACAGTTTGACTCTTTGACACCCGATGAGGTACAGTCTCGGTTTCCGATTGGCATAGTCATCCTTGAATCCGATAGAATTGGCTTTGACTCTACCTTGTATTCGATCACATCGGGCTTCTATGATGCTGATTCAGCAGTCCTGGAATCATCCACTAACATCTCAGACGCTAATGTCTTAGATGCTGTGTCGACAGTTTTAAGTCCGGTTTCCTTTGACTCTGCTGATGAAACTGTGGGTCAAATGAACTAGCCACCTTTCTTCGACGATGAACAGCCAGAGCAACATCCAATATATCTGAAGCCTCCTGCCATCGTGAACGATGTGTTGTCACAAATAATACAGATATACGACCAGCCGAACCATCAATTGGATAATGACCTATTGAACATTGAGGGCAGTCAAGAAAGCAGGTTAATCTCCAAACCAAATTCCGGTTAAATACATGTACCAAGGGCAGACCAAACATACAGGGAAAACACGAGCCTGAATCCAAAGAAGCATAACTGGCTCCGAAATAAAGGTCATCCAGACCAATGGCATTGTGATCTTGGTGGCAAATGAGTCCGAATCAGACGTGGATACCAATTACTAACTACAACGAAGAGATCCACAGCCATGGTCAGACTACATGGCAAACTATTAAGACCATTATTTGTCGCCATATACGGGTTCCAGTATGGAAAGGTACATCAATGACTCACTGAGCGTAATCATATGCTTGTTCGCAACGTTTAAATGATATTCACAATTAATGCAGCAATGAGTGAATCCAACACATTGTGGTTGCGTTGTCAGTAATGGATATCAGGCTAGCTGATGCACTACACCGACATGTAACCACCATTTGCATGTTGTACTGAGAATGCCGGTTGCCGGTTTCTCTTTCACTCAGCATAGGTGGCTGTATTCCACGAAACATAACATGCATAACCCAGTCCACGGTTACCATTCGAGTGGACCAAGAAGTGAATGTCAGCAGCTATTCATCATGGCCAGATTATACATAAAGCGGACAACCTATACGTTCGACAGATTCGCAATAACCAGTGGGTTCCATATAATTGTTCATGATTCTTCACGAAAAACCAAATCATTTTGGGCAATTGTCTTGGTTCTTCGCGAAGAACCTAATTACCCGGGGCCATTCTAATAACCAAAGAGCCCAATTTGGTTCTACACGAAGAACCCATCTGGTTTTTCAGGAAGAACCTGATGGGTTCCTCACAGAAAACCATGTCGGATTCTAACCGAGAACCGAGTTAGTTCTTCGCGGATAACCAAATCGGGTTTCCGTGAAGAGCCTACCTTGTTTCTTGCAGCGAATCAATTCCTTTTTATTCGGAAGCACTGCTTGCACCCAGGGATGTGCGTTGCGGTGGTCCTGTGTATAGGGGCTCGCTGGCGGGGAAACATATATCACGTAAGTTTTTTTCCATAAACAAGTTATTTTCGAGAAAGCTATCTTTTTCTATATAAACACCGATGATAGGCGGAACTAATGAAGCAATCATTGATGCAATAAATGTTATAGATTTCATTGACAAAGGCGCATTCTTTTAAAATTCTGACGCGAAATGCGGTCTTGTCCCAAATATTATAAAATTCAACGAGTTCCGCATATATATGCAATGCATGGAAGTTTGATTGCGGGCGAAATTCGACACATAAGCTCTCTAACTAGTGTGAAACGTATGCAATATAAACGTTTGGATCAAGTGTTCGACAATAGAATTTCCGTCAATGCAGTCCGATGCATTTTGGGAACGTTTATAACACTCTTCGTACTTGTTATGAGAATGATATGCGCATAACATAACCAGAGGTTGGTGTCTGAAAACAGAAAACCCACTGACATCGAGTACACTTGAACTGTTGACATATCGAAGCTAAACTATGCTATTGGTGGATGTCGGACTTCGCCACAGTCAAACTTGCATGCATTGCTTATGAGGATCTTGTTTAAATGTATAAGCCCGCATATCGCGCACGCACCAAACGTATACCGAAAATTAAGTATTTAAGCTAACCAAAATGTAGGTCTCATAAGTTCCCTCTCAATGCGACACCGACATGTATGTCCATTTTCCTGGTTTATATATATTGCATATGTATGTATGTTGTATTTTAATATATCGAACCCGCTAACAATGTGCATACTGAAACCGTTATTTTCTTATATTTCAGAATTCAACGCACATAACACATTGAACTGTTTCCGCTTTCAGGTTTTTTTTTCGTGGATTGTAATGTGGTCTACACTTTGGACCTCACGAATCCACTTAATTTGGGTCATAATCTGTGAAATAATCATTTGAGGATTCATCACAATTACATTTAATGCTATGGTCAAATGTGGCGATTTATCAGACCGTTATGTGATGAATGTTAGTTTGGAGAATTATATGAGATCGCGCATGTTTCGAGTGGAGGAAAGTCGGTGACCGAGGTCCTGCACATGTGTTAAGCACACAGACGACACGGACACGACATAGTATGACTGGTCATACATGTGCACGTAGCACGTTGTCAGCACATCCATGAGTTGATATATAGCAAAAATTCAGAATTGTATAAACGTTTACAAACGAAGAAACATCTAAATGTACCGACGCTGATGCAGCGCATCAAAATGTATTCATGGACAACAAGTGGTTATATTTTTTAATTTATCGGTGCCCATGTGGCCTGTATATTTTGGCAGTTTATTGAACGATTACCCCTACAATAAATAGATATAACGCATAAGTGTCTGGATTTTGACGAAATTATCGCACGAGATTTGTTGGTGGAGCGATACATCGGGTGCGGGATGCAGTCCCGCACGAGAGTTATCGCGTTCCGCCAAAAAATCAAGTGCGATAATTCGTCAAAATCCAGACACTCATGCGGTTCTATTTTTATTACATATCTCATTATCATAGTAAGTTGACTAACAATCGTACTTCTCCGGTACAGAAAATGTGAATTTAATTCAGTTTTAACACTGAATGAAATAGTTCCGTCGACAGATTGCACTAGTGCGATTCTGAGAATTATCACACACCTGGAAACTCGTGCGATCATGTGAATTACGTTGATATATATGTAATAAGACCCAATACATGTTTATCCATGTTTGTACGCAATGCATAAATTTTGATAAATCTGAAATTTGTAGTCATTTTTTGTTTAATTTACGTTTATCATTAACTCCATTTGTCTAGCTGTGAACGACAGTTTTGAAACATAAACACGGCACCCAACATGGCAGCACAGCTTCATTTCGTTCATTGCGATCAGTCCGCTCCAAGTATCAGCTTCATCACGTTCATTGCGATCAGTCCGCTCCAAATATCAGCTTTACAACGCACGTCAACAGATTGTCGCCACAAACGACAATATCAAGGTTTCGTGAAGTTATAAATGTACCAATATCGAAAAATACACGGATTGATTAAAGAAATTGATTGCACTGTTTCGTTAAGCGAATTAATGTTGTTCATAATATTGGCGATTACAATTAAGTTACACAATTAATTTCGAACCCTACACGATGCTGTCTTGAACCAATATTATTGAAGTTTGCGATCTGAACATGTTTTACGATCCCGATATATTGTTTATTTATTTCCAAATTGATGAGACTCTTATGCTGTAATTTGAGACACAGTGCAAACAACTCGGGCCCTACATCCGGTGTATTATCATGTCAGAAAACGCCATCCGTGATAAGTTTATAACGTCAGTCAACTGAATCCACGAATAACATTGTAAACATGACACACACAACTTAATTAGGCATTAAAGATAACGGTTATACATTCAACTCAGACAATGTGAATACCATTACTTCGTCGTTATTCCTTATTAACTAAGGACGTTTTGTTTGCCACCGACATTGTTTTGCCCTGGTGATATTTGGTTCATTTTCCACCAGTCCTCGATATAGCCATATTTGGTATCAGTAACCGAATTAACTATTCGTCTGGCACTATGATAGCAGAGAATAAAATAGTATCACAGTTTCCAACAAGAAGATTGTAAAGAAGAACACTAGGAAGAACCGATTCATCATGTCGGAAAACGCCCTCCATGAGAATTTGTCCTTATTTTCATTATCTGATCCATTCGGTTCCAACTCCACATGAGGCTTGTTGTCAAGTTTGCCAATATCTGTCTTTTCGCTCGAACAAAAGTCTTCATCGTAGAACAGCCGTACGCCGTATCCAAGTATCTTCATTGCAGTTAGGTGCATCTTTGATGGTGCGTGGCTTCTGTGGCGACCGGCATACAATTGCACAGTGGCAACCGAGGCCACGATAAGTCCATTCTGAGCATACTGAATGCAGAGGAAGATGGCAAATCTCGAAACCGAATGTGAAGATCTGGGCATCCACTCACTGTAGAATGTAAGGAAAACTGCATTCGAGAGAAACATCGTTATCGCAAATGACATTTTCTCACCAGATCTATGAGGAACCACGAAGGCCACCAAGCTAAGTAAAGCTAACCCAATGGCGGGTGCGATAGTAAACATGACATGGTAGGCGGGGCGTCGTTTGACGGATAGGTTCACTTGACATTTTGACATTGTATAGCCATCTTCACCAAATTCAGTCCTGGACAACAATGTGGAAACCAAATCCCACTCGCCATTTTCAACATAATTCTCCAGATTAACAAGTTCGTCCGCATTTGTGATGTTAACTTCGTTGGCTGCTGACGTCCACGGTCCGATATCTATGTTACACGACTGCATGTCAAACGGGAACCTGGTGACGTCAATCACACAATTAGTGACGTATAAATCACTCGGATACCATTCAACTGTTCCATCAGACCAGACCGACATAAGCTGATACTCGGCGCCTATGTTTTCGTCTCGTTGGCGTTTGTTTAAAATGTCTACATCTGGCTTCCATAATAGAGATCGGGGCAGGTTAAAAAGTTCAAATCCTACAGCCCCTTCATCCCATGTTAGTCTTTCGTCGAACCACCCTAATGTCATCCAAGCCGAAACCTCCATGGTCTGTGCCACTTGATCAATGTCCGATAGTTGTTCCAAATGAAATGAAATTTCAACTTGTAGTGCCCCATTTCCTGGTTGCAGGTGCTTGTTGTAATTTGATAATAGTTTATTGTATAGCTTGTATGCGCTCGGTTGATTATACGAATCACAGAAGACTAAGATAGGCAGTTGAATAACAATCAATAGCGTGAATGCCGAGACGATTCTCAACGCCATGAATTCGGTAGTCATGTTATGTATCCATATTAGCTCACTCAGTTTATGTAAGGTTGACACGGTCTTGTGGATAAATAACACAGCATGTGTATTCACCGTATGCTATGCTCACCAAAATATGCTTAGGGTGTGATGAAAGAACAGTTTCCGGTGCACCTTCCTAATATGCGAACGTAAATCCTCATACATTCACTTATTGCAGATTTACAATTTTCCATATCAGTCACCAAAAAATAATTATCTACAAATGCAACGGCTGCATGAGAGCATAATGTGTCATCAGCGCAATGCGTCTCAAAACAAACTAAGATTATGCTGAGATGAATGTTCGTCAGTAAAAACATATATCGCACATTGGCAATTAACTATGTTATCAATATGTAATAATCCAATTTATGTTGAAGCAACAATTCCGAAAATTCATCGAAACAAATCCCTTTTGCGAATGTTGTGACTCGGTGTGTATTCGTTGAGTATTAGCACTAAATTACTAATCCAACCAATACGGAAGTCCGTTCGGATGTAGCATTATTGTCGTCGCAAATATAAACTATATCGCGACATCCTAATGTCAATAAATGATTCAAGGAATTGTTCTTGCGATAAATTAGGATCATTGTCGTCATATAGCATCTTCGTTAATATGCATAGCATACATCCTCCCTTTTCTATTTCCATGCATAGAGGATCTCTAATGCGTTGCAATTCTATACGAAATTTAATAACCAAGTGCACTAAATTCGATTCGAGCGGGGCAATGGCAGCGAATGTAACATGGTATGTGGACTGCAGATATTTGATATGTCGGCCAATGGCAGCGAATGCAACGTGGTATGTTATCGTGGCTCGATAACTACATTAAACCAAACCATGGACAAAATATAAACACCGCATATATATGACAATTAATTAAATTTAAAGAGGACAATGAACCAATAGCATGTACTGCCACACTCACATGTAATTGCTACGCATCGTGCACAGTTGCGCAACATAACACCCAATATAGTTGGGAATTTACGACAGCAAAATAAGTCCGAAACTTGACACTTTTTACTGATTTTGTTCGATAAAAAGTGGGCATATTGAACTGGGATAGCAGAGATATACACGCATTCAGAAATTTGTATAATCGTATGTTTTCAGGATGGTTACCACACGATTGCCATAATGTGTACGATAACACGATGTTTTATTTGCACATTGCCACATTTTCCAATAAGTAGAACAGTTTACTGTCTTCAAATTGCAAGGTAATCGGTGTGCATATAAACAAAATAATCTTCCTCTTGAACGGTGTCAGTGCCTCCCCCTTGTCTTTGTGAGTCAAACAAATTACAACTAACCGGGAACGATGGTGAATAATGATTATCCGCTGTTGAGCCGCTATACACAGCGCCAACGCAAATATCCGGGTGTAAGCAGTGGAAAGGGACAACTGCAAATTAATGCATTCATAAGAATTTCCCTCTATTTGTCTATAGCTATCAGCCGTATGGTTATCTTCGGTAAAACGACTCAGCTCTGGTTATCGGGCTCACGGAACCACAAATCAGACTGGCCTCTATCAAACTCGTTCCAAAATATGTGGTCAAAGAGCACTCAAAACCATGTTATCATTGTCGCCTGGAATTTTTGAAAGAAAATACATAGAAAAACGTGGGTTATCGGCCTCTTTTCGTGTCACTTGTTCACATTCGGTTGTATCTTCAATGAAACAGTTATTGAAATACTGTCCCGTATCCTGGCGATGAAGTTAGAGTTGACCGTGAATGGGAATAATAAAGAATCCTGAAAGTTTGATATTTTATATGATAAATAAGTCTTTGCCGATGAGCACAATAGGTGGATGAACAGAGGTGATGGTTGTTCGGTGGTCCAAGCGGGAGTGTCTCTGTATTTCTCGACACGTGTAGTTATTCCAACGTATGGTGTATTATGCGTCCAAATAAGGTCTGATATACCATGATACCCTTGTATATGACGTGTACCATACTATTGTTTGTTATATAATGGTACTGGTTTGATTCTCCCTCAATTATACAATGGTAGCTACCAGTCATAACCAATTAAGAATATGATCTTGTTAATTATGTTCGTGTGCTCTTATACTATATCATTTACATATCCCACGCATTGTGCTTATCTATACAATTAACCATATCAGTTACAATCACTGGTGAAAGGAAGTTTATCCTAGATACGGGAACACATATACCAATAACTATACTATCTTATGTACTATCGGACAATAAGATGCAAAAATTGGTTATAATACAAGATAATATAGACAAGAGAATGGAACAAAAACATAAGCAAATACAAATAAGATAAGTGTGGCAACAGAGAAAAGAATGGAAAACTCAAGACAACGAGAAGAGGAACATAAAGACAAAGATAAGAGGAACAAGAGAATAGAAACGTCAAGCCATGAGAAACAGAAATAAGAAATGAGAGAAATTGAGCAAGGTAGAGAAGAGAAGATGTGCATCAAGACAAAGAGAATAAAAACATCAAGACAAAGAGAATAAAAACATCAACACAAAGAGAATAAAAACATCAAGACAAAGAGAAGAGGAACAAGAAAATAGAGACATCAAGACAAAGATAAGGGGAAGAAAGATAACGAAATAAGAGAATTGGAGCAGTGAATGGACAAATAGCATCAACGAGAGAAGAGAAGCATCGTAGAAAGATAAATATATCAGAATAAGTCAACATAGGTATATCATAATCAGTCTCATAAATCATTTGGAAGTTCAAAATGTACCGATGTGCAATGTCACAGACATAGGAAACCGATCATTCTGAATGTTCCCTAAGTCGAGGTGACTGTTCACGAACTGTACTGATAATGGAGTGAAAAATCGATTCAAAAAGTTACGAATCGATGACAGAAGTAAAAGTATGTCAATAAATATATAATAAGTATGATTAAATTCCTCACATAATTTACTTCTGTTTGGTATAAATTAAATTGTTATAACAAATATATCAAGAAAGATATTTGAACAAATATATGGGAAACATAACCAACATTATCTACACTCACTGGTGTTTGATTTTTGATAACTGAAAAACAAGAGGTACGTCTGAAGAACTAAAATTGGACAAACGGATTCTGTACAACTAAACTATAGTCATCATCGTCGTGGTAGTAGCTATCATCATCATTATTATCGTCATAATCATCATCATCATGACGATCATCATCATCGTCATCATCGCTGTCGTCGTAGTCACCATCATCGTCATAATCATCATCGTCATCGGCATCATCTTCGTCATCAGCATCTTCATCATCGCTGCCGTATTTGCCATCATAATAAACGTTGTCGTCGTATTCATCATCGATGTTGTCGAAGTCATCATCATCGCTGTCGCCGCGTCGCAGTCACCATCATCATCACTGTCGTTGTCGTTGTCATCACCATCATCTTCATTGTTTTCGCTTACGTAGTCATCACCATCGTCAACATCATCATCATCGATGTCGTTGTCGTAGTATTCATCATAATCGCTGTCGTTGTAGTCATCATCATCATCGATATCGTCATCGTTAGCATCAGGGGCATCGACGTGGTCGTCATAGTCAAAATCAACATCATCATCATCATCATCATCATCATTATCGATGTCGTCGTTGAAGTCATCATTATCATCGCTGTCGAAGACATCAACATCATCTTTGTCGTCGTCGTAGTCATCATCATCATTATCATCGCTATCGTCTTCATCACCATCGCTGTCGCCGTCGTAGTCAGCATAATCGATGCCGTCGACGTAGTCATCATAATTATCATCGTTGTCGTCGTCGTCGTAGTCATCATCACCATCATCGATGTCGTCGCGTGCATCACTGTTGTTGTCGTCGACGTAATAAACATATGGTGTTGTTGTTGACGATAACGACGAAAACGAGGACTGCTTTAAATTGGAACGTGAAGATGATGGCGATGGCAGTGACAACGACATCAACTATATATACAACAACAACAACTTCATGCAATGATGATGGCGGTGATCGTAATTAGCAGAGATGGCGTCGATGAAGTCGACAACGATGACGATAAAGATGATAATAATAATAATGACTGTCGATATTGATGGCTTATATAATAATGATATTGACCATGTTGCTATACGACGACGGTGATGGTGCGGTAATAATTAGGATGATACTGCCAATAGTGGATATGATTATGATGACAACGAAGACGATGATTATGATGACGACGAAAACGATGATTATGATGACGACGATGATTATGACGACAACGACGACAGCGATTTTGATGACTACGACGACAACATCGACGATGATGATAATGATGATGATCATCATCATCATCATCACCATAATCATCATCGTGACGATGGCAACGACGACGAGTATGTCTACGACTACGATGATCATGATGATGCTGATAATGATGATGACTTAGACGACATCGATGATGATGGCGACTTCGACGACTGCAATAATGATGAATACGACGACGAATGCGATGATGACGATGATGACTACGACGACATCGACAATGTATATGGCTACGACGTCGATGTCCAGCGATGATGATGACAACGATTACAACGGCTATTTTATAACTACGACGACAACGATGATGATGATGATAATGACGAAAACGATGATGATAATAACTGCGACGACGATGATGACGACGAAGAAGAGAGATTGTGACGGTGATGACGATGACTACGACGACAACAGCGACGATGACGACGACGTTGACCATATCATTGGACGGTCCAGGTCAACAGGGTTTAGTGATATTAGAACTGAAATGACACAACCTTGCTTGTGATAACTGTCCGATTGCTAACTGTACAGGTTTCAACTGAATACAATGACATGTTATACATATTATGTTTACTATGACAAAATACAGTTCAAGTTAGAAAACATCTGAAACTAGAATGCACTCATAGAGATGCCGACTTGCGCAAAGCTACCGATATTATACACTGTAGGGATGCAGGAAGGTATGTCGGGGTGGGTAGTCCGAGAGACAAAACATAATATTTTTTACAACCTCATACAAATGTTTTACTAAAGACCTTTTGTGCTCATATTTAACATTTTAACAGTTTAAAACTTATTATAGCTGCAAAAACACCTTATTTATGTTACTGGACCCGTATATGGGCTTTATTGGAGGTGACATAAAGCTGACATGTTGCATATGGGACGGTGAGGTGAAAAACTTCCTTCCCGACACCCTTCGAAAGAAGCTTCGAGAAATGTAAAACTGAAATAAATAAACTTTTCCTCATGTAACTACCTGTAGGACTTTTAAACCTAGATCAATGTGTGCATGGAAGAGAGCGAGCAGCTCTCAAATATTAATGTGACTATCAATGGCTAGAAAATAACGTTCATCCGTGCATCAAGCTAATCAATGAATTATTTGCATGTTTTATATCAACTCAGATGAATATGTTGATCTCACAACACCTACAGTCTGACATAGTGACTGCTTGTCATTTTGTATAAAGAAGATGTTCCAGTAGACAAGTTGTATCAAATAATGGTAGATAATGTGCTGGTTGACAGACTAATCAATCTGGAATTAGTTAGAAATTGCGTCTATCCTACACAACAACCTAGGTTTGCAGATACACCTATCAGCAATTTATAAAATAATATTTCCAATTGCATCCTGGCAAATACATGTATCCTCTCTAGATACCGGTATGTATTTCCAAAATATGTCAACTCTAGTTGAATTGAAGTTTAACAACTGATATGTCATGGATATGTCTACATAACATCAACAGTGACTCGAAAGTCAAGATTGAGTTCACTGTCCTGAGATGTTATGAGCTTAAAATGTGTTAGAGCCAAATAGCCAAAACACATGTTTTATTCGTGTAATAGCTTGCTGGTGGAAATGATACCTCACTGGATATACAGGGGATATGCTGGGAGATATATCATTTATTTTTGTAAAATTGGATGCATATGCCTTATAATAGTGTTTTATGTGCAACTATCAACTGCTGATGGGTTACTGACTTACTGTATAAGTGTATTTGTTCACTATATTGATGCGTTAGAATTTCCTTTTAGCAGATTGGAATTTTACCACACAGGAAGAACTATAGCATACTCTCATCACACGTTGACTTGGAAACTCCATTGAATGGATATGTATGTGGTAGACATATGCCTATCAGCCCATATTTAAAGACAAAAATATTTACCTGTATATTCCATTTTATTTTAATTAAACAGCTTCTGAAACAGATGAAACTGTCGTTTGATATAAAGGAGATAATTTCCCAGTTATGTGAGTGATATCAGTAGGGTTTTATGCGGATTTTAGACATAAAATTAGTGAAATGCCAGATGCAAAAAAACAGCAACCTTTCTGCAATTTTTTTTACTTGGGCTTGGGCTACAGAGGCTAACATTTTGAAAATTCCCGTGGCATCCTCATACATGTACTCCCCCAAACCTCTAATTTTTGATGTATTGGACTTAACCCAAATATTACACAGTAAAAATAAAAATTTCAATTAAAAATTGTTTATGAATAGAACCTGGTGCAAAATGGAACAGTGGAGGTTTCGGGCAATTTCACCTCTTCACAATACAAACCGTTAATAAAACCATGCACACATGTAGCTCGAAGACGAGTATGACTCGCCACCCAGTAACATTTCACCAGGCTCTGTTCATAAACTTAAGTGAATTCACAACTCTTTGAACTCAAGATATAATATGAGCATACGCTAGCGTAATTAACGAACCACAGCTAAAACACACGCATAAGCTAGGATATATCTGCCTTTTTTAAATCTTATAAAAATAACTTCATACATTCATATCCCCATCAAATAAGATTCAATTAGGCCTTAAGTCGTGGTATGATTAATTACACTTCAGACATGCACAATGGTTCATTAAATTTCGTATATCAATTAGGCCAATCACACATCAGTGCTAAGCTTGCCACGATTATTCGACTAACCTTCGGCAGGTGTGCATGGTAGTCGACGGTTATTTACTTTCGTCGACTAATCGCCCAAACGGGGGGGGGGGGGGTATGGTTGTCTATTTAAGCAGTACTATGCGCAAATACAATGCCTGGAAGTAAAAGTAACAGTGAATATAGCACAATTTACCACCCGACAGCCTGTTCCGTCGCCACTTCTGATGCGGCTTCCTTTGATAACGCAACCGACGTTTGGCGGTCATCTTCAACGAGTTTGGTGTGCCTTTGATGTGTTACAGGCTTGCCATTGTTTATATATTATGTTTAACTGTAAACCTATCTTCCTATGGATCTGTAATTAGTGATCATCATATCCAAAATGGACATGCATGGGACTGCATCTATATTTCTTTTTTTCAAATTTCATACTGTAAAACGTGATAATAATTGACAAACCACAAAGTTCGCGGGACATGGAATGTTCAGTGTTACTAGACAGTTAATCCATAACAAGTTGGTGTCATCACTTATTAGTTAGACATACATCACATTCTCCAACTTGGTAACGTATATACCCCCACCCGCTACCGCGCTGCACGATGCGTTGTACGCACTTTGAATATCAAAACTAAAAGTACAGTAACAGGCAGCGCGCACACACACCGAAACCCGCGAAATAAAATTAAATGCTATAATATGTCAGTTGACGCAATCGGTACACAATGGGATTTTATATAGTCCGTTTTCAATAAGTATGCGACAATTCCGCATGCTTTCATTTCGTCCGCGGGAATAGCGATGAGGAGGGCGTTTACCTGCTGCGTAAATTTGAGTTTAGGAGGCCGATGACGGGCGGGGGTCTCAGAATGACCAGCCTGCTGACTGAAAGATTATAACTGTGTTCAGACTGGATGTAATGTAGTCATTGTAATTTCGATTTGATCACGTCTTTACCTGGGTGCAATATAGGCCACATACAATGTATATAAACGATTAATCGACTAACAGTCGACTATAGCGGTCGATTAGTCGATTGTGAAAACTCATAGTCGTGGCAACCCTAATCAGGGCATGTGGGAAATCGGAGATTCACAATGCAAACAGACTACGAGTTCACCACGTCAAACTTAAAACCTAAAAAAAACACTTTTAAAAGCCGTATATACCTTTTGTACAAATTATTGTAGAATATAAACTCCCAACATCTAACAGTGTTCAAAAGATTTAGTCATGCAAAGATTAAAATCTAAGATGGCTGCTGGCGGCCATGTTTTTTTCCGAATGACCCCAAAATGACTCGTTCCCATCTACATGTCAATATTATGATCCATGACACATTTTATGATGATCAGACAAACAGTATGGCCTGTAGCCCGTGCGATTGAATTTTGAAATCCAAGATGGCCACGGCCGTGTTGTTTTGCCGCATGACCCTAAAATGACTTGTACCCATCTGCATATCAATGTCAACAGCTATGACAAATTTCATAATGATCCGACCAAAGGTACGACCTGTAGCCTGTATTGTTGACGCATCACACACACACGCACACACACGGACGACGGATACTAAGCCATGGCTTTACAAAGTAAAGTTGAGCTAATAAGGTTGGTATGCATACACATGTACCGGTACATGTATACTAGTGGATTTCTGAAAATTTGCGAAAACCCTCACATCTCTTTACATGCAGAAGAGAATACATTCGCCTAACAATATTTACCTCAACCTTGTAAGCCAGTGCATTCTCTTATATATACGAGGCTCCTTACGTGACACTCGCATATACACCGTAAAAGAATGCACTGTAGTGCGATCTGGCCAATAGTTCCCGAGAAACCAGTCTGTCCATGCAGATATGACGTCAAAATGTGAAAATGGAAAGAAATACTGGTATCCTGACCTGGACATCTGACCGCCCCAACCCAAACCCTGACTCAAACAACTTTTTCTCCGAAGAAGTTAATTTCTTGCTGTTTCATGACTATATAAAGCAAAATAAGCAATAAAACCATAAGATGAGTTTTTGTCATGTACATGTACATGTAGGTGCTGGGTTGTGGGAAGATATCCTGACCTGCACATCCCCCCATAAAACCATAAGATGAGTTTTTTTGTCATGTAGGTGCTGGTGGGGGGGGGGGAGATATCCTAACCTGGACATTTCCCACCACCCCAAACCCTGACTCAAACAACTTTTTCTTGGAAAAAGTTTCTTTCTCACTGTTTCATGACTATATAAAGCAAAATAAGCGATAAAACTATAAGATGATTTGTTTGTCATGTTGGTGCTGGGTGGGGGGGGGGATATCATAACCTGGACATCTCCCCCCCAAACCATGACTCAAATAACGTTTTCGCAAAAGAAATTAATTTCTCGCTGTTTCATGGGTGGGGGAGATATCCTGACCTGGACATCTTCTCCCACCCCAAACCCTGACGCGAACAATTTTTCTCAGAAGTAAATTTCTCGCTGTTTGATGTCAGACTATATAAAGCAATAAAATGATAAGGTGATTTTTTTGTCATGTACTAGTAGGTGCTGGGTTGGGGGGGGATGAAATACTGGTATCCTGACCTGGACATCTCACCGCTCCAACCCAAACCCGGACTCCGAAGAAGTTAATTTCTTGCTGTTTCATGACTATATAAAGCAATAAAACCATACGATGATTTTTTTGTCATGTACATGTAGGTGCTGGGTTGGGGAAGATATCAAGACCTGGACAATTAAATACAAATAAATTTAAATCTCAAAAGTCATTTTTCTGGCGATTTCGGGATTAAACTGAAAAGTGTGAAAAAAATAATTGTCACTTGAGAAAATAAAATTTAAAGAAAAAAAAAATATTAAATCTCCAAAAAAAAATTCTGGCCATTTCAGGGTCAAACAATATCAAATAAGTCAAATTATTTTTTAGTCATATATGGGGGGGGGGGGGAGATATCCAGGGTGGGGGAGATATCCTGGGGGAGATGATGTGGTACACTGGTATCCATGCCAAATTTCATCGCAGTCAGTGCTGAAATGTGGATGGCTTGATGTACATGCATATGGAACATACCACTATGATCAAAGTCGTTGACTTGAAAAATGGGGTGATACCCCAGTAATGACCACGGTATAACCGGTTGTATTACACTATCCACAGCAGTATCAAAATGGGAACTCCGGTGGAGTTACGGTACCATTTGGTTATGATATCACGGTCGTCACACCAAAAATTGAAGAAAATAATATGTCCATGAGGATCTTGTTAAAGATACGGTAAGTGTTGCCGGTGGGTACATGTACATGTATACATGTATATTGTACATGTATGGTTAAAATAGTCACATCGGTTAAAACCGCCATAAACAGAAATATTATACATGTATTATAGACAAACCTTGTTCTTAAACAAATCATAAATATTGTGTAAATTGCGGCATGTTATTGACATGTTAGTACCCTGTGTTATGTAAACAAACGCCATGTTATGTAAACAAACAGTACATGTACATACAAAGTATGTGATAAGCAAAACACTCAACACTAAGGAGACGCCAACTTTTTGAACTTTTGTTAGAAATGCCCACAAGTTGATTACAACATACAGGTACATGTATATCTATCGCTTATCTTCACCTCTCAAGATTTTTGTGTTGAATGGGTCACCATGAATCACTCTCGACATGAATCACTCTCGCCACAGTGTTGCATGTTTTGCTTATCGCTCACTATTTACATCAAATTACATGCTGTACCATATATAAACGAACGATCGGCTCATACATGTACAACGTGTCATTTGTGGATAATAATGCATTCATAATATGATCATTATTCTATATTATTAGTATATTTTTGGGTAAATTTTCATAATTTGGTATTAAACTGTTATTTATAAATTACAACCTATAACGAAGGCCATCCATGTCTTTAAGTGCCACAGATATGAGGAGAATCACTGCATTTTATTTTCATGTATGCGAACCAGGACCGCATGTGTCGTGGTGCAACCAAGGTACATGTAGTGTTCAAGCGGTAACCTTATCCCAGTATTGGAGGTTACCGCAGTATTACTGGGATAACATCACGTTATACATGTACCGGTAGGTGGTCAATTACTTTCAAGTACCGTTATAGCTGGACATACATTTACATGTACTGAAGAGAAAGAGAGAGGGTCAGAGACACATTCGCATTTATATATTATATACATGTACAGGCATTGAATTAATGTGCATTTTGGGCAATTCAAAATAAATTGAATTAGATAAATTGAATTAAGAGATACCGTACCGGTCGGTACGGTAGCAATTTCCTATATAAATACCACTCGAATTTAAATAAACCAAGTCTTCTCATTATAATCTCATATCACAACAACTTATGACACTGTATGATATTGGTTGGGTCGATGCTGTTTTGGACCGAGTCCCGTCCCGTTACTCTTCTATATAACAGACTTTATGCTCAGAATCGTGGGCGTGAGTTAACTTGCTTGTATGTCTTCGGATTACATGCACCGGTACAGTAATGGTCTAAATAAACGACCCCTTAACCACAGCAGAATTATTAGTATAAACTTTTCAGGATTTAGTTGGAAATATGGCTTGTTGCCATTCATCGGAAAGCTCTCAGTGAGATCCAAGATGGCTGTCAGCATCCATGTTTTTCATCTGAAATTGTACAAATTCAATAGCTCCCATCTACAGTTGATCCAAAAATGCCTGTAATTTTTCAATGCATTTCACTTTATATAATTGTAGGCTGACTGGTGTAACGATGGATTAAAATTTGAAATCCAATATGACCACCGGTGGCCATGTTTTTAAAATAATTCTGAAAAAATGGTAAGCTCCCATCTAGAGGACACCCCGAACTTGGGCCGAAGATCTACATTTGTATATGAAGTAACGGTATCCCAATATAACTTTTAAATATGGCTTATACACCGAACCAATTGTATATTATAAATATGACATTTAAATTTCTGATTTAAAAATTCAACATGCAAATGAAGGCTGTATTGCAATGGCAGACTTTTTATTTACATCGCATATTGTTGAATTGCCTTGAAAATTCAGGTTGACTCAATACTGTCCACTAGGAATTTGGGAGTCATTTGGGCTTCTCGAGTTTGGGCGCCCATACCTGTAACAGGTATCAAAACAACCATAGAAATGTCCCTGTATACTGTGGTAACTTCCAACACGGCGGTAAGGTGTATACCGTGTGTACCGGGGTTGCACCACGATGCATGTTGTCCCAGTTCTCAGGCATGAAGATAAAATGCAGTGATTCTCCTTATATCTGCGGTTCTTAAATGCATGGATGGCCTTTGTTATACATGTACAAGTTATAACTTAGAATTTTTTTTACCAAATTATGAATATTTCCCCAAGAATATACTAAGACTATACAGGTACCGGGTAGAAGATAATAATGATAATATGAATGCATTCTTATCCACAAAAGTTGAAACACACTTTGACTTTGTGTGAGCCAAGCGTTTGTTTACAGGTATATACATGTACAGCACGTAAACAGTGAGCGGTAAGCAAAACACTCCACACCGTTACGATTCTTAGGAGAGTGATTGATGGTGACCCATTCAACACAGATATCTTGAGGTGAAGATTAGCGATAGCTATACCGGTATGTTGTAAACAACTTGGTGGCATTTCTAACAAAAGTTCAATTACATACATGTAGTGGCGGTCTCCACCGTGTTGAGTGTTTTGCTTATTGCATACTCTGTATGTACCGGAACTGTTTGTTTACATAACATGGCATTTGTTTAAATAACACTAGACTCACAGAGTACTAACATGACAATAACATGCTGCAATTTACACTATACATTTATGAATGGTATGTACATGTATACATGTAAGAACAAGGTATCCTGACCTGAACATTTCCCCCCCCCCCCCAAACCCTGACTCAAAAAACTTTTTCTCATAAGAAGTTAATTTCTCGCTGTTTCATGACTATAAAGCAAAATAAGCAATAAATCCATACAATGATTTATTTGTCATGTAGGTGCTGGGTGGGGGGAGATATCCTGACCTGGACATCTCCCCCCCCCCCCCCACCCCAAACCCTGACTCAAACAACTTTCTCTTGGAGAAGCTAATTTATCGCTGTTTCATCTCTTCTATATATTTTGAGAACTCCTTGTATTCGAGAGATAGCCCACACCCTCCGGACCTCAATGATATGATCGTGAATGAGTATTGATATACCCCACTAAACTTTGACAAACACCAGTAATGGTGTGTAGATCATTTACATATCTCTCCTATATATTTTAATACAATCTATCTAATTTACATATCTCTCTTATATATTTATGTTTGTGTGTGTGTTGTACTTCATACAAATCTACGATTCTCGACCGATCCGGACGAAACTTGGTACGTGTGTGAAGTTTGACCAGGCGGTGGTCGTTGTCGTATTGGCGAGTCCGTGCGACGCCCGTGCAGCGCATGCGCAGACGAGATCTCGGAAACGGGTGGAGCTATCGACTTGAAATTTGCTATGTGAATGTATCTTGCTCCGGGTACAAATTTTATCGGGTCGCCGAGCCCGTGCGACGCCCGTGCAGCGCATGCGCAGACGAGATCTCGGAAACGGGTGGAGCTATCGACTTGAAATTTGCTATGTGAATGTATCTTGCGCCGGGTACAAATGTTATCGGGTCGCCGAGCCCGTGCGACGCCCGTGCAGCGCATGTGCAGACGAGATCTCGGAAACGGGTGGAGCTATCGACTTGAAATTTGGCATGTGAATGTATCTTGCGCCGGGTACAAATTTTTATGCGCAGACCAGATCTCGGAAACTGGTGGAGCTACCGGGTACAAATTTTACTTATTGAAACGCGTGGAGCTAAAAATTATAAAAATATATATAAAAATGTCATGTTTCGGACAAGCCGCCGGTGGCGGGCTAACCTGCTAGTCTTCTTACTATATATTTTGAGAACTCCGTGTATTCGAGAGATAGCCCACACCCTCCGGACCTCAATGATATGATCGTGAATGAGTATTGATATACCCCACTAAACTTTGACAAACACCGGTAATGGTGTGTAGATCATTTACATATCTCTCCTATATATTTTGATACAATCTATCTAATTTACATATCTCTCTTATATATTTATGTTTGTGAGTGTGTTGTACTTCATACAATTCTACGATTCTCGACCGATCGGGACGAAACTTGGTACGTGTGTGTAGTTTGACCAGGCGGTGGTCGTTGTCGTATTGGCGAGCCCATGCGACGCCCGTGCAGCGCATGCGCAGACGAGATCTCGGAAACGGGTGGAGCTATCGACTTGAAATTTGCTATGTGAATGTATCTTGCGCCGGGTACAAATTTTATCGGGTCGCCGAGCCCGTGCGACGCCCGTGCAGCGCATGCGCAGACGAGATCTCGGAAACGGGTGGAGCTATCGACTTGAAATTTGCTATGTGAATGTATCTTGCGCCGGGTACAAATTTTATCGGGTCGCCGAGCCCGTGCGACGCCCGTGCAGCGCATGCGCAGACGAGATCTCGGAAACGGGTGGAGCTATCGACTTGAAATTTGCTATGTGAATGTATCTTGCGCAGGGTACAAATTTTATCGGGTCGCCGAGCCCGTGCGACGCCAGCTTCGCGCATGCGCAGACCAGATCTCGGAAACGGGTGGAGCTACCGGGTACAAAATTTCTTATTGAAACGCGTGGAGCTAAAAATTAAAAAAAATATTTAAAAATGTCATGTTTCGGACAAGCCGCCGGTGGCGGGCTAACCTGCTAGTACTATATATTTTGAGACTTCCGTGTGTGTGTACTTCATAGAATCCAAAACGCGTGTAAAGATTGAGCTCAAACTTCCTATGTAAGTGTCAAATCCCACGGACACGACCGTGGTCGTGTTTTCGAGAAGCTATGAGCACCCTTTATCCACTCCCAAATCACCGCAAAGGCACGGCGGGGGTTAAGGCAATGATGCTCTTTATCTATACCTTATACGGAGGTTTTAACAATTAACGCTCTTTATTGCAATGGACGTGGCTAAACGATACCCCATGCGTCCGATGCGGATTCCAATGGACGTGGCTAAACGACTGACCCCATGCGTCCGAAATACGGATGCGGACGAAATGCAACTATAAAGGCAGAACTGATCTAAGAGCTCGAAATATTATGCAGAGGGATTTCACGACGGGATTAATTGACTGTCCGCTCTGAAGTTTAGGACGGGGAGGACGGGTACAATGAATTAACTCATTGAAAAACAAAGAATGCGTTATCTCGCAAACGGGTGGAGCTATCGACTTGAAATTCGCTATGTGAATGTATCTTGCCCCGGATACAAATTTTATCGGGTTGCCGAGTCCGTGCGACGCCAGCTTCGCGCATGCGCAGACGAGATCTCGGAAACCGGTGGAGCTATCGACTTGAAATTTGGTATGTGAATGTATCTTGCGCCGGGTACAAATTTTATCGGGTCGCCGGGCCCGTGCGACGCCCGTGCAGCGCATGCGCAGACGAGATCTCGGAAACGGATGGAGCTATCGACTTGAAATTTGCTATGTGAATGTATCTTGTGCCGGGTACAAATTTTATCGGGTCGCCGAGCCCGTGCGACGCCAGCTTCGCGCATGCGCAGACCAGATCTCGGAAACGGGTGGAGCTACCGGGTACAAATTTTTCTTATTGAAACGCGTGGAGCTAAAACAAGCCGCCGGTGGCGGGCTAACCTGCTAGTTACTATATAAAGCAAAATAAGCGATAAAACCATAAGATGATTTTTTTGTCATGTAGGTGCTGGGTGGGGGTGTGGGTGGAATATCCAAGCCTGGACGTTTGAAAGAAAAGAAAAAAATTGAATTAAAAAAAAACATTTTTCTGGTCATTTCATGAACAGACAATCAAATTCGTGAAAACACTAATTTTGTCACTTTTGTTTTATTAAATACATTTTTTTTTAATTAGTTTTATTTTTTTAATCTCAAAAAACATTTTTCTGGCCATTTCAGAACCAAACGATATCATATGAGTGAAATTATTTTTTAGTCGTACATGGGGGGGAATATCCAGGGTGGGGGAGATATCCTAGGACATCTCCCCCCCCCGGGGGGAACATACCCAGGGGGGGAGATGACGTGTTACACCAGTACTAGTACATGTAACTACCGGTACATGTATCGGTACATGTATGACAATTTAGCCAACAACTATAGCTATCCTTAATGTAATTGGCCACCGATAACGTGGTATCACCTCGGTAATTTATGTACTGTGGTAACATACTGTGGTAACCACTAACCACCAACACTGCTGCATAAAGGTTACCACTTCAAACCATGATGGATCAAAGAGAAATGTCACAACAGTAAACATGTTACTAAAAATCATGTACACTTTTTGTGAATTTGACATGAACATGTTTTCAATGTAATCTTCCAGCTGATAGCACACTGTGAACTTTACACTACATTGAAGTTGCCCACATTGTTTCAGCTGTCAAATTATAAACTCCACCCATCGCCTGATATCTGGCCGCATTGATTGGCATTACACATGGAAGTATGAACATCAAGTGCAGTGATTCCCCTTAAATTAATATACCGGAATAAGAAATGAACAGCAGTTTTAATGTGGTCATGGGAATTTGACCGCAACAAAAAATTTGCTGGATTTTTATCGCTGTCAAAACCCATGACAACGTTGAATCCACCATTTAGATCTTTCTCAAAACCTATACCGGTATGTACATGTATACCGTATCTGGATCATTATGCCTCCATATTGCCTTTGTTGGCGGGGCGCTACTTAAAACAATACCGTAACGCGCCCAGCACATGAATTACATGTACTTGTGTTGGCTGTTGCATACACATGTACCGGTACACGTATGTACATATGCAGGAACGTGACTATAGCTAGAGTAGGGCCATGGGAATCGGGTATTGAATCGGGTAACCGTAGTCAATGTCAACATCATAAAGTGGGCCTTAAAATAATAAAAGCACATTTATGATTCGCGACAGAATAGCCAAACAGGCTACGTTATAAATAAATATATCATTATTCTGCTGCTGGCCGCAAAATAACCATTATCAGTCCAAAGGTTAATTCCATCGTGACAGAGGTTACAAACAATTTGAATTGACAACTTTCACCAAGAAGAAGTTTCCATCATAGAATAATAAGACAGTGGTTTTTATTGTTTTTTATAAACAAAACAATATCTATATTTTTGTATAAAAGAATACAATTTTAAGAAAACTTTTATTTTTTCAAGCATTATATCTTGAAAGCAAACCGTGACAGAGGTTACGAAAAAAGACACCTTTTTGAAATCTCTAAATGTTGCCTGTAAATTCTATCTCATCATTGACCCTTCACTAAATCTCAAATAGCAAAATGATATAGAATATTGTTAGATATGTATACCTGTAAGAATTTAAGGATGTAGTACTCCACCTAATTGAATTAATGTGTGATCTTTCCGTGACAGAGGTCACATGTAATTTCGTGACAGAGGTTACGTTCCCACAAATCACAGGAAGAGGTATTTTCAACAAACAAAATCAATTTAATTTCCTCAACTTCAATTAAAAAAGAACACATAATACATATTTGGTAGGTTCATGTAATTTTTTTACTCCACTTCAACCCTGTACAGCCCTCGACTGTTGATCATGACAGGGTCCTTTCCATCAAACTGATATGCGGGATGTCACTGTATGATGGGAGGGGGGTCTTTACTCAAGTATCGATCTGTGAAAATTCAGGAATCTCTTAATCCGACCCATTGAGCCCAAGTATTCAGATTGAATGCATCGTACCGATGTCAACTTAATGTACATGCATCCTTGGATATATGAATTCCATCAAACTCATACATGCAACCATGGTGGTTTACTAGTATTGCATCACATCTGGGATGCTATATCATGCTGGTATGAGGTATGGTGGCAACTTTGCTGTTTAATGCTTGATAGTGTCAGGAAATTCTCAAATGTTGAAGCTTGTTATTCCAAATGTTCTTTGAGTCATATATTTACTAATTAACTATATAAGCTGTGTAATCCATTTCAATTGCCATGCCGAGTGATATCTGGAATGTAATGTGGGGGGTGGATGAGTTGGTGGTACATGTATGTATTAGTATCCACCATTTTATGACAAGCACCTTTCACTGTTTTGTACATGGAATCTGGCCATCTATAAAGTTTTTGTGATTGAGTCCGCTGAATTGTAAATTTATTTTGGTTCAGGACATTTTTCACGATTTTTGTGACAGAGGTTACAGATTTTGAGTCTCTTTATCTGAACTTTCTTTGTAAGGAAGGACCAAGTATATTTTGCTTCTTGTTTCTCACGAAAAAATATTATTATATAAATTAAAAAAATAATCAATTCGCATGAGAATGCCTATAGAAATAATTGAGTTAATCAAATTGACCATATGACATGCATCTTACAGTGTTTTTCATTATCATTTACACCAGTTATGTTCAGAATAATATTACAAGAAAATTACACCCAATACGCCCCAAAAACATAATTCAACTGCTGTAACTTTGAGAAATCATAAAACGAAAACTAAGTGGCGTTAAAAAAATCGAAATCAGTCTCAGAAAGCTGACAATGTGACAATTTAACTAACACCAATTTAAGAATGGCCACACAAAAACTGAAAATTGACGTGAGTGGAACCTTAATGTGGAACTAACCCAAAGACTATTACGCTGCTAGCGGCAGGGCTTATATTTATACGGTAGATTGTCGCAAATTACCGTGGATTCTAGTGAAAAAGTATATATGGATTCTCGCAAATCCAGATGAGATATATGCGATATATGCCCTGAGTGGCATAATAAGATTGTCTCTTTATCCCACCAGTAGCGGAAAATTAGCCACAGCCACTCTTCTTCAATGAGGAAATATCGTACATGTACCCCGCTCGACAAAACAAGTGTCCATTGGCACCGCGGTGTATTTGCCGTTCGGCCGTGGTGCCAGAGTTTGTAACTGCAGTTGAGCACCGCGGCCGAACTGCAAGTACACTGCGGCCGAATGGCAAGTACACCATGGTCGAAAGGCAACTACCCTGCTTGACAAAACAAGTGTCCACCTAACCGCGGTGCAGTTAGCGTTGCCACCGTGGCTGAAATGCAACTACACTGCGGCTCCACCGGCTAACTACAGTTGGGCTGCGGTGTACTTGCCGTTCGGCCATGGTGTAATTGCCGCGGTGTACGTTCATTAAACTCAAAAAAGACGATACTAACCGGAAATCTAACCACGGTGTACATGCCGTTCGGCTGCGGTGTAGTTGCTTTCGGCCGCAGTGTACTTGCTGTTGGGCCACGGTGTACTTGCCGTTCGGCCGCGGTGCTCAACTGCAGTTACAAACTCTGACACCGCGGCCGAACGGCAAATACACTGCGGTGCCAATGGACACTTGTTTTGTCCAGCGTGGTACAACGCGGTCGAATTCACCGTGGTTAGATTTCTGGTTTGTATCATCTTTTTTCAGTTTAATGAACGTACCGGTACACCGTGGCAACTACACCATGGCCGAATGGCAAGTACACTGCTGCCCAACCGTAGTTAGCAGTTGGAGCCGCAGTGAAGTTGCATTTTGGCCGCTGTGGCAATGCTAACTGCACCGCGGTTAAGTGGACACTTGTTTTGTCCAGCAGGGTACCTACTAGTAGTTGGCTAGTATCTCATAAATATTCATCAAATTACATGTGAGAATTTTCTCGAAATCATTTAAAATGTGCATTTAGGCTATAGGCTATACAAGTTCTATTAAAACCGAAATAGTCAGATAGTTTTCCCCATTTCCGAATGATTTAGATTTTCACAGCATTTGATTTGTGGTGAATTTTCTCCCAAATTGTGTGATAAATACAAGAAATCCGACTTACCTAACTCAGAATTAATAACACGAAGAGTTCCAATAGCCGTAAATAGGAATTGTAACAGTAACATCCCTTAATTAATTTAAACGATGTGTAATTTCAGAATTTGGAACAGAAAACAGTCAACAAACATGACCTCTTTCACAGAGCGCTGCGACTAAACAAACAACATCTCCGTCAGCTGTCCATGACCTTGTCTTATCTTCGTAAATTCCTGTGTTAAGTATCGCAGCACCTCTGATTCGGTTGAGCCATAGTTAAATTGATTTCATGAAGTCTGAATTTCATACGATTATCAGACATACATGTAATCAGTAATTCAGTAAATTCACACTCATTCAGCCGCGGATATGATTGATATTTCCAACTTCAATGCTTCGTAAAAATTACTGGAACAATAACGCATGCGCGTTGGCCTCATTTTCAGCTTCCGTTATCTCGGTTATATTCCCGGAAGGACAAATAAACAGACAAATAAACGGACAAATAAACAGACAAAGATTCGAACCGAAAACATTACTTGCGTCCAGCATGGACTGGCGCAAGTAATAAGTTATCTAAACCTATTTAAAGTGACACATACAAATAAATCCGTAAAACTACTGAACAGTGTTGGCATACAAAATACGATAACTTGCAGTAAATTTTGAGCAACTTGCTGTTTGATTGACAATACACAAGAGTAAAGTTCACAAATGTTGGCTTGAAAACATAAATATGCATAGATATCCGATAGAGTATTGAAGAAACACTTGAATTATTAAGTTTCTATGTTCCAAGTTTATCTGATTTAACAACGGAAGTGGTCTTGAAAGTATAGTTAAATAATTGGAATTTGCTTTGATACGCCAGTGGCGGGCTAATCTGCTAGTCTATTATATATTTTGGAAGATATGTCTGTGTGTCTGTCTGTTCGCGATGGACTCGAAAAAGACCAAACCGATTTCGATGAAACTTGGTACGTGGGGGTACTATCGGCCGTGGAGTAACATGCGCCTGTTAATTTGCCCGTGCGATGTGATATTGACCTTGAAATCGGGTCATTTCAAGGTCAAACGCCCGAATATCACGGGATTTCGATGAAACTTGGTATGTGGGGGTACTTTCGTATGGGGAGTCTCATAAGCATATTCATTTGCCCGTGCGATGTAACCTTGACCTTGAAATCGGGTCAATTCAAGGTCAAATCGCCAATTTTGATGGGATTTCGACGAAATGTTATACATATGGTTACTTTTGTCCAATGAGTGTTTTCGACGGGTCGAGTCGTGGCCCCGACCTGACCTTGACCTTCAAAATGATCAATTCAAGGTCAAATCGGGTAAAACCGAATGGATTTCGACGGGCCGTTTGTCGGGTACTTTTGTCCGGGCAGTGTTTTCGACTGGTCAAAACGTGACCCCACTTGACGAAGTCGGGTCACCTTCTAGTCTATATATATATATTTTGATACTTCTGTGTGTATATCCTTTATAGACTCGAAAATGGCTCGACCGATTGAGCCCAAACTTCCTATCTAAGGGTAAAACGCCACGGGAAGTGTCATCGGACCATTCACGAGCCCGTGCGACCACTCCTTCTCCCTTCAACTGCCACCGCAATGGGGATTGGTGGGTTAAATGGTCTCTTTGATGTGTGTGACCCGATGCAGGAAGGACAATTCTAAATTCACACAACATATTGAACGCTATGATATATACGGATCAGGTACGAACATTACACGTTCGTCGTGTATTCGTAAAATATACATAAATATGTGTTAAAGTGCCGACTAATTCACCACCTTCGTATAATCAAGAATATGAATCACACCAAAATTAAGCGAATTGTATACGGAATGTGCAGATATAAGCTGACATTTACATACCATTCCCCAAATGCTTCAATATCATGACAATCTATTAGTTAGTATAACAAAACCCCAATGTGTTCGCAACGCCGCGATATAGGCAACGTGGCCAACATCCTATCATTATGCGCTATTTCGTTGTTGCGAAATGGGCCGAATGTTCAATGTAATGTGGACAGTTGGTTTGTGGTTCCGTGTGCCCGATAAGCAGAACTCAGTCGTTTCATTAACAAAAATGAATGTGTAATCAGCATGTCTGTCTGTCCGTCCATTCGTCCGAGGTGGTTTCTGATTGATAACTTCAGTATTAGTTAACTTATTCCAATGTGACATGTCCGTGATATTTCTACAATTTGAGAGTTGGAGTATAGTAGATCAATTATACAAATTTTTGTCGGGTTATTTTGTCCACCCAACATGACCTTGAAACGGGTACCCGCAAATTATAGCATGCTGTCGGCGTGCCTGTACGGGGTTACCTTGAAAAACACAAATTAATGGATCGACCAAAGCCATGGGATCAATCCCGACAGTAGCGGTCTAATCTGCTAGTCTACTATATATTTTTAAACTTCCGTATATATATATGTATATATATATATATGTATATGTTTTATACACTCGAAAACGGCTGGACCGATTGAGTCCAAACTTCCTATCTAAGGGTAAAAACCCACGGACAGTGTCATCGCACCGCTTTTCAGAAGGTCCGATCACCCATTCTCCCTCCCCCTGTCATCATCCTTGGCAGGGAGTGGTTAACGCAATAACGCGCCTTAATTTTCCCATATTTGGTTTTGTTAACCGAATAACGCTCTTTATTGCCTTGGGGTTCGCCTACGGCTGTTTGCGAGCTAATTTTCCATATTTGGTTTTGTTAACCGAATAAATCTCTTTATTGCCTTGTGTTTTTGCATACGGCTGTTTGCAAGCTTTCCCGAAATTATCCGTTCTCCCGCATTCTGCGACGTGTCTAGTGGTCATAATTATCCAGGTGGGGATGTGGAGTCGAGATTGCTTTGTTAACTCAATCGCTGCGCTCAACACGGGACGGGGAACATGTCCGTGATATTTCTACAATGTGAGAGTTGGAGTATAGTAGATCAATTATACAATTTTTTGTCGGGTTATTTTGTCCACCCAACATGACCTTGAAACGGGTACCCGCAAATGATAGCATGCTGTCGGCGTGCCTGTGCGGGGTTACCTTGAAAAACAAAAAATATAGGATCGACCAAAGCCATGGGACCAATCCAGTAGTTTTTGAGACTTCCGTATATAAGTGTGTATATATATATGTGTGTGGGCACTTCATAGAATCGAAAACGGCCGCGAGGATCGAGCTCAAATTTCGTATATAGGGGTAAAAAACCACGGGGATCGTCGACGTCGCATTTTGGACAAGCTATGAGGACTCATTCTCCACTCCCAATCATCAAAATCACCGCAAACACGGCGGGGGTTAATGGGGTTGATATTCGCTCGCGGTCCAAGAGGCGTAACTCTACATTTTTGTTATATCTGTATATGTATATTTGTGTATTCATATTCACTTCAAACTGTTAAACCCGTTGAGCCAAAACATGCTATTACCTTCCAAAATATAGAATTTACATTTTCTCATATATACATTTCTTGTTACGGCTGAAAATCTTAGTCTATTTTCGATACATTCATATAAACAAGCTCTAAACTTACACCCCTCAATTCGTGCTAACTCACGCACCTTATATGGCTGCTAAAATTTATTAAATACGAGGCACTGTGATACGTCCCATAATCTGACGGGACTTCCACTGCCTCAAGCCGTGAATACCAACAACAACGACATTGTTGGATTCGCCAAGCCGTGAATGCCAACAACAACGACGTTGGCGAGAACGCAGCTTATATTGCTGCTAAAATTTAGTAAATACGAGGCAGTGCGATACGTCCCCCAATCTGACGGGACTTCCACTGTAGTATCTGTTCTTATCTGAGCACGATATCCTTTGATCGAGCCCACTGTGTAGGAACTGTTACATCGGAAATCGTTCTATCACCGGTTTGTGATGGTTCTTGCCTGATTTGTGACGGTTCTTGCTGATCGAAATTATACATTTTCACGACTTTTTGACAGTTAAAACGCAATTTTGAGGCATCTAGGTGATAATTCGATTAGTTATTTTCGATCCCATAACAATCTGTGGCACCAATGAGCGTGTTCATAACGAAAAATGCATTGTGCTAGTCATAACAACGACAAGAACCGCGAATTTTGATTATTGTTTGGGTTCTCTCCTGATCGAGTCGGTTCTATCCCCATTAATCGTTCTATACGGGTAAAACTACTGCTAATATTTGCCATGGTACATGGTTCAAACTGCCAATTTTGTGAAAGTATACAAAGATAAACACAACAAACTATGCATTAAGTTTAAATTTGCACCACTTGTCATTAATTTCGACGAATTACACTGCCTTTCAATGCTTATCCAATAAGCTGTGTTACGCCTATCAAAATTCACAAAGTCGCCAGCTAGTTTGAAAAATAACGCGTTTTGCAGGCCCGTCATTTACATGAGTCAACAGCCGGTTAACAATAGTGAAATTTCATTGCGCTGGACTTCGTAAAGCGTGAGCGTAGACGGGATATATAGAGTTATCTTCTTCTTCTAGCTATCGATCCGTCCGTTTAGGACAACCTCGTGTTGCGAGTAAAATCCGCACTTAACTGTGGTCTATACATATGTACAGCCTAAAATAAGATTTAGATAAAACAAGGATTTGGTGGAGACGTGCAGATTCAGCATTCGCAGATGTATTAATTTATAAAAGTAACTTTTTTGCAGACAGTGTTCTGTATCGTGCACAATGAAGGTAGTAACAGAGGTCGGATGAATGATGAATTTTTAGGTCCTCAATAGTGTGGATATCAGCAGTCTCTATGCCAGGTAGTGATGAAGGATCTGTCAGGAATTGTACTTTTATTTCATCTGTACACAGTTTGAATTCAGAAGTGAATATAATCTGATAACATTCAGCTACTAGAGGGAGTGTCCGATCTCTGACAGGTTGTAAACATGTACAGTGCAGTAGAGAAAGTGGTGTATGGTTTCAGATTCCTCATTACACAGAAAGCATATATCAGAAGTTGAGTTTTTATTGTATCGCTGTTGGCGTATACCGAGTGAGTATGTATTTGTCACGAGTCGAAGTTTGGTTGATAGTTTGTAACAGGATCGATGTTGCTCACTGCGGGTCTTCAGAAGCTGGTTGACTATCCCAGGATTATACGAATATGAATTAAGACGTGCTAAAGTACTGTAGAAAGCAGCTTCAGCGACAATCCGATCTTTCCATTACAATTTAACTGCTTTCTTCACTAGATGTTTCCATTCCTCTTTGCTGTGTGGTGATGTTAGTTCATCATATATGCACGATAAATCATATTTTAGAAATAGCTTTCTGACCTCTGAGAACCAACTATTGCTGTTGACATCTTTAAGTAGAAGTTGAAGATGGGCGAGCGTTTTTTCAATGGCAGAGTCAGGTTGTCTACAAACATTGTTGAATAAAACAAGTACTTTTGTGTCGATTTGTCCCCGAATAGGTAAAAGTCCCGATAAAATATATACAGCCGGGCCTGCAACTGCATTTGATAGTAATAAAATCTGTTTGATAAATTTCTTTTGGAAGCACTCCAATAATTTCACATGCTTCGGAAATGGAATTAAAACTTCACATCCATAAGTTAAAACAGGAGGTACATAAATATTAAATAGATATATACATGTTTGATGATCCAGGCCATTCTCACCATGGAATCCAAGAGGCATAAGAATATAAGCAGTCCGACGAGCCTTTTTGATATTGTTGTTTATTGTTGTTTATTGTTTCCAGGAGAGTTTTATTGATAGATGTTGCACGAATAATTCCTAAATGTAAGGAGTCAACATTGGGCATATTTATGTTGTCAATAGTGAAGGATTCAACTGGATGCTTCTTCTTTCCACATTGGGATACTTTGATAATGACACTATTCTTAGGTTGGAGCAAATACCGGTGTTCTCTGCCACATTAATGAGAGTTTGTAGATCAGTGACGTTTGAGCTCACAAGGGCAATATCATCAGCGCAGGCAATTGCAGATACATTTGTATTTCCAATCGTAATCCCAAGGTGTTGATCAAATAAACGTTGTAGGAGATCATTAATATAAAGTTTGTAAAGATCGGCGCTCAAAGTGGGACCAATCCCGCCAGTGGCGGGCTAATCTGCTAGTTTAATATAAAATACACCCATAGTAGCCTCGAGTATCAAATCATCACCACGAATTATGTCGCTTAGTATAAAATACACCAATAGTAGAAATGTTTTCATTGTTTGTTTATGGTTGTATAAAGTTCACTGTGTTGATGTGACCCACTGCCTGCTATATACAGTTGCTTTGATACCATAGTTTTGCATAACCTGTTTTTGTTCCTAGTCGTGAGAATGTCTTGCGACTGAATTAACGCTACACCTCATCAGTTAGTCCATAATTATTTGTAAAGATCGGCGCTCAAAGTGTTTGCAACGCCGCGATATAGGCAACGTGGCCAACATCCTATCATTATGCGCTATTGCGTTGTTGCGAAATGGGCCGAACGTTCAATGTAATGTGGACAGTTGGTTTGTGGTTCCGTGCCCCCGATAACCAGAACTCAGTCGTTTCATAAAAAAAGGAATGTATAATGAGCATGTCTGTCTGTTCGTCCGTTCGTCCGATATGCTTTCTGATTGATGCCTTCAGTATTAGTTAACTTATTCGAATGTGACATGTCCGTGATATTTCTACAATGTGAGAGTTGGAGTATAGTAGATCTTCAATTATACAAATATTCGGCTTTTTCGCATGCTGGTGAATGTAATGATCAAAAATGGTCAACTCGGGACGGGTACCTTGAAAAACAAAAATTAATGGATCGACCAAAGCCATGGGACCAATCCCGCCAGTGGCGGGCTAATCTGCTAGTTTAATATAAAATACACCCATAGTAGCCTCGAGTATCAAATCATCACCACGAATTATGTCGCTTAGTATAAAATACACCAATAGTAGAATATGTTTTCATTGTTTGTTTATGGTTGTATAAAGTTCACTGTGTTGATGTGACCCACTGCCTGCTATATACAGTTGCTTTGATACCATAGTTTTGCATAACCTGTTTTTGTTCCTAGTCGTGAGAATGTCTTGCGACTGAATTAACGCTAAACCTCAATCAGTTAGTCCATAATTAGATGTATCAGCTGTTTTTAAACTTCTTTCAGAAGTGAACCAAAAAAAAAGTTTCATAAGGAACAGACTAACCTGTAATGATTTTTCCACGCTTGAATGTATTTGGATCAAAGTGGGTGGCAATTTTTAAATTGAAGTGAACGAATCGATATCGTGTGAAATTCGAAGCCAATATGCCGCCACATCCATGTATTCCACAAAACATGTTTGGCTTAAGGTGGCCACACATGAATTCGCGGTCATTGCTATCATTCCATGACTTTGCCAACTAAGGAATAACAACGTAACCAAGATGGACGATAGGTGATTTTATCTGTCAAAACAGTTCTTTTGTTGGAAGTTTGATGATGTTGAAGGAATAAATTCTCTTACGGAAGTAACGAGGATATTCACGATCACTTGACTTATTTGGTTGTGACCCTGGAATTTTGCGATTGTCGGGAGTTTGTGCAATTTCGAACGATTTTCACTGATGATTAAATTTCGCATGGCGTGAGTCTCTAAACTACTAAACATTGAACAATATATCTCGACCCTGCGGCAGAGCTATTCGATTGAAAGCACTACGCAATCCAATATATAGCCACTTATATTATTGAACTACCATCAACCTCACCCAAGAAGTTTATTCTAATCTAATATATTGGAATAATTGATTTAAACAAGGCGTGGGAAAAAATTCAAAGTTGACCTTTGACATCAGCATACATTATACCGGACAGTTTAGCGCTCAGACAATCACCATCCACGCTTGAGTGTCTGACCTCATCCATTGTTTACTACACATTCCACAAATACAACCATCATATTACTGTGCAGTGAAGCAGATAAGTTATGTCTAATACGGAAAGCGAAAAGCGCCAACGTGAGTCCGACGGCAGCAGCTTGTCATCCCCAAAGAAACAACGAGAATATAACTCATCATCGGACTCCGCTAACGTGTTTGGATTTGGAAATCGAAATGACAATAGTACGTTCGAAGAAAATGATAGTCGACCTCACACACAGCCAATTCCCACACAGCCCTCTGACTTAATCAAGGAATTCAAAATGGCATTGCAAGATCCTGAGTTCCAGGAGTGCATGAAGAACATATTCAAGAATGTATGTCTTGACGCTAACGACTGGTTGGAGAGAAGGGTTTCCAAGCTAGAGGGTGACAATGCCGAACTACGAGCGATGTTGGATAAACCTGAGACGGACAGCAAGAAGCAGGTTATGCGGATCTATCAGCTCGAACCAGATCTCGATGGTTTAAAGGAGTATGGGATGCTGAACTCTTTATTTATCACCGGAATTAAGGAACGCCGAAATGAAGATGTTGATGAGATAGTACAAGAAATAGCCGAAGAAATGGGCTTTGTTGTTGAATCTAACGTCATCGATATGTGTCACAGCTCAGGAAAGCCTGGAACCCCGAGATCGATATTAGTGAGATTCCATCATTATAAAAAACTCAATTCGTTATATCGCGGGAGAGGGACACTGAAGGGCTCTAGAAAGTATGACCGGGTGTTCATAAACCTGATCAATCGACGATCACAGATGGCCGGCGAATGTCGAAAACTCAAGAAGGACACATATATCGACTCGATGTGGACATTTACCGGTGTCCTCTTCGTCAAGGACTGGTACGAATATGTACACATGATTGACAGCTTCTATGAGTTTGATAACTCAAGGAGAGAACTCTTTAGTCTCAGAAGCCAGCCTATCTCTATGCAAGGCAATTATAGACTGTTTGCACAGTGCACCAACACCAAATTCGGGCAATAAGTGCCCATACAGTTCAATAATCTATCTACATGTATATATGTTCCCCCGTTAACATCATGCCTACATTGCAGAATATGACCTGCCATAAACTATTACTCAATACACCCGCTCACCACAACTGTAGTGCATGTGCCATATACATGAAACCACATATACGAGTGATGTTATACACAAACGGCTAACTACTTTGAAGAATGCAATATACTAATATTATCGAAATGTGTAAGTGGACCTGCCACGATTCCACCTTATAGAACTAACCTCCCCTCAAGCATCCCTTCGTATTTCGTATTTTCAGAAGGGATGCATTTTGGGGATGAAGGAAATCGTGCCAGACAGTATTATAATAAATATCTGTATGCATAACTATAATGCCATACGTTTCATCGCGACATAGTTAGTCGATATGCATACTTAGCCATATCAAAACCACATTGAAATATTGTATAGTATTTATCTTGAAAAATTTAAATGCATCTAACACTGGTGCACCTAGTAGACCTAGCCTCCCCTCAAAAATCCCTTCATCCTTCGATTTTTCAGAAGGGATGTACCCTGGGGCGAAGGCTATTTCTGTCCCATGAATCCCGTAAAGGGACAAGGGTAAACTTGTGTCAGATATCACCATAGACAACGCCATACCTATAACTCACATGATATTATCAGACGATATTCACAACCAGTTTTAAATTACTCAACTATGTTAAGATGTCTGCACTGCCACAATGCATCAATTAATCATAATGTTTGTGAAGATGTTCTATCCCTACACATCGAACAGTACGAACTACACATCACACATCCTCTGTGAAATGAAATGAAATGACGACTGTATAATATGATTTTACACCATTGAGTTTTCGTTAATAGCTTACTTGTGTCATAAAAACCTTTCAGCATTAATACATATCTGAAAGCACAAGCTGTGCACGTGACACACGGTTATAATTACAAACATGTAGTCACACTTTAAACCACTGTTGCAAGTCTATCCGTGATGATATAGAGCATCTTATGATTAGTGTCATATTTTGTACTACAATGAAGTTAAAAGGTATTTGCAGCCTAGACACTTGTATATCATAAAATATATTATAGGCAGCTGCCACATGTATGCAAATTGATCGTCCCCACCAACCAAGTCATATCCCGAGACGCTGTCATAATGCATTTATATCTGAACTGAACTGAACATTCTACATCACAAATATCACAAAAACTGCGCTTATTATTCCGAATTTATTTTTTTATAAAATTATCAGCCTCATGGACAAACAAGATCCGTCCATGAAATCATTCATCAGCAACACCATGCCCCCTCTCAAAATAAAACATTATCTCGAAACAAATTCACTGGATATTGCTAACCACATTAATTCCGCACGTTCCACCAATATTATCGCACAATATTAACACAAAAACCAGGATTGGTATATCACTTTAATATCGATACCGAGAAACGACGAATAGAGTTATTCACCCTCACGCACTTGTTTGGTACTCAAACTCCAGTCAGAATTATCTCCCATCGCACCGCTGAGATTGAGATCGCAGTGATAACGTAGAGGGCGCTGTATGGAGTTTGTTTGGTACTCTCAATCGGAATCACTGAACTAAATGGTTACCCATAGGCGACAGGGTTAACGTTTCCGCCAAATTCACTGAATTGAAGCCTGCATGCCATACCAGTGATGTTTACCCAGCTAGATTGACACCAGTTGATCACGAAAATGCAAGAAAAATCATAGGTCATGTGTTTACTTTTAAAAATAAATCCCCAAGTGTACGACGGGGCTACCCCACAGCCAAATTTGATCTGGACAAATCCAGACTTACAGCAGCTAGTTAAATAAATTTCCCGCTCACAAAAATCCATTCCCCCATTCATTCACCAGTTTAAATTATTTAGATATTATGTACAAATCAAATAAACGCGGTGTCATCCTTTAACAACGTGTCGCATGTATCAGGTGAAGGTCATTCTTCAGTTACCTTCACCTTTAGGGTTCCACGGTGTACTCGCTCCCCGACTCTAGAACACATTTAGCTCCCTGATTCCTATATATATGTATATGTGTGAAACACAGCGTTTCTTATAGTATTTTATCAAAATATAGACCTTACTGAAATAAAAAATGGATTATATCGAGCAGTAGTTGTTTACTTTTCCAATATGAGGCATCCTGAAAATTAGTGTCAATCCTCAAAATAAAACCAAACAATTTAGATTTTGTTTTCAATTTTACTAGCTGATGCATCTCGTATAACTGAAGAAACTAAATTGAAGAGGATATGTTAATATACATTTTGAGTGGGATAACTTGTCCAATTTTAAACCCTTTTCATGCAAAATTTGTCAATTTATAATAAACATTTATAAAAATTAACAGAAAATTTCAATAAAAAATACTTTAATAGCATAATAAAGCAACTATAAGTCAATTTAAATATCTAAACATAATCATACAACATCAGCCAGTCTCAGGCATGAAATTTGACCAGATGGCAGGGCATACTGTCTGTTTAACAAACCTGCCATGACAGTTTTGCACGACATTAACACTACTGGCGATGCCAACACCCCCCCCCCCCGACTTGGGGTGGGACTATGGTCCCCGATAAGGCTACCGGGTGCCGGGAAATCTTAATTGGGTTAACTGCCACCTTTTCCCAATGGGGGGGGGGCTAACACTACTCAAATTTTTGGGGAGGGGGGCTTTAGCCCCCCTGACCCCCTAATGGTACCTGATGTCCATGCAAAATTCCCAGATTTATCACTTTCTTTACTATCTACAGGCGAATCCATGCGTTTCTTCTTTAAATCTGTCCAAAATGTGGTCATTATCATTTGAAAATAAGAAAATATGGAATTAACAACTTATCATGGCGAGACGTGAAATTTCGTAAAATTCATATTTTTCCTATAGGAATCACTGAACTAAATGGTTTCCCATAGGCGACAGTGTTAACGTTTCCGCCAAATTCACTGAATTGAAGCCTGCAGGCCATACCAGTGATGTTTACCCAGCTAGATTGACACCAGTTGATCACGAAAATGCAAGAAAAATCATAGGTCATCTGTTTACTTTTAAAAATAAATTCCCAAGTGTACGACGGGGCTATCCCCCAGCCAAATTTGATCTGGAAAAATCCAGAACTACAGCAGCTAGTTAAATAAATTTCCCGCTCACAAAAATCCATTCCCCCATTCATTCACCAGTTTAAATTATTTAGATATTATGTACAAATCAAATAAACGCGATGTCATCCTTTAACAACGTGTCGCATCATGTATCAGGTGAAGGTCATTCTTCAGTTACCTTCACCTTTAGGGTTCCACGGTGTACTCGCTCCCCGACTCTAGAACACATTTAGCTCCCTGATTCCAATCGAAGTCATATCATAAATAAATTACGCGAACTTATGGATAGAGTTATCCTTCCTTATTCACTTTTTCGACTTTTGCGATCGAGGTCTTATTAGCGAGTTTGCGATTTCAAACCGGTACGTGTACGGGTACGCGTACGGGTAGCTACCCGTACCGGTACACGTTTTGAAATCGCAAACTGTTTTACCGGTAGAATTCATCACATCGACTGGTAATGTATGGTGAGCCAACTGCAACAAAACAGATATTATGATATAGATTGTTATTCACGTTATTGGCCGATGTTATACTTAGCGTTATGGGTTGTTGGAAATTTGTATTTAGATTAGATTAGCCCCAGGATAATCAGTTGCTTTCATCAAGGACGAGCTAGGTGACAGTTGGAAGAGGATGTTGCTTTTCTTTTACTCATAGTGATAATATTTTCAACAATTGGATTCTACAAGTCATAGACCGATCGAGTGTTGACAATACATCAATTGGAATGTTTAAACTTAGAAAATAGATTATGATAGCTCAAATATACAATTACGTTATATATAGTTAAAATGTCCAACCAATATTCGGTGTAAAATGTAATGTTTTAGACCAAGGGTCTAATATCGTCCTACATGTACTTTCAGTTCGATATAATACCGCATTTGTCCCTTATTTTAGTTGGGGAGTATTTAGTCATATTAAAGATGCATAATCCGAATTAACGCTCCCAAGTTACAATTTGTTTGGCTTCGGGGGTAAAACAAAATATTTGATTCGAATCGAGGAACCCAGCATCAAAAGCGTAGAGTGATCAAATATCGATTTTTGAAGTTTGTTATTTCTTGAATTGTGTAATTATTTGTGGCTCAGAAAAGAGTCATCAAACCGACGGTCTCGGACAAAATTGCGGATGAAGATGCTTAACTCTAAAATCAAGTGGTAATGGGGCCAAACTTTTATACTATAGTTGACAGCAGTTAGCATTATTTTGTTGTAATTAATCGATTCTGATAACAAAAGCGTATTTTGAAGAAATGTTCTTGTTGCAACGTTATGATATAGGGACCGTCTGATCGGTTTGAGTAGCTTTAAGTAAACCTTTGTTTGGAATCTTTCAACAGATCGAAGGGTCGGCCCGTCGGGGCAAGGGAATATTTATCCCAAGAATTGGGATTGTTGTCGGGATCTAAACCCGGAGGTAGGTTGAAATGTTTAACTTGGTAACAAAAAGGGTGTCAAATGTAGTCTGTTTATTATACGGATTGAATAAAGAGCGTTTGCTTCACTTCTGTGCGAAACACAGAACACAGCTGAAACTCGCTCTGCTTATATGTTTAGATTTTGTAGAGTATATGTATAGGTACATCGTGTCTTTGGCGACCTATATTATCCCAACTACAGTATACACCAGTATTTTGGTTCAAATGTGCCATGCCCGTTCAGATAGTAAATATATATTAAAATGAGAAATCAGTCCCCACCTACATACGATAAGGTAACTAAACGGTAATTGTATTCACATGTGCAATGCATAGATAAATCCACGATATATTTATGTCCTTGTACAATGGGTTGAGACAGGGACGTGACGACAGGGGTATCTCAACCCCCCCCCCAACTTTGGTCAAATGTTCAACATTTGGAAATTTGATATACCTGACACAACATTTGTTGGAAATTTCACACAAACAATAGGTTGAAATTGTTTTCGCAGTTTGATTTTCGAACAATTTATCAGTGAAGAATTTGTAGTTTTTAGACCAACATTTGCATTTTCCCTATTTTTGGTAACACAATTTGGACTGAAATGGCTCAAAATGTCCAACAATTGGAAAGCTTGATGCCAGCCAAGGGGAGGGCGTGCAAATGGAATTACGCGCAAACTTGTGAATTTGATATCGTTCGAGATGTGTAGTTAGAAATTCGAAGGTGGACACCCTTCTTAACGCGCAGACCATATATAGCCATGTCCCTGCAATGGGCCGAGGCTGCGTCTATAGCACCATCTACAGTCTACTCACTCTATTAATCACAACCTGTCATTAATGCAGTGAACAAAGTTGTTAGTGAAAAAAATCGGCCTTCCGTATTTATCTAAGCGCTAGAAGCCGCCTCGAGAATTTGAACACAAATCCTGGGTTATAATGACAACTTTATCAATAATATTTGCCCATGAAATCTTTCAATAAATAGGTTAACGCATAGCTGACTGGAATTTCATGGAATTCATGGACCTTTGAGTGAGAAAATCGTAGTGAAAGGCTACCGGTCAACGGGACAAATCTACCCGTTTCAATTCGCTATCGCTTTATGTGCTGCATTGAAAGTACCCAAGTGACCGTGACGATGTTCACAGATTTACCCGTACCCGTTCCAGTCGGACGGGTATCGCAAACTCGCTATTATTACATTGAGTTTTCGCACAAACGCATTTATCTCCAGAGTTATCCTTCTGTATTCACGTATACGACTGTATCCTTCTGTATTCACTTATACGACTTTACGATCGAGGTCTTATTACATTGAGTTTTCGCTCCTCCCGTTTCGCACAAACGCATTTATCTCCCCAATTTGGACACAAATAAGCTTTCCGAATAATAGTGTCATATATTGCGGAAACGTGTTCATAAAGCATAATTATGTTAACTCGTGTAGTGATTTTTATTTAGCACTCGGATATGAACCACTGTCCGCATACACCCTGAATAGGACTAGGTCTCACATCGCCTTTCCGTGTACGACCACTGTATATAATTGGTAGCACTGTATCATTACATTGCACTACATTACATTGCAATACATGTAAACAATAATTTCGCTTCAAAATATATAGCTATTATCAGATTGTATTACACTCCTATGTGCTATTTCCATTGAAAACGCGGTTAATTAAAAATGGTAATGTCAATAGTGAACTGGAATACACTCACTGGAGCTGCCTATACTTGCGCCCATCACACATTTGGCATGTTTTGTGATATCTTGCCAACAGCAGATTGAACCACGGGTGCTGGGCCCTCTTTTGAGAGATCGATAGAAAATCTAGATATCAAATTTCAGTTCATCCATCGCTGAAATATTTGTGTGTACGGACAGAATATCTCTGTTATCTCCAGTTGACATATTACACTACTGATGGTCTTAGTAATGACGTGCGAGTTGTTTAACATATTTATAAAACAATATAGACATCGCTCATATCAAGGGTGTGAATACGATTGATTGCCCATGATGCTATTATAGTATATACCAATTGGGTTACATTACTAGTTTGACGAGAATGCTTTGTGTATGCCATTGTACTTCAGCGGAAAAAAACGTGAAAGTCAATTTCAAATTCCGACACAATTAAATAAAAGACACGCGATCATTGGTTAGTCTTTGATTAACAATGTGTCAATGTGAACATACCCTTAGCGACTGATCTACGGTCTTCGGGAAAATATAATCAAAATGTCAATTGTGTTGAGAATGAGGATTTTAATAATCCATGCTTCAACATATTTTTCAGTACAACTTTGTCTCAATAGAACCATGCATTCGACTGTTTGGCCGGACATGGTTTATATGCACCTATATATATCTGTATTGCCTCCTCGTGGGAGAGTAGATATTTACATGAGTTATAATACATATATAAATATACAGTTTAACCAGATTGGTAACACGATTTATGTGATAGTCCATGCATTATCAGAATCATTTATATAGCAATCTGACACACACACAAGAGTACATGTTCGTGTATTTATGAACAGCGCTGGAAAACATAGTCCGAATTGGTGTTTGTGACCATATTACATGTATATAGCAAGAATACACTTGTGTCTATGATCACCAAGTCTAAAACATCGTAGATATGTTCTGAAAGCGACGGCATGTGACCTCCGAGGAAAACTGACATACGATATGTTGGTGCGAGTGACGCGAGGAACAGATACACATCGATCCAGTGTTTATTTAGTTTTCCTCGGAGGTCACATGCCGTCGCTTTCAGAACATATCTACGATGTTTTAGACGGTGTATTGAGTAATAGTTTATGGCAGGTCATATTCTGCAATGTAGGCATGATGTTAACGGGGGAACATATATACATGAAGTTTTAATTCCATTTCCGAAGCATGTGAAATTATTGGAGTGCTTCCAAAAGAAATTTATCAAACAGATTTTATTACTATCAAATGCAGTTGCAGGCCCGGCTGTATATATTTTATCGGGACTTTTACCTATTCAGGGACAAATCGACACAAAAGTACTTGTTTTATTCAACAATGTTTGTAGACAACCTGACTCTGCCATTGAAAAAACGCTCGCCCATCGTCAACTTCTACTTAAAGATGTCAACAGCAATAGTTGGTTCTCAGAGGTCAGAAAGCTATTTCTAAAATATGATTTATCGTGCATATATGATGAACTAACATCACCACACAGCAAAGAGGAATGGAAACATCTAGTGAAGAAAGCAGTTAAATTGTACTGGAAAGATCGGATTGTCGCTGAAGCTGCTTTCTACAGTACTTTAGCACGTCTTAATTCATATTCGTATAATCCTGGGATAGTCAACCAGCTTCTGAAGACCCGCAGTGAGCAACATCGATCCTGTTACAAACTATCAACCAAACTTCGACTCGTGACAAATACATACTCACTCGGTATACGCCAACAGCGATACAATAAAAACTCAACTTCTGATATATGCTTGCTGTGTAATGAGGAATCTGAAACCATACACCACTTTCTCTACTGCACTGTACATGTTTACAACCTGTCAGAGATCGGACACTCCCTCTAGTAGCTGAATGTTATCAGATTATATTCACTTCTGAATTCAAACTGTGTACAGATGAAATAAAAGTACAATTCCTGACAGATCCTTCATCACTACCTGGCATAGAGACTGCTGATATCCATACTATTGAGGACCTAAAAAATCATCATTCATCCGACCTCTGTTACTACCTTCATTGTGCACGATACAGAACACTGTCTGCAAAAAAGTTACTTTTATAAATTAATACATCTGCGAATGCTGAATCTGCACGTCTCCACCAAATCCTTGTTTTATCTAAATATTATTTTAGGCTGTACATATGTATAGACCACAGTTAAGTGCGGATTTTACTCGCAACACGAGGTTGTCCTAAACGGACGGATCGATAGCTAGAAGAAGAAGATAACTCTATATATCCCGTCTACGCTCACGCTTTACGAAGTCCAGCGCAATGAAATTTCACTATTGTTAACCGGCTGTTGACTCATGTAAATGACGGGCCTGCAAAACGCGTTGTTTTTCAAACTAGCTGGCGACTTTGTGAATTTTGATAGGCGTAACACAGGCATGTTCAGTCTTGAAGAGCTCACGTTGTGTGTCGGGATCAACACATCCTCAGCAGCAATTTCCAGCTAATCCCATTGTGTGTGGTCAATTGTGCTCTTAAGTCGATCAGAGAATTCGGATAATTCTTTAAAAAGTGTCATACATATGCTGTGGCCTTGGTGGTATTGTATACTTGTGGTGCGTAACATGCTGAAATCGGTTTTTGGCAATTATCTTAAAAACCATTGAATTTTGGATATGAAAATGTATTACTGACCCCCCCATAATGTGGATTTTCAGGGTCAAGAGCTCCTTGGAGATCAATCCCATCCGATAATGGTACAGAAATTATACCTATATGTGGCACCGATGGATATAGATCAATAAAATTCGAATTGGGGGCTCAGCTTTGAGATAAAAGTGCTGAACCCCAAAATTGGGCCCTTAAAATGGATTGTTTTTGGTTTTTGGCAATTATCTTAAAAACCATTGACTTTTGGATATGAAAATGTATTACTGACCCCCCATAATGTGGCCATTCCGCACATTTTGAGTGGTCACACGACCCCCTTTGGCCAACGGTTCTGGAGATATAGTCACGGCGGGTGGTAGTACTTCGCGCAAAAAGGGGCGTGGCCATTTGACCCATTTCGCCCTCAATGGGAAATGTGTCACCAACCAAATATTGTTCGTGTACCTTCAATTAGTGGATTCGTGAAGTGTTTTGCTCTGGACATAAAAGTGCATACAAAACGCCCTCAGCTACTAGAGTAACAGACATTCGCAAATATAGATATAGATATATACACACCTTTTATCGGACTCGGATTCGGGGTCGCACTTCAACTTTTAATGCTTCCCAAAAATCCCAATTTCTATAAATAAAACACCCATACGCCCATTCAATACCAAGAAACCGTAGCTGATTATACACCCGGAGGACGAAATAAGATTGTGACAAATAAATTACCCACGATATTTAGTCAATTCGAAATATATATTTCTCAATACATTAATCGGTATAACTTGAGTCAATATCTTGAATATCCAGTACAATTTACCAAACATCCGTCGATATTGTTGCAAGACATCTGTCCGATGACGTCATAACATGGCCTCGCAAATAAAACCTGCTGTCTTTGGAATATAAAGTGAAATGTGGGAAATATTTAATGAGACGATAAATGTAAGTAACAAGCAGTGAGATTGATGTATAATAGTTTCAATAACAATTAATTTAATTCGAGATCACAGCTATCGATAACAGTTCTGATAAATATGAAATTAGATAATATTCTCCAGTCACTAACTGTTATGCAATATGATAACATTTGGAAAATGCGCATCGAAAACAAATTACCGATCTCTTTATTACGTTTCTAAATGAATGAATCTGGTGTCTTCGGTGAAGCAATTTAATATGCTGCTTTGTAGCGGAATCATGTCCGATTGTAAAGTTTGGATACCGTACACCGGGTACTATTTTTACCATTGGTTGAGTTTTAAGTTACATAATATCCTCATGACCTGGTATTCGGCATAATAAGACTCGGTTGCGCTTTTTTGATTCTTCTACCGAATACCCACTCATTCAGATATTATCCTTATGACTCCACAAAGGCAGCAATATTTACTAAGACTGGTTTTAATACGTTCGACATCGCGTCGCCTGAGAACTTTATAATGTTTTAAGTCCATTTTTCCATTTTCCGAGAACATTTAGTTTGAAATTTTGGTAGGTCAGTTTCCGTATACAAACAGTTCGAACATATGGGAAAATGCATAGATATTTACTCTAACGGGGAAATTCATGACCAATTGTACACGCGATTGCAAGTAAATGACGAAAACGTGTTTGGAGATACATTTTGCGTAAATCGTCATCGTCTGGCTTCTGGATCATAATGTCGAAGGAGATACGACACTTTTGCATAGTATATCTCCTCTATATGAAATACTGTCGAATGATATAATACTGTTGGCTTTTAATGTTGCATTCAGGTTTCCAGACCTCACCAATCTAAATCGTCGAAATAATGAACTAAGCGTTTACGAAAACCTATATACTCGATTTTTTTACCCTGTGCCAATGCATTCTCTTATATATGCGAGTCGACCATAGGTCGCCTCGCATATATAAGAGAATGCATTGGCCTAACAATTTTTTATCATTTTTTTTAAATAAATGTTTCTTACAATTTTTAGGACATAAATAAAAAACATCCATTACCCTGCAGGGAGCCCCATCGTACATATATAGAAGCATTAGAAGAGTGTCGTCTGCTCACGTTTGTCTGGGGCTCTGTATGGGTGAAATTATAAAATTGTTAAAGAATACAAGAAATAATTATTAAAATTGTAAAAAATTGTTAGGCCAATGCATTCTCTTATATATGCGAGGCGACATATGGTCGACTCGCATATATAAGAGAATGCATTGGCACAGGGTAAAAAACTATACTGCCTTTCTGGTCTTGGTGTCCTTGCTAATAAAAGAATAAGAATCATACCGGGTTTCGCAAAAAATGCCTGGAACCCTGATTATATGTATAAAGAAAGAAACAAAACAACACTTTGTTAAAGTATATCCATATAATACACAACGGATTCAATGTGGTTATGGGTTTTGACTGCCTACATATTCAGATGACGTTGTGACTCCCCTCGGGGTTCGTGATGTTTGACGATTTTGCTCGCTATCCAAATACCGTGACCTGATTTATCTCTTCGCTCATTTCTGCAATACAATGTTGACCCGTTTAATGTAACAAAACGTCACTTTGTGCTCCCCGAAGTGCACACACCGGAACTAGGATATATACATAATATATAATTGTGTAAGAATATAATGTGTGCTGATTGTTTGATATGTGAGCTAGAGCTTTTTTATTCCACCATTGATTGCACAGCTGCACATTTTCCGAAGTTAGCTTCCACAAATCGATCAGGTGAGGATCAATCGTGAAATAATTTAGTACAAACATGTCATAGTTGTGATCACACGTGTAATATTTATTGCACTTAAAGCGACTTGGTACCTTCGCGAAGGTCTGATGGTTAAACATTTTACAGGCGCATACAACCCACAAACAGAGAGAAAGTAAAAACAAACTAGATATATTTTGTTCTAATATTCATTGCCGCAATTTGGAGATGTTGGCGATTCTAGTCATTGTTTATAAACAAAACAATGGGTTTTATTGAAATTGGATGTCGCTTACTCACAAACAATTATAAAATGTCAGTATAAGATTATCGTAATTCGAACAATACAAATACTCAATATAAGAATAACGCATGCCTAATTCTTCATGTTATTTTCATGTAAGTACAAAATTTAACCCTCAGACCAATAGCGAATTAACGCCTCAAAACGCTTTAATTTATGATTGAACAGTATATAACTCAAAAATGTTTTACGATATTTCTAATGCAATTATCAAATTAACAAACGGACTAAAGATACATTGACAGTTGTGTACAGTATCACCACGCGTATGTGCCGTTCTCTTTTTCTTCTCTGTCTCATGAAATGTGCAAATGCATTTGTTATTGCTACGAGGAAGAAGAACCAAATTTACCCCCGACTGAGAATCAACAGTTAATAGTTTAGTACAAACAACGACCAGAAGAAGAAAATTAGCAACCCAATAACGTGGATGTGTTACTAATACAATATTATTTAAAAATGGAATACTGTTATAATAACTGCACCAAACATGGCTAATAGAACACAATTATATATCCACATTGTGCTCTCAATAACACCTGGGGTCAATACTATGATCAATTTTATACCTGTAAATACAAATAGTATTTATTAATTTGTAATTACAAATTTGTGTTAACTATCACAGTGGTTTCATAGTACAGGGAAAATTTAGCCGTATTATTGTAATACCTTAGACTGGGCGAGGGGTGAAACCCCTAAAACGTAGAAAAAAAAACTAACCCACAAGGACAAGTACACGAAGATAGAAAGTGCAAATTATGTAATAATGGCCTTGGAGACGAATACCACATTATTTTGAAGTGCACCAAACTTACTGATCTCAGGAAAAAATACATTAAAATATATTATTACACCCGACCCAATGCATTGAAACTGAACAGCCTGTTCAAAACAAGCAATAGGAAAACCCTTACGAACCTATCGATATTTATCCGCGAAGCCCTTTTTCAGATAGGAGCCCCTGAGGCATTAAACTAGAAGTCCCCACCCATATAGACACAACACCTTGTATAAAAGCGACCGAAACATTGCCCAAGTGGGAAATAACATACATAATAGAATGACCTAATTTATACTTTATATGATTAACAATGTGTATGATTATTATCCAAAGCCCCATCAACACCCGACCCCACCACACCCGATAACCCAAAAGAACTAATAATACAATTATACTGAGAGATATATACTCGGAACATGTCACATTCATTTATGTCGTCATCTTCGCGTATGTGCATGCATAACTGAAAATGTATATGTTTAATTTCATTTGTTCATACTCGTATATCTTATCGATGAAAAGAGTAATACATATATCTATCTATCTATCTATCTATCTAACACTGCTCCCATTCACCCGTTATCAGTGGTATCTGAATACCAGTTCAAATTAGACGGACATGTATATAGAGCTAAAATAGCTGACAACAATTTCTATGGGAAAGTTACAATGCGTGCTATTATTTTGTGATTAGTGATATCGCCGGTACTATGAAACGATGAGCTAACACAATCTCGCAAATTCCACAAAGATCTACTGTTGATTATTGTAGATTGCTTGCGGGGAAACCATTACCTGTGAGCGATTCACAATATATTTAATCACGGCAAGCCCAAGTTACAAAAGAATTAACCAATCATAAGTTGAGAGGTGATCGCTTATCAGAGCTATCCAATCGGTACACGGATTTCTAAGTTGATGACCACTTGTCTGCGCAAAGTTAACTAATAAACTGTTCGTCTGTAGAGTGTGTATGTAAGTACAAGTCAGTGTAATATCGAGTACTACCACCGAATTTGGTATATTTTTTTAACAAATTACAACCATTCAGTTTGTGAAAACAAAATATTGTTTTGATGGTATAACATTATATATATTGTGCCCATCCTATGATTTCAAACTGATCCGCTACTCTTATCATAACACATCGAGGCAGGAACGTGGCTCCATTTTATCAGGGGTGTCCATCACAGTATCGAAGCAGGGACGTGCTTAGGCTCTCGGTTATAGGAGGGGTGATCAATTTATAATTTCAAACTGCTCCGATATCTTATAATATATCGAGATAGGGACGTGGCTATATGGGCTCCGTTTGGTGATGGGGTGCCCATCCTATAATTTCAATATACACCCTTTGAATAAAACAAATGCCTATAAATTCCACATAGCGATGGAATCGTATATCAAGAGCCGAGTATTTTAATTTTTCTACGCTGATAACAAAAGTTAGTCAATATGACTAACATATGTTAGTTAAACGTTTTCCCCCAGGTTGACTAACTTAGTTCAGACAACATGACTGAGGCATAGCATTAATCAAACTTACTAGGGTGATGTTAGTCATAACGACTAAGAAATGTGGATTCAAAACGACTAATTAGTCCAAATGGCCAGGATTTAGTCATAACTTTTCTTAGTCACTGGAAAGGCGAAAATCTAAGTTGCGGAATTATGTGCAAAGTTACTAAAAATGTTTGTGACTAACACTAAGTTAGTCATATTTAGTCAAAATGTCCAACTTAATGTTACAGCTGGAAAATCAGAAGCCAACCGGGGTAAACAATTACATTTCACAGAAATAGAAGTTTCTGATTGAGGGTGGGGATACAGTTGGATATCGACGTTGGCGCACCGAAGAAAGCATCTTGCCACGTCAGTGCATTTATGCTGTAGTCATTTGTGAAAACTGTGCTTGCATCTAAAGTATTCGTGTCCTTTACCGTGACCAATTGCATTCGCGTCGACGATCGAAACTCAAAGGACAATCCGCCCATGAACATGAGTTAGTGTTCGGTCCGAAAATTCGAATGTTCGAATATTCGCTCGTAAAAATAAATATTCGAATAATTATTTGACTATTCGAATATTCGAGAATAATCTCCGGGTAATTGTTTCCTGGTTTGTTATTAGTCTGAGGGTCTGTTAAAAGTATAGTCTATTTTCCACTAACCATAAACGAATTAATATGACGTAACTGTAACGTTCTGATTTGATTGGCGTCATGAAGTCGAAATAATTTTATTGGCTGTAAACCAGACCGTGCTTGCATGTGGTCATAGGAAGCGGACCTATAATGCACTGTTTTGATTTGTTTGCGCGTTGTCACTTGTGTGTACAATATGGCGTCAAATTCGAAGAAATCAGATATATGGACTCACTTCACGTTGGATGCCAAATCTAAAAAGGCAACCTGCAAGCTCAATCCAGATCATGTTCTTAGTTATTGTGGCACTACGACCAACGTGTGGAACCATGCATGGGACATTGACTACTTGAACTTCATAAACAGATAAACTCTTGCAATCAATCCAAAATACTTTTTTCTCTCTCTTTTTTTTTGCGTATAGCATGTGCATGGATAAATATGCTATTTCATTAAATAATAAATTGGTTCCAAAATATGTTATCTATATAATTTTATAATTTATCGAACTATTCGAATACTATTTGAATATTCGCTCGTTATTCGAACCGAATATTCGAATACCGAAATCCGTCGAATACCGAAGACTAACATGAGTATCAATTACCTCGCAATGCATTCTTGAGCGTAAAACAATACTCACATTAGGAACACGCGTAATTTTTATTGATTTATAAACTATAGTTGATCAAGACAACAACACCGAAATGCCTCTAACCAAATACCAAAAGGCAGTATTTATGGAAGAAGTTAACACAAGAAAATACATACTATTTCATACTAGTTAATTAACGTTGTAACTTTCAATCAATTGGGAAATTTTAGTAGTTACAATGAACACATACTGCTACCTCACATCCAAGCTGACACCCACTAAGGTTTGACAATTTCTAAATATAGGCCATTTCAATCCAAACTTTTGACCAAAGGAGGTAAGTATGCAAATGTTGGCCTAAAACAAACACATACCCTCTAATAAATTGTGGAAAAACACAATAAGAGAACAAGTTCAACATAATGTTGTTGTAAAATTTCCAATTCATGTTGTTTCAGGTATTAAATTTCCTACTGTTGAACGTGTTTATCAAATGTTTGGAGGCGAGAAACATAACCCACCCCCCTTGTCGCGACGTCCCTGTGGGTTGTACTTTGATATTTCCAGCTGACAAAACATTTTCACAAGGGGGTGGATCGACCCCTTGTCGCCACGTCCCTGCGTATCATAGATGGGTATATTATCCGGGTTAAGGGTGCGAAAACTGAAAATTTATGTTGGACACACAATACGAAGACCTTCTATACTCACGTTCCTTAACGTTGTTACTTTCAATTAACTTTCATAGTACTCGAACATTCTTTGTGATTGGGGGATATTTGTAAATACAAAGAACACGTATACTATTTGTGATTTATGTTTGTAATCGTAGATTCATAGTATTAGCGGAATGATAAATTGTTATTTCTTACACACAATTGTAGATGTTTACAAAGAAAACGCTTCATAGTATTGAACCCTGGTCAAACAGAAACACAAGGACATTTAACATTGGTAATCACGATAAACAATGCGATCGTTGTATTATCGAAAATGTGGTTCGCAATCGGCAACGGTATAATACTTCTTTTAACATTGGGCTCCTACAGATGAATCGATGAGCTAATTCTGCACAAGTATGCCAAACTCGATAACAGTAGTGGAAATAATTTACTGTAACAAATGGAATTATATACGCAATTCAGTGAACAACAAAGCGAAGAATGTTCTATAACATCAAACTTAAAATCACAACAAAGGTGTGAAACTTTCAAATACAGATGACGGTCATTGTGCAAATCACAACGCGTTAGTTTTATTTGTGAGCAGAAATCATAGTTGAACACAACTATTACCGAAAAACAAACATTATACCAAACACGAACAACTATTTTTTGAAAATTGTTTTAAAACATTATCTGTCCACCGCTAGCATTCAATGTATCATGATTGAAGCTTCGTATGTCGACAATGTTCACCTGGGATAGAATATATTTTTCTATGATTGGAGCTTCCGACAAACTTTTACCTGCTGTGTAAATAAACTTGCTCCGTTTTGGGTTGGGAATCGTATATACATTCGCAAATGTAGCATCAATAACACGCACGTTGAACGATCACCTAACTTATGTGAATAGAACTAAATTTCAATGAAACTGACGCCTTTGAATAACTAAAGTCAGACGTCTGCACCTCCAAAACTCAGTATTCAACGGTCTGACAAAACTCAATGCGCAAACTAGGACAAGTGGGCTGAAGATTTCCGAGAAATTGAATGTATTCTGATTATGGACGAGTATACATTGTCCACCAGCTGGGCAAACAGGTGACCTGGTTCTATTTGTGTTTTGTGGGTGACTGCATAAACAGCTTTAATACTATTGACATTTGTCCATGTTTGTTATGTGGGCACGAATATGAGTCCGACCTAAACATTGAACCACCCTACCGACAAGCTAAATATTGTGACACGCACAGGGGTAGACATTTACATGTCTATAGAGAGAAGTGGGTGGTTTGGGGTGGCTAACCCCGGGATTGTCGAAAGGGCCGAGAGCCCCTTTCCTTAATCCCTCATGTTTTTGCCTTTATTGAGAACAAGTAAAACAAAAAACGTCTATATATTGTTACCCCCCTCCCCCATCCATACAAGCCATCACGACAGGGGCAATCTAGCTCATGACGGACGTAATACAAGCCGTCTGATTTACTGCAAATACAAGGGGTACGATTTACTGCAAGTACGTTATTCACATAGCGACATAACGATACATCGAACACGGAAACGTAAAACGATCGATGAAATCGACTCAAAAGTATTGTTCCCGGGCAATACAAAATATATTATGACTTCCAATACATCTTCCCTCATAATCCACACCCTGGAGCACAACTGGGAAGTGAAGTCATAATTTTAGAAGGCCTCACAAAAGTTGAATTGACGCCGAATCGAGTGATTTCGAGTGACACAAATGACGTTGTCGGAAAGAATAAATATCTCGAACCTGGTGGTCCCAGAATATGATTTTCACGGAAAAATGGACAGACTCCACGCTTTAATTGTATTAGGCAATTATCGAATAGACATAAACGCATTTATTAGCAATTTCGTCAGCCTTGGAAAGATTCATAGAAGCGAGTTCTATGCAATGGAATTACATGCATATTTCCGATGTAATATACAAGAATGCGGCTTCGCTGTTTTCGGTCTGGAATTACAAAGAGAACATGCTCTATGTCATTTTATCAAGAGACGGGAAAATTGCCACAGTAATTAACACGATGATTTAATTCACACCTGAGAATAAACAAACGAGGGCTAACACATGGATTCATTGAATTTTACTCGGCAGGTTGAAATACGGCTTCGCCGACGACGAACAAACGTGTCGATTCTATTTTTGGAATAGGATCAATTCTTGGTCCATATGAACAAGCCTTCTGATTGGTCGAATCTGACATTGGCTCAGTTCCAATTTGATTGGTTGGTTGACTTGTTTGACCGGGAAAGTGAATATAAGTAGTCGTCGGACCTGAAAAACCTCAGTTTTTTGAGTGGAGCGAAACGGTCGTGATTGCTTCGATCCTTATTAGTTCCTCTTCGGTCAGAGCGTTGAGCACGGGTGAGTCGTGTGGCCGCGCCTCCGGGTGCAGCTGCCCTCGTGCTTAACGTCAGTGAGACGGTTTTGGATTAGGCTTATGGATTTAATCCCAGACGCCGTGTTGGCCGCATTGCAAACAAGTCGGGTATTGGACATTGCTAATTGAGTCTCCAGTTTAGCAGGGGATACCTGACCCTTTGCCTGGAGTTCCGAGTCGAAGATGCTGGAAACCAGAAATCACAGACCCGGGACACCAACTCCAAGACTGCCTCCTGTCACCTGAGTGGGAAGAAGAAGGGGCCGCCCAAGAAAAAGACGCCTGCGAGAAAAAGAAGGGACGCCGCTAGACGAGCCAAATGGAAGAAGAGGGGGGTGACTGTTGATCTGCCAGTCACCCCTCCCCTTGTGGTTCAGCCGTCTATAGTCATAGCCGGCGGGTCGAAGTTGTCTGAGAGACGCCCAGACGACTCGACCTGCATGGAGACTGACGACATAGTACCAGCTAGCAGGGATTCCGTGGATCTGCGGAGGTCCCTGCTGTCGTCGTCGAAGCTTGCGGAGACAGGGACGTGGATACCACCCCAGAGGTTCCTGCCGCCAGCTTCGACGTGGAACTGGACTTTACACCTCGGACACCGGATTACCAAAACATCCCGGTGTCCTCCAGCTCCGCCACCAGCAACAACAACAACATCAGCGGAGGCTCCATAAAATTGGTAGAAGATCTCCTCGCTGATACAACGCTAAAGCCGACAGACTGATGGCTGAGATCCAAAGATAGAACAAGGAACAAGAAGAGCAAGTCCTCGCCATCTTACAGCAACAACAACAAAGACCTCCATCTCAGTCATCAACGGAAAAAGCTAATCCAAAAAAGAAAAGAAAAAAGAAGAAATAATCATCTATCATAAAAATGCTCACTTTTTATTTTATTCACCAATAAAGGCAACAACATGAGGGATTAAGGGGAGTTACCACTCGGTGCTTCCGACAATCCCGGGCTAGCCCCCCGAACCACTCACTTCACTCAAACCTCAGTTGGAGAGTGGAGCGAAACGGTCGCGATTGCTTCGATCCTTATTAGTTCCTCTTCGGTCAGAGCGTTGAGCACGGGTGAGTCGTGTTGCCGCGCCTCCGGGTGCAGCTGCCCCCGCGCTTAACGTCAGTGAGACGGTTTTGGATTAGGCTTATGGATTTAATCCCAGACGCCGTGTTGGCCGCATTGCAAACAAGTCGGGTATTGGACATTGCTAATTGAGTCTCCAGTTTAGCAGGGGATACCTGACCCTTTGCCTGGAGTTCCGGACCGAAGATGCTGGTACCCAGATACCAAAGGCCCGGGACACCAACTCCAAGACTGCCTCCTGTTCAATGAAGAGTGTGAAGAAGAAGGGGCCGCCCAAGAAGAAGACGCCATCAAGGAGAAGAAGGGACGCCGCCAGACGAGTGAAATGGAAGAAGAAGGGGGTGACTGTTGATCTGCCAGTCACCCCTCCCCGTGTGGTTCAGCCGACGTCCCTTGTCACAGCCGGTAGGTCGGAGTTGTCTGAGAGACGCCCAGACGACTCGACCTGCATGGAGACTGACGACATAGTACCAGCTAGCAGGGATTCCGTGGATCTGCGGAGGTCCCTGCTGTCGTCGTCGAGGCTAGCGGAGACAGGGACGTGGATACCACCCCAGATGTTCCTGCCGCCAGCTTCGACGTGGAACTGGATAGTTTTACACCTGGGACACCGGATTACCAACACATCCCGGTGTCCCCCAGCTCCACCGTCAGCAACAACTACAACACCAGTACAGACACCACTCAGTCTGTTGGAGAGATGATTGCTCAGACCAAAAGAAATGTGGAAATGGCGAAAAAGGAGCATCAACTTCAATTTGAAGAAGCCAGGAGATATCAAGAGCAAAGCTTTAAAGACACAGAAGAACAAATGCGACGGCTTATCCAACAGCACCAACAGGAAGCTCCTCCATCTCCACAATCATCTTCAGAAAAACCTCCGAAAAGAAAGAAGAAAAAAGAAAAAAATAACCATCATAAAAATGCTTACCTTTTTTTTTTGTTTTTTTTTGTGTGTATTATTCTAAATAAAGGCAAAAAACATGAGGGGTTGAGGAAAGGGCCTTTCGGCTCTTTCGAAGATCCCGGGGTTAGCCCCCCCCAAATCACATTCCCGACCTCAGTTGGAGTTGGAGTTGGGCCGATCCCCAACATATCAAGCTGATCGAAGCTCTCCAACCAAAGATAAATTATCATTATTCAAATAAGATAGCTGGCAAAGATTGAGTTACCACAGAGTTATTCAATGAAGGTAGCTGGCGAAGATTGAGTAACCACCGAGTTATTCAATGGAGGTAGCTGGCGAAGATTGAGTTACTCAAAGAAGACGACGACCAAGTAACCTACGAAGATTACAAGATTTATTGTTTCTTTAATAACTATATAAACTTCAAATCCGAGTTTGTTGTAATTGCAAAGGTCATAAGTTGACTTCTTGCATTACCATATCACATTGGTAAACCTCCCCAAATAGTGTGGTGGCAGCATATTTAGCAGGTAGAATTTGACGGAAGTCACAAACCTAGCACAAGGCAACCCCTTGCACACAGGCGGCCCCACGTGCCTTAACAATAATCATAGACACCGCGTATTGAGCACGTAGGAATTATGGTGGTATCACCCACTCGGTGTCCACTACCAGTTTGCATCTAGATTACCACCCCCTGTGTGTTACAATATACATAATTATTATATAAGACAATCTTGGACAAAACCATACGTGCTAACATCACAACGAGCTATCTATAGATTGCATTCACACCAGGGCAAGAATGTTGTATCTCCAACATCACACATATTAAGATGCTTCATATATCATAACATGCGTTTAAACAAGCATATTTAGCTGACAAAACATTTGCGATGACAACATAGCAAACAACTAATTAACAAGTGCGATAATATAATGAAACAATGCTAGTTTCTTGCCATACAATTTCTTCAAAATTTCAGAATGCGCCATTCGTCAAAGTTTCTCCACGTGGCGACTATGGGTGATGCAATTGGTAATGGAGATTCGACATTATAGCACGAACAAATTGTGCACACATGTGCTCAGCGTTTATCGTTGGGACTGTGGTGCGAATACAAGGTTCATGTGCATCAACCGAAAGAAAACTTCGAGGCGATTACAACGATACCAATATCTAATTTTTCTGCTAAGTGGACTTACGACATTATAGTTCTCATGCAACGATAGTCACACATTGTATGTTGATTATAGTGTTGATAATGGCGGTCAGAACAAATTGGTTCTATTGTGTCGTGTTATTCGTAATAACGTTAACAAACTTTGTATTGTTTGTTTCAGTTGTGATCCCACCAAAGATTGCGGCGAAGCACTATACCAGACTGATGTGGTTGCTCCATAGGTTCACTACTGAACCATGGCGTTGAACATCGTCAGGAAATTTACGCTATTGGTGGTGATTCAACTACTGATTTTAAACGTGTGCTATTCTTATGACCAAACAAGTGCGTCTGGTGTATACGAAAAAATATTTTCAGATTACAAGAAGCTCTTGCGGCCTGGAAATGGGTCACTTCAAGTAAACATTTCATTTGCATTGACAGAGATCGAGGATATAGATCAAGTGACACAGACTCTAAAGTTCGAGGCATGGATGGGAATATCGTGGCTAGACGGTAGACTGACATGGGACGAAGACGTTATGGGAATCGACAGACTTTACCTGCCACAATCTCATCTATGGACGCCAGATGTTACAATTTTAAATAAACGAGGGAAATTAAAAAGAATAGGCGCCGAGTATCAAGGCATTCATGTTTTGTCTGATGGAAGAATCGGATGGCATCCGGGTGATTCGTACGTCACTGCTTGTCAGATTGACGTAACAAAATTCCCTTTTGACTCGCAAACGTGCACTATAGATATCGGACTGTGGTCATCTCCAGTCGACGATGTTAACCTTACAATCGGGGTTGACAGTGTAATTTTGGAGAATTATCAAGAAAATGGCGAGTGGGATTTAATTTACACATTGTTATCCAGGGTTGAGTTTGGTGAAGTTGGATATATAATGTCAAAATGTCAGGTGGAACTGTCAGTTAAACGACGCCCCGCCTATCATGTCATGTTTACTATCGCGCCCGCTATTGGGCTAGCTTTACTCAGCCTGGTGGCCTTCGTGGTTCCCCATAAAACTGGAGAGAAAATGTCATTTGCAGTCACGATGTTTCTCTCGAATGCCGTTTTCCTCACATTCTTTAGTCAATGGATGCCCAGAACGGCAAATTCCGTTTCAAGATTCGCCGTCTATCTGTGGCTTCAGAATGTTCAGAACGCTCTTATCGTAGGTTCAGTGGCGGTAGTGCAGATATTTTCCACCCGCCACAGGAGCGACACACCATCAAAAATACACATAACAGCAATGAAAATCCTTGCATACGGCATACGGGTTTTCAGCGACGAAGATGTTTGCTTGACTAAAATGACTGATATTTGCACACCTGACAGCAGTACGGCGGTGATGGACATGGATCCACACGAACATGTGTATGAGACCCAGACTACGGCCGATAAAAAATGTCAGCCAAAAAATGGCGTGCCAATAATTTGCGTTAAATTTACGTACTCGTCCATATACGTACCGACCAGATTAACACAGAATGAATGCGATATTATATACATATTAAATGTCAGCAGAGTAAGATGCAGTCATACTGTGTGGAGTCATTGCTGTATATAATATGTCGCCGATAAGTATACTATTGAGTTTTGACGGCATGACTGAATCAAGAAAATATTAACCTTAGTAACTAAGGTGTGACTAAGGTCACACTTAGTTACTTTTGGCTACGTTAGTCAAAAATAACTAAGTTACGGGTTGACTAAGGCTATGACTAAGTTTTTCTTCTCAGTGTAGTGGCACCCGTTACAATACGAGCTGCTTCATTGTGCATACTGTATGTCTTCAATAATACCAAATTCCTGTTGCACACAACCACCCCAGACTACACAAGAATATTCAAGAACTGATCGAATCAGAGTGAAGGAAATATTTTCAAGACTAGCTCTGTCAAGATAAAATCGATATTTTCTTATTAGGGAAATACGTTTCCAGGCAGTATTCGTCATTGCATTGATGTGGGGACCCCAGCAACCATCTTTACTCAAAGTAACCCCGATATGCTTGTGTTAATTGACTTCTTTAATGGGCTGTTTGATGATACCGACCCCAGTTGGTGTCAGTCTAGACAGGTTGACCTACATTCTCTGCAGTACTACCGTTGGAGTTTGACCTATATTCTCCGCAGTACTCAGTCTAGGCAGATTGACCTAGGTCATCATAGGTCATGACCTACTTTCTCGCTAATTTACATAATCCTAGGTCATCATATGTCATGACCTATTTGAGGTCAGGTGCTAGATGATATGTAGGGCACCGCTTTCGGTCCACCATCGTATAATGAACGGAATATTATCTGCATGTATATCACGTGATGATCTCGTTGGGGTAGCTTCAGTCTTGAAGGGACACTAGGCTCTCACTGGGGATGATTATTAAAGTGACACTCACTATGGATGAATGTTAAAGTAACACATGGTGCACACTGTGGGATAATGTTAAAGTGACACTCGCATTGAAAACTTCAAAAAATTCAAAACTTCAAAAATTTCAAAAACTTCAAAAATTTCAAAAACTTCAAAAGTTTCAAAAACTTCAAAAATTTCTCAAATTTCCAAAATCTCAAAAAATTTCAAAAAACTTTAAAAACTTCAAAATACTCAAAAATTTCAAAAAACTTAAAAAACTTTTCAAAAAGAAACAAAAATGAAAAACTTTAAAAAAAATTCATAAATTAAAAAAATATGAAAAACTTAAAAAACTTCAACTTTTTCTAAAATTCAAAAATAATTTAAAATTAAATTAAAATTAACGGTCTTTTAATATATCTAACCCACTGCCACTTCTGAGGGTTCCACACTACACCTGAGGGGATATTGAGTGGTCTACACACGTCTCCTAAACCCTAGAATAAGATCCAGCCCATAAGAAACTATGCCTCCTGCAATGCCTGTCATTCGAATCTGACGCAATCCCTACTTCTGGCGCAATGCCTGAGTCATTCGAATCTGGCGCAATCCCTACTTCCGGCGCAACGCCTGAGTCATTGGAATCTGACGCAATCCCTCGTGAAACCTACCGGCTGACTCCACACCCATCGGCTAAGCGTTGTATCACATGCTTATTATTTGATCATATCGTGGAAATTCAATGTTTTGTCATGACTCATGAGATATAACCCATATCCACTGAAAAAGGGTGGATATCCTCTATTTATTCATAGTTTTCTTTGTTATCTTTTTTTTTTTATCCCTCTTTTTTATCTACCACTTCCTGTTTTTATTCGCTCTTCTTTTTCTTACAACTTCTAATCCCTCATAATCTTCGAATATCCACTTTCATCTCCAAGTTTTTGTAAAAATTCCTTGTTTAGTAGCACCTCCAGATGGGCTCTATAGAATTTGAACGAAGCATCCATCTTGGATATTACTCTTTCTATGACTAAATCCGTTAGCACGCTCTACAGATGTCATATAGGTAGCACGCTCTACATATGTCATATAGGCCTCTTCACATCTTGTTTTCCATAATTTATTCATTCCTAATCGCTCCATTGACTGTAACAAATTAAATTACCCCCTCCCCCTGTATTGAGAATACATCCTTGATTATTAATATTTCCTCCGTTCATGGTGTGCATGTTCCTTTGGGACATCTTTGCTAATGTGAAGCCACACCTATTATATATATATATATATATACAACTTTAAAAGCCCGCGAAAATATTACTCATATTATAGACTTCCCTTTGAAGACCTTTGTATGTGACAATGATCCGTAATATTGTTTCTAAGTGACACTGGCCAGTGAAACTGATACTACGGGTATGAACTAGCCAACTTCACATCGTAACAATAATAAAAGGGACACTTCATCTATATCAGTCTCAAAACGTGTTGGTACACATCTGTGTGGAAACTAAAACCAATCACTCTTCGTCCGTCATCCGTACATAATTGTAATATAATTTTCTCAGAAACCACGGGTTCCCTTTGGCTGAAATTTGGTCTCAACATGGGATCAGAAATTATCCATGGAAGACAACAGTGTCCGTGTGGGGAGAAGCTTCGTAGTGTTTCGCTGTCGCCATGGTGTTTGTTTGGGTATAGGCATGGGTGGTGAGTGTGGTTCTCATATGGTCTGAACTAGCCTTTACTGACTGAGGTCATTTAGTGCACATGTCATCACTTCACTGATAACCATTATATGGTCAAATCCCAACACTATCAAACGCAATGTTTCAATAATGGGTTTTCTTAAAATTTTGACTAAATATTGGTTATATTATACGCATCAGCGATCCTTCTTAATAACGCTCTGTATATTTTCAAACGCATTGCACTAAATGGGTTTGGAATAGCCACACAGGAAAGGAGAAACTGAGGTCCTAGGTAGGTCGACTGCATATAGCAGTATATATGGGGTACAGACATGGACAGCAATGGGTTCCTCGTGGCTTCTGGTCTACACATGACATATTAAAGTTAACCACACCCATCGGCGCGCCTTTATTGGGCTATGAAGCGCCATACAGGCTCGAATCATGGCCTTCGCCATGTGTTTCTATTTGAACCCACATTAGTAACTAAATAAAATCTTTCTCTCCAGGTTGTTTCACGCCATAACCTTGATTTGGAAAGCTTGAAGGGCTAATTAAGCTTCAATTTAAATCCCAACATTATTTGAAGAACGTATCTGGTTAAACATGTCCACCATAGTAAGCTCATTTAATTCAAAGAGCTTCACACATAGTCCCACTAGTAATGATGTGTCGTTATTTACTGCAGAAATGGTCATATAGAATACAATACAACACATTTTGGTCACATACCTTAAAGGTGCACGTCACTTTCGCAAGATATCTAACTGACCATGTATAAAGTGGAATGACATGTCGTGTATCAAATGTATAATCAGTTCCAGTATTTCGTCCATAAGGCAGTTTTGGTTGTAACATCATTGTGTATGACGGTTCATTCATATGATACCTTAGCGGTTGCACACGATACTGTCTGTTGTATTTTATGTCTTATATCATGTATATTACTTGCTCCATGGATGGTAGGAGTATGGCATTGGTGTCTGGTTCTTCGATGTATTCTAGTCATAGTTCATTCATATTATTACTCTAAAATCTCCATTAAATGGAGAAACTAAAGAGCCCATATTATGTAGACTAGTGTATAAATACTTACTTCATGCATTATTTTCATCAATTATATGTATTATAACTCCCATCAAGATAGGCTGTTATACAGAGTAAACAAAGCATGTACCAAGTGACAGTCTGTACCAAGTGGCAGTCTCATGTCACGAAAGGCCTACTATGTGGACACATGTTCTTATCAAAACGCTCTATTATGTAGGGGGTTATCAACCATTGGTCTGGAAAAGGCATATGAACGGAACGCGTGTATACACATTTATTCGATGTACTCTTTAATCTTTGATTTCTCTTTATTGTCGTTAATTTATAGCATTATTAGTAGGAATCTAAACTCGCCGTTATATTGAGAAAATAATGCGTCAATACCAGTCAATACTGCTTTATTGGCGGTAAATGAAATTATTGAATCATGTATCGCAGCTAAACAAGCGAGACAACTGATCACAACACAAAAATTAGTAATATTTTTGAAGCCTTGAGTGGTTTGTAATACACAGTGTAAATTTTCATTATTGCTACCATTTAAGGAAACATGCCCCCGATAGGGCTACTATGCGAACACATGTCTATATTAATTTCACATATTCCTTACCGTTCATTCATATATACGCCAAGCTCTCTGTTAATACAGAGGCATCAAAACATTGGTCTGGAAAAGACCTACTATGTGGATGCGTGTATACATATTTACTTGATGTATTCTTTAATCGTTCATTTCTCTTTATTATCGTTCATTTATAGCATTATTAGAAGAAATTTAGTCTAAAATCTCCATTACATGGAGACAATAAAGAGCCCATATGGTGTAGACTAATGCATAAATACTTCATGTATTCTTTTCACCAATTATATGTATTGTACATCCTATACATTTAGTCTGTTATACAGAGGAAACAAAGCATGTACTACGTGGCAGTTTCATATGACGATAAGACCTACTATGTGAACACATGTGCATATTAATTTCACATATTCTTCTCAAAACGCTCTATTTTATACGGGGGTATCAAACATTGGTCTGGAAAAGGCCTGCTATGTGGACGCGTGTATACATATTGACTTCATATATGCATTCATAGTTCATTTCTCTTAATTGTCGTTCATTTAATAGCATTATTAGTAGAAATATAGTCTAAAACCGTCGGTATATGGATAATATATAGCGTCAATACTGTTTTATTGTTGGTAACTCAAATTATTGCATCATGTATCGCAACTAAACAAGCGAGACAACTCATAAATTCTTAATAGTTCTGATGTCTATGGCAGTTCACAGAGTGTATATTTTTCATTGTTGTTACCATTTTAGTGCATAAATTACTGATTTCTGTGTAAGAACGCTGGTCTCCATTGTTGTTATGATTGTGCCTATACCTGTCCATATTCTTAAAGCAAGTACGGTACCTCTATGTGATATGATGTATAAAAATTTCCATTTTCACAGGTAAATCACGTATAAACGCTCTTTAATGTATAGTTAAACTGAGTTTTCACATGCAGGGCTATGTCTTTGTGGACTATATACGTGGTATACTTCAGTATATACACGAAGTGAATGTGTTCTAAGTATGCGTATCTGATTTATGTATACGTCCGTGTTTCTTAAAGCAAATCCAATACATATTAGTGCGTTATATTATGATGTACATTAAGTGCCCTTTTCACTGTTAAATCAAGTAAAAAAGCCCTCTACTATAGTTAACTATTCAGTTCCACATACGCTATAAGCTCTATGGTGGTCCGGTGTGTCTTATCAATATGCCATTATATGCACGAATGTAATGTGTTCAAATATGTGGGTTATGATGTATACTTTAATGTTAAAGTATATAAGCACTCTTTAAGATGTGCATATGCAGAATGTTGCCTCTTTACACTGACAGAAAAAAAAGGAATATATAATTTTGAATACTACTCTTCATAAAACGTTAGAAAACCATAATCTAACAACTAATATCGAAGAACAATGTAATTACTTGATAAGCATTGTAAATATTTCGTCTGTTTTAAATAAAATGGAAATATTTCGTCTATTTGAAATACAGTTGGAAGCAACAATCAAGTATTTAAATGAAATTTGGACCAAAATCTTATAATTTGAGAAAACGTATATAATTTCTATCGAAGTCTTATAATAAAGGAAGGCTTTGTGCGAATCCATTCGGTCTAATGTGTGAATGTGTTCATCATCGCAAATATAATGATGCAGAAATGAATATTTCCTAGAAAAATGTTAACATAGCTTGTATTTAACCGAAATAATATAGCATTTGAGTTAAAATGTTTCATATTAGGACCATAACGAACCAATGCATGAAAATACAATATTTTGTTTTTCATTCTCGATCAAAATAATGCAGGGTTGTCAATTATCAACAAAAAACAAATACTTTGAAACAAAAACGATGACATAAGAACGAATATCCAAGAGCTAGTGTGAAAATAACCCTCACATTTATAAAAAAAAAAGCAATAAAAATTAAGTTTTCGAGTAAGTCCTTCATAATTATTGAATGTTTTTGTCTATGTTGGATCAAATTTGACACAAAAATCAATTAGCTCACTAACAGTTCGCGCAATATCTCATATTTTGAGAAAACGTTTGCAATTTTAGACAACAATATTGCTAGTGAAGGTGAATATTTCATCCTGGAACTCATGAAATATGATAAAAATAGATGTAAAGACACTTCACGAGACCTCATATCTTTGAGTTATAAACATAAAGTCATCTCATAGTGCCAATGTACCCCATAATTTGGTCAGGAGAAATATGTATTTCATATTTGACCCTTCATCTATGGTAAAAAATGAATTAAGGGACATGGGAGTGGTGTCCTAGACATTAACCTAGAGCATAAATTGACTCAATTTTGCAATTTTAGGCAACATTCTTGCCAGGGAAAGTGTATATTTCATGTTGGAACTCATCAAATGTGATAAACATGCATCAAAAGGCACTTACTGAGCTCTGATGACTTTGAGTTATGACAACAACGGCATCTCATACTAGATTGTAAGCCATAATTTGGTCAGGAAAAGTGTAAATTTCATATTTTATCCTACATGTGTTTTAACAATCAATGTAATTACACCCCATCGGTCGCCTAGACACAGCGTAAATGTTCTCAAGTTTTCAACTGTAGGCCACAATGTCGGCAGTGAAGGTAAACATTTCATGTTGGAACCCATGAAATGTGATAAAATGGATAAAAAAGACACTTCATGAGTACTTATGACTGAGTTATGAACATAAAGGGACCTCATAGTGTATTGTAGGTCATAATTTGGTCAGGAAAATTGTATATTTCATGTCTTAAGCTCCATGTGTTTTAAAAATATATTTAATTACAGCCATTGGGTCCCTAGAGATCAATCCACAGTCCATATGTAGTCCATATGCAATTTTATTATTACATTCCATGCTGGAACTCATGAAATATGATAAAAATAGATGAAAAGACACTTTCTGAGGCCTTGGTCAGGAGAAATGTGTATTGTATTTTGACCCTTGATGCGTGGTAGCAATCAATGAAATTACACCCCATGGTATCCTCAGATATGAAGCAACATCATAAATGCACTCAGTTTTGGCAATTTAGAAAACATTGTTGATAGGGAAGTTGTACATGTCATGTTGGAACTGGTGAAATGTGATAATAATTGATCAAAAGACACTCGATGAGCCCTGATGGGTTTCAATTATGGTCATAAAGGCATCTGATAGTGTCATTATACAACGGGGAAATTTGTGAAGCGCTAACAAAGCGTATCTACACGGTGTTATACGATCCAAAATGATCCTGATATAAGAAATGCAATCTAGATCATACTCAGTATCTTCGTATCGACTGAATATATCGTTATTCGATGGTGTTTCCGACATACCTCCGTCTTTACTTTTCTTATGCCTTTGTGAATTGTAGTTCGTCGATAATATATTTCTGCACAAATGGCACCCGTGTATTGTCTCGAATCATGGGAAGAACTATCGTCCTTATACCAGCGAAAAGATGAGCGAATATGGTGTGGTATTATAAACTCGCCGCCTTCGTACCTCTATTTATCGTTTAGAGTTAATGTTCTTAGATAAAAAATTGGCGCGCGTGCGGCCCCCCCTCATCCCCACTGCCGCCGCGCCAATTTTTTATCTAAGAACATTAACTCTAAACGATAAATAGAGGTACGAAGGCGGCGAGTTTATAATACCACACCATATTCGCTCATCTTTTCGCTGGTATAAGGACGATAGTTCTTCCCATGATTCGAGACAATACACGGGTGCCATTTGTGCAGAAATATATTATCGACGAACTACAATTCACAAAGGCATAAGAAAAGTAAAGACGGAGGTATGTCGGAAACACCATCGAATAACGATATATTCAGTCGATACGAAGATACTGAGTATGATCTAGATTGCATTTCTTATATCAGGATCATTTTGGATCGTATAACACCGTGTAGATACGCTTTGTTAGCGCTTCACAAATTTCCCCGTTGTATAATGACACTATCAGATGCCTTTATGACCATAATTGAAACCCATCAGGGCTCATCGAGTGTCTTTTGATCAATTATTATCACATTTCACCAGTTCCAACATGACATGTACAACTTCCCTATCAACAATGTTTTCTAAATTGCCAAAACTGAGTGCATTTATGATGTTGCTTCATATCTGAGGATACCATGGGGTGTAATTTCATTGATTGCTACCACGCATCAAGGGTCAAAATACAATACACATTTCTCCTGACCAAGGCCTCAGAAAGTGTCTTTTCATCTATTTTTATCATATTTCATGAGTTCCAGCATGGAATGTAATAATAAAATTGCATATGGACTACATATGGACTGTGGATTGATCTCTAGGGACCCAATGGCTGTAATTAAATATATTTTTAAAACACATGGAGCTTAAGACATGAAATATACAATTTTCCTGACCAAATTATGACCTACAATACACTATGAGGTCCCTTTATGTTCATAACTCAGTCATAAGTACTCATGAAGTGTCTTTTTATCCATTTTATCACATTTCATGGGTTCCAACATGAAATGTTTACCTTCACTGCCGACATTGTGGCCTACAGTTGAAAACTTGAGAACATTTACGCTGTGTCTAGGCGACCGATGGGGTGTAATTACATTGATTGTTAAAACACATGTAGGATAAAATATGAAATTTACACTTTTCCTGACCAAATTATGGCTTACAATCTAGTATGAGATGCCGTTGTTGTCATAACTCAAAGTCATCAGAGCTCAGTAAGTGCCTTTTGATGCATGTTTATCACATTTGATGAGTTCCAACATGAAATATACACTTTCCCTGGCAAGAATGTTGCCTAAAATTGCAAAATTGAGTCAATTTATGCTCTAGGTTAATGTCTAGGACACCACTCCCATGTCCCTTAATTCATTTTTTACCATAGATGAAGGGTCAAATATGAAATACATATTTCTCCTGACCAAATTATGGGGTACATTGGCACTATGAGATGACTTTATGTTCATAACTCAAAGATATGAGGTCTCGTGAAGTGTCTTTACATCTATTTTTATCATATTTCATGAGTTCCAGGATGAAATATTCACCTTCACTAGCAATATTGTTGTCTAAAATTGCAAACGTTTTCTCAAAATATGAGATATTGCGCGAACTGTTAGTGAGCTAATTGATTTTTGTGTCAAATTTGATCCAACATAGACAAAAACATTCAATAATTATGAAGGACTTACTCGAAAACTTAATTTTTATTGCTTTTTTTTTTATAAATGTGAGGGTTATTTTCACACTAGCTCTTGGATATTCGTTCTTATGTCATCGTTTTTGTTTCAAAGTATTTGTTTTTTGTTGATAATTGACAACCCTGCATTATTTTGATCGAGAATGAAAAACAAAATATTGTATTTTCATGCATTGGTTCGTTATGGTCCTAATATGAAACATTTTAACTCAAATGCTATATTATTTCGGTTAAATACAAGCTATGTTAACATTTTTCTAGGAAATATTCATTTCTGCATCATTATATTTGCGATGATGAACACATTCACACATTAGACCGAATGGATTCGCACAAAGCCTTCCTTTATTATAAGACTTCGATAGAAATTATATACGTTTTCTCAAATTATAAGATTTTGGTCCAAATTTCATTTAAATACTTGATTGTTGCTTCCAACTGTATTTCAAATAGACGAAATATTTCCATTTTATTTAAAACAGACGAAATATTTACAATGCTTATCAAGTAATTACATTGTTCTTCGATATTAGTTGTTAGATTATGGTTTTCTAACGTTTTATGAAGAGTAGTATTCAAAATTATATATTCCTTTTTTTTTCTGTCAGTGTAAAGAGGCAACATTCTGCATATGCACATCTTAAAGAGTGCTTATATACTTTAACATTAAAGTATACATCATAACCCACATATTTGAACACATTACATTCGTGCATATAATGGCATATTGATAAGACACACCGGACCACCATAGAGCTTATAGCGTATGTGGAACTGAATAGTTAACTATAGTAGAGGGCTTTTTTACTTGATTTAACAGTGAAAAGGGCACTTAATGTACATCATAATATAACGCACTAATATGTATTGGATTTGCTTTAAGAAACACGGACGTATACATAAATCAGATACGCATACTTAGAACACATTCACTTCGTGTATATACTGAAGTATACCACGTATATAGTCCACAAAGACATAGCCCTGCATGTGAAAACTCAGTTTAACTATACATTAAAGAGCGTTTATACGTGATTTACCTGTGAAAATGGAAATTTTTATACATCATATCACATAGAGGTACCGTACTTGCTTTAAGAATATGGACAGGTATAGGCACAATCATAACAACAATGGAGACCAGCGTTCTTACACAGAAATCAGTAATTTATGCACTAAAATGGTAACAACAATGAAAAATATACACTCTGTGAACTGCCATAGACATCAGAACTATTAAGAATTTATGAGTTGTCTCGCTTGTTTAGTTGCGATACATGATGCAATAATTTGAGTTACCAACAATAAAACAGTATTGACGCTATATATTATCCATATACCGACGGTTTTAGATTATATTTCTACTAATAATGCTATTAAATGAACGACAATTAAGAGAAATGAACTATGAATGCATATATGAAGTCAATATGTATACACGCGTCCACATAGCAGGCCCTTTCCAGACCAATGTTTGATACCCCCGTATAAAATAGAGCGTTTTGAGAAGAATATGTGAAATTAATATGCACATGTGTTCACATAGTAGGTCTTATCGTCATATGAAACTGCCACGTAGTACATGCTTTGTTTCCTCTGTATAACAGACTAAATGTATAGGATGTACAATACATATAATTGGTGAAAAGAATACATGAAGTATTTATGCATTAGTCTACACCATATGGGCTCTTTATTGTCTCCATGTAATGGAGATTTTAGACTAAATTTCTTCTAATAATGCTATAAATGAACGATAATAAAGAGAAATGAACGATTAAAGAATACATCAAGTAAATATGTATACACGCATCCACATAGTAGGTCTTTTCCAGACCAATGTTTTGATGCCTCTGTATTAACAGAGAGCTTGGCGTATATATGAATGAACGGTAAGGAATATGTGAAATTAATATAGACATGTGTTCGCATAGTAGCCCTATCGGGGGCATGTTTCCTTAAATGGTAGCAATAATGAAAATTTACACTGTGTATTACAAACCACTCAAGGCTTCAAAAATATTACTAATTTTTGTGTTGTGATCAGTTGTCTCGCTTGTTTAGCTGCGATACATGATTCAATAATTTCATTTACCGCCAATAAAGCAGTATTGACTGGTATTGACGCATTATTTTCTCAATATAACGGCGAGTTTAGATTCCTACTAATAATGCTATAAATTAACGACAATAAAGAGAAATCAAAGATTAAAGAGTACATCGAATAAATGTGTATACACGCGTTCCGCTCGTATGCCTTTTCCAGACCAATGGTTGATAACCCCCTACATAATAGAGCGTTTTGATAAGAACATGTGTCCACATAGTAGGCCTTTCGTGACATGAGACTGCCACTTGGTACAGACTGTCACTTGGTACATGCTTTGTTTACTCTGTATAACAGCCTATCTTGATGGGAGTTATAATACATATAATTGATGAAAATAATGCATGAAGTAAGTATTTATACACTAGTCTACATAATATGGGCTCTTTAGTTTCTCCATTTAATGGAGATTTTAGAGTAATAATATGAATGAACTATGACTAGAATACATCGAAGAACCAGACACCAATGCCATACTCCTACCATCCATGGAGCAAGTAATATACATGATATAAGACATAAAATACAACAGACAGTATCGTGTGCAACCGCTAAGGTATCATATGAATGAACCGTCATACACAATGATGTTACAACCAAAACTGCCTTATGGACGAAATACTGGAACTGATTATACATTTGATACACGACATGTCATTCCACTTTATACATGGTCAGTTAGATATCTTGCGAAAGTGACGTGCACCTTTGAGGTATGTGACCAAAATGTGTTGTATTGTATTCTATATGACCATTTCTGCAGTAAATAACGACACATCATTACTAGTGGGACTATGTGTGAAGCTCTTTGAATTAAATGAGCTTACTATGGTGGACATGTTTAACCAGATACGTTCTTCAAATAATGTTGGGATTTAAATTGAAGCTTAATTAGCCCTTCAAGCTTTCCAAATCAAGGTTATGGCGTGAAACAACCTGGAGAGAAAGATTTTATTTAGTTTCTAATGTGGGTTCAAATAGAAACACATGGCGAAGGCCATGATTCGAGCCTGTATGGCGCTTCATAGCCCAATAAAGGCGCGCCGATGGGTGTGGTTAACTTTAATATGTCATGTGTAGACCAGAAGCCACGAGGAACCCATTGCTGTCCATGTCTGTACCCCATATATACTGCTATATGCAGTCGACCTACCTAGGACCTCAGTTTCTCCTTTCCTGTGTGGCTATTCCAAACCCATTTAGTGCAATGCGTTTGAAAATATACAGAGCGTTATTAAGAAGGATCGCTGATGCGTATAATATAACCAATATTTAGTCAAAATTTTAAGAAAACCCATTATTGAAACATTGCGTTTGATAGTGTTGGGATTTGACCATATAATGGTTATCAGTGAAGTGATGACATGTGCACTAAATGACCTCAGTCAGTAAAGGCTAGTTCAGACCATATGAGAACCACACTCACCACCCATGCCTATACCCAAACAAACACCATGGCGACAGCGAAACACTACGAAGCTTCTCCCCACACGGACACTGTTGTCTTCAATGGATAATTTCTGATCCCATGTTGAGACCAAATTTCAGCCAAAGGGAACCCGTGGTTTCTGAGAAAATTATATTACAATTATGTACGGATGACGGACGAAGAGTGATTGGTTTTAGTTTCCACACAGATGTGTACCAACACGTTTTGAGACTGATATAGATGAAGTGTCCCTTTTATTATTGTTACGATGTGAAGTTGGCTAGTTCATACCCGTAGTATCAGTTTCACTGGCCAGTGTCACTTAGAAACAATATTACGGATCATTGTCACATACAAAGGTCTTCAAAGGGAAGTCTATAATATGAGTAATATTTTCGCGGGCTTTTAAAGTTGTATATATATATATATATATAATAGGTGTGGCTTCACATTAGCAAAGATGTCCCAAAGGAACATGCACACCATGAACGGAGGAAATATTAATAATCAAGGATGTATTCTCAATACAGGGGGAGGGGGTAATTTAATTTGTTACAGTCAATGGAGCGATTAGGAATGAATAAATTATGGAAAACAAGATGTGAAGAGGCCTATATGACATATGTAGAGCGTGCTACCTATATGACATCTGTAGAGCGTGCTAACGGATTTAGTCATAGAAAGAGTAATATCCAAGATGGATGCTTCGTTCAAATTCTATAGAGCCCATCTGGAGGTGCTACTAAACAAGGAATTTTTACAAAAACTTGGAGATGAAAGTGGATATTCGAAAATTATGAGGGATTAGAAGTTGTAAGAAAAAGAAGAGCGAATAAAAACAGGAAGTGGTAGATAAAAAAGAGGGATAAAAAAAAAAAGATAACAAAGAAAATTATGAATAAATAGAGGATATCCACCCTTTTTCAGTGGATATGGGTTATATCTCATGAGTCATGACAAAACATTGAATTTCCACGATATGATCAAATAATAAGCATGTGATACAACGCTTAGCCGATGGGTGTGGAGTCAGCCGGTAGGTTTCACGAGGGATTGCGTCAGATTCCAATGACTCAGGCGTTGCGCCGGAAGTAGGGATTGCGCCAGATTCGAATGACTCAGGCATTGCGCCAGAAGTAGGGATTGCGTCAGATTCGAATGACAGGCATTGCAGGAGGCATAGTTTCTTATGGGCTGGATCTTATTCTAGGGTTTAGGAGACGTGTGTAGACCACTCAATATCCCCTCAGGTGTAGTGTGGAACCCTCAGAAGTGGCAGTGGGTTAGATATATTAAAAGACCGTTAATTTTAATTTAATTTTAAAATATTTTTGAATTTTAGAAAAAGTTGAAGTTTTTTAAGTTTTTCATATTTTTTTAATTTATGAATTTTTTTTTAAGTTTTTCATTTTTGTTTCTTTTTGAAAAGTTTTTTAAGTTTTTTGAAGTTTTTAAAGTTTTTTGAAGTTTTTAAAGTTTTTTGAAATTTTTTGAGATTTTGGAAATTTGAGAAATTTTTGAAGTTTTTGAAACTTTTGAAGTTTTTGAAATTTTTGAAGTTTTTGAAATTTTTGAAGTTTTGAATTTTTTGAAGTTTTCAATGCGAGTGTCACTTTAACATTATCCCACAGTGTGCACCATGTGTTACTTTAACATTCATCCATAGTGAGTGTCACTTTAATAATCATCCCCAGTGAGAGCCTAGTGTCCCTTCAAGACTGAAGCTACCCCAACGAGATCATCACGTGATATACATGTAGATAATATTCCGTTCATTATACGATGGTGGACCGAAAGCGGTGCCCTACATATCATCTAGCACCTGACCTCAAATAGGTCATGACATATGATGACCTAGGATTATGTAAATTAGCGAGAAAGTAGGTCATGACCTATGATGACCTAGGTCAAACTGCCTAGACTGAGTACTGCGGAGAATATAGGTCAAACTCCAACGGTAGTACTGCAGAGAATGTAGGTCAACCTGTCTAGACTGACACCAACTGGGGTCGGTATCATCAGCTGTTGGTTCATAGTAAGAGTTGGATGGTTTAGAGTCTTGCGTTTTCGAGTGCATGTCAATACCTCTGTCTTAAGTTCTTTGAATTTAACAAGCCATATATAGGACATTATTCAAGTCGTTTAATATCCCGCAGCATCATAATTGCCCCAGTGTTAGTGTCATCAGTTGTCAGTGCAATCGAAGTGTCGCCGGCAAAAAGACAAATATTACATGTCATGTTGTCAACAATGTCGTTAATAAAAACAATAAATAGGATAGGACCCAATACAGACCCTTGGGGCTATCAAGCAGTTATTTCCCCAACGTTGATAGGTCTGATCGTAGTACTACACGCTGTTGGCGATCGGACAGGTATGATTTTAACCAACGGAGCATGTTATCGCGAATTCCTATTGCATGAAGTTTAAAAAGAAGACCCTCGTGCCAGACTTTATCAAACGCTTTACTTATGTCAAAAAATACTAATCGAATGTCGCGCCCTTCGTCCAAAGATTTACTAATTTTGTCAAATATGTCACAAAGCTGATAGGCAGTATGTTGAATCTGCTGGAACAAACCCAGACTGACGTTTGGTTAGAATATTATTCGATTGAAGATATGCCATAAGGTGTTTGGCGACGCATTGTTCAAATAACTTGCTTAGACAGCTTAGAAGTGAGATTGGTCGGTAAATTCGCCGGATTGGTTCGGTCCCCTTTTTATGTATTGGTACAACGTTTGCGCATTTCCATTGCGGAGGAAAGTGTGATTCTCGGATGGGTTCATCCAATCGGGCTCGTCTTGCTTGCAGCTGATAAATTTGCGGGGAATATGTTTATGCATAAGCTCAGTTAGTTTTTGCGTCAGAGTGCCACATAGATCCTCAAGTGGTAAGTGTGCATTTGTTATGTACTTTCGGTCTAGTTGTTTCACTAGTTTCAATTTCACGTAAAACCGGGACGTGGTAGCGAACTAAGTCACAAAAGAAGGGTTCTAATGTTCCACTTTCCTTTCGTGTGCAGTTACCGTTGATCAATACAATATCTATGAGTGTTTCTGATAATTCGGTAATATTTGTCGAGTCATCTATAACTTGATGAAGGGAGAAATATGTTGAGATGGAGGACACTTTTGAATTGGCTGGATTAAACTGATTTTCATTCAAATCTCCACGTATGGTTATTCTACGGGATGGATTGGCATTTACTACATCTCCAATATTCCCCCCGATTTCGCCCAGCATTGTACATTTGGTGGGTGATAAAAGGTACCGACTGTAAAGTTTTTTCCATTCAATAGAATTTTGATCCAGAAAATTGTATAAATTACTTCTTTCCATGTCATTTCTACGTTTAAATGCTATATTGTTCTTGACATAGACAATAACACCGCCCTTGCTGTATCGGTATGAACTCTATCTCTACGTTCAGGTTTGTGGAAACCAGGTATCAGCAAATCGTTTTGTTCATTTTGTGTACTAAGCCATGACTCTGTAAAACCACACACGTCATAGTTTTGGATTTCGGTGGAAAGAACATCAAGTTTCGGGAAAATACTCTGCACATTCAAGTGGAACACTGATAGTTCTCCGTCTGTTCCAGTTCCGGTGTTAAGCAAAATATCGCCGGAAATTAATAGCAATTGTCTGAGCCGCGCGGGTGTTGTGGCAAGAGCCTTAGGAGCGGACCTTGGTACACTAGTTTTATTACATAGGACGTGATTCATGAACTTTTGGTCGGAGTTCACGATTGAAAGTATGAGTAGTAATCTAATGAGCTTGAGTTGGTTTGTTCCATTCATAGCCAAGTTTACGTAATAAAGTAGAAGTTTGGACGTATACGGGTCACATCGCTCTTTACGTTTCGCATATCGCGTGCGATTATAGAATGTGCCTACCCTTGAGCGGTAATAGTTATCCTGGATCATATCGATGATAATTTATGGTGCTAGGTAATGTGTAGGTAAGCTTTTTCATTTGATCATAGTTCCATCGGCACGACATTGGCTCAGTTGCAGGCTCATAGCTGAAGATACATAGGGACAATTAATTGTGAAGTAAGAGAGTAATACATATTAATATGTGGATATAAGATAAAAAAAGTAAATGAAAAAACATATTCATGACATAATGTAACAAAACAGTTCTTAAAGAAGGAAGTACAACTTATATGGAGATGTTCATTGGTCACTTTGTTATAAGACGAGCAGGGATGGATCCAGGGATTTTTTGGGGACACCTGTTTTTGGACCATGATATGCCGAAGGCATATCCCAAGGGCCGTAGGACCGATATGGCGGTAGGTACGGGGGGACGCCCCCTCCCTTATGTGCAGCATTAAAGATCCCGCATAAGAAAATGCACTGGCATACAAGGTCAAGATAAAGGCCAATGTATTATCTTATATATGCAAGGCTCCCTAGATGGGAGACTCTCATTTATATTAGAGAATGCAATGGCACAGGATTTTTGCAAAATTTCAAGAAGCCCCAGTCATTAAAGGGTTAAAATATTTCTCACTGGACACATAATTAAGCAAATAAAGGCTCTATATCAACTGTATATTGATGATTTGCATTGCATGTTGTTGAATTATAATGGAAGATTACCTTCAAAATATAGAAAATTCAGCTTTAATAAAACTATCCACTTGCAATTTGGGGACATTTAGGCCACCAGACTTTGGGCGCCCAAACCTGTAACAGGTATCAAAAGAGCCCTGGATCCTTCCCTGAAGACGAGGCTAGGTTTCGTCGGATCGTGGGTATGGGATATAGAGAATAATCATTTGTCTCGAAAACTACGCCAAATAACTCACGAGAGGCGAGAGACGTCGGTAAGAAATAACTCACGAGAGGCGAGGGACGTCGGTAAGAAACGAGTGCACGTTAAAACTAGCGCACGATTTTCTTACCTAAACGTCTCCCACCTCGAGCAAGTCACCCAACGCAATTCCCGAAACCAACTGATTACTCTATCTATTACACTTCAGCATTTGGTTCGCCAAATATGATTAGAACACACATAATTAGTGCACGAAAGTCGCGACGTAGAGAAAGATTAACCACCGAAATTCCAGTCAAGACCAGTAAGCGAGGTAACGTCAATGACGTCACGAGAAATGATATAATTACTTGCGCCAGTCTATGCTGGACCCAAGTAATGTGTTCGGTGCGGATCTCTGTTTATCTGTTTATCTGTTTATTTGTCTGTCCTTCCGCGAATATGTTACGTCATACCGGAAGTACAGAATGTAAAGAATGCACATCGCTAATATGAAATGATTGCGCCAATTGTAATTTAAATCCACATTTATACTAAATTTGCATTGTTATCTGGTTTTATTTTGATAATAAATCGTTCATAAAAGAGCAATATTTAAATATTTCTTTCTGGAAACCGATAAAGACGCCATGACGTCACAACGCACATCAGGACGTCACAAGCTACATGTGCGCGCAAAACACCAGACATGATTGCGTCGATGTCCAGACAGCTGATACTCATGTTATTACACGGGCAGACTAAACCGATATATATAGATATACCCTGCATGGAAAATAAAGGTGGGCAATAGCACTGCCCATTAGAAGCCTATTTTATGTAACTTGAAACACGGAAAATTAGTTGAGATCCAGTATAAAAGTAGCATGTTCAGATCGTTTCGTTTTTCCGCGTTTTGCATCTGTCGAAACGGAAAAACTCCATTTGTATTTTCACTAAAACACGCAACATTGCGAGATAAAACGACTTTGATTTACACGGTAAGAAGAAGAATAAACTACATATATATCGATAAAGTTTTGGAACATGTATCAATAGAACTTGATAGCAGCTAATTTCGACTTGACATTTTGTTATTCAGGAAAATTTTATTTTTCATGTACCAATTTTTCCTATTTTCGACGTTCGTCTAAAATTTAAACTACATCAAACTGCTTCACTGTAAATGATTTTGGGCTAATTATTTAACGTAACAGATTAAAATAGGCACTTGCTTTATATGTATGCCAATTTTGTTTTAATTTTCCGGATTTTTAAGGTTTATTTTCTTAGGTTTAACTTGCCTAACTTTGTCAATTAAAAAAACAATGAACGAATCGCCTCTCATCATTCATCATCTGTATCAATGCAAAGCACAGATCAATAATACATTTTGCAAAGGAGTTTTCGATGAACGGCATACAGGGGCATACAGGGGGTCAAATGTGGTATGTTGCAAGGCTGACGGAAGCCGACCACTTCTCCTCACACATATTTTTATACTACATTTCAAGCTCAACTGAACAAAATAAAGTTTAAGCTATTGTCATCTGTTGTCATGGGTTGTTGTTCGTCTGTGCGTGCATCAATGATTGCTGTTGGCATACCCTATATGCCACAAATCTCTCATTTAATTGTCAACAAACTTCATATGGATTCTTGGGGTGATAATTTTCCCCGAATTGTATCTTGGATTTCACATTTGATTCATCAGCACACCCTGTACCATGTCCTGCCTTGGTCCTGTGACTCAGACTATGAATGGGGGGGGTCAAACTTTCTGTTTTGTGCTACCTTTGTCGTAGGTGACAAATCAACATATCAAACATATCATTCTGCAACTATTTCCACTACTGTCTGTAAATGGATGCTCTTCATAATAGTACATGTATTTGTGTGAATTTAAGAAACTAATTTTAAATTATTCTGTTTACTTGTTCACTTATATTTAACTTTTTGTGTTGCCAATAAACAATGAAGAAAGTGACACTAATGATGATATACATGTAGCTCAAATTTAAGCGATGCTAGTAGAGTATATTGGTGGGTATTAAAAACCAATGTGAAGAAATTTTCCATCAACATCCTTTTTGTTTCTTTGATATAAATTAATCATCATAACCAAGATAATTAGGACAACCCAACCAGGGACAACCGCCCCAAACTGTCACAACAACCTGCCTCAGTTATTCTATGTTTTACTTGGTTATATGTAAATACGTGGATAAACATAATACATGTAAATAACTGTGATTATAGAGAACTGTGCTGTAAATGGCAACAAAGAATCATGAGATTAAAATAAGACTGATGAGGTGATGTCAGGTTGATGTGCTGTGAATTTCTGATAAGATATTCACATGTTTATAAAATTGTGGGTTTCATGCAGGTTTGCAACTTCCAAGTCTCCCCTTCATTTAGGATAAATCCTAACCATCTGGTGGTCCGGCTCCAGACATATTCACAGGGCCTAGGAGAGAAATCAGGACATTCTGAATAGACCATTGATTCGGCCAGGTGTGAGAAAAGTTTGAAATCTGATCAAGAAAATCCCTAAATCCTAGAATCTGTAGACTGGCCTCACGCCTTCCTACAGCGTTGGAAAATTTCAAACCTCATACCCCTGTTACTTTGGAAATTTTCCAACTGATGACCATTTCAGCCCACAATTTTAACCAAATGTAGGAAAATATTGTGTTCTTAAATTAACAGTTTTTGACTGACCACAAGGGACCAACCAGGACACAAGCCCAAAGGTTGGAAAATTTACTACTACATGTACAAAGTAGTACCGATACCTTTACTGGGAAAGTATTAACATGAGACAGGTTCATAATAAACTGTGCTTATTTTTATTTCAAACTGATGAAATAACAAATTAAACATATATTGTAGTAACATGGCATGTGTGTACAGTACATTTATATAGCTTATCGCAACACACAGAAGATAAGACAGACCAACAAGTCACAAAAATGCAGTGTATATTATGCAAATGGCATTATTTTTTTAAACAATATCAATTTCAGAACATTGCTGCTCTCTGCAGATTTGTGTTAATTCTCCCTCGGAGTCCCTCCCCCCACATGTTTGTAAGTGTGTTAAGTGGTACCATACAATACAGTGTATACAGGCTCCAGATAACCCAGATAAAGTTTTGGGGCAGGTTCGTTCAACTTAGGATAATCAGGTTAGTTGGCAATGAACCCTGCACATGTATGCAGTTTAGTTTTCAGGTGATACAGGCTTTGTGATTTCTGGATAACAATTGTTTAGTGGCAGTTTAATGTCTCTGTTTGCCCAATAATAGCTCGATGACAAGTATCAAACAATTTGTTGCCTTGAGCATGTCTTTGAATGGACTTAAACATTTTGGCAGAAAAAAAAATTTGACGTCAATTTTTCGAAAATTCAGAAAAAAATCACGTCACATAATTTTCATTTTTTCTCAATTGTTTATGCTTTAGGATCAATATACTACCACTTTATATCAAAATTTCCAGATTTTAGCAATTTTTTTAAAAAGGTGTGAAGATGCTAATAAAAGATGCGTGCGGAATCGTTTTTTTTTTTCGCATGAAAAATGACGTGTGAACAAATTTCTGGACAACATTGATTGGTGAACGAACAGTGATAGACCACCCATGCCTGTTCAATAATTGACTAACTTTGTCATGGAGATATCGCAGCGGTCATAATATTGTTGGTCCTGCATAACAGCCCGAACAATAGGCAGCCAATAGAAAGCTGAGTGTGACAACGAAACTGTGAATCAGACCCATTGTCGACAACCAAATTATTTCGCTTACAACGATTTTAATTTTGTCACGCTCATTAGCACCTACATATAAAATACTGGTCTTCCTTAGTGGGACCCAGTATTGGTGCATGGCTATGAACCTCGTATGACAACCTTGTTGAAAACCAGCATTCTCAGTCTATCAACATGGAACACGGGACTACTGTTATAGACGGAAAAACGTACACCGTTCTGAGCAACACCGCCTCAGCCAGTACTAACATTGCTGCTAATCACAACACACAGGCAGTTACTGGAACTCCAAACCGACATGATACGCCACGCACAACTTCGAGTGTCGAGAAACCAACGTTGCCTCCAGATGAAAATGGGAATGCTAACATAGATCAGCTCATCAACCTGCCGAGAGAGACATTGATATCTAAACTCATCGAAGATGTGTCAGATCACGTAAATCTCGAATCGTTACGTCAAAGTGTATTCGTCAGAGCTAGGCAGCAGTGTTCTGACCTCTGGGGTTACAAACCCAAACCTCGTATGCCAACGAAAAAGGGTGGCATTCCACTTGAGAAGAAACTCGCGAAGGACATATATGTGCTGGTCCATTTCATGCACGACGGAGCATTCGATGATATTAGTGACTCCATATTTAAATCAAACCAACGCCATGACAGTGATCCGGCAGAGAATAGTCAAGTTCCAATCTCGACTTGTATCTGTGACTCAGTGTGCATTCAGGAGAAGCTAGCAGACGTGCTTATCGACATCACACTTATCAAAGCAAACTCCGCAACAGAGAACTCTTCCATAAACAAAAGACTCTGTAGCTTGGAGTCGTCACTTGCAGCAGTCACAAGTGATAAGAAGTCAGTGTTCGACACACTAAACTCACTGCAGAATTCTATTGAAAGCCTGATCGAAACATGTTCTTCTAACTCGACATCGATCAAGAAAGCTACTGAAGCAAAAACAGCGTTAGATCTTGCCCAACAACGCATGCAAAGTGATAAATTAATGGGTATTGACAATCTTAAATCACAAGTGGAGCTATTAAAAGATGACATTATAGCCAGTATTGCTGAACGAGAGCAAACGACAAAGTCTTTGAACAATACACGTGTGTCTCTGTAAAGTTTGTGTCAAATCAGACACTCTCAACCAGAAAATGAACAACGTCTCTCAGAAATGTGCAAACACTGCATGCAAAACCAAAGACTACATTGATCTAATTGAGAAAACTATATGCTCAGTCTTCGAGATATTCGTTGCAAACAGCATGGACAAATACAAAGAACTTACTGAGTTCGTGGAATCGCACATGAAATTTATCTCAAGTGGTTCTTTGTGAAATTCATGGTTAAAAGGTGATTCCATAGCGGTGGAACCACCGAATATGAAAGCGTCACCAACCTCGTCCGGCTCAGAAAATGCGTATGCACAATTTGATTCGTTAGATATGTGCAAGGAACAGGCGGTTAAAAGAACATGTCAATCATCGTCTACTCCCAAATCCAGGAATTCCTCTCCAACTCTCCGTACTGTGGGAACGGCACCGGTATCAGTAAGATATGGGGAAACGACAGGACCTGAACATGTAACTAGCATTCAACCCGGGGCATCGAACTCCAATATCGACAATATAATTAATATATCCCCGCCAGCAAAATCGGCTGCAAACCTCCATGATGCGATAGAAACAGAATCATCTACCAACGAAGACCGATTCAACAGTGTGTCTGTGATCTTACATTCGGATTCATCTGACTATCACAATTCACCCAGGCATACAACGAAGCACAACGACCCATACTTGAACTCCAGGAAAATAAATCAGTTGATGATAAACTGAACCCAGTGATTCAGAACGATTATGTTGGTTTCATCGGTTGCCTTGTTATGAAATTGAAACGTGCGAGAAAGTTCTTTATTGGCAGGATATCACCAACTGTGACACAGGAGAAAATACACGCATACCTCACGGAGCGGGTCGTTGTCACAACCTTCGTAAAACGGTTTAATAGTAAAGTGCAAGGGACACAGTCAGCACGTATTATAATACACTCACACGACGTGGACAAATTACTAGCTGGTGGATTCTTACCTCATGGGGTCCGGCTCATGGACGCGCGATCCATTAGGCACGACGAATAACGGCTTCAATGATGAGTGACCTTAACATACTGACTTGGAACGCTAGTGGTGCAATTAACAATACTACTTACCATTCGAAGTTAATCAACACGAAGAAGTTCGACGTAATCGGTATATCAGAGCACTGGTTGGACATAGACAATATATACCACTTTGATTCCCTATGTGTTAATGACTATCTGCATGTATCTATACCTGGCAGACTGATTGAAACAAAATCAGGAGGCTCCTTCACACGTGACGGAGTGGCACTGCTTCTACGCCGGAACCTTATAAAACATTGTATATACATCCAAATTGAGGAACAACGCTTCATAGCTGTCCGAATCCGTATGACATCAAGCATACAACTAACCATAATACAGGTGTACCTTCCAAGCACTAATCATGACTATTATTATTTTAAAGATTGCCTCCAATCGCTCGGAAACTATACACGAATGTACGCAGATGACAGTTTCGTATTAATCATCGGCGATTTTAATGCACACATCGGTGACTCCAGACAGAAAAACTATCATTCGGGTCACGCGGTCCGATCTAAACTTTTTACTAATCTTTTGGACAACATACAGGCATTTTCTACAACAACTTCGAATATGTGTTGTGGTGACAAGTTTTCCTTTTTCCCATTTCCTGGAGCCGGATCACCAACGCTGATAGATCATATCGTGATACCCACATCCATGACAGACGTCGTTCTAAGATATGAAATATTTGATGATAAACAATATAACACATCATGTCACGTTCCTGTGGCATGTTATCTTACATTTCCATAAATCCCTGCTCCTCCCACGACACACCACACTCAAATACGCTTTAATTGGAAGCGTTTAGATGTCAACAAATTCCAACTGTTCTTGGACTCTAGATGTACATTTCTGAGCTCCTGTTTCATTTCCAGTAAATTAGAACTATCCAATATGTACCAAGACATAGTTGTCGCTTTGCTAAATGCTTCCGAGTTTGCGACCACACGGAGGCGACACGTTCATTATCTTAACCCGTACTGGAATGATGAACTCGAACTGCTTCACAAATATTATAATTCACGTCGACACATATGGATCCAGGATGGCAGGCCACATTTAGTTGAGTCAGAGTCCTATGTCAACTACAAAAATCCTGAATGTGACTTAAGTAAGTAATGCTTTATTCTCAGCCATTATAATACATGGTACATGTCGTCGTGCATTCTGATTTGCAGCACGTCAGCATGAGCAGAAAATTTACGACGATCTGGAACACCAGACAACAAACATACTTACTGGCTGGAGGGACTACTTTGAACAGTTGTACAGCGAACCTACACACGATGAGCCAGCTTTCGAACAATATGTCATATCTACTGTCAACTCGTTTACCAATTCGGACAATGCAGATCTTTCATCTGTAGATTTGTGAGCACAAATATCACACAAGGACATCCGTTCTGTCGTGTGTGCGTTAAAAGTTAACAAGTCTGTAGGTGAAGATGATATATGAAACGAACATCTCATATACAGTCCAGACTCGGTCATACGTTTGTTGTGTGTTCTTTACAACGGCATCCTTAAATTTAAACACGTTCCACGAGAAATGAAAACGGGACTTATTGTCCCTTTGTATAAGGGGTCACCAAAAGAACCACACCTGCCTGACAGCTATCGTGCGATAACGCTCTTACCAGTTATCTACAAAGTTTTTGAAGCAGTCATTATGAACCGCGTGTGGAAAAGTCCTCTATGTGTCAATTTCCCAAGTGAGCAACAGAGCGGCTTCCAGAAGAATAACAGCTGCACGATGTCATCTTTCGTATTACAGGAAGCCGTGGCATATGCTTCTGACAAGGGTTCTCGCGCGTTTGTGTGTTTCCTGGACTCGGCGAAGGCTTTCGTTCGCGTCTGGCACACAGGCCTAATGTTGAAATTATATCAATTTGGAATTCGAGGTAAACCTCTTAGATTAATCAGCAACATACATAATGATTGCTGCAGCAAAATACTGTACAATGGCGGTGTGTCGGATCCATTCCCTATCTCACAAGGAACGCGCCAAGGAGCTGTCAGTTCACCGTTCTTTTACTTGGTGTATGTGAATGACTTGCTCCTAAAACTAACTGCGGCACAACAGGGGATGGCAATTCACAACATCGTATGCTCTGCCCCAACTACAGCAGACGATATAGCAGACGATATAGCTGGTCTCGATGAAATGCTATCTATCTGTCACGATTACAGTGTGACTTGGAGGTTCAACTTTTCGAGTACGAAAAGTAAGGTTGTTGTTTTTAATGAAAGTGTCCGGCAAAATGAACAGAACAGAACATGGCTGCTCGGAGGGCATAATCTCAGTGAAGTTACAGAATGTTCTCATCTCGGAATTACCCAAGGAAAATTCAACAATTCAGCCAATCGTTCGGAACAGATATCTCATAACATGAGAAATACATACTTCGCTCTAGCAGGGAAGCCAATGACGAGATCTTGTTCTCCATCCGTAATGGCCAAGTTACTGAAATGTACCGTTCTCCCAAAGCTCTATATGGGAGCGAATTACTTCCCTTAGACAACAAATCTACTCTGCTAACAATCGAACGGTCATTCCGTGTATGTGTGAAACATATGTAATCTCTTCCAACCAGGACACCAACGACTGTGGCGCTTAGTCTCCTGCGATTGCTTCCAGTCGAGATGGAAATTCATTTGCAGAAACTGTACTTCCTTGAAAAACTCATACACACACCGGTGGGCCACCAGACTCCGTTGATGATATTTCTTTTTCAAGGATACTTCCGGTTTGGTGATCTGTACGATATGACAATGTAAACAAAGCTCTTATTTCAAGAAACTTTTTGGATAAATGGAAGGACCTTTTCATATTGGATAATGACTTGGATATAAACTGTTATTCATAGTATATTATGGTATGACTATCAATGTTTAAAAATTCCTTGTGAATTGATATTTGTGCATTCAATATAGGCGTATCGGATTCGCGCTCAAAATCACAATTAGGCGACTAGAAATTAACTATTTGTTACCATGGCCGATAAAAATGATAGGAAAGGACGAGGAGGCGGTGGAAGGATTTCACAAGATAAAGTAGCTCCAAAGGATAAGACAAGAAACCCATCCCGTGACCGTTCTAGGAACCCAGAGAAGAAAAGACCGCTTGAAGAAAGTTTCGGTAATGATTCAATGAATGGACAGGATAGTTGTTTACAGGAACTTATGACTAAAATGAGTGGCATCGAAGAAAAGTTAACGAATCTTGCAACCAAAGCTGACATCGATAAAACTGTAGAAACGGTAGTTTCAGATAAATTCGACTTATGGAAAAAAGAGTTTCAGCAAGAAATGAAAGAGGCATTTGGAAAATGGGAAAAACGAGTTGAGGAAGCCGAAATAGAAAATGATAAAATGAGGGAAGAAATAGACCATTATAAATTTGAAAATGAAACCCTAGTTGAAGATGTTGGAAAACTTAAAAAGGAAGTTAACAACCTGAAAGTGAAAGTTTCAACACACAACACCGATCTCAATAAAATCAGAGCCGATGTTAACAGGGCCGAACAGTACTCCCGAAAAACATGTGTGAGAGTGCTCAACATAAAAGTAACAGGAGATGACGACGAAACGCTGACCTCCCGTTTTTGTGAAATAGTAAATTCTTCGCAAACCGAGACCAAGATAACACCAGCAGACATTATCGCGGCTCACAGATTACCATCTCGTAACAAGGATTTGCCTCCACCGTGTATTATTAAATTCCTCAGAAATGAAGCACGGAATAAGGTATTTGATGCTAGAAAGTCAGTTGTCAACAAAACGTCAGTCAAAATCAGAGACGAGCTAACAAAGGACAATATGGATCTCATGAACAGGTTATTTGATCATCGAGCGATCAAATTCGGCTATCACAAGAATGGACACATATGGGCGAGACTTAATGATGGCAGGAAGATGAAATTCGACATCTACGACAACATCGACGATGTGATTGCTAAAGACACTCACAAAGCTCGTTAACTTTATAAACTATTCCCCGTTCTTCAAAAAAGAAATCAATCAAGACATTTCCTAAAGTATTGTAACATATTTTATTTTGGAATTTCAATGTAATGTTGTTATATACATGTCCATACTCCAATTGTACACACAATATTACTACACATAACTATTATCCTTATTTAATTTGAACAGTTTGCATAAGATAAATCGCGCTATTATATCATCAAATATAAATATAATAACTTTTAACTATATTACATAGATACCGAGATACACCGTGCCAACTATGAACTATGCGTGGCCTAACTGCAACTGAGTTATCAAGGAATATTTGTGACGTCAACGCATTACACGCTTCGCGTAACACGACGCATATATGGTCAGATCGCACGGCGGACATTGCTCAGTCCGAGATTACAAGCATAAAACATGCACTCTATAACGTAAACGAACTTCTCGTTTATAATGAACCGTTAACTTTCGGTCTCTCGCGACAGTATTGCGTCATGGAGCGGGTGCGATACGTTTGGTGATTGGTGATACGTGCACGCTGTCGCTTTTATACGCCCTATTTGAAAAAAGGTCGTATTATGTTATCAGTGTGTCCGTCCGTCTGTCTATACATCCGTCGTACCGTCTGTCTGTCCGTCTGTTAACATTTTTGGTTTTCGACCAATAACACCAGTTTGGATTATTTGATCTGAACCAAAGTTGGTATGTGTATTTCCCAGCTAAAGACACAGGCCAAGTTCGAATATGTGTTTCGTCCAATTATTTTTACATGAGTTACGGACCTCTTTCGACTTAGAATTTGACTATCTGTTAGCATTTTTGGTTTCCGACCGATAACTCCAGTTCGGATTATGTGATCTGAACCAAAGTTTGTATATGTATTTCCCAGATAAAGATACAGACCAAGTTTGAATATGCCAATATGGGTTCCGTCCAGTTATTTTTACATGAGTTACGGCCCTTTTTCGACTTAGAATTTGACCAATTTCATAATAATTCGGTTTCTGATCGATAACTCCAGTTTTGATTATTTGATCTGAACCAAAGCTGCTATGTGTAGTTCCCAGTTAAAACTACAGAACAAGTTCGAATTAGGTTTTGTCTAATTATTTTTACATGAGTTACGATCATTTTTCGACTAAGAATTTGACCTTATTTTGGCATTGAAATTAGGGGTATATCAGATTTTCTTCAAATGTAAGCTCAAAGTATTATTTTATTTTGCGGCAGTACAATTCGAAATGGCTAAAGGGCGTATTTTGCCACGCCCTAGCGATGCTCTTGGTATGTTATGCCTATATACGTGTGTGATTATAATTTAAGGTTCTCTATGTTCTATGTTCTAATTTAAGGTTCTCAATGTTTCTGGAAATATTCCCGATCATATTAACTGGTAGTATGATTCTACAATATACTCTACTCTATACTTTATCTTTCAATCTGTCTGCTTTCACTTTTAACCCATCTATATTCTGTTTAATCCTGGTGAATTACAATTTTCAAGTTTCATGGTCAGTGTCGTATGTCAATTGTTTAAAACTATGTCAATTAAAGTTATGTCAATGAACTGTCAAGGTCTGGGAGATCGCCACAAACGAAGAGATGTTTTTGAGTACTTAAAAAGTAAAAATGTCGATATATTATGTTTACAAGATACTCATTTTGATACAAAACAGGAAAATTTTATTAGATCAGAATGGGGTTATGAATGCCATTTTTGCAATTATAACACGTCATCTCGCGGTGTGGCCATATTTTTAAGGAATACTTTTGAAAGTAAAGTTCAAAATGTGAAACGAGATAAAAACGGTAACTTTTTAGCGATAGAAGTTATTATTAATGGTACAGAATTTATATTGATAACGGTATATGGGCCCAATTCAGATACTCCAAATTTTTATGTTGATTTAAACACATACCTTAAAGAGAAAGATGATGCCAATTACATTATATGTGGTGATTTTAATATTGTGCCAAATCAGGAACTTGATTCATATAACTATTTACACGTAAATAATCGAAATGCACGTAAAGTTCTTTTAAAGACAATTGAAGAAAGGAGTTTAATCGACGTTTGGAGATTACTCAATCAGAACATTAAACGTTATACGTGGCGAAAAAAGACACCTGTTAAACAAGCCAGACTGGACTATTTTCTTGTGTCGAAACATATTTTATCTTTAATTGACAAAACAGGTATCGATCCTGGATATCGAACTGACCACTCTATTACCTGGCTGGAAATCAATTTAAACGAGACCAAACGCGGCCGGGGTTACTGGAAATTTAACAATTCTCTACTTAAAAATGCAGAATTTATTAAAGAAATAAAATTATGTTATTGAAAAAATTGTAAACCAATATGCCATTAAAACTGAAAATAATGGAGAAAACAATAATTCTGAAATAAGTGATCAACTGTTTTTTGAAACTCTTTTGATGGAAATAAGAAAAACTACAATCTCATTCAGTGCTAAACTTAATAAACATAGAAACAAAGTAGAAAGAACTTTGAGGGCTGAAATAGAAAAACAAGAACAACTAAATGAGATGACAACTCAAATGGAAATGCACATTGAACAATGCAAGAAAAAATTGGAAGAAATTCGTTAACACAAATTAGAAGGTATGTTGGTAAGATCACGAGCGAACTGGCTTAGTGAAGGTGAAAAACCTAGTAAATATTTTTTAAACTTAGAACAGAGACATTACATAAACAAAGCGATAAAGATATTAGAAACATCTGATGGAAAAATCGTTTCAAAGCAAGATGATATATTCTTGGAAGCCAGCAAATATTACGAACAGTTATACAAAAATAGAAACGAAGTAGTAACAATACAGGATATTAAAAAATTAATTGATCCAGTAAATAAAAACCCGATTTCAAATCATATTTCCAGTAACGCGGCTAGTCAATTGGAACAGCCTATTACATATTCTGAAACTTTATCTTACTTAAAAACAATGAAAAATAACAAAAGTCCAGGCTCATCTGGGTTTACGGTTGAATTTTATAAAATGTTTTGGAAAAACATTGGAATCTACTTGATACGTTCTCTAAATTATGGTTTATCCAACGGTAAATTATCGTTGTCACAGAAACATGGAGTGGTCACTTTGATACCAAAAGACAATAAACCTCGACAATTTTTATCAAACTGGAGACCAATTTCCTTACTAAATGTTAGTTATAAAATTCTATCTGGTGTGTTGGCCAATCGTCTGAAGACAGTTTTACCGCAAGTTATACACGAAGATCAAAAAGGTTTTATGGCCGGGAGGTACATTGGAGAAAATATTAGATTAATTTCAGACGTGATCAATTTTACCAGAGAAAAGAATATTCCAGGCCTTTTGCTTCTTTTAGACTTTGAGAAAGCGTTTGATTCAATTTCTTGGTCATTCATGTCAAGTGTGCTAAAAAATTTCAAATTCAGTCCAAAATTTATCGGCTATATCCAAACGTTATACAATGGTATCAATTCAAATTTGAATATTAATGGAAATATATCTCCAGCGTTTTGCACCCAGAGAGGCTGTCGCCAAGGAGATCCAATATCTCCGTATATTTTTTTATTATGTGCAGAAATATTAAGTATGTCTGTAAGGAATTGCAAAACTATTAAGGGCATCAAAATTGGTGATGCGGAAATCAAGATAACACAATACGCGGATGACTCAACTTTGCTTTTAGATGGCGATCCCCTGTCTCTTGACAGTACATTTCAGTTGCTAGAAAGGTTTTGGTCTATTTCAGGTTTAAAGATTAATTATAACAAAACGTTTGCGGTGTGGATTGGTAGTAAACATGATTGTACTGAAGTCATATGCGATAGATGGAAAATTCAGTGGAATCCAACTTCTTTCAGATTACTAGGCATTACATTCTGTCTGAAGGAACACAATATGTTTATCAATAATTATGAAACAACTATGGTTAAGATAGACAACATGCTAAATATGTGGTCTAAACGGAACTTAACTCCTCTTGGTCGTATTACTGTTATAAAGTCACTGATTTTATCAAAATTATCTTTCCTTTTTCAAACAATTCCTAATCCCAGTGGTGAATTCATTAAATCGTTAACCACAAAACTATATAACTTCATTTGGAACAGCAAAGTGGACAGAATCTCCAGGAAACAACTACGAGGGTCATATTCAGTTGGTGGGTGTAAAATGGTTGACATAGTGAATTTTATGTGTTCAATGAAATTATCTTGGATAAAGAAACTTATTTTTAAAACATGTAACTGGGCGAATATTTTTAACGAAAATAATCAACATCTACCTGAAAGATGGTTTCTATCAAATCCAAAACAACTAAGAAACTACATTAAGAATATTTCCGATCCTTTCTGGATAGAAGTAATAGAATCGTGGGCCAAATTTTGCACCATAATATCTCCCACAAACCCATCGCAGTGCTACAGCAATATAATTAACGATAACCCAAATATTAGTTTGAATGGAAAAACAATACAATGTAGCGGATTAGAAAAGAAGGGCATTTATCTGGTCAACGATATAATAAATGACGATGGAGTTTTACTAACAAGAGATGAATACGAACGAAAAAATCAAATTAAAATAGACTTTTTATCATATAGCAGAATATTCAGACATGTAAAAAAGTTTCTTAACAGACGCATAGAAAGCGGGCCATTCAAACCTCTACCAAGACCTATTATGCCTTTTCAATTATTCAGGATATCTAATTTGGAAACGAAAGATACATATAGTATATTTACTAACAACGAAACTATTTCCCACAAATATAAAGACAAATGGTCATCAGATCTGATGGAAACAATGGGGGATGATGAGTGGTCAAGAATCTTAGAAAATCCTTTCAAATGTTGCACAAGTACGAAATACCGATGGTTTCAATACCGTATTAATACTAGATTTCTGGGAACTAAGTCATTAATGAAAAAAATGAAACAAATTGATAACGATGCATGCACTTTCTGTGGAAGCGAAACTGAAACTATTAAACACATATTTTGGGAATGCGTGATAATAAATAAATTATGGCAACAAATACAAAACTGGATATTCAGAAAAACCTCAACGAGAATAAATTTAAATTTATCTATGGTTTTGCTTGGACATAAACGCGATATTCCAGAAGACAATCTTCTTATATTCTTATTAATATTAATCAAATTTAATATTTATAGATCAAAAATGATGGGAAAACTTCCAACAATGGAGAGCATACAACAGGAATTAAAAACATATTATGCCTCAGAAAAACTTGCGTTTTATACTCTATGTCGGTACAAATCATTTAACAACCGCTGGTTATCCTGGATCAACCTTGTTACTTGAATAAGCATAAATATGTAAAAGCAATAAACCCATTCCACGCCGCAAAATTAAAGTTAAAATTAATTAAACAAAAAATTAAAAATAACTTTAATTTAAATTAAGCACTTTTTAATAAAGATTATTGTAGTACACTACTATTCATATGTAAGAAAAGAAAAGCCAATACCTAAAAAAGCAACCAACTAACCATCAACTGTACCACATATTGACAATACATTAACGCACTGACTCAAACACTACTTAACTATTATGCCACATGACATTAATTTACAAAACAAACTTGAACTATACATTTTCTCTCTCCCCTCTCTTCTCTCTCACTTTTCATAAAGGGAAACCTCTCCCTAAAAAAAAAAAAAAAAATTAAAGATGCTATACTGACATCCCCTCCTTGGCTTTAAAATATGATTGTCCCTGTTTTTTTGTTGATGTCATTTTGTATAATACATGTAATATTATGCTTGTTTTGATTTCAATAAAAATTATTAAAAAAAAAAAAAAATATTTCTTTTCAAGGCACATCAATATCGGCTATTTGGTCGCTCCATGTCAGGATTTATTAAAGACATTTTCACCTTATTAGAGGAATATCATCTTTTAACATTCCTCGCTGTCTTCATGGACACAGGATTATTCCCATCGAAAAACGAATGGAAGAGACTGGTTCGCGAGACTAAATGATCAACTAAATGTATCACTGTGGCCGACCTGCAAGACCAAAACACATGGTATACCTCGTGGTTGTAATCCGTGTCGCACAAACTGCACATCAGATTATTTTCGTAAGTTGAGTTGTTGAGCAGCTTTGCTATGTGTCTCAGTGGCTTCGAGAATGATCGGTGGGATTTGCACAGATTCCAAATGTTCCATGTTTGATTGGGATGGGAATGGCAGCACATGAATAGTGAGAGCTCGGCATTGAGCGCAGTCGAACGATACCACGAAGAGTAATAGTTTGTTTCGACAGTCTCGCGAACCAGTCTCTTCCATTCGTTTTTCGATGGGAATAATCCTGTGTCCATGAAGACAGCGAGGAATGTTAAAAGATGATATTCCTCTAATAAGGTGAAAATGTCTTTAATAAATCCTGACATGGAGCGACCAAATAGCCGATATTGATGTGCCTTGAAAAGAAATATCATCAACGGAGTCTGGTGGCCCACCGGTGTGTGTATGAGTTTTTCAAGGAAGTACAGTTTCTGCAAATGAATTTCCATCTCGACTGGAAGCAATCGCAGGAGACTAAGCGCCACAGTCGTTGGTGTCCTGGTTGGAAGAGATTACATATGTTTCACACATACACGGAATGACCGTTCGATTGTTAGCAGAGTAGATTTGTTGTCTAAGGGAAGTAATTCGCTCCCATATAGAGCTTTGGGGAGAACGGTACATTTCAGTAACTTGGCCATTACGGATGGAGAACAAGATCTCGTCATTGGCTTCCCTGCTAGAGCGAAGTATGTATTTCTCATGTTATGAGATATCTGTTCCGAACGATTGGCTGAATTGTTGAATTTTCCTTGGGTAATTCCGAGATGAGAACATTCTGTAACTTCACTGAGATTATGGCCTCCGAGCAGCCATGTTCTGTTCTGTTCATTTTGCCGGACACTTTCATTAAAAACAACAACCTTACTTTTCGTACTCGAAAAGTTGAACCTCCAAGTCACACTGTAATCGTGACAGATAGATAGCATTTCATCGAGACCAGCTATATCGTCTGCTATATCGTCTGCTGTAGTTGGGGCAGAGCATACGATGTTGTGAATTGCCATCCCCTGTTGTGCCGCAGTTAGTTTTAGGAGCAAGTCATTCACATACACCAAGTAAAAGAACGGTGAACTGACAGCTCCTTGGCGCGTTCCTTGTGAGATAGGGAATGGATCCGACACACCGCCATTGTACAGTATTTTGCTGCAGCAATCATTATGTATGTTGCTGATTAATCTAAGAGGTTTACCTCGAATTCCAAATTGATATAATTTCAACATTAGGCCTGTGTGCCAGACTCGATCGAAAGCCTTCGCCGAGTCCAGGAAACACACAAACGCGCGAGAACCCTTGTCAGAAGCATATGCCACGGCTTCCTGTAATACGAAAGATGACATCGTGCAGCTGTTATTCTTCTGGAAGCCGCTCTGTTGCTCACTTGGGAAATTGACACATAGAGGACTTTTCCACACGCGGTTCATAATGACTGCTTCAAAAACTTTGTAGATAACTGGTAAGAGCGTTATCGCACGATAGCTGTCAGGCAGGTGTGGTTCTTTTGGTGACCCCTTATACAAAGGGACAATAAGTCCCGTTTTCATTTCTCGTGGAACGTGTTTAAATTTAAGGATGCCGTTGTAAAGAACACACAACAAACGTATGACCGAGTCTGGACTGTATATGAGATGTTCGTTTCATATATTATCTTCACCTACAGACTTGTTAACTTTTAACGCACACACGACAGAACGGATGTCCTTGTGTGATATTTGTGCGCACAAATCTACAGATGAAAGATCTGCATTGTCCGAATTGGTAAACGAGTTGACAGTAGATATGACATATTGTTCGAAAGCTGGCTCATCGTGTGTAGGTTCGCTGTACAACTGTTCAAAGTAGTCCCTCCAGCCAGTAAGTATGTTTGTTGTCTGGTGTTCCAGATCGTCGTAAATTTTCTGCTCATGCTGACGTGCTGCAGATCAGAATGCACGACGACATGTACCATGTATTATAATGGCTGAGAATAAAGCATTACTTACTTAAGTCACATTCAGGATTTTTGTAGTTGACATAGGACTCTGACTCAACTAAATGTGGCCTGCCATCCTGGATCCATATGTGTCGACGTGAATTATAATATTTGTGAAGCAGTTCGAGTTCATCATTCCAGTACGGGTTAAGATAATGAACGTGTCGCCTCCGTGTGGTCGCAAACTCGGAAGCATTTAGCAAAGCGACAACTATGTCTTGGTACATATTGGATAGTTCTAATTTACTGGAAATGAAACAGGAGCTCAGAAATGTACATCTAGAGTCCAAGAACAGTTGGAATTTGTTGATATCTAAACGCTTCCAATTAAAGCGTATTTGAGTGTGGTGTGTCGTGGGAGGAGCAGGGATTTATGGAAATGTAAGATAACATGCCACAGGAACGTGACATGATGTGTTATATTGTTTATCATCAAATATTTCATATCTTAGAACGACGTCTGTCATGGATGTGGGTATCACGATATGATCTATCAGCGTTGGTGGTCCGGCTCCAGGAAATGGGAAAAAGGAAAACTTGTCACCACAACACATATTCGAAGTTTTTGTAGAAAATGCCTGTATGTTGTCCAAAAGATTAGTAAAAAGTTTAGATCGGACCGCGTGACCCGAATGATAATTTTTCTGTCTGGAGTCACCGATGTGTGCATTAAAATCGCCGATGATTAATACGAAACTGTCATCTGCGTACATTCGTGTATAGTTTTCGAGCGATTGGAGGCAATCTTTAAAATAAGAATAGTCATGATTAGTGCTTGGAAGGTACACCTGTATTATGGTTAGTTGTATGCTTGATGTCATACGGATTCGGACAGCTATGAAGCGTTGTTCCTCAATTTGGATGTATATACAATGTTTTATAAGGTTCCGGCGTAGAAGCAGTGCCACTCCGTCACGTGTGAAGGAGCCTCCTGATTTTGTTTCAATCAGTCTGCCAGGTATAGATACATGCAGATAGTCATTAACACATAGGGAATCAAAGTGGTATATATTGTCTATGTCCAACCAGTGCTCTGATATACCGATTACGTCGAACTTCTTCGTGTTGATTAACTTCGAATGGTAAGTAGTATTGTTAATTGCACCACTAGCGTTCCAAGTCAGTATGTTAAGGTCACTCATCATTGAAGCCGTTATTCGTCGTGCCTAATGGATCGCGCGTCCATGAGCCGGACCCCATGAGGTAAGAATCCACCAGCTAGTAATTTGTCCACGTCGTGTGAGTGTATTATAATACGTGCTGACTGTGTCCCTTGCACTTTACTATTAAACCGTTTTACGAAGGTTGTGACAACGACCCGCTCCGTGAGGTATGCGTGTATTTTCTCCTGTGTCACAGTTGGTGATATCCTGCCAATAAAGAACTTTCTCGCACGTTTCAATTTCATAACAAGGCAACCGATGAAACCAACATAATCGTTCTGAATCACTGGGTTCAGTTTATCATCAACTGATTTATTTTCCTGGAGTTCAAGTATGGGTCGTTGTGCTTCGTTGTATGCCTGGGTGAATTGTGATAGTCAGATGAATCCGAATGTAAGATCACAGACACACTGTTGAATCGGTCTTCGTTGGTAGATGATTCTGTTTCTATCGCATCATGGAGGTTTGCAGCCGATTTTGCTGGCGGGGATATATTAATTATATTGTCGATATTGGAGTTCGATGCCCCGGGTTGAATGCTAGTTACATGTTCAGGTCCTGTCGTTTCCCCATATCTTACTGATACCGGTGCCGTTCCCACAGTACGGAGAGTTGGAGAGGAATTCCTGGATTTGGGAGTAGACGATGATTGACATGTTCTTTTAACCGCCTGTTCCTTGCACATATCTAACGAATCAAATTGTGCATACGCATTTTCTGAGCCGGACGAGGTTGGTGACGCTTTCATATTCGGTGGTTCCACCGCTATGGAATCACCTTTTAACCATGCATTTCTCAAAGAACCACTTGAGATAAATTTCATATGCGATTCCACGAACTCAGTAAGTTCTTTGTATTTGTCCATGCTGTTTGCAACGAATATCTCGAAGACTGAGCATATAGTTTTCTCAATTAGATCAATGTAGTCTTTGGTTTTGCATGCAGTGTTTGCACATTTCTGAGAGACGTTGTTCATTTTCTGGTTGAGAGTGTCTGATTTGACACAAACTTTATACAGAGACACACGTGTATTGTTCAAAGACTTTGTCGTTTGCTCTCGTTCAGCAATACTGGCTATAATGTCATCTTTTAATAGCTCCACTTGTGATTTAAGATTGTCAATACCCATTAATTTATCACTTTGCATGCGTTGTTGGGCAAGATCTAACGCTGTTTTTGCTTCAGTAGCTTTCTTGATCGATGTCGAGTTAGAAGAACATGTTTCGATCAGGCTTTCAATAGAATTCTGCAGTGAGTTTAGTGTGTCGAACACTGACTTCTTATCACTTGTGACTGCTGCAAGTGACGACTCCAAGCTACAGAGTCTTTTGTTTATGGAAGAGTTCTCTGTTGCGGATTTTGCTTTGATAAGTGTGATGTCGATAAGCACGTCTGCTAGCTTCTCCTGAATGCACACTGAGTCACAGATACAAGTCGAGATTGGAACTTGACTATTCTCTGCAGAATCACTGTCATGGCGTTGGTTTGATTTAGATATGGAGTCACTAATATCATCGAATGCTCCGTCGTGCATGAAATGGACCAGCACATATATGTCCTTCGCGAGTTTCTTCTCAAGTGGAATGCCACCCTTTTTCGTTGGCATACGAGGTTTGGGTTTGTAACCCCAGAGGTCAGAACACTGCTGCCTAGCTCTGACGAATACACTTTGACGTAACGATTCGAGATTTACGTGATCTGACACATCTTCGATGAGTTTAGATATCAATGTCTCTCTCTGCAGGTTGATGAGCTGATCTATGTTAGCATTCCCATTTTCATCTGGAGGCAACGTTGGTTTCTCGACACTCGAAGTTGTGCGTGGCGTATCATGTCGGTTTGGAGTTCCAGTAACTGCCTGTGTGTTGTGATTAGCAGCAATGTTAGTACTGGCTGAGGCGGTGTTGCTCAGAACGGTGTACGTTTTTCCGTCTATAACAGTAGTCCCGTGTTCCATGTTGATAGACTGAGAATGCTGGTTTTCAACAAGGTTGTCATACGAGGTTCATAGCCATGCACCAATACTGGGTCCCACTAAGGAAGACCAGTATTTTATATGTAGGTGCTAATGAGCGTGACAAAATTAAAATCGTTGTAAGCGAAATAATTTGGTTGTCGACAATGGGTCTGATTCACAGTTTCGTTGTCACACTCAGCTTTCTATTGGCTGCCTATTGTTCGGGCTGTTATGCAGGACCAACAATCTTATGACCGCTGCGATATCTCCAAGACAAAGTTAGTCAATTATTGAACAGGCATGGGTGGTCTATCACTGTTCGTTCACCAATCAATGTTGTCCAGAAATTTGTTCACACGTCATTTTTCATGCGAAAAAAAAACGATTCCGCACGCATCTTTTATTAGCATCTTCACACCTTTTTAAAAAAATTGCTAAAATCTGGAAATTTTGATATAAAGTGGTAGTATATTGATCCTAAAGCATAACCAATTGAGAAAAAATGAAAATTATGTGACGTGATTTTTTTCTGAATTTTCGAAAAATTGACGTCAAATTTTTTTGTCTGCCAAAATGTTTAAGTCCATTCAAAGACATGCTCAAGGCAACAAATTGTTTGATACTTGTCATCGAGCTATTATTGGGCAAACAGAGACATTAAACTGCCACTAAACAATTGTTATCCAGAAATCACAAAGCCTGTATCACCTGAAAACTAAACTGCATACATGTGCAGGGTTCATTGCCAACTAACCTGATTATCCTAAGTTGAACGAACCTGCCCCAAAACTTTATCTGGGTTATCTGGAGCCTGTATACACTGTATTGTATGGTACCACTTAACACACTTACAAACATGTGGGGGGAGGGACTCCGAGGGAGAATTAACACAAATCTGCAGAGAGCAGCAATGTTCTGAAATTGATATTGTTTAAAAAAATAATGCCATTTGCATAATATACACTGCATTTTTGTGACTTGTTGGTCTGTCTTATCTTCTGTGTGTTGCGATAAGCTATATAAATGTACTGTACACACATGCCATGTTAATACAATATATGTTTATATGTTGAATTTAATTTGTTATTTCATCAGTTTGAAATAAAAATAAGCACAGTTTATTATGAACCTGTCTCATGTTAATACTTTCCCAGTAAAGGTATCGGTACTACTTTGTACATGTAGTAGTAAATTTCCAACCTTTGGGCTTGTGTCCTGGTTGGTCCCTTGTGGTCAGTCAAAAACTGTTAATTTAAGAACACAATATTTTCCTACATTTGGTTAAAATTGTGGGCTGAAATGGTCATCAGTTGGAAAATTTCCAAAGTAACAGGGGTATAAGATTTTAAATTTTCCAACGCTGTAGGAAGGCGTGAGGCCAGTCTACAGATTCTAGGATTTAGGGATTTTCTTGATCAGATTTCAAACTTTTCTCACACCTGGCCGAATCAATGGTCTATTCAGAATGTCCTGATTTCTCTCCTAGGCCCTGTGAATATGTCTGGAGCCGGACCACCAGATGGTTAGGATTTATCCTAAATGAAGGGGAGACTTGGAAGTTGCAAACCTGCATGAAACCCACAATTTTATAAACATGTGAATATCTTATCAGAAATTCACAGCACATCAACCTGACATCACCTCATCAGTCTTATTTTAATCTCATGATTCTTTGTTGCCATTTACAGCACAGTTCTCTATAATCACAGTTATTTACATGTATTATGTTTATCCACGTATTTACATATAACCAAGTAAAACATAGAATAACTGAGGCAGGTTGTTGTGACAGTTTGGGGCGGTTGTCCCTGGTTGGGTTGTCCTAATTATCTTGGTTATGATGATTAATTTATATCAAAGAAACAAAAAGGATGTTGATGGAAAATTTCTTCACATTGGTTTTTAATACCCACCAATATACTCTACTAGCATCGCTTAAATTTGAGCTACATGTATATCATCATTAGTGTCACTTTCTTCATTGTTTATTGGCAACACAAAAAGTTAAATATAAGTGAACAAGTAAACAGAATAATTTAAAATTAGTTTCTTAAATTCACACAAATACATGTACTATTATGAAGAGCATCCATTTACAGACAGTAGTGGAAATAGTTGCAGAATGATATGTTTGATATGTTGATTTGTCACCTACGACAAAGGTAGCACAAAACAGAAAGTTTGACCCCCCCATTCATAGTCTGAGTCACAGGACCAAGGCAGGACATGGTACAGGGTGTGCTGATGAATCAAATGTGAAATCCAAGATACAATTCGGGGAAAATTATCACCCCAAGAATCCATATGAAGTTTGTTGACAATTAAATGAGAGATTTGTGGCATATAGGGTATGCCAACAGCAATCATTGATGCACGCACAGACGAACAACAACCCATGACAACAGATGACAATAGCTTAAACTTTATTTTGTTCAGTTGAGCTTGAAATGTAGTATAAAAATATGTGAGGAGAAGTGGTCGGCTTCCGTCAGCCTTGCAACATACCACATTTGACCCCCTGTATGCCCCTGTATGCCGTTCATCGAAAACTCCTTTGCAAAATGTATTATTGATCTGTGCTTTGCATTGATACAGATGATGAATAATGAGAGGCGATTCGTTCATTGTTTTTTTAATTGACAAAGTTAGGCAAGTTAAACCTAAGAAAATAAACCTTAAAAATCCGGAAAATTAAAACAAAATTGGCATACATATAAAGCAAGTGCCTATTTTAATCTGTTACGTTAAATAATTAGCCCAAAATCATTTACAGTGAAGCAGTTTGATGTAGTTTAAATTTTAGACGAACGTCGAAAATAGGAAAAATTGGTATATGAAAAATTAAATTTTCCTGAATAACAAAATGTCAAGTCGAAATTAGCTGCTATCAAGTGCTATTGATACATGTTCCAAAACTTTATCGATATATATGTAGTTTATTCTTCTTCTTACCGTGTAAATCAAAGTCGTTTTATCTCGCAATGTTGCGTGTTTTAGTGAAAATACAAATGGAGTTTTTCCGTTTCGACAGATGCAAAACGCGGAAAAACGAAACGATCTGAACATGCTACTTTTATACTGGATCTCAACTAATTTTCCGTGTTTCAAGTTACATAAAATAGGCTTCTAATGGGCAGTGCTATTGCCCACCTTTATTTTCCATGCAGGGTATATCTATATATATCGGTTTAGTCTGCCCGTGTAATAACATGAGTATCAGCTGTCTGGACATCGACGCAATCATGTCTGGTGTTTTGCGCGCACATGTAGCTTGTGACGTCCTGATGTGCGTTGTGACGTCATGGCGTCTTTATCGGTTTCCAGAAAGAAATCTTTAAATATTGCTCTTTTATGAACGATTTATTATCAAAATAAAACCAGATAACAATGCAAATTTAGTATAAATGTGGATTTAAATTACAATTGGCGCAATCATTTCATATTAGCGATGTGCATTCTTTACATTCTGTACTTCCGGTATGACGTAACATATTCGCGGAAGGACAGACAAATAAACAGATAAACAGATAAACAGAGATCCGCACCGAACACATTACTTGGGTCCAGCATAGACTGGCGCAAGTAATTATGTCATTTCTCGTGACGTCATTGACGTTACCTCGCTTACTGGTCTTGACTGGAATTTCGGTGGTTAATCTTTCTCTACGTCGCGACTTTCGTGCACTAATTATGTGTGTTCTAATCATATTTGGCGAACCAAATGCTGAAGTGTAATAGATAGAGTAATCAGTTGGTTTCGGGAATTGCGTTGGGTGACTTGCTCGAGGTGGGAGACGTTTAGGTAAGAAAATCGTGCGCTAGTTTTAACGTGCACTCGTTTCTTACCGACGTCCCTCGCCTCTCGTGAGTTATTTCTTACCGACGTCTCTCGCCTCTCGTGAGTTATTTGGCGTAGTTTTCGAGACAAATTATTATTCTCTATATCCCATACCCACGATCCGACGAAACCTAGCCTCGTCTTCAGGGAAGGATCCAGGGCTCTTTTGATACCTGTTACAGGTTTGGGCGCCCAAAGTCTGGTGGCCTAAATGTCCCCAAATTGCAAGTGGATAGTTTTATTAAAGCTGAATTTTCTATATTTTGAAGGTAATCTTCCATTATAATTCAACAACATGCAATGCAAATCATCAATATACAGTTGATATAGAGCCTTTATTTGCTTAATTATGTGTCCAGTGAGAAATATTTTAACCCTTTAATGACTGGGGCTTCTTGAAATTTTGCAAAAATCCTGTGCCATTGCATTCTCTAATATAAATGAGAGTCTCCCATCTAGGGAGCCTTGCATATATAAGATAATACATTGGCCTTTATCTTGACCTTGTATGCCAGTGCATTTTCTTATGCGGGATCTTTAATGCTGCACATAAGGGAGGGGGCGTCCCCCCGTACCTACTGCCATATCGGTCCTACGGCCCTTGGGATATGCCTTCGGCATATCATGGTCCAAAAACAGGTGTCCCCAAAAAATCCCTGGATCCATCCCTGCTCGTCTTATAACAAAGTGACCAATGAACATCTCCATATAAGTTGTACTTCCTTCTTTAAGAACTGTTTTGTTACATTATGTCATGAATATGTTTTTTCATTTACTTTTTTTATCTTATATCCACATATTAATATGTATTACTCTCTTACTTCACAATTAATTGTCCCTATGTATCTTCAGCTATGAGCCTGCAACTGAGCCAATGTCGTGCCGATGGAACTATGATCAAATGAAAAAGCTTACCTACACATTACCTAGCACAATAAATTATCATCGATATGATCCAGGATAACTATTACCGCTCAAGGGTAGGCACATTCTATAATCGCACGCGATATGCGAAACGTAAAGAGCGATGTGACCCGTATACGTCCAAACTTCTACTTTATTACGTAAACTTGGCTATGAATGGAACAAACCAACTCAAGCTCATTAGATTACTACTCATACTTTCAATCGTGAACTCCGACCAAAAGTTCATGAATCACGTCCTATGTACTAAAACTAGTGTACCAAGGTCCGCTCCTAAGGCTCTTGCCACAACACCCGCGCGGCTCAGACAATTGCTATTAATTTCCGGCGATATTTTGCCTAACACCGGAACTGGAACAGACGGAGAACTATCAGTGTTCCACTTGAATGTGCAGAGTATTTTCCCGAAACTTGATGTTCTTTCCACCGAAATCCAAAACTATGACGTGTGTGGTTTTACAGAGTCATGGCTTAGTACACAAAATGATCAAAACGATTTGCTGATACCTGGTTTCCACAAACCTGAACGTAGAGATAGAGTTCATACCGATACAGCAGGGGGCGGTGTTATTGTCTATGTCAAGAACAATATAGCATTTAAACGTAGAAATGACATGGAAAGAAGTAATTTAGACAATTTTCTGGATCAAAATTCTATTGAATGGAAAAAACTTTACAGTCGGTACCTTTTATCACCCACCAAATGTACAATGCTGGGCGAAATCGGGGGGGGGGGGGATATTGGAGATGTAGTAAATGCCAATCCATCCCGTAGAATAACCATACGTGGAGATTTGAATGAAAATCAGTTTAATCCAGCCAATTCAAAAGTGTCCTCCATCTCAACATATTTCTCCCTTCATCAAGTTATAGATGACTCGACAAATATTACCGAATTATCAGAAACACTCATAGATATTGTATTGATCAACGGTAACTGCACACGAAAGGAAAGTGGAACATTAGAACCCTTCTTTTGTGACTTAGTTCGCTACCACGTCCCGGTTTTACGTGAAATTGAAACTAGTGAAACAACTAGACCGAAAGTACATAACAAACGCACTGTATATATATTTGAATAAGCAGATTTATCCACAATAAACAACCAAATAAAATCATCTGAATGGACCCAGGCATTTAACAACTTACCACTTGAGGATCTATGTGGCACTCTGACGCAAAAACTAACTGAGCTTATGCATAAACATATTCCCCGCAAATTTATCAGCTGCAAGCAAGACGAGCCCGATTGGATGAACCCATCCGATAATCACACTTTCCTCCGCAATGGAAATGCGCAAACGTTGTACCAATACATAAAAAGGGGACCGAACCAATCCGGCGAATTTACCGACCAATCTCACTTCTAAGCTGTATAAGCAAGTTATTTGAACAATGCGTCGTCAAACACCTTATGGCATATCTTCAATCGAATAATATTCTAACCAAACGTCAGTCTGGGTTTGTTCCAGCAGATTCAACATACTGCCTATCAGCTTTGTGACATATTTGACAAAATTAGTAAATCTTTGGACGAAGGGCGCGACATTCGATTAGTATGTTTTGACATAAGTAAAGCGTTTGATAAAGTCTGGCACGAGGGTCTTCTTTTTAAACTTCATGCAATAGGAATTCGCGATAACATGCTCCGTTGGTTAAAATCATACCTGTCCGATCGCCAACAGCGTGTAGTACTACGATCAGACCTATCAACGTTGGGGAAATAACTGCTTGATAGCCCCAAGGGTCTGTATTGGGTCCTATCCTATTTATTGTTTTTATTAACGACATTGTTGACAACATGACATGTAATATTTGTCTTTTTGCCGGCGACACTTCGATTGCACTGACAACTGATGACACTAACACTGGGGCAATTATGATGCTGCAGGATATTAAACGACTTGAATAATGTCCTATATATGGCTTGTTAAATTCAAAGAACTTAAGACAGAGGTATTGACATGCACTCGAAAACGCAAGACTCTAAACCATCCAACTCTTACTATGAACCAACAGCCCATTAAAGAAGTCAATTAACACAAGAATATCGGTGTTATTTTGAGTAAAGATGGTTGCTGGGGTCCCCACATCAATGCAATGACGAATACTGCCTGGAAACGTATTTCCCTACTAAGAAAATATCGATTTTATCTTGACAGAGCTAGTCTTGAAAATATTTCCTTCACTCTGATTCGATCAGTTCTTGAATATTCTTGTGTAGTCTGGGGTGGTTGTGTGCAACAGGAATTTGGTATTATTGAAGACATACAGTATGAACAATGAAGCAGCTCGTATTGTAACGGGTGCCACTACACTGAAAAAACAACTTAGTCATAGCCTTAGTCAACCCGTAACTTAGTTATTTTTGACTAACGTAGCCAAAAGTAACTAAGTGTGACCTTAGTCACACCTTAGTTACTAAGGTTAATATTTTTTTGATTCAGTCATGCCGTCAAAACTCAATAGTATACTTATCGGCGACATATTATATACAGCAATGACTCCATACAGTATGACTGAATCTTACTCTGCTGACATTTAATATGTATATAATATCGCATTCATTCTGTGTTAATCTGGTCGGTACGTCTATGGACGAGTACGTAAATTTAACGCAAATTATTGGCACGCCATTTTTTGGCTGACATTTTTAATTCGAAAAAATCACTAAAATCAGAGTGATTTAGACGTGATATTGGCGTCGAAAGAACTAAAAGAGACGACATATTACATAAATAACAACCATGGCGTATTTGGAGAGCGGATAAAACCAGGATAAAAGAGAAGTTAGGAAAATAATCTGCGAAACCGTTCATGGTGTATTGTTGAACTAATTTATTATTCAGCTGCTTTCAACAAGTTGACAATTTGTCAATAATAGCTTGAATCTTTATTCTACATGTGAAAGAACGGCGCCTGAAATATTTGCTGCCAAAATTAGATTTGTGCCTGATGACTCATTCAAGGTTACATGTACCGTACACAGTACTGTACAGTACATACAGTGTCAGTGTGGTGAACGTTTTTCGCTGTGGCATTGTGGACGACTACCCCAAGTTGAAGTTCATTCCGGCTTGGTTTGGTGATCGAGACTATTACAGTTCGATTGCGGACAGTTGTTAAACTTAACCCTTTATCCAACAGAACGGCCCTGTGCCAATGCATTCTCTTATATATGCGAGTCGACCATAGGTCGCCTCGCATATATAAGAGAATGCATTGGCTTAACACATTACAAATTATAAAATTGTTAAACAATGTAAGAAAAAATGGTACAAAGTGTTAAAAACAGATTTTTTTTAGGCCTATGGTCGACTCGCATATATAAGAGAATGCATTGGCACAGGGCATAACTGTAACTATCACAATGTGGTCAAGGAGCCGGTTCCAATGATATCCATATGTGTATGGTTCTATTGAGACAGACCGAAGATATTTTAGGCTGTTGAAGCTTTATTTGGCCGGTTTTGGCCGGTTTGTTGGGTAAAGGGTTAAAGACGGTCTTATTTCGGTTCCTTTGATAACCGCACAAGTTTAAATTCTGCGAAAAAAAGGCTTATTAATCATTGACAATTTCCACTAAATTCATCGAGAGCAGTGATGCATGCCAATTAATCGATGAATCATGACATGATCCATTCAATCGAATCAATGGTCTGACTTCATTCAGATGAACACAAGGCTGAAGCTTCGATGTCAAGCAATAGTGACAATAATAACAACGACTCAACGAGCAGCTATTAATATTAGAATGGTGAAAATGCAGTTGACAGTACTTGTTCAGAATCTGATTCTTTCAGAGCACATTGACATGCATGTACAATTACAAGAGAGGATATGCGACGTGCCCACCAGTGTAATTCACAGAGCTCCAACGTCAACAAAACACCAAAAACAATGAAACTGCATGATGCCGTGTAGTGATGGATGATCGCATACATGTATCTACAATTCCAACTTTACAATGACCCCGACCAATTCATCTGTGTTCATCATTGTTCATTGAAATGTGTGGATATGAGACATTGTCATTATTCGCCATGTTATCGTCAAGTTACCGGCATCACGACAATTTACCAGGAAGGAGTACACTGTCATTGGCTGGATGTTCTTATCAAACTATCTTCGGCTGATTCACTGATATTTCATGGAAAATGTGCGACTACATGAGAACATTGTCGCCAAGTCATTGCGCACAGTTACATGTTTATTGGATCTGCTGTTGTCTTGAAGGGACCAATCCCAAATACTGGTAGCTGTTGTTGATATATACAGTAGTACAGTACCAGTCAAAAGAAGTGGTATATTAAGCATGCTATGTTCGCAAGTGGAAACACTTATAAGCATGTCGCTTGTGATATTATTGCAATATTTTGCGCTTAATATGGTGATACTTTGCGCTCAAAATTGTGACATTTAAATCAAATATTGCGAGGTTTGTTTCCGCGATTCACTCAAAATGTGACCGCAACAAAGCGTTCATAATTGCATGCATTTCTGAAAACAAACATTCATTTGTTAAATAGAGGTATTCACCAAGTGCTATGCATGTGTGGATATGCACGCTTGTATCAAGCCAAGGCGGTGTTCCTGAAATAATTGTGACGAGCCTGAAGGCAAGTCACGATGTGTGTCGGAAACTCCACCGTGGCTTGATACAAGCGCTCAGTTCCACACATAGTGGTGAAGATATTTATCATATAATTTTTTTCTTCTAAAAAAACTCCGATTTAATCTTCTATGTTGGTCGTTCGTTATCATTTTAATGTAAGCATAAATTTTTGTTTCAATTTGAAACTGGTCAGATATTGAATGTATATTCAATGCATACTAGTATTCTGTGATGAATAATATTTTCTTTCAAGATAAAACATTGTTTATATTGTCTAATTGTTTCAATAGTTAATAAAATTTATGTTGATACCTGTAAGTCTTATTTTCAGTTATTTTAATCTGCAGTTGCGATGTTCAGCTGAGGCTGCAGGGCTATGATACCCCCAATAATTAGGCCCAATTAAATGTACTAATGGATACAGTGATGACTTAGTCAAGCCTTAGTTATTCTGACTGATGCCTTAGTCATTTATGACTAAGGCCTTAGTCATTTCTGACTAAGGCCTTAGTTATTTCTGACTAAGGCCTTAGTCATTTCTGACCAAGGCCTTAGTCAGAAATGACTAAGGGCAACCTCAGTCATTTCTGATTAAGCTAAGTTAGTTAGTTTTGAGACGGGGGTTCTGACTAAGGTAACTTAGTTACTTTTTACTAAGTTATTTTGTCAGTGTAGGTCTGTCAGTAAGTCGACCCTCCTTACTGAAACTGGCTGGGTAACCTTAAAATCACGACGTGAAAAATACAAACTGAAGCTATTATACAACATGGTGCATGGCCAGGCACCAATATGTCTAAGAACTTTAGTACCTCCAACTCACAGTCATATATCGGGGCGTGTCACCAGACAAGGTAATTGTTTTATGGTCCCATTTTTCGATAATGAATATCACAGAAGATCCATACTTCCCTCGACAACCACGTTGTTGAATAACCTTGACACAAGCAGGATTGTCATGGATTCGATCGTGACATTCTCAAAGTCATTGAATAGTTAATTTGAACAATATCCCTAAATGGTTGTATTATGCATACACACGCGACGCGCAGGTCGTGCACTCTCGACTTAGATTGCACTGTAGCCACTTAAATTACCACACCTATTCAAATTTTGTATCTGATCAACCCATGTGTGATTGCGATAAGCTATAGGATACCGAACATTATTTACTCGAATGCGAAAGATAGGACTCACAACGAGCTTTATTTCTAACCACAGTGTCTGGCCTTTGTAACATTTCAACTGAGGTGCTACTCCGCGGTTCCACTGAACTCTCACATGACGATAATATAACCATTTTCAGACAAGTACACAAATATATCCTAAGCACCAAACGCTTCAATTAGTAATGGCCCGAGGACTAGTCCGTTAAACCACACACGCGCATAATAACGCGCATACTAACAAATCAAATCGGAAGATATGTAACAATGAGCTAGGTTATAACCTGATCACAAAAGAACACACTCCGCTTTCGAATTCATTATGAACTGTTCCCGTGATACGATGTCGGCTGAGAGGCTATAGGCCATTTCTTCAAAATAATTACATGTATGTCTACATCAGATTATCCATATATCTTTAAATTCTCCTCTATCTGAAACGTTACTATCCAATTCTCCATTATTCTCCCACTGATCTGATATCAATTTTTCTAATACCAACTGTGTTACTAATACCAGCTCTTAGTCTCACTTAAACCGTTTATTCCATAAAACTTAATATCGACAGACCCATCGAACGAGCCCACTGCGTGAGTTGATGCGAGACAAAAAAAACAAATAAACGCCAACTGTGAACTCCAAATTGTTTGAAATACATCACACTTAATCCAGGCACACTCACGTCGTGGGCTCGGTCACACCATAACCGGAGACGACACATATAAGCTATCAGCTTGCTGTCGAATCCCATCCATACCATAACTTGTTATTATATTTTATTCCACACCCATTGACGCGAGTCACATGTATTCAACGGAATCTTAGCCATTGAATACATATTAGTGTATACCTCTAGTGGAATACAAGCCGGAACTATTCGTGTTGACGTTGTCGCCAAGAAAGATGACGTACATTACGTCGACCATCCGCTTCCGGTGATCCCCCCATAATTACTGGTTATTTGTCAGACTTAAATCACAAAAAGGTAGCTATAGTAACAATGAAGGTCACACTCGTGGATTGAACTTATCTGACTGAACGGTGTAGAATAAATACAGAACACAACTTGCATCATAATCTCGATTCTTTTATCGAACTCTTTGCGGACGGCGCATAATTACATTTCGCTCGAGCTACGCTCTCGCGAAATATATCCCTGCGCCATCCGCAACTCATTCGATAAAAGATTCTCGATTAAGATGGACGTTGTGTTCTGTCTATGTAATTACATTATGAATTATATGGATTAAATACTGTTTACACCAAGGAATAAGAAATGAATAACGCAAGTCATGTTGCTTCTGACAAGTGTCACTATGCTAGAAGGAAATAAAATAGTATCACAGTTTCCAACAAGAAGAGTGTGAAGAAGAAAACGAAAAAGAAGCGATTCAACATGTAAGCGAATGCCTGCCATGCGAATCTGTCATCAGCGACCGTAGTCTGGGTCTCATACACATGTTCATGTGGATCCATATCCATCACCGCCGTATTGCTATCAGGTGTGCAAATATCAGCCATTTCAGTCAAGCAAACATCTTCGTCGCTTAAAACACGTATGCCGTATCCAAGGATTTTCATTGCTGTTATGTGTATTTTTGATGGTGTGTGACTCCTGTGGCGGGTGGAAAATATCTGCACTACCGCCACCGAACCTACGATAAGAGCGTTCTGAACATTCTGAAGACACAGATAAACAGCGAATCTTGAAACGGAATTTGCCGTTCTGGGCATCCATTGACTAAATAATGTAAGGAAAACGGCATTCGAGAGAAACATCGTGACTGCAAATGACATTTTCTCTCCAGTTTTATGAGGAACCACGAAGGCCACCAGGCTGAGTAAAGCTAGCCCAATAGCGGGCGCGATAGTAAACATGACATGATAGGCGGGGCGTCGTTTAACTGACAGTTCCACCTGACATTTTGACATTATATATCCAACTTCACCAAACTCAACCCTGGATAACAATGTGTAAATTAAATCCCACTCACCATTTTCTTGATAATTCTCCAAAATTACACTGTCAACTCCGATTGTAAGGTTAACATCGTCGACTGGTGATGACCACAGTCCGATATCTATAGTGCACGTTTGCGAGTCAAAAGGGAATTGTGTGACGTCAATCTGACAAGCAGTGACGTACGAATCACCCGGATGCCATCCGATTCTTCCATCAGACAAAACATGAATGCCTTGATACTCGGCGCCTATTCTTTTTAATTTCCCTCGTTTATTTAAAATTGTAACATCTGGCGTCCATAGATGAGATTGTGGCAGGTAAAGTCTGTCGATTCCCATAACGTCTTCGTCCCATGTCAGTCTCCCGTCTAGCCACGATATTCCCATCCATGCCTCGAACATTAGAGTCTGCGTCACTTGATCTATATCCTCGATCTCTGTCAATGCAAATGAAATGTTTACTTGAAGTGACCCACTTCCGGGCCGCAAGAGCTTCTTGTAATCTGAAAATATTTTTTCGTATACACCAGACGCACTTGTTTTGTCATAAGAATAGCACACGTTTAAAATCAGTAGTTGAATCACCACCAATAGCGTGAATTTCCTGACGATGTTCAACGCCATGGTTCAGTAGTGAGCCTATGGAGACACAGTATAAGTCAGTTATAGAGCTTCGCCGCAATCTTTGGTGGGGTCACAACTGAAACAAACAATACAAAGTTTGTTAACGTTATTACGAATAACACGACACAATAGAACCAATTTGTTCTGACCGCCATTATCAACACTATTATCAACATACAATGTGTGACTATCGTTGCATGAGAACTATAATGTCGTAAGTCCACTTGGCGGGAAAATGAGATATTGGTATCGTTGTAATCGCCGCGAAGTTTTCTTTCGGTTGATGCCCGTGAACCTTGTATCCGCACCACAGTTCCAACGATAAACGCTGAGCAATTTTGTTGTACGCACATGTGTGTACAATTTGTTCGTGCTATAATGTCGAATCTCCATTACCAATTGCATCACCCATAGTCGCCACGTGGAAAAACTTTGACGAATGGCGCATTCTGCAATTTTGAAGAAATTGCATGGCAAGAAACTAGCATTGTTTCATTATATTATCGCACTTGTTAATTGGTTGTTTGCTATGTTGTCATCGCAAATGTTTAGTCAGCTAAATATGCTTGTTTAAACGCATGTTATGATATATGAAGCATCTTAATATGTGTGATGTTGGAGATACAACATTCTTGCCCTGGTGTGAATGCAATCTATAGATAGCTCGTTGTGATGTTAGCACGTATGGTTTTGTCCAAGATTGTCTTATATATAAATTATGTATATTGTAACACAGGGGGTGGTAATCTAGATGCAAACTGGTAGTGGACACCGAGTGGGTGATACCACCAGAATTCCCACGTGCTCAATACGCGGTGTCTATGATTAATGTTAAGGCACGTAGGGCCGCCTGTGTGCAAGGGGTTGCATTGTGCTAGGTTTGTGACTTCCGTCAAATTCTACCTGCTAAATATGCTGCCACCACACTATTTGGGGAGGGGGTAGGGAATCCGGTTTACCAATGTGATATGGTAATGCAAGAAGTCAACTTATGACCTTTTCAATTACAACAAACTCGGATTTGAAGTTTATATAGTTATTAAAGAAACAATAAATCTTGTAATCTTCGTAGGTTACTTGGTCGTCGTCTTCTTTGAGTAACTCAATCTTCGCCAGCTACCTCCATTGAATAACTCTGTGGTAACTCAATCTTTGCCAGCTATCTTATTTGAATAATGATAATTTATCTTTGGTTGGAGAGCTTCGATCAGCTTGATATGTTGGGGATCGGCCCAACTCCAACTCCAACTGAGGTCGGGAATGTGATTTGGGGGGGGCTAACCCCGGGATCTTCGAAAGGGCCGAAAGGCCCTTTCCTTAACCCCTCATGTTTTTTGCCTTTATTTAGAATAATACACAAATAAAAAAATAAAAAAATGTAAGCATTTTTATGATGGTTATTTTTTCTTTTTCTTCTTTCTTTTCGGAGATTTTTCTGAAGATGATTGTGGAGATGGAGAAGCTTCCTGTTGGTGCTGTTGGATAAACCGTCGCATTTTTTCTTCTGTGTCTTTAAAGCTTTGCTCTTGATATCTCCTGGCTTCTTCAAATTGAAGTTGATGCTCCTTTTTCGCCATTTCCACATTTCTTTTGGTCTGAGCAATCATCACTTCAACAGACTGAGTGGTGTCTGTACTGGTGTTGTAGTTGTTGCTGGCGGTGGAGCTGGGGGACACCGGGATGTGTTGGTAATCCGGTGTCCAAGGTGTAAAACTATCCAGTTCCACGTCGAAGCTGGCGGCAGGAACATCTGGGGTGGTATCCACGTCCCTGTCTCCGCAAGCCTCGACGACGACAACAGGGACCTCCGGCAGATCCACGGAATCCCTGCTAGCTGGTACTATGTCGTCAGTCTCCATGCAGGTCGAGTCGTCTGAGCGTCTCTCAGACAACTCCGACCTACCGGCTGTGACAACGGACGTCGGCTGAACCACACGGGGAGGGGTGACTGGCAGATCAACAGTCACTCCCTTCTTCTTCCATTTCACCCGTCTGGCGGCGCCCCTTCTTCTCCTTGATGGCGTCTTCTTCTTGGGCAGCCCCTTCTTCTTCACACTCTTCATTGAACAGGAGGCAGTCTTGGAGTTGGTGTCCCGGGCCTGTGATCTCTGGGTACCAGCATCTTCGGTCCGGAACTCCAGGCAAATGGTCAGGTATCCCTTGCTAAACTGGAGACTCCAATTAGCAATGTCCAATACCCGACTTATTTGCACTGCGGCCAACACGGCGTCTGGGATTAAATCCATAAGCCTAATCCAAAACCGTCTCACTGGCTCTGACCGAAGAGGAACTAATAAGGATCGAAGCAATCACGACCGTTTCGCTCCACTCTCCAACTGAGGTTTTGCAGTTCCGACGACTACTTCTATTCACTTTCCCGGCCAAACAAATCAACCAACCAATCAAATTGGAACTGAGCCAATGTCAGATTCGACCAATCAGAAGGCTTGTTCATATGGACCAAGAATTGATCCTATTCCAAAAATAGAATCGACACTTTTGTTCGTCGTCGGCGAAGCCGTATTTCAACCTGCCGAGTAAAATTCAATGAATCCATGTGTTAGCCCTCGTTTGTTTATTCTCAGGTGTGAATTAAATCATCGTGTTAATTACTGTGGCAATTTTCCCGTCTCTTGATAAAATGACATAGAGCATGTTCTCTTTGTAATTCCAGACCGAAAACAGCGAAGCCGCATTCTTTTATATTACATCGGAAATATGCATGTAATTCCATTGCATAGCACTCGCTTCTATGAATCTTTCCAAGGCTGACGAAATTGCTAATAAATGCGTTTATGTCTATTCGATAATTGCCTAATACAATTAAAGCGTGGAGTCTGTTCATTTTTCCGTGAAAATCATATTCTGGGACCACCAGGTTCGAAATATTTATTCTTTCCGACATCGTCATTTGTGTCACTCGAAATCACTCGATTCGGCGTCAATTCAACTTTTGTGAGGCCTTCTAAAATTATGACTTCACTTCCCAGTTGTGCTCCAGGATGTGGATTATGAGGGAAGATGTATTGGAAGTCATAATATATTTTGTATTGCCCGGGAACAATACTTTTGAGTCGATTTCATCGATCGTTTTACGTTTCCGTGTTCGATGTATCGTTACGTCGCTATGTGGATAACGTACTTGCAGTAAATCGTACCCCTTCTATTTGCAGTAAATCAGACGGCTTGTATTACGTCCGTCATGAGCTAGATTGCCCCTGTCGTGATGGCTTGTATGGATGGGGGAGGGGGTAAAAATATATAGACGTTTTTTGATTTACTTGTTCTCAATAAAGGCAAAAACATGAGGGATTAAGGAAAGGGCCTCTCGGCCCTTTCGACAATCCCGGGGTTAGCCACCCCAAACCACCCACTTCTCTCTATAGACATGTAAATATCTACCCCTGTGCGTGTCACAATATTTAGCTTGTCTGTAGGGTGGTTCAATGTTTAGGTCGGACTCATATTCGTGCCCACATAACAAACATGGACAAATGTCAATAGTATTAAAGCTGTTTATGCAGTCACCCACAAAACACAAATAGAACCAGGTCACCTGTTTGCCCAGCTGGTGGACAATGTATACTCGTCCATAATCAGAATACATTCAATTTCTCGGAAATCTTCAGCCCATTTGTCCTAGTTTGCGCATTGAGTTTTGTCAGACCGTTGAATACTGAGTTTTGGAGGTGCAGACGTCTGACTTTAGTTATTCAAAGGCGTCAGTTTCATTGAAATTTAGTTCTATTCACATAAGTTAGGTGATCGTTCAACGTGCGTGTTAGTGATGCTACATTTGCGAATGTATATACGATTCCCAACCCAAAACGGAGCAAGTTTATTTACACAGCAGGTAAACGTTTGTCGGAAGCTCCAATCATAGAAAAATATATTCTATCCCAGGTGAACATTGTCGACATACGAAGCTTCAATCATGATACATTGAATGCTAGCGGTGGACAGATAATGTTTTAAAACAATTTTCAAAAAATAGTTGTTCGTGTTTGGTATAATGTTTGTTTTTCGGTAATAGTTGTGTTCAACTATGATTTCTGCTCACAAATAAAACGAACGCGTTGTGATTTGCACAATGACCGTCATCTGTATTTGAAAGTTTCACACCTTTGTTGTGATTTTAAGTTTGATGTTATAGAACATTCTTCGCTTTGTTGTTCACTGAATTGCGTATATAATTCCATTTGTTACAGTAAATTATTTCCACTACTGTTATCGAGTTTGGCATACTTGTGCAGAATTAGCTCATCGATTCATCTGTAGGAGCCCAATGTTAAAAGAAGTATTATACCGTTGCCGATTGCGAACCACATTTTCGATAATACAACGATCTCATTGTTTATCGTGATTACCAATGTTAAATGTCCTTGTGTTTCTGTTTGACCAGGGTTCAATACTATGAAGCGTTTTCTTTGTAAGAATCTACAATTGTTTGTAAGAAATAACAATTTATCATTCCGCTAATACTATGAATCTACGATTACAAACATAAATCACAAATAGTATATGTGTTCTTTGTATTTACAAATATCTCCCAATCACAAAGAATGTTCGAGTACTATGAAAGTTAATTGAAAGTAACAACGTTAAGGAACGTGAGTATAGAAGGTCTTCGTATTGTGTGTCCAACATAAATGTTCAGTTTTCGCACCCTTAACCCGGATAATATACCCATCTATGATACGCAGGGACGTGGCGACAAGGGGTCGATCCACCCCCTTGTGAAAATGTTTTGTCAGCTGGAAATATCAAGTACAACCCACAGGGACGTCGCGACAAGGGGGTTGGGTTATGTTTCTCGCCTCCAAACATTTGATAAACACGTTCAACAGTAGGAAATTTGATACCTGAAACAACATGAATTGGAAATTTTACAACAACATTATGTTGAACTTGTTCTCTTATTGTGTTTTTCCAACAATTTATTAGAGGGTATGTGTTTGTTTTAGGCCAACATTTGCATATTTACCTCCTTTGGTCAAAAGTTTGGATTGAAATGGCCTATATTTAGAAATTGTCAAACCTTAGGGGGTGTCAGCTTAGATGTGAGGTAGCAGTATGTGTTCATTGTAACTACTAAAATTTCCCAATTTATTGAAAGTTACAACGTTAATTAACTAGTATGAAATAGTATGTCTTTTCTTGTGTTAACTTCTTCCAGAAATACTGCCTTTTGGTATTTGGTTAGAGGCATTTCGGTGTTGTTGTCTTGATCAACTATAGTTTATAAATGACAAATCGATAAAAATTACGCGTGTTCCTAATGTGAGTATTGTTTTCGCCCAAGAATGCATTGCGATGTAATTGATACTCATGTTAGTGTTCGGTATTCGACGGATTTCGGTATTCGAATATTCGGTTCGAATAACGAGCGAATATTCAAATAGTATTCGAATAGTTCGATAAATTATGAAATTATATAGATAACATATTTTGGAACCAATTTATTATTTAATGAAATAGCATATTTATCCATGCACATGCTATACGCAAAAAAGAGAGAGAGAAAAAAGTATTTTGGATTGATTGCAAGAGTTTATCTGTTTATGAAGTTCATGTAGTCAATGTCCCATGCATGGTTCCACACGTTGGTCGTAGTGCCACAATAACTAAGAACATGATCTGGATTGAGCTTGCAGGTTGCCTATTTAGATTTGGCATCCAACGTGAAGTGAGTCCATATATCTGATTTCTTCGAATTTGACGCCATATTGTACACACAAGTGACAACGCGCAAACAAATCGAAACAATGCATTATAGGTCCGCTTCCTATGGCCACATGCAAGCACGGTCTGGTTTACAGCCAATAAAATTATTTCGACTTCATGACGCCAATCAAATCAGAACGTTACAGTTACGTCATATTAATTCGTTTATGGTTAGTGGAAAATAGACTATACTTTTAACAGACCCTCAGACTAATAACAAACCAGGAAACAATTACCCGGAGATTATTCTCGAATATTCGAATAGTCAAATAATTATTCGAATATTCGAATATTTATTTTTTACGAGCGAATATTCGAACATTCGAATATTCGGACCGAACACTAACTCATGTTCATGGGCGGATTATCCTTTGAGTTTCGATCGTCGACGCGAATGCAATTGGTCACGGTAAAGGACACGAATACGCAAGATGCAAGCACAGTTTTCACAAATGACTACAGCATAAATGCAGTGACGTGGCAAGATGCTTTCTTCGGTGCGCCAACGTCGATATCCAACTGTATCCCCACCCTCAATCAGAAACTTCTATTTCTGTGAAATGTAATTGTTTACCCCGGTTGGCTTCTGATTTTCCAGCTGTAACATTAAGTTGGACATTTTGACTAAATATGACTAACTTAGTGTTAGTCACAAACATTTTTAGTAACTTTGCACATAATTCCGCAACTTATATTTTCGCCTTCCCAGTGACTAAGAAAAGTTATGACTAAATCCTGGCCATTTGGACTAATTAGTCGTTTTGAATCCCCATTTCTTAGTCGTTATGACTAACATCACCCTAGTAAGTTTGATTAATGTTATGCCTCAGTAATGTTGGCTGAACTAAGTTAGTCAACCTGGGGGAAAACGTTTAACTAACATATGTTAGTCATATTGACTAACTTTTGTTATCAGCGTAGAAAAATTAAAATACTCGGCTCTTGATATACGATTCCATCGCTATGTGGAATTTATAGGCATTTTTTTTATTCAAAGGGTGTATATTGAAATTATCACCAAACGGAGCCCATATAGCCACGTCCCTATATCGATATATTATAAGATATCGGAGCAGTTTGAAATTATAAAATGACCACCCCTCCTATAACCGAGAGCCTTAGCACGTCCCTGCTTCGATACTGTGATGGACACCCCCTGATAAAATGGAGCCACGTTCCTGCCTCGATGTGTTATGATAAGAGTAGCGGATCAGTTTTAAATCATAGGATGGGCACAATATATATAATATTATACCATCAAAACAATATTTTGTTTTCACAAACTGAATGGTTGTAATTTGTTAAAAAAAATATACCAAATTCGGTGGTAGTACTCGATATTACACTGACTTGTACTTACATACACACTCTATACTCTATACACATACACACTCTTTGCGCAGACAAGTGGTCATCAACTTAGAAATCCGTGTACCGATTGGATAGCTCTGATAAGCGATCACCTCTCAACTTATGATTGGTTAATTCTTTTGTAACTTGGGCTTGCCGTGATTAAATATATTGTGAATCGCTCACCGGTAATGGTTTCCCCCGCAAGCAATCTAAAATAATCAACAGTAGATCTTTGTGGAATTTGCGAGATTGTGTTAGCTCATCGTTTCATAGTACCGGCGATATCACTAATCACAAAATAATAGCACGCATTGTAACTTTCCCATAGAAATTGTTGTCAGCTAGTTTAGCTCTACATGTATATACATGTCCGTCTAATTTGAACTGGTATTCAGATAACACTGATAACGGGTGAATGGGAGCAGCGTTAGATAGATAGATAGATAGATAGATTTATTACTCTTTTCATCGATAAGATATACGAGTATGAACAAATGAAATTAAACATATACATTTTAAGTTATGCATGCACATACGCGAAGATGACGACATAAATGAATGTGACATGTTCCGAGTATATATCTCTCAGTATAATTGTATTATTAGTTCTTTTGGGTTATCGGGTGTGGTGGGGTCGGGTGGGGATGGGGCGTTGGATAATAATCATACACATTGTTAATCATATAAAGTATAAATTAGGTCATTCTATTATGTATGTTATTTCCCACGTGGGCAATTTTTCGGTCGCTTTTATACAAGGTGTTGTGTCTATATGGGTGGGGACTTCTAGTTTAATGCCTCAGGGGCTCCTATCTGAAAAAGGGCTTCGCGGATAAATATCGATAGGTTCGTAAGGGTTTTCCTATTGCTTGTTTTGAACAGGCTGTTCAGTTTCAATGCATTGGGTCGGGTGTAATAATATATTTTAATGTATTTTTTCCTGAGATCAGTAAGTTTGGTGCACTTCAAAATAATGTGGTATTCGTCTCCAAGGCCATTATTACATAATTTACACTTTCTATCTTCGTGTACTTGTCCTTGTTGGTTAGTTTTTTTTCTACGTTTTAGGGGTTTCACCCCTCGCCCAGTCTAAGGTATTACAATAATACGGCTAAATTTTCCCTGTACTATGAAACCACTGTGATAGTTAACACAAATTTGTAATTACAAATTAATAAATACTATTTGTATTTACAGGTATAAAATTGATCATAGTATTGACCCCAGGTGTTATTGAGAGCACAAAGTGGATATATAATTGTGTTCTATTTGCCATGTTTGGTGCAGTTATTATAACAGTATTCAGTTTTTAAATAATATTGTATTAATAACACATCCACGTTATTGGGTTGCTAATGTTCTACTTTCTGGTTGGTGTTTGTGCTAAACTATTAACTATTGATTCTTAGTCGGGGGTATATTTGGTTCTTCTTCCCCGTAGAAATAACAAATGCATTTGCACATTTCATGAGACAGAAGAAGAAAAAGAGAACGGCACATACGCGTGGTGATACTGTACACAACTGTCAATGTATCTTTAGTCCGTTTGTTCATTTGATAATTGTATTAGAAATATCGTAAAGCATTTTTGAGTTATATACTTTTCAATCACAAATTAAAGCGTTTTGAGGCCTTAATTCGCGACTGGTCTTAGGGTTAAAGTTTGGACTTACATGAAAATAACATGAAGATATAGGCATACGTTGTTCTTATATTGCTTATTTGTATTGTTCGAATTACGATAAGCTGATGCTGACATTTTATGATTGTTTGTGAGTAAACGACATCCAATGTCAATAAAACCCAGGGTTTTGTTTATAAATAATGACTAGAATCCCCAACATCTCCAAATTGTGGCAATGAATATTAGAACAAAATATGTCTAGTTTGTTTTCACTTTCTCTCTGTTTGTGGGTTGTATGCGCCTGTAAAATGTTTAACCAGCAGACCTTCGCGAAGCTAACCAAGTCGCTTTAAGTGCAATAAATATTACATGTGTGATCTCAACTATGACATGTTGGTGCTAAATTATTTCACGATTGATCCTCACCTGATCGATTTGTGGAAGCTAACTTCGGAAAATGTGCAGCTGTGCAATCAATGGTGGAATAATAAAGCTCTAGCTCACATATCAAACAATCAGCACACATTATATTCTTACACAATTATATATTATGTATATATCCTAGTTCCGGTGTGTACACTTCGGGGAGCACAAGGTGACGTTTTGTTACATTAAACGGGTCAACATTGTATTGCAGAAATGAGCGAAGAGATAAATCAGGTCACGGTATTTGGATAGCGAGCAAAATCGTCAAACATCACGAACCCCGAGGGGAGTCACAACGTCATCTGAATATGTAGGCAGTCAAAACCCATAACCACATTGAATCCGTTGTGTATTATATGGATATACTTTAACAAAGTGTTGTCACCAACGCTGGGTTTTGTTTCTTTCTTTATACATATAATCAGGGTTCCAGGCATTTTTTGCGAAACCCGGTATGATTCTTATTCTGTTATTAGCAAGGACACCAAGACCAGAAAGACAGTATAGTTTTTTTACCCTGTGCCAATGCATTCTCTTATATATGCGAGTCGACCATATGTCGCCTCGCATATATAAGAGAATGCATTGGCCTAACAATTTTTTACAATTTTAATAATTATTTCTTGTATTCTTTAACAATTTTATAATTTCACCCATACAGAGCCCCAGACAAACGTGAGCAGACGACACTCTTCTAATGCTTCTATATATGTACTATGGGGCTCCCTGCAGGGTAATGGATGTTTTGTATTTATGTCCTAAAAATTGTAAGAAACATTTATTTTAAAAAAATGATAAAAAATTGTTAGGCCAATGCATTCTCTTATATATGCGAGGCGACCTATGGTCGGCTCGCATATATAAGAGAATGCATTGGCACAGGGTAAAAAAAATCGAGTATATAGGTTTTCGTAAACGCTTAGTTCATTATTTCGAAGATTTAGATTGGTGAGGTCTGGAAACCTGAATGCAACATTAAAAGCCAACAGTATTATATCATTCGACAGTATTTCATATAGAGGAGATATACTATGCAAAAGTGTCGTATCTCCTTCGACATTGTGATCCAGAAGCCAGACGATGACGATTTACGCAAAATGTATCTCCAAACATGTTTTCGTCATTTACTTGCAATCGCGTGTACAATTGGTCATGAATTTCCCCGTTAGAGTAAATATCTATGCATTTTCCCATCATATGTTCGAACTGTTTGTATACGGAAACTGACCTACCAAAATTTCAAACTAAATGTTCTCGGAAAATGGAAAAATGGACTTAAAACATTATAAAGTTCTCAGGCGACGCGATGTCGAACGTATTAAAACCAGTCTTAGTAAATATTGCTGCCTTTGTGGAGTCATAAGGATAATATCTGAATGAGTGGGTATTCGGTAGAAGAATCAAAAAAGCGCAACCGAGTCTTATTATGCCGAATACCAGGTCATGAGGATATTATGTAACTTAAAACTCAACCAATGGTAACAATAGTACCCGATGTACGGTATCCAAACTTTGCAATCGGACATGATTCCGCTACAAAGCAGCATATTAAATTGCTTCACCGAAGACACCAGATTCATTCATTTAGAAACGTAATAAAGAGATCGGTAATTTGTTTTCGATGCGCATTTTCCAAATGTTATCATATTGCATAACAGTTAGTGACTGGAGAATATTATCTAATTTCATATTTATCAGAACTGTTATCGATAGCTGTGATCTCGAGATAAACTAATTGTTATTGAAACTATTATACATCAATCTTACTGCTTGTTACTTACATTTATCGTCTCATTAAATATTTCCCACATTTCACTTTATATTCCAAAGACAGCAGGTTTTATTTGCGAGACGATGTTATGACGTCATCGGACAGATGTCTGGCAACAATATCGACGGATGTTTGGTAGATTGTACTGGAGACTCACGATATTGACTCAAGTTATACCGATTAATGTATTGAGAAATATATATTTCGAATTGACTAAATACCGTGGGTAATTTAATTGTCACAATCTTATTTCGCACTCCGGGTGTATAATCAGCTACGGTTTCTTGGTATGTAATGGGCGTATGGGTGTTTTATTTATAGAAATTGGGATTTTTGGGAAGCATTAAAAGTTGAAGTGCGACCCCGAATCCGAGTCCGATAAAAGGTGTAGTTGGGAATTTCAATTTCGTTTAATGTCGTTTACATTATTATATCATGCAGCAGGCGTATCTCGGAACATTCTTGATTAACCCATGGTTTGTTTTTCGCATCCCAAGAAGTGCGAGCCGAGTCTCTCGAACGGGAATTTGCGTGTTAACCATTAGCGAGCTGCGCGGTATGTGTTTCTATTATACATTAATTGCATTTTTCGAGGTTGACATGATGATTTATCAACCCGATTAAGCCTGGCACACCTTATTGACCCGTGAATATACATGTTAATGGATTCACAAAATGCACAAAATTGTAGATACTTTATCATTGGAAAAAAAAGGGATTTACAGTTCCTATTAATAACTCATGAGGTCACGTGATTGAAATTGTTATTAACCCTTCTTGCCTATTTATAGCACAATCTAGAATATATCGTGATTTATCAACTTATTGTCCGTATGATTAAGTATAGGACTTTTAGAAGAAAGCTTATGATCGTATAATAATGTTCTTTAACCTGCTTTGTTGCATTGATATTTGAACATCTTTCGTTTATTTTCACGTGACATACATCGGAATGCTCTCTACTATTATACTGCACGGGGATTTGACGTTTGTATATTAAATTTAATTCGAACATGAATCCTACGAGGTGTTTGTTTATATCGGTGTTTAACATGTTATTTAATATCATTTAGTGATCTATTTCATTTAGTTATACTCGAGAAATATCGGCATGTTATATTCTAAATGAATTGTGAGGAAAATTATTAACCAATTCCAACGTTTCTCCTTCGTGCTGTTTGTAAATATTGACTTTTCATTTAATGTGGCTTAATTTTAAACATCATTTGTATGTATGTGTACCGAGGATATATCAGAATGCTATATGAATTGAAGAATGTTCAGAAATTACCCCCCCCCCTTTCATGTGACCATGTTTTAATTGATCCTCATGGGGGTATTATAATTAGTCCTCATTGGACCATATTTTAATTGACCCTCATGGGGCTATATTGCATTTCACCCCAGTGGGACCGTAGTTCAATAAACACTGATGACACCATATTTTAATTTTAATTAACCCTCATAATGGGATCATATATTTATTCTTTAATTAAGTCACGTTATCATATTTTAATTGACCTTAATGGGACCATGGTTCAATAACCTCCCCCATGGGTCCATATTTGTATTAACCCTCATGGTACAATTTTTTTTAACAATCATGAGACCACATTTGGTATTAACCCCCATTAGACGATATATGAAGTAACCATATTTTATTTGACAGTGATGTGAATATATTTTAATTTACCCTCATCGGACAATATTTCAATTAACCCTCTCTTTGTGTGACCATATTTTATTTTACCCTCACGGAACCATACATGTATTTTAGTCAATCCTTATGAGAGGTGGTATCAGTAGTGCATTAACTGGAATCATTCTTATATCAGCATTACGCCCTCCTAGGGTGTATATTGGCAAGTATATCTGACCCTGTCGCAGGAGGTGGTGGACTAAATGTGATTAAAACCTTCTCGGTATTTGCGTAATTGGATACCAAATGTGATTAGAAACGTGCTCGGTGTTTGCGTACTTGAACCATGTTACGAAGATCGAAATTTGTTGCCCTATTATTATTCTGCAAGCTATTTCATGCGCTATTCAGACCACAATTTCAAATGAAATTATAAATAAATATCACATATAATCAACTATATAGGCGTTACATATATCCAGATTTTTCAAAATCACCACATTAAAGCTGTTATAACGAACCAAAGCCGGACGCTTTGGGTCGTATATAGACTATATCTGATTATGTGACGTCACCAATTATTATCTAATACGACGCTTTGTTTTGAATTTCGGGAGGGCGAATGTCGGACAGTATATATAATTGTTTTAAACGCTACATGCAGAAAGCCCTATGTGATTGTTTTAGCTTTGGTTCGTTAATTACGCTTGCGTATGATCATATCATTGTATATATGGCTAATAATAGGATCTTGAGGGCGTTACCATTTCTGACTATGGTTTCCTTCTTAAAATTATTTTACATTTATGACGAACTCAATCGCATTCAGCACGAAATTTATTTAGACACTGGCGTCATGAGGCTTTGTCGCTTTACTGCAGTCATGGCGACAAGAACAAATTATGGCATCGGAACACCATGGAATCAGCGCCGATAGTCAACACGGAAATGGGGAAACTACTGGGTGTGTCGCTTACGTTCTTAAATTCATAAATCGCCTGGGCGTCGCTAACTATTACAAAAATAACATACTCATTTTATTTCAATTTCAGAGAGGCGATGTTGTGTTTGCTTTCACTAATTTGTCTTTATAATGTTTTAATATGTATATTGTGAAATTCTAGCTGATACTGTTGAACGCCTATTAAACTCAATTGGAATGCTCTCTACTATTATACTGCACGGGGATTTGACGTTTGTATATTAAATTTAATTCGAACATGAATCCTACGAGGTGTTTGTTTATATCGGTGTTTAACATGTTATTTAATATCATTTAGTGATCTATTTCATTTAGTTATACTCGAGAAATATCGGCATGTTATATTCTAAATGAATTGTGAGGAAAATTATTAACCAATTCCAACGTTTCTCCTTCGTGCTGTTTGTAAATATTGACTTTTCATTTAATGTGGCTTAATTTTAAACATCATTTGTATGTATGTGTACCGAGGATATATCAGAATGCTATATGAATTGAAGAATGTTCAGAAATTACCCCCCCCTTTCATGTGACCATGTTTTAATTGATCCTCATGGGGGTATTATAATTAGTCCTCATTGGACCATATTTTAATTGACCCTCATGGGGCTATATTGCATTTCACCCCAGTGGGACCGTAGTTCAATAAACACTGATGACACCATATTTTAATTTTAATTAACCCTCATAATGGGATCATATATTTATTCTTTAATTAAGTCACGTTATCATATTTTAATTGACCTTAATGGGACCATAGTTCAATAACCTCCCCCATGGGTCCATATTTGTATTAACCCTCATGGTACAATTTTTTTTAACAATCATGAGACCACATTTGGTATTAACCCTCATTAGACGATATATGAAGTAACCATATTTTATTTGACAGTGATGTGAATATATTTTAATTTACCCTCATCGGACAATATTTCAATTAACCCTCTCTTTGTGTGACCATATTTTATTTTACCCTCACGGAACCATACATGTATTTTAGTCAATCCTTATGAGAGGTGGTATCAGTAGTGCATTAACTGGAATCATTCTTATATCAGCATTACGCCCTCCTAGGGTGTATATTGGCAAGTATATCTGACCCTGTCGCAGGAGGTGGTGGACTAAATGTGATTAAAACCTTCTCGGTATTTGCGTAATTGGATACCAAATGTGATTAGAAACGTGCTCGGTGTTTGCGTACTTGAACCATGTTACGAAGATCGAAATTTGTTGCCCTATTATTATTCTGCAAGCTATTTCATGCGCTATTCAGACCACAATTTCAAATGAAATTATAAATAAATATCACATATAATCAACTATATAGGCGTTACATATATCCAGATTTTTCAAAATCACCACATTAAAGCTGTTATAACGAACCAAAGCCGGACGCTTTGGGTCGTATATAGACTATATCTGATTATGTGACGTCACCAATTATTATCTAATACGACGCTTTGTTTTGAATTTCGGGAGGGCGAATGTCGGACAGTATATATAATTGTTTTAAACGCTACATGCAGAAAGCCCTATGTGATTGTTTTAGCTTTGGTTCGTTAATTACGCTTGCGTATGATCATATCATTGTATATATGGCTAATAATAGGATCTTGAGGGCGTTACCATTTCTGACTATGGTTTCCTTCTTAAAATTATTTTACATTTATGACGAACTCAATCGCATTCAGCACGAAATTTATTTAGACACTGGCGTCATGAGGCTTTGTCGCTTTACTGCAGTCATGGCGACAAGAACAAATTATGGCATCGGAACACCATGGAATCAGCGCCGATAGTCAACACGGAAATGGGGAAACTACTGGGTGTGTCGCTTACGTTCTTAAATTCATAAATCGCCTGGGCGTCGCTAACTATTACAAAAATAACATACTCATTTTATTTCAATTTCAGAGAGGCGATGTTGTGTTTGCTTTCACTAATTTGTCTTTATAATGTTTTAATATGTATATTGTGAAATTCTAGCTGATACTGTTGAACGCCTATTAAACTCAACCCACTAGTGCCATATTTACGACATTATCATGGTATCCCCATCGGCGTGTTATGTTTCTCACTCTGGCGACTGGCCAGGGTGTAAATCCCACAATGGCGCAATGCGACTACATGGGATTATGGCTTTGGTGTACAGGCAGTAAAATTGTGTTATTACCTTTTTATTACTGACAACACACGCCGATGAGGCGCGTGGACGAAAGCGTTTTAACTATTCAATTACTTAATTGAATAGTTGATGCTATTCAATCATTTTGCAGCAAAAAAAAACGCCTGAGGCCGCCAATGGCCATCCTGGAATTTACTCTTTGCATGACTCAATCCTTTGGCACACCACATACCACATCCCTCATCCGATTATCACCGAACTTCATATCGATCTTCAGTGTTACCCATCGATGGGAGCCGCCTATTTTGACAGAAATTCGTTGAAAAACATGACCACCAGCGGCCATCTTGGAATGTATTCTTGGCATAACTAAATCCTTTGGTACTATAGACCATATCCATCATCCGATCATCGACATACTTGATATGGATCTTCGGGTGACTTATGGTTTACTTTCCTTCTTCTGTGTCATTCTATTCATTTCTCAGCACAAAAAATATAACTCCTTCCCAGGCTGAGCTACAGTGTCATTGACACTTTCATTGTTTAGAACCGACTACACAATATAACAAAACTAGTTGGCGACATGTCTAAATACCGAAACACCGTGAAGCATTAAATTGTAGCGGAGAAGATAAAAGACCCGACCTCTCTCAAGGAATCTCTGCCGAACAAATTTTCGAATCTTGTAAATGTTACTAACACTGTTGCTCTTTTGTTCCGATATAACAGTTAAGTTACGTGAAAGTGTTGTAACGAGCTACACGTACTAACAAAGATTCACTAATCGTTTGGCGCATAAGTCAACTTTTTTTGGAAGAAATCGAATATACATGCAGCTTACAATAAGTAAATACAGTCATTTTGTCAAACTCCTGTCAAACACAGCTTCTAAATTAATGTCCCAACTTTAAATCATTTTCATTTTACACACGAGGTAGAAATACTTAGTACGACTAACTCTTACTGTAATAGCACCAAGGTCCATTGGCGAACATAAATAATTCGACCAAATTGCACACCCTACAGGTCACATCTCTCCTCTGATTGTCATAAAACTGTGGATCCTAGGCGTGATCATAAGATGAGAGCCCACAAATGTTTTCTAATATCTTTAAAAAAGATAGCCGCTTACAACATCTGGGATTTCAAAAGTGCAATTGTAAGCAATTGGAACACCCTATAACCGACGTTTATTAGAGACATGTTCATGATCGCTTCTTGATCTTCTAACATTATGGAATTTGAACAATATTTGATAAAAAAACATGATTGCCAGCAGCCATCTTGGATTCTACTCTTTGCATCACTTGTTACTTCGGTATGCCCAACGTTCAACATGTTGTTGATACAATTCATCCAATGGGACTGTGGGTACCTGTGCACCTGCGATTATGAGGTGCATCCAACTTTTTTTAATGGAGTTAACCTCCTTTGAAATTTTTCAATTTTCAAATGTCAGAGAGTGTATTCCTATATTTTCCGGTCAATTGTATTTAATTTTGGCACAGATATTTACCACTATGCGAACCTTTGCACCTCCGACTATGGGCCCGATCCAACAGTTTTTTCAGTGGAGTTGTCTCCCCTTTTTTAACTTTGAAATTGTTCACATGTCAGTGAGTGTATTCCTATATTTTCCGGTCAGTTATATTTAAACTTGGCACATGTATCTGCCACTGTGCAAACCTTTGCACCTCAGATAATGAGCTCGATCCGACATGTTTTTATTGGAGTTGTCCCCCTTTTTATTTTCAGAGCCCGATGCGGATGTCCCTAGCGCCCCAAATATCATGAGTAAAATAGTTACACCTCGAGATGCAGATACGTTTTAGCTCATGTGTATCCCCTGGGGGTCGGTGTTGCAAGAACTTTTTCACTTGTTGCTATCGCCAATATGTTACGTTTCGTTATTTTATGTTCATGGATTCTGGCTTACATGTATATAGGCTTGCCTCTTTGTCTGGGAAATGTATTTAAAAAACGAAATGAATAATAGTAATTAATTGAATGAATTACATTTAATCGTCATTATTCTGTTTCACAAATTTAAGGGGACCTCTGACATTTTTACGGAATCTTCGTGAATATGATAACTTTGTCGTTTTTTTGTTTGCTTCGCAAATTAGGCCTATATGCTACATATAAGTTGAAGACATTTAATCATTTAATAGGCGCGATCGCACATCGACGTTTGTGAGTAGTGTGAATAAATAGTATTAATATATTGAACAAACTATATTTCCATTCGTTTCAAGTGTTCTCTCTACCAAAACCTGAAGTAGTGTTCAGACGAGTCAGTAGCATTCATTGCTTGCATTGAATTGAAATTGGATAATAGACAATAACTCCAAGGCGTTCAGACTGCTCTGATGCGACTGCTATGTTGTATATCACTAAAAGCATGCAACAGACAGATTATAATTTCAACTCAACGTACATACCTAATAATTCAAGCCCCATGACATTTCTTGCTTTCAATTGATAAAACGATGGTGTCTGTCATCGAATCCAGTATACAGTAGTAAGATTGACACCTGACAATCAACATGTCGGGATCGGATCCCAAATGAGCTAGATAACTTGTTTGGTCTATAATAGCTCATTGAGCTAAAACAGAGTGTTAACAAAACATCAAATTCTTCTGTCTGATAACTTGCACATATTTGCACAATTAGGTTCAGCAACATAGTGAGATCCGAGATGGTGAGCTTTAAGCAACTACCAGTGAATTTCACAAACATGTTTTATGTTCGAATCCCAAATGTCCAATGAAACATAGTATGTGTATCTCCAATGTAGTTCAAACTACCAAAAACTTCAAGAAACACGATATACCATATACGATACCATATACAATACCATTATTGTGTAACATTGGACGATATTGTAAGGATGTGTTTGGTGAATATGGCTTGGTGGATTGCCCAGATCCCAATCTTTGAGATGTCACTGGCATATCCTACTTCCCTAGTTCCTGTTTGTAGAAATCCTTTCTGGAACCTGGACATTCAAAGTAGTTGTATCCGGTAATTATCATAATACTCGTCAGTTACTTATTTTAACTGTCAGAATGCTCTTAGTTGCAACATATACAAAAATAATGATTCCAGGTGTGGAAATAGTATACCTGCCAATTCATCACTCAGCGCCCCTAGCGATGGTCAATATGGTGCCAGAAGATATACATATATGGTAAGACGTAGCACATTTGGTCCTACTTCCATCTCTATTTCACATAATGGAATAGTTTTTTTTTACGAAATCGTTGGTTCTACCATGTTCTTTACACTTTTTGGCAGCCAAGGTCCCAACTTGAGGTGATTATTATTCCGAGCTACTGTGTCTCGTGTGCTTTCTCTTGTGAACTGTGTTGAGGGTAACATCTAGCTCTCTTTCAGCCATCCACTAAAACCAAGTTCACCAGACACATATAGGAAATGACATGAACACACTCTTACTCAATATCCACTAGATGATCACAACCCAACCCAAACGCTAAGGGTAGTTTGTGGCCAGCCTACGGCCCACGAATGTGTTGGTGTCGAGTTCGCAGGATAACCAGGATTCTTTGTTGTTACGATTCCCAGTATCCATGCAAGTTGACAACGTCTCTGAAGCTGATTTAAATTCCCCACGGGATTTGCATAATTATACTTATCCATATAGCTTCGAGAATCCTATCCAGGTTCATGACATTACTACCACTCTGCCTGACATCAACATGTGTGGATGCCTCCAGCTGTATAGCATCGTAGGGTTAATGTTTTCTGTTTGCCATCGCACCTTTCCAAGTGGATTCTATTCAAACAATATATGTTAAATTGTTATTGTTAACGGTAACCTGGATTCATTTGTGTATGATGTTACCCTAGCGTGGTTAACTATTTGTATAAATGCTGCTTCATGTTATAGAATTGATGCATGTTGCTACGTTGAAGATATTGTGACCATTGTCTATACATGGGCGGTTACTAATTATAACCTCACCACAAGAGTATTCTTGTGTTAATGTAAATTCATGCAAACATGGCTTGGCATGCACAGGGATAGCTGGTGTGTACTCACTTCCGCTGCCGGAATAAAACTGTCATCCTAAGTTGATCCGAATCTACTGGATCCGCTAATAATTGCACAGCGCCGTGAACGAGAAACACTAGCAAACTCGACAAGGCATTCTGCCCGACTGCCTCAAAGTAACGTATTATCTCTCGTGAGTCTCGTCCTCCTGTTTCTTCCTGGGTCTCTTTGCTCGTGTACAATACGCTGCCTCGTAAATAGATAGAACATAATGAGTGTCTGGATTTTGACGAAATTATCGCACGATATTTGTTGGCGGAGCGATACATCTAGTGCGGGATGCAGTCCCGCACGAGAGGTATCGCGTTCCGCCAACAAATCGAGTGCGATAATTCGTCAAAATCCAGATACTCATGCGGGTCCAGTACTGAAAATGTAAATTTAATTGAGTTTTAACACTGAATGAAATAGTTCCGTCGACAGATTGCACAAGTGCGATTCTGAGAATTATCAGACTCCTGGAAACTCGTGCGAATACGTGCGATCATGCGAATTACGTTGATAGATATGTAATAAACCTTATTGTCATATCTTTCTGACATACTCATAGACTGTACGGCTCATTCCAGCCCCGGTATGTGTGTGGTTTTCGAATCTTGTTAACCCAAGGTCCGTGATGGCATTGGGAGGGGGATTACACATGGTTCATATCGGTAGCTCGGTAGCTCATTGTCCTCCTTAGTGGCCCATACAAAAACTCCTACTTGGCAGTAAACCAAGAACCAAGGTCGAGGTTTGACGAAATTTATAAACATTTAACGCACATGTGGATGTGTGCTTGTGATACGAATGTGTGCATTATTGTCGCAAGTACACTTCTCTTATAAATATAAAAATACACATAATCATATTTAGATATTGATCCAAATCCATCACAAATTAAGTTATAATTTAAATACTTTAAAATAGAATTTTCATTATAAGTGTCATGTAAAATTATAAATAACTTAACTCATTCAGTGCCGGCGACGTCTATGACGTATATATACGTCACCCGAATGGAGCCATCGATGTGCCGGCGACGTATATATCTCGTGTGTATATCAGAACATCTCGTTTAAAACATGCTCTACTGGGCGAAAAACCCACAATTTCAATATTGGTATACATGCTTAAAACACTGCGGAATACAAGTCACATCTTGTGAGAATTTTATTGGGAGTGGCGGCGGGGGCGGTGTCGGAGGGTCTGTTTATACGCGCATGCACAGATTCAACTTATAAAGCATGGGGTAGCCGAAGATATCCACGCTCAAACGACGCATCGGGCACCTCCGTGCGTTGAGGCATTCAGTATATAGAGCCGTCTGAATATAGGTGGTGACAAATGGTGTGTTTTGTGAGCGTGACTAAAGTATTGCAGAGTTCAAACACTCTATACAGAGTCTATATCTGTTCAGTGGGGACCCATTTTGATTGGGTAAATGGCGATAACTATCAAGTCGGGAATACCCTGATTCATCGTACACTTGATTTAATGCCAAACGATGGATGAACGCTGATTTTGACAACGTGCATATTACGTCAATCAAACTTAAGGGGTTCGCCAAATTACAATGATAAATTACTATAGAAAACGTTGCCAATAGATTGCTCTTACGTGTTTTAAGATGTCGAACTGAAATGTGGTAGTGATGGGTTTTTCGATGCGGTGCATTCGACAGAATTGTCACCGGGTTACTCTGATGGCCCAACTTTGTCATTGACGCCGTACATGTAGCCTCCTGTACCACACGAACGGGAGATGTACGCCGCTCAGCGATAGTACGATTGATGTAGGCACATACTACGGAAACAATTGATTTTCAAATTGTTTTCAGTTTTGTCATCTGCTTTTCTAATATCTCGGTTATTGTAAACGTCACCCCATTTAGATAATTCGGTATGTCTCACTTATCACCCCAACTCCGATCCTTGTATTAACATAATGCTATGTTATTCTACCAGCAAAATTAATATCTAAAACTGCTCTCAACCCACGATATATTAGTTGGATGGCCACATAAAACAACACATTTGTAATTTCACGCAATCGGTGTTAATTTGAAGTACTCGTCGCAATGGCAACATAAAAATTTGAGGCTGTGATGACCCTGAAGTACCGGAATTGGACTCAAAGAACATCGTGAGTAGCTGTAATTTATATTCTTTCCAATATCGAATAATCAAACTAAATATCCAGTTAGTGTAAATGATGGAGTTTCCTCCGGGAAACCTGGCAGACATATATCTGTTTTCCTCATGTAATCTGACACTGAATGAGTTAATAGTCAAACATTGTTTAACTCAAATAAAACTTTTCATTGTTCTGTCAACTACTTCTTAAAGCCACATGGCGGTTTGCGCTCCAAAATACACATAATATTATTAGCCTTTGAATCGTTTTTAGTATCGAAATATGTCGATACCTATCTGTACTACCTTTCTACGAGCTTTATGTAACCCAAAAAGACGCATTGGAGTAATACAAATTACAACTGTGAATACGGTGTTTGGGTCCCAAACGCAAAACAGCCACTTGCACGACATGGAACAGAAAATAGCGTTCCGTAGTAGTCTATTCCCGATATGGTAGCAATAAAGAGCGTGTATCTGACTTCTGGCGAAAAGTTGAAAACGGCTGAAAAATGGCTGTGACTTTGGCAAGTATTTTTCAGAGCATATGAAATCGGTATATCAATCGTTCCTTTATGTGTCGACCTATCGTGTCCGTCGCACCACATTACGTAGAACAAATGTGGAGGTTCGAATGAGCCATGTCCGTTTAACCCTAAGAGTACAGAAAGCAAGGCAATGTGTCCCATTATGTCCAGTGGTGAATGTCAAGTTGGTCGTGTACGTGAACAATGAATAGTCCAGAGGTTTTATAATTTTATGTTTCAACAACGAAAGAATCGATTGCACACTGAATTAAATCCGCTAACTGTGTGACAACTCACACCCATTCTGGTTAGTGTCACAAGTGTATTAATTGTATTGCGGACCTTACAACCTCGTTTACCAGAACATTGGACACTACGCTATAACTTGGGAGACGAAATTTGGCGATAGTATCAAAACTATGTGTAGAAACTCTAATGGCAGATCACCACTTGGTGCTTCTGGTTCGTATGCCTTTAATATATGCGAGGGAGACGTATGAAATCTATATCATATATATATTATATGTGTGTATGTTCGTTACGCCGTGAGAGATGCAGTGCGACTTCACAATGACTTCCACACTGTGCCAATACGGGTACATATAACTCTTAAGGCTATCAGAACGGTTTGATTATTTATATATAACAAAGTCAATAATGTTCAATCATCGGTATCTGAGTTTCTCTTCCTGTCGTCTGCTTGGGTTGAGATCTTCTTCCGTCTTCATAGGTTGGATGTATCTGCTTGTCTTCTACTCGGTTGAGTTCCGGTTGAGTTTATCTTCCTGTCGTCTCATGTTCTTCTTCCGCCGGCGCATCAGTGAGATGTTGTTAGGATCACAAGATCATCGTGTTTACCTTGTATCTTCATCCATCCTTCTAGCTGCTTTTCTCTGGCGTCCGAGAATTCGTTGTTACTATCGGGTAGCTGGTTAGAACTGTCTTCTCATGTCGGCTTCTTCTTCCTAAAATACCCAGTGTCTGCTAATGACGGCCATGTGTATTTTCACGGCGCGTCGGTTCATCGTACTTAGGGTAATTGAGTTATCGTCATCTCCCCATGGGTCCTATTAACTCTCCTGGTTTTCAGTAGCTTTCTAGGCGATACATCTGGTCTTGCTAATCCTCAAGACCGTGTTCTGTTTACTCCACAAATCATTTCCCTATGTTATTGCATGGACGCTCGCTAATTCGATTTGGTGCTCAGTACTTTTGTGATCTAGATGTGGTCAACAGCGACGCTGATATGTGTGGTAATCGAGCGCCCCTCTGACAGAGATTTCCTATCTTCTTCCCGGGTTGAAAGTTATGTCCCTGTGGTTGTCTTGGCACACTACTCCTTCACTTTTTCGATTTAAAGTTGATCTTGAAATCGCAAGTCCAATTCGTCGCTGCGCAGCAGGTCGATGATTCGTCGAAGTGTTTCGCAACAGCGGCATCGGCGATGGATAGCTGGTTCGATGTCGGTCGTCTCCGTGTAGATCGGGTCGTCTGGGCGTCTCTCAGACAACTCCGACCCACTGGCTGTGACTCTTTCGGTGTAAAACTATGATTGAAATTTCATGGCGTCGTCATTTTCGTCATCATCGGACGTCGAGGTATTTTCGTCCTCAATGTCCGAGTATGGGGTAGGTTCTGACAACTGGTCGACCCTTGTTCCACCGCCATGGTCAGCCTGTAATACTCAAACGGATATTTGTGTGAGGTTTGAGAACAAATGACACAGTCAGAATACACAATGGTTAATTTTCCAATTTATCGGTATCGCTTGAGGGTCGTCAGATCGGCCCAATACGAAAATGGAATTTACAACTAATTATATAGATGGATTTGTTGACGAACAGTTTAAACACCAGATAAGTCGGGGTGATTGATTTCAATTATCAAAACGTATGACTGAATGTCGGGATTTATAGTCCCTATTCAACGCTTGCTATAATCATTCTGATGATTATACAACTATAATACCCTGGACATCGTTATGCAACAATTAATATTTGAAATATATGAAATGCATAAATGTCTATATACATGCAAATGATTCTGATATCCGCGCAACAATAATTACGGAGGAAATTCGGAATACATTAATATACGATACATAATTAATACTAATCCAAATCCGCCACAGATGTGGTCAGCCTCTGACGGCTATAATTGGATATACATGTAGGCGTTCCTGAGTGTTGTCCCGGAATAGCGCAGACGGCTTTGGTGCATCCGTCTCCATTGCTTCGTCGATGGGTTCTTTGAACACGGCATTCAGGATATCCTCAGGTCGCTGGTCTAACTGCTTACTATACATAATGGCTAACCTTGGCAACTGATGTTTAACAAATTTCCACCAGAATCGGTGGGTCAAGATAATGAAAATTACTACTGTAACTACGTTACTAGGGCAAAATACCACCCTGGCCATCTCTACCATTCATTGGGGTAATACTTTTTCGTTCACTAAGTCAGTCGTGAGCATATTTTCGATCGTGTTTATTTGAGCGGGGTGCGCTCAAACGTAGTAACCCTAAGGGTGGCGGCGTGCACGTTATCTCTCGGTGCGCGATTGCAAAGTTCAAAGCTTTATTTATTAAATCGTCATGCGCACGTGCCGGGTTTCATGGGGCGCGCGACCTGTCATTGATCCGAACATGACTATTTATTCGCGATTCGGTCAGGGGCGTTGGGCTAACTATTTTCAACATTTACGAAGCCAGGTTAGGTTTGCCAATAAGCCAGTTAAGGGTAGGGTCGCATTCTTCTGTAATGGACCCCAGGTCACTGTTTCGAGCACTCTATTAGTATTGCTGATAGCACGGCTTTAAACAACGGTTTATCTATTAAGTTGCTGCTCGCTCCATTCATGAGCTGCTTACACTTGCGAGGGGCCGGTACGGGCCTACATTCACGAGGGTTTTGTTCAATGGCGGCCACTTCCATTAACTCATCCTCTGAGCTGTCATCACTCGTAACCATCTTTGTTACTTTGCGCCCGTGTCGACGAGGCTCTGGAGCGCGTCGTGCCTTGGCACTCGGGTCTGGTCTCTCGTCCATGGACGAGTCAGGGTTTTGTAGCGGCTCTGAGCGCGCGAGTCGCGTCTTTCTACGCTGTAAGCGCATCTTAAGCTCGCTTAAAGGGACATCTTCGTCATCGGAGTCCGAACATTGTCTCCGATATCGAGCGATTACATCATCTGGTAATGGTTCTGTTTCATCGCCGGAAGACCCACCCACAGGGTTAGGGGCAGGAACGTCGCTATCTTCGTCTTCGGGGGGAACAACATACGTTTGAGCACGCTTGTTGTTGTCAGTTTTGGGGATTTCCCATTCCAGGTTGGCTTTGCGCATATGTTCAGCATGGGATTGTGTGACTTTCCCAGTTAATTGATTCCTTAACTCGAAAGTAACGGGCGTTATTTGCTTGGTTATGCGGAAGTAGGGTTTCCATTTGCTTTCAAGTTTGCTTTTTCGTAAATGATTCTTCACATAGACGGCCTCGCCAATCTCGAATTTGGTGTCTGTGGCCTTTTTGTTAAATTTCGCTGCTTGTTGGCGTTTCGCCTGTTTCACGTGTTTGTGTACCATCATAAATGATTTAGGCTGTTGCTGTAATGTTATTTGACAATAACCTTTCCCAGCACGATTGCGTCTTCGTCCATACGTGACTGATTTTCCAACTACACTGCCGCGCCGTAGATAAACGGTTTTATTAGTGTTGTTCACAAGTAGCAATGGGACTTGATGTCTTTTACCTAGTTCCGAAATCGAATTCCTTACCTCCAAACCGGGTTTTGATGCTAGGTAACCTTTCTTGATTTGGGCCACCTCTACTAATGTCGACTTGCGAAGAGAAGCTAAGTTTTTTGATTTTCCCATACATAAAGTTGATGTTTGAGGCTTTAAGCTAACCTTGCTGGTCAATCTCAGCAGGGAAGCTATGTGCGCGTCCGATTCCAATGGGACGTACACGTCACTGACCTTGAGGCATCCCAGATCATAATATAGTCTGACCCCCCGAGAGGTCAACCAATCCCTCCCCAAGATCATATTCCGGGTCATATCATTCGCCACATAAAATTTATGGGTTAATTTTAGTTTCGCCATTCTGAAGGTCAGTTCCACGCTACCAAGTACGCCCAGTGACTTCCCATTCACGGAGCTAAGGTTGATGTGTTCCCTAGTTAGTTTCGGTCGGAACTGTAATGCGTCATAGACGCGTTTGTGAATCAATGATACTTCCGCTCCACTATCCACTAATGAGCGATATTTATTTTTACCTATTCTAACTAAACAGGAGCTGGGGTTCCCTACAATATTTATGTTATATTTCCTCCCATTTGTGGCCTCAATGAGAGGATTCCTTAGTTTTTTGCATATGTGGGCGGGGTCATCATTCGTGGCGGTTCGTTTAATGTCGGATATCTCCGGCTGTGTCGCGGTGTATCATGGGATATGTCACGTGATCGGTTCGGCTGATCTCGGCGGATTCCCCTAGGTGGCGTTACCGGCGCGTTCCATTGATTTTGCTTCGAACCTCCGGATTTGGAGGGGCAATTTCTAGCTAAGTGGTTACCTTCGCAAACCCAGCAAGATACGTGCCTCCGGTTTTCGGTCTTAAAGGGGCAGTCGCGAGCGAAATGATCACCTTGACACGTCCAACATTCGACCGTTCGTGGTTTAACCACCGCATCGACATGCACCTGTCTCGGGCGTGATCTGTGTTCTCGGGTCGTGTGATTATCGCTTGCGCACACATCGCAGGTTGTTCTCGCGCGTTTGTTTCTGAAACTATCGATTTCCATTGCTTCCGGTTCGTTTTCGTTGTAATTTTCGCGGCCCGTTCGTAGGTTGAATACCCGTCGGATCCCCATTTCCCGCATGGCGATGTCGGCTGCCAATTTTAGTGTCTTCGGCGCATCCCTGATCAACTTCATTTTCAAACTGTCGCTTCTTAAAGCGTCAATATAAAATCCTACGAGTTGGCCTTCAACCGCGTTAATCCCGCCGGGCTGCTCTCGGTATGCCACAATCGCGATCTCCAAAATCCGTTCGGCAAGCACATGTAAATTTTCGTTTTGTTTTTGCTTGATTTTTCTTAGCATCGAAAAGGCGAATTGAATGTCATTTATCTCGGCAAATCGACTAGATAATTCAGTTTTTGTGTCTTGCCACGTGGCGTTAGGATTCGTGGCCAAATATCTTTGTAAAAAATCTGATACGGGGCCCGTCGCGCTCTGAAATGCCATATAGGGCTTCTTTGCTTCGTTAGCGCCGGTTAGGATCGCGCATTTTTCTATCGACTTGACCCACCCGTGGTATTTCGTGGGGTCCCCGTCAAATGACGTCACTACCTGTGTCACCGTAGTCATGGCCATTGCAGCAATTTGAGAATTGATAGATTCTGTTAATGGGGCGAGAACACCAGCTGATTGTTGTTGTTGGGTAGCCATTATGATAATAAACAATTAGACTCACGTTTTGCGAATTTTCCCACACTGTTTCTGTTCACACTGTTCCTCTTCTGGCTTCACGTTGTGTCTATGATTAGCGTTCAGATCCTGGCTCGAAGGCACCAGTTAAGAGATATGTGCCAATACGGGTACATATAACTCTTAAGGCTATCAGAACGGTTTGATTATTTATATATAACAAAGTCAATAATGTTCAATCATCGGTATCTGGGTTTCTCTTCCTGTCGTCTGCTTGGGTTGGGATCTTCTTCCGTCTTCATAGGTTGGATGTATCTGCTTGTCTTCTACTCGGTTGAGTTCCGGTTGAGTTTATCTTCCTGTCGTCTCATGTTCTTCTTCCGCCGGCGCATCAGTGAGATGTTGTTAGGATCACAAGATCATCGTGTTTACCTTGTATCTTCATCCATCCTTCTAGCTGCTTTTCTCTGGCGTCCGAGAATTCGTTGTTACTATCGGGTAGCTGGTTAGAACTGTCTTCTCATGTCGGCTTCTTCTTCCTAAAATACCCAGTGTCTGCTAATGACGGCCATGTGTATTTTCACGGCGCGTCGGTTCATCGTACTTAGGGTAATTGAGTTATCGTCATCTCCCCATGGGTCCTATTAACTCTCCTGGTTTTCAGTAGCTTTCTAGGCGATACATCTGGTCTTGCTAATCCTCAAGACCGTGTTCTGTTTACTCCACAAATCATTTCCCTATGTTATTGCATGGACGCTCGCTAATTCGATTTGGTGCTCAGTACTTTTGTGATCTAGATGTGGTCAACAGCGACGCTGATATGTGTGGTAATCGAGCGCCCCTCTGACAGAGATTTCCTATCTTCTTCCCGGGTTGAAAGTTATGTCCCTGTGGTTGTCTTGGCACAACACTATGGTAGCTCAACATCGATTACGGCCCCCTTATTTGGCCATTGACTCGGGACAAACAGAGTATACATGAAGATGCCCTGTGTCTCGTGGACGACCTTCCACTATGTAATTTGAATGGAATCGTGTATTATAATAACTCTGATAGCAATAATGAAATTGCTATTTTCAAGGGAACAGCTGAGAAAAATGTGAGAAACTGTGACGTCTTAGTGAACCAATCGGCCAGACTGCCATTTGCAAAACGAATCTGTGGAAACTTATTTGCGGTAGCCAGTCGAAAACGGTTGCAATTTGCGCTATCATGCAGACAACATGATCAGACAATATCCTACATAGTTTCGCGATCGCCTCTTAATTTCATTCACTTTCGGCGACGTGCTCGGCTACCTCTTCGAAAGTAACTTTAATAGCTTTCTCAATCCAAAATGTGACTACTAATTTCACTAAAGCGGTCGAAAATGAGGTCATTCCCCACGAATACAGCTGACATTGTTTAAGCCATTAACAAATCGTATAGCACAATTTGCTAACTTAACCATACTCACGACCTTGATACAAATTAGAGAAATCTCATGCAATCACTGGTACAGGAATGAGATAAATTAATCCCTGTTGCTATTAAAGAATTGATTCAGGTTGCCTTCGACAACCTATTTGTGGATAGCATTGGCATGTACTATATCGTTAATGATGGCACATTGGTGGAGGAAACGTGTCGTTTGCTATTTTGTAATATTTGCAAACGAAAACGAGCATCGGGTAACAAAAGGAAGTTAACCCTTTGAGTGCTAGGTCGATTTTTGTATCAACCCATATATACCCTGTGCCAATGCATTCTCTTATATATGCGAGTCGACCATAGGTCGCCTCGCATATATAAGAGAATGCATTGGCCTAACAATTTTTATTTTTTTATTTTTTTTTATTCTTATATTCTTTAACATACTTATTTTGTAGGTTTAGGGCCGATGAGATCGGCCCCTGGAACTCAAAGGGTTAAATCATAACTATAGTTCAGAAAAGGACGGGCAACAGCTATCTGTGATTCCGAGCGGGCACTGTTACCCGACTATCTCGACATGAACAAGGATCCGATATTTACCCAACAGAACGGCCCGGTGCCAATACATTATCCTATATATGCGAGTCGACCATAGGTCGCCTCGCATATATAAGAGAATGCATTGGCTTAACACATATTTAAAATGATAAAATTGTCAAAGAATGTAGAAAACTATTATAAAAATTGTTAAAAAATGTAAGAATTTTTTTTAAATTGTTAAAGAATGTAAGAAAAAATGGTTAAAAGTTTGTTTTAGGCCAATGCATTCTCTTATATATGCGAGGCGACCTGTGGTCGACTCGCATATATAAGATAATGCATTGGCACAGGGCATAACTGTAACTATCACAATGTGGTCAAGGAGCCGGTTCCAATTATATCCATATTTGTATGGTTCTATTGAGACAGACCGAAGATATTTTAGGCTGTTGAAGCTTTACTTGGCCTGTTTTGGCCGTTTTGTTAGGGTTAAATCATAACTATAATTCAGAAAAGGACTGGCAACAGCGATGCGTGATTCCGAGCGGGCGCGGTTACCCGACTATATCGACATGACCAAGGATCCGATCTGTTCACATGACACAGCTGCGCCAACGAAACAACATCGACGTTGCCCATCATGGAGACGACGACGCAGATTATTCAAGGAATGCCATCAATGTTCGGAACAGGAATTTCCGGAATACATACCTCCACCCATGAAACCCATAACGACCTCGAGAATTCTCAAAACGGATTACAATGAACCGATTATTTTAAAATCGACAAACTCGTTGTACCAAAGGACTGATCCAAACTGGACCCGTTCAATCACAATCAAAGCGTCACGGTCAATCTCGTATTCTCGAAAATCGGATGCCAACTCAGCAACTGACTTTTGCTAGAATTAAAGTGTTACAAACTTGATGTATCGAAACCAGAAGCCCACCCGCCGCGTCAAGTTTCGATATATGCTTGCCCCATTGACTATCAGACGTACAGAACAAGACATAACTCGCTTAGGTGGTGAATTCACTGTGTTCTCCCGATGCATGATGCTATGAACGCTACCAGAGAAATAAACATTTATTGCATTGTATATAATTATGCCATGTGCATAGTCAGTGCACGGACCACACGCTGTAGTATAGAGACAGCTAGGTGGGAAATGCAGGCTTACCTCGATGTATATAGAAATTGGGTGTAATGGAACCGGCAATCCTAATTGTGTGTTTATCGGAACGACGAATTAACCAGATTGCCACCATGTATAAAAACAACTTTATTTAAAGATAATTGCAATCGGTTTTATGCGCAGATTTGATGCACGACTCTCAAAGTTACAACAAGAGTAATACTATGTGGATTTATATAATTAATTGCGAACCGCACGCACGTATGTATGGCGCATTTTAGTCACCGGGTTTTATACTTCCTCCTGCATTTTATAATGCCAGATGAAGTCTAGTTAGGGCAGATGTGTGCCATAGTTAAAAGGCACTATTCTAAGTTACTGATTATTTTGTAACATTGAACAGTAGTGTAAAGATGTGTTCGGTGAATATTGCTTGATGGATTGCCCAGAACCCACTCTTTGAGATGTCACTGGTATATCCTACTGCCATTTCCTGTCTGTAAAGCTCCTTTTTGGTACATATAAATTAAAAGTTTGTCATTGATTGTATCCGGCAATGATCATAATACTCAAGAGTTAATGACTGGATAATCCACCAAGCCGTATTAACCAAAAACAATGATTGTAACTGTCACACTGCTCTTAGTATCAACACATTAAATGTTGTGTTAGCGATGACCAATGTGGTACCAGAAGCCATACCTATATGGTAAGACATTGTACCTTTGGTCCTTCTCCAATCCCTATTCCACATAATGGAAGAGCTATCTACGAAATCGTAGAATCTACCATGTTCCTGACCCTATTTGGCAACCAACACCCCAACTTGAGGTGAATATTGTCCCGCTTTCTCTTTTGAACTGTGTTGAGCTTAACATCTAGCTCACTTTCTACCATCCACTAAACCCAGGTCACCAGACACATATAGGAAATGACATGAATAAACTCGTGCTTAATATCCACTGGACGATATCCAATTAATGTATGCCAACACAAACGTAAAGGATAGCTTATGACCAGACACAACATAAACTCTTCTAATGTTTAGCTTCAAGAAACACTCGGCATTTTATATCATTAATCAACATTACCGTGATAAAATATCTGGGTATGTTTGCTCGAATTACTTGTGACTGTTCTATAATGTCTATGCATTCGGAAACTTGTTATTGTTGAATCAATTCAACTTCCGACGTTGTGCGTTAAGCTTCTTCTCCTTCAATATCTCAGCAAATAATTGTATTCAAGTCATCGCTCAGCTCAGTTATCATACTCGCCTGCATATCAATGTCCACATGTTGACTAGAAATGCAATACAAATTGTATACAATGATGGAGTATCTATGGATAACACTGTGTTATTAACACATTCCGGTAGTGCTTTGATCTGCTCTTTGCGTATTTGCTTGCGCCGTACTATGAAATCGCCAATAGCAGCGTGCTGTATTCAAAATTTGTGATCTAATCAGCTGCCAATGTTGGAAAATAAATAAAGTTATGTAGTAACAACTCTTCAATTACAAATAGTCAATTTGGAATTAGAATTTAGATTTAATGATACAAATATATAAAGGTGTTTAATTGTCAAAATAGGATTGCCTAATTATCGATAGTGAGCAATTCTTTGCAATTGTAATTTTTTAGGGAACTTGCAAATCCTAGCTTACCCTTCCGGTTACACCTTATTATGCATTGCTGTATTGATATAGATGTAAACTTACATTTAGCTATATCAATTTGTATATCGACCATCCCGGATAAGTTGTTTGTTTTTGTGTTCAACAGTCACCACGTTCATTCATGTCTATTGCACCGTGAATATTGTTATCTTATGATCATTCCTTTTGAAATTGTATAAACAATGCTCTCTTGATACTTTCAGAATAAAGAACAGACAACCACGTGCAGGAACTTGTCCAGTCAATAGTCAAGGTATGACATTGGAACAGCCGTTTAACACGTCGAGTGCCAATTACGAGTAGTGGTCTTGTGCTATTTAATGTTGGGTGGCATTCAACATACTAAAGGTACACATCAGATATGATGGCCCCACGTATCATCAGATTGCAACAACAACATTTCTTCAAAAGACGCGTTAGTTATCAGAATCGAGTAATTACCAACAAAATAATGCTAACAACGGTTAACTCAACTATAGAATTATCAAAAAACGTGTTATATCTCAAACATTTTTTCAACGCAATTCGGTATCAAGACTATGTCGGTCGAATCAACATCTGATAACTTTGAGTTTCATGGGTTGGTTCTTCCACTCGAATAAAATATTGTTTACCCCAGAAGCCAGAGAAAAAGTAATTTGGGAGCGTTTATTCGGATTATTTTTTATCTTGAACTATATTTTATAAAGATATATCAAATGTACATATTTTTATTCCAGTTGACTAGGATTTCGCTGATTCATTTCAGCATGGTCTGAAATGAGACACCAAAGAAAGCTAACTGGATCTTGTATGTTATGTGGCCCCAACCCACATCATCCCTGCTATGTGAAATATGTTATCCTCCCATAAAACTCATAAACGACTAACACTGACTCATAGTCATGATGGGGTGGATAGAGACAAACATCGAGATAAAACAATATTGACTGGTGCATCTGGTGGTAGTGGTCACGCGCATCTAGAGTGCAATTTTCTATTTTTTAGAGCGAACGGTTTAGCCCCAAATCCAAACGAGCCAGTTTAATACAGGAGCACACACGGTGGTATACTATAGATACGCCCCCAGAGCTTGCCTTGGGTGGGTTCAGAAAATCAAATGGGGAAAATTTCTCCAAAACCAAACATTGAGATAAAAACATTTTGACGATTGGATCTGGTTAATGGTATCCACGCGCAACTTTAGTGCGATTTTCAAAGTTGAAGAGTGAACTGTTTATTTCTGGGAACGTATAATGTAGTTAGCAAGTGGTATATTTTGCTCTAAATCAAACCCTCCATTTTGACGCCAAATGCAAACGGGCTAGCGGCGGAGCAAGGTTAATGCGTGAGCAGGTACAACGATATCCCGTAGGTACGTCCCCAAAGTGTCAACGCCCTACTATAGATGCAACCTACCCAACGGAGAGCGCGCTTCGTTCCCGTGGGTAGGTTCTGTCCATTTGGCAAATTCAACAAACACTCGTAAAGGGAAACAAATTGGAACAATCACGAATCGAGATTTTTATATTTTGACTAGTGCATGTGTTTGGTAGTATCTGTGGGCAACATTAGTGCGATTTTCCTGGTTTTAGAGCGGACGGGTCAGCACTCAGCTGGTGTTATCGATTGTGAATGAGTCATCTCTCTATTACAGTTAACTCTCTATTAGAAACGCTAACGACTCCATTAGTCGTAAAACAGATAAAATCTCATTTTGGCGCGAAACCCTTTTATTGAAAATTCTTAATCTACGAGGTCTATTACACCAGTAACATTCTTATCCCTGCTCTAATCCAATGAGAAATGAGCTTTTAGGTCATGTGGTGAACATTTGTATCGCTGGCTGGACAATATTCTTTGCTAAAAAATGTCGTATAAAATATACAACATTTTAGAAGTAATAATATGTTATCTTAACGCCAGTTACGCTATTTTAAAAGGTCGTATAAAACTGCAATTCAGAACACGGAACCAGGAAATTCTTTCTCGGACGCAGTTCCTTGTCAACAAATGCTCAAATGATTTGTGAATACTTATTATGAGGTAATCTGATCCCATCATTCATTAATAGTACTGGCTCTGTTCCGATGAAAGAACACTAAATGTTAACTCTTTGAACACTGGGCCGATGTATACCGATGCCATTTTGTTCGGGAAAAAATGCGATAATTAATGCTGCCAATCTAACTAAATCGTCGAAAAATGACATGAGCGTTCACGAAAACCTCTATAGGCCTAACAGCGTCGTGTGGGACATGGTTTATTTGCTAACATAATCAACCATACCTGGTTTCACAATTATTTGCCTGGAACCTTGAGTATATATATAAATAAATAAAAACACTTTGTTAAAGTATATACGTATAAGTAATACAGAACGAATTGAATGTATTTTTGGGTGTTGACTTGGGTGTTAAATTCAGAAGACTTTGTACGAATTCCCTTGGGATTCACGATGTTTGTTGATTTTGTTTGCTATATAGACCCGTTTGATGTAATAAAGCGCCGCCCGCTGTGTTCACCGAAGAACTTTGATGGAACAATCTCTTCTATCAGAATAGTATATGAATATATGCCATTAAAGGGCATCATAGTCCCCACATGCAAAGGTGTGCACACACCGGAAATAGACTATATACATAATATATAATTGCGTAAGAATATAAGAAGTGCGTGTTGTTTGATATGTGTACTAGAGCTTTATAATTACATCAATAATGATTGCACAGCTGGACATTTTCCGAAATTATATGGCTTCCACGTATCGATCCGGGAGAATCAATCGTGCAATTATTCAGTATAATCATGTCATAGTTGTGATCATACATGTAATATTTAGCGAACTTAAACCGACTCGGTACCTTCGCGATGGTCTGATGGTTAACTATGTTCGCAGACATTTCACATAGAGAAAATGAAAAATTAGACACATTATGTTCCTATATTCATTGCCCCAATTTGACTTTTTTTGCGATTCTAGTCATTGTTTATAACAATCCCTGAATTCAATGAAATTGAATGTCGTTTACTCACAACAATCATTATAAAATGTCAGCATCAGATTATCGCAACTCGAACAATATACATAATCAATCTAAGAACAAGGTATGCCTATATCGTCATGCTCTGTCCGTGTAAGTACAAACTTTATCCCTCCGACCCATCGCGAATTAAGACATCAAGTCGCTTTGGTTTGTGATTGAAAAGTATATCATTCAAGAATGCTTTATGGTATGTGTAATACAATTATCAAATGAACAAACGGACAAAAGATACATTGGACGTTCTATACAGTATCACTACGTGTATGTGCCGTTGTCTTTGTTTTTTTTTTTTAGCTATCTCATGAAATGTGCAAATGCATTGGTTATTTCTACGGGAAAGAACAAAATTTACCCCAGACTGAGAATAAAATGTTAATAGTTCAGCATAAACACCAACCAGGAAATTGGAAATAAGCAACTCAGTAACATCGATGCTTGAGTAAAATGGATTATTAATACAATATTATTTAAAAACTGAATACTGTTATAATAACTTCACTAAACAGGCAGGGGAAATAAAACACAATTATATATCAAACTTTGACTCTCGAAAACACCTGGTCAAACAGTAACACCAGGACATTTGAACTCGAAGCCCAGTTATATTAACTAAAATGTTGTTCGAAATCGGCAACAGTTTAATACTTCCTGTAACATTGGGCTCATAAAGTTGAACCGATGAGCTTGTTCTACACACGTATGCCTAACTCGATAAAACATTGCAAATAAATGACTGTAACAAACGCAATTATATACGCAATTTAGGGACCACAAAGGGAATTATGTTCTAGAACATCAAACTTAAAATCCCAACAAAGATATGAAACTTTCAATTAAAGACGACAGTCATTGTGCAAATCATAAAGCGTTCGTTTCACTTGTGACAAAAATCATAGTTGAACAAAACTATTACCGCAAAACAAACATACCATACACGAACAACTATTTTCTGAAAATTTGTTTCATAAAATTGTCTGTCCACCACTGGCACCCTGTGTATCATGCTTCGTATGTCGACAAGGTTCTCCTTGGATAGAATATAATGTTTTCCATCACTGGAGCTTCCGACAAACTGTTATCTGCTGTGCACGTAAACTTGCTCCGTTTGGTGTCGGGGATCAGATATACAATCCAAAAAGTAGCATCAATAACACGCACGTTCAACGAACAGGTAACTTGTTCGTTTCCTGAAATTGGTACATGTTTCACTTACGTGAACAGCACTATATTAAGGATCAATAAAACTGACGCCTTTTAATAAATAAAGTCAGACTTCTTCGCCTGCAAAACTGCGTATTCAACGGTCTGTCAAAACTCAATGCGCAAACTAGGACAACTGGGCTGACGATTTCCGAGATATTGAATGTTTTCTGATTATGGACGAGCGTACATTGTCCACCCATGGATATCGCGTTGCCATCCCTATCAGCAGTATCTTGGTCCCACATAGCATTATTATTATTTTTATTGACAGAGCAATTCGCTATCAGGTTATATATTGTCAACTTCCTTTTGGTAGCGAAGTCCTTGAAAGCGTGAGGTGCCAGTTAGAAAATCAAAAAACTGTGGGGTCATATTTCCCAGAGTTAGACCATTTTGGTATGGTCTGGTTGAAGGTAGTGCAATTGAAAATTATTCGGTGAGGAACCACCAACCCCCCCCCCCCCCGACAAACATCACACACGTCCCATTATTGTTAAATATAGTTTTCTCATAGCGTTTCTGCCATAGATGTAACAAAAATAAATCGCAAAGTAAAAAATTGAATTTGAAATTGGGCGATATCACGAATGTGAAGATGGACGTCTGGATGACCCATCAACCCATTATAATATAGCTTTATATATAAGAAAATCTTGGACAAAACCATATGTGATTTAATATCGTATCTCGATAGCATCACAGCGAGCCATCGATAGCTTGCATTCATCAGGACAAGAGTGTAGAATCTCTAGTATCACACCTAGTAAGATGCTTTATATCTCATAACATGCGTTTAATCAAGCATATATAGTTGACTAAACGTTTACAAAGACAACATTTCAGACCACTAATTAACAAGTGTGAGAATATATAACGAAACAAAGTTATTTTCTTCCGATACCATTTCTTCCAAATTTCAGAATCCGCCATTCGTCAAAGTTTTTCCACATGACGATTTTGTGTGATGCAATTGGTCAATGAGATACGACATTATAGCATGGAGAAAGTTTTGCACACATGAACATAAAACAAAATTGCACAACATTGATCGTGGGGGCTGTGGTGCGAATACACGGTCCATGGCCATCAAACGAAAGAAAATTTCGCGGCGATTCCAACGATATCAATATCTCATTTCCCCGCCAAAAATTGACTTACGACATTATAGTTCTCAGGAAATTATGTAAGTTCACCATGAGCATCGCTATTTTTCCGAACATGAGTTTGGTAACCCTGAAGCCGGATTCGTTATCTCCAGTTTAAACCTCCGAGTTTATACTTAACGGTCCAGTCAAATTGGGACTAAGTGGGCGTGTGTGGTCGTTCATTGGCTAGCAGAGTCTATGAGATGAGCATTCAATCAAACTACCCATTAATCAAGCGGACAACAAGCATGCCAGTAAAATGATTGTTGCCAAGCACTCGATTATCGCGAACAAGAACACACATGTTCGTGTGATAATGAATACTTTGTGATATAGCTGCAAGCCAGCACTCTCAATCATGGACAAGCCACCAATCGATAGTATGTACAGCTCCACCCATGTAAACCGCGGTCCAGAAAATACGGATTCGTCATCTCAGGTCTAGCCTCTCTAAAAGGGGTATATCTGAACAGTCAAGTTATATGGTTCAGTTGCTGGTTTAGGGTAGTAAAACTCAAACAACTATCGCCATTGACAAACAAATTATCCCAACCCATTTACACGTATGGGTGGTTATCGCTTTTAAATATCCAATCAAATTAGGATAATTGTTGCAATTATCTAGTTTGGCTGTCATTAGATCGCGGCGGTTTGCACTAGGCAAATGCGATTAATAATCTCGACGATACAGTGACACTATTGTTAAACCACGGAACTGGCTGGACCAGGTTTAACCCTTTACCCAACAAAGCGGCCAAAAACGCCCAAATAAAGCTTCAACAGCCTAAAATATCTTCGGTCTGTCTCAATAACACCATACAAATATGGATATCATTGGAACCGGTTCATTGGCCACATTGTGATGGTTACATTTATGCCCTGTGCCAATGCATTCTCTTATATATGCGAGTCGACCATAGGTCGCCCCGCATATATAAGAGAATGTATTGGCTTAAACAAATTCTTTTTTAACACCTTTTACCATTTTTTCTTACATTTTTTAACATTTTTTATAATATTTTTCTACATTCTTTGACAATTTTATCATTTTAAATATGTGTTAAGCCAATGCATTCTCTTATATATGCGAGGCGACCTATGGTCGACTCGCATATATAAGAGAATGCATTGGCACATTGCCGTTCTGTTGGGTAAAGGGTTAAAGGCACGGGTGGCCTTTGCGGTTGGTATTGCTGTTAAAATAGTCACTTCCAATAAAACCGCTATAAACAGAAAGAATATTAGAATATAGACAATAAATTGTTCTTATACCAATCATAGATATCGCGTAAATAGTATGTTATTGTCAAGTTAGCATGCATGGTTATGTAAACAAAACCAAACATGTTACAGAACATGGCTTTTGTTTACATTACAAAGTGTACAAAATTGACAATAACATACTATTTACACGATATATATCATTGGTATAAGAATAAATAAGTCTATATTTTAATATTCTTTTTGTTTATGGCAGTTTTGACGGGTGTGACTATTTAGTCAGTTTTAACAGCATACCCACCTGGAAGGCCATCCGTGCCTTTAAACCAGAGATGACGACCTACGGTATCTGGTTTCAACAACGGATTTATCTGTCAATCGGCGTTTAAATCTAGAGTTTTACGTATACCAGGTTTAAACCGGAGATGTAGAATCCGGCTCTGTACGATGAGAAAGATGCGAACATGAGAGTTTCGATATCGGTGATGGTATTGACCATTTATTTTAGCTTATTTCGAATATTTCTTATGTTAGATATAGCATTGCAATTGTGTGATTAATTTCGTTCAACACAGGACAGCGGTTAACTTCATCAGTTCACATCGAGCCAAGAACAATTCATGGCAATCGAGCAATTCGTCGAAGCATTTATTGACATTCACGGTGTTGTTATATTGAGCGGCGCACAGTTATGTATACTAGATGTTACAACGCATCAACTACACCCATATCCACAGCCTTCACAAAAGGACGAGTCCATATAATTGCTTGAAATGGCGCTTCAACATAACTTTGAGTAATTTAATAGTTTTATATTTCTTAAAGAGTTCTATTGATATAAATCAATATTCGAGGTGTGTTTGAATGGCGTACATTCATGTATTCCTACCCTTTGTTTGTTTCTAAGACAGCGGATTGTTGTTGAACCCATATCGTGCACTGGCTACATAATTATATAATCTACTTGAGCGCTACGGTTATATGGGTAGACACTTGGATTATGAAACGCTTGCTCTCTCGGTGTGCTAAATAGTACATCTGGAATACGTGCTTGTATTGCCTACGAAGATCGGCTGTCTGGAAACTGATGTCAGAACAATAACATACGTTTTAGTGGAGGATGGTCAGTCCTCAAAGCTATCACCGTTAATGTCTCAGTTCAGTTATATCGATGGAGTCTTATGACAGTGTACCTAAATCAATAATTCCTTCTGACGCAGATTCCGTGGATACAGTTTTTTTTTAAATTTTTAGTGCCTCTTAAAATAATCGGGGGGCGACTTCCTGCTAAAGAGAAGAAGTAGTAAGCGCATAGGGACTCGCACAGAAACGCTTTGTGTTAGTTCGCCAAACAATCAACCTACATGTATGTAGTGTGTGTTACACTGGACGACCATAGACATCGGCAACTAGATCCTAGAACGGACACGGACACCGTACTAAAGTGAGCATTTCTAGATCGCGGGGTGTTATTCCTAGACAAAGGAAACCGATCAGACGGCTAGACGATAGAACGGACACGGACACAGCACTATAAGTTTAGCATTTCTATATCGCACCGTACTAAGGTAAGCATTCCTATATCGCACCGTACTAAGGTAAGCATTCCTATATCGCGGGGTATGAAGGTGAACATTCCTATATCGCGGGGTATGAAGGTGAACAGTCCTATATCGCGGGGTGTTATGCATAGATAAAGGGAACAGAGAACGGACACATGTACAGATACCGTACTAAGGTAAACATTCCTATATCGCGGGGTGTTATGCCCAGACACAGACACCGTACTAAGGTAAGCATTCCTATATCGCGGGTGTTATGCCCAGACACAGACACCGTACTAAGGTAAGCATTCCTATATCGCGGGTGTTATGCCCAGACACAGACACCGTACTAAGGTAAGCATTCCTATATCGCGGGTGTTATGCCCAGACACAGACACCGTACTAAGGTAAGCATTCCTATATCGCGGGTGTTATGCCCAGACACAGACACCGTACTAAGGTAAGCATTCCTATATCGCGGGTGTTATGCCCAGACACAGACACCGTACTAAGGTAAGCATTCCTATATCGCGGGTGTTATGCCCAGACACAGACACCGTACTAAGGTAAGAATTCCTATATCGCGGGTGTTATGCCCAGACACAGACACCGTACTAAGGTAAGAATTCCTATATCGCGGGTGTTATGCCCAGACACAGACACCGTACTAAGGTAAGCATTCCTATATCGCGGGTGTTATGCCCAGACACAGACACCGTACTAAGGTAAGCATTCCTATATCGCGGGGTGTTATGCCCAGACACAGACACCGTACTAAGGTAAGCATTCCTATATCGCGGGTGTTATGCCCAGACACAGACACCGTACTAAGGTAAGCATTCCTATATCGCGGGTGTTATGCCCAGACACAGACACCGTACTAAGGTAAGCATTCCTATATCGCGGGTGTTATGCCCAGACACAGACACCGTACTAAGGTAAGCATTCCTATATCGCGGGTGTTATGCCCAGACACAGACACCGTACTAAGGTAAGCATTCCTATATCGCGGGTGTTATGCCCAGACACAGACACCGTACTAAGGTAAGCATTCCTATATCGCGGGTGTTATGCCCAGACACAGACACCGTACTAAGGTAAGAATTCCTATATCGCGGGTGTTATGCCCAGACACAGACACCGTACTAAGGTAAGAATTCCTATATCGCGGCTGTTATGCCCAGACACAGACACCGTACTAAGGTAAGCATTCCTATATCGCGGGTGTTATGCCCAGACACAGACACCGTACTAAGGTAAGAATTCCTATATCGCGGGTGTTATGCCCAGACACAGACACCGTACTAAGGTAAGCATTCCTATATCGCGGGTGTTATGCCCAGACACAGACACCGTACTGAGGTAAGCATTCCTATATCGCGAGGTGTTATGCCCAGACACAGACACCGTACTGAGGTAAGCATTCCTATATCGCGAGGTGTTATGCCCAGACACAGACACCGTACTGAGGTAATCATTCCTATATCGCGAGGTGTTATGACCAGACACAGACACCGTACTAAGGTAATCATTCCTATATCGCGAGGTGTTATGCCCAGACACAGACACCGTACTAAGGTAATCATTCCTATATCGCGAGGTGTTATGCACAGACACAGACCCCGTACTAAGGTAATCATTCCTATATCGCGAGGTGTTATGCACAGACACAGACACCGTACTAAGGTAATCATTCCTATATCGCGAGGTGTTATGCCCAGACACAGACACCGTACTAAGGTAATCATTCCTATATCGCGAGGTGTTATGCACAGACACAGACCCCGTACTAAGGTAAGCATTCCTATATCGCGGGTGTTATGCACAGACACAGACACCGTACTGAGGTAATCATTCCTATATCGCGAGGTGTTATGCACAGACACAGACACCGTACTGAGGTAATCATTCCTATATCGCGGGTGTTATGCCCAGACACAGACACCGTACTTAGGTAATCATTCCTATATCGCGGGTGTTATGCACAAACACAGACACCGTACTAAGGTAAGCATTCCTATATCGCGGGTGTTATGCCCAGACACAGACACCGTACTGAGGTAAGCATTCCTATATCGCGAGGTGTTATGCACAGACACAGACACCGTACTGAGGTAATCATTCCTATATCGCGGGTGTTATGCCCAGACACAGACACCGTACTAAGGTAATCATTCCTATATCGCGGGTGTTATGCACAAACACAGACACCGTACTAAGGTAAGCATTCCTATATCGCGGGTGTTATGCCCAGACACAGACACAGTACTAAGGTAATCATTCCTATATCGCGGGTGTTATGCCCAGACACAGACACCGTACTAAGGTAATCATTCCTATATCGCGGGTGTTATGCCCAGACACAGACACCGTACTAAGGTAATCATTCCTATATCGCGAGGTGTTATGCCCAGACACAGACACCGTACTAAGGTAATCATTCCTATATCGCGAGGTGTTATGCCCAGACACAGACACCGTACTAAGGTAATCATTCCTATATCGCGGGTGTTATGCACAGACACAGACACCGTACTAAGGTAATCATTCCTATATCGCGGGTGTTATGACCAGACACAGACACCGTACTAAGGTAATGATTCCTATATCGCGGGTGTTATGCACAGACACAGACACCGTACTAAGGTAATCATTCCTATATCGCGGGGTGTTATGCACAGACACAGACATCGTACTAAGGTAATCATTCCTATATCGCGGGTGTTATGCCCAGACACAGACCCCGTACTAAGGTAATCATTCCTATATCGCGGGGTGTTATGCACAGACACAGACACCGTACTAAGGTAATCATTCCTATATCGCGGGGTGTTATGCCCAGACACAGACACCGTACTAAGGTAATCATTCCTATATCGCGGGGTGTTATGCACAGACACAGACACCGTACTAAGGTAATCATTCCTATATCGCGGGTGTTATGCACAGACACAGACACCGTACTAAGGTAATCATTCCTATATCGCGGGGTGTTATGCACAGACACAGACACCGTACTAAGGTAATCATTCCTATATCGCGGGTGTTATGCCCAGACACAGACCCCGTACTAAGGTAATCATTCCTATATCGCGGGGTGTTATGCACAGACACAGACACCGTACTAAGGTAATCATTCCTATATCGCGGGTGTTATGCCCAGACACAGACACCGTACTAAGGTAATCATTCCTATATCGCGGGTGTTATGCACAGACACAGACCCCGTACTAAGGTAATCATTCCTATATCGCGGGTGTTATGCACAGACACAGACACCGTACTAAGGTAATCATTCCTATATCGCGGGTGTTATGCACAGACACAGACACCGTACTAAGGTAATCATTCCTATATCGCGGGTGTTATGCACAGACACAGACACCGTACTAAGGTAATCATTCCTATATCGCGGGGTGTTATGCACAGACACAGGCACCGTACTAAGGTAATCATTCCTATATCGCGGGGTGTTATGCACAGACACAGGCACCGTACTAAGGTAATCATTCCTATATCGCGGGGTGTTATGCACAGACACAGGCACCGTACTAAGGTAATCATTCCTATATCGTGGGGTGTTATGCACAGACACAGACACCGTACTAAGGTAATCATTCCTATATCGCGGGGTGTTATGCACAGACACAGACACCGTACTAAGGTAATCATTCCTATATCGCGGGTGTTATGCCCAGACACAGACCCCGTACTAAGGTAATCATTCCTATATCGCGGGGTGTTATGCACAGACACAGACACCGTACTAAGGTAATCATTCCTATATCGCGGGTGTTATGCCCAGACACAGACACCGTACTAAGGTAAGCATTCCTATATCGCGGGTGTTATGCCCAGACACAGACACCGTACTGAGGTAAGCATTCCTATATCGCGAGGTGTTATGCCCAGACACAGACACCGTACTGAGGTAAGCATTCCTATATCGCGAGGTGTTATGCCCAGACACAGACACCGTACTGAGGTAATCATTCCTATATCGCGAGGTGTTATGACCAGACACAGACACCGTACTAAGGTAATCATTCCTATATCGCGAGGTGTTATGCCCAGACACAGACACCGTACTAAGGTAATCATTCCTATATCGCGAGGTGTTATGCACAGACACAGACCCCGTACTAAGGTAATCATTCCTATATCGCGAGGTGTTATGCACAGACACAGACACCGTACTAAGGTAATCATTCCTATATCGCGAGGTGTTATGCCCAGACACAGACACCGTACTAAGGTAATCATTCCTATATCGCGAGGTGTTATGCACAGACACAGACCCCGTACTAAGGTAAGCATTCCTATATCGCGGGTGTTATGCACAGACACAGACACCGTACTGAGGTAATCATTCCTATATCGCGAGGTGTTATGCACAGACACAGACACCGTACTGAGGTAATCATTCCTATATCGCGGGTGTTATGCCCAGACACAGACACCGTACTTAGGTAATCATTCCTATATCGCGGGTGTTATGCACAAACACAGACACCGTACTAAGGTAAACATTCCTATATCGCGGGTGTTATGCCCAGACACAGACACCGTACTGAGGTAAGCATTCCTATATCGCGAGGTGTTATGCACAGACACAGACACCGTACTGAGGTAATCATTCCTATATCGCGGGTGTTATGCCCAGACACAGACACCGTACTAAGGTAATCATTCCTATATCGCGGGTGTTATGCACAAACACAGACACCGTACTAAGGTAAGCATTCCTATATCGCGGGTGTTATGCCCAGACACAGACACAGTACTAAGGTAATCATTCCTATATCGCGGGTGTTATGCCCAGACACAGACACCGTACTAAGGTAATCATTCCTATATCGCGGGTGTTATGCCCAGACACAGACACCGTACTAAGGTAATCATTCCTATATCGCGAGGTGTTATGCCCAGACACAGACACCGTACTAAGGTAATCATTCCTATATCGCGAGGTGTTATGCCCAGACACAGACACCGTACTAAGGTAATCATTCCTATATCGCGGGTGTTATGCACAGACACAGACACCGTACTAAGGTAATCATTCCTATATCGCGGGTGTTATGACCAGACACAGACACCGTACTAAGGTAATGATTCCTATATCGCGGGTGTTATGCACAGACACAGACACCGTACTAAGGTAATCATTCCTATATCGCGGGGTGTTATGCACAGACACAGACATCGTACTAAGGTAATCATTCCTATATCGCGGGTGTTATGCCCAGACACAGACCCCGTACTAAGGTAATCATTCCTATATCGCGGGGTGTTATGCACAGACACAGACACCGTACTAAGGTAATCATTCCTATATCGCGGGGTGTTATGCCCAGACACAGACACCGTACTAAGGTAATCATTCCTATATCGCGGGGTGTTATGCACAGACACAGACACCGTACTAAGGTAATCATTCCTATATCGCGGGTGTTATGCACAGACACAGACACCGTACTAAGGTAATCATTCCTATATCGCGGGGTGTTATGCACAGACACAGACACCGTACTAAGGTAATCATTCCTATATCGCGGGTGTTATGCCCAGACACAGACCCCGTACTAAGGTAATCATTCCTATATCGCGGGGTGTTATGCACAGACACAGACACCGTACTAAGGTAATCATTCCTATATCGCGGGTGTTATGCCCAGACACAGACACCGTACTAAGGTAATCATTCCTATATCGCGGGTGTTATGCACAGACACAGACCCCGTACTAAGGTAATCATTCCTATATCGCGGGTGTTATGCACAGACACAGACACCGTACTAAGGTAATCATTCCTATATCGCGGGTGTTATGCACAGACACAGACACCGTACTAAGGTAATCATTCCTATATCGCGGGTGTTATGCACAGACACAGACACCGTACTAAGGTAATCATTCCTATATCGCGGGGTGTTATGCACAGACACAGGCACCGTACTAAGGTAATCATTCCTATATCGCGGGGTGTTATGCACAGACACAGGCACCGTACTAAGGTAAGCATTCCTATATCGCGGGGTGTTATGCACAGACACAGGCACCGTACTAAGGTAATCATTCCTATATCGCGGGGTGTTATGCACAGACACAGGCACCGTACTAAGGTAATCATTCCTATATCGCGGGTGTTATGCACAGACACAGGCACCGTACTAAGGTAAGCATTCCTATATCGCGGGGTGTTATGCACAGACACAGGCACCGTACTAAGGTAATCATTCCTATATCGCGGGGTGTTATGCCCAGACACAGACACCGTACTAAGGTAATCATTCCTATATCGCGGGTGTTATGACCAGACACAGGCACCGTACTAAGGTAATCATTCCTATATCGCGGGGTGTTATGCACAGACACAGGCACCGTACTAAGGTAATCATTCCTATATCGTGGGGTGTTATGCACAGACACAGGCACCGTACTAAGGTAATCATTCCTATATCGCGGGGTGTTATGCACAGACACAGACACCGTACTAAGGTAATCATTCCTATATCGCGGGGTGTTATGTCCAGACACAGACACCGTACTAAGGTAATCATTCCTATATCGCGGGGTGTTATGCACAGACACAGGCACCGTACTAAGGTAATCATTCCTATATCGCGGGGTGTTATGCACAGACACAGACACCGTACTAAGGTAATCATTCCTATATCGCGGGTGTTATGCACAGACACAGACACCGTACTAAGGTAATCATTCCTATATCGCGGGGTGTTATGCCCAGACACAGACACCGTACTAAGGTAATCATTCCTATATCGCGGGTGTTATGCACAGACACAGACACCGTACTAAGGTAATCATTCCTATATCGCGGGGTGTTATGCCCAGACACAGACACCGTACTAAGGTAAGCATTCCTATATCGCGGGTGTTATGACCAGACACAGGCACCGTACTAAGGTAATCATTCCTATATCGCGGGGTGTTATGCACAGACACAGACACCGTACTAAGGTAAGCATTCCTATATCGCGGGTGTTATGCACAGACACAGACACCGTACTAAGGTAAGCATTCCTATATCGCGGGGTGTTATGCCCAGACACAGACACCGTACTAAGGTAATCATTCCTATATCGCGGGTGTTATGCACAGACACAGACACCGTACTAAGGTAATCATTCCTATATCGCGGGGTGTTATGCACAGACACAGACACCGTACTAAGGTAATCATTCCTATATCGCGGGGTGTTATGCCCAGACACAGACACCGTACTAAGGTAATCATTCCTATATCGCGGGGTGTTATGCACAGACACAGACACCGTACTAAGGTAATCATTCCTATATCGCGGGGTGTTATGCACAGACACAGACACCGTACTAAGGTAAGCATTCCTATATCGCGGGTGTTATGCACAGACACAGGCACCGTACTAAGGTAATCATTCCTATATCGTGGGGTGTTATGCACAGACACAGACCCCGTACTAAGGTAATCATTCCTATATCGCGGGGTGTTATGCACAGACACAGACACCGTACTAAGGTAATCATTCCTATATCGCGGGTGTTATGCACAGACACAGACACCGTACTAAGGTAAGCATTCCTATATCGCGGGTGTTATGACCAGACACAGGCACCGTACTAAGGTAATCATTCCTATATCGCGGGGTGTTATGCACAGACACAGACACCGTACTAAGGTAAGCATTCCTATATCGCGGGTGTTATGCACAGACACAGGCACCGTACTAAGGTAATCATTCCTATATCGCGGGTGTTATGCACAGACACAGGCACCGTACTAAGGTAATCATTCCTATATCGCGGGGTGTTATGCACAGACACAGACACCGTACTAAGGTAAGCATTCCTATATCGCGGGGTGTTATGCACAGACACAGACCCCGTACTAAGGTAATCATTCCTATATCGCGGGGTGTTATGCACAGACACAGACACCGTACTAAGGTAAGCATTCCTATATCGCGGGGTGTTATGCACAGACACAGGCACCGTACTAAGGTAATCATTCCTATATCGCGGGGTGTTATGCACAGACACAGACACCGTACTAAGGTAAGCATTCCTATATCGCGGGGTGTTATGCACAGACACAGACACCGTACTAAGGTAATCATTCCTATATCGCGAGTGTTATGCACAGACACAGACACCGTACTAAGGTAAGCATTCCTATATCGCGGGGTGTTATGCACAGACACAGACACCGTACTAAGGTAATCATTCCTATATCGCGGGTGTTATGCACAGACACAGACCCCGTACTAAGGTAAGCATTCCTATATCGCGGGGTGTTATGCACAGACACAGACACCGTACTAAGGTAATCATTCCTATATCGCGGGGTGTTATGCCCAGACACAGACACCGTACTAAGGTAATCATTCCTATATCGCGGGGTGTTATGCACAGACACAGACACCGTACTAAGGTAATCATTCCTATATCGCGGGTGTTATGCACAGACACAGACCCCGTACTAAGGTAATCATTCCTATATCGCGGGTGTTATGACCAGACACAGGCACCGTACTAAGGTAATCATTCCTATATCGCGGGGTGTTATGCACAGACACAGACACCGTACTAAGGTAATCATTCCTATATCGCGGGTGTTATGCACAGACACAGACCCCGTACTAAGGTAATCATTCCTATATCGCGGGTGTTATGACCAGACACAGGCACCGTACTAAGGTAATCATTCCTATATCGCGGGTGTTATGCACAGACACAGACCCCGTACTAAGGTAAGCATTCCTATATCGCGGGGTGTTATGCACAGACACAGACACCGTACTAAGGTAATCATTCCTATATCGCGGGGTGTTATGCCCAGACACAGACACCGTACTAAGGTAATCATTCCTATATCGCGGGGTGTTATGCACAGACACAGACACCGTACTAAGGTAATCATTCCTATATCGCGGGTGTTATGCACAGACACAGACCCCGTACTAAGGTAATCATTCCTATATCGCGGGGTGTTATGCCCAGACACAGACACCGTACTAAGGTAATCATTCCTATATCGCGGGTGTTATGACCAGACACAGGCACCGTACTAAGGTAATCATTCCTATATCGCGGGTGTTATGCACAGACACAGGCACCGTACTAAGGTAATCATTCCTATATCGCGGGTGTTATGCCCAGACACAGACACCGTACTAAGGTAATCATTCCTATATCGCGGGGTGTTATGCACAGACACAGACCCCGTACTAAGGTAAGCATTCCTATATCGCGGGTGTTATGCACAGACACAGACCCCGTACTAAGGTAATCATTCCTATATCGCGGGTGTTATGACCAGACACAGGCACCGTACTAAGGTAAGCATTCCTATATCGCGGGGTGTTATGCACAGACACAGACCCCGTACTAAGGTAATCATTCCTATATCGCGGGTGTTATGACCAGACACAGGCACCGTACTAAGGTAATCATTCCTATATCGCGGGGTGTTATGCACAGACACACACACCGTACTAAGGTAAGCATTCCTATATCGCGGGGTGTTATGCACAGACACAGACCCCGTACTAAGGTAATCATTCCTATATCGCGGGTGTTATGACCAGACACAGACACCGTACTAAGGTAATCATTCCTATATCGTGGGGTGTTATGCACAGACACACACACCGTACTAAGGTAAGCATTCCTATATCGCGGGGTGTTATGCACAGACACACACACCGTACTAAGGTAAGCATTCCTATATCGCGGGTGTTATGACCAGACACAGACACCGTACTAAGGTAATCATTCCTATATCGCGGGGTGTTATGCACAGATACAGACACCGTACTAAGGTAATCATTCCTATATCGCGGGGTGTTATGCACAGACACAGACACCGTACTAAGGTAATCATTCCTATATCGCGGGGTGTTATGCACAGACACAGACCCCGTACTAAGGTAATCATTCCTATATCGCGGGTGTTATGCACAGACACAGACACCGTACTAAGGTAATCATTCCTATATCGCGGGGTGTTATGCACAGACACAGACTCCGTACTAAGGTAAGCATTCCTATATCGCGGGTGTTATGCACAGATACAGACACCGTACTAAGGTAATCATTCCTATATCGCGGGGTGTTATGCACAGACACAGACACCGTACTAAGGTAATCATTCCTATATCGCGGGGTGTTATGCACAGACACAGACACCGTACTAAGGTAAGCATTCCTATATCGTGGGGTGTTATGCCCAGACACAGACACCGTACTAAGGTAATCATTCCTATATCGCGGGGTGTTATGCACAGACACAGACACCGTACTAAGGTAAGCATTCCTATATCGTGGGGTGTTATGCCCAGACACAGACACCGTACTAAGGTAATCATTCCTATATCGTGGAGTGTTATGCCCAGACACAGACACCGTACTAAGGTAATCATTCCTATATCGTGGAGTGTTATGCACAGACACAGACACCGTACTAAGGTAAGCATTCCTATATCGCGGGGTGTTATGTCCAGACACAGACACCGTACTAAGGTAATCATTCCTATATCGTGGAGTGTTATGCCCAGACACAGACACCGTACTAAGGTAAGCATTCCTATATCGCGGGGTGTTATGTACAGACACAGACTCCGTACTAAGGTAATCATTCCTATATCGCGGGGTGTTATGCACAGATACAGACACCGTACTAAGGTAAGCATTCCTATATCGCGGGTGTTATGCCCAGACACAGGCACCGTACTAAGGTAAGCATTCCTATATCGCGGGGTGTTATGCACAGACACAGACACCGTACTAAGGTAATCATTCCTATATCGCGGGGTGTTATGCACAGACACAGACACCGTACTAAGGTAATGATTCCTATATCGCGGGGTGTTATGCACAGACACAGACACCGTACTAAGGTAATCATTCCTATATCGCGGGTGTTATGCACAGATACAGACACCGTACTAAGGTAATCATTCCTATATCGCGGGGTGTTATGCACAGACACAGACACCGTACTAAGGTAATCATTCCTATATCGTGGGGTGTTATGCACAGACACAGACCCCGTACTAAGGTAATCATTCCTATATCGTGGGGTGTTATGCCCAGACACAGACACCGTACTAAGGTAATCATTCCTATATCGCGGGTGTTATGCACAGACACAGACACCGTACTAAGGTAATCATTCCTATATCGCGGGGTGTTATGCCCAGACACAGACACCGTACTAAGGTAAGCATTCCTATATCGTGGGGTGTTATGCACAGACACAGACACCGTACTAAGGTAATCATTCCTATATCGCGGGTGTTATGCACAGACACAGACACCGTACTAAGGTAAGCATTCCTATATCGCGGGGTGTTATGTACAGACACAGACACAGACCCCGTACTAAGGTAATCATTCCTATATCGCGGGGTGTTATGCCCAGACACAGACACCGTACTAAGGTAATCATTCCTATATCGCGGGGTGTTATGCACAGACACAGACACCGTACTAAGGTAATCATTCCTATATCGCGGGGTGTTATGCACAGACACAGACACCGTACTAAGGTAATCATTCCTATATCGCGGGGTGTTATGCACAGACACAGACACCGTACTAAGGTAATCATTCCTATATCGCGGGGTGTTATGCACAGACACAGACACCGTACTAAGGTAAGCATTCCTATATCGCGGGGTGTTATGCCCAGACACAGACACCGTACTAAGGTAATCATTCCTATATCGCGGGGTGTTATGCACAGACACAGACACCGTACTAAGGTAATCATTCCTATATCGCGAGTGTTATGCACAGACACAGACACCGTACTAAGGTAAGCATTCCTATATCGCGGGGTGTTATGCCCAGACACAGACACCGTACTAAGGTAATCATTCCTATATCGCGGGGTGTTATGCCCAGACACAGACACCGTACTAAGGTAATCATTCCTATATCGCGGGGTGTTATGCCCAGACACAGACACCGTACTAAGGTAATTATTCCTATATCGCGGGGTGTTATGCACAGAAAAAGACACCGTACTAAGGTAATCATTCCTATATCGCGGGGTGTTATGCCCAGACACAGACACCGTACTAAGGTAATCATTCCTATATCGCGGGGTGTTATGCACAGACACAGACACCGTACTAAGGTAATCATTCCTATATCGCGGGGTGTTATGCACAGACACAGACACCGTACTAAGGTAATCATTCCTATATCGCGGGGTGTTATGCACAGACACAGACACCGTACTAAGGTAATCATTCCTATATCGCGGGGTGTTATGCCCAGACACAGACCCCGTACTAAGGTAATCATTCCTATATCGCGGGGTGTTATGCACAGACACAGACACCGTACTAAGGTAATCATTCCTATATCGCGGGGTGTTATGCACAGACACAGACACCGTACTAAGGTAATCATTCCTATATCGCGGGGTGTTATGCACAGACACAGACACCATACTAAGGTAATCATTCCTATATCGCGGGGTGTTATGCACAGACACACACACCGTACTAAGGTAAGCATTCCTATATCGCGGGGTGTTATGCACAGACACAGACCCCGTACTAAGGTAATCATTCCTATATCGCGGGGTGTTATGCACAGACACAGACACCGTACTAAGGTAATCATTCCTATATCGCGGGGTGTTATGCCCAGACACAGACACCGTACTAAGGTAATCATTCCTATATCGCGGGGTGTTATGCCCAGACACAGACACCGTACTAAGGTAATCATTCCTATATCGTGGGGTGTTATGCACAGACACAGACACCGTACTAAGGTAATCATTCCTATATCGCGGGTGTTATGCCCAGACACAGACACCGTACTAAGGTAAGCATTCCTATATCGCGGGGTGTTATGCACAGACACAGACACCGTACTAAGGTAATCATTCCTATATCGCGGGGTGTTATGCACAGACACAGACACCGTACTAAGGTAATCATTCCTATATCGCGGGGTGTTATGCACAGACACAGACACCGTACTAAGGTAATCATTCCTATATCGCGGGGTGTTATGCACAGACACAGACACCGTACTAAGGTAATCATTCCTATATCGCGGGTGTTATGCCCAGACACAGACACCGTACTAAGGTAATCATTCCTATATCGCGGGGTGTTATGCCCAGACACAGACACCGTACTAAGGTAAGCATTCCTATATCGCGGGTGTTATGTACAGACACAGACACCGTACTAAGGTAATCATTCCTATATCGCGGGTGTTATGCCCAGACACAGACACCGTACTAAGGTAAGCATTCCTATATCGCGGGGTGTTATGTACAGACACAGACACCGTACTAAGGTAATCATTCCTATATCGCGAGTGTTATGCCCAGACACAGACACCGTACTAAGGTAATCATTCCTATATCGCGGGGTGTTATGCACAGACACAGACACCGTACTAAGGTAATGATTCCTATATCGCGGGTGTTATGCCCAGACACAGACACCGTACTAAAGTAATCATTCCTATATCGCGGGGTGTTATGCCCAGACACAGACCCCGTACTAAGGTAATCATTCCTATATCGCGGGTGTTATGCCCAGACACAGACACCGTACTAAGGTAATCATTCCTATATCGCGGGGTGTTATGCACAGACACAGACACCGTACTAAGGTAATCATTCCTATATCGCGGGTGTTATGCCCAGACACAGACACCGTACTAAAGTAATCATTCCTATATCGCGGGGTGTTATGCCCAGACACAGACCCCGTACTAAGGTAATCATTCCTATATCGCGGGTGTTATGCCCAGACACAGACACCGTACTAAGGTAATCATTCCTATATCGCGGGTGTTATGCCCAGACACAGACACCGTACTAAGGTAATCATTCCTATATCGCGGGTGTTATGCACAGACACAGACACCGTACTAAGGTAATGATTCCTATATCGCGGGTGTTATGCCCAGACACAGACACCGTACTAAAGTAATCATTCCTATATCGCGGGGTGTTATGCCCAGACACAGACCCCGTACTAAGGTAATCATTCCTATATCGCGGGTGTTATGCCCAGACACAGACACCGTACTAAGGTAATCATTCCTATATCGCGGGGTGTTATGCACAGACACAGACACCGTACTAAGGTAATCATTCCTATATCGCGGGTGTTATGCCCAGACACAGACACCGTACTAAAGTAATCATTCCTATATCGCGGGGTGTTATGCCCAGACACAGACCCCGTACTAAGGTAATCATTCCTATATCGCGGGTGTTATGCCCAGACACAGACACCGTACTAAGGTAATCATTCCTATATCGCGGGTGTTATGCCCAGACACAGACACCGTACTAAAGTAATCATTCCTATATCGCGGGGTGTTATGTACAGACACAGACACCGTACTAAGGTAATCATTCCTATACCGCGGGGTGTTATGCCCAGACACAGACCCCGTACTAAGGTAATCATTCCTATATCGCGGGTGTTATGCCCAGACACAGACACCGTACTAAGGTAAGCATTCCTATATCGCGGGGTGTTATGCCCAGACACAGACACCGTACTAAGGTAATCATTCCTATATCGCGGGGTGTTATGTACAGACACAGACACCGTACTAAGGTAATCATTCCTATATCGCGGGGTGTTATGCACAGACACAGACACCGTACTAAGGTAAGCATCCCTATATCGCGGGGTGTTATGCCCAGACACAGACACCGTACTAAGGTAATCATTCCTATATCGCGGGGTGTTATGCACAGACACAGACACCGTACTAAGGTAAGCATCCCTATATCGCGGGGTGTTATGCCCAGACACAGACCCCGTACTAAGGTAATCATTCCTATATCGCGGGTGTTATGTCCAGACACAGACCCCGTACTAAGGTAATCATTCCTATATCGCGGGGTGTTATGCACAGACACAGACACCGTACTAAGGTAATCATTCCTATATCGCGGGGTGTTATGCACAGACACAGACACCGTACTAAGGTAAGCATCCCTATATCGCGGGGTGTTATGCCCAGACACAGACACCGTACTAAAGTAATCATTCCTATATCGCGGGGTGTTATGCCCAGACACAGACACCGTACTAAGGTAATCATTCCTATATCGCGGGGTGTTATGCCCAGACACAGACACCGTACTAAGGTAATCATTCCTATATCGCGGGGTGTTATGCACAGACACAGACACCGTACTAAGGTAATCATTCCTATATCGCGGGTGTTATGTCCAGACACAGACCCCGTACTAAGGTAATCATTCCTATATCGCGGGTGTTATGCACAGACACAGACCCCGTACTAAGGTAATCATTCCTATATCACGGGGTGTTATGCCCAGACACACACACCGTACTAAGGTAATCATTCCTATATCGCGGGGTGTTATGTACAGACACAGACTCCGTACTAAGGTAATCATTCCTATATCGCGGGGTGTTATGCCCAGACACAGACACCGTACTAAGGTAATCATTCCTATATCGCGGGGTGTTATGCACAGACACAGACACCGTACTAAAGTAATCATTCCTATATCGCGGGGTGTTATGCCCAGACACAGACACCGTACTAAGGTAATCAGTCCTATATTGCGGGTGTTATGCCCAGACACAGACACCGTACTAAGGTAATCATTCCTATATCGCGGGGTGTTATGCCCAGACACAGACCCCGTACTAAGGTAATCATTCCTATATCGCGGGGTGTTATGCACAGACACAGACACCGTACTAAGGTAAGCATTCCTATATCGCGGGGTGTTATGCCCAGACACAGACACCGTACTAAGGTAATCATTCCTATATCGCGGGGTGTTATGCCCAGACACAGACACCGTACTAAGGTAATCATTCCTATATCGCGGGGTGTTATGCCCAGACACAGACACCGTACTAAGGTAATCATTCCTATATCGCGGGGTGTTATGCACAGACACAGACACCGTACTAAGGTAATCATTCCTATATCGCGGGGTGTTATGCACAGACACAGACACCGTACTAAGGTAATCATTCCTATATCGCGGGGTGTTATGCCCAGACACAGACACCGTACTAAGGTAATCATTCCTATATCGCGGGGTGTTATGCACAGACACAGACACCGTACTAAGGTAATCATTCCTATATCGCGGGTGTTATGCACAGACACAGACACCGTACTAAGGTAATCATTCCTATATCGCGGGTGTTATGCCCAGACACAGACACCGTACTAAAGTAATCATTCCTATATCGCGGGTGTTATGCACAGACACAGACACCGTACTAAAGTAATCATTCCTATATCGCGGGTGTTATGCACAGACACAGACACCGTACTAAGGTAATCATTCCTATATCGCGGGTGTTATGCCCAGACACAGACACCGTACTAAGGTAATCATTCCTATATCGCGGGTGTTATGCCCAGACACAGACACCGTACTAAAGTAATCATTCCTATATCGCGGGTGTTATGCACAGACACAGACACCGTACTAAGGTAATCATTCCTATATCGCGGGGTGTTATGCACAGACACAGACACCGTACTAAGGTAATCATTCCTATATCGTGGGGTGTTATGCCCAGACACAGACACCGTACTAAGGTAATCATTCCTATATCGCGGGGTGTTATGCACAGACACAGACACCGTACTAAGGTAATCATTCCTATATCGTGGGGTGTTATGCCCAGACACAGACACCGTACTAAGGTAATCATTCCTATATCGCGGGGTGTTATGCACAGACACAGACACCGTACTAAGGTAATCATTCCTATATCGCGGGGTGTTATGCACAGACACAGACCCCGTACTAAGGTAATCATTCCTATATCGCGGGTGTTATGCCCAGACACAGACACCGTACTAAGGTAATCATTCCTATATCGCGGGGTGTTATGCACAGACACAGACACCGTACTAAGGTAATCATTCCTATATCGCGGGGTGTTATGCACAGACACAGACACCGTACTAAGGTAATCATTCCTATATCGCGGGTGTTATGCACAGACACAGACACCGTACTAAGGTAATCATTCCTATATCGCGGGTGTTATGCCCAGACACAGACACCGTACTAAAGTAATCATTCCTATATCGCGGGTGTTATGCACAGACACAGACACCGTACTAAGGTAATCATTCCTATATCGCGGGTGTTATGCCCAGACACAGACACCGTACTAAGGTAATCATTCCTATATCGCGGGGTGTTATGCCCAGACACAGACCCCGTACTAAGGTAATCATTCCTATATCGCGGGTGTTATGCCCAGACACAGACACCGTACTAAGGTAATCATTCCTATATCGCGGGGTGTTATGCACAGACACAGACACCGTACTAAGGTAATCATTCCTATATCGCGGGGTGTTATGCCCAGACACAGACCCCGTACTAAGGTAATCATTCCTATATCGCGGGTGTTATGCCCAGACACAGACACCGTACTAAGGTAATCATTCCTATATCGCGGGTGTTATGCACAGACACAGACACCGTACTAAGGTAATCATTCCTATATCGCGGGGTGTTATGCCCAGACACAGACACCGTACTAAGGTAATCATTCCTATATCGTGGGGTGTTATGCCCAGACACAGACACCGTACTAAGGTAATCATTCCTATATCGCGGGTGTTATGCACAGACACAGACACCGTACTAAGGTAATCATTCCTATATCGCGGGGTGTTATGCCCAGACACAGACACCGTACTAAAGTAATCATTCCTATATCGCGGGTGTTATGCACAGACACAGACACCGTACTAAGGTAATCATTCCTATATCGCGGGTGTTATGCACAGACACAGACACCGTACTAAAGTAATCATTCCTATATCGCGGGGTGTTATGCCCAGACACAGACACCGTACTAAGGTAATCATTCCTATATCGCGGGGTGTTATGCCCAGACACAGACACCGTACTAAGGTAATCATTCCTATATCGCGGGTGTTATGCACAGACACAGACCCCGTACTAAGGTAATCATTCCTATATCGCGGGGTGTTATGCCCAGACACAGACACCGTACTAAGGTAATCATTCCTATATCGCGGGGTGTTATGCCCAGACACAGACACCGTACTAAGGTAATCATTCCTATATCGCGGGTGTTATGCCCAGACACAGACTCCGTACTAAGGTAATCATTCCTATATCGCGGGTGTTATGTCCAGACACAGACACCGTACTAAGGTAATCATTCCTATATCGCGGGGTGTTATGCCCAGACACAGACACCGTACTAAGGTAATCATTCCTATATCGCGGGGTGTTATGCCCAGACACAGACACCGTACTAAGGTAATCATTCCTATATCGCGGGGTGTTATGCACAGACACAGACTCCGTACTAAGGTAATCATTCCTATATCGCGGGGTGTTATGCACAGACACAGACACCGTACTAAGGTAATCATTCCTATATCGCGGGGTGTTATGCACAGACACAGACACCGTACTAAGGTAATCATTCCTATATCGCGGGGTGTTATGCCCAGACACAGACTCCGTACTAAGGTAATCATTCCTATATCGCGGGGTGTTATGCACAGACACAGACACCGTACTAAGGTAATCATTCCTATATCGCGGGGTGTTATGCCCAGACACAGACTCCGTACTAAGGTAATCATTCCTATATCGCGGGGTGTTATGCCCAGACACAGACTCCGTACTAAGGTAAGCATTCCTATATCGCGGGGTGTTATGCCCAGACACAGACACCGTACTAAGGTAATCATTCCTATATCGCGGGTGTTATGCCCAGACACAGACACCGTACTAAGGTAATCATTCCTATATCGCGGGGTGTTATGCACAGACACAGACTCCGTACTAAGGTAATCATTCCTATATCGCGGGGTGTTATGCACAGACACAGACACCGTACTAAGGTAATCATTCCTATATCGCGGGGTGTTATGCCAGACACAGACACCGTACTAAAGTAATCATTCCTATATCGCGGGTGTTATGCCCAGACACAGACACCGTACTAAGGTAATCATTCCTATATCGCGGGGTGTTATGCCAGACACAGACACCGTACTAAGGTAATCATTCCTATATCGCGGGTGTTATGCACAGACACAGACACCGTACTAAGGTAATCATTCCTATATCGCGGGTGTTATGCCCAGACACAGACACCGTACTAAGGTAATCATTCCTATATCGCGGGTGTTATGCCCAGACACAGACACCGTACTAAGGTAATCATTCCTATATCGCGGGGTGTTATGCCAGACACAGACACCGTACTAAAGTAATCATTCCTATGTCGCGGGGTGTTATGCCCAGACACAGACACCGTACTAAGGTAATCATTCCTATATCGCGGGTGTTATGTCCAGACACAGACACCGTACTAAGGTAATCATTCCTATATCGCGGGGTGTTATGCCAGACACAGACACCGTACTAAAGTAATCATTCCTATATCGCGGGGTGTTATGACCAGACACAGACACCGTACTAAGGTAATCATTCCTATATCGCGGGTGTTATGACCAGACACAGACACCGTACTAAGGTAATCATTCCTATATCGCGGGTGTTATGCCCAGACACAGACACCGTACTAAAGTAATCATTACTATATCGCGGGTGTTATGCACAGACACAGACACCGTACTAAAGTAATCATTACTATATCGCGGGGTGTTATGCCAGACACAGACACCGTACTAAGGTAATCATTCCTATATCGCGGGGTGTTATGCACAGACACAGACACCGTACTAAGGTAATCATTCCTATATCGCGGGTGTTATGACCAGACACAGACACCGTACTAAGGTAATCATTCCTATATCGCGGGTGTTATGCCCAGACACAGACACCGTACTAAGGTAATCATTCCTATATCGCGGGTGTTATGTCCAGACACAGACACCGTACTAAAGTAATCATTCCTATATCGCGGGTGTTATGTCCAGACACAGACACCGTACTAAGGTAATCATTCCTATATCGCGGGTGTTATGTCCAGACACAGACACCGTACTAAAGTAATCATTCCTATATCGCGGGTGTTATGTCCAGACACAGACACCGTACTAAGGTAATCATTCCTATATCGCGGGTGTTATGTCCAGACACAGACACCGTACTAAAGTAATCATTACTATATCGCGGGTGTTATGTCCAGACACAGACACCGTACTAAGGTAATCATTCCTATATCGCGGGGTGTTATGCCCAGACACAGACACACTACTAAGGTAATCATTCCTATATCGCGGGTGTTATGTCCAGACACAGACACCGTACTAAGGTAATCATTCCTATATCGCGGGTGTTATGTCCAGACACAGACACCGTACTAAGGTAATCAGTCCTATATTGCGGGTGTTATGTCCAGACACAGACACCGTACTAAGGTAATCATTCCTATATCGCGGGTGTTATGTCCAGACACAGACACCGTACTAAAGTAATCATTCCTATATCGCGGGTGTTATGTCCAGACACAGACACCGTACTAAGGTAATCATTCCTATATCGCGGGTGTTATGTCCAGACACAGACACCGTACTAAGGTAATCATTCCTATATCGCGGGTGTTATGTCCAGACACAGACACCGTACTAAAGTAATCATTCCTATATCGCGGGTGTTATGTCCAGACACAGACACCGTACTAAGGTAATCATTCCTATATCGCGGGTGTTATGTCCAGACACAGACACCGTACTAAAGTAATCATTCCTATATCGCGGGTGTTATGTCCAGACACAGACACCGTGCTAAGGTAATCATTCCTATATCGCGGGTGTTATGTCCAGACACAGACACCGTACTAAGGTAATCATTCCTATATCGCGGGGTGTTATGCCCAGACACAGACACACTACTAAGGTAATCATTCCTATATCGCGGGTGTTATGCCCAGACACAGACACCGTACTAAAGTAATCATTCCTATATCGCGGGGTGTTATGCCCAGACACAGACACCGTACTAAGGTAATCATTCCTATATCGCGGGGTGTTATGCCCAGACACAGACACACTACTAAGGTAATCATTCCTATATCGCGGGGTGTTATGTCCAGACACAGACACCGTACTAAGGTAATCATTCCTATATCGCGGGGTGTTATGCCCAGACACAGACACACTACTAAGGTAATCATTCCTATATCGCGGGTGTTATGCCCAGACACAGACACCGTACTAAAGTAATCATTCCTATATCGCGGGGTGTTATGCCCAGACACAGACACCGTACTAAGGTAATCATTCCTATATCGCGGGTGTTATGTCCAGACACAGACACCGTACTAAGGTAATCATTCCTATATCGCGGGTGTTATGTCCAGACACAGACACCGTACTAAGGTAAGCATTCCTATATCGCGGGGTGTTATGCCCAGACACAGACACCGTACTAAGGTAAGCATTCCTATATCGCGGGTGTTATGTCCAGACACAGACACCGTACTAAGGTAATCATTACTATATCGCGGGTGTTATGCCCAGACACAGACACCGTACTAAGGTAATCATTCCTATATCGCGGGTGTTATGCCCAGACACAGACACCGTACTAAGGTAAGCATTCCTATATCGCGGGGTGTTATGCCCAGACACAGACACACTACTAAGGTAATCATTCCTATATCGCGGGTGTTATGCCCAGACACAGACACCGTACTAAAGTAATCATTCCTATATCGCGGGTGTTATGCCCAGACACAGACACCGTACTAAGGTAATCATCCCTATATCGCGGGTGTTATGTCCAGACACAGACACCGTACTAAGGTAAGCATTCCTATATCGCGGGGTGTTATGCCCAGACACAGACACCGTACTAAGGTAAGCATTCCTATATCGCGGGTGTTATGACCAGACACAGACACCGTACTAAGGTAAGCATTCCTATATCGCGGGTGTTATGTCCAGACACAGACACCGTACTAAGGTAAGCATTCCTATATCGCGGGGTGTTATGCCCAGACACAGACACACTACTAAGGTAATCATTCCTATATCGCGGGTGTTATGCCCAGACACAGACACCGTACTAAAGTAATCATTCCTATATCGCGGGTGTTATGCCCAGACACAGACACCGTACTAAGGTAATCAGTCCTATATTGCGGGTGTTATGCCCAGACACAGACACCGTACTAAGGTAAGCATTCCTATATCGCGGGGTGTTATGCCCAGACACAGACACCGTACTAAGGTAATCATTCCTATATCGCGGGTGTTATGCCCAGACACAGACACCGTACTAAAGTAAGCATTCCTATTTCGCGGGGTGTTATGACCAGACACAGACACCGTACTAAGGTAAGAATTCCTATATCGCGGTGTGTTATTCCTAGACAAAGGGAACATATTTCGGTAATTCAGACGATTTGCAAGTCACTGTAAGCCCGATGTTGTCGGTGTGTCCATTAAATTATCTCTAGTATGGTCGTCTGTTTGTTAGTACTAGAAGTAATTGGTAAGAACGATGTGTCCTCTGTCGCCGACTGATCCCCGTAATAGCATGTCCAAATTCCGCTATAAATGGAGATAATAAATATCGTAATTACTTCTAAATTCCATTTAGCCAAACACGAGTACATCATCGATGTGGCCTCTGATTATAAACAATATGTGTTGGGATGCGTGTGGTTGAGAACGTGTCGATGTTTCAAGATGGTCATCAAGATGCCAACCAAGATGCCAACGAAGATGCCAACCTATTGATTCGAATCTCAGCGCGCAAATGTTATAGCGAAGCGGTATCTCCTTCGGGTTCAAACCTGGTGGTCATCCACTATGGGGCGGGGGTATTACACAATTCCTATTAATTTACACATATGGGTGAATTAATCAACCCTGTAGTTTGGTGAAGTGGTTTCTCCTATCACTTCATATGATTGTGATGACCATGGAAATTACAGCCAAATGAATATCAAGAAGTTTTATATATCAATGTGTCCTTACTATAAATACCCAGCCCATGTATCAAAACGCCCAGCCGTGTATCGTAAGACCCACGCCGTGCATCCCATGTATATGTGTGTTCAGACATAACGTCATGAAAAGCAACTCAATAGATTTGGACAAAAAGTTCAGATTCTTCTGAAGAGACGTTATGTCCGAGATTAAACAGCCGACAACAGACGTTTAGCCAATCTGCAAATCATCCTGTTGCACACATTTATGGCATATACCTAAATTATTTCGGGAGCATGGGAGGCACATATGCCTCGTAGTTCACTGATATTGACAAGACGTGCTCTTTTACATGGTCTATAAGAACCAAACGGCACCTTTACAAGCCTTTCATTCAGGCTGGTAGGTGCACGAAATGAACATGTGCTAAATAGTGTCAGAATTAGTCGGTAACATAGGTGCCAGTCTCCACAGCTACATTAAATTGCATCTGCTGTGAGATGTAACAATAACAGTTGCAGAGGACGTTTGCAACTTCAAGCTTTTGATGGCGAACTATGCCGGGAAAAATATCAACCAAATAAACATACCATGTGTGTATTTCTGCATAATTTACTGAAATGTGTCCTCGTATGTGTCCTATTTGCTTCCAATGAAGCTGCTATTTAGCGCTGGCTATTCGAGCGGAGAATTATCTACAAGGCAACAAATCAGTGGTAAATAATAATATGGGAAGAACATCAAGCACAACCAATTACCGCACATATTTTATTTAAGACACAAATGGGCCACATATAGTTCCAGCTAGCACCGTAGATATTTTCGAAATGACGCACAAGTGGGAACCCATGCACAGACAATAACCATTGATACACAACCAACTTCATAACACGACTTATATATAAATAGGGCTGGCTCCTTCTGAACTTTTAATTATATATCGTCTGCTTTTACCACCTTACCATGTCTCCAAATAAACAATAAACCATTCCGACATTTTAACTGACTGTGATACTCTGTTTAGTATAGAAAGGATACCACAGTTGTGTCAATGAATCAGGGCCTTGATACAAGCATGTCAAGTTTGGGTATAATTGTCAGTAGACATCGTAATCCATTACCCAAAGTGCTTCTATAAACATATTCCAAAACATACTGATTGCAATATGTGATGTACATTTATGATAAATGTCCTGCTCGTAACGTTCTGTGTTATCAGCGACCATGTTGGATGCCATCTTGGCAATTGAGTTTTCATCAAAGCAGATTCTGGACATTCCATCTACCGACTACTTTTCGAGTCCCGCTACCATATTGCAGATAAAAGATCTTCGAAATTATCGACAATTTTATAATTCTGGTTGTGAGTTTGTTATGTTATTTTGACTATGACTATCATTATGACAATGATTATTTATTCATAACTCAATATAACATATATGTTTACACAATTAATTTATACAGACAATGAGTTATTGGGGATGGCATAACCTGTAAAGGCTGTCTTCCTGCCGTCCCCAAAACCGGAGGATATAAAGAAATCATAGAATTATGTTAATTACTTAAATATATATAGAATGTTTACATTTGTTTCGAAAAGAAGAAACATTCAAGTAATAATATTCGTCCATCGCTCAGCTAATAACATAGAATGTATAATATATCAGTGCAATGTTTTGAGGAGATGAGGTCATAGGTCGTTCATGATTGAGGTTCGCAATGAGATGAAATGGAATAAGATGGGGGGTGGTAAATACTTTCTTCTTTTTTTAGGGTATTAATTTTTAGGGAACCATTATTCAACTATTACTATATTGGTAAACTAAATTAAGAGGATTACTCATGAGCACAGTCAGGACATCTATTGTATGTACACTTTGGTTTCATTTGGTAAGTAGATAGGATCGTTCGAGAATAGTCGTTTTTAAACATTGGTCTTGTTGGGATATCTTTAAGTCTATCTTCTAAATGATTCCATATATTTGGAAAATTATGTTCTGGTAAATCTTCTGAGAAAACACTCTTTGGTATTCCAGACGTTAGCATTCCATTCTGACGAGTATTATTTTGTAAAATTGTGAAAAAGTTTTGAAATGAACTTGGTAGTTGATTGTGAAACCAATCGTGTATTAGGAGATTTGCATGTAAGTTATGCAGATCAGCAAATTTTAGAATTTCCATATTGTTGAACAGTGGGTCAGTATGGCTTTTATATTTCTTATTATTAATTATGCGCATTGCTTTTTTCTGAAGTTTGAAAACATTGTGTTTTTTATTTGAATTTCCCCATATTTGAATTGCATATATCAAATGGCTGTGAACTAATGAAAAATATAAGGATTTCAGTGCTTCACGTGGTAAAAAATGCTTGATTTTGTTGAGAGAGTAATTCGTACTGCTAATTTTAGCACACACAGAATTTATATGTTGATGGAATTTCAAATTTTCATCTAATTTAATGCCTAGATAAGTAACTGATTTTTCAGATCTATTGTTGCCAACCTGAGTTATTTCTGTTTCGTTGATTCGAATTGTTAAGTTGTTACCTCTATGAGAATTGTTCATAGGATGTAGGAGGAGATATTTACATTTATATGGATTTATTTGCAGATAGTTTGCAGAACACCATTGGTTAAAGTTTTCTAGTTCAGTGTTCATATATAATTCTAATTCACGCATATCGTTGTTGGCTGTATGAAGGGTCGTGTCGTCAGCAAATGAAAGTACAGATAGGGTTGTTGCATTTTTCATATCGTTCACATAAATAAGAAAGAGCAGTGGTCCTAAAATAGACCCTTGTGGTACACCACAATTTTACTTGTAAAATTTCAGACAGGGAATTTTTGAAATATACACATTGTTGTCTATTATATAAATAACTACGAAACCAATCATTTGTCAGGCCTATAATTCCATAATGAGATAGTTTTGATAGAAGAATTTCGTGATCGATTGAGTCAAAAGTCTTTGAAAAATCGATAAATGGTGCTAATGTTGAGTCTCTAGATGTTCGATCATTATTTCTTGCAGCAGAACTCAGAAGATGAAGTATGGGATGTACTGTTAAGTGTTTACTCCGAAAACCATATTGATGTTTGTACAAAATATCATTATCATTTATAAAATCCGTGAGTCTAATGGCCATTATTTTCTCGAGAATTTTAGAAAAAATTGGTAGTATACTAATTGGTCTGTAATTATTAAAATTTGAGTGGTCGCCTTTTTTGAATATTGGGATAACTTTTGCTATTTTCATGCTATCTGGGAATCTCCCTTTTGCGAATGACTTATTTATTATGTCCACTAATGGTTTTGATACTTCATTTATCGCTGTTTTCATGAGTTTACTAGAAAAATTATTAATATCAATGGTATTTTTTGATTTTATCTTTAAAGCTGTCAGTATTACTTCCTGTTCGTTAGTTGGACATATTTTAAAGATCTTTGGGTTGTGATCGGTAAGGTAATCGAAATGTGAAAATTCGGATTGGGTTATAGAATTAGATATATTATGCCCTACATCAACGAAGAATGTGTTGAAGTGCGATGCAATCTCTTTTGGGTCCGTAATTCGTATACCGTCACTAATGAATTCAGTGGGTGTTAGGAGCGATGATTTATTTTTATTGATTACGTTTCGGAGAATGTTCCAAGTTGCTTTCATGTTGCCTTTGTTTTCTTCAAATATGTTCGTATAATATAGTGCTTTACTCTTTCGTACAACTTTGTTGTATAATTTACGGAATGTTTTATATTTTGTCGTGTTTGCGTCAGTGGGGTCCTTCATTTTTTTCTCATATAATATGTTTTTAGTTTGTGAAGAGGTTAGAACTCCTATAGTCATCCAAGGTTTTTGCTTTATGAAACGTTTTGGAATGCGCGTATTGGTGATAGGAAATGCTATTTCGAATGCGTCTTTATAAGCTGTTATGAATTCATTGTATGCATCGTTTGGGCACTGACAATTGTATACATTTTCAAAAGAAGTTGCCATAAGAATTTGCTTGAAACAATTTATATTGTGCGATGAATATACCCTTCGCTCTCGTGTCGAATTAATAGGAGATGCTGGAGAATGTTCTCCATGGATGTAAAAACATGCCAAGTGGTCTGAGACGTCGGTAATTATTATTCCTGATTTATCATACAGTGAGAAATCATTGGAAAAAATATTGTCAATGAGAGTAGCTGTAAAATCTGTTATTCTAGTAGGTCTTGTAATGGTTGGCATGAAGCCTTCTGAGAACAATGTAACGACGAATTCTTCTGTTTTGTCATGAGTAGATAATTTAAGTAAGTCTATGTTAAAGTCTCCAAGCAAATAGCATTTTTGATGTTCGTTATTTATAAGACCTATAACATTTTCAAGCGAAGATTGGAAAGCGTCTATATCAGCCAGAGGAGCAGTATTTGGTCTATAAATACATCCGATTATGTACGAACAACTTTTTTCTGGAAATATTTCCAGAAAGAGTGATTCAAACATATGAGCGTTAAAGACAGTAAGATAATCTCTAATTTTATAAGGCACATTTTCATTTACAAAGATACCCACGCCGCCTCTACCATCGTCATTTTCTGCTCTGGTCTTATAAATGAGTGGATGATAACCATCTAACAGGAAATCTTGGTTATTGTGTATTTTGAACACTTCGGTGAGTCCTATAATGTCAAATACATTGCTGTCATATTGTAGATCACAGAGTAATGAGTTGAATTGATCCCAATTTGCATTCAAACTCCGACAATTGAGATTCAAGATGTTAGGTCCTTTAGTGTTTGACGCACCAAACTTAGCTTTAAATTCCGATGGTGAGTGGTAGTGACAACGGTGATTATGAACGCTAAATGGCGAGTCGGGAACTAGTTCATCAGGATCATTGGTTTGTTTTAGAAGTTCCTCGTATAATGTAATGAAATTCATGTTCGGATTTCCATTGACCTCATCGAAATTTACTCTATGTACCATCATGTTTGTAGTCTGGCATTATATATACATAACTGAGCAATGTACGACATATACGGAACAAAGAAACAAATGGATTCATATAAAATAAGTAATTATAAACAAATATGTTCATGTATATATTTATGACGTGCATGTATGTTTATTTGCATATGATATCAAAGTCACTGGGTTTTGGCATTCTAAGTGTTAATAACAAAAACAGAAATCCATTACAATATGTATGGTTTCAAATTGTTGGTGTGGGCTGCGCGAGATAACTATATATATCAATACAACATCGGCGTCATATTTTTGTACAGAGTTATCACCCGTGATTCTGAAAATTGATTTGTCAAGATAATATAATATTTAATGGTTTGTTTATAAACGTTATTTACGAAGTAAGTTAATTTGTATTCAATATTCACCATTTTTGTATGATTTACCGCCATTTGTTTTTTGAAGTAATTTTGTATGTTTGTCAGCATAACATTAATACGAGCACATCACTCATATACACTTGTATATTGTCCTAGTTCAACGTTTCGACCGCCCGTCGTCAGAGTTGTTTGAGCAGAATCCCGGTTGACGAATTATAATATACACCAGTGGATAGGTTTGAGAAATATATGATTCAAGTGTTTGAGGCATTCAGTAGTTGTCTCTCTATAAGATGAACAAACAACATCCGCATGTTTTAAGGATATATAGTAGCTTATGCATAGTTATATATTACATGTGGTTATGATCGTGGGCTGCTCCTTAAGCGAACTCTGACGACAAACGGTCGCGTTGAAGTCGGATTAAAATATTGTGCAATTAATATGAATGTTCATATAAAAAGTACACGCACATTTCGTGTGATAATAAATCCGACAAAATCAAATGGAGTGTCCACAGTGCTATTGAAATGGGAAAAACCGCGGGCAGGTGGGAGCTGAGCGAGCCACAAGCCAATGTGCAATATGCGGTCAGATTTCCGCGGGTGGTTTGAATAAACACGCAATACTGCATCGTGGAATGTTTGAGGATTCCTTAGAGGTATTGTTTCTGTTGTTGTATGTCAAAATGGACATCCATATAATCTGTAACCCATTGGTTACCCCTTGGCAATTTATATGTCTAACGCGTGGAAATCGTGCTGATTTATAGGTCGAGCTCGCAAAAAGCTTGTCGAACATGAGTTCGTTTGTATTTGTTTGGCGATGGAAGCCATGAATGAAGGTTTGGGGTAACCTTAAGGGTATTGTTTTTGTTATTGCATGTCTATATGGACACCGATATAATCTGTAACCCGTATGTCGCCCCTTGGCAGTTTGTATATGTCAATTGCGTGGTAATCGTGTTGATTTATATGTCAATCTCGCAATAATCTTATTGGGACATGAGGTCGGTTAAAAAAAGTTTGGCGTGTTTTCTTGGATGGACATTTCGTTTGTGTGAATGGATTTTGCAATGGAAATGCGAGATCGGTATGGAAATATTAGAAAATATTATAATAGGAGATATGTCCGTTCGTCATGATACTTATATCCTACATTTCGATACATTTTTGAGTGAGAAATGACCACATTATCCATATATTTGTCCTCTGTCACATTAGGAATTAATGATGGGCTTGAGCCGGATGACTTTGAACACGTAGCGTGTAGCGTCTGTTAATTTCATGTTTCTTTCAGCCGGGGCGTACACATTGTCTATCGCTTGAAAAAATTATCGTAATGAATAATGGTTAGGTGCAGAGGGTCATTATTTTAGAATTTTCGACATGGTCCAACGTATAGGCTCTCTTATAATAACGCACACAGGATACTGATATCTGCTGGGAAGGAAATGTATGGGCTTGGTTGTGTTACCATGTATTCGTTTGTGTTAATTTCACCGTGTATTATAAATAAAACAGTTCAAAAATAGCAATCACCTTTGATAATGATATCCACGAACTAGTGGTGTTGACACGAAAATATCGTGTGGTAACTATGTGGAAAAATAAGAGGAAAGCCTTTTAAATAGAGAACATAAACCACGACCAGTGTACACATTGTTATATTTTAAGATTAGCCAATTTTACAATTCAACCAACATGTAAGTGATTGTGGGAAACATTGGTTTAAATCTACCATTTTCTATAATTTAACGGCCATTTTGACAGCCAGTGGACCAATGTGATTAGTTTGTCCTGTTTGTAATGGAATGTTAAGCAATAAAACTTCTCACTTATGTCGCGCATCGTTGTCATTAAAACGCGGATAGTTCTCTAAAATCCGAGCGAACTATCGTACCGCATTTAAAATGATGCCCCACACCAACCAGTATAGAGTTTTGCACAAATTGTCATTAGTGAGAGGGGGCTAATGTCGATGGACGACCAGGCGTTTGCAAACACAGTTCCATTACTTTTACAGTGATATTCAATAATACATCCGAGATCACACACGATATGCAATAATATGATATGCAATAAAACGATATGCAATAATACAAGCAATTCTCAATTCAGCGATCGATCGGTTTAGTAGTAACTGATTGACAGATTATATCTGCTAATAGTTATTTGATTGATAGCTGTGGCAAGCTCCATTGAAACGTGTTGGTTCTCTAATATAATGTATTTAGCTTTGTTATACCCAGTCATGTCTACATACAGACTCCGCGGACGGTTTACAAACAATCGTTTCAACACGCTGAAACTAGTAATCATTGGATGATATTACTGAAATGGCGGCAATGACAATTTCGTAATAATTCTAACAGATTTGTTTTATATGTTTTTAGCTGTGATCCAGTGAAACAGTCTAACAGACGACAACTGTGTCCCCATAGGGTGACTACTGAACCATGGCGATGAGAATCGTCAGGAAATTCACGCTATTGGTGGTGATTCAACTACCTATTTTAGACTTGTGCTATTCTTATGACCAAACAAGTGCGTCTAATTTATACGAAGAATTATTTTCGGATTACAAGAAGCACCTGAGGCCCGGAAAGGGATCACTTCAAGTAGACATTTCGTTTTCCTTGTTAGAAATCGCGGAAATCGATCAATTGGCACAGACTATAAAGGTTGAGGCATGGATGGGAATATCGTGGTTCGACGAGAGACTGGCAAGGGACGAGGAAGTTGTGGGACTCGATGAACTTTACCTGCCACAATCTCATCTATGGACGCCAGATTTAACAATTATAAATAAACGAGGGCAAGCAACAAGCATAGGCGCCGAGTTTCAACTCATGGGTGTCGAGGCTAATGGACTAGTCGGATGGTATCCGGGTGATTCATACGTCACGACTTGTCAGATTGACATCACAAAATTCCCTTTTGACTCGCAATCGTGTAATATTGAAATAGGACCGTGGACGTCTGTAGTCGATGATGTTAACGTCACAAACACGGACGACCGTGTAAGTCTGGAGAGTTATGTTGAAAATGGCGAGTGGGATTTAGTTTCCGCATTGTTATCCAGGATTGAGTATGGTGAACTTGGCTATCGAATGTCAAAATGTCAAATGAAGCTTTCACTCAAACGGCGTCCGGCCTACCATGTTATGTTTACTATCGCGCCCGCTATTGGACTAGCTTTACTCAGCTTGTTGGCCTTCGTGGTTCCCAATAAATCTGGAGAGAAAATGTCATTTGCAGTGACGATGTTTCTCTCGAATGCAGTTTTCCTTACATTCTTCAGTCAGTGGATGCCCAGAGCATCATATTCTGTTTCAAGATTCGCCGTTTATCTGTGTCTTCAGTATGTTCAGAATGCTCTTATCGTGGGTGCAGTGGCGGTAGTGCAAATATTTGCAACACGCCACAGGAGCCACACACCGTCAAAGATGCACATAACTGCAATGAAGGTCCTTGGATACGGAATACGGGTTGGCAGCGAGGAAGACGTTTATTTGACTAAAATAACTGATATTTGCAACGCTGACACCAGTATGCCGGTGGTGGAGACAGACCCACATGAAACCAAGACTACGGCCGCTGAGGACAGATTCGCATGGCGGGCATTCTCGTACATGTTGAATCGTTTCTTCTTCGTGTTCTTCTTCACAGTTTTCTTGTTGGAAACTGTGATATTATTTTATGTCCTTCTAGCATAGTGACACTTGTCAGAATCAACGTGACTTGAGTTATTTATTTCTTATTCCTTATATGGCAAATCCGTGAGTGGCCACCTTTAGCTAGTTTAAGAATGTTGTTAAGAAATAACAAATAAGTAATATAATTGACGTTGCTTAGTCAGAGGGATGCAGCCCCGAGTTAAGTGAATTACCATTGTATTTACTGACTCATTCTAAGACGACGTATAAACTGCTATTTATGGATAATGTTGACAAACATTATGTATACCATAATTGTCAATGTTAGTGTTTGTTTATATATAATCCACAACCATGTTTCCATCGTGGACTTTGTAATTCGAAATCGCTACCTGGTGGAGTTGCCAATTACTCACCGATGACCAGTGGTTTGTCGCATATGGTCGACGAGTTTATCAGCCAATGAAATCACTGCCAGATTACCCGTACGTGTGCTGATTTTCTCCACGACTAAAACTTGCAAATGTTTTGATATGGCCTTATTTGCTGAAAGCGACATTAACCCCCAAATAATCAATAAATCATAATGTTTGTATAACAACTATTTTGTAAATGTCAGCTGTACTGTGGATATGAATTTCTACTCTCTGTGTAGAAACGTCATTGCATGGGTTATACGTATGCCAATAGCAGAACTACATCGTAGTTAGCAAAAATAGTTATGTTACATTCATTTAAAATTGGAAGATGTTATGTTGTCAATTCAATATGAGGGAAATTGCCTGCATTTCAACCACACGTTGTTTGCTTGTGTTATAGTTGTGAACTAATTGAGATATTAAGTGACCGGTGGGATGAGAATATCAAGTGAGTGTTGTCTTAGAAACAGACTGACATCATGACATAAAATATGCTTCACTAAGCGTGACGCACATTCTTCATATCGTCGCGGTTGGGTCAACACATTAAAGACATATTATGCACTTATTCGGGTGCTTGAAACTGATAAGTTAGTATTCAGGTGCTATGCCAACTGGAGGAAAGTAGCATTCTACTAACATGACCGAAAATCTCAAGCAAATCGACCATACCACTCCATAGAAAACACCGTCTGAACTATGCTGAATTGTAAATATTTACTACTTGATTCGGGACGCATCTATCGGCGACAAACTAGTGAAAATGATTTCGTCATATAAGAATGACGATGTGTGTTGACAATTTAGCTATAATATTTGTGCATATAACTACTTTCAAAGATTATTCTCAATTTCTATTTGATCACCCAACCGGAGTGTTTCACATCACTTTAAAAGTAAAGAGCGGAACAAATCAAATATAACAATTATGGCAGAGTACAAAATGTTTACCACTCGTGATATTGTGATGTTAACGAATCGCCTAAAGGCTCTTGGTTAAAACCACAGTTCCACTCGTGGTAAAATTGTGGTGTTCTCGACTACTATGGGTGTATTCTATATTACTTTCTATAATATCATGAATAACGTTTTCTGACACGTGGCATAACAAACCCGTAATGCGACAAGAGAAGGAACTTTGATATTGAATAAAATGTAATTAATCAAATATGGTAGTACTAGCAGTGTTACCCGGCGTTGCCCAGGTTAAAACTTGAAGTGATGTGAAACCCTCTGTGAATATTTGGTGGGAATAGAGAATACTCTTGCTCTCAAAACGTTACACGTATCCTCATAAATTGTATATCCAAATGGCATCACACAACATGATTCTTACACATGGAATATAAGTAGTGGCTCACATTGTCAGGTCGGAGCGATTATCATTTTGTTTATCGCGTTTAATCCGTCCCACCATTAAGAAGTATTGATTTATTTACAACTGCGTATACTTCAGACATTATAGCATGAAACATGAACATCATAAACACATTAGTTCGAAAAAATAAAAGACGACAATTGTGTTTTACATAGAGATGTATCAATCAATCAATCAAGTTTATCATAACTTCATGACGATACAGATGTTTGAAAGATATGTCCAGGTGCTCCTCTGTGCTGGTGCTATATACATGTACTGGCTAATCATTTTCAGTTTAAAATGAATTGATGCTATGCATGTTACTATGGCAGCTACATGTGCCCGACAGAGCGATATTTTGAGTTGTTTATGTTAGTCGATGAGTAAGTTCTAAAAAATGAAAGAAATCCTCTGTATCGGGCAGATATACCATGTCAGGTGTGAATATTGCAGGATCCTGAAAAGTCATGTGCAACGGACTGCGTTTCCCTTTATCTCAGAAGTAACCATATTTGACTGCACACTGTGACCACTATTTTTGAACAGGCCTGCTCTACATTTCCATATCTCTTGGCAATTGTAATTTTTTGTGTGGAAACTATAGTGAATGGGACAAACTCAATCGTGTTATAATATATTGACTGCACACTGTGACCACTATTTTTGAACAGGCCTGCTCTACATTTCCATATCTCTTGGCAATTGTAACTTTTTTGTGTGGAAACTATAGTGAATGGGACAAACACAATCGTGTTATCTATATCTATATTTGCGAATGTCTGTCTGTCTGTCTGTCTGTGTTCTATAGAAATTCACAGGGGACCACCTAGATGGCACAAAAGGGATCTAATATGGGTATCTTTTTACGAGAAACATAATGGCGAGGGTTAGAATTTTCTAAAGTGACGCCGTTGTTGTCAGGAGCAGAAAAGGGGGAGGGGCAGAACAAAAATTTGTCACCGATTGCCACCAAACTTATATATAATCATCCCCATAATATGAGGAATCTAATGGTGTGGTTTAAATATGTTAAAAGTCGAACCGTTCGCGTCAGGGATGCATGGAAGGGGCGAGGGGCACCAAAATTGATCAAAATAATTTTAGCGCCGAATTCCACCAAACTGATGCACATTCATCTGAGATCTTCTCCATGATACAAGGAATCTTATTGTGTGATTTAAAGACGCCAAATTGGTGTCGTTGGGATGAGATATTTGGGCAGGGGTGGGGGGTAAGTGGGTACTAAATATGATAAGAAATGGTTTAGTCGCCGATTGCCACGAAACTTATACAAATTCATCCCCATGGTATGAGGTGTCTAATGGGGTGGCTTAAAGCTGTCAAAAGTGGCGTCATTCGAGTCAGGGGTGCACTGAAAGGGAGAGGGTCACCAAAATTGATACACAATATTTTAGCGCTAATTTCCACCAAATTGATACACATTCTTATCCATGATATGAATAATCTAATCGTGTGATTTTAAAGACGTTTATGTAAAGCACAATTGTCGTCTTTTATTTTTTCGAACTAATGTGTTTATGATGTTCATGTTTCAGTCTTATCAACATTCCTACTGTTTTGAACACTTTTATCTTATATGCTTAACTTCCGAATATAAACGGTGCGTTTTTCTGGAAAAAATATGCCCCCTTGGCAATCTTCTTATTGGAAACTGTTATATTCTATGAAGCGATTCCAGGATTGTGTATGCGTTGTTTTAATGTACTTGTTGTGGACAAAGATGGCAGACGTTATTAAATGAACGAATATCATGAATGCGTTCTTAAACTGTGGCGTCAGAATAAATGTGAACATGGGACAGCTGTCCCTCCGGTTCTCACGGTTGGGGATCATACGGGGCTGAACATGGGACAGCTGTCCACCCGGTTCTCACGGTTGGGGATCATACGGGCCGAACATGGGACAGCTGTCCATCCGGTTCTCACGGTTGGGGATCATACGGGGCTGAACATGGGACAGCTGTCCACCCGGTTCTCACGGTTGGGGATCATACGGGGCTGAACATGGGACAGCTGTCCACCCGGTTCTCACGGTTGGGGATCATACGGGGCTGAACATGGGACAGCTGTCCACCCGGTTCTCACGGTTGGGGATCATACGGGGCTGAACATGGGACAGCTGTCCACCCGGTTCTCACGGTTGGGGATCATACGGGGCTGAACATGGGACAGCTGTCCACCCGGTTCTCACGGTTGGGGATCATACGGGGCCGAACATGGGACAGCTGTCCACCCGGTTCTCACGGTTGGGGATCATACGGGGCCGAACATGGGACAGCTGTCCACCCGGTTCTCACGGTTGGGGATCATACGGGGCTGAACATGGGACAGCTGTCCACCCGGTTCTCACGGTTGGGGATCATACGGGGCCGAACATGGGTCAGCTGTCCACCCGGTTCTCACGGTTGGGGATCATACGGGGCTGAACATGGGACAGCTGTCCACCCGGTTCTCACGGTTGGGGATCATACGGGGCCGAACACGGGACAGCTGTCCACCCGGTTCTCACGGTTGGGGATCATACGGGGCTGAACATGGGACAGCTGTTCCTCCGGTTCTCACGGTTGGGGATCATACGGGGCTGAACATGTACTTCCAGAATGGCCGAATATACCAGGAATGTGAGGAGATCGATAACTATTATATTGCTTTATTACATTCCTATGTGTGATTTACCATGATTTCTCGAGTGAATATCAACGATTGATTGATTGATTGGGGTTTCAGCAGCTAAGGAAATATCACGACATTGCCAGTTTTTGCGGTAGAAAAACATCCGCGCATTTACGGCTAGTATAACAGTGATTTCAATGGCTGATAAACTCACAACGACCATTTGCGACAAACCACCGTCCATCGGAGGGTAACTAGCAACTCCATCAGATAAGGAGTTACAATGTCCACGATGGAAACATGTGAACTTGAACCCTCATCGCCAGCGATGAAGGGCGATGCGGCTTGGAGTTGTACCCCTAACCGACTAAGCCACTGGGGCCCCCACGATTATAAACGATAATTCCACTGGTCAATTATGTAACGTTAACTAATTCAAAATGGTGCAGTGTAAGGGGGTGTTCGTTCTTTTTGGTAGCTGATTCGATGAGAAGAGCACGCAATCAAAGTACCATTAGCAGACTGACCACAAGCAAGTCGGAAGAATAGTTGGCACGCCCTCATTTAACGCAAACAAGTTCATGCGTATAACAACTCTCGTGTGAGCATGGATTATTAGAGATACGGAAACACACACGCCATCACTCTCACTATAGGCACGTCGTTAATCCAAATTAATTACAGATGCACCCATATAACTAATTATGCAACAATGTTGGTTCGCCGCAGTCCAGCAGAGATTCGCCATTTCAGGCCTAGTCTGCTGGAACGTCGAATGTTACAGGTTTCTCCGTTAAGGTTAAACAATTATCGCAAAAAATGTTTGCAATTGGCAAAAACAATCATCACCTTACACTTTACATGTGTGAACGCTTCTCGCTTATAAATGTCGAAATACAGCATGCTTGTTATGTTAATTGTTGATTTTCGCTGTCGATAGAGCACACCGGACGGCATTTGTAAAGAACGATTGTTTAGCTTGGCGTTTTAGAGGCACAACTGATACACAATTGTTTATCTGTCCCAGGTTTAAACCCGAACTGACAAACGCGTCTCATAGACCTGTGATATCGAGTTTAAAAGGCCCATTCAATATTCGAGTCACGGATTATTTTGTATAGTACCATGATATGCGATTTTAATAACAATATATGACATAAAATATGACTAAAATACTTTAATTCATCACAATTTGGAACGTTATTCCCCATTCATTGAAAATAATATAATTTGCAGTACAGTCCAGATTAAACCTAATCACAGGAAACGAGAAGCATCGGTGGCATCGGTGGCTCAGTCAGTCAGGTGTACAACTCCAAGCCGTTTCGCCCTGAAGGTGGTATTTCACATGACCCTGAGATACTTCCGGTGTCAGATATCCACTCTCACGCGAACATTAGTAATTGGATAATTGCAGCTGTATGGAGACTTTCTGGAGGGAAGACGTCTGAATCGACGGCGATGTTCGAACTGACTACGATCACCCTTATCGTGTTGACGGTGATTTATATCGTTTGCAGGAGGACGTACATCGGATGTACGTCTCTAGAGGTGTCCATACTATTTTATTTCTACGACGACGCGGCATTCCCAATATGACACGATAAACCGTTTTTAATATGGAGTGTATTCCTGGCGTAGTAAATGTTTGTGAGAATCGTGATATTTAGAAATAGTTGTAAATACAACTAGATGCGAACGAATAATCAGTTATGAATATCTTTGACAGATAAAACAGATGATGGCTCCTATATTGCGATGAGTGAACTGAATTATGGATATATCGCCTGTGTTCAGTTCTACAACAATAGTTGAGTTTGACAATGCACGAGAAAATTGCCAACACGTCATTGACCTCTGTCTGGCTTGCTATGTCACAAACCAATGAAATCGCGCGCAGTCTGTGCCACTCTCAAATGGAATGCAGGGAATTAAAAAAATAAAATAAAATAAATTTAGTTTAAAGCCGTAAATCATCATAGAGCTCTTAGGCTTTACATCAACACATATATAATGATGATTAGAACATAGTAAGAAATATCAATTATGTACAATGAGCTGCTCATCTGGCTACCATCAGTGGGTCGGATGATACACACGTTGAAACAGATGCGTTTTAAGTTTAGATGTGAACATTTTGAGCGACTGGGGTGCCCTCAAGTGAGCAGGCAATTTATTCCAGAGAAATGGTGAAGCCACGGAAAAGGCCCGGTCACCAGCTGTTACGAGGTCACCCGGTACAAACACAAGGCTGTGAGAACTTTCAGACCGCAGAGGCCGCGGAGGAACATATCGAGAAATCAAGTCTGCCAAGTATGATGGGGCCTCGCTATTCAGACACTTGTGCGTTAATTTCAAGATTTTGAATTCAATCCGTTCCCTCGGAGGTAACCAGTGGAGCTCGCGCAATAATGGCGTGACGTGATCATATTTACGGCTCATAAAAATAACTCGTGATGCAGATTTCTGCACATTTTCGATTTTGTCCAAGATAGACTGGTTGCAGCCGTACAACAGAGAATTGCAGTAGTCCAGACGACTTGTAACGAAGGCATGTACTAGCTGTTTTGTGGTCTCGACGTCGATAACATTCCGCACCCTGCTGATATTTCTAAGATGGTAATACGAGAACCTGCACACTTGCTCGATGTGTTTTTCAGCAGACAGGTTCTCGTCCAAGAAATATCCGAGGTTGCGGACTGTGCTGGGTGGCGAGACAACACTGCCTTCAATATTGAGACTATGTTTAGAACATTTTGAAAGTTGCTGTCGCAAATCAATATATATTATTTCAGTTTTATCTGCATTCCATTTTAAGAAATTGATTGTCATCCATGATCGAAAATCAGCGACACATCGTTCAAGCTTATATTTGGTAGAACTTTCAGAATCAAAATCCGGCTTAAAATGAATATACAGCTGTGTGTCATCCGCATAGAAGTGAAAAGATAATTCATGTCGTCTAATGATGTCGCCAAGGGGTAGTACATATATAGTGTAGAGCAACGGCCCCAGCACTTATCCCTGTGGAACGCCGAACTTAAAAGAAGCTGCTTTCGATGTGGAACCGGAAACGGCAACCCTCTGCGTACGGTCGTGTAGGTAGGATCGAAACCAGTCCAATGCGGTCCCGACAATCCCAAGACGATCGGAAAGTCTGTTTAAAGGGACAGCGTGGTCGATCGTGTCGAACGCTGCGCTTAAGTCGAGGAGCACGAGACACGATACTTGTTGTTTGTCCATGGCTTGCAGTATGTCATTCTGCACTCGCAAAAGCGCAGTTTCAGTACTGCAAAATGACCTATACGCGGACTGGAAGACTTCTGCTGAACCACACCCTTTAAGGTGGTCGCGGACTTGCTTGGCGACCTCACGCTCAATAACCTTCGACAAGAAGAAAAGATTAGATACCGGTTGGTAGTTTTTCAGCGTCTCAGGATCCAGCCGCGGCTTCTTGATGAGTGGTGTTACAAGAGCCTGCTTCATCGACGTTGGGAAAACTCCGGTAGAAAGTGATGTGTTAACTATATCAAAAATCCATGGCATCAGCGCAGGGAGACATGATTTTAGTAACACAGGTGGGATGACATCAAGTTTGCATTGCTTGGATGGTGCATGCTGGATGGTCTTAGTAAGCTCCTCAGATGAAATCGATCGAAAACTATCAAGAATGGTCGGCAATGAAACGAGTGAGTCCGAAATCGTACCACTATCAGATACACTGCCCAGAATTGACCGTATTGTATCAATTTTATTGACGAAAAAGTCAGAAAATTGATTCGCCAAAATTTCAGTTGACGAACGCTCGGGTAGTATCGGCTTCGGTTTACGATGGAGAAGTTTATCAATCACCTCCGACATAACCTTTGGCTTCGTTTTGTTATCAGATATGATAGAAGTAAAATACGCTGCTTTAGACTGGCGTATCAGTTGGTTGACAACTGTTTTCTGTGTGACAAAGTTTGTTCGGTCACGGTTGAGTTTGGACGACCTCCATCGCAGCTCAAGTTTCCTCCGGTCACGTTTCGCATCTCTGATCTCATGATTAAACCAAGGAGAATGATGTTGTCTGGATACCGTCCTGGATTTTTCTGGCGCGGAACGATCAATGAGACTCTTGGAGAGGCGAGTACAGTTATCGAGGGATTCATCAACTGGCAGGTGTAGGGTCATAGCATCATTTGATGACACTAATGCCTCCGAGAACTCGGACGGTTGAATGTCTCTCAGTTTACGATATTTGATGGTCTGTTTGAACGGCTGTGGGCTTGGTATTCGGATATCGAATTTAACCATGACGTGATCGGAAAAGGCTATGTCATGCACCTCCAGTTTCTGCACTATGTGGCTCTCTGACTCCCGAACAATTATCAGGTCGAGTGTGTGGCCCGCTACATGAGTGGGCCCATGAACAAGCTGAACTAGTTCCATGGACTTTAACAAGGCCAGGAATTTAATGTCGTGTCATATATATGTTGTGTTCTCTAATAAATACTACACCGATGAACAGTCATAATTATTGGCCTCACGTGGAGAAAAGTCGACTATTTGTCTAAACAAGAAATTTCAAACTAACAACCGATTGGAAAATTAAACTACCGGATTAATGTCAACGTTTATTTGGTATGAAATGTCCAGCATATGTTGTGTCAGCATTGAAGTTCCAATACTGAACATTTTGAGAAATGTTTGGGGGGGTCAACTCACCCACCCCTGCCCATGCGATGCAAATTAGTAGTGGCCTGAACTGCGCCCAAAAGTTATTAAACCACGAATTAAATTAAACCGTTCCGCTTTCCAACAAAAAAATAATATCCGTGAGAGCGACATTACTAAAGACCAAGTCTATTTGGTAAATGAGTTGACTGATTGACTGACTGATTTGGGTTTAATGTCGCTTTCAGCCACTGGGGCCATGTCACGACATTGCCAGTTTTAGTTGCGGAGGAAATCCGCAGACTTAGGTTAATCTAGCAGTTATTTCGATGGTTGATAGACTTCTCGACTATGTACGGCAAACCACCGGTTATCAGCGAGTAACTTGCAACTCCACAAGATAACGATTTCGAGTTACAAAGTCCATGATGGAAACATTTGGGTTTGAACACTCATCGCCAGTGCCTGAGTGCGAGAAGGCTTGGCATTGTACCCCTAACCGACTGAGACACCGATTTCCCCTCAGTTGAAATGCTTGCAGCATGGTCTGTTCTGTCCATAATGACAGTCATGTTGCAAAGACAACTTATTAATGTCTAGTATGGGTATGTATGGGGGCATAGCGTTGACGATACAGCCAACATTTTCGTTACTTAATAGTTTTAACATAATTCTCATCAAACCTTGCAAATTATTGAAAATCAGTTGGCAAGTTTTCCTCGCGTCTTGCATAGTCACATAGCGGGGTATATCTCCTTTCGAACGGCATATCAAACGTCTCCATAAGTGAACGCATTGCGAAGTTATGGCGAATTTAAGATGACTGGTAAAACTGTGGTAATTGATGGGCGTGGCTTCCAGAGGTCATACTCTCGAAGAGTTCACCGTATACAACGTGTATATGAAGTATTAGGACACCAATCGAAGTCGCATAAAAGGCGGTTCCTATAAAGTCGGACATGCCCTGATCAATGGTAAACTTGGTTTGGGGCGAAATGATAGAGGGGGTGTCAATACTGACAAAATTACATTCAGTACAAAAGCAAAATGGGTAATCTTCAAACGGCTAGAGTTAAGTGGGTGGAGTTAAGTTACAATGGAAATGTAATATAGATAAATGTGTTGATCAATATCTCCGACAGTTTTGAAGGAATCAAGCTGAAATTTCGCAAACAGCTAATATGCAGGACGCCAAATGAAATACGACGGATAGTTATCGCTCCATTCATTTCGTTTCCGAGGGTTGATAGAAATGATCCGCACATAATTTTATTCTCACAACGGAACCTGTTTCTCGCAGCACGATATGCGGATGGATAAGGCGTCTGACTTCGAATCAGAAGATTGCGAGTTCGAGTCTCGTCGGGGTCGATTAATTTTTATAACATTTTTATGTTTCCAAATGGTCAAGTTTGGTGTCACCATCGGCTACGGGTTTTACATGCGCATATTGAGTGTTAATCGGCGCCATTTTCGAAGTTAGCGCATGTTGGGTATCAAATGACAGTCAAGACCATATTGGGTTAATGGAAATGTGTCCAGGTTCAAAATCAAGCGCACACTTCGTTATATAAGCTGAGGACGGACACATTGTGGTCTATTGGAAATATAAAAACAAACAAAAATATGTATAAAAATTTTCTCCACTCCCTCGAACCGGATTCGAACCAGTGACCTAAGGATAGCTGACAACGTCGTAGCATCTACAGTCCTCCGCTCTACCAACTGAGCTATCGAGGGTCGGCTGAAATGGTGCGCGCGCAAATTTCGCCTGCTTTTAATAGTCAAACGGGATGAAATTTCTAAATATCGATTCTCTTTGTTGAATCATTTATGAATGCCGGAGAATTTAATTCTCACAACGGAACCTGTTTCTCGCAACACGATGTACGAAATATCTAGTATTGAATGGAAATAACTAATTTGAACATCGCATTGGGCCGCCTTGACTTTACTATGAGGGAACTGGCTTTCGCTGGCCTCGTGGCCTAATGGATAAGGCGTCTGACTTCGAATCAGAAGATTGCGAGTTCGAGTCTCGTCGGGGTCGATTAATTTTTATAACATTTTTATGTTTCCAAATGGTCAAGTTTGGTGTCACCATCGGCCACGGGTTTTACATGCGCATATTGAGTGTTAATCGGCGCCATTTTCGAAGTTAGCGCATGTTGGGTATCAAATGACAGTCAAGACCATATTGGGTTAATGGAAATGTGTCCAGGTTCAAAATCAAGCGCACACTTCGTTATATAAGCTGAGGACGGACACATTGTGGTCTATTGGAAATATAAAAACAAACAAAAATATGTATAAAAATTTTCTCCACTCCCTCGAACCGGATTCGAACCAGTGACCTAAGGATAGCTGACAACGTCGTAGCATCTACAGTCCTCCGCTCTACCAACTGAGCTATCGAGGGTCGGCTGAAATGGTGCGCGCGCAAATTTCGCCTGCTTTTAATAGTCAAACGGGATGAAATTTCTAAATATCGATTCTCTTTGTTGAATCATTTATGAATGCCGGAGAATTTAATTCTCACAACGGAACCTGTTTCTCGCAACACGATGTACGAAATATCTAGTATTGAATGGAAATAACTCATTTGAACATCGCATTGGGCCGCCTTGACTTTACTATGAGGGAACTGGCTTTCGCTGGCCTCGTGGCCTAATGGATAAGGCGTCTGACTTCGAATCAGAAGATTGCGAGTTCGAGTCTCGTCGGGGTCGATTAATTTTTATAACATTTTTATGTTTCCAAATGGTCAAGTTTGGTGTCACCATCGGCTACGGGTTTTACATGCGCATATTGAGTGTTAATCGGCGCCATTTTCGAAGTTAGCGCATGTTGGGTATCAAATGACAGTCAAGACCATATTGGGTTAATGGAAATGTGTCCAGGTTCAAAATCAAGCGCACACTTCGTTATATAAGCTGAGGACGGACACATTGTGGTCTATTGGAAATATAAAAACAAACAAAAATATGTATAAAAATTTTCTCCACTCCCTCGAACCGGATTCGAACCAGTGACCTAAGGATAGCTGACAACGTCGTAGCATCTACAGTCCTCCGCTCTACCAACTGAGCTATCGAGGGTCGGCTGAAATGGTGCGCGCGCAAATTTCGCCTGCTTTTAATAGTCAAACGGGATGAAATTTCTAAATATCGATTCTCTTTGTTGAATCATTTATGAATGCCGGAGAATTTAATTCTCACAACGGAACCTGTTTCTCGCAACACGATGTACGAAATATCTAGTATTGAATGGAAATAACTAATTTGAACATCGCATTGGGCCGCCTTGACTTTACTATGAGGGAACTGGCTTTCGCTGGCCTCGTGGCCTAATGGATAAGGCGTCTGACTTCGAATCAGAAGATTGCGAGTTCGAGTCTCGTCGGGGTCGATTAATTTTTATAACATTTTTATGTTTCCAAATGGTCAAGTTTGGTGTCACCATCGGCCACGGGTTTTACATGCGCATATTGAGTGTTAATCGGCGCCATTTTCGAAGTTAGCGCATGTTGGGTATCAAATGACAGTCAAGACCATATTGGGTTAATGGAAATGTGTCCAGGTTCAAAATCAAGCGCACACTTCGTTATATAAGCTGAGGACGGACACATTGTGGTCTATTGGAAATATAAAAACAAACAAAAATATGTATAAAAATTTTCTCCACTCCCTCGAACCGGATTCGAACCAGTGACCTAAGGATAGCTGACAACGTCGTAGCATCTACAGTCCTCCGCTCTACCAACTGAGCTATCGAGGGTCGGCTGAAATGGTGCGCGCGCAAATTTCGCCTGCTTTTAATAGTCAAACGGGATGAAATTTCTAAATATCGATTCTCTTTGTTGAATCATTTATGAATGCCGGAGAATTTAATTCTCACAACGGAACCTGTTTCTCGCAACACGATGTACGAAATATCTAGTATTGAATGGAAATAACTCATTTGAACATCGCATTGGGCCGCCTTGACTTTACTATGAGGGAACTGGCTTTCGCTGGCCTCGTGGCCTAATGGATAAGGCGTCTGACTTCGAATCAGAAGATTGCGAGTTCGAGTCTCGTCGGGGTCGATTAATTTTTATAACATTTTTATGTTTCCAAATGGTCAAGTTTGGTGTCACCATCGGCTACGGGTTTTACATGCGCATATTGAGTGTTAATCGGCGCCATTTTCGAAGTTAGCGCATGTTGGGTATCAAATGACAGTCAAGACCATATTGGGTTAATGGAAATGTGTCCAGGTTCAAAATCAAGCGCACACTTCGTTATATAAGCTGAGGACGGACACATTGTGGTCTATTGGAAATATAAAAACAAACAAAAATATGTATAAAAATTTTCTCCACTCCCTCGAACCGGATTCGAACCAGTGACCTAAGGATAGCTGACAACGTCGTAGCATCTACAGTCCTCCGCTCTACCAACTGAGCTATCGAGGGTCGGCTGAAATGGTGCGCGCGCAAATTTCGCCTGCTTTTAATAGTCAAACGGGATGAAATTTCTAAATATCGATTCTCTTTGTTGAATCATTTATGAATGCCGGAGAATTTAATTCTCACAACGGAACCTGTTTCTCGCAACACGATGTACGAAATATCTAGTATTGAATGGAAATAACTAATTTGAACATCGCATTGGGCCGCCTTGACTTTACTATGAGGGAACTGGCTTTCGCTGGCCTCGTGGCCTAATGGATAAGGCGTCTGACTTCGAATCAGAAGATTGCGAGTTCGAGTCTCGTCGGGGTCGATTAATTTTTATAACATTTTTATGTTTCCAAATGGTCAAGTTTGGTGTCACCATCGGCTACGGGTTTTACATGCGCATATTGAGTGTTAATCGGCGCCATTTTCGAAGTTAGCGCATGTTGGGTATCAAATGACAGTCAAGACCATATTGGGTTAATGGAAATGTGTCCAGGTTCAAAATCAAGCGCACACTTCGTTATATAAGCTGAGGACGGACACATTGTGGTCTATTGGAAATATAAAAACAAACAAAAATATGTATAAAAATTTTCTCCACTCCCTCGAACCGGATTCGAACCAGTGACCTAAGGATAGCTGACAACGTCGTAGCATCTACAGTCCTCCGCTCTACCAACTGAGCTATCGAGGGTCGGCTGAAATGGTGCGCGCGCAAATTTCGCCTGCTTTTAATAGTCAAACGGGATGAAATTTCTAAATATCGATTCTCTTTGTTGAATCATTTATGAATGCCGGAGAATTTAATTCTCACAACGGAACCTGTTTCTCGCAACACGATGTACGAAATATCTAGTATTGAATGGAAATAACTCATTTGAACATCGCATTGGGCCGCCTTGACTTTACTATGAGGGAACTGGCTTTCGCTGGCCTCGTGGCCTAATGGATAAGGCGTCTGACTTCGAATCAGAAGATTGCGAGTTCGAGTCTCGTCGGGGTCGATTAATTTTTATAACATTTTTATGTTTCCAAATGGTCAAGTTTGGTGTCACCATCGGCTACGGGTTTTACATGCGCATATTGAGTGTTAATCGGCGCCATTTTCGAAGTTAGCGCATGTTGGGTATCAAATGACAGTCAAGACCATATTGGGTTAATGGAAATGTGTCCAGGTTCAAAATCAAGCGCACACTTCGTTATATAAGCTGAGGACGGACACATTGTGGTCTATTGGAAATATAAAAACAAACAAAAATATGTATAAAAATTTTCTCCACTCCCTCGAACCGGATTCGAACCAGTGACCTAAGGATAGCTGACAACGTCGTAGCATCTACAGTCCTCCGCTCTACCAACTGAGCTATCGAGGGTCGGCTGAAATGGTGCGCGCGCAAATTTCGCCTGCTTTTAATAGTCAAACGGGATGAAATTTCTAAATATCGATTCTCTTTGTTGAATCATTTATGAATGCCGGAGAATTTAATTCTCACAACGGAACCTGTTTCTCGCAACACGATGTACGAAATATCTAGTATTGAATGGAAATAACTAATTTGAACATCGCATTGGGCCGCCTTGACTTTACTATGAGGGAACTGGCTTTCGCTGGCCTCGTGGCCTAATGGATAAGGCGTCTGACTTCGAATCAGAAGATTGCGAGTTCGAGTCTCGTCGGGGTCGATTAATTTTTATAACATTTTTATGTTTCCAAATGGTCAAGTTTGGTGTCACCATCGGCTACGGGTTTTACATGCGCATATTGAGTGTTAATCGGCGCCATTTTCGAAGTTAGCGCATGTTGGGTATCAAATGACAGTCAAGACCATATTGGGTTAATGGAAATGTGTCCAGGTTCAAAATCAAGCGCACACTTCGTTATATAAGCTGAGGACGGACACATTGTGGTCTATTGGAAATATAAAAACAAACAAAAATATGTATAAAAATTTTCTCCACTCCCTCGAACCGGATTCGAACCAGTGACCTAAGGATAGCTGACAACGTCGTAGCATCTACAGTCCTCCGCTCTACCAACTGAGCTATCGAGGGTCGGCTGAAATGGTGCGCGCGCAAATTTCGCCTGCTTTTAATAGTCAAACGGGATGAAATTTCTAAATATCGATTCTCTTTGTTGAATCATTTATGAATGCCGGAGAATTTAATTCTCACAACGGAACCTGTTTCTCGCAACACGATGTACGAAATATCTAGTATTGAATGGAAATAACTAATTTGAACATCGCATTGGGCCGCCTTGACTTTACTATGAGGGAACTGGCTTTCGCTGGCCTCGTGGCCTAATGGATAAGGCGTCTGACTTCGAATCAGAAGATTGCGAGTTCGAGTCTCGTCGGGGTCGATTAATTTTTATAACATTTTTATGTTTCCAAATGGTCAAGTTTGGTGTCACCATCGGCTACGGGTTTTACATGCGCATATTGAGTGTTAATCGGCGCCATTTTCGAAGTTAGCGCATGTTGGGTATCAAATGACAGTCAAGACCATATTGGGTTAATGGAAATGTGTCCAGGTTCAAAATCAAGCGCACACTTCGTTATATAAGCTGAGGACGGACACATTGTGGTCTATTGGAAATATAAAAACAAACAAAAATATGTATAAAAATTTTCTCCACTCCCTCGAACCGGATTCGAACCAGTGACCTAAGGATAGCTGACAACGTCGTAGCATCTACAGTCCTCCGCTCTACCAACTGAGCTATCGAGGGTCGGCTGAAATGGTGCGCGCGCAAATTTCGCCTGCTTTTAATAGTCAAACGGGATGAAATTTCTAAATATCGATTCTCTTTGTTGAATCATTTATGAATGCCGGAGAATTTAATTCTCACAACGGAACCTGTTTCTCGCAACACGATGTACGAAATATCTAGTATTGAATGGAAATAACTAATTTGAACATCGCATTGGGCCGCCTTGACTTTACTATGAGGGAACTGGCTTTCGCTGGCCTCGTGGCCTAATGGATAAGGCGTCTGACTTCGAATCAGAAGATTGCGAGTTCGAGTCTCGTCGGGGTCGATTAATTTTTATAACATTTTTATGTTTCCAAATGGTCAAGTTTGGTGTCACCATCGGCTACGGGTTTTACATGCGCATATTGAGTGTTAATCGGCGCCATTTTCGAAGTTAGCGCATGTTGGGTATCAAATGACAGTCAAGACCATATTGGGTTAATGGAAATGTGTCCAGGTTCAAAATCAAGCGCACACTTCGTTATATAAGCTGAGGACGGACACATTGTGGTCTATTGGAAATATAAAAACAAACAAAAATATGTATAAAAATTTTCTCCACTCCCTCGAACCGGATTCGAACCAGTGACCTAAGGATAGCTGACAACGTCGTAGCATCTACAGTCCTCCGCTCTACCAACTGAGCTATCGAGGGTCGGCTGAAATGGTGCGCGCGCAAATTTCGCCTGCTTTTAATAGTCAAACGGGATGAAATTTCTAAATATCGATTCTCTTTGTTGAATCATTTATGAATGCCGGAGAATTTAATTCTCACAACGGAACCTGTTTCTCGCAACACGATGTACGAAATATCTAGTATTGAATGGAAATAACTAATTTGAACATCGCATTGGGCCGCCTTGACTTTACTATGAGGGAACTGGCTTTCGCTGGCCTCGTGGCCTAATGGATAAGGCGTCTGACTTCGAATCAGAAGATTGCGAGTTCGAGTCTCGTCGGGGTCGATTAATTTTTATAACATTTTTATGTTTCCAAATGGTCAAGTTTGGTGTCACCATCGGCTACGGGTTTTACATGCGCATATTGAGTGTTAATCGGCGCCATTTTCGAAGTTAGCGCATGTTGGGTATCAAATGACAGTCAAGACCATATTGGGTTAATGGAAATGTGTCCAGGTTCAAAATCAAGCGCACACTTCGTTATATAAGCTGAGGACGGACACATTGTGGTCTATTGGAAATATAAAAACAAACAAAAATATGTATAAAAATTTTCTCCACTCCCTCGAACCGGATTCGAACCAGTGACCTAAGGATAGCTGACAACGTCGTAGCATCTACAGTCCTCCGCTCTACCAACTGAGCTATCGAGGGTCGGCTGAAATGGTGCGCGCGCAAATTTCGCCTGCTTTTAATAGTCAAACGGGATGAAATTTCTAAATATCGATTCTCTTTGTTGAATCATTTATGAATGCCGGAGAATTTAATTCTCACAACGGAACCTGTTTCTCGCAACACGATGTACGAAATATCTAGTATTGAATGGAAATAACTAATTTGAACATCGCATTGGGCCGCCTTGACTTTACTATGAGGGAACTGGCTTTCGCTGGCCTCGTGGCCTAATGGATAAGGCGTCTGACTTCGAATCAGAAGATTGCGAGTTCGAGTCTCGTCGGGGTCGATTAATTTTTATAACATTTTTATGTTTCCAAATGGTCAAGTTTGGTGTCACCATCGGCTACGGGTTTTACATGCGCATATTGAGTGTTAATCGGCGCCATTTTCGAAGTTAGCGCATGTTGGGTATCAAATGACAGTCAAGACCATATTGGGTTAATGGAAATGTGTCCAGGTTCAAAATCAAGCGCACACTTCGTTATATAAGCTGAGGACGGACACATTGTGGTCTATTGGAAATATAAAAACAAACAAAAATATGTATAAAAATTTTCTCCACTCCCTCGAACCGGATTCGAACCAGTGACCTAAGGATAGCTGACAACGTCGTAGCATCTACAGTCCTCCGCTCTACCAACTGAGCTATCGAGGGTCGGCTGAAATGGTGCGCGCGCAAATTTCGCCTGCTTTTAATAGTCAAACGGGATGAAATTTCTAAATATCGATTCTCTTTGTTGAATCATTTATGAATGCCGGAGAATTTAATTCTCACAACGGAACCTGTTTCTCGCAACACGATGTACGAAATATCTAGTATTGAATGGAAATAACTAATTTGAACATCGCATTGGGCCGCCTTGACTTTACTATGAGGGAACTGGCTTTCGCTGGCCTCGTGGCCTAATGGATAAGGCGTCTGACTTCGAATCAGAAGATTGCGAGTTCGAGTCTCGTCGGGGTCGATTAATTTTTATAACATTTTTATGTTTCCAAATGGTCAAGTTTGGTGTCACCATCGGCTACGGGTTTTACATGCGCATATTGAGTGTTAATCGGCGCCATTTTCGAAGTTAGCGCATGTTGGGTATCAAATGACAGTCAAGACCATATTGGGTTAATGGAAATGTGTCCAGGTTCAAAATCAAGCGCACACTTCGTTATATAAGCTGAGGACGGACACATTGTGGTCTATTGGAAATATAAAAACAAACAAAAATATGTATAAAAATTTTCTCCACTCCCTCGAACCGGATTCGAACCAGTGACCTAAGGATAGCTGACAACGTCGTAGCATCTACAGTCCTCCGCTCTACCAACTGAGCTATCGAGGGTCGGCTGAAATGGTGCGCGCGCAAATTTCGCCTGCTTTTAATAGTCAAACGGGATGAAATTTCTAAATATCGATTCTCTTTGTTGAATCATTTATGAATGCCGGAGAATTTAATTCTCACAACGGAACCTGTTTCTCGCAACACGATGTACGAAATATCTAGTATTGAATGGAAATAACTAATTTGAACATCGCATTGGGCCGCCTTGACTTTACTATGAGGGAACTGGCTTTCGCTGGCCTCGTGGCCTAATGGATAAGGCGTCTGACTTCGAATCAGAAGATTGCGAGTTCGAGTCTCGTCGGGGTCGATTAATTTTTATAACATTTTTATGTTTCCAAATGGTCAAGTTTGGTGTCACCATCGGCTACGGGTTTTACATGCGCATATTGAGTGTTAATCGGCGCCATTTTCGAAGTTAGCGCATGTTGGGTATCAAATGACAGTCAAGACCATATTGGGTTAATGGAAATGTGTCCAGGTTCAAAATCAAGCGCACACTTCGTTATATAAGCTGAGGACGGACACATTGTGGTCTATTGGAAATATAAAAACAAACAAAAATATGTATAAAAATTTTCTCCACTCCCTCGAACCGGATTCGAACCAGTGACCTAAGGATAGCTGACAACGTCGTAGCATCTACAGTCCTCCGCTCTACCAACTGAGCTATCGAGGGTCGGCTGAAATGGTGCGCGCGCAAATTTCGCCTGCTTTTAATAGTCAAACGGGATGAAATTTCTAAATATCGATTCTCTTTGTTGAATCATTTATGAATGCCGGAGAATTTAATTCTCACAACGGAACCTGTTTCTCGCAACACGATGTACGAAATATCTAGTATTGAATGGAAATAACTCATTTGAACATCGCATTGGGCCGCCTTGACTTTACTATGAGGGAACTGGCTTTCGCTGGCCTCGTGGCCTAATGGATAAGGCGTCTGACTTCGAATCAGAAGATTGCGAGTTCGAGTCTCGTCGGGGTCGATTAATTTTTATAACATTTTTATGTTTCCAAATGGTCAAGTTTGGTGTCACCATCGGCTACGGGTTTTACATGCGCATATTGAGTGTTAATCGGCGCCATTTTCGAAGTTAGCGCATGTTGGGTATCAAATGACAGTCAAGACCATATTGGGTTAATGGAAATGTGTCCAGGTTCAAAATCAAGCGCACACTTCGTTATATAAGCTGAGGACGGACACATTGTGGTCTATTGGAAATATAAAAACAAACAAAAATATGTATAAAAATTTTCTCCACTCCCTCGAACCGGATTCGAACCAGTGACCTAAGGATAGCTGACAACGTCGTAGCATCTACAGTCCTCCGCTCTACCAACTGAGCTATCGAGGGTCGGCTGAAATGGTGCGCGCGCAAATTTCGCCTGCTTTTAATAGTCAAACGGGATGAAATTTCTAAATATCGATTCTCTTTGTTGAATCATTTATGAATGCCGGAGAATTTAATTCTCACAACGGAACCTGTTTCTCGCAACACGATGTACGAAATATCTAGTATTGAATGGAAATAACTAATTTGAACATCGCATTGGGCCGCCTTGACTTTACTATGAGGGAACTGGCTTTCGCTGGCCTCGTGGCCTAATGGATAAGGCGTCTGACTTCGAATCAGAAGATTGCGAGTTCGAGTCTCGTCGGGGTCGATTAATTTTTATAACATTTTTATGTTTCCAAATGGTCAAGTTTGGTGTCACCATCGGCTACGGGTTTTACATGCGCATATTGAGTGTTAATCGGCGCCATTTTCGAAGTTAGCGCATGTTGGGTATCAAATGACAGTCAAGACCATATTGGGTTAATGGAAATGTGTCCAGGTTCAAAATCAAGCGCACACTTCGTTATATAAGCTGAGGACGGACACATTGTGGTCTATTGGAAATATAAAAACAAACAAAAATATGTATAAAAATTTTCTCCACTCCCTCGAACCGGATTCGAACCAGTGACCTAAGGATAGCTGACAACGTCGTAGCATCTACAGTCCTCCGCTCTACCAACTGAGCTATCGAGGGTCGGCTGAAATGGTGCGCGCGCAAATTTCGCCTGCTTTTAATAGTCAAACGGGATGAAATTTCTAAATATCGATTCTCTTTGTTGAATCATTTATGAATGCCGGAGAATTTAATTCTCACAACGGAACCTGTTTCTCGCAACACGATGTACGAAATATCTAGTATTGAATGGAAATAACTAATTTGAACATCGCATTGGGCCGCCTTGACTTTACTATGAGGGAACTGGCTTTCGCTGGCCTCGTGGCCTAATGGATAAGGCGTCTGACTTCGAATCAGAAGATTGCGAGTTCGAGTCTCGTCGGGGTCGATTAATTTTTATAACATTTTTATGTTTCCAAATGGTCAAGTTTGGTGTCACCATCGGCTACGGGTTTTACATGCGCATATTGAGTGTTAATCGGCGCCATTTTCGAAGTTAGCGCATGTTGGGTATCAAATGACAGTCAAGACCATATTGGGTTAATGGAAATGTGTCCAGGTTCAAAATCAAGCGCACACTTCGTTATATAAGCTGAGGACGGACACATTGTGGTCTATTGGAAATATAAAAACAAACAAAAATATGTATAAAAATTTTCTCCACTCCCTCGAACCGGATTCGAACCAGTGACCTAAGGATAGCTGACAACGTCGTAGCATCTACAGTCCTCCGCTCTACCAACTGAGCTATCGAGGGTCGGCTGAAATGGTGCGCGCGCAAATTTCGCCTGCTTTTAATAGTCAAACGGGATGAAATTTCTAAATATCGATTCTCTTTGTTGAATCATTTATGAATGCCGGAGAATTTAATTCTCACAACGGAACCTGTTTCTCGCAACACGATGTACGAAATATCTAGTATTGAATGGAAATAACTCATTTGAACATCGCATTGGGCCGCCTTGACTTTACTATGAGGGAACTGGCTTTCGCTGGCCTCGTGGCCTAATGGATAAGGCGTCTGACTTCGAATCAGAAGATTGCGAGTTCGAGTCTCGTCGGGGTCGATTAATTTTTATAACATTTTTATGTTTCCAAATGGTCAAGTTTGGTGTCACCATCGGCTACGGGTTTTACATGCGCATATTGAGTGTTAATCGGCGCCATTTTCGAAGTTAGCGCATGTTGGGTATCAAATGACAGTCAAGACCATATTGGGTTAATGGAAATGTGTCCAGGTTCAAAATCAAGCGCACACTTCGTTATATAAGCTGAGGACGGACACATTGTGGTCTATTGGAAATATAAAAACAAACAAAAATATGTATAAAAATTTTCTCCACTCCCTCGAACCGGATTCGAACCAGTGACCTAAGGATAGCTGACAACGTCGTAGCATCTACAGTCCTCCGCTCTACCAACTGAGCTATCGAGGGTCGGCTGAAATGGTGCGCGCGCAAATTTCGCCTGCTTTTAATAGTCAAACGGGATGAAATTTCTAAATATCGATTCTCTTTGTTGAATCATTTATGAATGCCGGAGAATTTAATTCTCACAACGGAACCTGTTTCTCGCAACACGATGTACGAAATATCTAGTATTGAATGGAAATAACTAATTTGAACATCGCATTGGGCCGCCTTGACTTTACTATGAGGGAACTGGCTTTCGCTGGCCTCGTGGCCTAATGGATAAGGCGTCTGACTTCGAATCAGAAGATTGCGAGTTCGAGTCTCGTCGGGGTCGATTAATTTTTATAACATTTTTATGTTTCCAAATGGTCAAGTTTGGTGTCACCATCGGCTACGGGTTTTACATGCGCATATTGAGTGTTAATCGGCGCCATTTTCGAAGTTAGCGCATGTTGGGTATCAAATGACAGTCAAGACCATATTGGGTTAATGGAAATGTGTCCAGGTTCAAAATCAAGCGCACACTTCGTTATATAAGCTGAGGACGGACACATTGTGGTCTATTGGAAATATAAAAACAAACAAAAATATGTATAAAAATTTTCTCCACTCCCTCGAACCGGATTCGAACCAGTGACCTAAGGATAGCTGACAACGTCGTAGCATCTACAGTCCTCCGCTCTACCAACTGAGCTATCGAGGGTCGGCTGAAATGGTGCGCGCGCAAATTTCGCCTGCTTTTAATAGTCAAACGGGATGAAATTTCTAAATATCGATTCTCTTTGTTGAATCATTTATGAATGCCGGAGAATTTAATTCTCACAACGGAACCTGTTTCTCGCAACACGATGTACGAAATATCTAGTATTGAATGGAAATAACTAATTTGAACATCGCATTGGGCCGCCTTGACTTTACTATGAGGGAACTGGCTTTCGCTGGCCTCGTGGCCTAATGGATAAGGCGTCTGACTTCGAATCAGAAGATTGCGAGTTCGAGTCTCGTCGGGGTCGATTAATTTTTATAACATTTTTATGTTTCCAAATGGTCAAGTTTGGTGTCACCATCGGCTACGGGTTTTACATGCGCATATTGAGTGTTAATCGGCGCCATTTTCGAAGTTAGCGCATGTTGGGTATCAAATGACAGTCAAGACCATATTGGGTTAATGGAAATGTGTCCAGGTTCAAAATCAAGCGCACACTTCGTTATATAAGCTGAGGACGGACACATTGTGGTCTATTGGAAATATAAAAACAAACAAAAATATGTATAAAAATTTTCTCCACTCCCTCGAACCGGATTCGAACCAGTGACCTAAGGATAGCTGACAACGTCGTAGCATCTACAGTCCTCCGCTCTACCAACTGAGCTATCGAGGGTCGGCTGAAATGGTGCGCGCGCAAATTTCGCCTGCTTTTAATAGTCAAACGGGATGAAATTTCTAAATATCGATTCTCTTTGTTGAATCATTTATGAATGCCGGAGAATTTAATTCTCACAACGGAACCTGTTTCTCGCAACACGATGTACGAAATATCTAGTATTGAATGGAAATAACTAATTTGAACATCGCATTGGGCCGCCTTGACTTTACTATGAGGGAACTGGCTTTCGCTGGCCTCGTGGCCTAATGGATAAGGCGTCTGACTTCGAATCAGAAGATTGCGAGTTCGAGTCTCGTCGGGGTCGATTAATTTTTATAACATTTTTATGTTTCCAAATGGTCAAGTTTGGTGTCACCATCGGCTACGGGTTTTACATGCGCATATTGAGTGTTAATCGGCGCCATTTTCGAAGTTAGCGCATGTTGGGTATCAAATGACAGTCAAGACCATATTGGGTTAATGGAAATGTGTCCAGGTTCAAAATCAAGCGCACACTTCGTTATATAAGCTGAGGACGGACACATTGTGGTCTATTGGAAATATAAAAACAAACAAAAATATGTATAAAAATTTTCTCCACTCCCTCGAACCGGATTCGAACCAGTGACCTAAGGATAGCTGACAACGTCGTAGCATCTACAGTCCTCCGCTCTACCAACTGAGCTATCGAGGGTCGGCTGAAATGGTGCGCGCGCAAATTTCGCCTGCTTTTAATAGTCAAACGGGATGAAATTTCTAAATATCGATTCTCTTTGTTGAATCATTTATGAATGCCGGAGAATTTAATTCTCACAACGGAACCTGTTTCTCGCAACACGATGTACGAAATATCTAGTATTGAATGGAAATAACTAATTTGAACATCGCATTGGGCCGCCTTGACTTTACTATGAGGGAACTGGCTTTCGCTGGCCTCGTGGCCTAATGGATAAGGCGTCTGACTTCGAATCAGAAGATTGCGAGTTCGAGTCTCGTCGGGGTCGATTAATTTTTATAACATTTTTATGTTTCCAAATGGTCAAGTTTGGTGTCACCATCGGCTACGGGTTTTACATGCGCATATTGAGTGTTAATCGGCGCCATTTTCGAAGTTAGCGCATGTTGGGTATCAAATGACAGTCAAGACCATATTGGGTTAATGGAAATGTGTCCAGGTTCAAAATCAAGCGCACACTTCGTTATATAAGCTGAGGACGGACACATTGTGGTCTATTGGAAATATAAAAACAAACAAAAATATGTATAAAAATTTTCTCCACTCCCTCGAACCGGATTCGAACCAGTGACCTAAGGATAGCTGACAACGTCGTAGCATCTACAGTCCTCCGCTCTACCAACTGAGCTATCGAGGGTCGGCTGAAATGGTGCGCGCGCAAATTTCGCCTGCTTTTAATAGTCAAACGGGATGAAATTTCTAAATATCGATTCTCTTTGTTGAATCATTTATGAATGCCGGAGAATTTAATTCTCACAACGGAACCTGTTTCTCGCAACACGATGTACGAAATATCTAGTATTGAATGGAAATAACTAATTTGAACATCGCATTGGGCCGCCTTGACTTTACTATGAGGGAACTGGCTTTCGCTGGCCTCGTGGCCTAATGGATAAGGCGTCTGACTTCGAATCAGAAGATTGCGAGTTCGAGTCTCGTCGGGGTCGATTAATTTTTATAACATTTTTATGTTTCCAAATGGTCAAGTTTGGTGTCACCATCGGCTACGGGTTTTACATGCGCATATTGAGTGTTAATCGGCGCCATTTTCGAAGTTAGCGCATGTTGGGTATCAAATGACAGTCAAGACCATATTGGGTTAATGGAAATGTGTCCAGGTTCAAAATCAAGCGCACACTTCGTTATATAAGCTGAGGACGGACACATTGTGGTCTATTGGAAATATAAAAACAAACAAAAATATGTATAAAAATTTTCTCCACTCCCTCGAACCGGATTCGAACCAGTGACCTAAGGATAGCTGACAACGTCGTAGCATCTACAGTCCTCCGCTCTACCAACTGAGCTATCGAGGGTCGGCTGAAATGGTGCGCGCGCAAATTTCGCCTGCTTTTAATAGTCAAACGGGATGAAATTTCTAAATATCGATTCTCTTTGTTGAATCATTTATGAATGCCGGAGAATTTAATTCTCACAACGGAACCTGTTTCTCGCAACACGATGTACGAAATATCTAGTATTGAATGGAAATAACTAATTTGAACATCGCATTGGGCCGCCTTGACTTTACTATGAGGGAACTGGCTTTCGCTGGCCTCGTGGCCTAATGGATAAGGCGTCTGACTTCGAATCAGAAGATTGCGAGTTCGAGTCTCGTCGGGGTCGATTAATTTTTATAACATTTTTATGTTTCCAAATGGTCAAGTTTGGTGTCACCATCGGCTACGGGTTTTACATGCGCATATTGAGTGTTAATCGGCGCCATTTTCGAAGTTAGCGCATGTTGGGTATCAAATGACAGTCAAGACCATATTGGGTTAATGGAAATGTGTCCAGGTTCAAAATCAAGCGCACACTTCGTTATATAAGCTGAGGACGGACACATTGTGGTCTATTGGAAATATAAAAACAAACAAAAATATGTATAAAAATTTTCTCCACTCCCTCGAACCGGATTCGAACCAGTGACCTAAGGATAGCTGACAACGTCGTAGCATCTACAGTCCTCCGCTCTACCAACTGAGCTATCGAGGGTCGGCTGAAATGGTGCGCGCGCAAATTTCGCCTGCTTTTAATAGTCAAACGGGATGAAATTTCTAAATATCGATTCTCTTTGTTGAATCATTTATGAATGCCGGAGAATTTAATTCTCACAACGGAACCTGTTTCTCGCAACACGATGTACGAAATATCTAGTATTGAATGGAAATAACTAATTTGAACATCGCATTGGGCCGCCTTGACTTTACTATGAGGGAACTGGCTTTCGCTGGCCTCGTGGCCTAATGGATAAGGCGTCTGACTTCGAATCAGAAGATTGCGAGTTCGAGTCTCGTCGGGGTCGATTAATTTTTATAACATTTTTATGTTTCCAAATGGTCAAGTTTGGTGTCACCATCGGCTACGGGTTTTACATGCGCATATTGAGTGTTAATCGGCGCCATTTTCGAAGTTAGCGCATGTTGGGTATCAAATGACAGTCAAGACCATATTGGGTTAATGGAAATGTGTCCAGGTTCAAAATCAAGCGCACACTTCGTTATATAAGCTGAGGACGGACACATTGTGGTCTATTGGAAATATAAAAACAAACAAAAATATGTATAAAAATTTTCTCCACTCCCTCGAACCGGATTCGAACCAGTGACCTAAGGATAGCTGACAACGTCGTAGCATCTACAGTCCTCCGCTCTACCAACTGAGCTATCGAGGGTCGGCTGAAATGGTGCGCGCGCAAATTTCGCCTGCTTTTAATAGTCAAACGGGATGAAATTTCTAAATATCGATTCTCTTTGTTGAATCATTTATGAATGCCGGAGAATTTAATTCTCACAACGGAACCTGTTTCTCGCAACACGATGTACGAAATATCTAGTATTGAATGGAAATAACTAATTTGAACATCGCATTGGGCCGCCTTGACTTTACTATGAGGGAACTGGCTTTCGCTGGCCTCGTGGCCTAATGGATAAGGCGTCTGACTTCGAATCAGAAGATTGCGAGTTCGAGTCTCGTCGGGGTCGATTAATTTTTATAACATTTTTATGTTTCCAAATGGTCAAGTTTGGTGTCACCATCGGCTACGGGTTTTACATGCGCATATTGAGTGTTAATCGGCGCCATTTTCGAAGTTAGCGCATGTTGGGTATCAAATGACAGTCAAGACCATATTGGGTTAATGGAAATGTGTCCAGGTTCAAAATCAAGCGCACACTTCGTTATATAAGCTGAGGACGGACACATTGTGGTCTATTGGAAATATAAAAACAAACAAAAATATGTATAAAAATTTTCTCCACTCCCTCGAACCGGATTCGAACCAGTGACCTAAGGATAGCTGACAACGTCGTAGCATCTACAGTCCTCCGCTCTACCAACTGAGCTATCGAGGGTCGGCTGAAATGGTGCGCGCGCAAATTTCGCCTGCTTTTAATAGTCAAACGGGATGAAATTTCTAAATATCGATTCTCTATGTTGAATCATTTATGAATGCCGGAGAATTTAATTCTCACAACGGAACCTGTTTCTCGCAACACGATGTACGAAATATCTAGTATTGAATGGAAATAACTAATTTGAACATCGCATTGGGCCGCCTTGACTTTACTATGAGGGAACTGGCTTTCGCTGGCCTCGTGGCCTAATGGATAAGGCGTCTGACTTCGAATCAGAAGATTGCGAGTTCGAGTCTCGTCGGGGTCGATTAATTTTTATAACATTTTTATGTTTCCAAATGGTCAAGTTTGGTGTCACCATCGGCTACGGGTTTTACATGCGCATATTGAGTGTTAATCGGCGCCATTTTCGAAGTTAGCGCATGTTGGGTATCAAATGACAGTCAAGACCATATTGGGTTAATGGAAATGTGTCCAGGTTCAAAATCAAGCGCACACTTCGTTATATAAGCTGAGGACGGACACATTGTGGTCTATTGGAAATATAAAAACAAACAAAAATATGTATAAAAATTTTCTCCACTCCCTCGAACCGGATTCGAACCAGTGACCTAAGGATAGCTGACAACGTCGTAGCATCTACAGTCCTCCGCTCTACCAACTGAGCTATCGAGGGTCGGCTGAAATGGTGCGCGCGCAAATTTCGCCTGCTTTTAATAGTCAAACGGGATGAAATTTCTAAATATCGATTCTCTATGTTGAATCATTTATGAATGCCGGAGAATTTAATTCTCACAACGGAACCTGTTTCTCGCAACACGATGTACGAAATATCTAGTATTGAATGGAAATAACTAATTTGAACATCGCATTGGGCCGCCTTGACTTTACTATGAGGGAACTGGCTTTCGCTGGCCTCGTGGCCTAATGGATAAGGCGTCTGACTTCGAATCAGAAGATTGCGAGTTCGAGTCTCGTCGGGGTCGATTAATTTTTATAACATTTTTATGTTTCCAAATGGTCAAGTTTGGTGTCACCATCGGCTACGGGTTTTACATGCACATATTGAGTGTTAATCGGCGCCATTTTCGAAGTTAGCGCATGTTGGGTATCAAATGACAGTCAAGACCATATTGGGTTAATGGAAATGTGTCCAGGTTCAAAATCAAGCGCACACTTCGTTATATAAGCTGAGGACGGACACATTGTGGTCTATTGGAAATATAAAAACAAACAAAAATATGTATAAAAATTTTCTCCACTCCCTCGAACCGGATTCGAACCAGTGACCTAAGGATAGCTGACAACGTCGTAGCATCTACAGTCCTCCGCTCTACCAACTGAGCTATCGAGGGTCGGCTGAAATGGTGCGCGCGCAAATTTCGCCTGCTTTTAATAGTCAAACGGGATGAAATTTCTAAATATCGATTCTCTTTGTTGAATCATTTATGAATGCCGGAGAATTTAATTCTCACAACGGAACCTGTTTCTCGCAACACGATGTACGAAATATCTAGTATTGAATGGAAATAACTAATTTGAACATCGCATTGGGCCGCCTTGACTTTACTATGAGGGAACTGGCTTTCGCTGGCCTCGTGGCCTAATGGATAAGGCGTCTGACTTCGAATCAGAAGATTGCGAGTTCGAGTCTCGTCGGGGTCGATTAATTTTTATAACATTTTTATGTTTCCAAATGGTCAAGTTTGGTGTCACCATCGGCTACGGGTTTTACATGCGCATATTGAGTGTTAATCGGCGCCATTTTCGAAGTTAGCGCATGTTGGGTATCAAATGACAGTCAAGACCATATTGGGTTAATGGAAATGTGTCCAGGTTCAAAATCAAGCGCACACTTCGTTATATAAGCTGAGGACGGACACATTGTGGTCTATTGGAAATATAAAAACAAACAAAAATATGTATAAAAATTTTCTCCACTCCCTCGAACCGGATTCGAACCAGTGACCTAAGGATAGCTGACAACGTCGTAGCATCTACAGTCCTCCGCTCTACCAACTGAGCTATCGAGGGTCGGCTGAAATGGTGCGCGCGCAAATTTCGCCTGCTTTTAATAGTCAAACGGGATGAAATTTCTAAATATCGATTCTCTTTGTTGAATCATTTATGAATGCCGGAGAATTTAATTCTCACAACGGAACCTGTTTCTCGCAACACGATGTACGAAATATCTAGTATTGAATGGAAATAACTAATTTGAACATCGCATTGGGCCGCCTTGACTTTACTATGAGGGAACTGGCTTTCGCTGGCCTCGTGGCCTAATGGATAAGGCGTCTGACTTCGAATCAGAAGATTGCGAGTTCGAGTCTCGTCGGGGTCGATTAATTTTTATAACATTTTTATGTTTCCAAATGGTCAAGTTTGGTGTCACCATCGGCTACGGGTTTTACATGCGCATATTGAGTGTTAATCGGCGCCATTTTCGAAGTTAGCGCATGTTGGGTATCAAATGACAGTCAAGACCATATTGGGTTAATGGAAATGTGTCCAGGTTCAAAATCAAGCGCACACTTCGTTATATAAGCTGAGGACGGACACATTGTGGTCTATTGGAAATATAAAAACAAACAAAAATATGTATAAAAATTTTCTCCACTCCCTCGAACCGGATTCGAACCAGTGACCTAAGGATAGCTGACAACGTCGTAGCATCTACAGTCCTCCGCTCTACCAACTGAGCTATCGAGGGTCGGCTGAAATGGTGCGCGCGCAAATTTCGCCTGCTTTTAATAGTCAAACGGGATGAAATTTCTAAATATCGATTCTCTTTGTTGAATCATTTATGAATGCCGGAGAATTTAATTCTCACAACGGAACCTGTTTCTCGCAACACGATGTACGAAATATCTAGTATTGAATGGAAATAACTAATTTGAACATCGCATTGGGCCGCCTTGACTTTACTATGAGGGAACTGGCTTTCGCTGGCCTCGTGGCCTAATGGATAAGGCGTCTGACTTCGAATCAGAAGATTGCGAGTTCGAGTCTCGTCGGGGTCGATTAATTTTTATAACATTTTTATGTTTCCAAATGGTCAAGTTTGGTGTCACCATCGGCTACGGGTTTTACATGCGCATATTGAGTGTTAATCGGCGCCATTTTCGAAGTTAGCGCATGTTGGGTATCAAATGACAGTCAAGACCATATTGGGTTAATGGAAATGTGTCCAGGTTCAAAATCAAGCGCACACTTCGTTATATAAGCTGAGGACGGACACATTGTGGTCTATTGGAAATATAAAAACAAACAAAAATATGTATAAAAATTTTCTCCACTCCCTCGAACCGGATTCGAACCAGTGACCTAAGGATAGCTGACAACGTCGTAGCATCTACAGTCCTCCGCTCTACCAACTGAGCTATCGAGGGTCGGCTGAAATGGTGCGCGCGCAAATTTCGCCTGCTTTTAATAGTCAAACGGGATGAAATTTCTAAATATCGATTCTCTATGTTGAATCATTTATGAATGCCGGAGAATTTAATTCTCACAACGGAACCTGTTTCTCGCAACACGATGTACGAAATATCTAGTATTGAATGGAAATAACTAATTTGAACATCGCATTGGGCCGCCTTGACTTTACTATGAGGGAACTGGCTTTCGCTGGCCTCGTGGCCTAATGGATAAGGCGTCTGACTTCGAATCAGAAGATTGCGAGTTCGAGTCTCGTCGGGGTCGATTAATTTTTATAACATTTTTATGTTTCCAAATGGTCAAGTTTGGTGTCACCATCGGCTACGGGTTTTACATGCGCATATTGAGTGTTAATCGGCGCCATTTTCGAAGTTAGCGCATGTTGGGTATCAAATGACAGTCAAGACCATATTGGGTTAATGGAAATGTGTCCAGGTTCAAAATCAAGCGCACACTTCGTTATATAAGCTGAGGACGGACACATTGTGGTCTATTGGAAATATAAAAACAAACAAAAATATGTATAAAAATTTTCTCCACTCCCTCGAACCGGATTCGAACCAGTGACCTAAGGATAGCTGACAACGTCGTAGCATCTACAGTCCTCCGCTCTACCAACTGAGCTATCGAGGGTCGGCTGAAATGGTGCGCGCGCAAATTTCGCCTGCTTTTAATAGTCAAACGGGATGAAATTTCTAAATATCGATTCTCTATGTTGAATCATTTATGAATGCCGGAGAATTTAATTCTCACAACGGAACCTGTTTCTCGCAACACGATGTACGAAATATCTAGTATTGAATGGAAATAACTAATTTGAACATCGCATTGGGCCGCCTTGACTTTACTATGAGGGAAGTGGCTTTCGCTGGCCTCGTGGCCTAATGGATAAGGCGTCTGACTTCGAATCAGAAGATTGCGAGTTCGAGTCTCGTCGGGGTCGATTAATTTTTATAACATTTTTATGTTTCCAAATGGTCAAGTTTGGTGTCACCATCGGCTACGGGTTTTACATGCACATATTGAGTGTTAATCGGCGCCATTTTCGAAGTTAGCGCATGTTGGGTATCAAATGACAGTCAAGACCATATTGGGTTAATGGAAATGTGTCCAGGTTCAAAATCAAGCGCACACTTCGTTATATAAGCTGAGGACGGACACATTGTGGTCTATTGGAAATATAAAAACAAACAAAAATATGTATAAAAATTTTCTCCACTCCCTCGAACCGGATTCGAACCAGTGACCTAAGGATAGCTGACAACGTCGTAGCATCTACAGTCCTCCGCTCTACCAACTGAGCTATCGAGGGTCGGCTGAAATGGTGCGCGCGCAAATTTCGCCTGCTTTTAATAGTCAAACGGGATGAAATTTCTAAATATCGATTCTCTTTGTTGAATCATTTATGAATGCCGGAGAATTTAATTCTCACAACGGAACCTGTTTCTCGCAACACGATGTACGAAATATCTAGTATTGAATGGAAATAACTAATTTGAACATCGCATTGGGCCGCCTTGACTTTACTATGAGGGAACTGGCTTTCGCTGGCCTCGTGGCCTAATGGATAAGGCGTCTGACTTCGAATCAGAAGATTGCGAGTTCGAGTCTCGTCGGGGTCGATTAATTTTTATAACATTTTTATGTTTCCAAATGGTCAAGTTTGGTGTCACCATCGGCTACGGGTTTTACATGCGCATATTGAGTGTTAATCGGCGCCATTTTCGAAGTTAGCGCATGTTGGGTATCAAATGACAGTCAAGACCATATTGGGTTAATGGAAATGTGTCCAGGTTCAAAATCAAGCGCACACTTCGTTATATAAGCTGAGGACGGACACATTGTGGTCTATTGGAAATATAAAAACAAACAAAAATATGTATAAAAATTTTCTCCACTCCCTCGAACCGGATTCGAACCAGTGACCTAAGGATAGCTGACAACGTCTTAGCATCTACAGTCCTCCGCTCTACCAACTGAGCTATCGAGGGTCGGCTGAAATGGTGCGCGCGCAAATTTCGCCTGCTTTTAATAGTCAAACGGGATGAAATTTCTAAATATCGATTCTCTTTGTTGAATCATTTATGAATGCCGGAGAATTTAATTCTCACAACGGAACCTGTTTCTCGCAACACGATGTACGAAATATCTAGTATTGAATGGAAATAACTAATTTGAACATCGCATTGGGCCGCCTTGACTTTACTATGAGGGAACTGGCTTTCGCTGGCCTCGTGGCCTAATGGATAAGGCGTCTGACTTCGAATCAGAAGATTGCGAGTTCGAGTCTCGTCGGGGTCGATTAATTTTTATAACATTTTTATGTTTCCAAATGGTCAAGTTTGGTGTCACCATCGGCTACGGGTTTTACATGCGCATATTGAGTGTTAATCGGCGCCATTTTCGAAGTTAGCGCATGTTGGGTATCAAATGACAGTCAAGACCATATTGGGTTAATGGAAATGTGTCCAGGTTCAAAATCAAGCGCACACTTCGTTATATAAGCTGAGGACGGACACATTGTGGTTTATTGGAAATATAAAAACAAACAAAAATATGTATAAAAATTTTCTCCACTCCCTCGAACCGGATTCGAACCAGTGACCTAAGGATAGCTGACAACGTCGTAGCATCTACAGTCCTCCGCTCTACCAACTGAGCTATCGAGGGTCGGCTGAAATGGTGCGCGCGCAAATTTCGCCTGCTTTTAATAGTCAAACGGGATGAAATTTCTAAATATCGATTCTCTTTGTTGAATCATTTATGAATGCCGGAGAATTTAATTCTCACAACGGAACCTGTTTCTCGCAACACGATGTACGAAATATCTAGTATTGAATGGAAATAACTAATTTGAACATCGCATTGGGCCGCCTTGACTTTACTATGAGGGAACTGGCTTTCGCTGGCCTCGTTGCCTAATGGATAAGGCGTCTGACTTCGAATCAGAAGATTGCGAGTTCGAGTCTCGTCGGGGTCGATTAATTTTTATAACATTTTTATGTTTCCAAATGGTCAAGTTTGGTGTCACCATCGGCTACGGGTTTTACATGCGCATATTGAGTGTTAATCGGCGCCATTTTCGAAGTTAGCGCATGTTGGGTATCAAATGACAGTCAAGACCATATTGGGTTAATGGAAATGTGTCCAGGTTCAAAATCAAGCGCACACTTCGTTATATAAGCTGAGGACGGACACATTGTGGTCTATTGGAAATATAAAAACAAACAAAAATATGTATAAAAATTTTCTCCACTCCCTCGAACCGGATTCGAACCAGTGACCTAAGGATAGCTGACAACGTCGTAGCATCTACAGTCCTCCGCTCTACCAACTGAGCTATCGAGGGTCGGCTGAAATGGTGCGCGCGCAAATTTCGCCTGCTTTTAATAGTCAAACGGGATGAAATTTCTAAATATCGATTCTCTTTGTTGAATCATTTATGAATGCCGGAGAATTTAATTCTCACAACGGAACCTGTTTCTCGCAACACGATGTACGAAATATCTAGTATTGAATGGAAATAACTAATTTGAACATCGCATTGGGCCGCCTTGACTTTACTATGAGGGAACTGGCTTTCGCTGGCCTCGTGGCCTAATGGATAAGGCGTCTGACTTCGAATCAGAAGATTGCGAGTTCGAGTCTCGTCGGGGTCGATTAATTTTTATAACATTTTTATGTTTCCAAATGGTCAAGTTTGGTGTCACCATCGGCTACGGGTTTTACATGCGCATATTGAGTGTTAATCGGCGCCATTTTCGAAGTTAGCGCATGTTGGGTATCAAATGACAGTCAAGACCATATTGGGTTAATGGAAATGTGTCCAGGTTCAAAATCAAGCGCACACTTCGTTATATAAGCTGAGGACGGACACATTGTGGTCTATTGGAAATATAAAAACAAACAAAAATATGTATAAAAATTTTCTCCACTCCCTCGAACCGGATTCGAACCAGTGACCTAAGGATAGCTGACAACGTCTTAGCATCTACAGTCCTCCGCTCTACCAACTGAGCTATCGAGGGTCGGCTGAAATGGTGCGCGCGCAAATTTCGCCTGCTTTTAATAGTCAAACGGGATGAAATTTCTAAATATCGATTCTCTTTGTTGAATCATTTATGAATGCCGGAGAATTTAATTCTCACAACGGAACCTGTTTCTCGCAACACGATGTACGAAATATCTAGTATTGAATGGAAATAACTAATTTGAACATCGCATTGGGCCGCCTTGACTTTACTATGAGGGAACTGGCTTTCGCTGGCCTCGTGGCCTAATGGATAAGGCGTCTGACTTCGAATCAGAAGATTGCGAGTTCGAGTCTCGTCGGGGTCGATTAATTTTTATAACATTTTTATGTTTCCAAATGGTCAAGTTTGGTGTCACCATCGGCTACGGGTTTTACATGCGCATATTGAGTGTTAATCGGCGCCATTTTCGAAGTTAGCGCATGTTGGGTATCAAATGACAGTCAAGACCATATTGGGTTAATGGAAATGTGTCCAGGTTCAAAATCAAGCGCACACTTCGTTATATAAGCTGAGGACGGACACATTGTGGTTTATTGGAAATATAAAAACAAACAAAAATATGTATAAAAATTTTCTCCACTCCCTCGAACCGGATTCGAACCAGTGACCTAAGGATAGCTGACAACGTCGTAGCATCTACAGTCCTCCGCTCTACCAACTGAGCTATCGAGGGTCGGCTGAAATGGTGCGCGCGCAAATTTCGCCTGCTTTTAATAGTCAAACGGGATGAAATTTCTAAATATCGATTCTCTTTGTTGAATCATTTATGAATGCCGGAGAATTTAATTCTCACAACGGAACCTGTTTCTCGCAACACGATGTACGAAATATCTAGTATTGAATGGAAATAACTAATTTGAACATCGCATTGGGCCGCCTTGACTTTACTATGAGGGAACTGGCTTTCGCTGGCCTCGTTGCCTAATGGATAAGGCGTCTGACTTCGAATCAGAAGATTGCGAGTTCGAGTCTCGTCGGGGTCGATTAATTTTTATAACATTTTTATGTTTCCAAATGGTCAAGTTTGGTGTCACCATCGGCTACGGGTTTTACATGCGCATATTGAGTGTTAATCGGCGCCATTTTCGAAGTTAGCGCATGTTGGGTATCAAATGACAGTCAAGACCATATTGGGTTAATGGAAATGTGTCCAGGTTCAAAATCAAGCGCACACTTCGTTATATAAGCTGAGGACGGACACATTGTGGTCTATTGGAAATATAAAAACAAACAAAAATATGTATAAAAATTTTCTCCACTCCCTCGAACCGGATTCGAACCAGTGACCTAAGGATAGCTGACAACGTCGTAGCATCTACAGTCCTCCGCTCTACCAACTGAGCTATCGAGGGTCGGCTGAAATGGTGCGCGCGCAAATTTCGCCTGCTTTTAATAGTCAAACGGGATGAAATTTCTAAATATCGATTCTCTTTGTTGAATCATTTATGAATGCCGGAGAATTTAATTCTCACAACGGAACCTGTTTCTCGCAACACGATGTACGAAATATCTAGTATTGAATGGAAATAACTAATTTGAACATCGCATTGGGCCGCCTTGACTTTACTATGAGGGAACTGGCTTTCGCTGGCCTCGTGGCCTAATGGATAAGGCGTCTGACTTCGAATCAGAAGATTGCGAGTTCGAGTCTCGTCGGGGTCGATTAATTTTTATAACATTTTTATGTTTCCAAATGGTCAAGTTTGGTGTCACCATCGGCTACGGGTTTTACATGCGCATATTGAGTGTTAATCGGCGCCATTTTCGAAGTTAGCGCATGTTGGGTATCAAATGACAGTCAAGACCATATTGGGTTAATGGAAATGTGTCCAGGTTCAAAATCAAGCGCACACTTCGTTATATAAGCTGAGGACGGACACATTGTGGTCTATTGGAAATATAAAAACAAACAAAAATATGTATAAAAATTTTCTCCACTCCCTCGAACCGGATTCGAACCAGTGACCTAAGGATAGCTGACAACGTCTTAGCATCTACAGTCCTCCGCTCTACCAACTGAGCTATCGAGGGTCGGCTGAAATGGTGCGCGCGCAAATTTCGCCTGCTTTTAATAGTCAAACGGGATGAAATTTCTAAATATCGATTCTCTTTGTTGAATCATTTATGAATGCCGGAGAATTTAATTCTCACAACGGAACCTGTTTCTCGCAACACGATGTACGAAATATCTAGTATTGAATGGAAATAACTAATTTGAACATCGCATTGGGCCGCCTTGACTTTACTATGAGGGAACTGGCTTTCGCTGGCCTCGTGGCCTAATGGATAAGGCGTCTGACTTCGAATCAGAAGATTGCGAGTTCGAGTCTCGTCGGGGTCGATTAATTTTTATAACATTTTTATGTTTCCAAATGGTCAAGTTTGGTGTCACCATCGGCTACGGGTTTTACATGCGCATATTGAGTGTTAATCGGCGCCATTTTCGAAGTTAGCGCATGTTGGGTATCAAATGACAGTCAAGACCATATTGGGTTAATGGAAATGTGTCCAGGTTCAAAATCAAGCGCACACTTCGTTATATAAGCTGAGGACGGACACATTGTGGTTTATTGGAAATATAAAAACAAACAAAAATATGTATAAAAATTTTCTCCACTCCCTCGAACCGGATTCGAACCAGTGACCTAAGGATAGCTGACAACGTCGTAGCATCTACAGTCCTCCGCTCTACCAACTGAGCTATCGAGGGTCGGCTGAAATGGTGCGCGCGCCAATTTCGCCTGCTTTTAATAGTCAAACGGGATGAAATTTCTAAATATCGATTCTCTTTGTTGAATCATTTATGAATGCCGGAGAATTTAATTCTCACAACGGAACCTGTTTCTCGCAACACGATGTACGAAATATCTAGTATTGAATGGAAATAACTAATTTGAACATCGCATTGGGCCGCCTTGACTTTACTATGAGGGAACTGGCTTTCGCTGGCCTCGTGGCCTAATGGATAAGGCGTCTGACTTCGAATCAGAAGATTGCGAGTTCGAGTCTCGTCGGGGTCGATTAATTTTTATAACATTTTTATGTTTCCAAATGGTCAAGTTTGGTGTCACCATCGGCTACGGGTTTTACATGCGCATATTGAGTGTTAATCGGCGCCATTTTCGAAGTTAGCGCATGTTGGGTATCAAATGACAGTCAAGACCATATTGGGTTAATGGAAATGTGTCCAGGTTCAAAATCAAGCGCACACTTCGTTATATAAGCTGAGGACGGACACATTGTGGTCTATTGGAAATATAAAAACAAACAAAAATATGTATAAAAATTTTCTCCACTCCCTCGAACCGGATTCGAACCAGTGACCTAAGGATAGCTGACAACGTCGTAGCATCTACAGTCCTCCGCTCTACCAACTGAGCTATCGAGGGTCGGCTGAAATGGTGCGCGCGCAAATTTCGCCTGCTTTTAATAGTCAAACGGGATGAAATTTCTAAATATCGATTCTCTTTGTTGAATCATTTATGAATGCCGGAGAATTTAATTCTCACAACGGAACCTGTTTCTCGCAACACGATGTACGAAATATCTAGTATTGAATGGAAATAACTAATTTGAACATCGCATTGGGCCGCCTTGACTTTACTATGAGGGAACTGGCTTTCGCTGGCCTCGTGGCCTAATGGATAAGGCGTCTGACTTCGAATCAGAAGATTGCGAGTTCGAGTCTCGTCGGGGTCGATTAATTTTTATAACATTTTTATGTTTCCAAATGGTCAAGTTTGGTGTCACCATCGGCTACGGGTTTTACATGCGCATATTGAGTGTTAATCGGCGCCATTTTCGAAGTTAGCGCATGTTGGGTATCAAATGACAGTCAAGACCATATTGGGTTAATGGAAATGTGTCCAGGTTCAAAATCAAGCGCACACTTCGTTATATAAGCTGAGGACGGACACATTGTGGTCTATTGGAAATATAAAAACAAACAAAAATATGTATAAAATTTTTCTCCACTCCCTCGAACCGGATTCGAACCAGTGACCTAAGGATAGCTGACAACGTCGTAGAATCTACAGTCCTCCGCTCTACCAACTGAGCTATCGAGGGTCGGCTGAAATGGTGCGCGCGCAAATTTCGCCTGCTTTTAATAGTCAAACGGGATGAAATTTCTAAATATCGATTCTCTTTGTTGAATCATTTATGAATGCCAGAGAATTTAATTCTCACAACGGAACCTGTTTCTCGCAACACGATGTACGAAATATCTAGTATTGAATGGAAATAACTAATTTGAACATCGCATTGGGCCGCCTTGACTTTACTATGAGGGAACTGGCTTTCGCTGGCCTCGTGGCCTAATGGATAAGGCGTCTGACTTCGAATCAGAAGATCGCGAGTTCGAGTCTCGTCGGGGTCGATTAATTTTTATAACATTTTTATGTTTCCAAATGGTCAAGTTTGGTGTCACCATCGGCTACGGGTTTTACATGCGCATATTGAGTGTTAATCGGCGCCATTTTCGAAGTTAGCGCATGTTGGGTATCAAATGACAGTCAAGACCATATTGGGTTAATGGAAATGTGTCCAGGTTCAAAATCAAGCGCACACTTCGTTATATAAGCTGAGGACGGACACATTGTGGTCTATTGGAAATATAAAAACAAACAAAAATATGTATAAAAATTTTCTCCACTCCCTCGAACCGGATTCGAACCAGTGACCTAAGGATAGCTGACAACGTCGTAGCATCTACAGTCCTCCGCTCTACCAACTGAGCTATCGAGGGTCGGCTGAAATGGTGCGCGCGCAAATTTCGCCTGCTTTTAATAGTCAAACGGGATGAAATTTCTAAATATCGATTCTCTTTGTTGAATCATTTATGAATGCCGGAGAATTTAATTCTCACAACGGAACCTGTTTCTCGCAACACGATGTACGAAATATCTAGTATTGAATGGAAATAACTAATTTGAACATCGCATTGGGCCGCCTTGACTTTACTATGAGGGAACTGGCTTTCGCTGGCCTCGTGGCCTAATGGATAAGGCGTCTGACTTCGAATCAGAAGATTGCGAGTTCGAGTCTCGTCGGGGTCGATTAATTTTTATAACATTTTTATGTTTCCAAATGGTCAAGTTTGGTGTCACCATCGGCTACGGGTTTTACATGCGCATATTGAGTGTTAATCGGCGCCATTTTCGAAGTTAGCGCATGTTGGGTATCAAATGACAGTCAAGACCATATTGGGTTAATGGAAATGTGTCCAGGTTCAAAATCAAGCGCACACTTCGTTATATAAGCTGAGGACGGACACATTGTGGTCTATTGGAAATATAAAAACAAACAAAAATATGTATAAAAATGTTCTCCACTCCCTCGAACCGGATTCGAACCAGTGACCTAAGGATAGCTGACAACGTCGTAGCATCTACAGTCCTCCGCTCTACCAACTGAGCTATCGAGGGTCGGCTGAAATGGTGCGCGCGCAAATTTCGCCTGCTTTTAATAGTCAAACGGGATGAAATTTCTAAATATCGATTCTCTTTGTTGAATCATTTATGAATGCCGGAGAATTTAATTCTCACAACGGAACCTGTTTCTCGCAACACGATGTACGAAATATCTAGTATTGAATGGAAATAACTAATTTGAACATCGCATTGGGCCGCCTTGACTTTACTATGAGGGAACTGGCTTTCGCTGGCCTCGTGGCCTAATAGATAAGGCGTCTGACTTCGAATCAGAAAATTGCGAGTTCGAGTCTCGTCGGGGTCGATTAATTTTTATAACATTTTTATGTTTCCAAATGGTCAAGTTTGGTGTCACCATCGGCTACGGGTTTTACATGCGCATATTGAGTGTTAATCGGCGCCATTTTCGAAGTTAGCGCATGTTGGGTATCAAATGACAGTCAAGACCATATTGGGTTAATGGAAATGTGTCCAGGTTCAAAATCAAGCGCACACTTCGTTATATAAGCTGAGGACGGACACATTGTGGTCTATTGGAAATATAAAAACAAACAAAAATATGTATAAAAATTTTCTCCACTCCCTCGAACCGGATTCGAACCAGTGACCTAAGGATAGCTGACAACGTCGTAGCATCTACAGTCCTCCGCTCTACCAACTGAGCTATCGAGGGTCGGCTGAAATGGTGCGCGCGCAAATTTCGCCTGCTTTTAATAGTCAAACGGGATGAAATTTCTAAATATCGATTCTCTTTGTTGAATCATTTATGAATGCCGGAGAATTTAATTCTCACAACGGAACCTGTTTCTCGCAACACGATGTACGAAATATCTAGTATTGAATGGAAATAACTAATTTGAACATCGCATTGGGCCGCCTTGACTTTACTATGAGGGAACTGGCTTTCGCTGGCCTCGTGGCCTAATGGATAAGGCGTCTGACTTCGAATCAGAAGAGTGCGAGTTCGAGTCTCGTCGGGGTCGATTAATTTTTATAACATTTTTATGTTTCCAAATGGTCAAGTTTGGTGTCACCATCGGCTACGGGTTTTACATGCGCATATTGAGTGTTAATCGGCGCCATTTTCGAAGTTAGCGCATGTTGGGTATCAAATGACAGTCAAGACCATATTGGGTTAATGGAAATGTGTCCAGGTTCAAAATCAAGCGCACACTTCGTTATATAAGCTGAGGACGGACACATTGTGGTCTATTGGAAATATAAAAACAAACAAAAATATGTATACAAATTTTCTCCACTCCCTCGAACCGGATTCGAACCAGTGACCTAAGGATAGCTGACAACGTCGTAGCATCTACAGTCCTCCGCTCTACCAACTGAGCTATCGAGGGTCGGCTGAAATGGTGCGCGCGCCAATTTCGCCTGCTTTTAATAGTCAAACGGGATGAAATTTCTAAATATCGATTCTCTTTGTTGAATCATTTATGAATGCCGGAGAATTTAATTCTCACAACGGAACCTGTTTCTCGCAACACGATGTACGAAATATCTAGTATTGAATGGAAATAACTAATTTGAACATCGCATTGGGCCGCCTTGACTTTACTATGAGGGAACTGGCTTTCGCTGGCCTCGTGGCCTAATGGATAAGGCGTCTGACTTCGAATCAGAAGATTGCGAGTTCGAGTCTCGTCGGGGTCGATTAATTTTTATAACATTTTTATGTTTCCAAATGGTCAAGTTTGGTGTCACCATCGGCTACGGGTTTTACATGCGCATATTGAGTGTTAATCGGCGCCATTTTCGAAGTTAGCGCATGTTGGGTATCAAATGACAGTCAAGACCATATTGGGTTAATGGAAATGTGTCCAGGTTCAAAATCAAGCGCACACTTCGTTATATAAGCTGAGGACGGACACATTGTGGTCTATTGGAAATATAAAAACAAACAAAAATATGTATACAAATTTTCTCCACTCCCTCGAACCGGATTCGAACCAGTGACCTAAGGATAGCTGACAACGTCGTAGCATCTACAGTCCTCCGCTCTACCAACTGAGCTATCGAGGGTCGGCTGAAATGGTGCGCGCGCAAATTTCGCCTGCTTTTAATAGTCAAACGGGATGAAATTTCTAAATATCGATTCTCTTTGTTGAATCATTTATGAATGCCGGAGAATTTAATTCTCACAACGGAACCTGTTTCTCGCAACACGATGTACGAAATATCTAGTATTGAATGGAAATAACTAATTTGAACATCGCATTGGGCCGCCTTGACTTTACTATGAGGGAACTGGCTTTCGCTGGCCTCGTGGCCTAATGGATAAGGCGTCTGACTTCGAATCAGAAGATTGCGAGTTCGAGTCTCGTCGGGGTCGATTAATTTTTATAACATTTTTATGTTTCCAAATGGTCAAGTTTGGTGTCACCATCGGCTACGGGTTTTACATGCGCATATTGAGTGTTAATCGGCGCCATTTTCGAAGTTAGCGCATGTTGGGTATCAAATGACAGTCAAGGCCATATTGGGTTAATGGAAATGTGTCCAGGTTCAAAATCAAGCGCACACTTCGTTATATAAGCTGAGGACGGACACATTGTGGTCTATTGGAAATATAAAAACAAACAAAAATATGTATAAAAATTTTCTCCACTCCCTCGAACCGGATTCGAACCAGTGACCTAAGGATAGCTGACAACGTCGTAGCATCTACAGTCCTCCGCTCTACCAACTGAGCTATCGAGGGTCGGCTGAAATGGTGCGCGCGCAAATTTCGCCTGCTTTTAATAGTCAAACGGGATGAAATTTCTAAATATCGATTCTCTTTGTTGAATCATTTATGAATGCCGGAGAATTTAATTCTCACAACGGAACCTGTTTCTCGCAACACGATGTACGAAATATCTAGTATTGAATGGAAATAACTAATTTGAACATCGCATTGGGCCGCCTTGACTTTACTATGAGGGAACTGGCTTTCGCTGGCCTCGTGGCCTAATGGATAAGGCGTCTGACTTCGAATCAGAAAATTGCGAGTTCGAGTCTCGTCGGGGTCGATTAATTTTTATAACATTTTTATGTTTCCAAATGGTCAAGTTTGGTGTCACCATCGGCTACGGGTTTTACATGCGCATATTGAGTGTTAATCGGCGCCATTTTCGAAGTTAGCGCATGTTGGGTATCAAATGACAGTCAAGACCATATTGGGTTAATGGAAATGTGTCCAGGTTCAAAATCAAGCGCACACTTCGTTATATAAGCTGAGGACGGACACATTGTGGTCTATTGGAAATATAAAAACAAACAAAAATATGTATAAAAATTTTCTCCACTCCCTCGAACCGGATTCGAACCAGTGACCTAAGGATAGCTGACAACGTCGTAGCATCTACAGTCCTCCGCTCTACCAACTGAGCTATCGAGGGTCGGCTGAAATGGTGCGCGCGCAAATTTCGCCTGCTTTTAATAGTCAAACGGGATGAAATTTCTAAATATCGATTCTCTTTGTTGAATCATTTATGAATGCCGGAGAATTTAATTCTCACAACGGAACCTGTTTCTCGCAACACGATGTACGAAATATCTAGTATTGAATGGAAATAACTAATTTGAACATCGCATTGGGCCGCCTTGACTTTACTATGAGGGAACTGGCTTTCGCTGGCCTCGTGGCCTAATGGATAAGGCGTCTGACTTCGAATCAGAAGATTGCGAGTTCGAGTCTCGTCGGGGTCGATTAATTTTTATAACATTTTTATGTTTCCAAATGGTCAAGTTTGGTGTCACCATCGGCTACGGGTTTTACATGCGCATATTGAGTGTTAATCGGCGCCATTTTCGAAGTTAGCGCATGTTGGGTATCAAATGACAGTCAAGACCATATTGGGTTAATGGAAATGTGTCCAGGTTCAAAATCAAGCGCACACTTCGTTATATAAGCTGAGGACGGACACATTGTGGTCTATTGGAAATATAAAAACAAACAAAAATATGTATACAAATTTTCTCCACTCCCTCGAACCGGATTCGAACCAGTGACCTAAGGATAGCTGACAACGTCGTAGCATCTACAGTCCTCCGCTCTACCAACTGAGCTATCGAGGGTCGGCTGAAATGGTGCGCGCGCAAATTTCGCCTGCTTTTAATAGTCAAACGGGATGAAATTTCTAAATATCGATTCTCTTTGTTGAATCATTTATGAATGCCGGAGAATTTAATTCTCACAACGGAACCTGTTTCTCGCAACACGATGTACGAAATATCTAGTATTGAATGGAAATAACTAATTTGAACATCGCATTGGGCCGCCTTGACTTTACTATGAGGGAACTGGCTTTCGCTGGCCTCGTGGCCTAATGGATAAGGCGTCTGACTTCGAATCAGAAGATTGCGAGTTCGAGTCTCGTCGGGGTCGATTAATTTTTATAACATTTTTATGTTTCCAAATGGTCAAGTTTGGTGTCACCATCGGCTACGGGTTTTACATGCGCATATTGAGTGTTAATCGGCGCCATTTTCGAAGTTAGCGCATGTTGGGTATCAAATGACAGTCAAGACCATATTGGGTTAATGGAAATGTGTCCAGGTTCAAAATCAAGCGCACACTTCGTTATATAAGCTGAGGACGGACACATTGTGGTCTATTGGAAATATAAAAACAAACAAAAATATGTATAAAAATGTTCTCCACTCCCTCGAACCGGATTCGAACCAGTGACCTAAGGATAGCTGACAACGTCGTAGCATCTACAGTCCTCCGCTCTACCAACTGAGCTATCGAGGGTCGGCTGAAATGGTGCGCGCGCAAATTTCGCCTGCTTTTAATAGTCAAACGGGATGAAATTTCTAAATATCGATTCTCTTTGTTGAATCATTTATGAATGCCGGAGAATTTAATTCTCACAACGGAACCTGTTTCTCGCAACACGATGTACGAAATATCTAGTATTGAATGGAAATAACTAATTTGAACATCGCATTGGGCCGCCTTGACTTTACTATGAGGGAACTGGCTTTCGCTGGCCTCGTGGCCTAATGGATAAGGCGTCTGACTTCGAATCAGAAAATTGCGAGTTCGAGTCTCGTCGGGGTCGATTAATTTTTATAACATTTTTATGTTTCCAAATGGTCAAGTTTGGTGTCACCATCGGCTACGGGTTTTACATGCGCATATTGAGTGTTAATCGGCGCCATTTTCGAAGTTAGCGCATGTTGGGTATCAAATGACAGTCAAGACCATATTGGGTTAATGGAAATGTGTCCAGGTTCAAAATCAAGCGCACACTTCGTTATATAAGCTGAGGACGGACACATTGTGGTCTATTGGAAATATAAAAACAAACAAAAATATGTATAAAAATTTTCTCCACTCCCTCGAACCGGATTCGAACCAGTGACCTAAGGATAGCTGACAACGTCGTAGCATCTACAGTCCTCCGCTCTACCAACTGAGCTATCGAGGGTCGGCTGAAATGGTGCGCGCCGCAAATTTCGCCTGCTTTTAATAGTCAAACGGGATGAAATTTCTAAATATCGATTCTCTTTGTTGAATCATTTATGAATGCCGGAGAATTTAATTCTCACAACGGAACCTGTTTCTCGCAACACGATGTACGAAATATCTAGTATTGAATGGAAATAACTAATTTGAACATCGCATTGGGCCGCCTTGACTTTACTATGAGGGAACTGGCTTTCGCTGGCCTCGTGGCCTAATGGATAAGGCGTCTGACTTCGAATCAGAAGATTGCGAGTTCGAGTCTCGTCGGGGTCGATTAATTTTTATAACATTTTTATGTTTCCAAATGGTCAAGTTTGGTGTCACCATCGGCTACGGGTTTTACATGCGCATATTGAGTGTTAATCGGCGCCATTTTCGAAGTTAGCGCATGTTGGTTATCAAATGACAGTCAAGACCATATTGGGTTAATGGAAATGTGTCCAGGTTCAAAATCAAGCGCACACTTCGTTATATAAGCTGAGGACGGACACATTGTGGTCTATTGGAAATATAAAAACAAACAAAAATATGTATAAAAATTTTCTCCACTCCCTCGAACCGGATTCGAACCAGTGACCTAAGGATAGCTGACAACGTCGTAGCATCTACAGTCCTCCGCTCTACCAACTGAGCTATCGAGGGTCGGCTGAAATGGTGCGCGCGCAAATTTCGCCTGCTTTTAATAGTCAAACGGGATGAAATTTCTAAATATCGATTCTCTTTGTTGAATCATTTATGAATGCCGGAGAATTTTATTCTCACAACGGAACCTGTTTCTCGCAACACGATGTACGAAATATCTAGTATTGAATGGAAATAACTAATTTGAACATCGCATTGGGCCGCCTTGACTTTACTATGAGGGAACTGGCTTTCGCGCTGGCCTCGTGGCCTAATGGATAAGGCGTCTGACTGGAACTTCCGGTTGGGTTGTTGATGACGGAGGTCGTGTTTATTTGTGTCCAATGTAATCTACGTTAATTGTGTGAATTTAATGTGCATCCGTTGCTAAATTGTGGTTGTGATATTTGGTTAGTTTATTCTGAATGTTAATGAATAGAAGAAATGGAATTATGTGCTGATATTCTGGCCAAAAGTGTGAAATTATTGATAAGTGGAACGGTCGTACGTGACCATGGATCTGTGTTAAGGTTAATCAGCCATTTTATTGATCTCAATGGGATTACAGCTGTGTGTCGCGATAGCCAGCCGGGTTTGTGGACAGTGGTGTTCGCGGACCATGACGCTGCATTGGGTGTTGTTAGACAATCGCCATTCTCCACGGGTGATTATTCGCTTTACTTCTGCGACGAGGGTTCGGCTATCTGCACTATAAAAGTACATCGATTGCCCTACTTTATATCGGCAGCTGAATTGGCTTCGTTATGTGCGGATTTTGGGACAGTGATTGAACATCGGTATTTAGGTACTGTGTATGAAGGCGTACTAATTCATGACGGCGTGCGTGAGTTAGTGATCCGAGTGGATAACGGAAAGACAGTGCCTTACGCATTGGACTATGGGACAGGACAGGCAATTATTACCATGCAGGGGCGCCCACAGGTGTGCGTGTGCTGTCTGTCGCCTCAGCATAAAATTAACACTTGCCCTATTAGGCTGATGTCAGCTAACCGTGGTGTTATATGCAAATCGACGCAGACGACTGACGATACTATAATGTTAACCGCGTCCTCCCAGACGACTCGTGATACTACGATGGTAACCGCGTCCTCTCAGACGACTGGTGAATGTACTACGGCGGCTGCCTCCACCCAGACGGACCCCACCGTGGTACCTCTGCCACAGAAACCCACAGATATGGATCAGAAATCAGATGACATAGGGACAGTTGTAGGTGATCAGACCGGGAAAACTGGTGAAGATTCTTCTGCTGGAGACAAATTTTATTTGACTCCGTCCACTGCTAGAGTGGACAGGTCTCATTTGGATACTATTCCAAAAAGCTATAGGTCTAGTGCATATTACGACTCAGAAACGCAAAAGATTCCAATGAGTTCTTTATTGACATTAGATAAAAGGCATTCCAATGAAGATATGAATAAACTGTATGCGTTGTATCTGGATGCTGTAAATATAGGGTATCGTGGAGAGAAATTGGAAAAGAGAGCAATTTTGTATATGCACTGGTATGAACGGCAACCAGGAGTGAAAATGATTGATCCAGATGACATTCAAAATGGTTAATGATAGGACTGGAATTTGTGATGTAATAATTTTAATGACCCTGCTATGACAATCGATCCAAAAGAGAGATTTGTAACATCAACCATGAATACATAGTATATGTATAATACGGTATCGAACTTAGCATTTTGTCCAACGACTTTCGAGCAAGATAGTGTCTAAATATATATATATATATATATATATTACCCATAAATACATTATTAATATTATTATGAATTTATTTATTTAAATTATTATTATTATTATTTTATTTTTTTTATACAATTTAAATAACCTATACTATTATTAGCATCACTGCCGAATTATATTATTTTTCCTCTTTAGTTTCCAATATTAAACATACTGAACAGTTATCTTCCAAAATTATGTTCACTAATACTTACCGCGCTCCAATGTTAAGTGTTCTCATGCTCATTGCAATCATCAGAATTATACTTACCTTCAACATTATTATCTTTCTGTGATGCTCCTCTCCTGTGTGTCTTGATCTCCACTTCTCTTGAATTCAGCTCTTTCTTTCTATTCCTCTGACTTGTCCTATTTCATTTTTCTCTAGCTACAATGATCACCTTATCTGTGGTGTTCTTTTCTATAATGGCTCCACTTCTACTAGTTATCCTTCTCTTTGCTTTAAGTTCGTTTTATCTTCCTATTTTCCATGAATTTTTGTAATTTTGAAATTTTGTAATGTTTTTCATTTGAATAAAGTTACATCGTTTCGACAGTGATGAACCGGTTTTGTATACCCGTAGACCACGAAATGCGTAATACACCAGGACTGGCTCAGGTTCTGGGTTGTGGTCCCGTGGGCTCGAAAACCAGAACTGAGTCGATTTTACAAAAAAAAAAAAAAAAAAAAAGGCGTCTGACTTCGAATCAGAAGATTGCGAGTTCGAGTCTCGTCGGGGTCGATTAATTTTTATAACATTTTTATGTTTCCAAATGGTCAAGTTTGGTGTCACCATCGGCTACGGGTTTTACATGCGCATATTGAGTGTTAATCGGCGCCATTTTCGAAGTTAGCGCATGTTGGGTATCAAATGACAGTCAAGACCATATTGGGTTAATGGAAATGTGTCCAGGTTCAAAATCAAGCGCACACTTCGTTATATAAGCTGAGGACGGACACATTGTGGTCTATTGGAAATATAAAAACAAACAAAAATATGTATAAAAATTTTCTCCACTCCCTCGAACCGGATTCGAACCAGTGACCTAAGGATAGCTGACAACGTCGTAGCATCTACAGTCCTCCGCTCTACCAACTGAGCTATCGAGGGTCGGCTGAAATGGTGCGCGCGCAAATTTCGCCTGCTTTTAATAGTCAAACGGGATGAAATTTCTAAATATCGATTCTCTTTGTTGAATCATTTATGAATGCCGGAGAATTTAATTCTCACAACGGAACCTGTTTCTCGCAACACGATGTACGAAATATCTAGTATTGAATGGAAATAACTAATTTGAACATCGCATTGGGCCGCCTTGACTTTACTATGAGGGAACTGGCTTTCGCTGGCCTCGTGGCCTAATGGATAAGGCGTCTGACTTCGAATCAGAAGATTGCGAGTTCGAGTCTCGTCGGGGTCGATTAATTTTTATAACATTTTTATGTTTCCAAATGGTCAAGTTTGGTGTCACCATCGGCTACGGGTTTTACATGCGCATATTGAGTGTTAATCGGCGCCATTTTCGAAGTTAGCGCATGTTGGGTATCAAATGACAGTCAAGACCATATTGGGTTAATGGAAATGTGTCCAGGTTCAAAATCAAGCGCACACTTCGTTATATAAGCTGAGGACGGACACATTGTGGTCTATTGGAAATATAAAAACAAACAAAAATATGTATAAAAATTTTCTCCACTCCCTCGAACCGGATTCGAACCAGTGACCTAAGGATAGCTGACAACGTCGTAGCATCTACAGTCCTCCGCTCTACCAACTGAGCTATCGAGGGTCGGCTGAAATGGTGCGCGCGCAAATTTCGCCTGCTTTTAATAGTCAAACGGGATGAAATTTCTAAATATCGATTCTCTTTGTTGAATCATTTATGAATGCCGGAGAATTTAATTCTCACAACGGAACCTGTTTCTCGCAACACGATGTACGAAATATCTAGTATTGAATGGAAATAACTAATTTGAACATCGCATTGGGCCGCCTTGACTTTACTATGAGGGAACTGGCTTTCGCTGGCCTCGTGGCCTAATGGATAAGGCGTCTGACTTCGAATCAGAAGATTGCGAGTTCGAGTCTCGTCGGGGTCGATTAATTTTTATAACATTTTTATGTTTCCAAATGGTCAAGTTTGGTGTCACCATCGGCTACGGGTTTTACATGCGCATATTGAGTGTTAATCGGCGCCATTTTCGAAGTTAGCGCATGTTGGGTATCAAATGACAGTCAAGACCATATTGGGTTAATGGAAATGTGTCCAGGTTCAAAATCAAGCGCACACTTCGTTATATAAGCTGAGGACGGACACATTGTGGTCTATTGGAAATATAAAAACAAACAAAAATATGTATACAAATTTTCTCCACTCCCTCGAACCGGATTCGAACCAGTGACCTAAGGATAGCTGACAACGTCGTAGCATCTACAGTCCTCCGCTCTACCAACTGAGCTATCGAGGGTCGGCTGAAATGGTGCGCGCGCAAATTTCGCCTGCTTTTAATAGTCAAACGGGATGAAATTTCTAAATATCGATTCTCTTTGTTGAATCATTTATGAATGCCGGAGAATTTAATTCTCACAACGGAACCTGTTTCTCGCAACACGATGTACGAAATATCTAGTATTGAATGGAAATAACTAATTTGAACATCGCATTGGGCCGCCTTGACTTTACTATGAGGGAACTGGCTTTCGCTGGCCTCGTGGCCTAATGGATAAGGCGTCTGACTTCGAATCAGAAAATTGCGAGTTCGAGTCTCGTCGGGGTCGATTAATTTTTATAACATTTTTATGTTTCCAAATGGTCAAGTTTGGTGTCACCATCGGCTACGGGTTTTACATGCGCATATTGAGTGTTAATCGGCGCCATTTTCGAAGTTAGCGCATGTTGGGTATCAAATGACAGTCAAGACCATATTGGGTTAATGGAAATGTGTCCAGGTTCAAAATCAAGCGCACACTTCGTTATATAAGCTGAGGACGGACACATTGTGGTCTATTGGAAATATAAAAACAAACAAAAATATGTATAAAAATTTTCTCCACTCCCTCGAACCGGATTCGAACAGTGACCTAAGGATAGCTGACAACGTCGTAGCATCTACAGTCCTCCGCTCTACCAACTGAGCTATCGAGGGTCGGCTGAAATGGTGCGCGCGCAAATTTCGCCTGCTTTTAATAGTCAAACGGGATGAAATTTCTAAATATCGATTCTCTTTGTTGAATCATTTATGAATGCCGGAGAATTTAATTCTCACAACGGAACCTGTTTCTCGCAACACGATGTACGAAATATCTAGTATTGAATGGAAATAACTAATTTGAACATCGCATTGGGCCGCCTTGACTTTACTATGAGGGAACTGGCTTTCGCTGGCCTCGTGGCCTAATGGATAAGGCGTCTGACTTCGAATCAGAAGATTGCGAGTTCGAGTCTCGTCGGGGTCGATTAATTTTTATAACATTTTTATGTTTCCAAATGGTCAAGTTTGGTGTCACCATCGGCTACGGGTTTTACATGCGCATATTGAGTGTTAATCGGCGCCATTTTCGAAGTTAGCGCATGTTGGGTATCAAATGACAGTCAAGACCATATTGGGTTAATGGAAATGTGTCCAGGTTCAAAATCAAGCGCACACTTCGTTATATAAGCTGAGGACGGACACATTGTGGTCTATTGGAAATATAAAAACAAACAAAAATATGTATAAAAATTTTCTCCACTCCCTCGAACCGGATTCGAACCAGTGACCTAAGGATAGCTGACAACGTCGTAGCATCTACAGTCCTCCGCTCTACCAACTGAGCTATCGAGGGTCGGCTGAAATGGTGCGCGCGCAAATTTCCCCTGCTTTTAATAGTCAAACGGGATGAAATTTCTAAATATCGATTCTCTTTGTTGAATCATTTATGAATGCCGGAGAATTTAATTCTCACAACGGAACCTGTTTCTCGCAACACGATGTACGAAATATCTAGTATTGAATGGAAATAACTAATTTGAACATCGCATTGGGCCGCCTTGACTTTACTATGAGGGAACTGGCTTTCGCTGGCCTCGTGGCCTAATGGATAAGGCGTCTGACTTCGAATCAGAAGATTGCGAGTTCGAGTCTCGTCGGGGTCGATTAATTTTTATAACATTTTTATGTTTCCAAATGGTCAAGTTTGGTGTCACCATCGGCTACGGGTTTTACATGCGCATATTGAGTGTTAATCGGCGCCATTTTCGAAGTTAGCGCATGTTGGGTATCAAATGACAGTCAAGACCATATTGGGTTAATGGAAATGTGTCCAGGTTCAAAATCAAGCGCACACTTCGTTATATAAGCTGAGGACGGACACATTGTGGTCTATTGGAAATATAAAAACAAACAAAAATATGTATAAACATTTTCTCCACTCCCTCGAACCGGATTCGAACCAGTGACCTAAGGATAGCTGACAACGTCGTAGCATCTACAGTCCTCCGCTCTACCAACTGAGCTATCGAGGGTCGGCTGAAATGGTGCGCGCGCAAATTTCGCCTGCTTTTAATAGTCAAACGGGATGAAATTTCTAAATATCGATTCTCTTTGTTGAATCATTTATGAATGCCGGAGAATTTAATTCTCACAACGGAACCTGTTTCTCGCAACACGATGTACGAAATATCTAGTATTGAATGGAAATAACTAATTTGAACATCGCATTGGGCCGCCTTGACTTTACTATGAGGGAACTGGCTTTCGCTGGCCTCGTGTCCTAATGGATAAGGCGTCTGACTTCGAATCAGAAGATTGCGAGTTCGAGTCTCGTCGGGGTCGATTAATTTTTATAACATTTTTATGTTTCCAAATGGTCAAGTTTGGTGTCACCATCGGCTACGGGTTTTACATGCGCATATTGAGTGTTAATCGGCGCCATTTTCGAAGTTAGCGCATGTTGGGTATCAAATGACAGTCAAGACCATATTGGGTTAATGGAAATGTGTCCAGGTTCAAAATCAAGCGCACACTTCGTTATATAAGCTGAGGACGGACACATTGTGGTCTATTGGAAATATAAAAACAAACAAAAATATGTATAAAAATTTTCTCCACTCCCTCGAACCGGATTCGAACCAGTGACCTAAGGATAGCTGACAACGTCGTAGCATCTACAGTCCTCCGCTCTACCAACTGAGCTATCGAGGGTCGGCTGAAATGGTGCGCGCGCAAATTTCGCCTGCTTTTAATAGTCAAACGGGATGAAATTTCTAAATATCGATTCTCTTTGTTGAATCATTTATGAATGCCGGAGAATTTAATTCTCACAACGGAACCTGTTTCTCGCAACACGATGTACGAAATATCTAGTATTGAATGGAAATAACTAATTTGAACATCGCATTGGGCCGCCTTGACTTTACTATGAGGGAACTGGCTTTCGCTGGCCTCGTGGCCTAATGGATAAGGCGTCTGACTTCGAATCAGAAGATTGCGAGTTCGAGTCTCGTCGGGGTCGATTAATTTTTATAACATTTTTATGTTTCCAAATGGTCAAGTTTGGTGTCACCATCGGCTACGGGTTTTACATGCGCATATTGAGTGTTAATCGGCGCCATTTTCGAAGTTAGCGCATGTTGGGTATCAAATGACAGTCAAGACCATATTGGGTTAATGGAAATGTGTCCAGGTTCAAAATCAAGCGCACACTTCGTTATATAAGCTGAGGACGGACACATTGTGGTCTATTGGAAATATAAAAACAAACAAAAATATGTATAAAAATTTTCTCCACTCCCTCGAACCGGATTCGAACCATTGACCTAAGGATAGCTGACAACGTCGTAGCATCTACAGTCCTCCGCTCTACCAACTGAGCTATCGAGGGTCGGCTGAAATGGTGCGCGCGCAAATTTCGCCTGCTTTTAATAGTCAAACGGGATGAAATTTCTAAATATCGATTCTCTTTGTTGAATCATTTATGAATGCCGGAGAATTTAATTCTCACAACGGAACCTGTTTCTCGCAACACGATGTACGAAATATCTAGTATTGAATGGAAATAACTAATTTGAACATCGCATTGGGCCGCCTTGACTTTACTATGAGGGAACTGGCTTTCGCTGGCCTCGTGGCCTAATGGATAAGGCGTCTGACTTCGAATCAGAAGATTGCGAGTTCGAGTCTCGTCGGGGTCGATTAATTTTTATAACATTTTTATGTTTCCAAATGGTCAAGTTTGGTGTCACCATCGGCTACGGGTTTTACATGCGCATATTGAGTGTTAATCGGCGCCATTTTCGAAGTTAGCGCATGTTGGGTATCAAATGACAGTCAAGACCATATTGGGTTAATGGAAATGTGTCCAGGTTCAAAATCAAGCGCACACTTCGTTATATAAGCTGAGGACGGACACATTGTGGTCTATTGGAAATATAAAAACAAACAAAAATATGTATAAAATTTTTCTCCACTCCCTCGAACCGGATTCGAACCAGTGACCTAAGGATAGCTGACAACGTCGTAGCATCTACAGTCCTCCGCTCTACACTGTAAACCTATGTGTTAAAAATCTTAACACAAAAATTGTAACAGATAATAAACGCGTCAATCTGTTCAAAGTCAGTACTCCAGTGTTAAAGAAGTTAACACTAAAGTTAAATCAATTCACACGTAAATGTGTTATACTTAAATTAACACTAGTGTTCATATTGTGAACACATGTGTTAAAACAATGAACACCAGTGTTTAATTTTGCACACATAATCGCGTTAAAGCTAAGCTAACACTGGTGTTCAGATTGTTAACACAAGTGTTCAGAATATTTGAACGCATACACATGTTACGAACACATGTAACAGATATTGCACACATTTACGCGTTCAAATCAAATTTTTTGAACACATGTGTTAAAATCACACAACACCAATGTTAAGTTGGACAACGCACCAATGTTAAGTTGGACAACGCCAATGTTATCTGGGACCACATAAAATCACACCACACCAATGTTAAGTTGGACAATGCACCAATGTTAAGTTGGACAACGCCAATGTTATCTGGGACCACATATCACACATTGGATTTTTATACATTTTAATATTCATAACAAATAACATATTCACATACAAACATAGATAGAAATATAGAATTGACATCATTTATTTGGTTTGTCGCAACAACAATCAACATAAGTTTTATATAAGCATTAACCCTTTCATGACTGAATACTCATTGACGGGTAGTTAGTAGATTCCCTTTAATTCATTTGTAGGGATGTTCAGATAATAAGTTCAACAAACAGCCTGAGGCTGTTTGTTGAACTTATTATCTGAACATCCCTACAAATGGGAATCCTTTGAAAAATCTCAAGGGTGATTTTTCTGTCCATCGTCTGATTATATTAAAATTACACCCCTATAAAATAACAATGGAATATTCCATTAAATATGCTTCTCATTGAGTGGGAGAGTCCATTCAGTCAACAATGGGTTAAAGTGACAATGGCGGTTTACACAAAATAAAATAATACAGCAATGCCCGAAATAATTGTGCGATACCACTCTGTGTGTTGAGCCATTTGACTCACTACTCATAGATACCAAGTTTCATCTCAATCGGATGGAAAGAACTTGAGTTATCATGCGGACAACATGAAAAGTTGGATTTTCGAAGTCGAAAATGGGTGAAAAAGGGCAATAACTCTGTCATAAATCATCGGACCGAGCCCCGAGTCGAACTCGGCCTTTATTCTTGGTCACTACACATACATACCAAGTTTCATCTCAATTGGGTCGGAGGAACTCGAGTTATCATGCGGACAACACATCGGGACGGACATGCTGATTATAATAGTCCTCCGATATTTTTCGGGGGACAATAATGATATTTTTGTTTCTTTGTGTGAGACCCAAGTGGATTTGTAATCTCCAGATCATCAGTATTCAGAATCAACTGCAGTGCACTCTTAGGTCAGAACAATTTGATAACTTGAATTACGAATATCGAGGATGAAAATCTGAAGATGGAGAGGAAAAACACAATTAGACCACTTTTATCTGGTGTCTGTCACCCGCGGATGGATAATTACTGAATGACCGAATTTCATGTAGTCATACTTATACTAGTCTCCTGCTTGTTAATAGTATATGGCTTAACTTTTATATCAATCAAACACTTCATACAGGGAAACATGCATTGAGACTACCTTGAAAATCTCTATTATCTCACAACCTCATGAAAAATGGATTTAAAATTATGCATGCCATGTACATTAATTGTTGGCATAGAATGACATATGCACCTCTCACTCCATGGCATGTTCAGAGTGATTAACTGTTACACCCAATAGATGAACATTTCCTACTATTTTAATATGAGTGTACAAGGCTACATGCTTAATATTTAGATTAGATTGTGCCCATGTTTATTTAAACCACTGCTTTAATATTAAACTCTTTTATTGCCAGATAATTCCTGAAAATGTCAATGTGAATATTGTTACTCATGAAAAGCTGGGTGTTAGTATTTGTTCAAAAAGTACCATAAAATTACTGAATCATACTGATACAGATGTTTTAGATATGGTATAACTTCATATTTATGTTCACACAAAAAATTTCTAATTTGTTTGTTTTTTTAAATTCTCTCCAATTTTTATTTTTATTCAATTTCTCCTAATTTGTTATTGGCGGGTTCGTAATCCAAGTTATTAAATTGGTCTAGCCTTATTTTCTATGAAAAGGGGATGCGTCTGAAAAAACTCACCATCACAAAAATCCTGCATATAATCTTCATTGGAAGAAAAATGGGGATGTTGTACATAATGCCATACCTCAGGTAGCTCTAATAAATTGTGCAGAGACTGCTCTAAAGGAATGTAGTATTCAAAGTTCGGAAATTCAACAATTTGCCCATTTTTTGTGATGTTTCGGCGGTTTAATTCAATGGATTCTGGTCCTATATATGTAATTGAGTCACTTTTCATATAACACTTCAACAATTTGCATGTATACATTAATCAGGCCATCTTTATTACCCACTTTGTCGCCGTCCCATTCAGAAAAGATAACTTCATTATCATATCTCATATTCATATTTGTGCTTGGTAATGTGCATGTACTTACATGTACGATGACAATTAATACGAAATAACAATTAATTTAATATAATTTTCAACAACATGTTTCGTAGTCAATTGATTGTAATTGGAACTTTATCTTTACTCACACCGAACAATGTCATTCACCCGCCGAATTCAATGTCAGTTCATGTCATGTTTTCAAATTCATTTTTCAAGTGGTTGTGAATGTTCAAATTGTTAATCTGGATATGATTTCCGTGAAATAGACTGCTGGGCACATTCTGACATTGGTCGGAGTAAATGGTATATGAAGATCTCCCATGTTAATGTTGACAGTTTTCAAATTTGGGTGCGAAACGACAAAGTTTGCTGGAATTTCCGCAATTTGGTTGTGTGTGTCAGTGATGGATCTGCCCGAGGTAACCTTATATATATCAGCCTGAGACCGAAGGCTGATGTGAGGTGACCGAGGGCTGATGTCGCACCTGATATCATACATGCATAAGACTTAGTGTATTCCGTTTTACAGAATAATCATACATGCGTTCATTATTTATCTAATAAATGCAACACATCCTAAATTTATTAAATAAAATGCCACACATAGTGTCCATAGAAGGATAAAGGCCCATTCAGACTGCTGCGATGTGTGCGTTGCGTCCGACACGAACATACACATTCACACTGCAACGGCGGTCGCACAGATTCCGAATATCGACAAATCAGAGATTTCCGGACTGGACAGCCGGTAACAAAACAATTATACATTTTACTTGTATTTAGTTTAGTGCTGAGCTCTGCACAGATAAATCTCTTTCATATCGGTACCCCAATAGGATAATTGTGAAACATTAGATGCAGTGGAACCCGCAAAATCATTTCTCCGACGCTTCTTAGGTTAAGTATCTGTTGACAAATGATTTCGATGGAAAGGGAGATAACACGCGCTAATGACTTGACGAACATTGCCAATGCCTGACGCTACACATGTTTTCCATATAAGGTATGCAACAGTTGCGTTGCGTCAAAATATCTATTGTCAATGCGACGGTTGCGAATGTCGCTATGCTATTATCACTAATCTATAACTGTCGCATCGGACGCGACACACGCATGGCAGTAGTGTGAATTGGGCTTAAATATATTGTTGGCTCTAATGGAATGTTCAAAGAAATTAAGCCATCGATCAAAATTGCCTGACTGCAAACACATGGGTTACTGCATGGGTATAAAAAAAATTAAAACAAAAAATTATTAAAATATTGAGAAGGTATAGGACTTCCAAAGTAGAAAAAGATAGGTACATCTAATTTTGCCCCCACAAAACGGTTTTCTCTTTCCTAAATCTGTAACCAAATGCACCATTCTGTGTCCTAATATCTATAGTTTTCGAAAAAGTTTGGTTCAACACCGTACCCCAGGTTCCAGAGATGCCAGCAGCGTTCGAAAACTAAAAATCATAATTTTTATTTTGGTCGTCGAAGTCGCCGTCCACTAAAATTGACACATACTTCATATCAGTAGCGCTGATGAAAATGCATAAAACATTAAACGGAGCCAAACAATCGTAAAATGAACCTGTTTTAGTTTAACTGAGCTAAGTTTTCACGTAGTATCGGGCCCCAAGCGCGGTTAAAATTTAATTATTTCAAATTTCTGATCCTCTCAATTTGGCTGGGATTGGTGATCGGTCACAATCGGTGACGATCAGAAAACCCCATTCAACATTACACACAGGCTGGCCTAAGTCTATCGTAGTTTCATTTTCAGTTTCACACAAATGATTGACGTGCAATGATGACGTCGTTGACGTTTTTCATCGGCACTATTCTCACAAATTTTAAGTTACCAATTGTATATTGTGTCGTATCTGGATAATATATGAAGTTTATTGAAAAAGTAAAACAGTATGCGGCAGAAGAGAACTAGGCCTAAATATTTTTTTGACAATCGGAAAAGATGACAATTGTTTTTTTTGACTCGACTTTCCCTACTCGGACTGCATGGGCCAGCTTCAGACTGACAGCTTGAAAAGTTACTTAAGCTACCTGGAAATGACCCAGATTTTATCGAAGAGAATTAGAATGGGCATAACTGCTTTACCACATATTATTTTATTATATTAATAAAATTTAAAAATTATGCTTTTGAGGGACAATTTAAAACATTATTTTGACAAGAACTCACATTTGAAGAACTTTTGGCAAATTCCATTTGGTCAAATATATTGTAGACATAAACACGCAGTGACAGTTTATAGCTATATTTTTGTCCAAGAATTTTGTAAAAAGTAAGATTATGTAGAACATTGTAAAAATGAATAGGTTCTGCTATATTGTGTTAGTGTTTTAGTTTTGGAGATAACTGTAGCCACCCATAAGGAATTCACATCTAACCTTCAGTGAATTGAGTTGAAAAAGCTTTAATCCCATCCTGACCTCCATCATATGGCTGATGTGGGGTATTAATAGTTCAGATTAATCTGTCCCAGTTCAGTGGATACCACTGTGTTCAGAATAATTGTCTGGCCAATTACACACATAACATAAGGAAATCTGTTAATTTTCACAATGTTCTAACTTCTACATAATCTCACTTTTTACAAAATTCTTGTGACAATTTACAAAAATTATTGCCAACTGTCACTGCGTGTTTATGTCTACAATATATTTGCCCAAATCATGGCAAATGGAATTTGCCAAACTTGCCAAAATGAGTTTAAAATAGAATCATGACATTAACAATGGCAAATTAAGTTTAACATGCGTTAAGTTAAGTAAGTTTAACATGCATGCGAACTTTAATTAATATAAATTCTTTAAACAAACTTATATACAAGCGGTAGAATTTTCAGATAATAAGTTTAAGTTCAAGCAACATTGTTGAAATTATTATCTCAACATCAGTTTCAACATCCATATAAATGAGTGAATAGGAATCTGCCACCTGTTCATATTCAAAAAAAATCCCTACATATGAACAATGGGTTAATCCACAGCCACTCATAGTCTCGCTTGAAAGTATGAAATGCCCCTTTAAATACACAAAGCCCTTGAGCATTTCTGTAAAATTTGCATTCTGTGACAGTACATGATATTATCATGTTACGCACATTTGATTGGTTGTTCATACAAGCATGTCACTTTTGGCTTTCTATAACATTCTCTTTTTATCAATCTTCCGGAAGCTGAACGTTATCAAATATCGGCCGAAGTTTTTTAATAAAAAACAAGAACTTTTTGGATACATCACCCCCTTTCTTTTTGTGTGAGTATGGTTCCCCCATCACAAAAATCTGGAGGGCTGCCAAAACCATGGCGAAACACCGCGGGTAGTTCAGATCGAAAATATAGTATGAACTCAACAGTTGAGTAATACCAGAATGCACCGAGCTCCCGAAGGCTTTTATAATATTCCCGTCCGCCAGGATGAACATGCCTTTCACCACATCTCCCTCGTGGAATGCTACAAGCCTTGGAGGATCCAGTAAGTTGCTTTCAAGACTACTTTCAATATCTTCATCCGCAATGCCCTGTAAAATAATTTAGGAATATGCTAACAAAAAAGTTAAAATTATTGTGTCAATAGTAAATTTAATTTATCTCATCAGAACTCAGTAGCCTGGTAACTCATGTTATAGACTAGTCGTTGAACCCAAAATAGTGGGCCTACCTGGAAGAAAAATGTATAGAAGCGAATTTGGTATCAAAATAAGCGAGAAAGTCTCTGGAAGAACATATCGAAAATCAGCTTTGAGCATTTTTTGTAATCCAAGATGGCCGCCATTTCTCCCGATTGTACCCCAAGTCTACGTTTTTGGCCTTTGTGGCAAAATTATTCAACCAATCGTTACAAAACAACTTCGATCGTCTTCCTGATAGTTTTCCGCATAATTGTGACTTAATTGAGTGAACCTGAATCCAAAACGGCCACCACAAAATGGCCACTATTTTAGATTTTTACTTAAAAATTACAGGTTTTTTTTTACCTAAAGCTAGAATTTCCCATGAAAATATGGATTAATAATCACGCAACTGTTTAGTCATCCATCTGCTGTGACTGTGAAATATCTAGGTCAAGGAAGAAACAAAATGGCCACCAACCCCAACTTCCCCCATTTCGCTTAAATTTTGAGATATTCAGTTATATGGTCATAATGATACTTAATAGTGGCATATATTGCTATTAAACAGTCATGTAGTATACCAAACCTTATATATGTAATAATGACCCAATTTAGTTGGCCACAATCCAAAATGGCCCACATAACATATTATTTATTTGAAAATTGCTATTTTTTCAACGGAAATTTAAATCAAGTTATAATTTCCCATGGTAATATTGATTAATGTGCCAGAAACGTTTCAGTAATCCATCTAATGTGTCTTGTGTGGTGTCCAGGGCCATCCTATTGATCTCCAGGGCCATACTGGGGGTGCCCTGGGTTATCATATGGGTGTCGAGGGCCATCCTATGTGTGTCCAGGTCCATACTGTGGGTGTTCCAAGCCACACTATGGGTGTCCCGTGTGTGTCCAAGGCCATCAGATGGGTGTCCATGACCATCCAATTGGTGTCCAGGGTCATATACTGTGGGTGTACCAAGCCACACGATGGGTGTCCTGTGGGTGTCCAGGACCATACTGTTATGTCCAGGGCCACCAGGTGGGTGTCCATAATCATCATAAGGGTGTCCAGAGCCATCCTATTGGTGTCCAGGGTCATAATGTGATGTAGGTATGGAAGGGGGTGTCCCCGTCCCATTAGGAGGGGGTCTGGGGGACATTGAGAGTGAATCTAGGGCTCTCACTCACTATTTGAATCTTTACTAATGGCACTATATATTTTGTCCCCGGATTCCTTTATTAGAAATACACATGTTAAACACATTTAAATAATTTAAAACAAGCGGTAGCATCATAGATGCTGGGTCGAGTTTTAGGTGGCATACAGCAAGTTTGGTTAATATTTGTTTGAGTTATCGCACTAACGAGCTCAAAATTCGCAAAAATGAAATAATTAGCGGTCATAGCTCCGCCCCTTATAATCGGACCGGCTCGGTTTTCGAACTCGATGAAGATATTCTTGTGAAAATGTCATACAGCAAATTTCGAACAAATCGGTTAATATTTGTTTGAGTTATCGCGCTAACGAGCTCAAAATTCGCAAAAATGATTTAATTAGCGGCCATAGCTCCGCCCCCTATAATCAGACCGAACGGATTTTATGTATGCAAGGAGCGGTCATAGATATAAACTCACACAACAAAATGTTTTAAGATCCGTCAATAAACTTCAGAGTTATAGGTGATTATGGCGCCCCGCCCGTCCGCCAACCGTCTCTCGCCAAACCATAAGTCTCGTTTTTTTAAATAAAACTCGACTAAAAATAATCGCCGCTTATAAAAACATAAATTAAGTTTATTAATATCAGTTTCCGGAAATTACCGAAACTTAGGCCAGATCAAATAAGTAGTTCGTTTCTCAGACACTTTTTTTTCAAAATGAGGAGGGAGGCAGATATTTATTTTTATTATTTATGGCCAAATTTAACCGTGAGGGAGGTAAGTTTTTTATTTTATTTCTCTCTGCTACCATTGTACCACAGTGTTAGTGTTTTATACACGTATTGATCTCATCCTGTCTAAGTCTGCCTTATACAATGATAGAGCCCCATTCTCAATAATTCAGCCTAAAACACTTCTGAAATAGATTGTCTTCTATATTGTCTGTCCTCCAACAGATAAGATGCAGTAATTTTTCTTCTCCCACAAGACTATTTTCTGCATGGATACCAGTGTGTGAGGAATTAAAAACTACATATATATATTCCTGAGATTGGGCTGTGAATGGACCTCATCTGCAACCACATAATGGGCATATGTTTTACACTTATGGTTGCTTGAAGTACACATAATATCTGGTGCATATTGAGTGATGTAGATGTGTTTTACATGCCAATAACATAGAGGGGAAAAAATTGGAAAATTGTTTTTTTCAAAAACAAAATTTGTTTCAAAAAACATTTTGACGAGGGATTTCATTTTTTATTTATTTATGATAGAATCGGAATAAAAAGCACTGAGGCGCACCTTTTTTCGGGACGCGGCGGTGTCTGAGAAACGAACTACTTATTTGATCTTAATTAATAGCAATATCACCATCATTGACCGCCCACTTCTAATCGTACATTTTGAGTACTATAACATACAACGGAAATAGAATTTTAACTACAATTACCTATGAATTATGGATGTCATATTTAGCAAAATGACCAATCAGGGAAATATTGATGATTTGTTTACCTCTTTCATCTCGACAATCGATGACATGGACTTTGACACCTTTTGCCCACGATCGTATTGGACCTCACGTTCCACATACTTCAATACATCAGATAAGTTTAAATCCGAGTCCTGAAAAAAAGGTGTGTATTCAATTTGAGAACAAAGTCAACCAAGATTGTCACATTTAAAGGGACATACCGTGATACGGGCTTTAAAATGAAACCCTAATGCTATAGGCAACGTGAATGTAAAGTTTACTTCAAAACAATGCACAGATATCAGCTCAGGACCTGCTGAAATTGTTAGAATCATCAAATGAAAGCACATGTTTTCTGAATGTTCAAAGTATCTCTACAGTGATGCCCGCAATAATTGACCTGTTAACCACGAAATAATTATGGGAAATGTTTCAGGATCTAGTCGGAAATATGGCTTGTTGCCATTCATTGACGAGAGCTTTACCATTTCTGACTAAATCCTGAAAAAATTCCCATAATTCCGTAGTGGTTAAGAGGTCAATTATTGCGGGCATCACTGTATCTGTATGTATACAGTGCAGAATTCAATTGAACAAACTGTGCAACTTTAATTGGTATATAGACTTGGAGTTTGCCCACTAATAATGACAAATTATAGCAACGGTACAGTTAGCCTGCGATTCCCCCGGCTCTAACAGCTTGGGATATTGGGATGAGATCTGCTGTTAGAGCCGGTGATCCCTTCCGTTAGTCGTCTATAGTGGCATTTCCGCCCAGCGAGCTGGGCACATGTTTCGGTACTTTTTATATGAAAATCGGATGGTGTCTCCTGAATGCAGTGATATATAACGCATCCGCATTAGAAGTAAATTAGAGGTTTACATGACAAGAAAGACTTAAAAGTTAGGAACCGAACATTTGTTTACATGGCATTTCACGGTATATTGACAACATTAAATCAAATGTAAACAAATATATTTTTGTCTATATTTAAAGCCAATTAAAGTCATATTGGCTCCATCGTTCTCAGCTGGAGTTATATCATTGTGCAGCTAAACTATGTGGATATCCAAAGCTGTTAGAGCCGGAGGAATCGCGGGCTACGGCAGTTTGAGTACAACATCATAATACTGATGAGATACTTGCGACTGGACACTTTTGTGGTTAAAAGAACCATCAACATTTATATTTAAATGGGCCAATTGCAAAGTGGTATCATGTGAACAATTTAATATCAACCTGGGGATCCATGTTGGCGATATCCTGGACAGCTATCCGGAATTTTGTCAAATTTGATGACATCGCTACAAGTCTGTCACTCCGAAATTGTACAGCAAAGGCATAGCAGATCTGAAAGAATATATTTTAACTTTTAAGAAATGATAAATCTCCAAAAGCTCTGTGCGAGCTACACATTAGGGCTGGTGAATCGGCCATTTTCGTTCGAATCGAATCTCGAATCGGCCCAAATGATATGACACCGAATCGAATCATGATATGCCCGATTTCGATGTAAAATGACACAATTATGATCGTTAAACATTGATTTTATATTAAGGCTAGTGACTCGTTTGGTGGAGGCATCAATAACAGCTAAGATTATATTCGAATCGGTGTCACCGGGTCTTCGCGAGCGGTACAACTCGCGCTCGGTGATTGGAATACCCGATAACGGATCGCGTGTTACGGTGTCAAGTCGAGTCGGCCTAATTGGTTGACTCAACAATCGTCACATGGTCCGTTCTCGGGTATTCGAGCAGGTTGATTGTGGTTGACTCTTGTGATGACCCAGTTCGCGTCTTTATGAATGACCAAGAACACAGATTCTATACTACATTCAATAGTTAAGCTGTTACGACCACGTGTATGAGTATAATTTTCGTACTTAGCTAATAGCGTACCCATATCATCGAATATAACTAATCACTGAGTGACGGTGACCATTCTCAAACACTGCAAACTACAGAACTAGGAGCGGATGTGTACTATTGTGTATGGTAAGAAATTGTAAAACTGGCAATGGATAAACACAAAACTGTGGCATGTACGTTCATTCTAATTTATAAACGATCGGGAGCGGGTATACATCTTAGGAAATATAGGCCCAATTGAAACACACCGGATATGATTGGACGGTCCATTGGCGCAAATTAAATTGACACAATGTTTCAATTTAAAAATTCAGAATTTAATGTTGCAACAATACTGTGCCAATGTCCCTCATTGAGCACAACAAAACTACACAAAAATGAACGCATTACATGTATATGAAAACAGAATGTTTCACCAATCAGTTTTGGACCTTTGGAAGCATAACAGTTCTGTCTATATACTCGATGCCAGTCAATTTCGACAACACAGTTTCATAGTTTATATGGCAGAGTTGCAAACAGTAGATCTGTGTTAAATTTTCGGAACGCTAAACAAAATAATGAAACGGACCGAATACTTGATTTCTTATACAAGAGGAATAACTCTATTTACATTTTTATGTCGCATTTTCACGATGACAACGCAAAAACCACACACAGTTACCACACGCAGTCAGGTGTAGTTGAGATTCGTTTTGTGCCGAATCGGCCGACTGACATCGAATCGAATCTCGAAGCTTCGCCGGGCTCTACTACACATGTACATGTATATCTTATGAATATGTCAATTACAAGCAATTAGCCGGGGAAATGCTACCAGATATTACTTCTGAATACAATTATATTAACAATTCACTAGCAATTTCACTCAGCCTTATGTCTTCATTTATTGTGTATGTCACACACTTGCAAAAACATAATTTAACCCTTACTTGACTGAATACTCATTGGCGGGTAGTTAGTAGATTCCCATTAATTTGTAGGGATGTTCAGATAATAAGTTCAACATACAGCCTCAGGCCAATTGTTGAACTTATTATCTGAACATCCCAACAAATATATTCAGTGGGCGAGTCCATTCAACAATGGGTAGTGCAGGGTAGCGTCACTAAATTCACCCTCTCAATCAGGCCTCAAGCTAGAAGGCGACGTTCTCGCCCTGGGACCGTGGAAGTCGTCCTAATATGGCCTAATTATTACAAACTCAGGCAAGTCGCTCTACTTGGGTCTAAAGTCGCCCTGAAATCTCACGAGGGAGAAGTGACTTCGCCCTATTTTCAACCTCTAGCTTCAGCCCTCTTAATTGGCTACGGCAATCAGCAATGCCGAAGCCATTTGCTGAAGCAAAGTGGCCCCACATCAATGGTTGCCGTAGCGGATTGCCGAAGCCATAAAATTGAGAGGGCTGTAGCTTGAGGCCTGCTCTCAATATTATAATGGACAAAATAATAAAAAATACCTTGCCATACGATTGGTATGTTATAATTTGGAAGTTTTAAACTAGTTTTATGAACTATACTTTACATGTAGCCTTGGGCTTGAGGGTACAATTAAAACAATATCTCATCTTAAAATTTACTCACATAAACCCCGTCCCTCAGACAGGGGAATTTGTCCAAAACTTTATTCAAGGAACCATTATCATCGCACTTGAGCAGATCTTGCCTGTAGTTTTGTGTGGACTCGAGCAGCATCTTTATGTGGTCTGGTTTTTGGTTCTTCCTCTGTTTTTTAAACTCGAGGGTGAGGGCCTCCAAATGTGCTTCTGTATCATCAGAATTAGCAAGCACTTGCTGTACATGTGTCCTGAATAATCGCCCCTTCTTTGGCTGTGGGGGAGAGCTGCATCCAACTGAGTTCTTCTCTCCTTTTTGCTTCTCAGCCAGTCGCTTGTGACGAATCTTCTGGGATATTTGTTTGACCAGGAAGGACTGAAATTAATGAAGGATGTATAATGAAGGAGGCAAAATTTGGGTACAAAAGTTGTAAAAAAGAGCAAATGATCTGGCTAGAGTTATTTGAAAGCCAGTTTAGCGTCAATCGCCGCTTTACGTTTTTGGGACAAATTATCAATTTTTATTATCATGATCAAATCATCCAAATTGAATAGAGATGGGCCGATACTGGTGTTATCGGTAACGCCGATACCGATAAATTACGTTTTGTTATCGGCAGATACCGATATCGATACCGATATATTATACAGACCTGTATATATCCCAATAATATGAATACAATTTAAGTAAACTGAAACATCCGTGTATACTGTGTAAGGATATATATCGGCGGATGTCGACATAGAAATCGGGGACGACACGTAGCCACAAGTATATATACATTGTGAACATGGTAAGTATACTGGACATTACTAGTAAGTGAATTCCCGACGGTAAGTATATACTTGGGGAACGATGGCATGACATCAGGATTGCCCACGGAAATAATTATGTTTAAAGTTTGGGCTGCACGCGGCGTCAATGTCAGAATATTGTGCACACATAAATTAAAAATCTTTCGAGTTAATGGCAGTCTTTATTGACGATCAAAGAACTTCCGCATACACATTGGAATCTGGACAAACATTTTGTCATATATACATTGAAAATAAATTCCAATTCAGTCGTCAGAAATAAATGCTACAAATAAAAACACGGAGTCTTGCGTGGCTAAATTGTCCGTGAATGATATCAATCAGTGTTGAGTGAAAGCTTGCTTTGTTCTAAGCCGCCAGCACGTAACGTTGTATACATCAAGTATTTTTCATGTCGCAAAGCTTGTGGCATCACAGAGGTGTTTAACTTTGTCTTTGTTCATTCTTGGCGCCCTGTGAAATCGTACATTGGCCTACTGCTGGTGTGTTCACGTCAATCAAACTGTAAACATGGCTATATTAGCCTGGTCCCCGCCCACAAATTATATCGATAGATAAGGAGTCACGGGACGCTATGCTATATTGGAAACATGAATATTAATTACCTTTCGCAGATCGGGGAATTCCCACCGATACGGAAATAAAATTTACCATGAGTGTCTAGGCAGGATATTTGTTCAATATATTATGTACACATTATTATTAATCGAGGAATAAATATTGTTTATACTAAACTTGGTCGAGGTTTACTAAGACTGCACGGTCACGTGACGATTTTTCCCGACCCTGTGTACAGAGGGATTATTTGTTCATCATCTTATTCACATCCATTCAATTCACTAAATGTCGGGACACCACATAAATTGGTTTCTATAGAGTATAGACAAAACACAATTAATACTGGTTATTTCCGGGCTATATTTGTACATTCATGTACATCATTACGACAGAGTCTAAGACCGGATCAGCAGGGGTTACTGAGTACGACTCGGTACGTGCTCAACTTGGCAGACCATCTCACACCTCGTGCGCGCGCAATTGAGCTCTTTTGGAAGCCAATGATCGGTGTGCATGATCAAAGCACAATGCAGTCACCGGATGTGTGACTTCATGGCATGGACTGCACGTGTCTGTTTGATGTTGCCGCTAAACATTTGAGTGATGAAAGCATGAAATTGACATGTTTGTGAACATGATGACTCGATGAGCATTTGTACTTGAGTGTTGCATTATACGCAAAATATATGCGACGTGTGATGCTTGTAGGCCTAATTAGAAAGTTTTTACACACGGTCATTGAAGTTGCTCAGCCTGAATTTCAAAGGCCGTTCATCCCGACACTATTCAACACATGTTTATTTGAGCTTTCACTCTGTCAATCAGGATACCCTATTGCTCATAATGCTCACTGCTCAGTGCTAATAGATGTTTGCGATCCCGATTTGTTTTTGTGTCACTGACAGTACACTGTAGCCCATTGCAAGTATATATCCATAAAACGATATACTATGTCTGCATTAATTACATGTAATTATGCTTAGGCCTACCACTGAGCGATTTTTATCCAAAATGATGTACTTTATACACAAATATGACACCTTTAAGTTACTGTTTCATCGTTTTGCCGTCATCCATACGAATTTGTAACGGTTCTGTAGTAATCTGTGCAACGTCTTCTATATCGGCGATGATATCGGCAAGTTTGTGATATTTTGCCGATGCCGATATGTTACCGATAACAAAGTTATCGGCCAGATACCGATACCGATACCGATTATCGGCCCACCTCTAAAATTGAAGTTATCATCCGGACACCATAAATTTGGGGTTTTCTAAATCGAAAAATGGCAATAACGCAGGTAACTTGTCAGTGAAGTGCTACATTTTATGCCCTGGTGCTTTAATTTATTTCGAAGTTGACCTGTGTTTTACTGGCAGAAAGTCACATACCAAATTTGGTCTTAATCCTCTAAACTGTACTAAAGTTATCAACCGGAAACAAATCCGAACCCAAATTTGGTTATGATGTGTTAATAATAGAAACTAAAGTTATCATACAGAAACGAAAAGTTTGATACACAGACGGACGAACACTCACTGCTGATTAAAGTTGCATAGTTTGTTCACCGACCCCCAGATTATTAGTTAAGACAGTTACAGGGGACTAAAATATTACAATTGAGTCGAGGAAACCCCTACAAAATATGCTTCTATCGCCAAATATAGCCTAATAATATATTAAATTTACAATACCATCATTGAAGTCTGTAAACAATCAAAACTAGAGTGCAGGGCACCATTTTTAACATTTTCATAAACTGATTCAGCCTGATTGGCTGTTTGGTGCCGATCGATGTTTTTCATGACAGGCTCACAAACTCCAATGACAGGCTGAAACTTCTTGGCACCTGTCATGGTGACAGGCTGTAATTCTGAAATTGAGAATTATTTCAAGGCTTGTTCGGGGGACAATTTATAGAAACTAACCCATGGTTGGAGTCCAGATTCCTGTGCAATACAGGGCCATTTCCTGTACATTTTCTCACCAATGACTGCGTAATGGGACTTTTCATCCATTTGTGGCCACTTTTGGTAACAGTATGTTGCTAACTGGGTCGTCATCTTCCCCCATACTGACTCAATCTTTTTGGCTTCCAATGCGGCGGCAATATCTGATGTAAATTCAGGAAGATCTGCCTTCTGAATCTCTGCTTGGATATATTGTTGCTCTGCAAGCACTGCTGCAAGTATTAAATTGAATAAAATAAAAGCTTGCAAGTAGTATAGTTATCATCCAGTTATTTTAGAATGTTCTATAAATTTGAAATGAAATCACATTATTTTTTATTTCAGCAGCAGCTACATGTATTTGGTAAATGCAAAAAGTAGTCAAATCTCGGAAGCGGAATATTTAATTGTTTGGGGGAATAATTATTGACACCAAGTGATACTACAGTCTTAAAGGCACACTTTTAACTCAAACAATTGTAATAGATGTCACAGATGTAATATTTAGACCGAAATTTAGCGTTATATAATATTCCGGTGTTACACATGGCTTATTCAAAACTGCCGCGGTTTACACTCAATTTACTAGTAAAGTAAAAAGTAAAGTAAAGTCGCATCATTTATATAGCGCTTATCCCAGGTGGCTCTAAGCGCTTGACTTTACCCCAGTCATCAGGTTTCGTCATATATGCAGCTGTAATTACAGCGCTCCACGTACTACCCTTGTATGGTACTCGGTTTACGGGCGAGTCCCCCGCGAAAGAATACTTGGTACCAGAACAATGAACAGTCTACCGACTTACGTCAAGGAAGAACACAGAAAGGAATTTGGCTTGCTCCGATTAGACCTCGATCAGAGGGCAGCGGAGTTACGACACAGGGAGAAAATCCAAAGGAACTTGTATTTAAGGATTGACTGATGATTGTTAGTGTTCCATTGGGTCATGAAGCTAATCGGGGAGTTGCAAACCCCATGACCACGAAGTTGGGAAACTGTTGGTAAATTTTGGTGCGAAAACAGATAGTAACGTTAAAATTTTAATCAACGACGTCAATCCACTCAACTGACTTCATGGGATGGTAAGGGCAATTGACTCCATGCATCTTTAGTGTGCTCCATAGAAGGGAAGGTCAATGGTGGTGGAAATATTATTTGAACGACGACGATATACATTGTAATATATTGATTAATAACTTGGACCTTACTAGTACTATAGGGGGGCAATGGGTAATGGGGGCCCCAATGGCTAATATCAGAGTGACACAATCTGTAATGACGACTGACTGTATCTGTGTCAATCTGTGACAATGTGTATCATTTAGAAAATTTTGTTTCTGAAGTTCAAACTGATAGGCTGGTAGCCAACTAGCCTTACGTGTATGTGTGAGAGTTGCTGTTTCATTTGTTCTGCTCTACCTTCTGGAAATGCATGTATAATGTGAACAGTATTATGTTCCCTAAATAGGAAGATAATGTGATTGAGAGATTTTAGTCATGTTTTATTTTCATTTTGTTGTTTATTTCAAATTTTATTTGTCAAATCATATCTATACACATATATCTAGTCACACACATTATATTTATATCAATATAAATGATCATAATATTATTTCACACTTATGATGCTGATATGCTTCGAACAGCCGTCGAGTAGGGAAGTATCATTGCAATCTCATTGTGATCTATACATTGAAAACAAGCGTGTACATTTATTCATAATTTCATTAGACTATTTGATAATAAAATTTCCCACCCTCCCTCCCATCCGTTACATTTCCAGGGACCATCATCTCAGATAGGGGCCACTAGAAGGGGCCATGATAGGGCTCGGGCCTTGAGTGACCCTCACCTTTGTTGTCAAATATTATAAATACATAATTAAATATTAATTATCGTATATCTGAATTTAATGTTTATAATAAACATATGGCTCTCAGTTCAGGAAACTGAGAGTCCATTTGAAACGATAATAAGAGTTGTGTCATTTGCCAATAAGCGAAGCCGAGTCCCCTGGAAGGTGTTGCTATGAAGGTAGTCGAAAAACGACGATATACTAATGTATGACGTTGATTTTCAACTACTATGAAGGTTGTGGTTGCATATAATAAAAAGGGGTCAAAGAAGGATTGTTATAATCCTGGGTGGAGTAGATACATTAAGAGATTTCTACATAAAAGAGATATAGGATTTTCTTTTATATATAGAGTTACAAGTACTGAAGTATAACTTACAAGGAATACGGACCATGTACGACATTTTAACACACCTCTAGAGTCAAGGAAATAGCTACTTTTGACCGTGAAAGTTGCAAAATTTCTCACATCGATTTTGACTGACTGCAAGTCTGCAATCATATCATGACGTGTTTAGACTGATTGATATGATACTTGGAAACATGGTGTAATTAAGAACCAGTTAGCTATCTCGTTCACAAGCAGTTTACAGGGCCATTAACCCTCGCTTGTTTGTTACTCACAGAGATTCTAGTTATCCGAGTTCTATAGTACCATGATCAAGATCAACTTGGGAATTGTGTCATCTATATCTACACCAACAATCAACTTCATCTTCAGATGTACCAAGTGTCTATTTTATCTGTATGTTGTTGTACAACCCCCTTTTGGGTATTACGGTACAGTGTACATGTATCATGTATCATGTCACATTCATGTGACTATGCAAATTAAATTCTTCTCAGAAAATCGGTGGCACATATTGATGCAAACAAAACTATTACTTGCATGAAATGACAGAATCTTCATGTACCTCAGGTATAAAAGATAGGCGTGCGGAACCAGAAATCGAACTTGACCTGTATTTTGTGCTAGTAAACCCACATACCAAATTTCATTTCATTCAGTACATTTTTACTAAAGTTATCATCCGGAAATGAAAAAATTGAGACCAATTCCATAAACAAAGGGCCGTAACTCAGCCATGCCTGAGTTTGGATCAAATCATCATCAAAACCATGAGTTTTCTTGTGATAATTTATACTAAAGTTGGAAGTCTGATTGCTATGGACAAATATAGTCCTTACCGGTATCATGATTTCTTCAAAAATACCATCTCAATAGATGAAGTGGACGTGAAATATTTGGTCAGGTCACATACCATGCGTACACAAGTATACAGCTGTGTAAAACCTCTCAATTTTGATAAGATACTAATAATTTAAAGAAGTTATAGGACAACTTTATTTGATATCTTTGACTCATCTTTGCAAGAATAAAGATATTGACCGCGTTATTATGGTAATCGGAACCGACAACTACAATTAAGGCTCTATTTGGGATTGGGAATGATGCTTATAACATAATTATTCCATTTATGAGACAAACTCCAAACCCCTGATGGTAGGCACATCACCTCTACTCCAATGAAAAGGACAAACCTTAAACCAATAAGAGTAAGACTGATTGCCAGTATTGGATGCATTACTGACTTTTCCTGACATTTCTCTGGCATTGTAATAGGTCAATGACCCTGTACCCTCATCAAATCAATTGGGTAATATATGGACAGTGGCTATGCAGGCAATATGTACTAGTACATGGTTAAGTACCAATCCCATTATGGTGTCATGGTTACACCACTCCCATGAAATGAAAAAACCCAGGACTGTGTCCCTCAGATATACATGTTTGTATGGAAAGGCCACATTAATTGTAGACCAAACCCATCCCATTATTGCTAGGGCAGCATTAGAATTGCATCATTATTTATCAATGAACAGAGATGTGTAACACATGCAAGTAACGTAAATCGACCCTTAGTCGTCATGTGCCTTGAGTCGTCACTCGAGTTCATGCGTTAATTACACAGCGAAATGAGAAATTTATAAATACAGATGGCGCGAACTTTTAAAACAAATTATTCAAGAAGCCGAAGAAATTAACCCATCTCCGCAAAAATCACGAGTTTTGTGTATAAACAGCCATTTCCGTAAGTACTACACAGTTACCCTTGCGACCACAACGGGCGACAGCCTTTGTCGAAGACGGGTGTCTCGGGCGAAGGTCAGTTTCACAGTTGTCGTTCGATTTCGCTGATCGATGATTCCTTCATCATTGAAAGCCTGTCCTAATTTTGAAAGAGAGTAACACCCCTTCACCCATTACTCGCCAGGATCCACTAAAACGGGGAGTTTGTGTGGTGACGACAATACAACGGGTCTGACGACTCAAGGGCGGGGGAAAATCAACACTATCAGCGATAAAATTAAACGCAGAGCAAGCACCTAGGGGGGTGTTTCTGATAAATAAGTATGGTTATCTGCCTCAGTGAAGTCAATTATCACAAAGAATACCCTATCCGAACAATATCTGGTCGAAAAATATAACCAGCTAGTATGTAAAATAGCGACCAACATTGTTCGAGAGACATGCGACACAGTCGACTTACCATGCGACGTACGCGCTCGACAGTCAGACTTTGATGTGCTATGGTGGAGTCTGTCAACTGACGTGGCAAGCCCGGAACTGTCAAGTGTCAACCCGAAACAAACTCACATGTCAGAAATATATGATATTTTACTATTTGAATGTTACAGTATGCACATGTACCATGAGGGGGTCCGCTACCTTGCATATATAGGATAATATATTTAATGTTGTTGTCTTGTTTTTGCTATGCAGGCGTAAGTTTGTTTTACAGTCAACGTACGTGAAACTAAATCAGACGTTATACTCATGGGGTGGTCGGTCGGCCCACATAATGTAGCCATGCATATGCCTAGCTGACATGGCTATTACTATATATAATGGTATAAAAGAGAGGTCCCGGTTGTAGTGTTTTTTTCACACTTAAGTACATTTATTTCGTAACAAATTACCTGAATCTGATAATGATCGTCAGATGGTATACAGGTAGTCTGTAGTGCCGATTAATAAACATTCATTGTGTGACACAAGTACATGTACTGAAATTCAAGATGGCCGATGGTGACTATGATTGTTTTAATACTGACACCCCCATATGGCTGACGACGGCAAGTTTTTCTCGATGATTCACATCTATATACATGTACATGTATCGATGTCAACAGCAATGACACATTTCATAATGATCGGACCAAGACGATATTATTTTTATTTGAACATGCTCTCTCGAAAATGATAGGTACCGCATTCAAGGTCGACATGCACCACTATAATCGAGGGAACGCTCTCTCGGTGTTGCCTTGACACCCGAATCAAATGAGCCCCATGTCGACCGTGTGCTGTACACTATTGTCCCGTCGTTGGAGAGAGAAACATTCCCAAATCCAAACTGACATGTAGAGGTTCGGGCGGGTGGCCAAGGTGTGTGGGTAGTTGGCACACCATATCCCCCGGGACGCCGGAGCAGGATGCGTTGTGGGCAAGCATCCCTTGCCCTGGTGACTGGGTAGACAGCATATTTGATGGGGCCACATGGGCTGCATGCATATCATTCTACTGATTTCTGCCACCAACGATTAAATTATTGTTGAACATGTATTTCAAACACAAATATTCGGAGTTCCCCAGGGGCGGCGAAAGCTGTCAAAGTGGGGGGGGGGGGGGGGTCACAAATATTGGTATAAGTTGAATAGGTGGGGGTCACCAATTTGTTAGACAGTTGAATACATTTGAGTATGTATTTCACAATTGTCTTTGTAACATGGTACATGTGTATGCCAAAATTTTAATATCTAGAACTGTATAGAAGAATGATAAGCATGCACAGACAGCATGGGACCTTTTGCAGCTGACTATCTTGTGCATGCATCGACAACATCGTATATTTGGTTGTGGTTGATCATCATTGGTTTATCAAAGCACCATTGAAGTATGTTTAGCATTTTAGAATTAACAAGCAGTCGCAGACGACGGTATCCCCCGCCGAAATTGTGCAAGTGCATTATTAATAATGTTTGCGTTCTCAGTATGTGCTAAATAAGAGGTGGGATTTTGTCAAAAAGCCAGGCTTGCGAATTCATTTTAGGTACTGGTCATGTGAACTCATATACCAAAAATCTTTGAAATCAGTTGACATTTGTGGAAATGAGCCCTGTGACGTCGTCCATTTGCACACAAAAAAATAAACAAAGTCCAATAAGTCCGCTTAAAATATCCGGCCGGACCTGGTTTGCGAACTCGTTCTAGATACTGGTCATGTGAACTCATATACCAAAAAACTTTGAAATCCGTGGACATTTGTGTAAATGAGCCCTGTGACGTCGTCCATTTGCACACAAAAAAATAAACAAAGTCCAATAACTCCGCTTAAAATATCCGGCCGGACGTGGTTTACGAACTCGTTCTAGATACTGGTCATGTGAACTCATATACCAAAAATCTTTGAAATCCGTGGACATTTGTGGAAATGAGCCCTGTGACGTCGTCCATTTGCACACAAAAAAATAAACAAAGTCCAATAACTCCGCTTAAAATATCCGGCCGGACCTGGTTTGCGAACTCGTTCTAGATACTGGTCATGTGAACTCATATACCAAAAAACTTTGAAATCCGTTGACATTTGTGGAAATGAGCCCTGTGACGTCGTCTATTTGCACACAAAAAAATAAACAAAGTCCAATAACTCTGCTTAAAATAACCGGCCGGACCTGGTTTGCGAACTCGTTCTAGATACTGGTCAAGTGAACTCATATACCAAATATCTTTGAAATCCGTTGACATTTGTGGGAATGAGCCCTGTGACGTCGTCTATTTGCTATTTGGTAAATTCGACAAAAATAATAAACAAAGTCCAATAACTCCAGTAAAAATATCCGACCGGACCTGGCTTACTAACTTATTCTAGGTAATGGTCAGGTGAACTCAAATACCATAAATCTTTGAAATCCGTTGACATTTGTTCAAGTTATGACTCTTACAAATTCGGGACGGACGGACGGACGGACGGACGGAACCCATTACTATATCCCCCGCAAATTTTCAATTTGGCGTGGGATAATAAGTCGAAAATGAGGCATAACTTTAACAAAATAATTCGGACCGAACCCAAATTTTCAGCATGCTGAGAGCCTGAGATGTTCTTGCAAGAAGATTGTCTACCACAAATTATTGAAATTGGTTCATATTTGATAAAGTTATCAAGTCTGACGGACGGACGGACAAACAGACTGAGCAACTCGGATGGACGGACAGACGGACGCAGTCAATCCAGTTTACTACTTTGGTAGTGGGGGTATAATTAAATTATTCTTTCATTGTGGATGTCCCTCATGGTAGGATTTGTCCAACTGGGCTGGATGTTATGATGACCACCATCTATTGTTGGGTAGTGATTGATAAGGGATTATCACTGGAGTGACCCAGATTTTTACCCTGGCCAACCTACCCTACTAGTAAGTATCCTTGGCTGATTGCTTCCAATAAGATTGACATGACCCACATGCTTAACTCACCATTTGCCTTGCCATGTCAGAATCTGGCTAGCATTTACAATTATATTATGTAGGCAACTCATAAATATGGTTCCTTTTCAATACATTCCTCCGATATTTTCATATTTTGTTCTTGTTCATCATCTTTGGACTATTGAGCAAATGTTACTATTTTTTCTATTGATGTTTGGAGATTGGGTATACTGGGTTACAGCGCAAGAGATTGCCTTTCTAAATCTTGAATTAAAGTTAAATTTAAAATTTCAAAAGCAATCCAGCATGATTTATACTGCTGGAATAGTTAATAAATTATGTAGGTAACACAGTAGGTTTATATTTATGCTCCAAAAAATGACCAGAACACTGGATTTTACACCCTCAATATTTTGAAACATTTGGCTTCCGGAAGACACATAGAACTTTGTTTGTTGGGCAAAGTTGGCATACTAATAATAGGGTCGGTCGGGTAACCCTAAACACAGGTATTTTTTTGTTTGGCCTAACAATGACCAGATTTCTTGCAGAGAATCAGGGTTTTTGTCTATATTATCTGGAAAGTGCATGGGCTTCTTGTATTTTGTTCGCCCACTGTGGATAAGCTAAAAATATTGGCAGAAAAGAGACAATTTTCATAACATACTAACCATATGGTTGACTCGGAGGTGTTAAAGATGATGATGAAATTGAATCCACAGCTGGCATGTCTGCAACACTCTGCTCCGAAGTGGCCGAACGTTCTTTAACGCCATTGTTTGAGTTTGCCGAGTCTGGCCGGGCCCATACCTGGCCTGCTTCCAGGAATAGGAATATTTCACTCCGTAACTCCGACAAAACCTCATCGTCCTCAATGTCCGTCCCGTCGCACTCCAGAACTATTTTGCAGCCATCTGACTTGACCATAAGTTTTTCTGCCGCTGAAAAAAAAAACAACAGCAACATGAAGCTAGTTTATGTGTTAGCACTTACAAAATTTGGACAGACAAAACTGTTCAGACCAAATAGTTATCAACTTAGAATCATGCAGTTTGACATCCAATATTTGTCAAATACCTGAGATATTACCTATTATTCGTTTCCGCGTTCCGTATAATACACATTCAGCGTGCCGCCTCAGGCCCGTTTTAAACGTCAAACTAACGACGCGCCGTGCTGGCTCGACGAAAGTTTGACAATAGCGTGTCCGACTCGCTTTCTGACACGTGCTAAGTATAAAGACAATGTGCACTCAAGATGTCTTTTTCTCAAACCCATACACAATCCGAGACACTGAAACACGCTTCAAAAGTTTGATTGCAAAAAAATATCTCGGTTTCTCGTGAAAAGTATCATATTCGATAACAAAAACAATTTAAATCATAATAGCACATCATGTCACCGATTAAGGGCCAGAAGTCCACATTTCGGTTGTTTGTGAAAACTAAATATTTATATATTAAAAGGGCTCTATGTCATCATACTTGGTTATTTTTTCGTTCAGAACTGTTGAGACCAAATAGTTATCAACTTTAAGTTATAATCATGTCCGACTTCCAATATATGCCAAATGTCTAAGATATATGCCTCCGAATGACAAGTTTTTATCCACTTCGAAAGTTAAACCGACCCGCTCTAAATATGTAACCGAGATGTTTCTGTAGCCGAATTGTACGATAAGCGAGAATGCCACAAAACTTGGTTCCCGCGAGTTATATCGGGCCGATGTACGTGTTAAATTGGGTGATGATGCAGGCTCCCATAGAAGTAACTCGCTGCCGATATGTGATTATCGCATTTCTCGACTGGGTGGTATGGTAAAATGCAATATTATTTAATTTGGCCCAATTTTCCACTCCCTACTATTATTCCGCCCCTTACTATTATTTGGAACACTAGAGTAACTCAGATGGAAATAGGCTGGCATAACCCAAAATCGAACTTGACCTGTCTTTAGTGCTAGTAAACCTGCATACCAAATTTAATTTCATTCAGTACACATTTAGTGCAACCTCAGACGAGACGGTTTTAATCTTCGGTCAGCTGTCAAACCGTGGCTGTCAAACCAAAGACTATCCTCACACAGCTCGGTCGTCGTACGATAAAACCAAGGTCGAGAATAGACATGACCCGATCATTGACATCATTTCTATTCACTTGTGCTATTTGCGAGTTGAGAATAACTGATGCGTATTTAGATTTTAATATATAGAGGTATTTATTATTATTATCCCAACATATCCTATCACATACATGTATGATATATGGACATACGGTGGTCTAATATTAACGTAGTAACAACCGTGGTCAAATCCACAGGCAGGCGACATTTTTTGACGTGACATCTGCGCAGACAGCGCAGTCCAAATCTAACCGATGCTTGACGCAACTAAATCAAGCAGTGTCTGATAACGTCAGTCAGGCTCAGTTATCTGTCGTCATCATGCGCAGTAAATTACCTCGGTCAAGACCGAACGAAAACAGATGTCATGTGAGGTTGCACTTTATCAGCGTATTTTTTTTTCGGTTTCGCATCGCAATATGCGATCCAATATCAAGTGGATGCGATTCATTTCCCGACAAGTGAATCGCACGTGCGAATCATCATTCCTTCCGAGATTTTCATCACTCGTCGTGTTTTATTATCAATCAAATAAATTATTATGATCGTCAGATGTACAGACGTCCAAAAATAACCAAAATGTGTGTAGCCCCCCCCCCCCCCCCCCGAGTTTATCCGCTGCGTTTTCAATGTAACTATCACATCTCATCGAATTGCGCTCGACATTACGAAAATTGCTAGGATTAGAAATAGAATTATCCCTCTTTGATAAACTGTTGTCAAATAATGCGATCGTCCGATGATAGTCCCCTAAAAAATTAAGCGCGGTTTTAAACTCGAAACGAAACGTATTTGAGCGTGAAAACGTGCAAGAGACTTTATTTCTGCTCAGAAAATATAGGCACGGACATATTGCAAATGGATGACATTCACATGAAGTTACTTTTCAATTAAGTATGTTATTTGAACTTGACGTGTGCCAAATTATAATTTATATATCATCTTTCGTATGAATGTCACCTATTTTCGGTGTATACACCAGGTAACAACGGTGATTCTACAATTGAATTACCATATTATGATTCTAGTATTAGACTATTGTATGTTAACCCGATATTTGGTTGATCTCTCAGCAATAACTATAAATTGCATAGTAATTAGAATAAACAGACAAAATAGTTTACAGAAATGGTTAGAACTGGAAGGAAAATTGAAAAATAGAAGGGCCATGCAGGTCTGCCACATCCAGAATTCAATTTCAACAGCACTTAATTAATGACAGATCACTGAGACCAGTGAAAATAGACTGATCAGTTTGTTCCATGCCTGCGTCACAGGGGGCAGGAATCGTTTATAGTGGATAATTATAATATTCTTGGTAAAAGGACACGGCATTTAAAAATGGTAGCTTCAGGATAAAAATTGCCTTTAAAAAAATAAAAATATTATTCACCATTTGTCATCATCCATCATTCCCCAAGACACTACTCTACGCGTAGAAACAAACCCCGTCCGATCGGACATATAATTCCAGAGATATTCATCATTAAATCCAGATCAATTCCAAAACTTTTCATTGAAAGACTTACATGTAAGTTGTCACAAAACAGAATTTCAGAAAGGCCAAATTTGATCCAAAACACCCACATTCCGCCAGATTCCACTACGATAAAAACATCTTTTATACACACCATTTCGTTTACTAAGATCTAACATTGGTTGAATCACGTCTGTACTTTGACAATGACTGACATGCTCAAATTCGGTTTTTATTTGACTTTGAAACATGTTTTGTCGCTCAAATGTGACAGTGTACACAGTTTGAATTTTTGATAATACTCGCAGAATGTGTAACATGCGACGTGATTGGCTTATATTATTTTAAAGATTTTTCATGAAAGTAAAATAGCTGTGGAAGGGCTCTAAAGGGGTTTTTTTTCATCAATTTTCACAGGCCAGGAACATGCGGTAATTTGGATTTCCCCAATTACATCGATTTCACGTCGACCAATGAAAATGGGTATATCGACAGGCATGGAATAGGTACTGGGATCAAGGTCAAGTGATCTCCACAGTAAATATTGATTATTTTCCGGCCAAGTTTGAGCGACAAAAACATGTCAAACTCAAATAAAAACCGAATTGGAGCATGTCAGTCATTGTCAAAGCACAGACGTGATTCGACCCAAGTTAGATCTTAGTAAACGAAATGGTGTGTTGAAAAGATGTTTTTATCGTGGCGGAAAGTCGGTGTTTTTGAATAAATTTGGTATTAATGAAATTCTGTTGGTGACAACTTAAGGTCTTTCGATGAAAAGTTTGGAATTTATCTGGATTTAATGACGAATATCTCTGGAATTATATGTCCGATCGGGACGGGGTTTGTTTATACGCGTAGAGTAGCCTATTGGGGTATGATGCATGATGATGATGACAAATGGTGAATAATATTTTTATTTTTTTAAAGGAAATTTTCATCCTGAAGCTACCATTTTTAAATGCTGTGTCCCTTTACCAAGAATATTATAATTATCCATAATAAACAATTCCTGCCCCCTGTGGCCTGCGTGCATCTGGGCTAAGGGGAGTCACTCTACAATGTTCTATATAAGACTATAACTTGTATAACATAATTATCCCGGCCCAGAAACTGCTAATTAATTTCAAGCAACTGCTGACCAATATTTTAGGATTGAAAAAAAAACCGCTAATCAATATTTTCAAAACAAAAAATACCCTGCTTTATATACTAATAATAAACCAAATCAATGTACAACTCACCTTTTTCTTTCAAAGAACTCAAAGTTGTATCACACACTACAAACTTCTTGAGGCTGCGGTCACAGTTCCGGACTTTAAATATACCCATGTTCAACTTCTCGAGAAATAAGGATTTTTTAGAATTAGACAATTTATCAGGTATTTATCAACTTGCAAGGCAACGTACGTGCATCTAAAAAATAAGCTTGTGTTCGAGGATAAAAGCCCCATTTAAGAGGGAGTTTTTAAATATCTTAAAATTGTAATGCTTTCTGGCTCTCGAAGACAATGATTAATAGTTTGATTACATTGTAATAGAAACTATTATTAGAAAGTCATACTAGTTACAGTACCTGTGATACCTACATGTAAAATGACATACTAGTACTTGTTGATATGTCCCAGAAGATACATCCATGGGTTTTACACACACACGCAGAACACATTTTGCCTAATTAAAAGTAAAGATGTTGACTCTGTACTTAACACATGTACATTATGCACAGTAGAATCAATCTGCTGTACCGTCTACAGACAATTAAAAGGAATACACCACCCCCCCCTAAACATTATACAGTTTTGTAAGCAGGTGGTGGTTACAATTTTTTGTATTGATTCCGGTTGTGACACAAAAGAGTACATCTATTAGGGTTGTATCCAGACCATAAACAAACTGTTTTAGGCCTGCCAAAATCGATTTCCTGTTTTTTCAAGCCAAACAAATTTGAAATACATGCACGCACGCGATTTTTTTTTCTTTATATAATATTTATTCTGGGGGAGATGTTTTATCAACAAGAATAATCTGAACTTTTGACTCCCTGTAAATGGTAATCAACAAAAGAATGTGTTTTGCAGGCTTTTATAACATTGATAGAAGTTTATATAGTTGTGTACACAAGTCTTTGAGTAGGCTAGATCATTCATTCATTGAGCTTCAGTTGGCCATTCCGATGAATGGCAACAAGCCATATTTCCAACTAAATCCTGAAAAATTTCCCATAATTCTGTTGTGGTTAACTTAAGAGGTCAATTATTGTGGGCATCACTGTATGCGGGTTAGCATCACTAAATTTATCCTCTGGGGACCTCATTCTGCAAATGACTGACGTCTTATTTTGTGCCTTGATCACTAGTCCAAGTCTTCTCGTACTAAAGCCGGCTAAGATATCGGGATGGAGGTGCCGGTCTTTAGTCCGAGTTCCAGGCCCATGCATTCCTTTGACAGGACTTAAGCGTTAGTGATCCGCTCAAATAAAACCACAATTATATGAAATAAAATATCACAATTGCTACAATAAACGGATAGTTTCCGCAGAAGACATGCTATTTTATCTGAAACCCACATCGGTTGTGAATTGAAAGCGGTAATTTAATGTGAAAAGAAACATTTGCCGCAGTGTTTACATATTTTTTAAAGTATGCGAACTCAGTTGACCTTGCGAACTGCGTTCGGCATTTTCCGTTGAAAATATTCCGTAGATTTTGGACAACAACGCAAATTACGATGAATTCTCCATTGTAATCGTAATTATGTGTGTCAATAAATAAAATAATAAATAGATTAATTAAACATTGGAGATATAAATGTAATACACTAAATAAATGAACCTTAAGTTTGAAAAGTCCCACTAAAACGGAAGAACTATATTTCGAAACTGTGTGATTCGGTTCTCCGATTATTTTATCAACACAGATGTCAAATGCACATCACGCATGGCAAGTCAGACACAAGAGTTCTAATTTGCTCCAATTTTGACAAGTTGCTTGCGAAAATTGTCAACAAAACTACCGTTCTGATCCTCCATTATGTCATTAAGTTTTTAGTGCGGGAATTGTTCTGAAAGCACATAGAAAACTGGACTTTCGGGCGATCGGTTTTCGCTATTTTTGTTCGGAAAACCCGCGCTATATATAGAAACGGAAAGTAGAATTAGTAGAACAAACAGCGGATTATGCCGAACTTATTCGGACCACTTCGGCTTTCGGTTAAAATGTAAACAAACAGAGAAACAAATCGATGTGTGTGGCAATCAACCGGAATATTCTATGTGTAATTTAACATTAAAGTTAGATTATTATACACCATTATGACCATAAGATGTAAGCCTTTCCGATGCATATAGCATCATGTATTGATTTGCTAGGTAAATCCAGTAAAATACACCACAAATTCCCGCCACAGATCGTGGGCGTAAGTCGTGTCAAAGGATTGGTATACAAGCGGTCTTGGACTAAAGACCAGCATCGCCATCCCAATATCTTAGCTGGTTTTAGTACAAGAAGACTTGGACTACTTGATCACGTGATATTTATTTGTAACATGTTTTAATAGATTCGCAGTGTCTAAAAGGCTGTTTAAGGCTCAATGTCTAAAAATTAGCCATGTTTTCGCTGACACCGTTCCGGAATTAAGTCTTTGAAAGTATACGCGCATCATCGCATGAATTGTGTATTGAGCATGCAGCCGACGTAGAGTCAGACAATTAGCAGGTGACAGTATATTATGTGAGTATTTGCTATTCCAACACAGAACGATATTTACAGCCGACATGTACTTGCAACCACCAGCCTACTGCAGTGTATAAGGTTACCGGGGTAAGTGGGGGAAGCGAGTGGTCTTGCCTAGTTTGATTGTAACTCACGGCACTGAAGAAAACATTTATATTAAACCTATCTGCTTATATATACAGTAGTACATTTGTAATTGTAGTATGTATGCATATTATAATGTAGTTACATGTACTCTTCAAGGGATTCACACATATGACTGTTTGAGTTATGAACAACATGACGGCCTGCATGAACATATACACTTAGAGGCCATTTAAACTGAAGATTGCAAAATGGCAGCAATTCATATCGTCCAATGGGGACAATCTGATAATGATTAGTGTGAGTGTCAAAGAATGCTGGTTCAGTTAGTTCTATGATGAAGTATTTGCTGTTGTTGAGGACAAATATGTTATCAAGAATACAAAATGTAGGACAGTCGGTAAGTTTATCATAACTTTTCACTAAACAACAACCTGTCCTGTATTCCAAACCATGAATATGTATATTATCAACAACGTAAGCAGCAAATTGACCCAAATCCTGAGAATTCAAATGATTGAATCCCGGCACATTTGACGGCAGCAAAGTGCGGAAACATTCGCTCAACTGGGGATATTTTTCAATCAAGTTACACTGTGTACCTTCTGGACACAAATCTCCTCCATATAGAAAATTCACTGGACCTGCCCCATCATACCTGATTTGCCGGTGGGCCATATATAGTTGGTGTTGTCGAGCCATAGAGAGGGGAAGGTTCTTAAAATTTCGGTATCGCTTAGCCTTGAAAAACCCATGTTTGGCCTCGAAACGCATGCACCAATGGTGTCTGAGTGGCCCATATAGTGACATCTGCCTGGGCAGATGTACTAAATAATGCAATTTGGGAGTAAATGATGCTTTGGGATATAAAGTTTTATATTCCTCCAGAAAACTTGCTACCAATATCCGCAACAACTGGGGAGTATCCTTGGAGCAATATGAACTTGTGCATATCATCACCAACTGGATGAGCTTCAAAAGATTAATCCAATAACAGTACCCCTTGGGTATCTTAGATGAGATAATTAGTGGAATAATATTGCACAGAACTAAAATAGCTGAAGAGCTTTGCTTCACGCTGATTCCCCCTTCTGAATTCTTGGCAAAAGTTGGTTCTGGTTTGCTATTCTTGTGAAGGTAAGAATATCTGAAACCAGATATCTGTGTGTTGAGCCATTTGATTGAAAACCATTTTTCCACAACTATAACTCTGTAGAAAAAAAGGGACATCACCAAAGGAACGATTCCCTCTAAAAATATATGCATTGGGTCTTGGACCATTCCAGTTGTGATGCTGAAGTCCTTGATCTTTAGGAGACAGCTGGACTGATTTATTCCCCACATTTTGCTCCAATATTTCCTAACGGCATCGGAATATTGTTCAAGTCTACCACATTGGGCCCTGTGAAGATCTTCATCTCTGTGTGTTACTTGATGATCTACTGAAATCAGTGACAGTTTTTTGGCAGATATATCACAATTTCTACAATTCTTACGGGCAAATCCGACACCTTCCTTAAAACCACCCAGCCAATTAGAAGCTAGCGTGTCAGCTGGAACAAATACCAATGTACCTTTCAAAAATACATCTTCACCATAAAGCTTAAACGTCAGTCCCTCAGTTGACAATTTGTTAACAACAGATATGAAGTCACTGAGAAATGTATTTAATGAACCCTTTGTTCTTACGCTTTGTGTCTTAGCAATACCAATAAGTTGAATAACTTGCAACTTTGATCTATGCTCAGGTGGAATATTGCCGAGTGTATAATAAAATATTGATATTTTATGTTTCTTTGTGTGAGACCCAAGTGGATTTGTAATCTCCAGATCATCGGTATTCAGAATCAACTGCAGTGCAGTCTTATTTTCTATGAAAAGGGGATGTGTCTGAAAAAACTCACCAACACAAAAATCCTGCATATAATCCTCATTGGAAGAAAAATGGGGATGTTGTACATAATTCCATACCTCAGGTAGCTCTAATAAATTGTGCAGAGACTGCTCTAAAGGAATGTAGTAACCAAAGTTCGGAACTTCAACAATTTGCCCATTTTTGGTGATGTTTCGGCGGTTTAATTCAATGGACTCTGGTGCTATATACGGAATTGAGTCACTTTTCATATAACACTTTAATCGCTTTTTGGATGTATCTAATTGATCTAGAAAATTTTCAACTGGTATATCATCTAACAATCCATCAATATCAGCAATACCGCGTTCTGACAACCTTTTCTTCACTGTATCTTTAAAGGCAGACAAATTGCGCTGCAATAACGTACCAGCGCTACTCACTATTTTGTTTATGCTGGTCTGCGATACATTGTGTTGACCCTCTAGTGACAATGTAAAAACTAATTCTTGGGTCTGAGCATTGAAGGGATTTGTTGCTGCATTTGCAAAGTCAGTTCCCGTACTAATACTACTATCTTCATTGTCAACTTCCATGTTTGCATACATATCAGTCGCTTCCATCCTAGTATGCCTATGGTTTCTAGAGAAGTGTGTTCGAAAATTTCCCCATTTCTTTGTGGTATAACCACAATTTTCTGCATCACATGCCACAAACAAATTTGGGTCATCTTTGTGCATTCTGATATAATGGTTTTGGAAAATACCAAAGTCATGTGCAGTGAAATAGCACAGATTGCAAATAAATGGATGATTTGGTTCCATCTTGGAAAAATAAACATTGCCCGCTGAGAAAGTGACAGTCAGACAGTGTCAGTGGTGGGAAATTTGTATTTATTTTATACCAGTTTATTTATTTTAAAACATAAGATAAGATTAAGATTTTTGGCATCCCAGTATAATAGTATTCACTGTATTTATATATTGCCATTATTGAATTTATTCAATTTATTGGGCGGGCCTGAGCTGCTGAGGTCAGTGAAGCTGAAAGTCAAAGTGAAATTGGCACAATGACAATTTGGAATTCAATTGGCTGCACAAGTTGGCACAACGTCAACATGACTCAGTCTGAGTCATGACAATTTAATTGACAATCAGATTCAGTGACAATCACAATCATCGTAACACAGAAAAGTCACAATCGTGACAGTCACAATCACAATGGCCGGGAATGGCAATGCCACTGCGGCTGCCAGTTCTCAGTTGCAACTTCTTGAACTTGCATTTGATTTTGAACGTACGTGTTGCATTAGATTCAAACTACTAAACTAGTCTACCGTAGGTTAAAAAATACATTATCTAATTGGGTGACAGCCTTGCAAAGTTGTATATATACCTGTTATTTGAATAATTAAAGAAATATTTGAACGCTGTGATCAAAACAATGATGGCGGCGATTTCTGAAAAGTTTCCCACCAAAAGTTTTGTGGAATTGATGCCGACTGCGCATGCGGCACGTGCCGATTCAATTTACGGAATTGGATGCGAATCATCACACCTGTGTTAAGTACCATGAACACGTTATTGAACGTTAGTGTTCAATCCTATCGCAAAAATCTCGAAAAGTACAAATAAAACCAAAATTATATTATAATTAACATTTTATTCTGCTCATGCAAACATTTCATGTCTAAGTTACTCATTAAAAATACCAATTTCGTTATACGGAGTATAGCGATCGCACCACGGTTCGATATCTTTTAACGCCAGTATGACGTTCAGATAGGCACAGCATGCCATATTATTAACACCAACGTGATGTGGCCACTGTATGATAAATGGAGCTTAACATCAACGTGATGTATTATAACGCATAGCATGTCAAATATGAACACATTGCCGACTTAACACGTTCGGATTCTTAACACATGGATTTACAGTGTACCAACTGAGCTATCGAGGGTCGGCTGAAATGGTGCGCGCGCAAATTTCGCCTGCTTTTAATAGTCAAACGGGATGAAATTTCTAAATATCGATTCTCTTTGTTGAATCATTTATGAATGCCGGAGAATTTAATTCTCACAACGGAACCTGTTTCTCGCAACACGATGTACGAAATATCTAGTATTGAATGGAAATAACTAATTTGAACATCGCATTGGGCCGCCTTGACTTTACTATGAGGGAACTGGCTTTCGCTGGCCTCGTGGCCTAATGGATAAGGCGTCTGACTTCGAATCAGAAGATTGCGAGTTCGAGTCTCGTCGGGGTCGATTAATTTTTATAACATTTTTATGTTTCCAAATGGTCAAGTTTGGTGTCACCATCGGCTACGGGTTTTACATGCGCATATTGAGTGTTAATCGGCGCCATTTTCGAAGTTAGCGCATGTTGGGTATCAAATGACAGTCAAGACCATATTGGGTTAATGGAAATGTGTCCAGGTTCAAAATCAAGCGCACACTTCGTTATATAAGCTGAGGACGGACACATTGTGGTCTATTGGAAATATAAAAACAAACAAAAATATGTATAAAAATTTTCTCCACTCCCTCGAACCGGATTCGAACCAGTGACCTAAGGATAGCTGACAACGTCGTAGCATCTACAGTCCTCCGCTCTACCAACTGAGCTATCGAGGGTCGGCTGAAATGGTGCGCGCGCAAATTTCGCCTGCTTTTAATAGTCAAACGGGATGAAATTTCTAAATATCGATTCTCTTTGTTGAATCATTTATGAATGCCGGAGAATTTAATTCTCACAACGGAACCTGTTTCTCGCAACACGATGTACGAAATATCTAGTATTGAATGGAAATAACTAATTTGAACATCGCATTGGGCCGCCTTGACTTTACTATGAGGTAACTGGATTTCGCTGGCCTCGTGGCCTAATGGATAAGGCGTCTGACTTCGAATCAGAAGATTGCGAGTTCGAGTCTCGTCGGGGTCGATTAATTTTTATAACATTTTTATGTTTCCAAATGGTCAAGTTTGGTGTCACCATCGGCTACGGGTTTTACATGCGCATATTGAGTGTTAATCGGCGCCATTTTCGAAGTTAGCGCATGTTGGGTATCAAATGACAGTCAAGACCATATTGGGTTAATGGAAATGTGTCCAGGTTCAAAATCAAGCGCACACTTCGTTATATAAGCTGAGGACGGACACATTGTGGTCTATTGGAAATATAAAAACAAACAAAAATATGTATAAAAATTTTCTCCACTCCCTCGAACCGGATTCGAACCAGTGACCTAATGATAGCTGACAACGTCGTAGCATCTACAGTCCTCCGCTCTACCAACTGAGCTATCGAGGGTCGGCTGAAAGGGTGCGCGCGCAAATTTCGCCTGCTTTTAATAGTCAAACGGGATGAAATTTCTAAATATCGATTCTCTTTGTTGAATCATTTATGAATGCCGGAGAATTTAATTCTCACAACGGAACCTGTTTCTCGCAACACGATGTACGAAATATCTAGTATTGAATGGAAATAACTAATTTGAACATCGCATTGGGCCGCCTTGACTTTACTATGAGGGAACTGGCTTTCGCTGGCCTCGTGGCCTAATGGATAAGGCGTCTGACTTCGAATCAGAAGATTGCGAGTTCGAGTCTCGTCGGGGTCGATTAATTTTTATAACATTTTTATGTTTCCAAATGGTCAAGTTTGGTGTCACCATCGGCTACGGGTTTTACATGCGCATATTGAGTGTTAATCGGCGCCATTTTCGAAGTTAGCGCATGTTGGGTATCAAATGACAGTCAAGACCATATTGGGTTAATGGAAATGTGTCCAGGTTCAAAATCAAGCGCACACTTCGTTATATAAGCTGAGGACGGACACATTGTGGTCTATTGGAAATATAAAAACAAACAAAAATATGTATAAAAATTTTCTCCACTCCCTCGAACCGGATTCGAACCAGTGACCTAAGGATAGCTGACAACGTCGTAGCATCTACAGTCCTCCGCTCTACCAACTGAGCTATCGAGGGTCGGCTGAAATGGTGCGCGCGCAAATTTCGCCTGCTTTTAATAGTCAAACGGGATGAAATTTCTAAATATCGATTCTCTTTGTTGAATCATTTATGAATGCCGGAGAATTTAATTCTCACAACGGAACCTGTTTCTCGCAACACGATGTACGAAATATCTAGTATTGAATGGAAATAACTAATTTGAACATCGCATTGGGCCGCCTTGACTTTACTATGAGGGAACTGGCTTTCGCTGGCCTCGTGGCCTAATGGATAAGGCGTCTGACTTCGAATCAGAAGATTGCGAGTTCGAGTCTCGTCGGGGTCGATTAATTTTTATAACATTTTTATGTTTCCAAATGGTCAAGTTTGGTGTCACCATCGGCTACGGGTTTTACATGCGCATATTGAGTGTTAATCGGCGCCATTTTCGAAGTTAGCGCATGTTGGGTATCAAATGACAGTCAAGACCATATTGGGTTAATGGAAATGTGTCCAGGTTCAAAATCAAGCGCACACTTCGTTATATAAGCTGAGGACGGACACATTGTGGTCTATTGGAAATATAAAAACAAACAAAAATATGTATAAAAATTTTCTCCACTCCCTCGAACCGGATTCGAACCAGTGACCTAAGGATAGCTGACAATGTCGTAGCATCTATCAGATATTGCGAGTTCGAGTCTCGTCGGGGTCGATTAATTTTTATAACATTTTTATGTTTCCAAATGGTCAAGTTTGGTGTCACCATCGGCTACGGGTTTTACATGCGCATATTGAGTGTTAATCGGCGCCATTTTCGAAGTTAGCGCATGTTGGGTATCAAATGACAGTCAAGACCATATTGGGTTAATGGAAATGTGTCCAGGTTCAAAATCAAGCGCACACTTCGTTATATAAGCTGAGGACGGACACATTGTGGTCTATTGGAAATATAAAAACAAACAAAAATATGTATAAAAATTTTCTCCACTCCCTCGAACCGGATTCGAACCAGTGACCTAAGGATAGCTGACAACGTCGTAGCATCTACAGTCCTCCGCTCTACCAACTGAGCTATCGAGGGTCGGCTGAAATGGTGCGCGCGCAAATTTCGCCTGCTTTTAATAGTCAAACGGGATGAAATTTCTAAATATCGATTCTCTTTGTTGAATCATTTATGAATGCCGGAGAATTTAATTCTCACAACGGAACCTGTTTCTCGCAACACGATGTACGAAATATCTAGTATTGAATGGAAATAACTAATTTGAACATCGCATTGGGCCGCCTTGACTTTACTATGAGGGAACTGGCTTTCGCTGGCCTCGTGGCCTAATGGATAAGGCGTCTGACTTCGAATCAGAAAATTGCGAGTTCGAGTCTCGTCGGGGTCGATTAATTTTTATAACATTTTTATATTTCCAAATGGTCAAGTTTGGTGTCACCATCGGGTACGGGTTTTACATGCGCATATTGAGTGTTAATCGGCGCCATTTTCGAAGTTAGCGCATGTTGGGTATCAAATGACAGTCAAGACCATATTGGGTTAATGGAAATGTGTCCAGGTTCAAAATCAAGCGCACACTTCGTTATATAAGCTGAGGACGGACACATTGTGGTCTATTGGAAATATAAAAACAAACAAAAATATGTATAAAAATTTTCTCCACTCCCTCGAACCGGATTCGAACCAGTGACCTAAGGATAGCTGACAACGTCGTAGCATCTACAGTCCTCCGCTCTACCAACTGAGCTATCGAGGGTCGGCTGAAATGGTGCGCGCGCAAATTTCGCCTGCTTTTAATAGTCAAACGGGATGAAATTTCTAAATATCGATTCTCTTTGTTGAATCATTTATGAATGCCGGAGAATTTAATTCTCACAACGGAACCTGTTTCTCGCAACACGATGTACGAAATATCTAGTATTGAATGGAAATAACTAATTTGAACATCGCATTGGGCCGCCTTGACTTTACTATGAGGGAACTGGCTTTCGCTGGCCTCGTGGCCTAATGGATAAGGCGTCTGACTTCGAATCAGAAGATTGCGAGTTCGAGTCTCGTCGGGGTCGATTAATTTTTATAACATTTTTATGTTTCCAAATGGTCAAGTTTGGTGTCACCATCGGCTACGGGTTTTACATGCGCATATTGAGTGTTAATCGGCGCCATTTTCGAAGTTAGCGCATGTTGGGTATCAAATGACAGTCAAGACCATATTGGGTTAATGGAAATGTGTCCAGGTTCAAAATCAAGCGCACACTTCGTTATATAAGCTGAGGACGGACACATTGTGGTCTATTGGAAATATAAAAACAAACAAAAATATGTATAAAAATTTTCTCCATTCCCTCGAACCGGATTCGAACCAGTGACCTAAGGATAGCTGACAACGTCGTAGCATCTACAGTCCTCCGCTCTACCAACTGAGCTATCGAGGGTCGGCTGAAATGGTGCGCGCGCAAATTTCCCCTGCTTTTAATAGTCAAACGGGATGAAATTTCTAAATATCGATTCTCTTTGTTGAATCATTTATGAATGCCGGAGAATTTAATTCTCACAACGGAACCTGTTTCTCGCAACACGATGTACGAAATATCTAGTATTGAATGGAAATAACTAATTTGAACATCGCATTGGGCCGCCTTGACTTTACTATGAGGGAACTGGCTTTCGCTGGCCTCGTGGCCTAATGGATAAGGCGTCTGACTTCGAATCAGAAGATTGCGAGTTCGAGTCTCGTCGGGGTCGATTAATTTGTATAACATTTTTATGTTTCCAAATGGTCAAGTTTGGTGTCACCATCGGCTACGGGTTTTACATGCGCATATTGAGTGTTAATCGGCGCTATTTTCGAAGTTAGCGCATGTTGGGTATCAAATGACAGTCAAGACCATATTGGGTTAATGGAAATGTGTCCAGGTTTAAAATCAAGCGCACACTTCGTTATATAAGCTGACGACGGACACATTGTGGTCTATTGGAAATATAAAAACAAACAAAAATATGTATAAAAATTTTCTCCACTCCCTCGAACCGGATTCGAACCAGTGACCTAAGGATAGCTGACAACGTCGTAGCATCTACAGTCCTCCGCTCTACCAACTGAGCTATCGAGGGTCGGCTGAAATGGTGCGCGCGCAAATTTCCCCTGCTTTTAATAGTCAAACGGGATGAAATTTCTAAATATCGATTCTCTTTGTTGAATCATTTATGAATGCCGGAGAATTTAATTCTCACAACGGAACCTGTTTCTCGCAACACGATGTACGAAATATCTAGTATTGAATGGAAATAACTAATTTGAACATCGCATTGGGCCGCCTTGACTTTACTATGAGGGAACTGGCTTTCGCTGGCCTCGTGGCCTAATGGATAAGGCGTCTGACTTCGAATCAGAAGATTGCGAGTTCGAGTCTCGTCGGGGTCGATTAATTTGTATAACATTTTTATGTTTCCAAATGGTCAAGTTTGGTGTCACCATCGGCTACGGGTTTTACATGCGCATATTGAGTGTTAATCGGCGCCATTTTCGAAGTTAGCGCATGTTGGGTATCAAATGACAGTCAAGACCATATTGGGTTAATGGAAATGTGTCCAGGTTCAAAATCAAGCGCACACTTCGTTATATAAGCTGAGGACGGACACATTGTGGTCTATTGGAAATATAAAAACAAACAAAAATATGTATACAAATTTTCTCCACTCCCTCGAACCGGATTCGAACCAGTGACCTAAGGATAGCTGACAACGTCGTAGCATCTACAGTCCTCCGCTCTACCAACTGAGCTATCGAGGGTCGGCTGAAATGGTGCGCGCGCAAATTTCGCCTGCTTTTAATAGTCAAACGGGATGAAATTTCTAAATATCGATTCTCTTTGTTGAATCATTTATGAATGCCGGAGAATTTAATTCTCACAACGGAACCTGTTTCTCGCAACACGATGTACGAAATATCTAGTATTGAATGGAAATAACTAATTTGAACATCGCATTGGGACGCCTTGACTTTACTATGAGGGAACTGGCTTTCGCTGGCCTCGTGGCCTAATGGATAAGGCGTCTGACTTCGAATCAGAAGATTGCGAGTTCGAGTCTCGTCGGGGTCGATTAATTTTTATAACATTTTTATGTTTCCAAATGGTCAAGTTTGGTGTCACCATCGGCTACGGGTTTTACATGCGCATATTGAGTGTTAATCCGCGCCATTTTCGAAGTTAGCGCATGTTGGGTATCAAATGACAGTCAAGACCATATTGGGTTAATGAAAATGTGTCCAGGTTCAAAATCAAGCGCACACTTCGTTATATAAGCTGAGGACGGACACATTGTGGTCTATTGGAAATATAAAAACAAACAAAAATATGTATAAAAATTTTCTCCACTCCCTCGAACCGGATTCGAACCAGTGACCTAAGGATAGCTGACAACGTCGTAGCATCTACAGTCCTCCGCTCTACCAACTGAGCTATCGAGGGTCGGCTGAAATGGTGCGCGCGCAAATTTCGCCTGCTTTTAATAGTCAAACGGGATGTAATTTCTAAATATCGATTCTCTTTGTTGAATCATTTATGAATGCCGGAGAATTTAATTCTCACAACGGAACCTGTTTCTCGCAACACGATGTACGAAATATCTAGTATTGAATGGAAATAACTAATTTGAACATCGCATTGGGCCGCCTTGACTTTACTATGAGGGAACTGGCTTCCGCTGGCCTCGTGGCCTAATGGATAAGGCGTCTGACTTCGAATCAGAAGATTGCGAGTTCGAGTCTCGTCGGGGTCGATTAATTTTTATAACATTTTTATGTTTCCAAATGGTCAAGTTTGGTGTCACCATCGGCTACGGGTTTTACATGCGCATATTGAGTGTTAATCGGCGCCATTTTCGAAGTTAGCGCATGTTGGGTATCAAATGACAGTCAAGACCATATTGGGTTAATGGAAATGTGTCCAGGTTCAAAATCAAGCGCACACTTCGTTATATAAGCTGAGGACGGACACATTGTGGTCTATTGGAAATATAAAAACAAACAAAAATATGTATAAAAATTTTCTCCACTCCCTCGAACCGGATTCGAACCAGTGACCTAAGGATAGCTGACAACGTCGTAGCATCTACAGTCCTCCGCTCTACCAACTGAGCTATCGAGGGTCGGCTGAAATGGTGCGCGCGCAAATTTCCCCTGCTTTTAATAGTCAAACGGGATGAAATTTCTAAATATCGATTCTCTTTGTTGAATCATTTATGAATGCCGGAGAATTTAATTCTCACAACGGAACCTGTTTCTCGCAACACGATGTACGAAATATCTAGTATTGAATGGAAATAACTAATTTGAACATCGCATTGGGCCGCCTTGACTTTACTATGAGGGAACTGGCTTTCGCTGGCCTCGTGGCCTAATGGATAAGGCGTCTGACTTCGAATCAGAAGATTGCGAGTTCGAGTCTCGTCGGGGTCGATTAATTTTTATAACATTTTTATGTTTCCAAATGGTCAAGTTTGGTGTCACCATCGGCTACGGGTTTTACATGCGCATATTGAGTGTTAATCGGCGCCATTTTCGAAGTTAGCGCATGTTGGGTATCAAATGACAGTCAAGACCATATTGGGTTAATGGAAATGTGTCCAGGTTCAAAATCAAGCGCACACTTCGTTATATAAGCTGAGGACGGACACATTGTGGTCTATTGGAAATATAAAAACAAACAAAAATATGTATAAAAATTTTCTCCACTCCCTCGAACCGGATTCGAACCAGTGACCTAAGGATAGCTGACAACGTCGTAGCATCTACAGTCCTCCGCTCTACCAACTGAGCTATCGAGGGTCGGCTGAAATGGTGCGCGCGCAAATTTCGCCTGCTTTTAATAGTCAAACGGGATGAAATTTCTAAATATCGATTCTCTTTGTTGAATCATTTATGAATGCCGGAGAATTTAATTCTCACAACGGAACCTGTTTCTCGCAACACGATGTACGAAATATCTAGTATTGAATGGAAATAACTAATTTGAACATCGCATTGGGCCGCCTTGACTTTACTATGAGGGAACTGGCTTCCGCTGGCCTCGTGGCCAAATGGATAAGGCGTCTGACTTCGAATCAGAAGATTGCGAGTTCGAGTCTCGTCGGGGTCGATTAATTTTTATAACATTTTTATGTTTCCAAATGGTCAAGTTTGGTGTCACCATCGGCTACGGGTTTTACATGCGCATATTGAGTGTTAATCGGCGCCATTTTCGAAGTTAGCGCATGTTGGGTATCAAATGACAGTCAAGACCATATTGGGTTAATGGAAATGTGTCCAGGTTCAAAATCAAGCGCACACTTCGTTATATAAGCTGAGGACGGACACATTGTGGTCTATTGGAAATATAAAAACAAACAAAAATATGTATAAAAATTTTCTCCACTCCCTCGAACCGGATTCGAACCAGTGACCTAAGGATAGCTGACAACGTCGTAGCATCTACAGTCCTCCGCTCTACCAACTGAGCTATCGAGGGTCGGCTGAAATGGTGCGCGCGCAAATTTCCCCTGCTTTTAATAGTCAAACGGGATGAAATTTCTAAATATCGATTCTCTTTGTTGAATCATTTATGAATGCCGGAGAATTTAATTCTCACAACGGAACCTGTTTCTCGCAACACGATGTACGAAATATCTAGTATTGAATGGAAATAACTAATTTGAACATCGCATTGGGCCGCCTTGACTTTACTATGAGGGAACTGGCTTTCGCTGGCCTCGTGGCCTAATGGATAAGGCGTCTGACTTCGAATCAGAAGATTGCGAGTTCGAGTCTCGTCGGGGTCGATTAATTTTTATAACATTTTTATGTTTCCAAATGGTCAAGTTTGGTGTCACCATCGGCTACGGGTTTTACATGCGCATATTGAGTGTTAATCGGCGCCATTTTCGAAGTTAGCGCATGTTGGGTATCAAATGACAGTCAAGACCATATTGGGTTAATGGAAATGTGTCCAGGTTCAAAATCAAGCGCACACTTCGTTATATAAGCTGAGGACGGACACATTGTGGTCTATTGGAAATATAAAAACAAACAAAAATATGTATTAAAATTTTCTCCACTCCCTCGAACCGGATTCGAACCAGTGACCTAAGGATAGCTGACAACGTCGTAGCATCTACAGTCCTCCGCTCTACCAACTGAGCTATCGAGGGTCGGCTGAAATGGTGCGCGCGCAAATTTCGCCTGCTTTTAATAGTCAAACGGGATGAAATTTCTAAATATCGATTCTCTTTGTTGAATCATTTATGAATGCCGGAGAATTTAATTCTCACAACGGAACCTGTTTCTCGCAACACGATGTACGAAATATCTAGTATTGAATGGAAATAACTAATTTGAACATCGCATTGGGCCGCCTTGACTTTACTATGAGGGAACTGGCTTTCGCTGGCCTCGTGGCCTAATGGATAAGGCGTCTGACTTCGAATCAGAAGATTGCGAGTTCGAGTCTCGTCGGGGTCGATTAATTTTTATAACATTTTTATGTTTCCAAATGGTCAAGTTTGGTGTCACCATCGGCTACGGGTTTTACATGCGCATATTGAGTGTTAATCGGCGCCATTTTCGAAGTTAGCGCATGTTGGGTATCAAATGACAGTCAAGACCATATTGGGTTAATGGAAATGTGTCCAGGTTCAAAATCAAGCGCACACTTCGTTATATAAGCTGAGGACGGACACATTGTGGTCTATTGGAAATATAAAAACAAACAAAAATATGTATAAAAATTTTCTCCACTCCCTCGAACCGGATTCGAACCAGTGACCTAAGGATAGCTGACAACGTCGTAGCATCTACAGTCCTCCGCTCTACCAACTGAGCTATCGAGGGTCGGCTGAAATGGTGCGCGCGCAAATTTCCCCTGCTTTTAATAGTCAAACGGGATGAAATTTCTAAATATCGATTCTCTTTGTTGAATCATTTATGAATGCCGGAGAATTTAATTCTCACAACGGAACCTGTTTCTCGCAACACGATGTACGAAATATCTAGTATTGAATGGAAATAACTAATTTGAACATCGCATTGGGCCGCCTTGACTTTACTATGAGGGAACTGGCTTCCGCTGGCCTCGTGGCCAAATGGATAAGGCGTCTGACTTCGAATCAGAAGATTGCGAGTTCGAGTCTCGTCGGGGTCGATTAATTTTTATAACATTTTTATGTTTCCAAATGGTCAAGTTTGGTGTCACCATCGGCTACGGGTTTTACATGCGCATATTGAGTGTTAATCGGCGCCATTTTCGAAGTTAGCGCATGTTGGGTATCAAATGACAGTCAAGACCATATTGGGTTAATGGAAATGTGTCCAGGTTCAAAATCAAGCGCACACTTCGTTATATAAGCTGAGGACGGACACATTGTGGTCTATTGGAAATATAAAAACAAACAAAAATATGTATAAAAATTTTCTCCACTCCCTCGAACCGGATTCGAACCAGTGACCTAAGGATAGCTGACAACGTCGTAGCATCTACAGTCCTCCGCTCTACCAACTGAGCTATCGAGGGTCGGCTGAAATGGTGCGCGCGCAAATTTCCCCTGCTTTTAATAGTCAAACGGGATGAAATTTCTAAATATCGATTCTCTTTGTTGAATCATTTATGAATGCCGGAGAATTTAATTCTCACAACGGAACCTGTTTCTCGCAACACGATGTACGAAATATCTAGTATTGAATGGAAATAACTAATTTGAACATCGCATTGGGCCGCCTTGACTTTACTATGAGGGAACTGGCTTTCGCTGGCCTCGTGGCCTAATGGATAAGGCGTCTGACTTCGAATCAGAAGATTGCGAGTTCGAGTCTCGTCGGGGTCGATTAATTTTTATAACATTTTTATGTTTCCAAATGGTCAAGTTTGGTGTCACCATCGGCTACGGGTTTTACATGCGCATATTGAGTGTTAATCGGCGCCATTTTCGAAGTTAGCGCATGTTGGGTATCAAATGACAGTCAAGACCATATTGGGTTAATGGAAATGTGTCCAGGTTCAAAATCAAGCGCACACTTCGTTATATAAGCTGAGGACGGACACATTGTGGTCTATTGGAAATATAAAAACAAACAAAAATATGTATTAAAATTTTCTCCACTCCCTCGAACCGGATTCGAACCAGTGACCTAAGGATAGCTGACAACGTCGTAGCATCTACAGTCCTCCGCTCTACCAACTGAGCTATCGAGGGTCGGCTGAAATGGTGCGCGCGCAAATTTCGCCTGCTTTTAATAGTCAAACGGGATGAAATTTCTAAATATCGATTCTCTTTGTTGAATCATTTATGAATGCCGGAGAATTTAATTCTCACAACGGAACCTGTTTCTCGCAACACGATGTACGAAATATCTAGTATTGAATGGAAATAACTAATTTGAACATCGCATTGGGCCGCCTTGACTTTACTATGAGGGAACTGGCTTTCGCTGGCCTCGTGGCCTAATGGATAAGGCGTCTGACTTCGAATCAGAAGATTGCGAGTTCGAGTCTCGTCGGGGTCGATTAATTTGTATAACATTTTTATGTTTCCAAATGGTCAAGTTTGGTGTCACCATCGGCTACGGGTTTTACATGCGCATATTGAGTGTTAATCGGCGCCATTTTCGAAGTTAGCGCATGTTGGGTATCAAATGACAGTCAAGACCATATTGGGTTAATGGAAATGTGTCCAGGTTCAAAATCAAGCGCACACTTCGTTATATAAGCTGAGGACGGACACATTGTGGTCTATTGGAAATATAAAAACAAACAAAAATATGTATAAAAATTTTCTCCACTCCCTCGAACCGGATTCGAACCAGTGACCTAAGGATAGCTGACAACGTCGTAGCATCTACAGTCCTCCGCTCTACCAACTGAGCTATCGAGGGTCGGCTGAAATGGTGCGCGCGCAAATTTCCCCTGCTTTTAATAGTCAAACGGGATGAAATTTCTAAATATCGATTCTCTTTGTTGAATCATTTATGAATGCCGGAGAATTTAATTCTCACAACGGAACCTGTTTCTCGCAACACGATGTACGAAATATCTAGTATTGAATGGAAATAACTAATTTGAACATCGCATTGGGCCGCCTTGACTTTACTATGAGGGAACTGGCTTTCGCTGGCCTCGTGGCCTAATGGATAAGGCGTCTGACTTCGAATCAGAAGATTGCGAGTTCGAGTCTCGTCGGGGTCGATTAATTTTTATAACATTTTTATGTTTCCAAATGGTCAAGTTTGGTGTCACCATCGGCTACGGGTTTTACATGCGCATATTGAGTGTTAATCGGCGCCATTTTCGAAGTTAGCGCATGTTGGGTATCAAATGACAGTCAAGACCATATTGGGTTAATGGAAATGTGTCCAGGTTCAAAATCAAGCGCACACTTCGTTATATAAGCTGAGGACGGACACATTGTGGTCTATTGGAAATATAAAAACAAACAAAAATATGTATTAAAATTTTCTCCACTCCCTCGAACCGGATTCGAACCAGTGACCTAAGGATAGCTGACAACGTCGTAGCATCTACAGTCCTCCGCTCTACCAACTGAGCTATCGAGGGTCGGCTGAAATGGTGCGCGCGCAAATTTCGCCTGCTTTTAATAGTCAAACGGGATGAAATTTCTAAATATCGATTCTCTTTGTTGAATCATTTATGAATGCCGGAGAATTTAATTCTCACAACGGAACCTGTTTCTCGCAACACGATGTACGAAATATCTAGTATTGAATGGAAATAACTAATTTGAACATCGCATTGGGCCGCCTTGACTTTACTATGAGGGAACTGGCTTTCGCTGGCCTCGTGGCCTAATGGATAAGGCGTCTGACTTCGAATCAGAAGATTGCGAGTTCGAGTCTCGTCGGGGTCGATTAATTTTTATAACATTTTTATGTTTCCAAATGGTCAAGTTTGGTGTCACCATCGGCTACGGGTTTTACATGCGCATATTGAGTGTTAATCGGCGCCATTTTCGAAGTTAGCGCATGTTGGGTATCAAATGACAGTCAAGACCATATTGGGTTAATGGAAATGTGTCCAGGTTCAAAATCAAGCGCACACTTCGTTATATAAGCTGAGGACGGACACATTGTGGTCTATTGGAAATATAAAAACAAACAAAAATATGTATAAAAATTTTCTCCACTCCCTCGAACCGGATTCGAACCAGTGACCTAAGGATAGCTGACAACGTCGTAGCATCTACAGTCCTCCGCTCTACCAACTGAGCTATCGAGGGTCGGCTGAAATGGTGCGCGCGCAAATTTCGCCTGCTTTTAATAGTCAAACGGGATGAAATTTCTAAATATCGATTCTCTTTGTTGAATCATTTATGAATGCCGGAGAATTTAATTCTCACAACGGAACCTGTTTCTCGCAACACGATGTACGAAATATCTAGTATTGAATGGAAATAACTAATTTGAACATCGCATTGGGCCGCCTTGACTTTACTATGAGGGAACTGGCTTTCGCTGGCCTCGTGGCCTAATGGATAAGGCGTCTGACTTCGAATCAGAAGATTGCGAGTTCGAGTCTCGTCGGGGTCGATTAATTTTTATAACATTTTTATGTTTCCAAATGGTCAAGTTTGGTGTCACCATCGGCTACGGGTTTTACATGCGCATATTGAGTGTTAATCGGCGCCATTTTCGAAGTTAGCGCATGTTGGGTATCAAATGACAGTCAAGACCATATTGGGTTAATGGAAATGTGTCCAGGTTCAAAATCAAGCGCACACTTCGTTATATAAGCTGAGGACGGACACATTGTGGTCTATTGGAAATATAAAAACAAACAAAAATATGTATAAAAATTTTCTCCACTCCCTCGAACCGGATTCGAACCAGTGACCTAAGGATAGCTGACAACGTCGTAGCATCTACAGTCCTCCGCTCTACCAACTGAGCTATCGAGGGTCGGCTGAAATGGTGCGCGCGCAAATTTCCCCTGCTTTTAATAGTCAAACGGGATGAAATTTCTAAATATCGATTCTCTTTGTTGAATCATTTATGAATGCCGGAGAATTTAATTCTCACAACGGAACCTGTTTCTCGCAACACGATGTACGAAATATCTAGTATTGAATGGAAATAACTAATTTGAACATCGCATTGGGCCGCCTTGACTTTACTATGAGGGAACTGGCTTTCGCTGGCCTCGTGGCCTAATGGATAAGGCGTCTGACTTCGAATCAGAAGATTGCGAGTTCGAGTCTCGTCGGGGTCGATTAATTTTTATAACATTTTTATGTTTCCAAATGGTCAAGTTTGGTGTCACCATCGGCTACGGGTTTTACATGCGCATATTGAGTGATTGATCGGCGCGATTTTCGAAGTTAGCGCATGTTGGGTATCAAATGACAGTCAAGACCATATTGGGTTAATGGAAATGTGTCCAGGTTCAAAATCAAGCGCACACTTCGTTATATAAGCTGAGGACGGACACATTGTGGTCTATTGGAAATATAAAAACAAACAAAAATATGTATAAAAATTTTCTCCACTCCCTCGAACCGGATTCGAACCAGTGACCTAAGGATAGCTGACAACGTCGTAGCATCTACAGTCCTCCGCTCTACCAACTGAGCTATCGAGGGTCGGCTGAAATGGTGCGCGCGCAAATTTCGCCTGCTTTTAATAGTCAAACGGGATGAAATTTCTAAATATCGATTCTCTTTGTTGAATCATTTATGAATGCCGGAGAATTTAATTCTCACAACGGAACCTGTTTCTCGCAACACGATGTACGAAATATCTAGTATTGAATGGAAATAACTAATTTGAACATCGCATTGGGCCGCCTTGACTTTACTATGAGGGAACTGGCTTTCGCTGGCCTCGTGGCCTAATGGATAAGGCGTCTGACTTCGAATCAGAAGATTGCGAGTTCGAGTCTCGTCGGGGTCGATTAATTTTTATAACATTTTTATGTTTCCAAATGGTCAAGTTTGGTGTCACCATCGGCTACGGGTTTTACATGCGCATATTGAGTGTTAATCGGCGCCATTTTCGAAGTTAGCGCATGTTGGGTATCAAATGACAGTCAAGACCATATTGGGTTAATGGAAATGTGTCCAGGTTCAAAATCAAGCGCACACTTCGTTATATAAGCTGAGGACGGACACATTGTGGTCTATTGGAAATATAAAAACAAACAAAAATATGTATAAAAATTTTCTCCACTCCCTCGAACCGGATTCGAACCAGTGACCTAAGGATAGCTGACAACGTCGTAGCATCTACAGTCCTCCGCTCTACCAACTGAGCTATCGAGGGTCGGCTGAAATGGTGCGCGCGCAAATTTCGCCTGCTTTTAATAGTCAAACGGGATGAAATTTCTAAATATCGATTCTCTTTGTTGAATCATTTATGAATGCCGGAGAATTTAATTCTCACAACGGAACCTGTTTCTCGCAACACGATGTACGAAATATCTAGTATTGAATGGAAATAACTAATTTGAACATCGCATTGGGCCGCCTTGACTTTACTATGAGGGAACTGGCTTTCGCTGGCCTCGTGGCCTAATGGATAAGGCGTCTGACTTCGAATCAGAAGATTGCGAGTTCGAGTCTCGTCGGGGTCGATTAATTTTTATAACATTTTTATGTTTCCAAATGGTCAAGTTTGGTGTCACCATCGGCTACGGGTTTTACATGCGCATATTGAGTGATTGATCGGCGCCATTTTCGAAGTTAGCGCATGTTGGGTATCAAATGACAGTCAAGACCATATTGGGTTAATGGAAATGTGTCCAGGTTCAAAATCAAGCGCACACTTCGTTATATAAGCTGAGGACGGACACATTGTGGTCTATTGGAAATATAAAAACAAACAAAAATATGTATAAAAATTTTCTCCACTCCCTCGAACCGGATTCGAACCAGTGACCTAAGGATAGCTGACAACGTCGTAGCATCTACAGTCCTCCGCTCTACCAACTGAGCTATCGAGGGTCGGCTGAAATGGTGCGCGCGCAAATTTCGCCTGCTTTTAATAGTCAAACGGGATGAAATTTCTAAATATCGATTCTCTTTGTTGAATCATTTATGAATGCCGGAGAATTTAATTCTCACAACGGAACCTGTTTCTCGCAACACGATGTACGAAATATCTAGTATTGAATGGAAATAACTAATTTGAACATCGCATTGGGCCGCCTTGACTTTACTATGAGGGAACTGGCTTTCGCTGGCCTCGTGGCCTAATGGATAAGGCGTCTGACTTCGAATCAGAAGATTGCGAGTTCGAGTCTCGTCGGGGTCGATTAATTTTTATAACATTTTTATGTTTCCAAATGGTCAAGTTTGGTGTCACCATCGGCTACGGGTTTTACATGCGCATATTGAGTGTTAATCGGTGCCATTTTCGAAGTTAGCGCATGTTGGGTATCAAATGACAGTCAAGACCATATTGGGTTAATGGAAATGTGTCCAGGTTCAAAATCAAGCGCACACTTCGTTATATAAGCTGAGGACGGACACATTGTGGTCTATTGGAAATATAAAAACAAACAAAAATATGTGTAAAAATTTTCTCCACTCCCTCGAACCGGATTCGAACCAGTGACCTAAGGATAGCTGACAACGTCGTAGCATCTACAGTCCTCCGCTCTACCAACTGAGCTATCGAGGGTCGGCTGAAATGGTGTGCGCGCAAATTTCGCCTGCTTTTAATAGTCAAACGGGATGAAATTTCTAAATATCGATTCTCTTTGTTGAATCATTTATGAATGCCGGAGAATTTAATTCTCACAACGGAACCTGTTTCTCGCAACACGATGTACGAAATATCTAGTATTGAATGGAAATAACTAATTTGAACATCGCATTGGGCCGCCTTGACTTTACTATGAGGGAACTGGCTTTCGCTGGCCTCGTGGCCTAATTGATAAGGCGTCTGACTTCGAATCAGAAGATTGCGAGTTCGAGTCTCGTCGGGGTCGATTAATTTTTATAACATTTTTATGTTTCCAAATGGTCAAGTTTGGTGTCACCATCGGCTACGGGTTTTACATGCGCATATTGAGTGTTAATCGGCGCCATTTTCGAAGTTAGCGCATGTTGGGTATCAAATGACAGTCAAGACCATATTGGGTTAATGGAAATGTGTCCAGGTTCAAAATCAAGCGCACACTTCGTTATATAAGCTGAGGACGGACACATTGTGGTCTATTGGAAATATAAAAACAAACAAAAATATGTATAAAAATTTTCTCCACTCCCTCGAACCGGATTCGAACCAGTGACCTAAGGATAGCTGACAACGTCGTAGCATCTACAGTCCTCCGCTCTACCAACTGAGCTATCGAGGGTCGGCTGAAATGGTGCGCGCGCAAATTTCGCCTGCTGTTAATAGTCAAACGGGATGAAATTTCTAAATATCAATGTATCAATTGATAGGTTCAGACAAGTTCGATGTTTAGAAAAGAAAAGTTACCTATAATTCTGCTGTGGTTAAGCAGTCCATTATTTAGGGCATACCTGTATGTAGGCCTATCAGTGGATGAATAGTCTGCCGGAGAAGTACTGTGTAGACAGGTCTTGTCGGTAAGAGAGTCAGACGAGAAGTGAAGGCTCGTCTATTAAAACATAGTAATGCGATAGCGAACATCAAACGAGTCTGCGCACGCATATCTGTCAAAAGGATACAATAGCAGTCATTGGTCAATTTATCCCCGGTGTCAGCTCAGTACCCAATCGGGACGAAGCCGAAGGTCAACTCATTTTTTTTGCTCATTATAGTACGTCACTTGGACATTTTATCAGTTTATCACGTGATCACTAAATGTGGCAATCGGGTATCCACCGATGCCTGCAATTTATTATTTATAATAATTGGACTCATTGATCTCACGTAAATAATACTCTTAGTTGTTCCAATAAAATAGTTATCAAATTCGATCACCAATAGATTTGACTGTGGAATATAATGACCTTTAACTTATTTATCGATCTATGTTAGAACATGGTCTTAACAAAAAACTTGACCATAACAAAAATTACCTTACATTTATGCATGAATCTAATTAGACCATACGTAAATATTGTCAGCTTATCGTCTGATGAGCAAATCCGATGTTTATCAAAAATAGTACAACTTCCAGTTGGTAATTACTCTTACGAATGAAGAGCGTTGAACATATACGAAATTACTACACGAATGAACTGAAATTTATATTTTCACATCTTACCAACAACAGATACAGACATAGTCATAGTGTTATACTATCTTACATGTACCCATGCTATGACATCATTCGAAGGGGCAATACACTCAAGGAGTTAAAGTGACACGAAACAAGGGACGTGATGTAATATTGGTGTTTGAATATTAAAGGAACACAAGACACTCTAAAGGGACACTCATTATGAATGAATGTTAACAATACAAGCGCACGAATGAAGAGCGTTGAACATATACAAAATTACTACACGAATGAATTGAACCTTGAAATTTATATTTCACATCTTACCAACAACAGCTACAGGCATTATCATAGGGTTATACTGTCTTGCATATACACACGCTATGACATCATTAAAGGCGGACAATCCACTCACGGTGTGACAACAGATACAGACATAGGCATAGTGTTATACAGTCTTCTATGTACCAATGCTATGACATAATTAAAGGGGGATAATACACGCACGGTGTGGAATGTTAAAGTGACACGCGGTAAGGGACGTGATGTAATATTGGTGAAACCCCCTCCCCACTTATAGATATATAACGAAGACGAGAATAACATGTTGATGAAGTTTATTGAAATTTAATCATTGTCTGAATCTTCGACCGTTAGATTTACTTCGAAGAGTTTCTTGAATTTTCTCATCGCTTCATCTGCAGCCCATTCATTATTATATCCGTGTTTGGTCAGTTTGACCATTTTCTTCATGATCATGGTATGTATGCGTGATGTTTTCAATCGATACTGGTATTCTATTAATCGTCTATAACTTTTGAGAAACAGAGCAAACTCTGTGTCGATGGTATCCTCTTTTCCCGACATGCTCTCATCTCCCGAAATGCTCTCTTCTTCTTTCACATCATTGGTGACGCGTTTCATCATACTTTTGAATGTGTCCATCTCGTTGACACATCGCGCAGCTTTCTTAAGACCGAATACCGTTCTACTACCGACGACATTACCATCTTCTGAATCTGATAGCGTTCCCCGTTCATCTTCATCTGAATCTAGAACCGCTTCGTCAGATTCATCGGTATCTTCTCCGAAGAGAGTTGGTTTTGTCTCGGACATAACTCCGTGTTTAATCTGTTTATGTCTTTGTAGATTGTAGTTCGTCGATAAAATAATGCCACATAAATCACACCCGTGCATTATCGCGAATTATTGGAAGAACCATCACTCTTATAAGTAGCGATAAAAAGAGAGAATAAGGTGTGGTATACAACCGTCGCGCTAAGAGTACGTTCGTCCCGGGGCTAGGGTATAGATATTTGACCGCCGGTGATTCAATTAATGCCAATTTATCAGTATGGTACTCTATGTATTCATTCATGATTTGGCTAATCGTATGACACTGGTCTTTTCATTTTATTCTTATTATTAGACAAACCTCCAACAGACACTCTCTTGTTGGTTTGTTTGGACGCTTTACGTGTGTTTGTCAACTTATTTGCTGCAACTTCGGCCTTAGCCATTTCAATCGCTTGAGCGATGGGTGTCACCACGTTAATATGTGGTTTTAGAACGTCTTCTTCACTATCACTATTTTTAGTTCTGTCAATAAAGTATCGACCCTGATTATCTGGTATTAACTTCCCATCAACCATATCTCTGAAATGTTTTCTCCACATTTCAAGATCTGCTGGAATATACGGGATCGACATGTTTCTTCAAAATGTACAAGTCACTCTTTTTTCTGCATTTTATTTTAGAAAGTTTATCGCCTCTTATAAAAATCGATTATTGGCCATGAATGCCAAATGCACCATGATAGTTATCGATGTCAATAATGCGTTTCGTTGAGATCTTGATTGAGTATGCACCAATCAATTAACAATGACACAGAATATCACACAAAGTATATTCAAGGGGGTGAGAAAAATGAGCAAATGAGCAAATAAATGAGCAAATGAGCAAAAAAATGAGCAAATGAACAAATAAATGAGCAAATGAGCAAAAAAATGAGCAAATAAATGAGCAAATGAGCAAATAAATGAGCAAATGAGCAAACAAATGAGCAAATGAGCAAATAAATGAGCAATCAGGATGTTATGTCGCTTGGTGTTGTTGTAGCGGAGGTAGCATCACCAAATTACCCTCGGGGGACCTCATTCTGCCATCTAAAAATAGAATCTTTGGGTCTAAAATTGGTTGTACTAAAATATTCCCAAAAACCCAAAACTTCAAAAATTTCAAAAAACTTCAAAAATTTCAAAAAACTTCAAAAATTTCAAAAACTTCAAAAATTTCAAAAATTTCAAAAACTTCAAAAATTTCAAAAAACTTCAAAAATTTCAAAAACTTCAAAAATAAGACCCCGGCGGCGGCGGCGGCATTGCGGTATTTTACTGCGGGGCCCGCCGACGGCAGACCCCGGCGGCGGCGGCACCGCCGCCGCCGTAAAATACCGCAATGCCGCCGCCGCCGCCGCCGTCGGCGGACCCCGCAGTAAAATACCGCTATGCCGCCGCCGCCGCCGGGGTCTTATTTTTGAAGTTTTTGAAATTTTGGAAGTTTTTTGAAATTTTTGAAGTTTTTGAAAATTTTGAAGTTTTTGAAATTTTTGAAGTTTTTTGAAAGTTTTGAAGTTTTTTGAAATTTTTGAAGTTTTGGGTTTTTGGGAATATTTTAGTACAACCAATTTTAGACCCAAAGATTCTATTTTTAGATGGCAGAATGAGGTCCCCCGAGGGTAATTTGGTGATGCTTCCTCCGCTACAACAACACCAAGCGACATAACATCCTGCTTGCTCATTTATTTGCTCATTTGTATTTGCTCATTTGCTCATTTATTTGCTCATTTGCTCATTTTTTTGCTCATTTGTTCATTTATTTGCTCATTTGCTCATTTATTTGCTCATTTGCTCATTTTTTTGCTCATTTGCTCATTTTTTTGCTCATTTGCTCATTTATTTGCTCATTTGCTCATTTTTCTCACCCCCTTGAATATACTTTGTGTGATATTCTGTGTCATTGTTAATTGATTGGTGCATACTCAATCAAGATCTCAACGAAACGCATTATTGACATCGATAACTATCATGGTGCATTTGGCATTCTTGGCCAATAATCGATTTTTATAAGAGGCGATAAACTTTCTAAAATAAAATGCAGAAAAAAGAGTGACTTGTACATTTTGAAGAAACATGTCGATCCCGTATATTCCAGCAGATCTTGAAATGTGGAGAAAACATTTCAGAGATATGGTTGATGGGAAGTTAATACCAGATAATCAGGGTCGATACTTTATTGACAGAACTAAAAATAGTGATAGTGAAGAAGACGTTCTAAAACCACATATTAACGTGGTGACACCCATCGCTCAAGCGATTGAAATGGCTAAGGCCGAAGTTGCAGCAAATAAGTTGACAAACACACGTAAAGCGTCCAAACAAACCAACAAGAGAGTGTCTGTTGGAGGTTTGTCTAATAATAAGAAGAAAATGAAAAGACCAGTGTCATACGATTAGCCAAATCATGAATGAATACATAGAGTACCATACTGATAAATTGGCATTAATTGAATCACCGGCGGTCAAATATCTATACACTAGCCCCGGGACGAACGTACTCTTAGCGCGACGGTTGTATACCACACCTTATTCACTCTTTTTATCGCTACTTATAAGAGTGATGGTTCTTCCAATAATTCGCGATAATGCACGGGTGTGATTTATGTGGCATTATTTTATCGACGAACTACAATCTACAAAGACATAAACAGATTAAACACGGAGTTATGTCCGAGACAAAACCAACTCTCTTCGGAGAAGATACCGATGAATCTGACGAAGCGGTTATAGATTCAGATGAAGATGAACGGGGAACGCTATCATATTCAGAAGATGGTAATGTCGTCGGTAGTAGAACGGTATTCGGTCTTAAGAAAGCTGCGCGATGTGTCAACGAGATGGACACATTCAAAAGTATGATGAAACGCGTCACCAATGATGTGAAAGAAGAAGAGAGCATTTCGGGAGATGAGAGCATGTCGGGAAAAGAGGATACCATCGACACAGAGTTTGCTCTGTTTCTCAAAAGTTATAGACGATTAATAGAATACCAGTATCGATTGAAAACATCACGCATACATACCATGATCATGAAGAAAATGGTCAAACTGACCAAACACGGATATAATAATGAATGGGCTGCAGATGAAGCGATGAGAACATTCAAGAAACTCTTCGAAGTAAATCTAATGGTCGAAGATTCAGACAATGATTAAATTTCAATAAACTTCATCAACATGTTATTCTCGTCTTCGTTATATATCTATAAGTGGGGAGGGGGTTTCACCAATATTACATCACGTCCCTTACCGCGTGTCACTTTAACATTCCACACCGTGCGTGTATTATCCCCCTTTAATTATGTCATAGCATTGGTACATAGAAGACTGTATAACACTATGCCTATGTCTGTATCTGTTGTCACACCGTGAGTGGAGTGTCCGCCTTTAATGATGTCATAGCGTGTGTATATGCAAGACAGTATAACCCTATGATAATGCCTGTAGCTGTTGTTGGTAAGATGTGAAATATAAATTTCAAGGTTCAATTCATTCGTGTAGTAATTTTGTATATGTTCAACGCTCTTCATTCGTGCGCTTGTATTGTTAACATTCATTCATAATGAGTGTCCCTTTAGAGTGTCTTGTGTTCCTTTAATATTCAAACACCAATATTACATCACGTCCCTTGTTTCGTGTCACTTTAACTCCTTGAGTGTATTGCCCCTTCGAATGATGTCATAGCATGGGTACATGTAAGATAGTATAACACTATGACTATGTCTGTATCTGTTGTTGGTAAGATGTGAAAATATAAATTTCAGTTCATTCGTGTAGTAATTTCGTATATGTTCAACGCTCTTCATTCGTAAGAGTAATTACCAACTGGAAGTTGTACTATTTTTGATAAACATCGGATTTGCTCATCAGACGATAAGCTGACAATATTTACGTATGGTCTAATTAGATTCATGCATAAATGTAAGGTAATTTTTGTTATGGTCAAGTTTTTTGTTAAGACCATGTTCTAACATAGATCGATAAATAAGTTAAAGGTCATTATATTCCACAGTCAAATCTATTGGTGATCGAATTTGATAACTATTTTATTGGAACAACTAAGAGTATTATTTACGTGAGATCAATGAGTCCAATTATTATAAATAATAAATTGCAGGCATCGGTGGATACCCGATTGCCACATTTAGTGATCACGTGATAAACTGATAAAATGTCCAAGTGACGTGCTATAATGAGCAAAAAAAATGAGTTGACCTTCGGCTTCGTCCCGATTGGGTACTGAGCTGACACCGGGGATAAATTGACCAATGACTGCTATTGTATCCCTTTGACAGATATGCGTGCGCAGACTCGTTTGATGTTCGCTATCGCATTACTATGTTTTAATAGCCGAGCCTTCACTTCTCGTCTGACTCTCTTACCGACAAGACCCGTCTACACAGTACTTCTCCGGCAGACTATTCATCCACTGATAGGCCTACATACAGGTATGCCCTAAATAATGGACTGCTTAACCACAGCAGAATTATAGGTAACTTTTCTTTTCTAAATATCGAACTTGTCTGAACCTATCAATTGATACAATAACAGTGATATAATGTTACATCATCGGTGCTAACTGGAGTTTTTGGTATACAAAATGAACGTAAGTGTGAATGGAATGATAAGTGGTTATTACGTAATGTTGTTATAACAATGACACCGAAGCAATTTCTATAATTGAGTGACCTGGACGTATTATGTATGCATGTTTTGGATAACTAATTATCGTGTTAATGCTAACAATGACACAGTTTATCAACATTAATTGATACTAACCCGTTAAACAACTAATTCTGCTCAGACATTAAATCGATATGTTTTCTGAACAGCATATAACTGTGAACGGGGATATAATAGAATTCATTTGGTAAAGCAAGGTGTGAAAGACACATTGTTACCCACAATGTCGTGTGTGATCACGTGTACATCGAATATGACAATTCATTCTGGGGGTTGTAATTTCACATTACCCTTTTCGTCCACACGTGATTCAACATAGTACATCTCAATACTTCCAATAATTCACGATAATACACACCTGTCATATACTCAATAACTTCATCAGGGATAGAGAAGTTAAGAATAAACGCTCTTTATTATTTATGTAAGAGTATTGGTGTCTATTTTCAGGTTTGACAATTATATATGTATGAACTGCGTCCGATAAACACTGGAATGTATGCATTCATACCGATGGTCACAATGTCCAATAAAGCTATTTCTAAACATCGATTAATAATTTCATAAAAAATATTTGAAAAAAAAAATAACGAAAGATATTACACGCAAATAATTTTAATAAACATTCGACATTTTTTAATATCGAGATTCTCAGAAACCGAAAACTCGTTATAAATTTTTTATTTAAACTTTTTTTTTAGAGAAATAATTTTGAGGGTTTTGAAATTTTTTTCTTTTTTTGAAATTTGGAGATTTTGAAATTTTTTGGAAGTTTGGGGTTTTGAAATTTTTTGGAAAAATAATTTTTGGAAGTTTTGAAAAAAAATTTGGGTTTTGATATTTTGGAAGTTTTGGGAATATTTTAGTACAACCAATTTTAGACCCCAAAGATTCTATTTTTAGAAGTGGGGCGAACGAGACCCCTATTCTTCTCATCACATTGGCGCCGCCTTGACTTTACTATGAGGGAATTGGCTCTCGCTGGCCTCGTGGCCTAATGGATAAGGCGTCTGACTTCGAATCAGAAGATTGCGAGTTCGAGTCTCGTCGGGGTCGATTGATTTTTATAACATTTTTATGTTTCCAAATGGTCAAGTTTGGTGTCACCATCGGCTATGGGTTTGACATGCGCATATTGAGTGTTAATCGGCGCCATTTCGAAGTTAGCACATGTTTGGTATCAAATGACAGTCAAGACCATATTCGGTTATTGGAAATTTGTCCAGGTTCAAAATCAAGCGCAGACTCCATTGTATAAGCGGAAAAATGGTCTATTGGAAATATAAAAACACACAAAAGATAAAAAATATGTATAAAAATTTTCTCCACTCCCTCGAACCGGATTCGAACCAGTGACGTAAGGATAGCTGACAACGTCGTAGCATCTACAGTCCTCCGCTCTACCAACTGAGCTATCGAGGGTCGGCTGAAATGGTGGGCGCGCAAATTTCGCCTGCTTTTAATAGTCAAACCGGACGAAATTTGGAAATATCGATTCTCTTTGTTGAATCATTTATGAATGCCGGAGAATTCCAACGGAACCTGTTTCTCGCAGCACTATGTGCGAAAGATCTAGTGTTCAATGGAAATAACTAATTTAAACATCACATTGGCGCCGCCTTGACTTTACTATGAGGGAATTGGCTCTCGCTGGCCTCGTGGCCTAATGGATAAGGCGTCTGACTTCGAATCAGAAGATTGCGAGTTCGAGTCTCGTCGGGGTCGATTGATTTTTATAACATTTTTATGTTTCCAAATGGTCAAGTTTGGTGTCACCATCGGCTATGGGTTTGACATGCGCATATTGAGTGTTAATCGGCGCCATTTCGAAGTTAGCACATGTTTGGTATCAAATGACAGTCAAGACCATATTCGGTTATTGGAAATTTGTCCAGGTTCAAAATCAAGCGCAGACTCCATTGTATAAGCGGAAAAATGGTCTATTGGAAATATAAAAACAAACAAAAGATAAAAAATATGTATAAAATTTTTCTCCACTCCCTCGAACCGGATTCGAAGCAGTACCTAAGGATAGCTGACAACGTCGTAGCATCTACAGTCCTCCGCTCTACCAACTGAGCTATCGAGGGTCCGCTGAAATGGTGCGCGCGCAAATTTCGCCAGCTTTTAATAGTCAAACCAGACGAAATTTGGAAATATCGATTCTCTTTGTTGAATCATTTATGAATGCCGGAGAATTCCAACGGAACCAGTTTCTCGCAGCACGATGTGCGAAAGATCTAGTGTTCAATGGAAATAACTAATTTGAACATCACATTGGCGCCGCCTTGACTTTACTATGAGGGAAGTGGCTCTCGCTGGCCTCGTGGCCTAATGGATAAGGCGTCTGACTTCGAATCAGAAGATTGCGAGTTCGAGTCTCGTCGGGGTCGATTAATTTTTATAACCATTTTATGTTTCCAAATGGTCAAGTTTGGTGTCACCATCGGCTATGGGTTTGACATGCGCATATTGAGTGTTAATCGGCGCCATTTCGAAGTTAGCACATGTTTGGTATCAAATGACAGTCAAGACCATATTCGGTTATTGGAAATTTGTCCAGGTTCAAAATCAAGCGCAGACTCCATTGTATAAGCGGAAAAATGGTCTATTGGAAATATAAAAACAAACAAAAGATACAAAATATGTATAAAAATTTTCTCCACTCCCTCGAACCGGATTCGAACCAGTGACCTAAGGATAGCTGACAACGTCGTAGCATCTACAGTCCTCCGCTCTACCAACTGAGCTATCGAGGGTCGGCTGAAATGGTGGGCGCGCAAATTTCGCCTGCTTTTAATAGTCAAACCGGACGAAATTTGGAAATATCGATTCTCTTTGTTGAATCATTTATGAATGCCGGAGAATTCCAACGGAACCTGTTTCTCGCAGCACGATGTGCGAAAGATCTAGTGTTCAATGGAAATAACTAATTTGAACATCACATTGTCGCCGCCTTGACTTTACTATGAGGGAATTGGCTCTCGCTGGCCTCGTGGCCTAATGGATAAGGCGTCTGACTTCGAATCAGAAGATTGCGAGTTCGAGTCTCGTCGGGGTCGATTGATTTTTATAACATTTTTATGTTTCCAAATGGTCAAGTTTGGTGTCACCATCGGCTATGGGTTTGACATGCGCATATTGAGTGTTAATCGGCGCCATTTCGAAGTTAGCACATGTTTGGTATCAAATGACAGTCAAGACCATATTCGGTTATTGGAAATTTGTCCAGGTTCAAAATCAAGCGCAGACTCCATTGTATAAGCGGAAAAATGGTCTATTGGAAATATAAAAACAAACAAAAGATAAAAAATATGTATAAAATTGTTCTCCACTCCCTCGAACCGGATTCGAAGCAGTGACCTAAGGATAGCTGACAACGTCGTAGCATCTACAGTCCTCCGCTCTACCAACTGACCTTCGAGGGTCGGCTGAAATGGTGGGCGCGCAAATTTCGCCTGCTTTTAATAGTCAAACCGGACGAAATTTGGAAATATCGATTCTCTTTGTTGAATCATTTATGAATGCCGGAGAATTCCAACGGAACCTGTTTCTCGCAGCACGATGTGCGAAAGATCTAGTGTTCAATGGAAATAACTAATTTGAACATCACATTGGCGCCGCCTTGACTTTACTATGAGGGAAGTGGCTCTCGCTGGCCTCGTGGCCTAATGGATAAGGCGTCTGACTTCGAATCAGAAGATTGCGAGTTCGAGTCTCGTCGGGGTCGATTAATTTTTATAACATTTTTATGTTTCCAAATGGTCAAGTTTGGTGTCACCATCGGCTATGGGTTTGACATGCGCATATTGAGTGTTAATCGGCGCCATTTCGAAGTTAGCACATGTTTGGTATCAAATGACAGTCAAGACCATATTCGGTTATTGGAAATTTGTCCAGGTTCAAAATCAAGCGCAGACTCCATTGTATAAGCGGAAAAATGGTCTATTGGAAATATAAAAACAAACAAAAGATACAAAATATGTATAAAAATTTTCTCCACTCCCTCGAACCGGATTCGAACCAGTGACCTAAGGATAGCTGACAACGTCGTAGCATCTACAGTCCTCCGCTCTACCAACTGAGCTATCGAGGGTCGGCTGAAATGGTGGGCGCGCAAATTTCGCCTGCTTTTAATAGTCAAACCGGACGAAATTTGGAAATATCGATTCTCTTTGTTGAATCATTTATGAATGCCGGAGAATTCCAACGGAACCTGTTTCTCGCAGCACGATGTGCGAAAGATCTAGTGTTCAATGGAAATAACTAATTTGAACATCACATTGTCGCCGCCTTGACTTTACTATGAGGGAATTGGCTCTCGCTGGCCTCGTGGCCTAATGGATAAGGCGTCTGACTTCGAATCAGAAGATTGCGAGTTCGAGTCTCGTCGGGGTCGATTGATTTTTATAACATTTTTATGTTTCCAAATGGTCAAGTTTGGTGTCACCATCGGCTATGGGTTTGACATGCGCATATTGAGTGTTAATCGGCGCCATTTCGAAGTTAGCACATGTTTGGTATCAAATGACAGTCAAGACCATATTCGGTTATTGGAAATTTGTCCAGGTTCAAAATCAAGCGCAGACTCCATTGTATAAGCGGAAAAATGGTCTATTGGAAATATAAAAACAAACAAAAGATACAAAATATGTATAAAAATTTTCTCCACTCCCTCGAACCGGATTCGAACCAGTGACCTAAGGATAGCTGACAACGTCGTAGCATCTACAGTCCTCCGCTCTACCAACTGAGCTATCGAGGGTCGGCTGAAATGGTGGGCGCGCAAATTTCGCCTGCTTTTAATAGTCAAACCGGACGAAATTTGGAAATATCGATTCTCTTTGTTGAATCATTTATGAATGCCGGAGAATTCCAACGGAACCTGTTTCTCGCAGCACTATGTGCGAAAGATCTAGTGTTCAATGGAAATAACTAATTTGAACATCACATTGGCGCCGCCTTGACTTTACTATGAGGGAATTGGCTCTCGCTGGCCTCGTGGCCCAATGGATAAGGCGTCTGACTTCGAATCAGAAGATTGCGAGTTCGAGTCTCGTCGGGGTCGATTGATTTTTATAACATTTTTATGTTTCCAAATGGTCAAGTTTGGTGTCACCATCGGCTATGGGTTTGACATGCGTATATTGAGTGTTAATCGGCGCCATTTCGAAGTTAGCACATGTTTGGTATCAAATGACAGTCAAGACCATATTCGGTTATTGGAAATTTGTCCAGGTTCAAAATCAAGCGCAGACTCCATTGTATAAGCGGAAAAATGGTCTATTGGAAATATAAAAACAAACAAAAGATAAAAAATATGTATAAAATTTTTCTCCACTCCCTCGAACCGGATTCGAAGCAGTGACCTAAGGATAGCTGACAACGTCGTAGCATCTACAGTCCTCCGCTCTACCAACTGAGCTATCGAGGGTCCGCTGAAATGGTGCGCGCGCAAATTTCGCCAGATTTTAATAGTCAAACCGGACGAAATTTGGAAATATCGATTCTCTTTGTTGAATCATTTATGAATGCCGGAGAATTCCAACGAAACCTGTTTCTCGCAGCACGATGTGCGAAAGATCTAGTGTTCAATGGAAATAACTAATTTGAACATCACATTGGCGCCGCCTTGACTTTACTATGAGGGAAGTGGCTCTCGCTGGCCTCGTGGCCTAATGGATAAGGCGTCTGACTTCGAATCAGAAGATTGCGAGTTCGAGTCTCGTCGGGGTCGATTAATTTTTATAACATTTTTATGTTTCCAAATGGTCAAGTTTGGTGTCACCATCGGCTATGGGTTTGACATGCGCATATTGAGTGTTAATCGGCGCCATTTCGAAGTTAGCACATGTTTGGTATCAAATGACAGTCAAGACCATATTCGGTAATTGGAAATTTGTCCAGGTTCAAAATCAAGCGCAGACTCCATTGTATAAGCGGAAAAATGGTCTATTGGAAATATAAAAACAAACAAAAGATACAAAATATGTATAAAAATGTTCTCCACTCCCTCGAACGGGATTCGAACCAGTGACCTAAGGATAGCTGACAACGTCGTAGCATCTACAGTCCTCCGCTCTACCAACTGAGCTATCGAGGGTCGGCTGAAATGGTGGGCGCGCAAATTTCGCCTGCTTTTAATAGTCAAACCGGACGAAATTTGGAAATATCGATTCTCTTTGTTGAATCATTTATGAATGCCGGAGAATTCCAACGGAACCTGTTTCTCGCAGCACTATGTGCGAAAGATCTAGTGTTCAATGGAAATAACTAATTTAAACATCACATTGGCGCCGCCTTGACTTTACTATGAGGGAATTGGCTCTCGCTGGCCTCGTGGCCTAATGGATAAGGCGTCTGACTTCGAATCAGAAGATTGCGAGTTCGAGTCTCGTCGGGGTCGATTGATTTTTATAACATTTTTATGTTTCCAAATGGTCAAGTTTGGTGTCACCATCGGCTATGGGTTTGACATGCGCATATTGAGTGTTAATCGGCGCCATTTCGAAGTTAGCACATGTTTGGTATCAAATGACAGTCAAGACCATATTCGGTTATTGGAAATTTGTCCAGGTTCAAAATCAAGCGCAGACTCCATTGTATAAGCGGAAAAATGGTCTATTGGAAATATAAAAACAAACAAAAGATAAAAAATATGTATAAAATTTTTCTCCACTCCCTCGAACCGGATTCGAAGCAGTACCTAAGGATAGCTGACAACGTCGTAGCATCTACAGTCCTCCGCTCTACCAACTGAGCTATCGAGGGTCCGCTGAAATGGTGCGCGCGCAAATTTCGCCAGCTTTTAATAGTCAAACCAGACGAAATTTGGAAATATCGATTCTCTTTGTTGAATCATTTATGAATGCCGGAGAATTCCAACGGAACCAGTTTCTCGCAGCACGATGTGCGAAAGATCTAGTGTTCAATGGAAATAACTAATTTGAACATCACATTGGCGCCGCCTTGACTTTACTATGAGGGAAGTGGCTCTCGCTGGCCTCGTGGCCTAATGGATAAGGCGTCTGACTTCGAATCAGAAGATTGCGAGTTCGAGTCTCGTCGGGGTCGATTAATTTTTATAACCATTTTATGTTTCCAAATGGTCAAGTTTGGTGTCACCATCGGCTATGGGTTTGACATGCGCATATTGAGTGTTAATCGGCGCCATTTCGAAGTTAGCACATGTTTGGTATCAAATGACAGTCAAGACCATATTCGGTTATTGGAAATTTGTCCAGGTTCAAAATCAAGCGCAGACTCCATTGTATAAGCGGAAAAATGGTCTATTGGAAATATAAAAACAAACAAAAGATACAAAATATGTATAAAAATTTTCTCCACTCCCTCGAACCGGATTCGAACCAGTGACCTAAGGATAGCTGACAACGTCGTAGCATCTACAGTCCTCCGCTCTACCAACTGAGCTATCGAGGGTCGGCTGAAATGGTGGGCGCGCAAATTTCGCCTGCTTTTAATAGTCAAACCGGACGAAATTTGGAAATATCGATTCTCTTTGTTGAATCATTTATGAATGCCGGAGAATTCCAACGGAACCTGTTTCTCGCAGCACGATGTGCGAAAGATCTAGTGTTCAATGGAAATAACTAATTTGAACATCACATTGTCGCCGCCTTGACTTTACTATGAGGGAATTGGCTCTCGCTGGCCTCGTGGCCTAATGGATAAGGCGTCTGACTTCGAATCAGAAGATTGCGAGTTCGAGTCTCGTCGGGGTCGATTGATTTTTATAACATTTTTATGTTTCCAAATGGTCAAGTTTGGTGTCACCATCGGCTATGGGTTTGACATGCGCATATTGAGTGTTAATCGGCGCCATTTCGAAGTTAGCACATGTTTGGTATCAAATGACAGTCAAGACCATATTCGGTTATTGGAAATTTGTCCAGGTTCAAAATCAAGCGCAGACTCCATTGTATAAGCGGAAAAATGGTCTATTGGAAATATAAAAACAAACAAAAGATAAAAAATATGTATAAAATTGTTCTCCACTCCCTCGAACCGGATTCGAAGCAGTGACCTAAGGATAGCTGACAACGTCGTAGCATCTACAGTCCTCCGCTCTACCAACTGACCTTCGAGGGTCGGCTGAAATGGTGGGCGCGCAAATTTCGCCTGCTTTTAATAGTCAAACCGGACGAAATTTGGAAATATCGATTCTCTTTGTTGAATCATTTATGAATGCCGGAGAATTCCAACGGAACCTGTTTCTCGCAGCACGATGTGCGAAAGATCTAGTGTTCAATGGAAATAACTAATTTGAACATCACATTGGCGCCGCCTTGACTTTACTATGAGGGAAGTGGCTCTCGCTGGCCTCGTGGCCTAATGGATAAGGCGTCTGACTTCGAATCAGAAGATTGCGAGTTCGAGTCTCGTCGGGGTCGATTAATTTTTATAACATTTTTATGTTTCCAAATGGTCAAGTTTGGTGTCACCATCGGCTATGGGTTTGACATGCGCATATTGAGTGTTAATCGGCGCCATTTCGAAGTTAGCACATGTTTGGTATCAAATGACAGTCAAGACCATATTCGGTTATTGGAAATTTGTCCAGGTTCAAAATCAAGCGCAGACTCCATTGTATAAGCGGAAAAATGGTCTATTGGAAATATAAAAACAAACAAAAGATAAAAAATATGTATAAAAATTTTCTCCACTCCCTCGAACCGGATTCGAACCAGTGACCTAAGGATAGCTGACAACGTCGTAGCATCTACAGTCCTCCGCTCTACCAACTGAGCTATCGAGGGTCGGCTGAAATGGTGGGCGCGCAAATTTCGCCTGCTTTTAATAGTCAAACCGGACGAAATTTGGAAATATCGATTCTCTTTGTTGAATCATTTATGAATGCCGGAGAATTCCAACGGAACCTGTTTCTCGCAGCACGATGTGCGAAAGATCTAGTGTTCAATGGAAATAACTAATTTGAACATCACATTGTCGCCGCCTTGACTTTACTATGAGGGAATTGGCTCTCGCTGGCCTCGTGGCCTAATGGATAAGGCGTCTGACTTCGAATCAGAAGATTGCGAGTTCGAGTCTCGTCGGGGTCGATTGATTTTTATAACATTTTTATGTTTCCAAATGGTCAAGTTTGGTGTCACCATCGGCTATGGGTTTGACATGCGCATATTGAGTGTTAATCGGCGCCATTTCGAAGTTAGCACATGTTTGGTATCAAATGACAGTCAAGACCATATTCGGTTATTGGAAATTTGTCCAGGTTCAAAATCAAGCGCAGACTCCATTGTATAAGCGGAAAAATGGTCTATTGGAAATATAAAAACAAACAAAAGATACAAAATATGTATAAAAATTTTCTCCACTCCCTCGAACCGGATTCGAACCAGTGACCTAAGGATAGCTGACAACGTCGTAGCATCTACAGTCCTCCGCTCTACCAACTGAGCTATCGAGGGTCGGCTGAAATGGTGGGCGCGCAAATTTCGCCTGCTTTTAATAGTCAAACCGGACGAAATTTGGAAATATCGATTCTCTTTGTTGAATCATTTATGAATGCCGGAGAATTCCAACGGAACCTGTTTCTCGCAGCACTATGTGCGAAAGATCTAGTGTTCAATGGAAATAACTAATTTGAACATCACATTGGCGCCGCCTTGACTTTACTATGAGGGAATTGGCTCTCGCTGGCCTCGTGGCCCAATGGATAAGGCGTCTGACTTCGAATCAGAAGATTGCGAGTTCGAGTCTCGTCGGGGTCGATTGATTTTTATAACATTTTTATGTTTCCAAATGGTCAAGTTTGGTGTCACCATCGGCTATGGGTTTGACATGCGTATATTGAGTGTTAATCGGCGCCATTTCGAAGTTAGCACATGTTTGGTATCAAATGACAGTCAAGACCATATTCGGTTATTGGAAATTTGTCCAGGTTCAAAATCAAGCGCAGACTCCATTGTATAAGCGGAAAAATGGTCTATTGGAAATATAAAAACAAACAAAAGATAAAAAATATGTATAAAATTTTTCTCCACTCCCTCGAACCGGATTCGAAGCAGTGACCTAAGGATAGCTGACAACGTCGTAGCATCTACAGTCCTCCGCTCTACCAACTGAGCTATCGAGGGTCCGCTGAAATGGTGCGCGCGCAAATTTCGCCAGATTTTAATAGTCAAACCGGACGAAATTTGGAAATATCGATTCTCTTTGTTGAATCATTTATGAATGCCGGAGAATTCCAACGAAACCTGTTTCTCGCAGCACGATGTGCGAAAGATCTAGTGTTCAATGGAAATAACTAATTTGAACATCACATTGGCGCCGCCTTGACTTTACTATGAGGGAAGTGGCTCTCGCTGGCCTCGTGGCCTAATGGATAAGGCGTCTGACTTCGAATCAGAAGATTGCGAGTTCGAGTCTCGTCGGGGTCGATTAATTTTTATAACATTTTTATGTTTCCAAATGGTCAAGTTTGGTGTCACCATCGGCTATGGGTTTGACATGCGCATATTGAGTGTTAATCGGCGCCATTTCGAAGTTAGCACATGTTTGGTATCAAATGACAGTCAAGACCATATTCGGTAATTGGAAATTTGTCCAGGTTCAAAATCAAGCGCAGACTCCATTGTATAAGCGGAAAAATGGTCTATTGGAAATATAAAAACAAACAAAAGATACAAAATATGTATAAAAATGTTCTCCACTCCCTCGAACGGGATTCGAACCAGTGACCTAAGGATAGCTGACAACGTCGTAGCATCTACAGTCCTCCGCTCTACCAACTGAGCTATCGAGGGTCGGCTGAAATGGTGGGCGCGCAAATTTCGCCTGCTTTTAATAGTCAAACCGGACGAAATTTGGAAATATCGATTCTCTTTGTTGAATCATTTATGAATGCCGGAGAATTCCAACGGAACCTGTTTCTCGCAGCACTATGTGCGAAAGATCTAGTGTTCAATGGAAATAACTAATTTGAACATCACATTGGCGCCGCCTTGACTTTACTATGAGGGAATTGGCTCTCGCTGGCCTCGTGGCCTAATGGATAAGGCGTCTGACTTCGAATCAGAAGATTGCGAGTTCGAGTCTCGTCGGGGTCGATGATTTTTATAACATTTTTATGTTTCCAAATGGTCAAGTTTGGTGTCACCATCGGCTATGGGTTTGACATGCGCATATTGAGTGTTAATCGGCGCCATTTCGAAGTTAGCACATGTTTGGTATCAAATGACAGTCAAGACCATATTCGGTTATTGGAAATTTGTCCAGGTTCAAAATCAAGCGCAGACTCCATTGTATAAGCGGAAAAATGGTCTATTGGAAATATAAAAACAAACAAAAGATACAAAATATGTATAAAATTTTTCTCCACTCCCTCGAACCGGATTCGAACCAGTGACCTAAGGATAGCTGACAACGTCGTAGCATCTACAGTCCTCCGCTCTACCAACTGAGCTATCGAGGGTCGGCTGAAATGGTGGGCGCGCAAATTTCACCTGCTTTTAATAGTCAAACCGGACGAAATTTGGAAATATCGATTCTCTTTGTTGAATCATTTATGAATGCCGGAGAATTCCAACGGAACCTGTTTCTCGCAGCACGATGTGCGAAAGATCTAGTGTTCAATGGAAATAACTAATTTGAACATCACATTGTCGCCGCCTTGACTTTACTATGAGGGAATTGGCTCTCGCTGGCCTCGTGGCCTAATGGATAAGGCGTCTGACTTCGAATCAGAAGATTGCGAGTTCGAGTCTCGTCGGGGTCGATTGATTTTTATAACATTTTTATGTTTCCAAATGGTCAAGTTTGGTGTCACCATCGGCTATGGGTTTGACATGCGCATATTGAGTGTTAATCGGCGCCATTTCGAAGTTAGCACATGTTTGGTATCAAATGACAGTCAAGACCATATTCGGTTATTGGAAATTTGTCCAGGTTCAAAATCAAGCGCAGACTCCATTGTATAAGCGGAAAAATGGTCTATTGGAAATATAAAAACAAACAAAAGATAAAAAATATGTATAAAATTGTTCTCCACTCCCTCGAACCGGATTCGAAGCAGTGACCTAAGGATAGCTGACAACGTCGTAGCATCTACAGTCCTCCGCTCTACCAACTGACCTTCGAGGGTCGGCTGAAATGGTGGGCGCGCAAATTTCGCCTGCTTTTAATAGTCAAACCGGACGAAATTTGGAAATATCGATTCTCTTTGTTGAATCATTTATGAATGCCGGAGAATTCCAACGGAACCTGTTTCTCGCAGCACGATGTGCGAAAGATCTAGTGTTCAATGGAAATAACTAATTTGAACATCACATTGGCGCCGCCTTGACTTTACTATGAGGGAATTGGCTCTCGCTGGCCTCGTGGCCTAATGGATAAGGCGTCTGACTTCGAATCAGAAGATTGCGAGTTCGAGTCTCGTCGGGGTCGATTAATTTTTATAACATTTTTATGTTTCCAAATGGTCAAGTTTGGTGTCACCATCGGCTATGGGTTTGACATGCGCATATTGAGTGTTAATCGGCGCCATTTCGAAGTTAGCACATGTTTGGTATCAAATGACAGTCAAGACCATATTCGGTTATTGGAAATTTGTCCAGGTTCAAAATCAAGCGCAGACTCCATTGTATAAGCGGAAAAATGGTCTATTGGAAATATAAAAACAAACAAAAGATACAATATATGTATAAAAATTTTCTCCACTCCCTCGAACCGGATTCGAACCAGTGACCTAAGGATAGCTGACAACGTCGTAGCATCTACAGTCCTCCGCTCTACCAACTGAGCTATCGAGGGTCGGCTGAAATGGTGGGCGCGCAAATTTCGCCTGCTTTTAATAGTCAAACCGGACGAAATTTGGAAATATCGATTCTCTTTGTTGAATCATTTATGAATGCCGGAGAATTCCAACGGAACCTGTTTCTCGCAGCACTATGTGCGAAAGATCTAGTGTTCAATGGAAATAACTAATTTGAACATCACATTGGCGCCGCCTTGACTTTACTATGAGGGAAGTGGCTCTCGCTGGCCTCGTGGCCCAATGGATAAGGCGTCTGACTTCGAATCAGAAGATTGCGAGTTCGAGTCTCGTCGGGGTCGATTGATTTTTATAACATTTTTATGTTTCCAAATGGTCAAGTTTGGTGTCAACATCGGCTATGGGTTTGACATGCGCATATTGAGTGTTAATCGGCGCCATTTCGAAGTTAGCACATGTTTGGTATCAAATGACAGTCAAGACCATATTCGGTTATTGGAAATTTGTCCAGGTTCAAAATCAAGCGCAGACTCCATTGTATAAGCGGAAAAATGGTCTATTGGAAATATAAAAACAAACAAAAGATAAAAAATATGTATAAAATTTTTCTCCACTCCCTCGAACCGGATTCGAAGCAGTGACCTAAGGATAGCTGACAACGTCGTAGCATCTACAGTCCTCCGCTCTACCAACTGAGCTATCGAGGGTCGGCTGAAATGGTGCGCGCGCAAATTTCGCCAGCTTTTAATAGTCAAACCGGACGAAATTTGGAAATATCGATTCTCTTTGTTGAATCATTTATGAATGCCGGAGAATTCCAACGGAACCTGTTTCTCGCAGCACGATGTGCGAAAGATCTAGTGTTCAATGGAAATAACTAATTTGAACATCACATTGGCGCCGCCTTGACTTTACTATGAGGGAAGTGGCTCTCGCTGGCCTCGTGGCCTAATGGATAAGGCGTCTGACTTCGAATCAGAAGATTGCGAGTTCGAGTCTCGTCGGGGTCGATTAATTTTTATAACATTTTTATGTTTCCAAATGGTCAAGTTTGGTGTCACCATCGGCTATGGGTTTGACATGCGCATATTGAGTGTTAATCGGCGCCATTTCGAAGTTAGCACATGTTTGGTATCAAATGACAGTCAAGACCATATTCGGTTATTGGAAATTTGTCCAGGTTCAAAATCAAGCGCAGACTCCATTGTATAAGCGGAAAAATGGTCTATTGGAAATATAAAAACAAACAAAAGATACAAAATATGTATAAAAAATTTCTCCACTCCCTCGAACCGGATTCGAAACAGTGACCTAAGGATAGCTGACAACGTCGTAGCATCTACAGTCCTCCGCTCTACCAACTGAGCTATCGAGGGTCGGCTGAAATGGTGGGCGCGCAAATTTCGCCTGCTTTTAATAGTCAAACCGGACGAAATTTGGAAATATCGATTCTCTTTGTTGAATCATTTATGAATGCCGGAGAATTCCAACGGAACCTGTTTCTCGCAGCACTATGTGCGAAAGATCTAGTGTTCAATGGAAATAACTAATTTGAACATCACATTGGCGCCGCCTTGACTTTACTATGAGGGAATTGGCTCTCGCTGGCCTCGTGGCCCAATGGATAAGGCGTCTGACTATCAGAAGATTGCGAGTTCGAGTCTCGTCGGGGTCGATTAATTTTTATAACATTTTTATGTTTCCAAATGTTCAAGTTTGGTGTCACCATCGGCTATGGGTTTGACATGCGCATATTGAGTGTTAATCGGCGCCATTTCGAAGTTAGCACATGTTTGGTATCAAATGACAGTCAAGACCATATTCGGTTATTGGAAATTTGTCCAGGTTCAAAATCAAGCGCAGACTCCATTGTATAAGCGGAAAAATGGTCTATTGGAAATATAAAACCAAACAAAAGATACAAAATATGTATAAAATCTTTCTCCACTCCCTCGAACCGGATTCGAACCAGTGACCTAAGGATAGTTGAGAACGTCGTAGCATCTACAGTCCTCCGCTCTACCAACTGAGCTATCGAGGGTCGGCTGAAATGGTGGGCGCGCAAATTTCGCCTGCTTTTAATAGTCAAACCGGACGAAATTTGGAAATATCGATTCTCTTTGTTGAATCATTTATGAATGCCGGAGAATTCCAACGGAACCTGTTTCTCGCAGCACGATGTGCGAAAGATCTAGTGTTCAATGGAAATAACTAATTTGAACATCACATTGGCGCCGCCTTGACTTTACTATGAGGGAATTGGCTCTCGCTGGCCTCGTGGCCTAATGGATAAGGCGTCTGACTTCGAATCAGAAGATTGCGAGTTCGAGTCTCGTCGGGGTCGATTGATTATTATAACATTTTTATGTTTCCAAATGGTCAAGTTTGGTGTCACCATCGGCTATGGGTTTGACATGCGCATATTGAGTGTTAATCGGCGCCATTTCGAAGTTAGCACATGTTTGGTATCAAATGACAGTCAAGACCATATTCGGTTATTGGAAATTTGTCCAGGTTCAAAATCAAGCGCAGACTCCATTGTATCAGCGGAAAAATGGTCTATTGGAAATATAAAAACAAACAAAAGATAAAAAATATGTATAAAATCTTTCTCCACTCCCTCGAACCGGATTCGAACCAGTGACCTAAGGATAGTTGAGAACGTCGTAGCATCTACAGTCCTCCGCTCTACCAACTGAGCTATCGAGGGTCGGCTGAAATGGTGCGCGCGCAAATTTCGCCAGCTTTTAATAGTCAAACCGGACGAAATTTGGAAATATCGACTCTCTTTGTTGAATCATTTATGAATGCCGGAGAATTCCAAACGGAACCTGTTTCTCGCAGCACGATGTGCGAAAGATCTAGTGTTCAATGGAAATAACTAATTTGAACATCACATTGGCGCCGCCTTGACTTTACTATGAGGGAAGTGGCTCTCGCTGGCCTCGTGGCCTAATGGATAAGGCGTCTGACTTCGAATCAGAAGATTGCGAGTTCGAGTCTCGTCGGGGTCGATTAATTTTTATAACATTTTTATGTTTCCAAATAGTCAAGTTTGGTGTCACCATCGGCTATGGGTTTGACATGCGCATATTGAGTGTTAATCGGCGCCATTTCGAAGTTAGCACATGTTTGGTATCAAATGACAGTCAAGACCATATTCGGTTATTGGAAATTTGTCCAGGTTCAAAATCAAGCGAAGACTCCATTGTATAAGCGGAAAAATGGTCTATTGGAAATATAAAAACAAACAAAAGATACAAAATATGTATAAAAATTTTCTCCACTCCCTCGAACCGGATTCGAACCAGTGACCTAAGGATAGCTGACAACGTCGTAGCATCTACAGCCCTCCGCTCTACCAACTGAGCTATCGAGGGTCGGCTGAAATGGTGGGCGCGTAAATTTCGCCTGCTTTTAATAGTCAAACCGGACGAAATTTGGAAATATCGATTCTCTTTGTTGAATCATTTATGAATGCCGGAGAATTCCAACGGAACCTGTTTCTCGCAGCACGATGTGCGAAAGATCTATAGTGTTCAATGGAAATAACTAATTTGAACATCACATTGGCGCCGCCTTGACTTTACTATGAGGGAATTGGCTCTCGCTGGCCTCGTGGCCTAATGGATAAGGCGTCTGACTTCGAATCAGAAGATTGCGTGTTCGAGTCTCGTCGGTTTCGATAAATTTTTATAACATTTTTATGTTTCCAAATGGTCAAGTTTGGTGTCACCATCGGCTATGGGTTTGACATGCGCATATTGAGTGTTAATCGGCGCCATTTCGAAGTTAGCACATGTTTGGTATCAAATGACAGTCAAGACCATATTCGGTTATTGGAAATTTGTCCAGGTTCAAAATCAAGCGCAGACTCCATTGTATAAGCGGGAAAATGGTCTATTGGAAATATAAAAACAAACAAAAGATACAAAATATGTATAACATTTTTCTCCACTCCCTCGAACCGGATTCGAAGCAGTGACCTAAGGATACCTGACAACGTCGTAGCATCTACAGTCCTCCGCTCTACCAACTGAGCTATCGAGGGTCGGCTGAAATGGTGCGCGCGCAAATTTCGCCTGCTTTTAATAGTCAAACCGGACGAAATTTGGAAATATCGATTCTCTTTGTTGAATCATTTATGAATGCCGGAGAATTCCAACGGAACCTGTTTCTCGCAGCACGATGTGCGAAAGATCTAGTGTTCAATGGAAATAACTAATTTGAACATCACATTGGCGCCGCCTTGACTTTACTATGAGGGAAGTGGCTCTCGCTGGCCTCGTGGCCTAATGGATAAGGCGTCTGACTTCGAATCAGAAGATTGCGAGTTCGAGTCTCGTCTGGGTCGATTAATTTTTATAACATTTTTATGTTTCCAAATGGTCAAGTTTGGTGTCACCATCGGCTATGGGTTTGACATGCGCATATTGAGTGTTAATCGGCGCCATTTCGAAGTTAGCACATGTTTGGTATCAAATGACAGTCAAGACCATATTCGGTTATTGGAAATTTGTCCAGGTTCAAAATCAAGCGCAGACTCCATTGTATAAGCGGAAAAATGGTCTATTGGAAATATAAAAACAAACAAAAGATACAAAATATGTATACAAATTTTCTCCACTCCCTCGAACCGGATTCGAACCAGTGACCTAAGGATAGCTGACAACGTCGTAGCATCTACAGTCCTCCGCTCTACCAACTGAGCTATCGAGGGTCGGCTGAAATGGTGGGCGCGCAAATTTCGAAAGCTTTTAATAGTAAAACCGGACGAAATTTGGAAATATCGATTCTCTTTGTTGAATCATTTATGAATGCCGGAGAATTCCAACGGAACCTGTTTCTCGCAGCACGATGTGCGAAAGATCTAGTGTTCAATGGAAATAACTAATTTGAACATCACATCGGCGCCGCCTTGACTTTACTATGAGGGAATTGGCTCTCGCTGGCCTCGTGGCCTAATGGATAAGGCGTCTGACTTCGAATCAGAATATTGCGAGTTCGAGTCTCGTCGGGGTCGATTGATTTTTATAACATTTTTATGTTTCCAAATGGTCAAGTTTGGTGTCACCATCGGCTATGGGTTTGACATGCGCATATTGAGTGTTAATCGGCGCCATTTCGAAGTTAGCACATGTTTGGTATCAAATGACAGTCAAGACCATATTCGGTTATTGGAAATTTGTCCAGGTTCAAAATCAAGCGCAGACTCCATTGTATAAGCGGAAAAATGGTCTATTGGAAATATAAAAACAAACAAAAGATACAAAATATGTATACAAATTTTCTCCACTCCCTCGAACCGGATTCGAACCAGTGACCTAAGGATAGCTGACAACGTCGTAGCATCTACAGTCCTCCGCTCTACCAACTGAGCTATCGAGGGTCGGCTGAAATGGTTGGCGCGCAAATTTCGAAAGCTTTTAATAGTCAAACCGGACGAAATTTGGAAATATCGATTCTCTATGTTGAATCATTTATGAATGCCGGAGAATTCCAACGGAACCTGTTTCTCGCAGCACGATGTACGAAAGATCTAGTGTTCAATGGAAATAACTAATTTGAACATCACATTGGCGCCGCCTTGACTTTACTATGAGGGAATTGGCTCTCGCTGGCCTCGTGGCCTAATGGATAAGGCGTCTGACTTCGAATCATAATATTGCGTGTTCGAGTCTCGTCGGGGTCGATTAATTTTTATAACATTTTTATGTTTCCAAATGGTCAAGTTTGGTGTCACCATCGGCTATGGGTTTGACATGCGCATATTGAGTGTTAATCGGCGCCATTTCGAAGTTAGCACATGTTTGGTATCAAATGACAGTCAAGACCATATTCGGTTATTGGAAATTTGTCCAGGTTCAAAATCAAGCGCAGACTCCATTGTATAAGCGGAAAAATGGTCTATTGGAAATTTAAATACAAACAAAAGATTCAAAATATGTATAAAATTGTTCTCCACTCCCTCGAACCGGATTCGAAGCAGTGACCTAAGGACAGCTGACAACGTCGTAGCATCTACAGTCCTCCGCTCTACCAACTGAGCTATCGAGGGTCGGCTGAAATGGTGCGCGCGCAAATTTCGCCAGGTTTTAATAGTCAAACCGGACGAAATTTGGAAATATCGATTCTCTTTGTTGAATCATTTATGAATGCCGGAGAATTCCAACGGAACCTGTTTCTCGCAGCACGATGTGCGAAAGATCTAGTGTTCAATGGAAATAACTAATTTGAACATCACATTGGCGCCGCCTTGACTTTACTATGAGGGAATTGGCTCTCGCTGGCCTCGTGGCCTAATGGATAAGGCGTCTGACTTCGAATCATAATATTGCGAGTTCGAGTCTCGTCGGGGTCGATTAATTTTTATAACATTTTTATGTTTCCAAATGGTCAAGTTTGGTGTCACCATCGGCTATGGGTTTGACATGCGCATATTGAGTGTTAATCGGCGCCATTTCGAAGTTAGCACATGTTTGGTATCAAATGACAGTCAAGACCATATTCGGTTATTGGAAATTTGTCCAGGTTCAAAATCAAGCGCAGACTCCATTGTATAAGCGGAAAAATGGTCTATTGGAAATATAAAAACAAACAAAAGATACAAAATATGTATAAAATTTTTCTCCACTCCCTCGAACCGGATTCGAACCAGTGACCTAAGGATAGCTGACAACGTCGTAGCATCTACAGTACTCCGCTCTACCAACTGAGCTATCGAGGGTCGGCTGAAATGGTGGGCGCGTAAATTTCGCCTGCTTTTAATAGTCAAACCGGACGAAATTTGGAAATGTCGATTCTCTTTGTTGAATCATTTATGAATGCCGGAGAATTCCAACGGAACCTGTTTCTCGCAGCACGATGTGCGAAAGATCTATAGTGTTCAATGGAAATAACTAATTTGAACATCACATTGGCGCCGCCTTGACTTTACTATGAGGGAATTGGCTCTCGCTGGCCTCGTGGCCTAATGGATAAGGCGTCTGACTTCGAATCAGAAGATTGCGTGTTCGAGTCTCGTCGGTTTCGATAAATTTTTATAACATTTTTATGTTTCCAAATGGTCAAGTTTGGTGTCACCATCGGCTATGGGTTTGACATGCGCATATTGAGTGTTAATCGGCGCCATTTCGAAGTTAGCACATGTTTGGTATCAAATGACAGTCAAGACCATATTCGGTTATTGGAAATTTGTCCAGGTTCAAAATCAAGCGCAGACTCCATTGTATAACGGGAAAATGGTCTATTGGAAATATAAAAACAAACAAAAGATACAAAATATGTATAACATTTTTCTCCACTCCCTCGAACCGGATTCGAAGCAGTGACCTAAGGATACCTGACAACGTCGTAGCATCTACAGTCCTCCGCTCTACCAACTGAGCTATCGAGGGTCGGCTGAAATGGTGCGCGCGCAAATTTCGCCTGCTTTTAATAGTCAAACCGGACGAAATTTGGAAATATCGATTCTCTTTGTTGAATCATTTATGAATGCCGGAAAATTCCAACGGAACCTGTTTCTCGCAGCACGATGTGCGAAAGATCTAGTGTTCAATGGAAATAACTAATTTGAACATCACATTGGCGCCGCCTTGACTTTACTATGAGGGAAGTGGCTCTCGCTGGCCTCGTGGCCTAATGGATAAGGCGTCTGACTTCGAATCAGAAGATTGCGAGTTCGAATCTCGTCGGGGTCGATTAATTTTTATAACATTTTTATGTTTCCAAATGGTCAAGTTTGGTGTCACCATCGGCTATGGGTTTGACATGCGCATATTGAGTGTTAATCGGCGCCATTTCGAAGTTAGCACATGTTTGGTATCAAATGACAGTCAAGACCATATTCGGTTATTGGAAATTTGTCCAGGTTCAAAATCAAGCGCAGACTCCATTGAATAAGCGGAAAAATGGTCTATTGGAAATATAAAAACAAACAAAAGATACAAAATATGTATACAAATTTTCTCCACTCCCTCGAACCGGATTCGAACCAGTGACCTAAGGATAGCTGACAACGTCGTAGCATCTACAGTCCTCCGTTCTACCAACTGAGCTATCGAGGGTCGGCTGAAATGGTGGGCGCGCAAATTTCGAAAGCTTTTAATAGTAAAACCGGACGAAATTTGGAAATATCGATTCTCTTTGTTGAATCATTTATGAATGCCGGAGAATTCCAACGGAACCTGTTTCTCGCAGCACGATGTGCGAAAGATATAGTGTTCAATGGAAATAACTAATTTGAACATCACATCGGCGCCGCCTTGACTTTACTATGAGGGAATTGGCTCTCGCTGGCCTCGTGGCCTAATGGATAAGGCGTCTGACTTCGAATCAGAATATTGCGAGTTCGAGTCTCGTCGGGGTCGATTGATTTTTATAACATTTTTATGTTTCCAAATGGTCAAGTTTGGTGTCACCATCGGCTATGGGTTTGACATGCGCATATTGAGTGTTAATCGGCGCCATTTCGAAGTTAGCACATGTTTGGTATCAAATGACAGTCAAGACCATATTCGGTTATTGGAAATTTGTCCAGGTTCAAAATCAAGCGCAGACTCCATTGTATAAGCGGAAAAATGGTCTATTGGAAATATAAAAACAAACAAAAGATACAAAATATGTATACAAATTTTCTCCACTCCCTCGAACCGGATTCGAACCAGTGACCTAAGGATAGCTGACAACGTCGTAGCATCTACAGTCCTCCGCTCTACCAACTGAGCTATCGAGGGTCGGCTGAAATGGTTGGCGCGCAAATTTCGAAAGCTTTTAATAGTCAAACCGGACGAAATTTGGAAATATCGATTCTCTTTGTTGAATCATTTATGAATGCCGGAGAATTCCAACGGAACCTGTTTCTCGCAGCACGATGTGCGAAAGATCTAGTGTTCAATGGAAATAACTAATTTGAACATCACATTGGCGCCGCCTTGACTTTACTATGAGGGAATTGGCTCTCGCTGGCCTCGTGGCCTAATGGATAAGGCGTCTGAATTCGAATCAGAATATTGCGAGTTCGAGTCTCGTCGGGGTCGATTGATTTTTATAACATTTTTATGTTTCCAAATGGTCAAGTTTGGTGTCACCATCGGCTATGGGTTTGACATGCGCATATTGAGTGTTAATCGGCGCCATTTCGAAGTTAGCACATGTTTGGTATCAAATGACAGTCAAGACCATATTCGGTTATTGGAAATTTGTCCAGGTTCAAAATCAAGCGCAGACTCCATTGTATAAGCGGAAAAATGGTCTATTGGAAATATAAAAACAAACAAAAGATACAAAATATGTATAAAATTTTTCTCCACTCCCTCGAACCGGATTCGAAGCAGTGACCTAAGGACAGCTGACAACGTCGTAGCATCTACAGTCCTCCGCTCTACCAACTGAGCTATCGAGGGTCGGCTGAAATGGTGCGCGCGCAAATTTCGCCAGGTTTTAATAGTCAAACCGGACGAAATTTGGAAATATCGATTCTCTTTGTTGAATCATTTATGAATGCCGGAGAATTCCAACGGAACCTGTTTCTCGCAGCACGATGTGCGAAAGATCTAGTGTTCAATGGAAATAACTAATTTGAACATCACATTGGCGCCGCCTTGACTTTACTATGAGGGAATTGGCTCTCGCTGGCCTCGTGGCCTAATGGATAAGGCGTCTGAATTCGAATCAGAATATTGCGAGTTCGAGTCTCGTCGGGGTCGATTGATTTTTATAACATTTTTATGTTTCCAAATGGTCAAGTTTGGTGTCACCATCGGCTATGGGTTTGACATGCGCATATTGAGTGTTAATCGGCGCCATTTCGAAGTTAGCACATGTTTGGTATCAAATGACAGTCAAGACCATATTCGGTTATTGGAAATTTGTCCAGGTTCAAAATCAAGCGCAGACTCCATTGTATAAGCGGAAAAATGGTCTATTGGAAATATAAAAACAAACAAAAGATACAAAATATGTATAAAAAATTTCTCCACTCCCTCGAACCGGATTCGAACCAGTGACCTAAGGATAGCTGACAACGTCGTAGCATCTACAGTCCTCCGCTCTACCAACTGAGCTATCGAGGGTCGGCTGAAATGGTGGGCGCGCAAATTTCGCCTGCTTTTAATAGACAAACCGGACGAAATTTGGAAATATCGATTCTCTTTGTTGAATCATTTATGAATGCCGGAGAATTCCAACGGAACCTGTTTCTCGCAGCACGATGTGCGAAAGATCTAGTGTTCAATGGAAATAACTAATTTGAACATCACATTGGCGCCGCCTTGACTTTACTATGAGGGAATTGGCTCTCGCTGGCCTCGTGGCCTAATGGATAAGGCGTCTGAATTCGAATCAGAATATTGCGAGTTCGAGTCTCGTCGGGGTCGATTGATTTTTATAACATTTTTATGTTTCCAAATGGTCAAGTTTGGTGTCACCATCGGCTATGGGTTTGACATGCGCATATTGAGTGTTAATCGGCGCCATTTCGAAGTTAGCACATGTTTGGTATCAAATGACAGTCAAGACCATATTCGGTTATTGGAAATTTGTCCAGGTTCAAAATCAAGCGCAGACTCCATTGTATAAGCGGAAAAATGGTCTATTGGAAATATAAAAACAAACAAAAGATACAAAATATGTATAAAATTTTTCTCCACTCCCTCGAACCGGATTCGAAGCAGTGACCTAAGGACAGCTGACAACGTCGTAGCATCTACAGTCCTCCGCTCTACCAACTGAGCTATCGAGGGTCGGCTGAAATGGTGCGCGCGCAAATTTCGCCAGGTTTTAATAGTCAAACCGGACGAAATTTGGAAATATCGATTCTCTTTGTTGAATCATTTATGAATGCCGGAGAATTCCAACGGAACCTGTTTCTCGCAGCACGATGTGCGAAAGATCTAGTGTTCAATGGAAATAACTAATTTGAACATCACATTGGCGCCGCCTTGACTTTACTATGAGGGAATTGGCTCTCGCTGGCCTCGTGGCCTAATGGATAAGGCGTCTGACTTCGAATCATAATATTGCGAGTTCGAGTCTCGTCGGGGTCGATTAATTTTTATAACATTTTTATGTTTCCAAATGGTCAAGTTTGGTGTCACCATCGGCTATGGGTTTGACATGCGCATATTGAGTGTTAATCGGCGCCATTTCGAAGTTAGCACATGTTTGGTATCAAATGACAGTCAAGACCATATTCGGTTATTGGAAATTTGTCCAGGTTCAAAATCAAGCGCAGACTCCATTGTATAAGCGGAAAAATGGTCTATTGGAAATATAAAAACAAACAAAAGATACAAAATATGTATAAAATTTTTCTCCACTCCCTCGAACCGGATTCGAAGCAGTGACCTAAGGACAGCTGACAACGTCGTAGCATCTACAGTCCTCCGCTCTACCAACTGAGCTATCGAGGGTCGGCTGAAATGGTCCGCGCGCAAATTTCGCCAGGTTTTAATAGTCAAACCGGACGAAATTTGGAAATATCGATTCTCTTTGTTGAATCATTTATGAATGCCGGAGAATTCCAACGGAACCTGTTTCTCGCAGCACGATGTGCGAAAGATCTAGTGTTCAATGGAAATAACTAATTTGAACATCACATTGGCGCCGCCTTGACTTTACTATGAGGGAATTGGCTCTCGCTGGCCTCGTGGCCTAATGGATAAGGCGTCTGACTTCGAATCATAATATTGCGAGTTCGAGTCTCGTCGGGGTCGATTAATTTTTATAACATTTTTATGTTTCCAAATGGTCAAGTTTGGTGTCACCATCGGCTATGGGTTTGACATGCGCATATTGAGTGTTAATCGGCGCCATTTCGAAGTTAGCACATGTTTGGTATCAAATGACAGTCAAGACCATATTCGGTTATTGGAAATTTGTCCAGGTTCAAAATCAAGCGCAGACTCCATTGTATAAGCGGAAAAATGGTCTATTGGAAATATAAAAACAAACAAAAGATACAAAATATGTATAACATATTTCTCCACTCCCTCGAACCGGATTCGAAGCAGTGACCTAAGGATACCTGACAACGTCGTAGCATCTACAGTCCTCCGCTCTACCAACTGAGCTATCGAGGGTCGGCTGAAATGGTGCGCGCGCAAATTTCGCCTGCTTTTAATAGTCAAACCGGACGAAATTTGGAAATATCGATTCTCTTTGTTGAATCATTTATGAATGCCGGAGAATTCCAACGGAACCTGTTTCTCGCAGCACGATGTGCGAAAGATCTAGTGTTCAATGGAAATAACTAATTTGAACATCACATCGGCGCCGCCTTGACTTTACTATGAGGGAATTGGCTCTCGCTGGCTTCGTGGCCTAATGGATAAGGCGTCTGACTTCGAATCAGAATATTGCGAGTTCGAGTCTCGTCGGGGTCGATTGATTTTTATAACATTTTTATGTTTCCAAATGGTCAAGTTTGGTGTCACCATCGGCTATGGGTTTGACATGCGCATATTGAGTGTTAATCGGCGCCATTTCGAAGTTAGCACATGTTTGGTATCAAATGACAGTCAAGACCATATTCGGTTATTGGAAATTTGTCCAGGTTCAAAATCAAGCGCAGACTCCATTGTATAAGCGGAAAAATGGTCTATTGGAAATATAAAAACAAACAAAAGATACAAAATATGTATAACATATTTCTCCACTCCCTCGAACCGGATTCGAAGCAGTGACCTACGGATACCTGACAACGTCGTAGCATCAACAGTCCTCCGCTCTACCAACTGAGCTATCGAGGGTCGGCTGAAATGGTGCGCGCGCAAATTTCGCCTGCTTTTAATAGTCAAACCGGACGAAATTTGGAAATATCGATTCTCTTTGTTGAATCATTTATGAATGCCGGAGAATTCCAACGGAACCTGTTTCTCGCAGCACGATGTGCGAAAGATCTAGTGTTCAATGGAAATAACTAATTTGAACATCACATCGGCGCCGCCTTGACTTTACTATGAGGGAATTGGCTCTCGCTGGCCTCGTGGCCTAATGGATAAGGCGTCTGACTTCGAATCAGAATATTGCGAGTTCGAGTCTCGTCGGGGTCGATTGATTTTTATAACATTTTTATGTTTCCAAATGGTCAAGTTTGGTGTCACCATCGGCTATGGGTTTGACATGCGCATATTGAGTGTTAATCGGCGCCATTTCGAAGTTAGCACATGTTTGGTATCAAATGACAGTCAAGACCATATTCGGTTATTGGAAATTTGTCCAGGTTCAAAATCAAGCGCAGACTCCATTGTATAAGCGGAAAAATGGTCTATTGGAAATATAAAAACAAACAAAAGATACAAAATATGTATAAAATTTTTCTCCACTCCCTCGAACCGGATTCGAAGCAGTGACCTAAGGACAGCTGACAACGTCGTAGCATCTACAGTCCTCCGCTCTACCAACTGAGCTATCGAGGGTCGGCTGAAATGGTGCGCGCGCAAATTTCGCCAGGTTTTAATAGTCAAACTGGACGAAATTTGGAAATATCGATTCTCTTTGTTAAATCATTTATGAATGCCGGAGAATTCCAACGGAACCTGTTTCTCGCAGCACGATGTGCGAAAGATCTAGTGTTCAATGGAAATAACTAATTTGAACATCACATTGGCGCCGCCTTGACTTTACTATGAGGGAATTGGCTCTCGCTGGCCTCGTGGCCTAATGGATAAGGCGTCTGACTTCGAATCAGAAGATTGCGAGTTCGAGTCTCGTCGGGGTCGATTAATTTTTATAACATTTTTATGTTTCCAAATGGTCAAGTTTGGTGTCACCATCGGCTATGGGTTTGACATGCGCATATTGAGTGTTAATCGGCGCCATTTCGAAGTTAGCACATGTTTGGTATCAAATGACAGTCAAGACCATATTCGGTTATTGGAAATTTGTCCAGGTTCAAAATCAAGCGCAGACTCCATTTTATAAGCGGAAAAATGGTCTATTGGAAATATAAAAACAAACAAAAGAGACAAAATATGTATAAAATTTTTCTCCACTCCCTCGAACCGGATTCGATCCAGTGACCTAAGGATAGCTGACAACGTCGTAGCATCTACAGTCCTCCGCTCTACCAACTGAGCTATCGAGGGTCGGCTGAAATGGTGGGCGCGCAAATTTCGCCTGCTTTTAATAGTCAAACCGGACGAAATTTGGAAATATCGATTCTCTTTGTTGAATCATTTATGAATGCCGGAGAATTCCAACGGAACCTGTTTCTCGCAGCACGATGTGCGAAAGATCTAGTGTTCAATGGAAATAACTAATTTGAACATCACATTGGCGCCGCCTTGACTTTACTATGAGGGAATTGGCTCTCGCTGGCCTCGTGGCCTAATGGATAAGGCGTCTGACTTCGAATCAGAAGATTGCGAGTTCGAGTCTCGTCGGGGTCGATTAATTTTTATAACATTTTTATGTTTCCAAATGGTCAAGTTTGGTGTCACCATCGGCTATGGGTTTGACATGCGCATATTGAGTGTTAATCGGCGCCATTTCGAAGTTAGCACATGTTTGGTATCAAATGACAGTCAAGACCATATTCGGTTATTGGAAATTTGTCCAGGTTCAAAATCAAGCGCAGACTCCATTGTATAAGCGGAAAAATGGTCTATTGGAAATATAAAAACAAACAAAAGATACAAAATATGTATAAAAATTTTCTCCACTCCCTCGAACGGGATTCGAACCAGTGACCTAAGGATAGCTGACAGCGTCGTAGCATCTACAGTCCTCCGCTCTACCAACTGAGCTATCGAGGGTCGGCTGAAATGGTGGGCGCGCAAATTTCGCCTGCTTTTAATAGTCAAACCGGACGAAATTGGGAAATATCGATTCTCTTTGTTGAATCATTTATGAATGCCGGAGAATTCCAACGGAACCTGTTTCTCGCAGCACGATGTGCGAAAGATCTAGTGTTCAATGGAAATAACTAATTTGAACATCACATTGGCGCCGCCTTGACTTTACTATGAGGGAATTGGCTCTCGCTGGCCTCGTGACCTAATGGATAAGGCGTCTGACTTCGAATCAGAAGATTGCGAGTTCGAGTCTCGTCGGGGTCGATTAATTTTTATAACATTTTTATGTTTCCAAATGGTCAAGTTTGGTGTCACCATCGGCTATGGGTTTGACATGCGCATATTGAGTGTTAATCGGCGCCATTTCGAAGTTAGCACATGTTTGGTATCAAATGACAGTCAAGACCATATTCGGTTATTGGAAATTTGTCCAGGTTCAAAATCAAGCGCAGACTCCATTGTATAAGCGGAAAAAATGGTCTATTGGAAATATAAAAACAAACAAAAGATAAAAATATATGTATAACATTTTTCTCCACTCCCTCGAACCGGATTCGAACCAGTGACCTAAGGATAGCTGACAACGTCGTAGCATCTACAGTCCTCCGCTCTACCAACTGAGCTATCGAGGGTCGGCTGAAATGGTGGGCGCGCAAATTTCGCCTGCTTTTAATAGTCAAACCGGACGAAATTTGGAAATATCGATTCTCTTTGTTGAATCATTTATGAATGCCGGAGAATTCCAACGGAACCTGTTTCTCGCAGCACGATGTGCGAAAGATCTAGTGTTCAATGGAAATAACTAATTTGAACATCACATTGGCGCCGCCTTGACTTTACTATGAGGGAATTGGCTCTCGCTTGCCTCGTGGCCTAATGGATAAGGCGTCTGACTTCGAATCAGAAGATTGCGAGTTCGAGTCTCGTCGGGGTCGATTGATTTTTATAACATTTTTATGTTTCCAAATGGTCAAGTTTGGTGTCACCATCGGCTATGGGTTTGACATGCGCATATTGAGTGTTAATCGGCGCCATTTCGAAGTTAGCACATGTTTGGTATCAAATGACAGTCAAGACCATATTCGGTGATTGGAAATTTGTCCAGGTTCAAAATCAAGCGCAGACTCCATTGTATAAGCGGAAAAATGGTCTATTGGAAATATAAAAACAAACAAAAGATACAAAATATGTATAAAATTTTTCTCCACTTCCTCGAACTGGATTCGAACCGGTGACCTAAGGATTGCAGACAACGTCGTAGCATCTACAGTCCTCCGCTCTACCAACTGAGCTATCGAGGGTCGGCTGAAATGGTGCGCGCGCAAATTTCGCCAGCTTTTAATAGTCAAACCGGACGAAATTTGGAAATATCGATTCTCTTTGTTAAATCATTTATGAATGCCGGAGAATTCCAACGGAACCTGTTTCTCGCAGCACGATGTGCGAAAGATCTAGTGTTCAATGGAAATAACTAATTTGAACATCACATTGGCGCCGCCTTGACTTTACTATGAGGGAATTGGCTCTCGCTGGCCTCGTGGCCTAATGGATAAGGCGTCTGACTTCGAATCAGAAGATTGCGAGTTCGAGTTTCGTCGGGGTCGATTAATTTTTATAACATTTTTATGTTTCCAAATGGTCAAGTTTGGTGTCACCATCGGCTATGGGTTTGACATGCGCATATTGAGTGTTAATCGGCGCCATTTCGAAGTTAGCACATGTTTGGTATCAAATGACAGTCAAGACCATATTCGGTTATTGGAAATTTGTCCAGGTTCAAAATCAAGCGCAGACTCCATTGTATAAGCGGAAAAATGGTCTATTGGAAATATAAAAACAAACAAAAGATACAAAATATGTATAAAATTTTTCTCCACTCCCTCGAACCGGATTCGAACCAGTGACCTAAGGATAGCTGACAACGTCGTAGCATCTACAGTCCTCCGCTCTACCAACTGAGCTATCGAGGGTCGGCTGAAATGGTGGGCGCGCAAATTTCGCCTGCTTTTAATAGTCAAACCGGACGAAATTTGGAAATATCGATTCTCTTTGTTGAATCATTTATGAATGCCGGAGAATTCCAACGGAACCTGTTTCTCGCAGCACGATGTGCGAAAGATCTAGTGTTCAATGGAAATAACTAATTTGAACATCACATTGGCGCCGCCTTGACTTTACTATGAGGGAATTGGCTCTCGCTGGCATCGTGGCCTAATGGATAAGGCGTCTGACTTCGAATCAGAAGATTGCGAGTTCGAGTCTCGTCGGGGTCGATTGATTTTTATAACATTTTTATGTTTCCAAATGGTCAAGTTTGGTGTCACCATCGGCTATGGGTTTGACATGCGCATATTGAGTGTTAATCGGCGCCATTTCGAAGTTAGCACATGTTTGGTATCAAATGACAGTCAAGACCATATTCGGTTATTGGAAATTTGTCCAGGTTCAAAATCAAGCGCAGACTCCATTGTATAAGCGGAAAAATGGTCTATTGGAAATATAAAAACAAACAAAAGATAAAAAATATGTATAAAATTTTTCTCCACTCCCTCGAACCGGATTCGAACCAGTGACCTAAGGATAGCTGACAACGTCGTAGCATCTACAGTCCTCCGCTCTACCAACTGAGCTATCGAGGGTCGGCTGAAATGTGGGCGCGCAAATTTCGCCTGCTTTTAATAGTCAAACCGGACGAAATTTGGAAATATCGATTCTCTTTGTTGAATCATTTATGAATGCCGGAGAATTCCAACGGAACCTGTTTCTCGCAGCACGATATGCGAAAGATCTAGTGTTCAATGGAAATAACTAATTTGAACATCACATTGGCGCCGCCTTGACTTTACTATGAGGGAATTGGCCCTCGCTGGCCTCGTGGCCTAATGGATAAGGCGTCTGACTTCGAATCAGAAGATTGCGAGTTCGAGTCTCGTCGGGGTCGATTGATTTTTATAACATTTTTATGTTTCCAAATGGTCAAGTTTGGTGTCACCATCGGCTATGGGTTTGACATGCGCATATTGAGTGTTAATCGGCGCCATTTCGAAGTTAGCACATGTTTGGTATCAAATGACAGTCAAGACCATATTCGGTGATTGGAAATTTGTCCAGGTTCAAAATCAAGCGCAGACTCCATTGTATAAGCGGAAAAATGGTCTATTGAAAATATAAAAACAAACAAAAGATAAAAAATATGTATAAAATTTTTCTCCACTCCCTCGAACCGGATTCGAAGCAGTGACCTAAGGATAGCTGACAACGTCGTAGCATCTACAGTCCTCCGCTCTACCAACTGAGCCATCGAGGGTCGGCTGAAATGGTGCGCGCGCAAATTTCGCCAGCTTTTAATAGTCAAACCAGACAAAATTTGGAAATATCGATTCTCTTTGTTGAATCATTTATGAATGCCGGAGAATTCCAACGGAACCTGTTTCTCGCAGCACGATGTGCGAAAGATCTAGTGTTCAATGGAAATAACTAATTTGAACATCACATTGGCGCCGCCTTGACTTTACTATGAGGGAATTGGCTCTCGCTGGCATCGTGGCCTAATGGATAAGGCGTCTGACTTCGAATCAGAAGATTGCGAGTTCGAGTCTCGTCGGGGTCGATTAATTTTTATAACATTTTTATGTTTCCAAATGGTCAAGTTTGGTGTCACCATCGGCTATGGGTTTGACATGCGCATATTGAGTGTTAATCGGCGCCATTTCGAAGTTAGCACATGTTTGGTATCAAATGACAGTCAAGACCATATTCGGTTATTGGAAATTTGTCCAGGTTCAAAATCAAGCGCAGACTCCATTGTATAAGCGGAAAATGGTCTATTGGAAATATAAAAACAAACAAAAGATACAAAATATGTATAAAAATTTTCTCCACTTGTTCGAACCGGATTCGAACCAGTGACCTAAGGATAGCTGACAACGTCGTAGCATCTACAGTCCTCCGCTCTACCAACTGAGCTATCGAGGGTCGGCTGAAATGTTGGGCGCGCAAATTTCGCCTGCTTTTAATAGTCAAACCGGACGAAATTTGGAAATATCGATTCTCTTTGTTGAATCATTTATGAATGCCGGAGAATTCCAACGGAACCTGTTTCTCGCAGCACGATGTGCGAAAGATCTAGTGTTCAATGGAAATAACTAATTTGAACATCACATTGGCGCCGCCTTGACTTTACTATGAGGGAATTGGCTCTCGCTGGCCTCGTGGCCTAATGGATAAGGCGTCTGACTTCGAATCAGAAGATTGCGAGTTCGAGTCTCGTCGGGGTCGATTGATTTTTATAACATTTTTATGTTTCCAAATGGTCAAGTTTGGTGTCACCATCGGCTATGGGTTTGACATGCGCATATTGAGTGTTAATCGGCGCCATTTCGAAGTTAGCACATGTTTGGTATCAAATGACAGTCAAGACCATATTCGGTTATTGGAAATTTGTCCAGGTTCAAAATCAAGCGCAGACTCCATTGTATAAGCGGAAAAATGGTCTATTGGAAATATAAAAACAAAAAAAAGATACAAAATATGTATAAAAATTTTCTCCACTCCCTCGAACGGGATTCGAACCAGTGACCTAAGGATAGCTGACAACGTCGTAGCATCTACAGTCCTCCGCTCTACCAACTGAGCTATCGAGGGTCGGCTGAAATGGTGCGCGCGCAAATTTCGCCAGCTTTTAATAGTCAAACCGGACGAAATTTGGAAATATCGATTCTCTTTGTTGAATCATTTATGAATGCCGGAGAATTCCAACGGAACCTGTTTCTCGCAGCACGATGTGCGAAAGATCTAGTGTTCAATGGAAATAACTAATTTGAACATCACATTGGCGCCGCCTTGACTTTACTATGAGGGAATTGGCTCTCGCTGGCCTCGTGGCCTAATGGATAAGGCGTCTGACTTCGAATCAGAAGATTGCGAGTTCGAGTCTCGTCGGGGTCGATTGATTTTTATAACATTTTTATGTTTCCAAATGGTCAAGTTTGGTGTCACCATCGGCTATGGGTTTGACATGCGCATATTGAGTGTTAATCGGCGCCATTTCGAAGTTAGCACATGTTTGGTATCAAATGACAGTCAAGACCATATTCGGTTATTGGAAATTTGTCCAGGTTCAAAATCAAGCGCAGACTCCATTGTATAAGCGGAAAAATGGTCTATTGGAAATATAAAAACAAACAAAAGATACAAAATATGTATAAAAATTTTCTCCACTTGTTCGAACCGGATTCGAACCAGTGACCTAAGGATAGCTGACAACGTCGTAGCAGCTACAGTCCTCCGCTCTACCAACTGAGCTATCGAGGGTCGGCTGAAATGTTGGGCGCGCAAATTTCGCCTGCTTTTAATAGTCAAACCGGACGAAATTTGGAAATATCGATTCTCTTTGTTGAATCATTTATGAATGCCGGAGAATTCCAACGGAACCTGTTTCTCGCAGCACGATGTGCGAAAGATCTAGTGTTCAATGGAAATAACTAATTTGAACATCACATTGGCGCCGCCTTGACTTTACTATGAGGGAATTGGCTCTCGCTGGCCTCGTGGCCTAATGGATAAGGCGTCTGACTTCGAATCAGAAGATTGCGAGTTCGAGTCTCGTCGGGGTCGATTGATTTTTATAACATTTTTATGTTTCCAAATGGTCAAGTTTGGTGTCACCATCGGCTATGGGTTTGACATGCGCATATTGAGTGTTAATCGGCGCCATTTCGAAGTTAGCACATGTTTGGTATCAAATGACAGTCAAGACCATATTCGGTTATTGGAAATTTGTCCAGGTTCAAAATCAAGCGCAGACTCCATTGTATAAGCGGAAAAATGGTCTATTGGAAATATAAAAACAAAAAAAAGATACAAAATATGTATAAAAATTTTCTCCACTCCCTCGAACGGGATTCGAACCAGTGACCTAAGGATAGCTGACAACGTCGTAGCATCTACAGTCCTCCGCTCTACCAACTGAGCTATCGAGGGTCGGCTGAAATGGTGTGCGCGCAAATTTCGCCTGCTTTTAATAGTCAAACCGGACGAAATTTGGAAATATCGATTCTCTTTGTTGAATCATTTATGAATGCCGGAGAATTCCAACGGAACCTGTTTCTCGCAGCACGATGTGCGAAAGATCTAGTGTTCAATGGAAATAACTAATTTGAACATCACATTGGCGCCGCCTTGACTTTACTATGAGGGAATTGGCTCTCGCTGGCCTCGTGGCCTAATGGATAAGGCGTCTGACTTCGAATCAGAAGATTGCGAGTTCGAGTCTCGTCGGGGTCGATTAATTTTTATAACATTTTTATGTTTCCAAATGGTCAAGTTTGGTGTCACCATCGGCTATGGGTTTGACATGCGCATATTGAGTGTTAATCGGCGCCATTTCGAAGTTAGCACATGTTTGGTATCAAATGACAGTCAAGACCATATTCGGTTATTGGAAATTTGTCCAGGTTCAAAATCAAGCGCAGACTCCATTGTATAAGCGGAAAAATGGTCTATTGGAAATTTAAAAACAAACAAAAGATAAAAAATATGTATAAAATTTTTCTCCACTCCCTCGAACCGGATTCGAAGCAGTGACCTAAGGATAGCTGACAACGTCGTAGCATCTACAGTCCTCCGCTCTACCAACTGAGCTATCGAGGGTCGGCTGAAATGGTGCGCGCGCAAATTTCGCCAGCTTTTAATAGTCAAACCGGACGAAATTTGGAAATATCGATTCTCTTTGTTGAATCATTTATGAATGCCGGAGAATTCCAACGGAACCTGTTTCTCGCAGCACGATGTGCGAAAGATCTAGTGTTCAATGGAAATAACTAATTTGAACATCACATTGGCGCCGCCTTGACTTTACTATGAGGGAATTGGCTCTCGCTGGCCTCGTGGCCTAATGGATAAGGCGTCTGACTTCGAATCAGAAGATTGCGAGTTCGAGTCTCGTCGGGGTCGATTGATTTTTATAACATTTTTATGTTTCCAAATGGTCAAGTTTGGTGTCACCATCGGCTATGGGTTTGACATGCGCATATTGAGTGTTAATCGGCGCCATTTCGAAGTTAGCACATGTTTGGTATCAAATGACAGTCAAGACCATATTCGGTTATTGGAAATTTGTCCAGGTTCAAAATCAAGCGCAGACTCCATTGTATAAGCGGAAAAATGGTCTATTGGAAATATAAAAACAAACAAAAGATACAAAATATGTATAAAAATTTTCTCCACTCCCTCGAACGGGATTCGAACCAGTGACCTAAGGATAGCTGACAACGTCGTAGCATCTACAGTCCTCAGCTCTACCAACTGAGCTATTCAGGGTCGGCTGAAATGGTGGGCGCGCAAATTTCGCCTGCTTTTAATAGTCAAACCGGACGAAATTTGGAAATATCGATTCTCTTTGTTGAATCATTTATGAATGCCGGAGAATTCCAACGGAACCTGTTTCTCGCAGCACGATGTGCGAAAGATCTAGTGTTCAATGGAAATAACTAATTTGAACATCACATTGGCGCCGCCTTGACTTTACTATGAGGGAATTGGCTCTCGCTGGCCTCGTGGCCTAATGGATAAGGCGTCTGACTTCGAATCAGAAGATTGCGAGTTCGAGTCTCGTCGGGGTCGATTAATTTTTATAACATTTTTATGTTTCCAAATGGTCAAGTTTGGTGTCACCATCGGCTATGGGTTTGACATGCGCATATTGAGTGTTAATCGGCGCCATTTCGAAGTTAGCACATGTTTGGTATCAAATGACAGTCAAGACCATATTCGGTTATTGGAAATTTGTCCAGGTTCAAAATCAAGCGCAGACTCCATTGTATAAGCGGAAAAATGGTCTATTGGAAATATAAAAACAAACAAAAGATAAAAAATATGTATAAAATTTTTCTCCACTCCCTCGAACCGGATTCGAACCAGTGACCTAAGGATAGCTGACAAGTCGTAGCATCTACAGTCCTCCGCTCTTTTTTTTTTTTTTTTATCTTTTATTATAAAAACATTATTAAGCAATGTGCTACAGTAAAAACAAAACGACAACATTTGTATACACATGAGATTACAATGAAAACAATGATAGTTCTTATATGTTATGTTTCCTAATAGAAAGCTGAATAGAAGCCTATAGTATGAAATATATATCAGGTATATGCGATCTGTTGTCCAAATGTCGTTGGTTGTTGACTTTCCTTGTTAATTTTTAATTATTTCCTCGACTAATGTTAGTTCCATGGAATTTTTAGCAGTGTATCGAAATTATAATGTTTCGGTATGATGTAGGCGAAGTAACTCTAAAATTTGTCGAGTATTTGCATTTGGCAATCTCCGTGTATCTCCGTAAGCATACGAAGATTGACGAGGTTTACGGAATTATTCGGACCAGTTATTGCACGTGTTTTTGGCTAAACATTTTCTTTCTAAAATGGACTAATATCCATATAATTAGGTTATTGAAGTGTTGTCGATGTTGACTGTTATCTCTATGAAATCTACGGTGAGTTTCCCAAAGGAAAATAACAATATTTCTGTAGGAAAAAGCACTTTTGTTTCGCCAAATTTTTGTGTTGATGTCTTCGGCATCTTCCGTGTTCAGCCGAGCCCGATGGGGCCAACATCGGTCATCCAATGTGAAACATGTCAAAATGTGAATATGAAAATTGGTACTGATGCTGTGATAGAATTTTTACTTCAAGAGTCTTAATTTGACATGATAGTTAAACATCTCACCAGTTTTTGTGATAAAATGAATATGATTTTATGAATATATTTGTTGTTTCGCCTTGCAATTGGGTAAATTTATAAATTATAAATAATGTTTAATAATAATAATATATTAATAATAAATTGGTTTGTTATTATACCATCAACATGACTTCCCGGTGCGCCACGGTTCATCGGCATCCCGACATGAATGACCAACAACCATAAGGCCCACCAGAGGCCCGAGACAACAGTCAAAGGCCTCTAATAGGCCCGAGGGCCGCCAAACACGCACGGAGGTCTGCCAAAAATATATATACACCATGGCGCCTGACAAAAAAACGCCGTTACTTTTATTACCATTCTGGCCTGGTATGATCACGTGGTCTGTGACTTGACCCGAAAAGGGCGGCGGCCCCAGCGAAAACAAAAATTCACTAAATCCTGCCGCACACCTCTAGTCAATTTTATCTCAAACTTGTAAATCTTATTGTGCAGGTAAATACTCTACCAACTGAGCTATCGAGGGTCGGCTGAAATGGTGGGCGCGCAAATTTCGCCTGCTTTTAATAGTCAAATCGGCGCCATCCTCCGCTCTACCAACTGAGCTATCGAGGGTCGGCTGAAATGGTGCGCGCGCAAATTTCGCCAGCTTTTAATAGTCAAACCGGACGAAATTTGGAAATATCGATTCTCTTTGTTGAATCATTTATGAATGCCGGAGATTCCAACGGAACCTGTTTCTCGCAGCACGATGTGCGAAAGATCTAGTGTTCAATGGAAATAACTAATTTGAACATCACATTGGCGCCGCCTTGACTTTACTATGAGGGAAGTGGCTCTCGCTGGCCTCGTGGCCTAATGGATAAGGCGTCTGACTTCGAATCAGAAGATTGCGAGTTCGAGTCTCGTCGGGGTCGATTAATTTTTATAACATTTTTATGTTTCCAAATGGTCAAGTTTGGTGTCACCATCGGCTATGGGTTTGACATGCGCATATTGAGTGTTAATCGGCGCCATTTCGAAGTTAGCACATGTTTGGTATCAAATGACAGTCAAGGCCATATTCGGTTATTGGAAATTTGTCCAGGTTCAAAATCAAGCGCAGACTCCATTGTATAAGCGGACAAATGGTCTATTGGAAATATAAAAACAAACAAAAGATACAAAATATGTATACAAGTTTTCTCCACTCCCTCGAACGGGATTCGAACCAGTGACCTAAGGATAGCTGACAACGTCGTAGCATCTACAGTCCTCCGCTCTACCAACTGAGCTATCGAGGGTCGGCTGAAATGGTGGGCGCGCAAATTTCGCCTGCTTTTAATAGTCAAACCGGACGAAATTTGGAAATATCGATTCTCTTTGTTGAATCATTTATGAATGCCGGAGAATTCCAACGGAACCTGTTTCTCGCAGCACGATGTGCGAAAGATCTAGTGTTCAATAGAAATAACTAATTTGAACATCACATTGGCGCCGCCTTGACTTTACTATGAGGGAATTGGCTCTCGCTGGCCTCGTGGCCTAATGAAAAAGGCGTCTGACTTCGAATCAGAAGATTGCGAGTTCGAGTTTCGTCGGGGTCGATTAATTTTTATAACATTTTTATGTTTCCAAATGGTCAAGTTTGGTGTCACCATCGGCTATGGGTTTGAAATGCGCATATTGAGTGTTAATCGGCGCCATTTCGAAGTTAGCACATGTTTGGTATCAAATGACAGTCAAGACCATATTCGGTTATTGGAAATTTGTCCATGTTCAAAATCAAGCGCAGACTCCATTGTATAAGCGGAAAAATGGTCTATTGGAAATATAAAAACAAACAAAAGATACAAAATATGTATAAAAAATTTCTCCACTCCCTCGAACCGGATTCGAACCAGTGACCTAAGGACAGCTGACAACGTCGTAGCATCTACAGTCCTCCGCTCTACCAACTGAGCTATCGAGGGTCGGCTGAAATGGTGGGCGCGCAAATTTCGCCTGCTTTTAATAGTCAAACCGGACGAAATTTGGAAATATCGATTCTCTTTGTTGAATCATTTATGAATGCCGGAGAATTCCAACGGAACCTGTTTCTCGCAGCACGATGTGCGAAAGATCTCGTGTTCAATGGAAATAACTAATTTGAACATCACATTGGCGCCGCCTTGACTTTACTATGAGGGAATTGGCTCTCGCTGGCCTCGTGGCCTAATGGATAAGGCGTCTGACTTCGAATCAGAAGATTGCGATTTCGAGTCTCGTCGGGGTCGATTGATTTTTATACCATTTTTATGTTTCCAAATGGTCAAGTTTGGTGTCACCATCGGCTATGGGTTTGACATGCACATATTGAGTGTTAATCGGCGCCATTTCGAAGTTAGCACATGTTTGTAATCAAATGACAGTCAAGACCATATTCGGTTATTGGAAATTTGTCCAGGTTCAAAATCAAGCGCAGACTCCATTGTATAAGCGGAAAAATGGTCTATTGGAAATATAAAAACAAACAAAAGATAAAAAATATGTATAAAATTTTTCTCCACTCCCTCGAACCGGATTCGAAGCAGTGACCTAAGGATAGCTGACAACGTCGTAGCATCTACAGTCCTCCGCTCTACCAACTGAGCTATCGAGGGTCGGCTGAAACGGTGCGCGCGCAAATTTCGCCAGCTTTTAATAGTCAAACCGGACGAAATTTGGAAATATCGATTCTCTTTGTTGAATCATTTATGAATGCCGGAGAATTCCAACGGAACCTGTTTCTCGCAGCACGATGTGCGAAAGATCTAGTGTTCAATGGAAATAACTAATTTGAACATCACATTGGCGCCGCCTTGACTTTACTATGAGGGAACTGGCTCTCGCTGGCCTCGTGGCCTAATGGATAAGGCGTCTGACTTCGAATCAGAAGATTGCGAGTTCGAGTCTCGTCGGGGTCGATTAATTTTTATAACATTTTTATGTTTCCAAATGGTCAAGTTTGGTGTCACCATCGGCTATGGGTTTGACATGCGCATATTGAGTGTTAATCGGCGCCATTTCGAAGTTAGCACATGTTTGGTATCAAATGACAGTCAAGACCATATTCGGTTATTGGAAATTTGTCCAGGTTCAAAATCAAGCGCAGACTCCATTGTATAAGCGGAAAAATGGTCTATTGGAAATATAAAAACAAACAAAAGATAAAAAATATGTATAAAATTTTTCTCCACTCCCTCGAACCGGATTCGAACCAGTGACCTAAGGATAGCTGACAAGTCGTAGCATCTACAGTCCTCCGCTCTTTTTTTTTTTTTTTATCTTTTATTATAAAAACATTATTAAGCAATGTGCTACAGTAAAAACAAAACGACAACATTTGTATACACATGAGATTACAATGAAAACAATGATAGTTCTTATATGTTATGTTTCCTAATAGAAAGCTGAATAGAAGCCTATAGTATGAAATATATATCAGGTATATGCGATCTGTTGTCCAAATGTCGTTGGTTGTTGACTTTCCTTGTTAATTTTTAATTATTTCCTCGACTAATGTTAGTTCCATGGAATTTTTAGCAGTGTATCGAAATTATAATGTTTCGGTATGATGTAGGCGAGTATTTGTCGAGTATTTGCATTTGGCAATCTCCGTGTATCTCCGTAAGCATACGAAGATTGACGAGGTTTACGGAATTATTCGGACCAGTTATTGCACGTGTTTTTGGCTAAACATTTTCTTTCTAAAATGGACTAATATCCATATAATTAGGTTATTGAAGTGTTGTCGATGTTGACTGTTATCTCTATGAAATCTACGGTGAGTTTCCCAAAGGAAAATAACAATATTTCTGTAGGAAAAAGCACTTTTGTTTCGCCAAATTTTTGTGTTGATGTCTTCGGCATCTTCCGTGTTCAGCCGAGCCCGATGGGGCCAACATCGGTCATCCAATGTGAAACATGTCAAAATGTGAATATGAAAATTGGTACTGATGCTGTGATAGAATTTTTACTTCAAGAGTCTTAATTTGACATGATAGTTAAACATCTCACCAGTTTTTGTGATAAAATGAATATGATTTTATGAATATATTTGTTGTTTCGCCTTGCAATTGGGTGAATTTATAAATTATAAATAATGTTTAATAATAATAATATATTAATAATAAATTGGTTTGTTATTATACCATCAACATGACTTCCCGGTGCGCCACGGTTCATCGGCATCCCGACATGAATGACCAACAACCATAAGGCCCACCAGAGGCCCGAGACAACAGTCAAAGGCCTCTAATAGGCCCGAGGGCCGCCAAACACGCACGGAGGTCTGCCAAAAATATATATACACCATGGCGCCTGACAAAAAAACGCCGTTACTTTTATTACCATTCTGGCCTGGTATGATCACGTGGTCTGTGACTTGACCCGAAAAGGGCGGCGGCCCCAGCGAAAACAAAAATTCACTAAATCCTGCCGCACACCTCTAGTCAATTTTATCTCAAACTTGTAAATCTTATTGTGCAGGTAAATACTCTACCAACTGAGCTATCGAGGGTCGGCTGAAATGGTGGGCGCGCAAATTTCGCCTGCTTTTAATAGTCAAATCGGCGCCATCCTCCGCTCTACCAACTGAGCTATCGAGGGTCGGCTGAAATGGTGCGCGCGCAAATTTCGCCAGCTTTTAATAGTCAAACCGGACGAAATTTGGAAATATCGATTCTCTTTGTTGAATCATTTATGAATGCCGGAGATTCCAACGGAACCTGTTTCTCGCAGCACGATGTGCGAAAGATCTAGTGTTCAATGGAAATAACTAATTTGAACATCACATTGGCGCCGCCTTGACTTTACTATGAGGGAAGTGGCTCTCGCTGGCCTCGTGGCCTAATGGATAAGGCGTCTGACTTCGAATCAGAAGATTGCGAGTTCGAGTCTCGTCGGGGTCGATTAATTTTTATAACATTTTTATGTTTCCAAATGGTCAAGTTTGGTGTCACCATCGGCTATGGGTTTGACATGCGCATATTGAGTGTTAATCGGCGCCATTTCGAAGTTAGCACATGTTTGGTATCAAATGACAGTCAAGGCCATATTCGGTTATTGGAAATTTGTCCAGGTTCAAAATCAAGCGCAGACTCCATTGTATAAGCGGACAAATGGTCTATTGGAAATATAAAAACAAACAAAAGATACAAAATATGTATACAAGTTTTCTCCACTCCCTCGAACGGGATTCGAACCAGTGACCTAAGGATAGCTGACAACGTCGTAGCATCTACAGTCCTCCGCTCTACCAACTGAGCTATCGAGGGTCGGCTGAAATGGTGGGCGCGCAAATTTCGCCTGCTTTTAATAGTCAAACCGGACGAAATTTGGAAATATCGATTCTCTTTGTTGAATCATTTATGAATGCCGGAGAATTCCAACGGAACCTGTTTCTCGCAGCACGATGTGCGAAAGATCTAGTGTTCAATAGAAATAACTAATTTGAACATCACATTGGCGCCGCCTTGACTTTACTATGAGGGAATTGGCTCTCGCTGGCCTCGTGGCCTAATGAAAAAGGCGTCTGACTTCGAATCAGAAGATTGCGAGTTCGAGTCTCGTCGGGGTCGATTAATTTTTATAACATTTTTATGTTTCCAAATGGTCAAGTTTGGTGTCACCATCGGCTATGGGTTTGACATGCACATATTGAGTGTTAATCGGCGCCATTTCGAAGTTAGCACATGTTTGGTATCAAATGACAGTCAAGACCATATTCGGTTATTGGAAATTTGTCCAGGTTCAAAATCAAGCGCAGACTCCATTGTATAAGCGGAAAAATGGTCTATTGGAAATATAAAAACAAACAAAAGATACAAAATATGTATAAAAATTTTCTCCACTCCCTCGAACCGGATTCGAACCAGTGACCTAAGGATAGCTGACAACGTCGTAGCATCTACAGTCCTCCGCTCTACCAACTGAGCTATCGAGGGTCGGCTGAAATGGTGCGCGCGCAAATTTCGCCAGCTTTTAATAGTCAAACCGGACGAAATTTGGAAATATCGATTCTCTTTGTTGAATCATTTATGAATGCCGGAGAATTCCAACGGAACCTGTTTCTCGCAGCACGATGTGCGAAAGATCTAGTGTTCAATGGAAATAACTAATTTGAACATCACATTGGCGCCGCCTTGACTTTACTATGAGGGAAGTGGCTCTCGCTGGCCTCGTGGCCTAATGGATAAGGCGTCTGACTTCGAATCAGAAGATTGCGAGTTCGAGTCTCGTCGGGGTCGATTAATTTTTATAACATTTTTATGTTTCCAAATGGTCAAGTTTGGTGTCACCATCGGCTATGGGTTTGACATGCGCATATTGAGTGTTAATCGGCGCCATTTCGAAGTTAGCACATGTTTGGTATCAAATGACAGTCAAGACCATATTCGGTTATTGGAAATTTGTCCAGGTTCAAAATCAAGCGCAGACTCCATTGTATAAGCGGAAAAATGGTCTATTGGAAATATAAAATCAAACAAAAGATACAAAATATGTATAAAAATTTTCTCCACTCCCTCGAACCGGATTCGAAGCAGTGACCTAAGGATAGCTGACAACGTCGTAGCATCTACAGTCCTCCGCTCTACCAACTGAGCTATCGAGGGTCGGCTGAAATGGTGCGCGCGCAAATTTCGCCAGCTTTTAATAGTCAAACCGGACGAAATTTGGAAATATCGATTCTCTTTGTTGAATCATTTATGAATGCCGGAGAATTCCAACGGAACCTGTTTCTCGCAGCACGATGTGCGAAAGATCTAGTGTTCAATGGAAATAACTAATTTGAACATCACATTGGCGCCGCCTTGACTTTACTATGAGGGAATTGGCTCTCGCTGGCCTCATGGCCTAATGGATAAGGCGTCTGACTTCGAATCAGAAGATTGCGAGTTCGAGTCTCGTCGGGGTCGATTAATTTTTATAACATTTTTATGTTTCCATATGGTCAAGTTTGGTGTCACCATCGGCTATGGGTTTGACATGCGCATATTGAGTGTTAATCGGCGCCATTTCGAAGTTAGCACATGTTTGGTATCAAATGACAGTCAAGACCATATTCGGTTATTGGAAATTTGTCCAGGTTCAAAATCAAGCGCAGACTCCATTGTATAAGCGGAAAAATGGTCTATTGGAAATATAAAAACAAACAAAAGATACAAAATATGTATAAAAATTTTCTCCACTCCCTCGAACCGGATTCGAACCAGTGACCTAAGGATAGCTGACAACGTCGTAGCATCTACAGTCCTCCGCCCTACCAACTGAGCTATCGAGGGTCGGCTGAAATGGTGGGCGCGCAAATTTCGCCTGCTTTTAATAGTCAAACCGGACGAAATTTTGAAATATCGATTCTCTTTGTTGAATCATTTATGAATGCCGGAGAATTCCAACGGAACCTGTTTCTCGCAGCACGATGTGCGAAAGATCTAGTGTTCAATGGAAATGACTAATTTGAACATCACATTGGCGCCGCCTTGACTTTACTATGAGGGAATTGGCTCTCGCTGGCCTCGTGGCCTAATGGATAAGGCGTCTGACTTCGAATCAGAAGATTGCGAGTTCGAGTCTCGTCGGGGTCGATTAATTTTTATAACATTTTTATGTTTCCAAATGGTCAAGTTTGGTGTCACCATCGGCTATGGGTTTGACATGCGCATATTGAGTGTTAATCGGCGCCATTTCGAAGTTAGCACATGTTTGGTATCAAATGACAGTCAAGACCATATTCGGTTATTGGAAATTTGTCCAGGTTCAAAATCAAGCGCAGACTCCATTGTATAAGCGGAAAAATGGTCTATTGGAAATATAAAAACAAACAAAAGATACAAAATATGTATAAAAATTTTCTCCACTCCCTCGAACCGGATTCGAACCAGTGACCTAAGGATAGCTGACAACGTCGTAGCATCTACAGTCCTCCGCTCTACCAACTGAGTTATCGAGGGTCGGCTGAAATGGTGGGCGCGCAAATTTCGCCTGCTTTTAATAGTCAAACCGGACGAAATTTGGAAATATCGATTCTCTTTGTTGAATCATTTATGAATGCCGGAGAATTCCAACGGAACCTGTTTCTCGCAGCACGATGTGCGAAAGATCTAGTGTTCAATGGAAATAACTAATTTGAACATCACATTGGCGCCGCCTTGACTTTACTATGAGGGAATAGGCTCTCGCTGGCCTCGTGGCCCAATGGATAAGGCGTCTGACTTCGAATCAGAAGATTGCGAGTTCGAGTCTCGTCGGGGTCGATTGATTTTTATAACATTTTTATGTTTCCAAATGGTCAAGTTTGGTGTCACCATCGGCTATGGGTTTGACATGCGCATATTGAGTGTTAATCGGCGCCATTTCGAAGTTAGCACATGTTTGGTATCAAATGACAGTCAAGACCATATTCGGTTATTGGAAATTTGTCCAGGTTCAAAATCAAGCGCAGACTCCATTGTATAAGCGGAAAAATGGTCTATTGGAAATATAAAAACAAACAAAAGATAAAAAATATGTATAAAATTTTTCTCCACTCCATCGAACAGGATTCGAAGCAGTGACCTAAGGATAGCTGACAACGTCGTAGCATCTACAGTCCTCCGCTCTACCAACTGAGCTATCGAGGGTCGGCTGAAATGGTGCGCGCGCAAATTTCGCCAGCTTTTAATAGTCAAACCGGACGAAATTTGGAAATATCGATTCTCTTTGTTGAATCATTTATGAATGCCGGAGAATTCCAACGGAACCTGTTTCTCGCAGCACGATGTGCGAAAGATCTAGTGTTCAATGGAAATAACTAATTTGAACATCACATTGGCGCCGCCTTGACTTTACTATGAGGGAAGTGGCTCTCGCTGGCCTCGTGGCCTAATGGATAAGGCGTCTGACTTCGAATCAGAAGATTGCGAGTTCGAGTCTCGTCGGGGTCGATTAATTTTTATAACATTTTTATGTTTCCAAATGGTCAAGTTTGGTATCACCATCGGCTATGGGTTTGACATGCGCATATTGAGTGTTAATCGGCGCCATTTCGAAGTTAGCACATGTTTGGTATCAAATGACAGTCAAGACCATATTCGGTTATTGGAAATTTGTCCAGGTTCAAAATCAAGCGCAGACTCCATTGTATAAGCGGAAAAATGGTCTATTGGAAATATAAAAACAAACAAAAGATAAAAAATATGTATAAAATTTTTCTCCACTCCCTCGAACAGGATTCGAAGCAGTGACCTAAGGATAGCTGACAACGTCGTAGCATCTACAGTCCTCCGCTCTACCAACTGAGCTATCGAGGGTCGGCTGAAATGGTGCGCGCGCAAATTTCGCCAGCTTTTAATAGTCAAACCGGACGAAATTTGGAAATATCGATTCTCTTTGTTGAATCATTTATGAATGCCGGAGAATTCCAACGGAACCTGTTTCTCGCAGCACGATGTGCGAAAGATCTAGTGTTCAATGGAAATAACTAATTTGAACATCACATTGGCGCCGCCTTGACTTTACTATGAGGGAATTGGCTCTCGCTGGCCTCGTGGCCTAATGGATAAGGCGTCTGACTTCGAATCAGAAGATTGCGAGTTCGAGTCTCGTCGGGGTCGATTGATTTTTATAACATTTTTATGTTTCCAAATGGTCAAGTTTGGTGTCACCATCGGCTATGGGTTTGACATGCGCATATTGAGTGTTAATCGGCGCCATTTCGAAGTTAGCACATGTTTGGTATCAAATGACAGTCAAGACCATATTCGGTTATTGGAAATTTGTCCAGGTTCAAAATCAAGCGCAGACTCCATTGTATAAGCGGAAAAATGGTCTATTGGAAATATAAAAACAAACAAAAGATACAAAATATGTATAAAATTTTTCTCCACTCCCTCGAACCGGATTCGAAGCAGTGACCTAAGGATAGCTGACAACGTCGTAGCATATACAGTCCTCCGCTCTACCAACTGAGCTATCGAGGGTCGGCTGAAATGGTGCGCGCGCAAATTTCGCCAGCTTTTAATAGTCAAACCGGACGAAATTTGGAAATATCGATTCTCTTTGTTGAATTATTTATGAATGCAGGAGAATTCCAACGGAACCTGTTTCTCGCAGCACGATGTGCGAAAGATCTAGTGTTCAATGGAAATAACTAATTTGAACATCACATTGGCGCCGCCTTGACTTTACTATGAGGGAAGTGGCTCTCGCTGGTCTCGTGGCCTAATGGATAAGGCGTCTGACTTCGAATCAGAAGATTGCGAGTTCGAGTCTCGTCGGGGTCGATTAATTTTTATAACATTTTTATGTTTCCAAATGGTCAAGTTTGGTATCACCATCGGCTATGGGTTTGACATGCGCATATTGAGTGTTAATCGGCGCCATTTCGAAGTTAGCACATGTTTGGTATCAAATGACAGTCAAGACCATATTCGGTTATTGGAAATTTGTCCAGGTTCAAAATCAAGCGCAGACTCCATTGTATAAGCGGAAAAATGGTCTATTGGAAATATAAAAACAAACAAAAGATACAAAATATGTATACAAATTTTCTCCACTCCCTCGAACCGGATTCGAACCAGTGACCTAAGGATAGCTGACAACGTCGTAGCATCTACAGTCCTCCGCTCTACCAACTGAGCTATCGAGGGTCGGCTGAAATGGTGGGCGCGCAAATTTCGCCTGCTTTTAATAGTCAAACCGGACGAAATTTGGAAATATCGATTCTCTTTGTTGAATCATTTATGAATGCCGGAGAATTCCAACGGAACCTGTTTCTCGCAGCACGATGTGCGAAAGATCTAGTGTTCAATGGAAATAACTAATTTGAACATCACATTGGCGCCGCCTTGACTTTACTATGAGGGAAGTGGCTCTCGCTGGCCTCGTGGCCTAATGGATAAGGCGTCTGACTTCGAATCAGAAGATTGCGAGTTCGAGTCTCGTCGGGGTCGATTAATTTTTATAACATTTTTATGTTTCCATATGGTCAAGTTTGGTGTCACCATCGGCTATGGGTTTGACATGCGCATATTGAGTGTTAATCGGCGCCATTTCGAAGTTAGCACATGTTTGGTATCAAATGACAGTCAAGACCATATTCGGTTATTGGAAATTTGTCCAGGTTCAAAATCAAGCGCAGACTCCATTGTATAAGCGGAAAAATGGTCTATTGGAAATATAAAAACAAACAAAAGATACAAAATATGTATAAAAATTTTCTCCACTCCCTCGAACCGGTGACCTAAGGATAGCTGACAACATCGTAGCATCTACAGTCCTCCGCTCTACCAACTGAGCTATCGAGGGTCGGCTGAAATGGTGGGCGCGCAAATTTCGCCTGCTTTTAATAGTCAAACCGGACGAAATTTGGAAATATCGATTCTCTTTGTTGAATCATTTATGAATGCCGGAGAATTCCAATGGAACCTGTTTCTCGCAGCACGATGTGCGAAAGATCTAGTGTTCAATGGAAATAACTAATTTGAACATCACATTGGCGCCGCCTTGACTTTACTATGAGGGAATTGGCTCTCGCTGGCCTCGTGGCCTAATGGATAAGGCGTCTGACTTCGAATCAGAAGATTGCGAGTTCGAGTCTCGTCGGGGTCGATTAATTTTTATAACATTTTTATGTTTCCAAATGGTCAAGTTTGGTGTCACCATCGGCTATGGGTTTGACATGCGCATATTGAGTGTTAATCGGCGTCATTTCGAAGTTAGCACATGTTTGGTATCAAATGACAGTCAAGACCATATTCGGTTATTGGAAATTTGTCCAGGTTCAAAATCAAGCGCAGACTCCATTGTATAAGCGGAAAAATGGTCTATTGGAAATATAAAAACAAACAAAAGATACAAAATATGTATAAAACTTTTCTCCACTCCCTCGAACCGGATTCGAACCAGTGACCTAAGGATAGCTGACAACGTCGTAGCATCTACAGTCCTCCGCTCTACCAACTGAGTTATCGAGGGTCGGCTGAAATGGTGGGCGCGCAAATTTCGCCTGCTTTTAATAGTCAAACCGGACGAAATTTGGAAATATCGATTCTCTTTGTTGAATCATTTATGAATGCCGGAGAATTCCAACGGAACCTGTTTCTCGCAGCACGATGTGCGAAAGATCTAGTGTTCAATGGAAATAACTAATTTGAACATCACATTGGCGCCGCCTTGACTTTACTATGAGGGAATAGGCTCTCGCTGGCCTCGTGGCCCAATGGATAAGGCGTCTGACTTCGAATCAGAAGATTGCGAGTTCGAGTCTCGTCGGGGTCGATTGAATTTTATAACATTTTTATGTTTCCAAATGGTCAAGTTTGGTGTCACCATCGGCTATGGGTTTGACATGCGCATATTGAGTGTTAATCGGCGCCATTTCGAAGTTAGCACATGTTTGGTATCAAATGACAGTCAAGACCATATTCGGTTATTGGAAATTTGTCCAGGTTCAAAATCAAGCGCAGACTCCATTGTATAAGCGGAAAAATGGTCTATTGGAAATATAAAAACAAACAAAAGATAAAAAATATGTATAAAAATTTTCTCCACTCCCTCGAACAGGATTCGAAGCAGTGACCTAAGGATAGCTGACAACGTCGTAGCATCTACAGTCCTCCGCTCTACCAACTGAGCTATCGAGGGTCGGCTGAAATGGTGCGCGCGCAAATTTCGCCAGCTTTTAATAGTCAAACCGGACGAAATTTGGAAATATCGATTCTCTTTGTTGAATCATTTATGAATGCCGGAGAATTCCAACGGAACCTGTTTCTCGCAGCACGATGTGCGAAAGATCTAGTGTTCAATGGAAATAACTAATTTGAACATCACATTGGCGCCGCCTTGACTTTACTATGAGGGAATTGGCTCTCGCTGGCCTCGTGGCCTAATGGATAAGGCGTCTGACTTCGAATCAGAAGATTGCGAGTTCGAGTCTCGTCGGGGTCGATTGATTTTTATAACATTTTTATGTTTCCAAATGGTCAAGTTTGGTGTCACCATCGGCTATGGGTTTGACATGCGCATATTGAGTGTTAATCGGCGCCATTTCGAAGTTAGCACATGTTTGGTATCAAATGACAGTCAAGACCATATTCGGTTATTGGAAATTTGTCCAGGTTCAAAATCAAGCGCAGACTCCATTGTATAAGCGGAAAAATGGTCTATTGGAAATATAAAAACAAACAAAAGATACAAAATATGTATAAAATTTTTCTCCACTCCCTCGAACCGGATTCGAAGCAGTGAACTAAGGATAGCTGACAACGTCGTAGCATATACAGTCCTCCGCTCTACCAACTGAGCTATCGAGGGTCGGCTGAAATGGTGCGCGCGCAAATTTCGCCAGCTTTTAATAGTCAAACCGGACGAAATTTGGAAATATCGATTCTCTTTGTTGAATCATTTATGAATGCAGGAGAATTCCAACGGAACCTGTTTCTCGCAGCACGATGTGCGAAAGATCTAGTGTTCAATGGAAATAACTAATTTGAACATCACATTGGCGCCGCCTTGACTTTACTATGAGGGAAGTGGCTCTCGCTGGCCTCGTGGCCTAATGGATAAGGCGTCTGACTTCGAATCAGAAGATTGCGAGTTCGAGTCTCGTCGGGGTCGATTAATTTTTATAACATTTTTATGTTTCCAAATGGTCAAGTTTGGTATCACCATCGGCTATGGGTTTGACTTGCGCATATTGAGTGTTAATCGGCGCCATTTCGAAGTTAGCACATGTTTGGTATCAAATGACAGTCAAGACCATATTCGGTTATTGGAAATTTGTCCAGGTTCAAAATCAAGCGCAGACTCCATTGTATAAGCGGAAAAATGGTCTATTGGAAATATAAAAACAAACAAAAGATACAAAATATGTATACAAATTTTCTCCACTCCCTCGAACCGGATTCGAACCAGTGACCTAAGGATAGCTGACAACGTCGTAGCATCTACAGTCCTCCGCTCTACCAACTGAGCTATCGAGGGTCGGCTGAAATGGTGGGCGCGCAAATTTCGCCTGCTTTTAATAGTCAAACCGGACGAAATTTGGAAATATCGATTCTCTTTGTTGAATCATTTATGAATGCCGGAGAATTCCAACGGAACCTGTTTCTCGCAGCACGATGTGCGAAAGATCTAGTGTTCAATGGAAATAACTAATTTGAACATCACATTGGCGCCGCCTTGACTTTACTATGAGGGAATTGGCTCTCGCTGGCCTCGCGGCCTAATGGATAAGGCGTCTGACTTCGAATCAGAAGATTGCGAGTTCGAGTCTCGTCGGGGTCGATTGATTTTTATAACATTTTTATGTTTCCAAATGGTCAAGTTTGGTGTCACCATCGGCTATGGGTTTGACATGCGCATATTGAGTGTTAATCGGCGCCATTTCGAAGTTAGCACATGTTTGGTATCAAATGACAGTCAAGACCATATTCGGTTATTGGAAATTTGTCCAGGTTCAAAATCAAGCGCAGACTCCATTGTATAAGCGGAAAAATGGTCTATTGGAAATATAAAAACAAACAAAAGATATAAAATATGTATAAAATTTTTCTCCACTCCCTCGAACCCGATTCGAAGCAGTGGCCTAAGGATAGCTGACAACGTCGTAGCATATACAGTCCTCCGCTATACCAACTGAGCTATCGAGGGTCGGCTGAAATGGTGGGCGCGCAAATTTCGCCTGCTTTTAATAGTCAAACCGGACGAAATTTGGAAATATCGATTCTCTTTGTTGAATCATTTATGAATGCCGGAGAATTCCAACGGAACCTGTTTCTCGCAGCACGATGTGCGAAAGATCTAGTGTTCAATGGAAATAACTAATTTGAACATCACATTGGCGCCGCCTTGACTTCACAATGAGGGAATTGGCTCTCGCTGGCCTCGTGGCCTAATGGATAAGGCGTCTGACTTCGAATCAGAAGATTGCGAGTTCGAGTCTCGTCGGGGTCGATTGATTTTTATAACATTTTTATGTTTCCAAATGGTCAAGTTTGGTGTCACCATCGGCTATGGGTTTGACATGCGCATATTGAGTGTTAATCGGCGCCATTTCGAAGTTAGCACATGTTTGGTATCAAATGACAGTCAAGACCATATTCGGTTATTGGAAATTTGTCCAGGTTCAAAATCAAGCGCAGACTCCATTGTATAAGCGGAAAAATGGTCTATTGGAAATATAAAAACAAACAAAAGATACAAAATATGTATACAAATTTTCTCCACTCCCTCGAACCGGATTCGAACCAGTGACCTAAGGATAGCTGACAACGTCGTAGCATCTACAGTCCTCCGCTCTACCAACTGAGCTATCGAGGGTCGGCTGAAATGGTGGGCGCGCAAATTTCGCCTGCTTTTAATAGTCAAACCGGACGAAATTTGGAAATATCGATTCTCTTTGTTGAATCATTTATGAATGCCGGAGAATTCCAACGGAACCTGTTTCTCGCAGCACGATGTGCGAAAGATCTAGTGTTCAATGGAAATAACTAATTTGAACATCACATTGGCGCCGCCTTGACTTTACAATGAGGTAATTGGCTCTCGCTGGCCTCGTGGCCTAATGGATAAGGCGTCTGACTTCGAATCAGAAGATTGCGAGTTCGAGTCTCGTCGGGGTCGATTAATTTTTATAACATTTTTATGTTTCCAAATGGTCAAGTTTGGTGTCACCATCGGCTATGGGTTTGACATGCGCATATTGAGTGTTAATCGGCGCCATTTCGAAGTTAGCACATGTTTGGTATCAAATGACAGTCAAGACCATATTCGGTTATTGGAAATTTGTCCATGTTCAAAATCAAGCGCAGAATCCATTGTATAAGCGGAAAAATGGTCTATTGGAAATATAAAAACAAACAAAAGATACAAAATATGTATAAAAATTTTCTCCACTCCCTCGAACGGGATTCGAACCAGTGACCTAAGGATAGCTGACAACGTCGTAGCATCTACAGTCCTCCGCTCTACCAACTGAGCTATCGAGGGTCGGCTGAAATGGTGGGCGCGCAAATTTCGCCTGCTTTTAATAGTCAAACCGGACGAAATTTGGAAATATCGATTCTCTTTGTTGAATCATTTATGAATGCCGGAGAATTCCAACGGAACCTGTTTCTCGCAGCACGATGTGCGAAAGATCTAGTGTTCAATGGAAATAACTAATTTGAACATCACATTGGCGCCGCCTTGACTTTACTATGAGGGAATCGGCTCTCGCTGGCCTCGTGGCCTAATGGATAAGGCGTCTGACTTCGAATCAGAAGATTGTGAGTTCGAGTCTCGTCGGGGTCGATTGATTTTTATAACATTTTTATGTTTCCAAATGGTCAAGTTTGGTGTCACCATCGGCTATGGGTTTGACATGCGCATATTGAGTGTTAATCGGCGCCATTTCGAAGTTAGCACATGTTTGGTATCAAATGACAGTCAAGACCATATTCGGTTATTGGAAATTTGTCCAGGTTCAAAATCAAGCGCAGACTCCATTGTATAAGCGGAAAAATGGTCTATTGGAAATATAAAAACAAACAAAAGATAAAAAATATGTATAAAAGTTTTCTCCACTCCCTCGAACCGGATTCGAACCAGTGACCTAAGGATAGCTGACAACGTCGTAGCATCTACAGTCCTCCGCTCTACCAACTGAGCTATCGAGGGTCGGCTGAAATGGTGGGCGCGCAAATTTCGCCTGCTTTTAATAGTCAAACCGGACGAAATTTGGAAATATCGATTCTCTTTGTTGAATCATTTATGAATGCCGGAGAATTCCAACGGAACCTGTTTCTCGCAGCACGATGTGCGAAAGATCTAGTGTTCAATGGAAATAACTAATTTGAACATCACATTGGCGCCGCCTTGACTTTACTATGAGGGTAGTGGCTCTCGCTGGCCTCGTGGCCTAATGGATAAGGCGTCTGACGTCGAATCAGAAGATTGCGAGTTCGAGTCTCGTCGGGGTCGATTAATTTTTATAACATTTTTATGTTTCCAAATGGTCATGTTTGGTGTCACCATCGGCTATGGGTTTGACATGCGCATATTGAGTGTTAATCGGCCCCATTTCGAAGTTAGCACATGTTTGGTATCAAATGACAGTCAAGACCATATTCGGTTATTGGAAATTTGTCCAGGTTCAAAAACAAGCGCAGACTCCATTGTATAAGCGGAAAAATGGTCTATTGGAAATATAAAAACAAACAAAAGATAAAAAATATGTATAAAATTTTTCTCCACTCCCTCGAACCGGATTCGAAGAAGTGACCTAAGGATAGCTGACAACGTCGTAGCATCTACAGTCCTCCGCTCTACCAACTGAGTTATCGAGGGTCGGCTGAAATGGTGTGCGCGCAAATTTCGAAAGCTTTTAATAGTGAAACCGGACGAAATTTGGAAATATCGATTCTCTTTGTTGAATCATTTATGAATGCCGGAGAATTCCAACGGAACCTGTTTCTCGCAGCACGATGTGCGAAAGATCTAGTGTTCAATGGAAATAACTAATTTGAACATCACATTGGCGCCGCCTTGACTTTACTATGAGGGAAGTGGCTGACTTCGAATCAGAAGATTGCGAGTTCGAGTCTCGTCGGGGTCGATTAATTTTTATAACATTTTTATGTTTCCAAATGGTCAAGTTTGGTGTCACCATCGGCTATGGGTTTGACATGCGCATATTGAGTGTTAATCGGCGCCATTTCGAAGTTAGCACATGTTTGGTATCAAATGACAGTCAAGACCATATTCGGTTATTGGAAATTTGTCCAGGTTCAAAATCAAGCGCAGACTCCATTGTATAAGCGGAAAAATGGTCTATTGGAAATATAAAAACAAACAAAAGATAAAAAATATGTATAAAATTTTTCTCCACTCCCTCGAACCGGATTCGAACCAGTGACCTAAGGATAGCTGACAACGTCGTAGCATCTACAGTCCTCCGCTCTACCAACTGAGCTATCGAGGGTCGGCTGAAATGGTGCGCGCGCAAATTTCGCCAGCTTTTAATAGTCAAACCGGACGAAATTTGGAAATATCGATTCTCTTTGTTGAATCATTTATGAATGCCGGAGAATTCCAACGGAACCTGTTTCTCGCAGCACGATGTGCGAAAGATCTAGTGTTCAATGGAAATAACTAATTTGAACATCACATTGGCGCCGCCTTGACTTTACTATGAGGGAATTGGCTCTCGCTGGCCTCGTGGCCTAATGGATAAGGCGTCTGACTTCGAATCTGAAGATTGCGAGTTCGAGTCTCGTCGGGGTCGATTAATTTTTATAACATTTTTATGTTTCCAAATGGTCAAGTTTGGTGTCACCATCGGCTATGTGTTTGACATGCGCATATTGAGTGTTAATCGGCGCCATTTCGAAGTTAGCACATGTTTGGTATCAAATGACAGTCAAGACCATATTCGGTTATTGGAAATTTGTCCAGGTTCAAAATCAAGCGCAGACTCCATTGTATAAGCGGAAAAATGGTCTATTGGAAATATAAAAACAAACAAAAGATAAAAAATATGTATAAAAGTTTTCTCCACTCCCTCGAACCGGATTCGAACCAGTGACCTAAGGATAGCTGACAACGTCGTAGCATCTACAGTCCTCCGCTCTACCAACTGAGCTATCGAGGGTCGGCTGAAATGGTGTGCGCGCAAATTTCGCCTGCTTTTAATAGTCAAACCGGACGAAATTTGGAAATATCGATTCTCTTTGTTGAATCATTTATGAATGCCGGAGAATTCCAACGGAACCTGTTTCTCGCAGCACGATGTGCGAAAGATCTAGTGTTCAATGGAAATAACTAATTTGAACATCACATTGGCGCCGCCTTGACTTTACTATGAGGGTAGTGGCTCTCGCTGGCCTCGTGGCCTAATGGATAAGGCGTCTGACGTCGAATCAGAAGATTGCGAGTTCGAGTCTCGTCGGGGTCGATTAATTTTTATAACATTTTTATGTTTCCAAATGGTCATGTTTGGTGTCACCATCGGCTATGGGTTTGACATGCGCATATTGAGTGTTAATCGGCCCCATTTCGAAGTTAGCACATGTTTGGTATCAAATGACAGTCAAGACCATATTCGGTTATTGGAAATTTGTCCAGGTTCAAAAACAAGCGCAGACTCCATTGTATAAGCGGAAAAATGGTCTATTGGAAATATAAAAACAAACAAAAGATAAAAAATATGTATAAAATTTTTCTCCACTCCCTCGAACCGGATTCGAAGAAGTGACCTAAGGATAGCTGACAACGTCGTAGCATCTACAGTCCTCCGCTCTACCAACTGAGTTATCGAGGGTCGGCTGAAATGGTGTGCGCGCAAATTTCGAAAGCTTTTAATAGTGAAACCGGACGAAATTTGGAAATATCGATTCTCTTTGTTGAATCATTTATGAATGCCGGAGAATTCCAACGGAACCTGTTTCTCGCAGCACGATGTGCGAAAGATCTAGTGTTCAATGGAAATAACTAATTTGAACATCACATTGGCGCCGCCTTGACTTTACTATGAGGGAAGTGGCTGACTTCGAATCAGAAGATTGCGAGTTCGAGTCTCGTCGGGGTCGATTAATTTTTATAACATTTTTATGTTTCCAAATGGTCAAGTTTGGTGTCACCATCGGCTATGGGTTTGACATGCGCATATTGAGTGTTAATCGGCGCCATTTCGAAGTTAGCACATGTTTGGTATCAAATGACAGTCAAGACCATATTCGGTTATTGGAAATTTGTCCAGGTTCAAAATCAAGCGCAGACTCCATTGTATAAGCGGAAAAATGGTCTATTGGAAATATAAAAACAAACAAAAGATAAAAAATATGTATAAAATTTTTCTCCACTCCCTCGAACCGGATTCGAACCAGTGACCTAAGGATAGCTGACAACGTCGTAGCATCTACAGTCCTCCGCTCTACCAACTGAGCTATCGAGGGTCGGCTGAAATGGTGCGCGCGCAAATTTCGCCAGCTTTTAATAGTCAAACCGGACGAAATTTGGAAATATCGATTCTCTTTGTTGAATCATTTATGAATGCCGGAGAATTCCAACGGAACCTGTTTCTCGCAGCACGATGTGCGAAAGATCTAGTGTTCAATGGAAATAACTAATTTGAACATCACATTGGCGCCGCCTTGACTTTACTATGAGGGAATTGGCTCTCGCTGGCCTCGTGGCCTAATGGATAAGGCGTCTGACTTCGAATCTGAAGATTGCGAGTTCGAGTCTCGTCGGGGTCGATTAATTTTTATAACATTTTTATGTTTCCAAATGGTCAAGTTTGGTGTCACCATCGGCTATGGGTTTGACATGCGCATATTGAGTGTTAATCGGCGCCATTTCGAAGTTAGCACATGTTTGGTATCAAATGACAGTCAAGACCATATTCGGTTATTGGAAATTTGTCCAGGTTCAAAATCAAGCGCAGACTCCATTGTATAAGCGGAAAAATGGTCTATTGGAAATATAAAAACAAACAAAAGATAAAAAATATGTATAAAAGTTTTCTCCACTCCCTCGAACCGGATTCGAACCAGTGACCTAAGGATAGCTGACAACGTCGTAGCATCTACAGTCCTCCGCTCTACCAACTGAGCTATCGAGGGTCGGCTGAAATGGTGTGCGCGCAAATTTCGCCTGCTTTTAATAGTCAAACCGGACGAAATTTGGAAATATCGATTCTCTTTGTTGAATCATTTATGAATGCCGGAGAATTCCAACGGAACCTGTTTCTCGCAGCACGATGTGCGAAAGATCTAGTGTTCAATGGAAATAACTAATTTGAACATCACATTGGCGCCGCCTTGACTTTACTATGAGGGTAGTGGCTCTCGCTGGCCTCGTGGCCTAATGGATAAGGCGTCTGACGTCGAATCAGAAGATTGCGAGTTCGAGTCTCGTCGGGGTCGATTAATTTTTATAACATTTTTATGTTTCCAAATGGTCATGTTTGGTGTCACCATCGGCTATGGGTTTGACATGCGCATATTGAGTGTTAATCGGCCCCATTTCGAAGTTAGCACATGTTTGGTATCAAATGACAGTCAAGACCATATTCGGTTATTGGAAATTTGTCCAGGTTCAAAAACAAGCGCAGACTCCATTGTATAAGCGGAAAAATGGTCTATTGGAAATATAAAAACAAACAAAAGATAAAAAATATGTATAAAATTTTTCTCCACTCCCTCGAACCGGATTCGAAGAAGTGACCTAAGGATAGCTGACAACGTCGTAGCATCTACAGTCCTCCGCTCTACCAACTGAGTTATCGAGGGTCGGCTGAAATGGTGTGCGCGCAAATTTCGAAAGCTTTTAATAGTGAAACCGGACGAAATTTGGAAATATCGATTCTCTTTGTTGAATCATTTATGAATGCCGGAGAATTCCAACGGAACCTGTTTCTCGCAGCACGATGTGCGAAAGATCTAGTGTTCAATGGAAATAACTAATTTGAACATCACATTGGCGCCGCCTTGACTTTACTATGAGGGAAGTGGCTGACTTCGAATCAGAAGATTGCGAGTTCGAGTCTCGTCGGGGTCGATTAATTTTTATAACATTTTTATGTTTCCAAATGGTCAAGTTTGGTGTCACCATCGGCTATGGGTTTGACATGCGCATATTGAGTGTTAATCGGCGCCATTTCGAAGTTAGCACATGTTTGGTATCAAATGACAGTCAAGACCATATTCGGTTATTGGAAATTTGTCCAGGTTCAAAATCAAGCGCAGACTCCATTGTATAAGCGGAAAAATGGTCTATTGGAAATATAAAAACAAACAAAAGATAAAAAATATGTATAAAATTTTTCTCCACTCCCTCGAACCGGATTCGAACCAGTGACCTAAGGATAGCTGACAACGTCGTAGCATCTACAGTCCTCCGCTCTACCAACTGAGCTATCGAGGGTCGGCTGAAATGGTGCGCGCGCAAATTTCGCCAGCTTTTAATAGTCAAACCGGACGAAATTTGGAAATATCGATTCTCTTTGTTGAATCATTTATGAATGCCGGAGAATTCCAACGGAACCTGTTTCTCGCAGCACGATGTGCGAAAGATCTAGTGTTCAATGGAAATAACTAATTTGAACATCACATTGGCGCCGCCTTGACTTTACTATGAGGGAATTGGCTCTCGCTGGCCTCGTGGCCTAATGGATAAGGCGTCTGACTTCGAATCTGAAGATTGCGAGTTCGAGTCTCGTCGGGGTCGATTAATTTTTATAACATTTTTATGTTTCCAAATGGTCAAGTTTGGTGTCACCATCGGCTATGGGTTTGACATGCGCATATTGAGTGTTAATCGGCGCCATTTCGAAGTTAGCACATGTTTGGTATCAAATGACAGTCAAGACCATATTCGGTTATTGGAAATTTGTCCAGGTTCAAAATCAAGCGCAGAATCCATTGTATAAGCGGAAAAATGGTCTATTGGAAATATAAAAACAAACAAAAGATACAAAATATGTATAAAAATTTTCTCCACTCCCTCGAACGGGATTCGAACCAGTGACCTAAGGATAGCTGACAACGTCGTAGCATCTACAGTCCTCCGCTCTACCAACTGAGCTATCGAGGGTCGGCTGAAATGGTGGGCGCGCAAATTTCGCCTGCTTTTAATAGTCAAACCGGACGAAATTTGGAAATATCGATTCTCTTTGTTGAATCATTTATGAATGCCGGAGAATTCCAACGGAACCTGTTTCTCGCAGCACGATGTGCGAAAGATCTAGTGTTCAATGGAAATAACTAATTTGAACATCACATTGGCGCCGCCTTGACTTTACTATGAGGGAAGTGGCTGACTTCGAATCAGAAGATTGCGAGTTCGAGTCTCGTCGGGGTCGATTAATTTTTATAACATTTTTATGTTTCCAAATGGTCAAGTTTGGTGTCACCATCGGCTATGGGTTTGACATGCGCATATTGAGTGTTAATCGGCGCCATTTCGAAGTTAGCACATGTTTGGTATCAAATGACAGTCAAGACCATATTCGGTTATTGGAAATTTGTCCAGGTTCAAAATCAAGCGCAGACTCCATTGTATAAGCGGAAAAATGGTCTATTGGAAATATAAAAACAAACAAAAGATAAAAAATATGTATAAAATTTTTCTCCACTCCCTCGAACCGGATTCGAACCAGTGACCTAAGGATAGCTGACAACGTCGTAGCATCTACAGTCCTCCGCTCTACCAACTGAGCTATCGAGGGTCGGCTGTAATGGTGCGCGCGCAAATTTCGCCAGCTTTTAATAGTCAAACCGGACGAAATTTGGAAATATCGATTCTCTTTGTTGAATCATTTATGAATGCCGGAGAATTCCAACGGAACCTGTTTCTCGCAGCACGATGTGCGAAAGATCTAGTGTTCAATGGAAATAACTAATTTGAACATCACATTGGCGCCGCCTTGACTTTACTATGAGGGAATTGGCTCTCGCTGGCCTCGTGGCCTAATGGATAAGGCGTCTGACTTCGAATCTGAAGATTGCGAGTTCGAGTCTCGTCGGGGTCGATTAATTTTTATAACATTTTTATGTTTCCAAATGGTCAAGTTTGGTGTCACCATCGGCTATGGGTTTGACATGCGCATATTGAGTGTTAATCGGCGCCATTTCGAAGTTAGCACATGTTTGGTATCAAATGACAGTCAAGACCATATTCGGTTATTGGAAATTTGTCCAGGTTCAAAATCAAGCGCAGACTCCATTGTATAAGCGGAAAAATGGTCTATTGGAAATATAAAAACAAACAAAAGATACAAAATATGTATAAAAAATTACTCCACTCCCTCGAACCGGATTCGAACCAGTGACCTAAGGATAGCTGACAACGTCGTAGCATCTACAGTCCTCCGCTCTACCAACTGAGCTATCGAGGGTCGGCTGAAATGGTGGGCGCGCAAATTTCGCCTGCTTTTAATAGTCAAACCGGACGAAATTTGGAAATATCGATTCTCTTTGTTGAATCATTTATGAATGCCGGAGAATTCCAACGGAACCTGTTTCTCGCAGCACGATGTGCGAAAGATCTATTGTTCAATGGAAATAACTAATTTGAACATCACATTGGCGCCGCCTTGACTTTACTATGAGGGAAGTGGCTCTCGCTGGCCTCGTGGCCTAATGGATAAGGCGTCTGACTTCGAATCAGAAGATTGCGAGTTCGAGTCTCGTCGGGGTCGATTAATTTTTATAACATTTTTATGTTTCCAAATGGTCAAGTTTGGTGTCACCATCGGCTATGGGTTTGACTTGCGCATATTGAGTGTTATTCGGCGCCATTTCGAAGTTAGCACATGTTTGGTATCAAATGACAGTCAAGACCATATTCGGTGATTGGAAATTTGTCCAGGTTCAAAATCAAGCGCAGACTCCATTGTATAAGCGGAAAAATGGTCTATTGGAAATAAAAAAACAAACAAAAGATAAAACATATGTATAAAATTTTTCTCCACTCCTTCGAACCGGATTCGAAGCAGTGACCTAAGGATAGCTGACAACGTCGTAGCATCTACAGTCCTCCGCTCTACCAACTGAGCTATCGAGGGTCGGCTGAAATGGTGCGCGCGCAAATTTCGAAAGCTTTTAATAGTCAAACGGACGAAATTTGGAAATATCGATTCTCTTTGTTGAATCATTTATGAATGCCGGAGAATTCCAACGGAACCTGTTTCTCGCAGCACGATGTGCGAAAGATCTAGTGTTCAATGGAAATAACTAATTTGAACATCACATTGGCGCCGCCTTGACTTTACTATGAGGGAAGTGGCTCTCGCTGGCCTCGTGGCCTAATGGATAAGGCGTCTGACTTCGAATCAGAAGATTGCGAGTTCGAGTCTCGTCGGGGTCGATTAATTTTTATAACATTTTTATGTTTCCAAATGGTCAAGTTTGGTGTCACCATCTGCTATGGGTTTGACATGCGCATATTGAGTGTTAATCGGCGCCATTTCGAAGTTAGCACATGTTTGGTATCAAATGACAGTCAAGACCATGTTCGGTTATTGGAAATTTGTCCAGGTTCAAAATCAAGCGCAGACTCCATTGTATAAGCGGAAAAAATGGTCTATTGGAAATATAAAAACAAACAAAAGATAAAAAATATGTATAAAATTTTTCTCCACTCCATCGAACCGGATTCGAAGCAGTGACCTAAGGATAGCTGACAACGTCGTAGCATCTACAGTCCTCCGCTCTACCAACTGAGCTATCGAGGGTCGGCTGAAATGGTGCGCGCGCAAATTTCGAAAGCTTTTAATAGTCAAACCGGACGAAATTTGGAAATATCGATTCTCTTTGTTGAATCATTTATGAATGCCGGAGAATTCCAACGGAACCTGTTTCTCGCAGCACGATGTGCGAAAGATCTAGTGTTCAATGGAAATAACTAATTTGAACATCACATTGGCGCCGCCTTGACTTTACTATGAGGGAATTGGCTCTCGCTGGCCTCGTGGCCTAATGGATAAGGCGTCTGAGTTCGAGTCTCGTCGGGGTCGATTAATTTTTATAACATTTTTATGTTTCCAAATGGTCAAGTTTGATGTCACTATCGGCTATGGGTTTGACTTGCGCATATTGAGTGTTATTCGGCGCCATTTCGAAGTTAGCACATGTTTGGTATCAAATGACAGTCAAGACCATATTCGGTGATTGGAAATTTGTCCAGGTTCAAAATCAAGCGCAGACTCCATTGTATAAGCGGAAAAATGGTCTATTGGAAATAAAAAAACAAACAAAAGATAAAAAATATGTATAAAATTTTTCTCCACTCCCTCGAACCGGATTCGAAGCAGTGACCTAAGGATAGCTGACAACGTCGTAGCATCTACAGTCCTCCGCTCTACCAACTGAGCTATCGAGGGTCGGCTGAAATGGTGCGCGCGCAAATTTCGAAAGCTTTTAATAGTCAAACCGGACGAAATTTTGAAATATCGATTCTCTTTGTTGAATCATTTATGAATGCCGGAGAATTCCAACGGAACCTGTTTCTCGCAGCACGATGTGCGAAAGATCTAGTGTTCAATGGAAATAACTAATTTGAACATCACATTGGCGCCGCCTTGACTTTACTATGAGGGAAGTGGCTCTCGCTGGCCTCGTGGCCTAATGGATAAGGCGTCTGACTTCGAATCTGAAGATTGCGAGTTCGAGTCTCGTCGGGGTCGATTAATTTTTATAACATTTTTATGTTTCCAAATGGTCAAGTTTGGTGTCACCATCGGCTATGGGTTTGACATGCGCATATTGAGTGTTAATCGGCGCCATTTCGAAGTTAGCACATGTTTGGTATCAAATGACAGTCAAGACCATATTCGGTTATTGGAAATTTGTCCAGGTTCAAAATCAAGCGCAGACTCCATTGTATAAGCGGAAAAATGGTCTATTGGAAATATAAAAACAAACAAAAGATACAAAATATGTATAAAAAATTACTCCACTCCCTCGAACCGGATTCGAACCAGTGACCTAAGGATAGCTGACAACGTCGTAGCATCTACAGTCCTCCGCTCTACCAACTGAGCTATCGAGGGTCGGCTGAAATGGTGGGCGCGCAAATTTCGCCTGCTTTTAATAGTCAAACCGGACGAAATTTGGAAATATCGATTCTCTTTGTTGAATCATTTATGAATGCCGGAGAATTCCAACGGAACCTGTTTCTCGCAGCACGATGTGCGAAAGATCTATTGTTCAATGGAAATAACTAATTTGAACATCACATTGGCGCCGCCTTGACTTTACTATGAGGGAAGTGGCTCTCGCTGGCCTCGTGGCCTAATGGATAAGGCGTCTGACTTCGAATCAGAAGATTGCGAGTTCGAGTCTCGTCGGGGTCGATTAATTTTTATAACATTTTTATGTTTCCAAATGGTCAAGTTTGGTGTCACCATCGGCTATGGGTTTGACTTGCGCATATTGAGTGTTATTCGGCGCCATTTCGAAGTTAGCACATGTTTGGTATCAAATGACAGTCAAGACCATATTCGGTGATTGGAAATTTGTCCAGGTTCAAAATCAAGCGCAGACTCCATTGTATAAGCGGAAAAATGGTCTATTGGAAATAAAAAAACAAACAAAAGATAAAACATATGTATAAAATTTTTCTCCACTCCTTCGAACCGGATTCGAAGCAGTGACCTAAGGATAGCTGACAACGTCGTAGCATCTACAGTCCTCCGCTCTACCAACTGAGCTATCGAGGGTCGGCTGAAATGGTGCGCGCGCAAATTTCGAAAGCTTTTAATAGTCAAACCGGACGAAATTTGGAAATATCGATTCTCTTTGTTGAATCATTTATGAATGCCGGAGAATTCCAACGGAACCTGTTTCTCGCAGCACGATGTGCGAAAGATCTAGTGTTCAATGGAAATAACTAATTTGAACATCACATTGGCGCCGCCTTGACTTTACTATGAGGGAAGTGGCTCTCGCTGGCCTCGTGGCCTAATGGATAAGGCGTCTGACTTCGAATCAGAAGATTGCGAGTTCGAGTCTCGTCGGGGTCGATTAATTTTTATAACATTTTTATGTTTCCAAATGGTCAAGTTTGGTGTCACCATCTGCTATGGGTTTGACATGCGCATATTGAGTGTTAATCGGCGCCATTTCGAAGTTAGCACATGTTTGGTATCAAATGACAGTCAAGACCATGTTCGGTTATTGGAAATTTGTCCAGGTTCAAAATCAAGCGCAGACTCCATTGTATAAGCGGAAAAAATGGTCTATTGGAAATATAAAAACAAACAAAAGATAAAAAATATGTATAAAATTTTTCTCCACTCCATCGAACCGGATTCGAAGCAGTGACCTAAGGATAGCTGACAACGTCGTAGCATCTACAGTCCTCCGCTCTACCAACTGAGCTATCGAGGGTCGGCTGAAATGGTGCGCGCGCAAATTTCGAAAGCTTTTAATAGTCAAACCGGACGAAATTTGGAAATATCGATTCTCTTTGTTGAATCATTTATGAATGCCGGAGAATTCCAACGGAACCTGTTTCTCGCAGCACGATGTGCGAAAGATCTAGTGTTCAATGGAAATAACTAATTTGAACATCACATTGGCGCCGCCTTGACTTTACTATGAGGGAATTGGCTCTCGCTGGCCTCGTGGCCTAATGGATAAGGCGTCTGAGTTCGAGTCTCGTCGGGGTCGATTAATTTTTATAACATTTTTATGTTTCCAAATGGTCAAGTTTGATGTCACTATCGGCTATGGGTTTGACTTGCGCATATTGAGTGTTATTCGGCGCCATTTCGAAGTTAGCACATGTTTGGTATCAAATGACAGTCAAGACCATATTCGGTGATTGGAAATTTGTCCAGGTTCAAAATCAAGCGCAGACTCCATTGTATAAGCGGAAAAATGGTCTATTGGAAATAAAAAAACAAACAAAAGATAAAAAATATGTATAAAATTTTTCTCCACTCCCTCGAACCGGATTCGAAGCAGTGACCTAAGGATAGCTGACAACGTCGTAGCATCTACAGTCCTCCGCTCTACCAACTGAGCTATCGAGGGTCGGCTGAAATGGTGCGCGCGCAAATTTCGAAAGCTTTTAATAGTCAAACCGGACGAAATTTGGAAATATCGATTCTCTTTGTTGAATCATTTATGAATGCCGGAGAATTCCAACGGAACCTGTTTCTCGCAGCACGATGTGCGAAAGATCTAGTGTTCAATGGAAATAACTAATTTGAACATCACATTGGCGCCGCCTTGACTTTACTATGAGGGAAGTGGCTCTCGCTGGCCTCGTGGCCTAATGGATAAGGCGTCTGACTTCGAATCAGAAGATTGCGAGTTCGAGTCTCGTCGGGGTCGATTAATTTTTATAACATTTTTATGTTTCCAAATGGTCATGTTTGGTGTCACCATCGGCTATGGGTTTGACATGCGCATATTGAGTGTTAATCGGCCCCATTTCGAAGTTAGCACATGTTTGGTATCAAATGACAGTCAAGACCATATTCGGTTATTGGAAATTTGTCCAGGTTCAAAATCAAGCGCAGACTCCATTGTATAAGCGGAAAAATGGTCTATTGGAAATATAAAAACAAACAAAAGATAAAAAATATGTATAAAATTTTTCTCCACTCCCTCGAACCGGATTCGAAGCAGTGACCTAAGGATAGCTGACAACGTCGTAGCATCTACAGTCCTCCGCTCTACCAACTGAGCTATCGAGGGTCGGCTGAAATGGTGCGCGCGCAAATTTCGAAAGCTTTTAATAGTCAAACCGGACGAAATTTGGAAATATCGATTCTCTTTGTTGAATCATTTATGAATGCCGGAGAATTCCAACGGAACCTGTTTCTCGCAGCACGATGTGCGAAAGATCTAGTGTTCAATGGAAATAACTAATTTGAACATCACATTGGCGCCGCCTTGACTTTACTATGAGGGAATTGGCTCTCGCTGGCCTCGTGGCCTAATGGATAAGGCGTCTGACTTCGAATCTGAAGATTGCGAGTTCGAGTCTCGTCGGGGTCGATTAATTTTTATAACATTTTTATGTTTCCAAATGGTCAAGTTTGGTGTCACCATCGGCTATGGGTTTGACATGCGCATATTGAGTGTTAATCGGCGCCATTTCGAAGTTAGCACATGTTTGGTATCAAATGACAGTCAAGACCATATTCGGTTATTGGAAATTTGTCCAGGTTCAAAATCAAGCGCAGACTCCATTGTATAAGCGGAAAAATGTCTATTGGAAATATAAAAACAAACAAAAGATACAAAATATGTATAAAAAATTACTCCACTCCCTCGAACCGGATTCGAACCAGTGACCTAAGGATAGCTGACAACGTCGTAGCATCTACAGTCCTCCGCTCTACCAACTGAGCTATCGAGGGTCGGCTGAAATGGTGGGCGCGCAAATTTCGCCTGCTTTTAATAGTCAAACCGGACGAAATTTGGAAATATCGATTCTCTTTGTTGAATCATTTATGAATGCCGGAGAATTCCAACGGAACCTGTTTCTCGCAGCACGATGTGCGAAAGATCTATTGTTCAATGGAAATAACTAATTTGAACATCACATTGGCGCCGCCTTGACTTTACTATGAGGGAAGTGGCTCTCGCTGGCCTCGTGGCCTAATGGATAAGGCGTCTGACTTCGAATCAGAAGATTGCGAGTTCGAGTCTCGTCGGGGTCGATTAATTTTTATAACATTTTTATGTTTCCAAATGGTCAAGTTTGGTGTCACCATCGGCTATGGGTTTGACTTGCGCATATTGAGTGTTATTCGGCGCCATTTCGAAGTTAGCACATGTTTGGTATCAAATGACAGTCAAGACCATATTCGGTGATTGGAAATTTGTCCAGGTTCAAAATCAAGCGCAGACTCCATTGTATAAGCGGAAAAATGGTCTATTGGAAATAAAAAAACAAACAAAAGATAAAACATATGTATAAAATTTTTCTCCACTCCTTCGAACCGGATTCGAAGCAGTGACCTAAGGATAGCTGACAACGTCGTAGCATCTACAGTCCTCCGCTCTACCAACTGAGCTATCGAGGGTCGGCTGAAATGGTGCGCGCGCAAATTTCGAAAGCTTTTAATAGTCAAACCGGACGAAATTTGGAAATATCGATTCTCTTTGTTGAATCATTTATGAATGCCGGAGAATTCCAACGGAACCTGTTTCTCGCAGCACGATGTGCGAAAGATCTAGTGTTCAATGGAAATAACTAATTTGAACATCACATTGGCGCCGCCTTGACTTTACTATGAGGGAAGTGGCTCTCGCTGGCCTCGTGGCCTAATGGATAAGGCGTCTGACTTCGAATCAGAAGATTGCGAGTTCGAGTCTCGTCGGGGTCGATTAATTTTTATAACATTTTTATGTTTCCAAATGGTCAAGTTTGGTGTCACCATCTGCTATGGGTTTGACATGCGCATATTGAGTGTTAATCGGCGCCATTTCGAAGTTAGCACATGTTTGGTATCAAATGACAGTCAAGACCATGTTCGGTTATTGGAAATTTGTCCAGGTTCAAAATCAAGCGCAGACTCCATTGTATAAGCGGAAAAAATGGTCTATTGGAAATATAAAAACAAACAAAAGATAAAAAATATGTATAAAATTTTTCTCCACTCCATCGAACCGGATTCGAAGCAGTGACCTAAGGATAGCTGACAACGTCGTAGCATCTACAGTCCTCCGCTCTACCAACTGAGCTATCGAGGGTCGGCTGAAATGGTGAGCGCGCAAATTTCGAAAGCTTTTAATAGTCAAACCGGACGAAATTTGGAAATATCGATTCTCTTTGTTGAATCATTTATGAATGCCGGAGAATTCCAACGGAACCTGTTTCTCGCAGCACGATGTGCGAAAGATCTAGTGTTCAATGGAAATAACTAATTTGAACATCACATTGGCGCCGCCTTGACTTTACTATGAGGGAATTGGCTCTCGCTGGCCTCGTGGCCTAATGGATAAGGCGTCTGAGTTCGAGTCTCGTCGGGGTCGATTAATTTTTATAACATTTTTATGTTTCCAAATGGTCAAGTTTGATGTCACTATCGGCTATGGGTTTGACTTGCGCATATTGAGTGTTATTCGGCGCCATTTCGAAGTTAGCACATGTTTGGTATCAAATGACAGTCAAGACCATATTCGGTGATTGGAAATTTGTCCAGGTTCAAAATCAAGCGCAGACTCCATTGTATAAGCGGAAAAATGGTCTATTGGAAATAAAAAAACAAACAAAAGATAAAAAATATGTATAAAATTTTTCTCCACTCCCTCGAACCGGATTCGAAGCAGTGACCTAAGGATAGCTGACAACGTCGTAGCATCTACAGTCCTCCGCTCTACCAACTGAGCTATCGAGGGTCGGCTGAAATGGTGCGCGCGCAAATTTCGAAAGCTTTTAATAGTCAAACCGGACGAAATTTGGAAATATCGATTCTCTTTGTTGAATCATTTATGAATGCCGGAGAATTCCAACGGAACCTGTTTCTCGCAGCACGATGTGCGAAAGATCTAGTGTTCAATGGAAATAACTAATTTGAACATCACATTGGCGCCGCCTTGACTTTACTATGAGGGAAGTGGCTCTCGCTGGCCTCGTGGCCTAATGGATAAGGCGTCTGACTTCGAATCAGAAGATTGCGAGTTCGAGTCTCGTCGGGGTCGATTAATTTTTATAACATTTTTATGTTTCCAAATGGTCATGTTTGGTGTCACCATCGGCTATGGGTTTGACATGCGCATATTGAGTGTTAATCGGCCCCATTTCGAAGTTAGCACATGTTTGGTATCAAATGACAGTCAAGACCATATTCGGTTATTGGAAATTTGTCCAGGTTCAAAATCAAGCGCAGACTCCATTGTATAAGCGGAAAAATGGTCTATTGGAAATATAAAAACAAACAAAAGATAAAAAATATGTATAAAATTTTTCTCCACTCCCTCGAACCGGATTCGAAGCAGTGACCTAAGGATAGCTGACAACGTCGTAGCATCTACAGTCCTCCGCTCTACCAACTGAGCTATCGAGGGTCGGCTGAAATGGTGCGTGCGCAAATTTCGAAAGCTTTTAATAGTCAAACCGGACGAAATTTGGAAATATCGATTCTCTTTGTTGAATCATTTATGAATGCCGGAGAATTCCAACGGAACCTGTTTCTCGCAGCACGATGTGCGAAAGATCTAGTGTTCAATAGAAATAACTAATTTGAACATCACATTGGCGCCGCCTTGACTTTACTATGAGGGAATTGGCTCTCGCTGGCCTCGTGGCCTAATGGATAAGGCGTCTGACTTCGAATCAGAAGATTGCGAGTTCGAGTCTCGTCGGGGTCGATTAATTTTTATAACATTTTTATGTTTCCAAATGGTCAAGTTTGGTGTCACCATCGGCTATGGGTTTGAAATGCGCATATTGAGTGTTAATCGGCGCCATTTCGAAGTTAGCACATGTTTGGTATCAAATGACAGTCAAGACCATATTCGGTTATTGGAAATTTGTCCAGGTTCAAAATCAAGCGCAGACTCCATTGTATAAGCGGAAAAATGGTCTATTGGAAATATAAAAACAAACAAAAGATACAAAATATGTATAAAAAATTTCTCCACTCCCTCGAACCGGATTCGAACCAGTGACCTAAGGATAGCTGACAACGTCGTAGCATCTACAGTCCTCCGCTCTACCAACTGAGCTATCGAGGGTCGGCTGAAATGGTGGGCGCGCAAATTTCGCCTGCTTTTAATAGACAAACCGGACGAAATTTGGAAATATCGATTCTCTTTGTTGAATCATTTATGAATGCCGGAGAATTCCAACGGAACCTGTTTCTCGCAGCACGATGTGCGAAAGATCTAGTGTTCAATGGAAATAACTAATTTGAACATCACATTGGCGCCGCCTTGACTTTACTATGAGGGAAGTGGCTCTCGCTGGCCTCGTGGCCTAATGGATAAGGCGTCTGACTTCGAATCAGAAGATTGCGAGTTCGAGTCTCGTCGGGGTCGATTAATTTTTATAACATTTTTATGTTTCCAAATGGTCAAGTTTGGTGTCACCATCGGCTATGGGTTTGACATGCGCATATTGAGTGTTAATCGGCGCCATTTCGAAGTTAGCACATGTTTGGTATCAAATGACAGTCAAGACCATATTCGGTTATTGGAAATTTGTCCAGGTTCAAAATCAAGCGCAGACTCCATTGTATAAGTGGAAAAATGGTCTATTGGAAATATAAAAACAAACAAAAGATGCAAAATATGTATAAAAATTTTCTCCACTCCCTCGAACCGGATTCGAACCAGTGACCTAAGGATAGCTGACAACGTCGTAGCATCTACAGTCCTCCGCTCTACCAACTGAGCTATCGAGGGTCTGCTGAAATGGTGGGCGCGCAAATTTCGCCTGCTTTTAATAGTCAAACCGGACGAAATTTGGAAATATCGATTCTCTTTGTTGAATCATTGAATGCCGGAGAATTCCAACGGAACCTGTTTCTCGCAGCACGATGTGCGAAAGATCTAGTGTTCAACGGAAATAACTAATTTGAACATCACATTGGCGCCGCCTTGACTTTACTATGAGGGAATTGGCTCTCGCTGGCCTCGTGGCCTAATGGATAAGGCGTCTGACTTCGAATCAGAAGATTGCGAGTTCGAGTCTCGTCGGGGTCGATTAATTTTTATAACATTTTTATGTTTCCAAATGGTCAAGTTTGGTGTCACCAGCGGGTATGGGTTTGACATGCGCATATTGAGTGTTAATCGGCGCCATTTCGAAGTTAGCACATGTTTGGTATCAAATGACAGTCAAGACCATATTCGGTTATTGGAAATTTGTCCAGGTTCAAAATCATGCGCAGACTCCATTGTATAAGCGGAAAAATGATCTATTGGAAATATATAAACAAACAAAAGATAAAAAATATGTATAAAATTGTTCTCCACTCCCTCGAACCGGATTCGAACCAGTGACCTAAGGATAGCTGACAACGTCGTAGCATCTACAGTCCTCCGCTCTACCAACTGAGCTATCGAGGGTCGGCTGAAATGGTGCGCGCGCAAATTTCGCCAGCTTTTAATAGTCAAACCGGACGAAATTTGGAAATATCGATTCTCTTTGTTGAATCATTTATGAATGCCGGAGAATTCCAACGGAACCTGTTTCTCGCAGCACTATGTGCGAAAGATCTAGTGTTGAATGGAAATAACTAATTTGAACATCACATTGGCGCCGCCTTGACTTTACTATGAAGGAAGTGGCTCTCGCTGGCCTCGTGGCCTAATGGATAAGGCGTCTGACTTCGAATCAGAAGATTGCGAGTTCGAGTCTCGTCGGGGTCGATTAATTTTTATAACATTTTTATGTTTCCAAATGGTCAAGTTTGGTGTCACCATCGGGTATGGGTTTGACATGCGCATATTGAGTGTTAATCGGCGCCATTTCGAAGTTAGCACATGTTTGGTATCAAATGACAGTCAAGACCATATTCGGTTATTGGAAATTTGTCCAGGTTCAAAATCAAGCGCAGACTCCATTGTATAAGCGGAAAAATGGTCTATTGGAAATATATAAACAAACAAAAGATAAAAAATATGTATAAAATTTTTCTCCACTCCCTCGAACCGGATTCGAACCAGTGACCTAAGGATAGCTGACAACGTCGTAGCATCTACAGTCCTCCGCTCTACCAACTGAGCTATCGAGGGTCGGCTGAAATGGTGCGCGCGCAAATTTCGCCAGCTTTTAATAGTCAAACCAGACGAAATTTGGAAATATCGATTCTCTTTGTTGAATCATTTATGAATGCCTTAGAATTCCAACGGAACCTGTTTCTCGCAGCACGATGTGCGAAAGATCTAGTGTTCAATGGAAATAACTAATTTGAACATCACATTGGCGCCGCCTTGACTTTACTATGAGGGAAGTGGCTCTCGCTGGCCTCGTGGCCTAATGGATAAGGCGTCTGACTTCGAATCAGAAGATTGCGAGTTCGAGTCTCGTCGGGGTCGATTAATTTTTATAACATTTTTATGTTTCCAAATGGTCAAGTTTGGTGTCACCATCGGGTATGGGTTTGACATGCGCATATTGAGTGTTAATCGGCGCCATTTCGAAGTTAGCACATGTTTGGTATCAAATGACAGTCAAGACCATATTCGGTTATTGGAAATTTGTCCAGGTTCAAAATCAATTTTGGAAATTTGGAAATATCGATTCTCTTTGTTGAATCATTTATGAATGCCGGAGAATTCCAACGGAACCTGTTTCTCGCAGCACGATGTGCGAAAGATCTAGTGTTCAATGGAAATAACTAATTTGAACATCAAATTGGCGCCGCCTTGACTTTACTATGAGGGAAGTGGCTCTCGCTGGCCTCGTGGCCTAATGGATAAGGCGTCTGACTTCGAATCAGAAGATTGCGAGTTCGAGTCTCGTCGGGGTCGATTGATTTTTATAACATTTTTATGTTTCCAAATGGTCAAGTTTGGTGTCACCATCGGCTATGGGTTTGACATGCGCATATTGAGTGTTAATCGGCGCCATTTCGAAGTTAGCACATGTTTGGTATCAAATGACAGTCAAGACCATATTCGGTTATTGGAAATTTGTCCAGGTTCAAAATCAAGCGCAGACTCCATTGTATAAGCGGAAAAATGGTCTATTGGAAATATAAAAACAAACAAAAGATAAAAAATATGTATAAAATTTTTCTCCACTCCATCGAACCGGATTCGAACCAGTGACCTAAGGATAGCTGACAACGTCGTAGCATCTACAGTCCTCCGCTCTACCAACTGAGCTATCGAGGGTCGGCTGAAATGGTGGGCGCGCAAATTTCGCCTGGTTTTAATAGTCAAACCGGACGAAATTTGGAAATATCGATTCTCTTTGTTGAATCATTTATGAATGCCGGAGAATTCCAACGGAACCTGTTTCTCGCAGCACGATGTGCGAAAGATCTAGTGTTCAATGGAAATAACTAATTTGAACATCACATTGGCGCCGCCTTGACTTTACTATGAGGGAAGTGGCTCTCGCTGGCCTCGTGGCCTAATGGATAAGGCGTCTGACTTCGAATCAGAAGATTGCGAGTTCGAGTCTCGTCGGGGACGATTAATTTTTATAACATTTTTATGTTTCCAAATGGTCATGTTTGGTGTCACCATCGGCTATGGGTTTGACATGCGCATATTGAGTGTTAATCGGCCCCATTTCGAAGTTAGCACATGTTTGGTATCAAATGACAGTCAAGACCATATTCGGTTATTGGAAATTTGTCCAGGTTCAAAAACAAGCGCAGACTCCATTGTATAAGCGGAAAAATGGTCTATTGGAAATATAAAAACAAACAAAAGATAAAAAATATGTATAAAATATTTCTCCACTCCCTAGAACCGGATTCGAACCAGTGACCTAAGGATAGCTGACAACGTCGTAGCATCTACAGTCCTCCGCTCTACCAACTGAGCTATCGAGGGTCGGCTGAAATGGTGCGCGCGCAAATTTCGAAAGCTTTTAATAGTCAAACCGGACGAAATTTGGAAATATCGATTCTCTTTGTTGAATCATTTATGAATGCCGGAGAATTCCAACGGAACCTGTTTCTCGCAGCACGATGTGCGAAAGATCTAGTGTTCAATGGAAATAACTAATTTGAACATCACATTGGCGCCGCCTTGACTTTACTATGAGGGAAGTGGCTGACTTCGAATCAGAAGATTGCGAGTTCGAGTCTCGTCGGGGTCGATTAATTTTTATAACATTTTTATGTTTCCAAATGGTCAAGTTTGGTGTCACCATCGGCTATGGGTTTGACATGCGCATATTGAGTGTTAATCGGCGCCATTTCGAAGTTAGCACATGTTTGGTATCAAATGACAGTCAAGACCATATTCGGTTATTGGAAATTTGTCCAGGTTCAAAATCAAGCGCAGACTCCATTGTATAAGCGGAAAAATGGTCTATTGGAAATATAAAAACAAACAAAAGATAAAAAATATGTATCTAATTTTTATCCACTCCCTCGAACCGGATTCGAACCAGTGACCTAAGGATAGCTGACAACGTCGTAGCATCTACAGTCGTCCGCTCTACCAACTGAGCTATCGAGGGTCGGCTGAAATGGTGCGCGCGCAAATTTCGCCAGCTTTTAATAGTCAAACCGGACGAAATTTGGAAATATCGATTCTCTTTGTTGAATCATTTATGAATGCCGGAGAATTCCAACGGAACCTGTTTCTCGCAGCACGATGTGCGAAAGATCTAGTGTTCAATGGAAATAACTAATTTGAACATCACATTGGCGCCGCCTTGACTTTACTATGAGGGAAGTGGCTCTCGCTGGCCTCGTGGCCTAATGGATAAGGCGTCTGACTTCGAATCAGAAGATTGCGAGTTCGAGTCTCGTCGGGGTCGATTAATTTTTATAACATTTTTATGTTTCCAAATGGTCAAGTTTGGTGTCACCATCGGCTATGGGTTTGACATGCGCATATTGAGTGTTAATCGGCGCCATTTCGAAGTTAGCACATGTTTGGTATCAAATGACAGTCAAGACCATATTCGGTGATTGGAAATTTGTCCAGGTTCAAAATCAAGCGCAGACTCCATTGTATAAGCGGAAAAATGGTCTATTGGAAATAAAAAAACAAACAAAAGATAAAAAATATGTATAAAATTTTTCTCCACTCCCTCGAACCGGATTCGAAGCAGTGACCTAAGGATGGCTGACAACGTCGTAGCATCTACAGTCCTCCGCTCTACCAACTGAGCTATCGAGGGTCGGCTGAAATGGTGCGCGCGCAAATTTCGAAAGCTTTTAATAGTCAAACCGGACGAAATTTGGAAATATCGATTCTCTTTGTTGAATCATTTATGAATGCCGGAGAATTCCAACGGAACCTGTTTCTCGCAGCACGATGTGCGAAAGATCTAGTGTTCAATGGAAATAACTAATTTGACATCACATTGGCGCCGCCTTGACTTTACTATGAGGGAAGTGGCTCTCGCTGGCCTCGTGGCCTAATGGATAAGGCGTCTGACTTCGAATCAGAAAATTGCGAGTTCGAGTCTCGTCGGGGTCGATTAATTTTTATAACATTTTTATGTTTCCAAATGGTCAAGTTTGGTGTCACCATCTGCTATGGGTTTGACATGCGCATATTGAGTGTTAATCGGCGCCATTTCGAAGTTAGCACATGTTTGGTATCAAATGACAGTCAAGACCATATTCGGTGATTGGAAATTTGTCCAGGTTCAAAATCAAGCGCAGACTCCATTGTATAAGCGGAAAAATGGTCTATTGGAAATAAAAAAACAAACAAAAGATAAAAAATATGTATAAAATTTTTCTCCACTCCATCGAACCGGATTCGAAGCAGTGACCTAAGGATGGCTGACAACGTCGTAGCATCTACAGTCCTCCGCTCTACCAACTGAGCTATCGAGGGTCGGCTGAAATGGTGCGCGCGCAAATTTCGAAAGCTTTTAATAGTCAAACCGGACGAAATTTGGAAATATCGATTATCTTTGTTGAATCATTTATGAATGCCGGAGAATTCCAACGGAACCTGTTTCTCGCAGCACGATGTGCGAAAGATCTAGTGTTCAATGGAAATAACTAATTTGAACATCACATTGGCGCCGCCTTGACTTTACTATGAGGGAAGTGGCTCTCGCTGGCCTCGTGGCCTAATGGATAAGGCGTCTGACTTCGAATCAGAAGATTGCGAGTTCGAGTCTCGTCGGGGTCGATTAATTTTTATAACATTTTTATGTTTCCAAATGGTCAAGTTTGGTGTCACCATCGGCTATGGGTTTGACTTGCGCATATTGAGTGTTAATCGGCGCCATTTCGAAGTTAGCACATGTTTGGTATCAAATGACAGTCAAGACCATATTCGGTTATTGGAAATTTGTCCAGGTTCAAAATCAAGCGCAGACTCCATTGTATAAGCGGAAAAATGGTCTATTGGAAATAAAAAAACAAACAAAAGATAAAAAATATGTATAAAATTTTTCTCCACTCCCTCGAACCGGATTCGAAGCAGGGACCTAAGGATAGCTGACAACGTCGTAGCATCTACAGTCATCCGCTCTACCAACTGAGCTATCGAGGGTCGGCTGAAATGGTGCGCGCGCAAATTTCGCCAGCTTTTAATAGTCAAACCGGACGAAATTTGGAAATATCGATTCTCTTTGTTGAATCATTTATGAATGCCGGAGAATTCCAACGGAACCTGTTTCTCGCAGCACGATGTGCGAAAGATCTAGTGTTCAATGGAAATAACTAATTTGAACATCACATTGGCGCCGCCTTGACTTTACTATGAGGGAAGTGGCTCTCGCTGGCCTCGTGGCCTAATGGATAAGGCGTCTGACTTCGAATCAGAAGATTGCGAGTTCGAGTCTCGTCGGGGTCGATTAATTTTTATAACATTTTTATGTTTCCAAATGGTCAAGTTTGGTGTCACCATCGGCTTTGGGTTTGACATGCGCATATTGAGTGTTAATCGGCGCCATTTCGAAGTTAGCACATGTTTGGTATCAAATGACAGTCAAGACCATATTCGGTTATTGGAAATTTGTCCAGGTTCAAAATCAAGCGCAGACTCCATTGTATAAGCGGAAAAATGGTCTATTGGAAATATAAAAACAAACAAAAGATAAAAAATATGTATAAAAGTTTTCTCCACTCCCTCGAACCGGATTCGAACCAGCGACCTAAGGATAGCTGACAACGTCGTAGCATCTACAGTCCTCCGCTCTACCAACTGAGCTATCGAGGGTCGGCTGAAATGGTGCGCGCGCAAATTTCGCCAGCTTTTAATAGTCAAACCGGACGAAATTTGGAAATATCGATTCTCTTTGTTGAATCATTTATGAATGCCGGAGAATTCCAACGGAACCTGTTTCTCGCAGCACGATGTGCGAAAGATCTAGTGTTCAATGGAAATAACTAATTTGAACATCAGATTGGCGCCGCCTTGACTTTACTATGAGGGAAGTGGCTCTCGCTGGCCTCGTGGCCTAATGGATAAGGCGTCTGACTTCGAATCAGAACATTGCGAGTTCGAGTCTCGTCGGGGTCGATTAATTTTTATAACATTTTTATGTTTCCAAATGGTCAAGTTTGGTGTCACCATCGGCTATGGGTTTGACATGCGCATATTGAGTGTTAATCGGCGCCATTTCGAAGTTAGCACATGTTTGGTATCAAATGACAGTCAAGACCATATTCGGTGATTGGAAATTTGTCCAGGTTCAAAATCAAGCGCAGACTCCATTGTATAAGCGGAAAAATGGTCTATTGGAAATAAAAAAACAAACAAAAGATAAAAAATATGTATAAAATTTTTCTCCACTCCATCGAACCGGATTCGAAGCAGTGACCTAAGGATAGCTGACAACGTCGTAGCATCTACAGTCCTCCGCTCTACCAACTGAGCTATCGAGGGTCGGCTGAAATGGTGCGCGCGCAAATTTCGAAAGCTTTTAATAGTCAAACCGGACGAAATTTGGAAATATCGATTCTCTTTGTTGAATCATTTATGAATGCCGGAGAATTCCAACGGAACCTGTTTCTCGCAGCACGATGTGCGAAAGATCTAGTGTTCAATGGAAATAACTAATTTGAACATCACATTGGCGCCGCCTTGACTTTACTATGAGGGAATTGGCTCTCGCTGGCCTCGTGGCCTAATGGATAAGGCGTCTGACTTCGAATCAGAAGATTGCGAGTTCTAGTCTCGTCGGGGTCGATTAATTTTTATAACATTTTTATGTTTCCAAATGGTCAAGTTTGGTGTCACCATCGGCTATGGGTTTGACTTGCGCATATTGAGTGTTAATCGGCGCCATTTCGAAGTTAGCACATGTTTGGTATCAAATGACAGTCATGACCATATTCGGTTATTGGAAATTTGTCCAGGTTCAAAATCAAGCGCAGACTCCATTGTATAAGCGGAAAAATGGTCTATTGGAAATATAAAAACAAACAAAAGATAAAAAATATGTATAAAATTTTTCTCCACTCCATCGAACCGGATTCGAACCAGTGACCTAAGGATAGCTGACAACGTCGTAGCATCTACAGTCCTCCGCTCTACCATCTGAGCTATCGAGGGTCGGCTGAAATGGTGGGCGCGCAAATTTCGCCTGCTTTTAATAGTCAAACCGGACGAAATTTGGAAATATCGATTCTCTTTGTTGAATCATTTATGAATGCCGGAGAATTCCAACGGAACCTGTTTCTCGCAGCACGATGTGCGAAAGATCTAGTGTTCAATGGAAATAACTAATTTGAACATCACATTGGCGCCGCCTTGACTTTACTATGAGGGAAGTGGCTCTCGCTGGCCTCGTGGCCTAATGTATAAGGCGTCTGACTTCGAATCAGAAGATTGCGAGTTCGAGTCTCGTCGGGGTCGATTAATTTTTATAACATTTTTATGTTTCCAAATGGTCATGTTTGGTGTCACCATCGGCTATGGGTTTGACATGCGCATATTGAGTGTTAATCGGCCCCATTTCGAAGTTAGCACATGTTTGGTATCAAATGACAGTCAAGACCATATTCGGTTATTGGAAATTTGTCCAGGTTCAAAAACAAGCGCAGACTCCATTGTATAAGCGGAAAAATGGTCTATTGGAAATATAAAAACAAACAAAAGATAAAAAATATGTATAAAATTTTTCTCCACTCCCTCGAACCGGATTCGAAGCAGTGACCTAAGGATAGCTGACAACGTCGTAGCACCTACAGTCCTCCGCTCTACCAACTGAGCTATCGAGGGTCGGCTGAAATGGTGCGCGCGCAAATTTCGAAAGCTTTTAATAGTCAAACCGGACGAAATTTGGAAATATCGATTCTCTTTGTTGAATCATTTATGAATGCCGGAGAATTCCAACGGAACCTGTTTCTCGCAGCACGATGTGCGAAAGATCTAGTGTTCAATGGAAATAACTAATTTGAACATCACATTGGCGCCGCCTTGACTTTACTATGAGGGAAGTGGCTGACTTCGAATCAGAAGATTGCGAGTTCGAGTCTCGTCGGGGTCGATTAATTTTTATAACATTTTTATGTTTCCAAATGGTCAAGTTTGGTGTCACCATCGGCTATGGGTTTGACATGCGCATATTGAGTGTTAATCGGCGCCATTTCGAAGTTAGCACATGTTTGGTATCAAATGACAGTCAAGACCATATTCGGTTATTGGAAATTTGTCCAGGTTCAAAATCAAGCGCAGACTCCATTGTATAAGCGGAAAAATGGTCTATTGGAAATATAAAAACAAACAAAAGATAAAAAATATGTATAAAAATTTTCTCCACTCCCTCGAACCGGATTCGAACCAGTGACCTAAGGATAGCTGACAACGTCGTAGCATCTACAGTCCTCCGCTCTACCAACTGAGCTATCGAGGGTCGGCTGAAATGGTGCGCGCGCAAATTTCGCCAGCTTTTAATAGTCAAACCGGACGAAATTTGGAAATATCGATTCTCTTTGTTGAATCATTTATGAATGCCGTAGAATTCCAACGGAACCTGTTTCTCGCAGCACGATGTGCGAAAGATCTAGTGTTCAATGGAAATAACTAATTTGAACATCACATTGGCGCCGCCTTGACTTTACTATGAGGGAATTGGCTCTCGCTGGCCTCGTGGCCTAATGGATAAGGCGTCTGACTTCGAATCAGAAGATTGCGAGTTCGAGTCTCGTCGGGGTCGATTAATTTTTATAACATTTTTATGTTTCCAAATGGTCAAGTTTGGTGTCACCATCGGCTATGGGTTTGACTTGCGCATATTGAGTGTTATTCGGCGCCATTTCGAAGTTAGCACATGTTTGGTATCAAATGACAGTCAAGACCATATTCGGTTATTGGAAATTTGTCCAGGTTCAAAATCAAGCGCAGACTCCATTGTATAAGCGGAAAAATGGTCTATTGGAAATAAAAAAACAAACAAAAGATAAAAAATATGTATAAAATTTTTCTCCACTCCCTCGAACCGGATTCGAAGCAGGGACCTAAGGATAGCTGACAACGTCGTAGCATCTACAGTCCTCCGCTCTACCAACTGAGATATCGAGGGTCGGATGAAATGGTGCGCGCGCAAATTTCGAAAGCTTTTAATAGTCAAACCGGACGAAATTTGGAAATATCGATTCTCTTTGTTGAATCATTTATGAATGCCGGAGAATTCCAACGGAACCTGTTTCTCGCAGCACGATGTGCGAAAGATCTAGTGTTCAATGGAAATAACTAATTTGACATCACATTGGCGCCGCCTTGACTTTACTATGAGGGAAGTGGCTCTCGCTGGCCTCGTGGCTTAATGGATAAGGCGTCTGACTTCGAATCAGAAAATTGCGAGTTCGAGTCTCGTCGGGGTCGATTAATTTTTATAACATTTTTATGTTTCCAAATGGTCAAGTTTGGTGTCACCATCTGCTATGGGTTTGACATGCGCATATTGAGTGTTAATCGGCGCCATTTCGAAGTTAGCACATGTTTGGTATCAAATGACAGTCAAGACCATATTCGGTTATTGGAAATTTGTCCAGGTTCAAAATCAAGCGCAGACTCCATTGTATAAGCGGAAAAATGGTCTATTGGAAATAAAAAAACAAACAAAAGATAAAAAATATGTATAAAATTTTTCTCCACTCCATCGAACCGGATTCGAAGCAGTGACCTAAGGATAGCTGACAACGTCGTAGCATCTACAGTCCTCCGCTCTACCAACTGAGCTATCGAGGGTCGGCTGAAATGGTGCGCGCGCAAATTTCGCCTGCTTTTAATAGTCAAACCGGACGAAATTTGGAAATATCGATTCTCTTTGTTGAATCATTTATGAATGCCGGAGAATTCCAACGGAACCTGTTTCTCGCAGCACGATGTGCGAAAGATCTAGTGTTCAATGGAAATAACTAATTTGAACATCACATTGGCGCCGCCTTGACTTTACTATGAGGGAAGTGGCTCTCGCTGGCCTCGTGGCCTAATGGATAAGGCGTCTGACTTCGAATCAGAACATTGCGAGTTCGAGTCTCGTCGGGGTCGATTAATTTTTATAACATTTTTATGTTTCCAAATGGTCAAGTTTGGTGTCACCATCGGCTATGGGTTTGACATGCGCATATTGAGTGTTAATCGGCGCCATTTCGAAGTTAGCACATGTTTGGTATCAAATGACAGTCAAGACCATATTCGGTGATTGGAAATTTGTCCAGGTTCAAAATCAAGCGCAGACTCCATTGTATAAGCGGAAAAATGGTCTATTGGAAATATATAAACAAACAAAAGATAAAAAATATGTATGAAATTGTTCTCCACTCCCTCGAACCGGATTCGAACAAGTGACCTAAGGATAGCTGACAACGTCGTAGCATCTACAGTCCTCCGCTCTACCAACTGAGCTATCGAGGGTCGGCTGAAATGGTGGGCGCGCAAATTTCGCCTGCTTTTAATAGTCAAACCGGACGAAATTTGGAAATATCGATTCTCTTTGTTGAATCATTTATGAATGCCGGAGAATTCCAACGGAACCTGTTTCTCGCAGCACGATGTGCGAAAGATCTAGTGTTCAATGGAAATAACTAATTTGAACATCACATTGGCGCCGCCTTGACTTTACTATGAGGGAAGTGGCTCTCGCTGGCCTCGTGGCCTAATGGATAAGGCGTCTGACTTCGAATCAGAAGATTGCGAGTTCGAGTCTCGTCGGTGTCGATTAATTTTTATAACATTTTTATGTTTCCAAATGATCAAGTTTGGTGTCACCATCGGCTATGGGTTTGACATGCGCATATTGAGTGTTAATCGGCGCCATTTCGAAGTTAGCACATGTTTGGTATCAAATGACAGTCAAGACCATATTCGGTTATTGGAAATTTGATCCAGGTTCAAAATCAAGCGCAGACTCCATTGTATAAGCGGAAAAATGGTCTATTGGAAATATAAAAACAAACAAAAGATAAAAAATATGTTTAAAATTTTTCTCCACTCCCTCGAACCGGATTCGAACAAGTGACCTAAGGATAGCTGACAACGTCGTAGCATCTACAGTCCTCCGCTCTACCAACTGAGCTATCGAGGGTCGGCTGAAATGGTGGGCGCGCAAATTTCGCCTGCTTTTAATAGTCAAACCGGACGAAATTTGGAAATATCGATTCTCTTTGTTGAATCATTTATGAATGCCGGAGAATTCCAACGGAACCTGTTTCTCGCAGCACGATGTGCGAAAGATCTAGTGTTCAATGGAAATAACTAATTTGAACATCACATTGGCGCCGCCTTGACTTTACTATGAGGGAAGTGGCTCTCGCTGGCCTCGTGGCCTAATGGATAAGGCGTCTGACTTCGAATCAGAAGATTGCGAGTTCGAGTCTCGTCGGGGTCGATTAATTTTTATAACATTTTTATGTTTCCAAATGGTCATGTTTGGTGTCACCATCGGCTATGGGTTTGACATGCGCATATTGAGTGTTAATCGGCCCCATTTCGAAGTTAGCACATGTTTGGTATCAAATGACAGTCAAGACCATATTCGGTTATTGGAAATTTGTCCAGGTTCAAAATCAATTTTGGATATTTGGAAATATCGATTCTCTTTGTTGAATCATTTATGAATGCCGGAGAATTCCAACGGAACCTGTTTCTCGCAGCACGATGTGCGAAAGATCTAGTGTTCAATGGAAATAACTAATTTGAACATCACATTGGCGCCGCCTTGACTTTACTATGAGGGAAGTGGCTCTCGCTGGCCTCGTGGCCTAATGGATAAGGCGTCTGACTTCGAATCAGAAGATTGCGAGTTCGAGTCTCGTCGTGGTCGATTAATTTTTATAACATTTTTATGTTTCCAAATGGTCAAGTTTGGTGTCACCATCGGGTATGGGTTTGACATGCGCATATTGAGTGTTAATCGGCGCCATTTCGAAGTTAGCACATGTTTGGTATTAAATGACAGTCAAGACCATATTCGGTTATTGGAAATTGGTCCAGGTTCAAAATCAAGCGCAGACTCCATTGTATAAGCGGAAAAATGGTCTATTGGAAATATATAAACAAACAAAAGATAAAAAATATGTATGAAATTGTTCTCCACTCACTCGAACCGGATTCGAACCAGTGACCTAAGGATAGCTGACAACGTCGTAGCATCTACAGTCCTCCGCTCTACCAACTGAGCTATCGAGGGTCGGCTGAAATGGTGGGCGCGCAAATTTCGCCTGCTTTTAATAGTCAAACCGGACGAAATTTGGAAATATCGATTCTCTTTGTTGAATCATTTATGAATGCCGGAGAATTCCAACGGAACCTGTTTCTCGCAGCACGATGTGCGAAAGATCTAGTGTTCAATGGAAATAACTAATTTGAACATCACATTGACGCCGCCTTGACTTTACTATGAGGGAAGTGGCTCTCGCTGGCCTCGTGGCCTAATGGATAAGGCGTCTGACTTCGAATCAGAAGATTGCGAGTTCGAGTCTCGTCGGGGTCGATTAATTTTTATAACATTTTTATGTTTCCAAATGGTCAAGTTTGGTGTCACCATCGGGTATGGGTTTGACATGCGCATATTGAGTGTTAATCTGCGCCATTTCGAAGTTAGCACATGTTTGGTATCAAATGACAGTCAAGACCATATTCGGTTATTGGAAATTTGTCCAGGTTCAAAATCAATTTTGGAAATTTGGAAATATCGATTCTCTTTGTTGAATCATTTATGAATGCCGGAGAATTCCAACGGAACCTGTTTCTCGCAGCACGATGTGCGAAAGATCTAGTGTTCAATGGAAATAACTAATTTGAACATCACATTGGCGCCGCCTTGACTTTACTATGAGGGAAGTGGCTCTCGCTGGCCTCGTGGCCTAATGGATAAGGCGTCTGACTTCGAATCAGAAGATTGCGAGTTCGAGTCTCGTCGGGGTCGATTAATTTTTATAACATTTTTATGTTTCCAAATGGTCAAGTTTGGTGTCACCATCGGGTATGGGTTTGACATGCGCATATTGAGTGTTAATCGGCGCCATTTCGAAGTTAGCACATGTTTGGTATCAAATGACAGTCAAGACCATATTCGGTTATTGGAAATTTGTCCAGGTTCAAAATCAATTTTGGAAATTTGGAAATATCGATTCTCTTTGTTGAATCATTTATGAATGCCGGAGAATTCCAACGGAACCTGTTTCTCGCAGCACGATGTGCGAAAGATCTAGTGTTCAATGGAAATAACTAATTTGAACATCACATTGGCGCCGCCTTGACTTTACTATGAGGGAAGTGGCTCTCGCTGGCCTCGTGGCCTAATGGATAAGGCGTCTGACTTCGAATCAGAAGATTGCGAGTTCGAGACTCGTCGGGGTCGATTAATTTTTATAACATTTTTATGTTTCCAAATGGTCAAGTTTGGTGTCACCAGCGGGTATGGGTTTGACATGCGCATATTGAGTGTTAATCGGCGCCATTTCGAAGTTAGCACATGTTTGGTATCAAATGACAGTCAAGACCATATTCGGTTATTGGAAATTTGTCCAGGTTCAAAATCAAGCGCAGACTCCATTGTATAAGTTGAAAAATGATCTATTGGAAATATATAAACAAACAAAAGATAAAAAATATCTATAAAATTGTTCTCCACTCCCTGGAACCGGATTCGAACCAGTGACCTAAGGATAGCTGACAACGTCGTAGCATCTACAGTCCTCCGCTCTACCAACTGAGCTATCGAGGGTCGGCTGAAATGGTGCGCGCGCAAATTTCGCCAGCTTTTAATAGTCAAACCGGACGAAATTTGGAAATATCGATTCTCTTTGTTGAATCATTTATGAATGCCGGAGAATTCCAACGGAACCTGTTTCTCGCAGCACTATGTGCGAAAGATCTAGGTCCGAATCGGCATCTCTGGTTTAGACTAGGTTTTATTCTAGACCAGGTTTAACTCCAGTTTAAACTAGGTTTAAGTAGGGTTTAAACTTGGTTTTACAGTAGTTAAACCAGGTTTATGGGAGTAAAACTGGGTTTTAGCGTACTTAAACCAAGTTTTGTGATAAACTCAGTTTAAGTTGAAACTAGGTTTTATTAACGTGATAAAGTTATGGTAATATTACAAATTGTTTGTGGTGAATTGGCTATATAATCATCAGTATAAGCTTAGGTATATATGATTTATACGTACCATACGTCTCGCCTCGAACATACACCTTTAAATATACTTTGAAAAAAATTCAAAGTTAAACCACCCTACCCCAGGTTTGACTAAAACCTAGTTTTTTGGGTTTAATTATTCAGCCGATATTTTTCGCCCAATATTGATGTTGTTTGTTCGTGAATATGGGAGTGTTTATTTTGAATTGGGGGAGGCGTTTATGCGCGGGCGTTTGTCACTCAATGTAGATGCAGGAGAGTCTTAGTGGAATTCGGGGAGGCGATGTCGGTACTTATGAGATAAATTCTAACAAAATATGTGCCAGTGTGATGGATGATTTCTTGTTATATATTTCTGTTTGCAATTCGCTCGTTCGGATGTCGATTTGGCGGCTGAGAGCATGTCGGGATCGGACTGATCAGATTGACACGTTAGACACGAACATGACTTTTGAAACTGATTCCTTATTCACAAAAAGGTCTCTTTCGGACAATTTGACGCATGGGTTGGTGGCCCGCCCAAATACCTATCAGAGACACCCAGCCTTCACCCGGGGGAGGTTAATGGCCACCCTGAGGGGTGGAGTATGAACTATTTTGGAGAACTGTAAGGATTTCGGCCAATTTGATAGTATGGGTGGGTGGCTCGCCCCAAATAACCCATAGAAACACCCCACCCCTCACACCCGGGTGGGGGGTACCACCGATGGGGTGAACGTGGGATATGGACCATTTTCGAGACTGGTAAGGATTTTGGCATGGATGGATGGCCCGCTCGAATGTCCCATAGAAACAGCCCACCCCTGAACGCTGGGGGGACCACCCCAGGTGGTGAAAATGGGGTATGGACCATTTTTGAGAACGGTAAGGATTTCGGTCAATTTGACGTCAGCAGTGTGGGTAGCCTCGCCAACTACCCCCTAGAAACACCCTCACCGGAGGTACCACCCCGAGGGGGTGAAATGGGGTATGGACCATTTTCGAGAACGGTGGGTGGCACATCCCAAATGCCTTCCATAGAAACACCCCACCCCCACTCGGACCCCATTTTCACCCGCGGTAAGGGTGGGTGTGTTTCTATGACTATATTTGAGGGCGGGCCGCCCACCAATGACGTCATATTGGCCGAAATCCTTACCGTTCTCGATAACGGTCCATACCCCATTCTATGGGGTATTTGGGGCGGGCCACCTACACAATCGTAATATTGACCAACAGAGGCATGTTTTTGCGAATAATGAATAAAATGCTCCATACTCCATTTTCACCCCAGCAGGGTGGTACCCTCCAGGGATGAGGGTAGGGTGTCTATATGGGATATTTGGAGCGGGCCACACACCCCTGTCGTCAAATTGGCCGAAATCCTTACCGTTCTCGAACATGGTTCATATCCCATCTTCACCCCTCGGTGGTATCCCACCCCACCCCGCCCGGATGTGAGGGGTGGGGTGTTTATATGCGTTATTTGAGGTACCCTTCCCGGGTGTGAGGGTTGGGGTGTTTCTATACGGTATTTGGGCGTACCCAATTTCCACCTCCTCTGGTAGGACCCCTCCCCCCGGTGAGGGGTGGGTAGGGGTGGTTCTATGGTGTATTTTGATCGTGCCACCCACTCCTGCTGCCAAATTAATTAGCCTAAATCCTTACCGTCCATACCCCTGTTATCCCGGGGTGAGGGGTGATGTTTCTATCGGGTATTATGGGCGAGCCACCCATTCATGCCGTCAAATTCGCCGAAATCCTTCCCGTTCTCAAAAATGGTCCATACCCCATTTTCACCCGTCCGGATGGTACCCCCGGGGTGGTGGTGTTTCTATGGGGTATTTGTGGCGGGCCCCCACCCATGCCATCAAGAGATATTTTTGAGTTCCAAAAGTCACGTTCGTCCATGATATTAGATAATATCTAACCGTTATACAACAGACCGTGCATTCGTCGTGATTTCTCAAAGCGCACGGGTTATTCCCCTGATTAGGAGATTATATAGCGACAACAGGTCGCGTGACCGGACAATGAATTGACAAGTAGCGATAACAAACAGACAGACCACGCCTCCTATTCTTGCAATTGGACAAGTGAGGCCCACGGGTAACGCAATCGACCAAATCTATGTCGTCCCAGCGGTGGAGAAAAACTTGGTTTTACTACTAAAACCCAGTTTAAACTGGTAGTTTAAACTAGGTCTAAACTGGAGATGCCGATTCGGACCCTAGTGTTCAATGGAAATAACTAATTTGAACATCACATTGGCGCCGCCTTGACTTTACTATGAGGGAAGTGGCTCTCGCTGGCCTCGTGGCCTAATGGATAAGGCGTCTGACTTCGAATCAGAAGATTGCGAGTTCGAGTCTCGTCGGGGTCGATTAATTTTTATAACATTTTTATGTTTCCAAATGGTCAAGTTTGGTGTCACCATCGGGTATGGGTTTGACATGCGCATATTGAGTGTTAATCGGCGCCATTTCGAAGTTAGCACATGTTTGGTATCAAATGACAGTCAAGACCATATTCGGTTATTGGAAATTTGTCCAGGTTCAAAATCAAGCGCATAAGCGGAAAAATGGTCTATTGGAAATATAAAAACAAACAAAAGATAAAAAATATGTATAAAATTTTTCTACACTCCCTCGAACCGGATTCGAACCAGTGACCTAAGGATAGCTGACAACGTCGTAGCATCTACAGTCCTCCGCTTTACCAACTGAGCTATCGAGGGTCGGCTGAAATGGTGGGCGCTCAAATTTCGCCTGCGTTTAATAGTCAAACCGGACGAAATTTGAAAATATCGATTCTCTTTGTTGAATCATTTATGAATGCCGGAGAATTCCAACGGAACCTGTTTCTCGCAGCACGATGTGCGAAAGATCTAGTGTTCAATGGAAATAACTAATTTGAACATCACATTGGCGCCGCCTTGACTTTACTATGAGGGAAGTGGCTCTCGCTGGCCTCGTGGCCTAATGGATAAGGCGTCTGTCTTCGAATCAGAAGAATGCGAGTTCGAGTCTCGTCGGGGTCGATTAATTTTTATAACATTTTTATGTTTTCAAATGGTCAAGTTTGGTGTCACCGTCGGCTATGGGTTTGACAAGCGCATATTGAGTGTTAATCGGCGCCATTTCGAAGTTTGCACATGTTTGGTATCAAATGACAGTCAAGACCATATTCGGTTATTGGAAATTTGTCCAGGTTCAAAATCAAGCGCAGACTCCATTGTATAAGCGGAAAAATGGTCTATTGGAAATATAAAAACAAACAAAAGATAAAAAATATGTATAAAATTTTTCTACACTCCCTCGAACCGGATTCGAACCAGTGACCTAAGGATAGCTGACAACGTCGTAGCATCTACAGTCCTCCGCTCTACCAACTGAGCTATCGAGGGTCGGCTTAAATGGTGGGCGCGCAAATTTTGCCTTCTTTTAATAGTCAAACCGGACGAAATTTGGAAATATCGATTCTCTTTGTTGAAACATTTATGAATGCCGGAGAATTCCAACGGAACCTGTTTCTCGCAGCACGATGTGCGAAAGATCTAGTGTTCAATGGAAATAACTAATTTGAACATCACATTGGCGCCGCCTTGACTTTACTATGAGGGAAGTGGCTCTCGCTGGCCTCGTGGCCTAATGGATAAGCGTCTGACTTCGAATCAGAAGATTGCGAGTTCGAGTCTCGTCGGGGTCGATTAATTTTTATAACATTTTTATGTTTCCAAATGGTCAAGTTTGGTGTCACCATCGGCTATGGGTTTGACATGCGCATATTGAGTGTTAATCGGCGCCATTTCGAAGTTAGCACATGTTTGGTATCAAATGACAGTCAAGACCATATTCGGTTATTGGAAATTTGTCCAGGTTCAAAATCAAGCGCAGACTCCATTGCATAAGCGGAAAAATGGTCTATTGGAAATATAAAAACAAACAAAAGATAAAAAATATGTTTAAAAATTTTCTACACTCCCTCGAACCGGATTCGAACCAGTGACCTAAGGATAGCTGACAACGTCGTAGCATCTACAGTCCTCCGCTCTACCAACTGAGCTATCGAGGGTCGGCTGAAATGGTGGGCGCGCAAATTTCGCCTGCTTTTAATAGTCAAACCGGACGAAATTTGGAAATATCGATTCTCTTTGTTGAATCATTTATGAATGCCGGAGAATTCCAACGGAACCTGTTTCTCGCAGCACGATGTGCGAAAGATCTAGTGTTCAATGGTAATAACTAATTTGAACATCACATTGGCGCCGCCTTGACTTTAATCGACCCCGACGAGACTCGAACTCGCAATCTTCTGATTCGAAGTCAGCCACTTCCCTCATAGTAAAGTCAAGGCGGCGCCAATGTGATGTTCAAATTAGTTATTTCCATTGAACACTAGATCTTTCGCACATCGTGCTGCGAGAAACAGGTTCCGTTGGAATTCTCCGGCATTCATAAATGATTCAACAAAGAGAATCGATATTTCCAAATTTCGTCCGGTTTGACTATTAAAAGCTTTCGAAATTTGCGCGCGCACCATTTCAGCCGACCCTCGATAGCTCAGTTGGTAGAGCGGAGGACTGTAGATGCTACGACGTTGTCAGCTATCCTTAGGTCACTGCTTCGAATCCGGTTCGAGGGAGTGGAGAAAAATTTTATACATATTTTTTATCTTTTGTTTGTTTTTATATTTCCAATAGACCATTTTTCCGCTTATACAATGGAGTCTGCGCTTGTTTTTGAACCTGGACAAATTTCCAATAACCGAATATGGTCTTGACTGTCATTTGATACCAAACATGTGCTAACTTCGAAATGGGGCCGATTAACACTCAATATGCGCATGTCAAACCCATAGTCGATGGTGACACCAAACATGACCATTTGGAAACATAAAAATGTTATAAAAATTAATCGACCCCGACGAGACTCGAACTCGCAATCTTCTGATTCGAAGTCAGACGCCTTATCCATTAGGCCACGAGGCCAGCGAGAGCCAATTCCCTCATAGTAAAGTCAAGGCGGCGCCAATGTGATGTTCAAATTAGTTATTTCCATTGAACACTAGATCTTTCGCACATCGTGCTGCGAGAAACAGGTTCCGTTGGAATTCTCCGGCATTCATAAATGATTCAACAAAGAGAATCGATATTTCCAAATTTCGTCCGGTTTGACTATTAAAAGCAGGCGAAATTTGCGCGCCCACCATTTCAGCCGACCCTCGATAGCTCAGTTGGTAGAGCGGAGGACTGTAGATGCTACGACGTTGTCAGCTGTCCTTAGGTCACTGGTTCGAATCCGGTTCGAGGGAGTGGAGAAAACTTTTATACATATTTTTTATCTTTTGTTTGTTTTTATATTTCCAATAGACCATTTTTCCGCTTATACAATGGAGTCTGCGCTTGATTTTGAACCTGGACAAATTTCCAATAACCGAATATGGTCTTGACTGTCATTTGATACCAAACATGTGCTAACTTCGAAATGGCGCCGATTAACACTCAATATGCGCATGTCAAACCCATAGCCGATGGTGACACCAAACTTGACCATTTGGAAACATAAAAATGTTATAAAAATCAATCGACCCCGACGAGACTCGAACTCGCAATCTTCTGATTCGAAGTCAGACGCCTTATCCATTAGGCCACGAGGCCAGCGAGAGCCAATTCCCTCATAGTAAAGTCAAGGCGGCGCCAATGTGATGTTCAAATTAGTTATTTCCATTGAACACTAGATCTTTCGCACATCGTGCTGCGAGAAACAGGTTCCGTTGGAATTCTCCGGCATTCATAAATGATTCAACAAAGAGAATCGATATTTCCAAATTTCGTCCGGTTTGACTATTAAAAGCTTTCGAAATTTGCGCGCGCACCATTTCAGCCGACCCTCGATAGCTCAGTTGGTAGAGCGGAGGACTGTAGATGCTACGACGTTGTCAGCTATCCTTAGGTCACTGGTTCGAATCCGGTTCGAGGGAGTGGAGAAAAATTTTATACATATTTTTTATCTTTTGTTTGTTTTTATATTTCCAATAGACCATTTTTCCGCTTATACAATGGAGTCTGCGCTTGATTTTGAACCTGGACAAATTTCCAATAACCGAATATGGTCTTGACTGTCATTTGATACCAAACATGTGCTAACTTCGAAATGGCGCCGATTAACACTCAATATGCGCATGTCAAACCCATAGCCGATGGTGAGAGTATCTTATACAGCCGATGGCGAGAGTATCTTATACACCATCGCCCACATGTTAACCAAAATCATGGAATTCAATCACATACCACCACGGGCGAAAATCGGAGTTATTGTGCCTCTTTATAAAGGGGGGAGCAAATCTAAGAAAAAATTTGACAATTACAGAGCAATAACTTTACTTCCAATTCTCTATAAGATTCTAGAAAAAATCATACTCCATCGCCTGGAATGTCACGCACCACAACTTATCCAAGTTAACTCATTACAGCATGGATTTCAGAAAGGGACCGGCAGCATGCATTGTTCTTACATCATCAGTGAATGTATCTCATATACTAAAGAGTTGCACAGTCCCCTCTATGCTTGCTTTCTTGATGCACGTAAAGCATTTGACACAGTTTGGATAAACGGCTTGCTATTCAAATTACTTCAGAGAGGCTTTTGTGGTAAAATATGGCGTATCATAAAAACTCTCCTGTGTGGTATACAATGCGTTGTCCGCTTTAATAACTCAACATCTAAACTTATCCCCATAAACCAAGGAACAAGACAGGGAAGTATATTAGCCCCGCTGTTATACATGATGTTCGTTGATGACCTATTAAGTGAACTAGTATCAAGTCCCCATGGTCTGCGGTTGAATTCCACAAACTGCGTGGCACCAACACAAGCCGACGACATGACGCTGTTGTCACTGACGGCAACAGGTATTCAGCACTTGTGCAACATATGTGGAGAGTTCAGTCGGAAATGGAGGTTTTGTTACAATCAGGACAAGTGCAAGGTGGTCGTGTTTAACGAAACAAACTATATTGCAAAAAATCGCAAGATAAATACATGGATCCTCAACGACAAACCGGTGATAGAATCAGACACAATTACACACCTTGGCATCCCTTTACATCGTGAATCACATTCTAACAAGTTCTCCAGTCATATATGTGAGAAAATTAGATCAGTTTATCTTATGCTAAGTAATGCCGGCATGTACGCTGGAGGAATTACTCCACTTAGTTGCTTTACATTATACACCTCCATTGTTTTACCTAGAAGTCTCTACGGGACAGAACTGATGTGTGGGCTCAGTGAGACAAATGTAATATCTCTGGAGCGAGCACATAGGTTCTGCCTAAAACGTATCCAAGGCTTGCCCGCGCGTTCCCGAACTGACATTGTCCAATCGCTCGTTGGAACAAGTTCCCTGTCGTCGGTTATTGATAAACGTAAACTCAGTTTTTTCGGAAACCTCTGCAGAATGCCGCAGGGAAAATCGTCGCAAGAAATATTCACATCACGTTTAGCCGACCACCTCTCACAAACGTCAACCGACGACTCTTCATTTATCAACAATATTATATCTATACTCGAACGCTATAATTTATGCTCATATCTCCATAACTTCGCCACACATGGTAATTTCCCATCCAAATGCGAATGGAAAACAATCATCAAACTACAAATCAACAAAATACAGAAGCGCGAATGCGAAGAGCGCATGAGAAGTTCTGATTCACTATCATCCTTCGCACAACATCATAACATATTGACAAAATCTGTTCTTTGGACGTCTTGCAGATCGCATGCACACGAAAAACATAAATTCTTGCTTGTTGCAAAACTACTGAGTCTATCTACCTCACCGGAATGTGGAAAATGCAAACTGTGTGGCAAGGATTATGATGATATTGTTGAGCATGCCTTACTGGACTGCTCGACGACATCAGAGGTGAGAATACAAGTGTGGTTCTCACTAATTGACATTTTTGGCATACCCTGTTTTTTACACATTGATTCTCTCGCACAGAAGGACCAAGTAATGGTATTGCTCTCCATCCTATCCGATGACATCAGGAGCAAAATATTCAACTTAAACGAGTTTTCTCTTTTCGCTGTGAGGAAATCCTACGAGCTGTGGTCACATTACACAACCAAACTCAACATCGCCGTAGACACTGGCAGTAACATGCTTGACTGGTCTCAATTTGGTGCTCTTCATACAACAAAATTATCCGAGTCACATTTTATTTAACGCATACGCTATTGCTTATTCGGCATATTCGGTAAAACATATAAACATGCTCTAGGTCAGCATCGCTAACTCTGAAAACGGAATAATAACATCTAAACTACCATAACAACTTCCAAGTGAGGCATTGGCTGGTATGCTAACAGGGTTTTCCCAATCAACATGCATGCAAATACCTCTCTTCGAAGTTGGAGTTACTGAGAATCAAAATAAAACACCCTCTTTCAAATTGAGATATGTACATTATACAGTTTTGTTTAATTTTGAGTGACTCGTCTGAAGGCTTCATGCGAGCATGATGTTCTCTTGCAAGTCTCTCTCTCTATATATATATCCATGCATCGTCTGATTATATGCTTGTTTATGTCTGATTGCCTACTGGATTGCCTGCCAATACCCCGGGTGCATGTGTTTATGTATGTATGTATGTATGTATGTATGTATATACGTATGTATGTGTGTATGTACGTATGTGTATATGAATGTATGTGTGTATGCATGAAAGTATGTATGTTGGTATGTGTGTGTTTATGCATATATGTATGTATGTATGTATGTGTGTATGTATGTATGTCTGTATGCACGCACGGCCTGTTGTATGCATGACAAACAGTCTGCTTACCGACCTCTATTGCTGTTTGAGCATGGCTGCCTCGTCCAGTGTGTGGCTGGCTTATCTGTCTACCACACACATTAATGTTTGTTTACTTACATATTCCTTTTTCTTTTTTTTTTCTTTTTTTTTGTATTCGTTCATTTGTTCATTGCAATTGTGTAAACATTTAAAATATATTGTAACAGCTCTTCGTTAACGGAGGAAATAAAGGATATATATTTATCCATTAGGCCACGAGGCCAGCGAGAGCCACTTCCCTCATAGTAAAGTCAAGGCGGCGCCAATGTGATGTTCAAATTAGTTATTTCCATTGAACACTAGATCTTTCGCACATCGTGCTGCGAGAAACAGGTTCCGTTGGAATTCTCCGGCATTCATAAATGATTCAACAAAGAGAATCGATATTTCCAAATTTCGTCCGGTTTGACTATTAAAAGCAGGCGAAATTTGCGCGCCCACCATTTCAGCCGACCCTCGATAGCTCAGTTGGTAGAGCGGAGGACTGTAGATGCTACGACGTTGTCAGCTATCCTTAGGTCACTGGTTCGAATCCGGTTCGAGGGAGTGGAGAAAAATTTTATACATATTTTTTATCTTTTGTTTGTTTTTATATTTCCAATAGACCATTTTTCCGCTTATACAATGGAGTCTGCGCTTGATTTTGAACCTGGACAAATTTCCAATAACCGAATATGGTCTTGACTGTCATTTGATACAAAACATGTGCTATCTTCGAAATGGCGCCGATTAACACTCAATATGCGCATGTCAAACCCATAGCCGATGGTGACACCAAACTTGACCATTTGGAAACATAAAAATGTTATAAAAATTAATAGACCCCGACGAGACTCGAACTCGCAATCTTCTGATTCGAAGTCAGACGCTTTATCCATTAGGCCACGAGGCCAGCGAGAGCCACTTCCCTCATAGTAAAGTCAAGGCGGCGCCAATGTGATGTTCAAATTAGTTATTTCCATTGAACACTAGATCTTTCGCACATCGTGCTGCGAGAAACAGGTTCCGTTGGAATTCTCCGGCATTCATAAATGATTCAACAAAGAGAATCGATATTTCCAAATTTCGTCCGGTTTGACTATTAAAAGCTGGCGAAATTTGCGCGCGCACCATTTCAGCCGACCCTCGATAGCTCAGTTGGTAGAGCGGAGGACTGTAGATGCTACGACGTTGTCAGCTATCCTTAGGTCACTGGTTCGAATCCGGTTCGAGGGAGTGGAGAACAATTTTATACATATTTTGTATCTTTTGTTTGTTTATATATTTCCAATAGACCATTTTTCCGCTTATACAATGGAGTCTGCGCTTGATTTTGAACCTGGACAAATTTCCAATAACCGAATATGGTCTTGACTGTCATTTGATACCAAACATGTGCTAACTTCGAAATGGCGCCGATTAACACTCAATATGCGCATGTCAAACCCATACCCGATGGTGACACCAAACTTGACCATTTGGAAACATAAAAATGTTATAAAAATTAATCGACCCCGACGAGACTCGATCTCGCAATCTTCTGATTCGAAGTCAGACGCCTTATCCATTAGGCCACGAGGCCAGCGAGAGCCACTTCCCTCATAGTAAAGTCAAGGCGGCGCCAATGTGATGTTCAAATTAGTTATTTCCATTGAACACTAGATCTTTCGCACATAGTGCTGCGAGAAACAGGTTCCGTTGGAATTCTCCGGCATTCATAAATGATTCAACAAAGAGAATCGATATTTCCAAATTTCGTCCGGTTTGACTATTAAAAGCTGGCGAAATTTGCGCGCGCACCATTTCAGCCGACCCTCGATAGCTCAGTTGGTAGAGCGGAGGACTGTAGATGCTACGACGTTGTCAGCTATCCTTAGGTCACTGGTTCGAATCCGGTTCGAGGGAGTGGAGAACAATTTTATACATATTTTTTATCTTTTGTTTGTTTATATATTTCCAATAGACCATTTTTCCGCTTATACAATGGAGTCTGCGCTTGATTATGAACCTGGACAAATTTCCAATAACCGAATATGGTCTTGACTGTCATTTGATACCAAACATGTGCTAACTTCGAAATGGCGCCGATTAACACTCAATATGCGCATGTCAAACCCATACCCGATGGTGACACCAAACTTGACCATTTGGAAACATAAAAATGTTATAAAAAATAATCGACCCCGACGAGACTCGAACTCGCAATCTTCTGATTCGAAGTCAGACGCCTTATCCATTAGGCCACGAGGCCAGCGAGAGCCACTTCCCTCATAGTAAAGTCAAGGCGGCGCCAATGTGATGTTCAAATTAGTTATATCCATTGAACACTAGATCTTTCGCACATCGTGCTGCGAGAAACAGGTTCCGTTGGAATTCTCCGGCATTCATAAATGATTCAACAAAGAGAATCGATATTTCCAAATTTCGTCCGGTTTGACTATTAAAAGCTGGCGAAATTTGCGCGCGCACCATTTCAGCCGACCCTCGATAGCTCAGTTGGTAGAGCGGAGGACTGTAGATGCTACGACGTTGTCAGCTATCCTTAGGTCACTGGTTCGAATCCGGTTCGAGGGAGTGGAGAAAAATTTTATACATATTTTTTATCTTTTGTTTGTTTTTATATTTCCAATAGACCATTTTTTCCGCTTATACAATGGAGTCTGCGCTTGATTTTGAACCTGGACAAATTTCCAATAACCGAATATGGTCTTGACTGTCATTTGATACCAAACATGTGCTAACTTCGAAATGGCGCCGATTAACACTCAATATGCGCAAGTCAAACCCGTAGCCGATGGTGACACCAAACTTGACCATTTGGAAACATAAAAATGTTATAAAAATTAATCGACCCCGACGAGACTCGAACTCGCAATCTTCTGATTCGAAGTCAGACGCCTTATCTATTAGGCCACGAGGCCAGCGAGAGCCACTTCCCTCATAGTAAAGTCAAGGCGGCGTCAATGTGATGTTCAAATTAGTTATTTCCATTGAACACTAGATCTTTCGCACATCGTGCTGCGAGAAACAGGTTCCGTTGGAATTCTCCGGCATTCATAAATGATTCAACAAAGAGAATCGATATTTCCAAATTTCGTCCGGTTTGACTATTAAAAGCAGGCGAAATTTGCGCGCCCACCATTTCAGCCGACCCTCGATAGCTCAGTTGGTAGAGCGGAGGACTGTTGATGCTACGACGTTGTCAGCTATCCTTAGGTCACTGGTTCGAATCCGGTTCGAGGGAGTGGAGAAAAATTTTATACATATTTTTTATCTTTTGTTTGTTTTTATATTTCCAATAGACCATTTTTCCGCTTATACAATGGAGTCTGCGCTTGATTTTGAACCTGGACAAATTTCCAATAACCGAATATGGTCTTGACTGTCATTTGATACCAAACATGTGCTAACTTCGAAATGGCGCCGATTAACACTCAATATGCGCATTGCAAACCGATGGTGACACCAAACTTGACCATTTGGAAACATAAAAATGTTATAAAAATTAATCGACCCCGACGAGACTCGAACTCGCAATCTTCTGATTCGAAGTCAGACGCCTTATCCATTAGGCCACGAGGCCAGCGAGAGCCACTTCCCTCATAGTAAAGTCAAGGCGGCGCCAATGTGATGTTCAAATTAGTTATTTCCATTGAACACTAGATCTTTCGCACATCGTGCTGCGAGAAACAGGTTCCGTTGGAATTCTCCGGAATTCATAAATGATTCAACAAAGAGAATCGATATTTCCAAATTTCGTCCGGTTTGACTATTAAAAGCTGGCGAAATTTGCGCGCGCACCATTTCAGCCGACCCTCGATAGCTCAGTTGGTAGAGCGGAGGACTGTAGATGCTACGACGTTGTCAGCTATCCTTAGGTCACTGGTTCGAATCCGGTTCGAGGGAGTGGAGAAAAATTTTATACATATTTTGTATCTTTTGTTTGTTTATATATTTCCAATAGACCATTTTTCCGCTTATACAATGGAGTCTGCGCTTGATTTTGAACCTGGACAAATTTCCAATAACCGAATATGGTCTTGACTGTCATTTGATACCAAACATGTGCTAACTTCGAAATGGCGCCGATTAACACTCAATATGCGCATGTCAAACCCATACCCGATGGTGACACCAAACTTGACCATTTGGAAACATAAAAATGTTATAAAAATTAATCGACCCCGACGAGACTCGAACTCGCAATCTTCTGATTCGAAGTCAGACGCCTTATCCATTAGGCCACGAGGCCAGCGAGAGCCACTTCCCTCATAGTAAAGACAAGGCGGCGCCAATGTGATGTTCAAATTAGTTATTTCCATTGAACACTAGATCTTTCGCACATAGTGCTGCGAGAAACAGGTTCCGTTGGAATTCTCCGGCATTCATAAATGATTCAACAAAGAGAATCGATATTTCCAAATTTCGTCCGGTTTGACTATTAAAAGCTGGCGAAATTTGCGCGCGCACCATTTCAGCCGACCCTCGATAGCTCAGTTGGTAGAGCGGAGGACTGTAGATGCTACGACGTTGTCAGCTATCCTTAGGTCACTGGTTCGAATCCGGTTCGAGGGAGTGGAGAACAATTTTATACATATTTTTTATCTTTTGTTTGTTTATATATTTCCAATAGACCATTTTTCCGCTTATACAATGGAGTCTGCGCTTGATTTTGAACCTGGACAAATTTCCAATAACCGAATATGGTCTTGACTGTCATTTGATACCAAACATGTGCTAACTTCGAAATGGCGCCGATTAACACTCAATATGCGCATGTCAAACCCATACCCGATGGTGACACCAAACTTGACCATTTGGAAACATAAAAATGTTATAAAAAATAACCGACGCCGACGAGACTCGAACTCGCAATCTTCTGATTCGAAGTCAGACGCCTTATCCATTAGGCCACGAGGCCAGCGAGAGCCACTTCCCTCATAGTAAAGTCAAGGCGGCGCCAATGTGATGTTCAAATTAGTTATTTCCATTGAACACTAGATCTTTCGCACATCGTGCTGCGAGAAACAGGTTCCGTTGGAATTCTCCGGCATTCATAAATGATTCAACAAAGAGAATCGATATTTCCAAATTTCGTCCGGTTTGACTATTAAAAGCAGGCGAAATTTGCGCGCCCACCATTTCAGCCGACCCTCGATAGCTCAGTTGGTAGAGCGGAGGACTGTAGATGCTACGACGTTGTCAGCTATCCTTAGGTCACTGGTTCGAATCCGGTTCGAGGGAGTGGAGAAAAATTTTATACATATTTTTTATCTTTTGTTTGTTTTTATATTTCCAATAGACCATTTTTCCGCTTATACAATGGAGTCTGCGCTTGATTTTGAACCTGGACAAATTTCCAATAACCGAATATGGTCTTGACTGTCATTTGATACCAAACATGTGCTAACTTCGAAATGGCGCCGATTAACACTCAATATGCGCATGTCAAACCCATAGCCGATGGTGACACCAAACTTGACCATTTGGAAACATAAAAATGTTATAAAAATTAATCGACCCCGACGAGACTCGAACTCGCAATCTTCTGATTCGAAGTCAGACGCCTTATCCATTAGGCCACGAGGCCAGCGAGAGCCACTTCCCTCATAGTAAAGTCAAGGCGGCGCCAATGTGATGTTCAAATTAGTTATTTCCATTGAACACTAGATCTTTCGCACATCGTGCTGCGAGAAACAGGTTCCGTTGGAATTCTCCGGAATTCATAAATGATTCAACAAAGAGAATCGATATTTCCAAATTTCGTCCGGTTTGACTATTAAAAGCTGGCGAAATTTGCGCGCGCACCATTTCAGCAGACCCTCGATAGCTCAGTTGGTAGAGCGGAGGACTGTAGATGCTACGACGTTGTCAGCTATCCTTAGGTCACTGGTTTGAATCCGGTTCGAGGGAGTGGAGAAAAATTTTATACATATTTTTTATCTTTTGTTTGTTTATATATTTTCAATAGACCATTTTTCCGCTTATACAATGGAGTCTGCGCTTGATTTTGAACCTGGACAAATTTCCAATAACCGAATATGGTCTTGACTGTCATTTGATACCAAACATGTGCTAACTTCGAAATGGCGCCGATTAACACTCAATATGCGCATGTCAAACCCATACCCGATGGTGACACCAAACTTGACCATTTGGAAACATAAAAATGTTATAAAAATTAATCGACCCCGACGAGACTCGAACTCGCTATCTTCTGATTCGAAGTCAGACGCCTTATCCATTAGGCCACGAGGCCAGCGAGACCCACTTCCCTCATAGTAAAGTCAAGGCGGCGCCAATGTGATGTTCAAATTAGTTATTTCCATTGAACACTAGATCTTTCGCACATAGTGCTGCGAGAAACAGGTTCCGTTGGAATTCTCCGGCATTCATAAATGATTCAACAAAGAGAATAGATATTTCCAAATTTCGTCCGGTTTGACTATTAAAAGCTGGCGAAATTTGCGCGCGCACCATTTCAGCCGACCCTCGATAGCTCAGTTGGTAGAGCGGAGGACTGTAGATGCTACGACGTTGTCAGCTATCCTTAGGTCACTGGTTCGAATCCGGTTCGAGGGAGTGGAGAACAATTTTATACATATTTTTTATCTTTTGTTTGTTTATATATTTCCAATAGACCATTTTTCCGCTTATACAATGGAGTCTGCGCTTGATTTTGAACCTGGACAAATTTCCAATAACCGAATATGGTCTTGACTGTCATTTGATACCAAACATGTGCTAACTTCGAAATGGCGCCGATTAACACTCAATATGCGCATGTCAAACCCATACCCGATGGTGACACCAAACTTGACCATTTGGAAACATAAAAATGTTATAAAAAATAATCGACGCCGACGAGACTCCAACTCGCAATCTTCTGATTCGAAGTCAGACGCCTTATCCATTAGGCCACGAGGCCAGCGAGAGCCACTTCCCTCATAGTAAAGTCAAGGCGGCGCCAATGTGATGTTCAAATTAGTTATTTCCATTGAACACTAGATCTTTCGCACATCGTGCTGCGAGAAACAGGTTCCGTTGGAATTCTCCGGCATTCATAAATGATTCAACAAAGAGAATCGATATTTCCAAATTTCGTCCGGTTTGACTATTAAAAGCAGGCGAAATTTGCGCGCCCACCATTTCAGCCGACCCTCGATAGCTCAGTTGGTAGAGCGGAGGACTGTAGATGCTACGACGTTGTCAGTTATCCTTAGGTCACTGGTTCGAATCCGGTTCGAGGGAGTGGAGAAAAATATTATACATATTTTTTATCTTTTGTTTGTTTATATATTTCCAATAAACCATTTTTCCGCTTATACAATGGAGTCTGCGCTTGATTTTGAACCTGGACAAATTTCCAATAACCGAATATGGTCTTGACTGTCATTTGATACCAAACATGTGCTAACTTCGAAATGGCGCCGATTATCACTCAATATGCGCATGTCAAACCCATACCCGATGGTGACACCAAACTTGACCATTTGGAAACATAAAAATGTTATAAAAATTAATCGACCCCGACGAGACTCGAACTCGCAATCTTCTGATTCGAAGTCAGACGCCTTATCCATTAGGCCACGAGGCCAGCGAGAGCCACTTCCCTCATTGTAAAGTCAAGGCGGCGCCAATGTGATGTTCAAATTAGTTATTTCCATTGAACACTAGATCTTTCGCACATCGTGCTGCGAGAAACAGGTCCGTTGGAATTCTCCGGCATTCATAAATGATTCAACAAAGAGAATCGATATTTCCAAATTTCCAAAATTGATTTTGAACCTGGACAAATTTCCAATAACCGAATATGGTCTTGACTGTCATTTGATACCAAACATGTGCTAACTTCGAAATGGCGCCGATTAACACTCAATATGCGCATGTCAAACCCATACCCGAAGCAGTGACCTAAGGATAGCTGACAACGTCGTAGCATCTACTGTCCTCCGCTCTACCAACTGAGCTATCGAGGGTCGGCTGAAATGGTGGGCGCGCAAATTTCGCCTGCTTTTAATAGTCAAACCGGACGAAATTTGGAAATATCGATTCTCTTTGTTGAATCATTTATGAATGCCGGAGAATTCCAACGGAACCTGTTTCTCGCAGCAAGATGTGCGACAGATCTAGTATTCAATGTAAATAACTAATTTGAATAAGGCGTCTGACTTCGAATCAGAAGATTGCGAGTTCGAGTCTCGTCGGGGGTCGATTAATTTTTATAACATTTTTATGTTTCCAAATGGTCAAGTTTGGTGTCACCCCGACGAGACTCGAACTCGCAATCTTCTGATTCGAAGTCAGACGCCTTATCCATTGGGCTACGAGGCCAGCGAAAGCCACGTCCCTCATAGTAAAGTCAAGGCGGCGCCAATGTGATGTTCAAATTAGTTATTTACATTGAATACTAGATCTGTCGCACATCGTGCTGTGAGAAACAGGTGTCCGTTGTGAGAATAAAATTATCCTGCATTCATAAATGAGAGAATCGAAATTACAAATTTCGTCAGGTTTGACTATTAAAAGCAGGCGAAATTTGCGCGCGCACCATTTCAGCCGACCCTCGATAGCTCAGTTGGTAGAGCGGAGGAATGTAGATGCTACGACTTGTCAGCTATCCTTAGGTCACTGGTTCGAATCCGGTTCGAGGGAGTGGAGAAAATCTTTATACATATTTTTTTTATCTTTTGTTTGTTTTTATATTTCCAATAGACCACAATATGTCCGTTCTCCGCTTATATAATGAAGCGTGCGCTTGATGTTGAACCTGAACAAATTTCCAATAATCGAATATGGTCTTGACTGTCATTTGATACCCAACATGCGCTAACTTCGAAAATGGCGCCCATTAACACTAAATATGCGCATGTAAAACCCGTAGCCGATGGTGACACCAAACTTGACCATTTGGAAACATAAAAATGTTATAAAAATTAATCGACCCCGACGAGACTCGAACTCGCAATCTGCTGATTCGAAGTCAGACGCCTTATCCATTAGGCCACGAGGCCAGCGAAAGCTATTTCCCTCATAGTAAAGTCAAGGCGGCGCCAATGTGATGTTCAAATTAGTTATTTCCATTGAATACTAGATCTTTCGCACACGTGCTGTGAGAAACAGGTGTCCGTTGTGAGAATAAAATTCTCCTGCATTCATAAATGAGAGAATCGAAATTACAAATTTCGTCAGGTTTGACTATTAAAAGCAGGCGAAATTTGCGCGCGCACCATTTCAGCCGACCCTCGATAGCTCAGTTGGTAGAGCGGAGGACTGTAGATGCTACGACTTGTCAGCTATCCTTAGGTCACTGGTTCGAATCCGGTTCGAGGGAGTGGAGAAAATTTTTATACATATTTTTTTTATCTTTTGTTTGTTTTTATATTTCCAATAGACCACAATATGTCCGTTCTCCGCTTATATAATGAAGTGTGCGCTTGATGTTGAACCTGAACAAATTTCCAATAATCGAATATGGTCTTGACTGTCATTTGATACCCAACATGCGCTAACTTCGAAAATGGCGCCCATTAACACTAAATATGCGCATGTAAAACCCGTAGCCGATGGTGACACCAAACTTGACCATTTGGAAACATAAAAATGTTATAAAAATTAATCGACCCCGACGAGACTCGAACTCGCAATCTTCTGATTCGAAGTCAGACGCCTTATCCATTAGGCCACGAGGCCAGCGAAAACCATTTCCCTCATAGTAAAGTCAAGGCGGCGCCAATGTGATGTTCAAATTAGTTATTTCCATTGAATACTATATCTTTCGCACACGTGCTGTGAGAAACAGGTGTCCGTTGTGAGAATAAAATTCTCCTGCATTCATAAATGAGAGAATCGAAATTACAAATTTGATGTTGAACCTGAACAAATTTCCAATAATCGAATATGGTCTTGACTGTCATTTGATACCCAACATGCGCTAACTTCGAAAATGGCGCCCATTAACACTAAATATGCGCATGTAAAACCCGTAGCCGATGGTGACACCAAATTTGACCATTTGGAAACATAAAAATGTTATAAAAATTAATCGACCCCGACGAGACTCGAACTCGCAATCTTCTGATTCGAAGTCAGACGCCTTATCCATTAGGCCACGAGGCCAGCGAAAGCCATTTCCCTCATAGTAAAGTCAAGGCGGCGCCAATGTGATGTTCAAATTAGTTATTTCCATTGAATACTAGATCTTTCGCACACGTGCTGTTAGAAACAGGTGTCCGTTGTGAGAATAAAATTCTCCTGCATTCATAAATGAGAGAATCGAAATTACAAATTTCGTCAGGTTTGACTATTAAAAGCAGGCGAAATTTGCGAGCGCACCATTTCAGCCGACCCTCGATAGCTCAGTTGGTAGAGCGGAGGACTGTAGATGCTACGACTTGTCAGCTATCCTTAGGTCACTGGTTCGAATCCGGTTCGAGGGAGTGGAGAAAATTTTTATACATATTTTTTTTATCTTTTGTTTGTTTTTATATTTCCAATAGACCACAATATGTCCGTTCTCCGCTTATATAATGAAGTGGGCGCTTGATGTTGAACCTGAACAAATTTCCAATAATCGAATATGGTCTTGACTGTCATTTGATACCCATCATGCGCTAACTTCGAAAATGGCGCCCATTAACACTAAATATGCGCATGTAAAACCCGTAGCCGATGGTGACACCAAACTTGACCATTTGGAAACATAAAAATGTTATAAAAAGTAATCGACCCCGACGAGACTCGAACTCGCAATCTGCTGATTCGAAGTCAGACGCCTTATCCATTAGGCCACGAGGCCAGCGAAAGCCATTTCCCTCATAGTAAAGTCAAGGCGGCGCCAATGTGTTGTTCAAATTAGTTATTTCCATTGAATACTAGATCTTTCGCACACGTGCTGTGAGAAACAGGTGTCCGTTGTGAGAATAAAATTCTCCTGCATTCATAAATGAGAGAATCGAAATTACAAATTTGATGTTGAACCTGAACAAATTTCCAATAATCGAATATGGTCTTGACTGTCATTTGATACCCAACATGCGCTAACTTCGAAAATGGCGCCCATTAACACTAAATATGCGCATGTAAAACCCGTAGCCGATGGTGACACCAAACTTGACCATTTGGAAACATAAAAATGTTATAAAAATTAATCGACCCCGACGAGACTCGAACTCGCAATCTTCTGATTCGAAGTCAGACGCCTTATCCATTAGGCCACGAGGCCAGCGAAAGCCATTTCCCTCATAGTAAAGTCAAGGCGGCGCCAATGTGATGTTCAAATTAGTTATTTCCATTGAAAACTAGATCTTTCGCACACGTGCTGTTAGAAACAGGTGTCCGTTGTGAGAATAAAATTCTCCTGCATTCATAAATGAGAGAATCGAAATTACAAATTTCGTCAGGTTTGACTATTAAAAGCAGGCGAAATTTGCGAGCGCACCATTTCAGCCGACCCTCGATAGCTCAGTTGGTAGAGCGGAGGACTGTAGATGCTACGACTTGTCAGCTATCCTTAGGTCACTGGTTCGAATCCGGTTCGAGGGAGTGGAGAAAATTTTTATACATATTTTTTTTTATCTTTTGTTTGTTTTTATATTTCCAATAGACCACAATATGTCCGTTCTCCGCTTATATAATGAAGTGTGCGCTTGATGTTGAACCTGAACAAATTTCCAATAATCGAATATGGTCTTGACTGTCATTTGATATCCATCGTGCGCTAACTTCGAAAATGGCGCCCATTAACACTAAATATGCGCATGTAAAACCCGTAGCCGATGGTGACACCAAACTTGACCATTTGGAAACATAAAAATGTTATAAAAAGTAATCGACCCCGACGAGACTCGAACTCGCAATCTGCTGATTCGAAGTCAGACGCCTTATCCATTAGGCCACGAGGCCAGCGAAAGCCATTTCCCTCATAGTAAAGTCAAGGCGGCGCCAATGTGATGTTCAAATTAGTTATTTCCATTGAATACTAGATCTTTCGCACACGTGCTGTGAGAAACAGGTGTCCGTTGTGAGAATAAAATTCTCCTGCATTCATAAATGAGAGAATCGAAATTACAAATTTCGTCAGGTTTGACTATTAAAAGCAGGCGAAATTTGCGCGCGCACCATTTCAGCCGACACTCGATAGCTCAGTTGGTAGAGCGGAGGACTGTAGATGCTACGACTTGTCAGCTATCCTTAGGTCACTGGTTCGAATCCGGTTCGAGGGAGTGGAGAAATTTTTTATACATATTTTGTTTATCTTTTGTTTGTTTTTATATTTCCAATAGACCACAATATGTCCGTTCTCCGCTTATATAATGAAGTGTGCGCTTGATGTTGAACCTGAACAAATTTCCAATAATCGAATATGGTCTTGACTGTCATTTGATACCCAACATGCGCTAACTTCGAAAATGGCGCCCATTAACACTAAATATGCGCATGTAAAACCCGTAGCCGATGGTGACACCAAACTTGACCATTTGGAAACATAAAAATGTTATAAAAATTAATCGACCCCGACGAGACTCGAACTCGCAATCTTCTGATTCGAAGTCAGACGCCTTATCCATTAGGCCACGAGGCCAGCGAAAGCCATTTCCCTCATAGTAAAGTCAAGGCGGTGCCAATGTGATGTTCAAATTAGTTATTTCCATTGAATACTATATCTTTCGCACACGTGCTGTGAGAAACAGGTGTCCGTTGTGAGAATAAAATTCTCCTGCATTCATAAATGAGAGAATCGAAATTACAAATTTCGTCAGGTTTGACTATTAAAAGCAGGCGAAATTTGCGAGCGCACCATTTCAGCCGACCCTCGATAGCTCAGTTGGTAGAGCGGAGGACTGTAGATGCTACGACTTGTCAGCTATCCTTAGGTCACTGGTTCGAATCCGGTTCGAGGGAGTGGAGAAAATTTTTATACATATTTTTTTTATCTTTTGTTTGTTTTTATATTTCCAATAGACCACAATATGTCCGTTCTCCGCTTATATAATGAAGTGGGCGCTTGATGTTGAACCTGAACAAATTTCCAATAATCGAATATGGTCTTGACTGTCATTTGATACCCATCATGCGCTAACTTCGAAAATGGCGCCCATTAACACTAAATATGCGCATGTAAAACCCGTAGCCGATGGTGACACCAAACTTGACCATTTGGAAACATAAAAATGTTATAAAAAGTAATCGACCCCGACGAGACTCGAACTCGCAATCTGCTGATTCGAAGTCAGACGCCTTATCCATTAGGCCACGAGGCCAGCGAAAGCCATTTCCCTCATAGTAAAGTCAAGGCGGCGCCAATGTGTTGTTCAAATTAGTTATTTCCATTGAATACTAGATCTTTCGCACACGTGCTGTGAGAAACAGGTGTCCGTTGTGAGAATAAAATTCTCCTGCATTCATAAATGAGAGAATCGAAATTACAAATTTGATGTTGAACCTGAACAAATTTCCAATAATCGAATATGGTCTTGACTGTCATTTGATACCCAACATGCGCTAACTTCGAAAATGGCGCCCATTAACACTAAATATGCGCATGTAAAACCCGTAGCCGATGGTGACACCAAACTTGACCATTTGGAAACATAAAAATGTTATAAAAATTAATCGACCCCGACGAGACTCGAACTCGCAATCTTCTGATTCGAAGTCAGACGCCTTATCCATTAGGCCACGAGGCCAGCGAAAGCCATTTCCCTCATAGTAAAGTCAAGGCGGCGCCAATGTGATGTTCAAATTAGTTATTTCCATTGAAAACTAGATCTTTCGCACACGTGCTGTTAGAAACAGGTGTCCGTTGTGAGAATAAAATTCTCCTGCATTCATAAATGAGAGAATCGAAATTACAAATTTCGTCAGGTTTGACTATTAAAAGCAGGCGAAATTTGCGAGCGCACCATTTCAGCCGACCCTCGATAGCTCAGTTGGTAGAGCGGAGGACTGTAGATGCTACGACTTGTCAGCTATCCTTAGGTCACTGGTTCGAATCCGGTTCGAGGGAGTGGAGAAAATTTTTATACATATTTTTTTTATCTTTTGTTTGTTTTTATATTTCCAATAGACCACAATATGTCCGTTCTCCGCTTATATAATGAAGTGGGCGCTTGATGTTGAACCTGAACAAATTTCCAATAATCGAATATGGTCTTGACTGTCATTTGATACCCATCATGCGCTAACTTCGAAAATGGCGCCCATTAACACTAAATATGCGCATGTAAAACCCGTAGCCGATGGTGACACCAAACTTGACCATTTGGAAACATAAAAATGTTATAAAAAGTAATCGACCCCGACGAGACTCGAACTCGCAATCTGCTGATTCGAAGTCAGACGCCTTATCCATTAGGCCACGAGGCCAGCGAAAGCCATTTCCCTCATAGTAAAGTCAAGGCGGCGCCAATGTGATGTTCAAATTAGTTATTTCCATTGAATACTAGATCTTTCGCACACGTGCTGTGAGAAACAGGTGTCCGTTGTGAGAATAAAATTCTCCTGCATTCATAAATGAGAGAATCGAAATTACAAATTTCGTCAGGTTTGACTATTAAAAGCAGGCGAAATTTGCGCGCGCACCATTTCAGCCGACACTCGATAGCTCAGTTGGTAGAGCGGAGGACTGTAGATGCTACGACTTGTCAGCTATCCTTAGGTCACTGGTTCGAATCCGGTTCGAGGGAGTGGAGAAAATTTTTATACATATTTTGTTTATCTTTTGTTTGTTTTTATATTTCCAATAGACCACAATATGTCCGTTCTCCGCTTATATAATGAAGTGTGCGCTTGATGTTGAACCTGAACAAATTTCCAATAATCGAATATGGTCTTGACTGTCATTTGATACCCAACATGCGCTAACTTCGAAAATGGCGCCCATTAACACTAAATATGCGCATGTAAAACCCGTAGCCGATGGTGACACCAAACTTGACCATTTGGAAACATAAAAATGTTATAAAAATTAATCGACCCCGACGAGACTCGAACTCGCAATCTTCTGATTCGAAGTCAGACGCCTTATCCATTAGGCCACGAGGCCAGCGAAAGCCATTTCCCTCATAGTAAAGTCAAGGCGGCGCCAATGTGATGTTCAAATTAGTTATTTCCATTGAATACTATATCTTTCGCACACGTGCTGTGAGAAACAGGTGTCCGTTGTGAGAATAAAATTCTCCTGCATTCATAAATGAGAGAATCGAAATTACAAATTTGATGTTGAACCTGAACAAATTTCCAATAATCGAATATGGTCTTGACTGTCATTTGATACCCAACATGCGCTAACTTCGAAAATGGCGCCCATTAACACTAAATATGCGCATGTAAAACCCGTAGCCGATGGTGACACCAAACTTGACCATTTGGAAACATAAAAATGTTATAAAAATTAATCGACCCCGACGAGACTCGAACTCGCAATCTTCTGATTCGAAGTCAGACGCCTTATCCATTAGGCCACGAGGCCAGCGAAAGCCATTTCCCTCATAGTAAAGTCAAGGCGGCGCCAATGTGATGTTCAAATTAGTTATTTCCATTGAATACTAGATCTTTCGCACACGTGCTGTTAGAAACAGGTGTCCGTTGTGAGAATAAAATTCTCCTGCATTCATAAATGAGAGAATCGAAATTACAAATTTCGTCAGGTTTGACTATTAAAAGCAGGCGAAATTTGCGAGCGCACCATTTCAGCCGACCCTCGATAGCTCAGTTGGTAGAGCGGAGGACTGTAGATGCTACGACTTGTCAGCTATCCTTAGGTCACTGGTTCGAATCCGGTTCGAGGGAGTGGAGAAAATTTTTATACATATTTTTTTTATCTTTTGTTTGTTTTTATATTTCCAATAGACCACAATATGTCCGTTCTCCGCTTATATAATGAAGTGGGCGCTTGATGTTGAACCTGAACAAATTTCCAATAATCGAATATGGTCTTGACTGTCATTTGATACCCATCATGCGCTAACTTCGAAAATGGCGCCCATTAACACTAAATATGCGCATGTAAAACCCGTAGCCGATGGTGACACCAAACTTGACCATTTGGAAACATAAAAATGTTATAAAAAGTAATCGACCCCGACGAGACTCGAACTCGCAATCTGCTGATTCGAAGTCAGACGCCTTATCCATTAGGCCACGAGGCCAGCGAAAGCCATTTCCCTCATAGTAAAGTCAAGGCGGCGCCAATGTGATGTTCAAATTAGTTATTTCCATTGAATACTAGATCTTTCGCACACGTGCTGTGAGAAACAGGTGTCCGTTGTGAGAATAAAATTCTCCTGCATTCATAAATGAGAGAATCGAAATTACAAATTTGATGTTGAACCTGAACAAATTTCCAATAATCGAATATGGTCTTGACTGTCATTTGATACCCAACATGCGCTAACTTCGAAAATGGCGCCCATTAACACTAAATATGCGCATGTAAAACCCGTAGCCGATGGTGACACCAAACTTGACCATTTGGAAACATAAAAATGTTATAAAAATTAATCGACCCCGACGAGACTCGAACTCGCAATCTTCTGATTCGAAGTCAGACGCCTTATCCATTAGGCCACGAGGCCAGCGAAAGCCATTTCCCTCATAGTAAAGTCAAGGCGGCGCCAATGTGATGTTCAAATTAGTTATTTCCATTGAAAACTAGATCTTTCGCACACGTGCTGTTAGAAACAGGTGTCCGTTGTGAGAATAAAATTCTCCTGCATTCATAAATGAGAGAATCGAAATTACAAATTTCGTCAGGTTTGACTATTAAAAGCAGGCGAAATTTGCGAGCGCACCATTTCAGCCGACCCTCGATAGCTCAGTTGGTAGAGCGGAGGACTGTAGATGCTACGACTTGTCAGCTATCCTTAGGTCACTGGTTCGAATCCGGTTCGAGGGAGTGGAGAAAATTTTTATACATATTTTTTTTATCTTTTGTTTGTTTTTATATTTCCAATAGACCACAATATGTCCGTTCTCCGCTTATATAATGAAGTGGGCGCTTGATGTTGAACCTGAACAAATTTCCAATAATCGAATATGGTCTTGACTGTCATTTGATACCCATCATGCGCTAACTTCGAAAATGGCGCCCATTAACACTAAATATGCGCATGTAAAACCCGTAGCCGATGGTGACACCAAACTTGACCATTTGGAAACATAAAAATGTTATAAAAAGTAATCGACCCCGACGAGACTCGAACTCGCAATCTGCTGATTCGAAGTCAGACGCCTTATCCATTAGGCCACGAGGCCAGCGAAAGCCATTTCCCTCATACTAAAGTCAAGGCGGCGCCAATGTGATGTTCAAATTAGTTATTTCCATTGAATACTAGATCTTTCGCACACGTGCTGTGAGAAACAGGTGTCCGTTGTGAGAATAAAATTCTCCTGCATTCATAAATGAGAGAATCGAAATTACAAATTTCGTCAGGTTTGACTATTAAAAGCAGGCGAAATTTGCGCGCGCACCATTTCAGCCGACACTCGATAGCTCAGTTGGTAGAGCGGAGGACTGTAGATGCTACGACTTGTCAGCTATCCTTAGGTCACTGGTTCGAATCCGGTTCGAGGGAGTGGAGAAAATTTTTATACATATTTTGTTTATCTTTTGTTTGTTTTTATATTTCCAATAGACCACAATATGTCCGTTCTCCGCTTATATAATGAAGTGTGCGCTTGATGTTGAACCTGAACAAATTTCCAATAATCGAATATGGTCTTGACTGTCATTTGATACCCAACATGCGCTAACTTCGAAAATGGCGCCCATTAACACTAAATATGCGCATGTAAAACCCGTAGCCGATGGTGACACCAAACTTGACCATTTGGAAACATAAAAATGTTATAAAAATTAATCGACCCCGACGAGACTCGAACTCGCAATCTTCTGATTCGAAGTCAGACGCCTTATCCATTAGGCCACAAGGCCAGCGAAAGCCATTTCCCTCATAGTAAAGTCAAGGCGGCGCCAATGTGATGTTCAAATTAGTTATTTCCATTGAATACTATATCTTTCGCACACGTGCTGTGAGAAACAGGTGTCCGTTGTGAGAATAAAATTCTCCTGCATTCATAAATGAGAGAATCGAAATTACAAATTTGATGTTGAACCTGAACAAATTTCCAATAATCGAATATGGTCTTGACTGTCATTTGATACCCAACATGCGCTAACTTCGAAAATGGCGCCCATTAACACTAAATATGCGCATGTAAAACCCGTAGCCGATGGTGACACCAAACTTGACCATTTGGAAACATAAAAATGTTATAAAAATTAATCGACCCCGACGAGACTCGAACTCGCAATCTTCTGATTCGAAGTCAGACGCCTTATCCATTAGGCCACGAGGCCAGCGAAAGCCATTTCCCTCATAGTAAAGTCAAGGCGGCGCCAATGTGATGTTCAAATTAGTTATTTCCATTGAATACTAGATCTTTCGCACACGTGCTGTTAGAAACAGGTGTCCGTTGTGAGAATAAAATTCTCCTGCATTCATAAATGAGAGAATCGAAATTACAAATTTCGTCAGGTTTGACTATTAAAAGCAGGCGAAATTTGCGAGCGCACCATTTCAGCCGACCCTCGATAGCTCAGTTGGTAGAGCGGAGGACTGTAGATGCTACGACTTGTCAGCTATCCTTAGGTCACTGGTTCGAATCCGGTTCGAGGGAGTGGAGAAAATTTTTATACATATTTTTTTTATCTTTTGTTTGTTTTTATATTTCCAATAGACCACAATATGTCCGTTCTCCGCTTATATAATGAAGTGGGCGCTTGATGTTGAACCTGAACAAATTTCCAATAATCGAATATGGTCTTGACTGTCATTTGATACCCATCATGCGCTAACTTCGAAAATGGCGCCCATTAACACTAAATATGCGCATGTAAAACCCGTAGCCGATGGTGACACCAAACTTGACCATTTGGAAACATAAAAATGTTATAAAAAGTAATCGACCCCGACGAGACTCGAACTCGCAATCTGCTGATTCGAAGTCAGACGCCTTATCCATTAGGCCACGAGGCCAGCGAAAGCCATTTCCCTCATAGTAAAGTCAAGGCGGCGCCAATGTGTTGTTCAAATTAGTTATTTCCATTGAATACTAGATCTTTCGCACACGTGCTGTGAGAAACAGGTGTCCGTTGTGAGAATAAAATTCTCCTGCATTCATAAATGAGAGAATCGAAATTACAAATTTGATGTTGAACCTGAACAAATTTCCAATAATCGAATATGGTCTTGACTGTCATTTGATACCCAACATGCGCTAACTTCGAAAATGGCGCCCATTAACACTAAATATGCGCATGTAAAACCCGTAGCCGATGGTGACACCAAACTTGACCATTTGGAAACATAAAAATGTTATAAAAATTAATCGACCCCGACGAGACTCGAACTCGCAATCTTCTGATTCGAAGTCAGACGCCTTATCCATTAGGCCACGAGGCCAGCGAAAGCCATTTCCCTCATAGTAAAGTCAAGGCGGCGCCAATGTGATGTTCAAATTAGTTATTTCCATTGAAAACTAGATCTTTCGCACACGTGCTGTTAGAAACAGGTGTCCGTTGTGAGAATAAAATTCTCCTGCATTCATAAATGAGAGAATCGAAATTACAAATTTCGTCAGGTTTGACTATTAAAAGCAGGCGAAATTTGCGAGCGCACCATTTCAGCCGACCCTCGATAGCTCAGTTGGTAGAGCGGAGGACTGTAGATGCTACGACTTGTCAGCTATCCTTAGGTCACTGGTTCGAATCCGGTTCGAGGGAGTGGAGAAAATTTTTATACATATTTTTTTTTATCTTTTGTTTGTTTTTATATTTCCAATAGACCACAATATGTCCGTTCTCCGCTTATATAATGAAGTGTGCGCTTGATGTTGAACCTGAACAAATTTCCAATAATCGAATATGGTCTTGACTGTCATTTGATGCCCATCATGCGCTAACTTCGAAAATGGCGCCCATTAACACTAAATATGCGCATGTAAAACCCGTAGCCGATGGTGACACCAAACTTGACCATTTGCACGGAAATAAATAAAGAGTAGAAACGTGTACTCTATTATTTTGTAGATATCGTATTTACACGTCCATTGTGTAGAAATGCCACAAGACGTATGGCGCGCGACAACTAATTACACTATAAAAGAGTACAATTGATTAATAAGTACTCAAATAAAGAGTAACGTGGCGTATCACGTGCCGATGTGCAACGTCATTTTTTCGCAGCGTCATTTTTTCGACCGTGACGCCATTTTGTCTCAATGCTTGGAAAGTAAACTATTCTTTATCCATTGGAATCATGGAATTTTCATGTAATTACAGACTGTCCACATGTCGGAATCGTGGTAACGGAAACGCGGCAATGTTTTGACTTCATTATTTTTCATTAAGTTGTGAAATTTCATTGAAAACACCAACATAAATCGTAGGCTACTATTCTTGACTAGGTAGGCCAACTTTACTTTCGATTTTGAATAATTAAATTAATAATTTACATCATTTTCATTTGATTACTATAGACTAGTATTATGCATGATGCCATTATCATCTAGCCTATATATTTTATTATTTTCCCCGGACTATAATTTATGTTCCTAACCAGCGCCGCCTGAAATTAGCTACACGTCCTTCATCCCGAAGCGAGGGCGGATTTTTTATTTACTATCGTTCATCATTGATATATCATTTAGGACATTTAGATGTGGAAATTGGAATTTCATTGAAAGATCTTGCAAGTACTATAACATATTAATTAACGGTAAATTATATTGCTATTAGTATTAATTAATACGTATGACTACTAGTACTTTAGATTTGAAATAATTTACATCATCATCTTTACTAGTATCATAGTATGATAGTATGTTATTACCAATTTGATGAAAATCTAACTTCTAAGTAACTAAACAGAACATCGTAATTTCCGTATTAGTTGCTCAAATATTCCATTTTTTAAATTACCCCTCTGGAGTCCTCATTGACCTTCACCTTGGCGTGAGATTTCATGAATTTTAAAGTTTTTTTTATCATCATCGTTTATCGTCTAACATCAGTCAGTCATCATCATCATTATCATCATCGTCGTGTTTGCCGACAAAATAATTAATATATTACACAATGTCAATGTGACAACTGACGTACGGCATCAGTATTAGTTGTTTTAAATTCAGTCTGTTCAGAGATGAATACCCAGAAATAATTTTGAATCAATAAATGTGCATCGAAATTGGGTGACTTGCTCACAAGTGAACTCGCATGTACCTGTAGGCTGTATGGCAATTGTTTTTCCAGATTTGTTGTTCAGAACAATGTATTTTGACTAATAGTAATAGCTTCATTCAACCATGCAAATTTAAAATTGGGGTCCCGTGATCTTTCAAGTTGCATGATCTGATGATTCAAAGTTGAAAGTACTTTTGTGTCTCAATCTCATATTAAAACTGCTCAAGGCACAGCTCTCGAAAGATCCTCATGTCATGAAGCGATATGGCGAGGTGACTTGGAATTGATCCAAAAATCCTCATGTCGATCGTTAAAAGGCGAGGTGGCTTTGACAGCTGGTGCTAAATTTCAAGCAGTTACAATGTATATGCTACTCTCGGGATCCAAATAATAGTAGGGGCGGAATAATAGTACAGGGGTGAAATTTCCTTTAAAATAAATAATAGTATGGGGGCTCAATAATATTACAGGGGGGAATTTTCGCAAATCAACACTAAGTATGGGTCAAAAATTGTGGTTAGTTTCATATGTTCTCATACAGAGATCATTGCACATCCTCGTAAATATCATTCACATTTTGTCAAAAACTTCTAACAGTTTACTTTGATTGTTCCTGAATTATTTTAGACTTGTAGTCATATATACAGTTAGAGATATGACTTTTATGTGAGGGACTTGTGTGCTTGGGGTTCATTAACTCACCCTTTGTTGTCATATGACTGACTCAAAAATATAGTGTCCAGATCCAGTCGCAACTATTGACACAATGAAATAATTATCTTGATTCATTGATGTCAGATATGCCATAATGGTGAGCATAGACATGTAAAATTTAGCTTGGCAATATAAAAGTATATTGGAATCCTTTTGTTTTTATCTATAAACTCATCTTCACCATCGTCTCCACTTTATCATCTTCATCATCATATAAATTCACTATATATATAGAGCAACTATAGATATAAAATATACATGTAGTCGAACAAATCCCAAGTGTTGACCATTCATTTAGGCCCGTACCGGCAGTTTAAGTTTAATACAAAATAACAAATTTAGTGGTTCTTAAAATTCACAATGGTATACAATTGTCACAATGTGATAACTTCTGCATTTATGTGAAAGTGATGAAATTGGAACCTCTAGTATATAATAAGTAATCAAAATTAAAATCTTCATAATAATGGATATCGTATTAATTTAAAATTAAATCATCATTATCTGGGTCAAGTAATGTTCTATGTTGACTGGTAATCACTACTACAGTAATGCCCTAATTAATTGACTCCCTAACCACAGCAGAATTATGGGTAACTTTTCAGGATTTAGTCGGAAATATGGCTTGTTGCTATTTATTGGAAAGCTCTCGCAGAGAGCTTTCTGATGAATGGCAACAAGCCATATTTCTAGGAGAGCTTTCCGATGAATGGCAACAAGCCATATTTCCAACTAAATCCTGAAAAGTTACCCATAATTCTGCTGTGGTTAGGGAGTTGATTAATTAGGGCATTACTGTATACACAAGCATTTGCATCATCATGGTCGTCTGTGAAGCTAGAATATTCATTCAGCGTGTTTAGTCTTGATATATCATATATATGAGCTACAATTCTACAGATAACATGTGGACAGTCTGCTTTTAAATAATTCAAGATTCTGTATTAAAATCCAAAATTGTTAATGTGGAACATCTAATTTTTTTGCTGACTGCGTGCCATTTTTGAAGCATCTTTTAAAAACAACAATATTCTGGTCTACAAATAATTGCATCATTTCCATGAAAAATTTCGACTCGTTTATGACGTCTGTACAATGGAGTGGACGATCACAGATGATTCATGGTGGTTGGAATATCAAGGCTTGAGGAATCTGGTTGAATTTTTCACAGGTATTTATGAATTATCTATTATAAACTAATTAATATATATATGCTTTAAAGTTTGCACAAAATATTAGGGGTGGGAGGTACTACCAGTGTCGCGATACGATACATATCGCGATATGCGGTCGCGATACAATACTTATCTAGATACGATACCCTAGTATTTCTGGATGCAGCCCTTCATATGGAATTCATGAATTGGTTGAAAAAAAACATATATTCAATCATAGTCATTATTTAATAGTTCATTAATTTGATTAATCCTTCAGTACCAGCTACTTCAGTTCATTGGAATGTTTTATATAAGGCCAAGGTCGTATGGGATTACACGACTTTCAAGTACAAAAACATAACCACGTTTGTTGTTTAATTCATTTAAATACAGTTCAGGGGGATTAATTCAAAAATACCATGTCGGAAGTTCGGAACGCTGTCTGTATTGACGCGGTTTACTACGAGTCTTGCGATGAGACACGTTTATGTCAATTGGGTATCGGTGACTGTTAACGGAACGATTTAATTCTCTAATATACAGTTCAACTCCAATGAACGACAAATGATTAGCATGATGTACATTTTGAGCCTTTTGGTGACATCATTTCTATGAACGAACTCTTCTGTGTGCCAACGGTGACAATGGTATATCAATCTTTACACAAAAACAACAATGCCCACGCGCATGACCGACGAACAGGTGGCTGACCTATTTAATCGGCGCTTTGAAGTAGAACGACTTTATCATGCTTCTTTGCATGCCGTTGTATTTAATTCTTATTCTCCAGCGTAACGAATAATGGACACCGGTAATAGATGAACAGAATTGTGTATCCCGATGCACGATTTTTTGGCTATGTATCGTAGAACTCTGATTCGCAGTGCACCGATGATATCTCGCACCCCTACACAATATTCAGTCCCACTCGAACTCACTGTCAAGCACCGTTCGGCAAACCTCTTTAGATTCCATACTATTTCAGAGTCAGCTCTAATACGACATACAATGATATACTATTAGCTAAGAATAACCCATACTAGTATATTCATTATATTAATAGCCATACTAGTAATTAGAAACTTGATTTGCCATGCGATTGTCTATATGGATTGATTTGCATTATATACAGTTATGCCCAAAGTAATTGTCTCCTTAACCACAGCAGAATTATGGGTAACAGTAACTTTTCAGGATTTAGTCGGAAATATGGCTTGTTGTCATTCATCGGAAAGCTCTCGACAACAGTTAACGGTACACGTAAGATGTTATTATTGCAATACATTAATTATGATCTCTTTTGTAGGAGGAACAAACTGGCATGAGGGCAAGTGTGAAGGGTCAAGACAGCAATCTCCAATCCAGCTACATGTTCATGTACAAGGTGCTCTACTTCAGTGATGAAACATATACTGGAGATCATCTGGTCGCTGAATATAGGGGAGGGTACCGTCCCTGAAGTTTCTAGATAGTTGTAAGTGACCGTTCATTGAACAAAATCACAAATCATTCAAACAGTTTAGTGCTATTGTTTCGCAGCTTCTGTAATATCTTTCACAATACAAACCCACAATATGATCAATACATTTCGCGATTCACTTTATTGCTTTTGATACAATCAAATATATCTTTCTTAGAAGCATTGCAAGTTATCAACATCAAAGATCAATCCATGATTTGACGCTTTACATGTACATATGTTTCGATTGTTTGCCCACATGTAAATATAATTGTCAAATAACTATCTAAAATAGCCCTCTTATTTTTCCGATTGTTTGGTATAAACTCACAAATCGTATTATTATGTTCGCTCATCGCCGCCGATGGGTAGTAGTACTGCGTGAATTTAAATAGGAGTAAGGTACTTGCTTAACCCTTTCATGACTGGAGTTTCCTAAAATTTTGCGAAAAACCCTGTGCCAATTCATTCTCTTAAATAAGCGAGTCTCCCATTGGGAGCCTCACATATGTAAGAGAATACACTGGCCTATCAATAGTTACCTTGACCTTGCATTCTCTTAAATATGCATGGCTCCCTATGGTAAACTGGTATATATAGGAGAATGCACTGGCATTGGATGTTTACTGCTGCACCAGCGATTGTTATGAAAGGGTTAATTAATTTTGATGCATATACTACTAGTTACTAGTGTAACAGAACGATGTGCGCCCCTGCCTGATCACGCCCCTGTAAACTATTGCATTAGTTCCAACTATTACGATGCATGAATAACAGGCGTGGGATTGTTAGTCGGACAGCCGTACTTAGCACGATGACGAGATCACGCGATGCTGATTCTAGCTAGTTCTCAGGAAGGTTCTCAGTCGAACCAGTGCAGAGGTCTAAAAGTTATTAGTTGTTTTGGTACACTGCACTGGTCATGATATACGAAAGCTATACTAAAGCTAACTTTAGTGACGAGCCGTTGACAACTAGTTGTCAAGCCTGGCCAGTAACATCGTCACATGATTTTGAAAAGTAGGTTACCACTTTTACATATAAGCACTGAGGTTTTACCCATCAGTGTTCAGTTGACTGAGTCCTCCTATGAGTACCGCCCTGGGAAAGACTTACTGATCCAGAAGAGCCTGAGAATGCTAGCATCAGCTGACCTATCTTGAGAAGCGAAGTTATGCTCTAGAAATAAACAGATATCTACGGTTCCATGAGTTGTCGTCACACTAAAAAAGTACACAACGTGAAGTCCGGTCGGAACGTCGTATCTCCAACGTACGGGGTTCTGCCACATAGAGATCAACTGGTTGCTGTGAGCAAGGATCAACCACGACGACAATTTCAAGGATGAAGATAGGTGAGTACACCTAAGACCGTATAATCTGACGTTTTCTTGCCCCTTTTTCAAAACACCATGGCTTCTCAAATACAACGCGACTTGAACCCGGAACAATTGGCAAAAGTCCATGCCTTACTCAAAACCGTTCCGTATTGGCACAAATAAAACAAAGAAAACATCTGCCCAATTTTCAAATTACTTATCCTAAGAATAGGTATAGTGTCCTGGAACTAATTGTCCTCCGGACATTAAAAAAGGAAAGAAAATACATGTACCATAAACCAAAGAGCTTTATGAAAAATCTAAATTCCAGTTCAAAGTTTAAACTTCTTAAAAATGATGATACTTTAAATCTAATTAAAACTGAATCACCAAAATTATGTGCAATGGATACAGCACACAATAGACAAACTAGTAAAACTACTAATACAAGTTGAAAAGTCACATAAACCTAATGGCGTTGAAAATCAACTTAAAAAGAAAAAGAAAAAAGAACAGCTATGCACATTAAGAAGTTAAATAAATTAAACACAGAATCAAACAGGTAAACACAATAAAAACAAGAGTTGAACCAACAACAACTCAGAAAACAGAATCCCTCTTTAAACGAATATAACCCGTATGTGGCGAGGCATCCATTTGTCTCCAATGTGGTCTATCAAAATTTAAAACCAACTCTACGCGATGTACAATCTAAACATGAAAAACCACTAACACCACACAGATTATCTAGAACATATGATAATTATGTTACATACTAACAGCATGCGGTGTCTATGTTACGATTCACATAGTAAAAACATATCTGGTCATGAGAGTACAAAGCATATACACTCTGCCAGATTCAGAGTAAAAATGATTGACAGCGCGACTCAACACCGACATTCATGTCAAATCGGTGCACAGTCATTTGCATTCCGAAGTGTCACATGCTGATCGAGTAAAATCGAACAAGAAATCATTGGAGAACTCAATTGAGCTAAATAAAATGAATAATACTTCCGTCATGGGTCACAAGACGACAAATACAATTAACACTATACATGCGGAACCACGAACTCGAAAATTTGACAACCCGTGGGTCTACCTTCCGTAAAGATGGTCATCCACAACGAACGCATACAACGCATGCGAATCGAGAGAGACAATCTATAAATCTGCGATTCACCTCGCCAAGTGATAATAAAACTGAAAAATCACTACAAAATCCGAAAAAATTGGAATTTTCTAAAATCACAAATTAAGTGCCCCTTTAAGGGACAAAATGCTTCAAAACAATCAAATCAATCTTACAGTAACCTATTACATTACGGGCAATCCAAAAATCCCCGAAAAAACAGAAATTAAATTTTTTCTGTATGATGGCTACCAAAATGGCCATCCGAATATTAAAATTTGGGAAAATAAAAAAGTTGGAATAAATTAATTCCCAAGCAGAATATTGGCCATAAACAACGAACTTCGTCTTCTCAGTATCCAACGAAGTCGATAAAGGCTGATAATCGAGATATTACTCGAAAATATACCTGATTGAGAAATTTCAAGCCTTGTTAGACATAAGAAGGAAGCACTTTTCAAGCCCCAGAGTTGTCTCTTACCTGAACAGCCTGGCTTGAACTTAAGTGATGCAGTCATTAATGTTAATGACCTTACTTCTTTATGTCAGATCCCTGTATACATTGTCAATATCAATGATACTGACAAGTTCTATAAACTTAGAAATGGATGTTCTTAGGCAAGGTTGAAACTCAGTCATATTCCCCTACTCCCCAATTTCCACCCTCATCGCAAGTATGTGGGTGATGGAAGAAATGCATAGTTCATTTCATTTGATGCATTGACATCAACACGTCTGCTAAAAAGCGACACAAAACCCAATTTCCGCCCTCATCACAAGTATGTGGGTGATGCAAGAAATGCATAGTTCATTTCATTTGATGCATTGACATCAACAGTCTGCTAAAAAAGCGACACAAACCCCAATTTCCGCCCTCATCACAAGTATGTGGGTGATGCAAGAAATGCATAGTTCATTTCATTCGATGCATTGACATCAATAGTCTGCTAAAAGCGACAGAAAACCAACCAAGAAAAGTTGGCGAAAAAAAAAAGAGAAATCTTTTGAGATGGGCGACCCTGTCTATTACAATGACAATCGCACCAAAATAAGTTGGCCCGTAAGAGGCAACACTATTATCGGAACGCAATGTCGTGTCCCCTTCCTCCCGCTCTGATTCTGACGCTGAAAACACCAGGTCCGAACAGATCTGTAGACGGAGATGATATAACCCTTAATGAACTTCGCACCAAGCTGCGTGCTCGTAAAATTGGCCCAAGAGGCTCGGACTGATAATAATGCCTCTACAGAAGAGAGCAGTGATGATATGCAAAATGCATATGGCACGTGCATCGATGATTACGATGTACTGCCCAACTTGGCATTCAAAGACATCACAATGGCTTTAGACATTGAATCTATTCGTGCCATATTATCAGCAGCAGAGGACGACTCAGATGAATCTTAGTTTGAACCTGGTCGCCTGCTCACAATTGAACCGTCCACAGTTGTGCCCATTCTAGAGACTGATCTCTAATCATCGACTCCCCCGTAGACTAGTCTGTTGTTCCCTTTTCCATTGATGGATATGGATCAGCCGTGATCACATGCATTTCTACTGCATGTCCTTGATTATATACAAGGTCCCATTAATGGTAGAGCTTATAACGCGGTTTGTTTATCCCCGCTGCTCATTTATTCTTTGCCTTCTTTAGCTCTGCTAAAGAATTCCTTGTTAGGGAGGATTGTGCAGCGTTGACCTGAGCGCCCGGTGTTAACATGCATGAGTCTTCTGAGGAACTGCCCTTTGTACGGTTGTCACGTACACCTCCTCGGAGACTCTTTCCTCTTTGCAAAGATTGCTTGAAACGACCAGAATCTTGCAAATTTGTTTTTATTATTTCCTCCCTGTGACTGCAGTCTGATTCCTTCTTTGTGAACATAGATAGGTGAAAAGGTGAGATAGGAAAAAATATTGACTTAACTAGTACCATTGTACACCTGAAATTCGCCAATCTAAATAGTACCATAGATAGGAATGTTTGAATTAATGTTAGTTTTTGGAGAAGTGCACATCTCCAAGAACGAGTGTAATAGTTTTTGAAGACGCCATGAATCTTCTAAAACAGTCTGCTTGTGGCTTAAGCTAAAGCCAAATAGTTACAATATACAAGGAAAGCAAAGGCAATCAGATAGAACAACTAGACATAGCCTAACCCTGACCTGTGAGATCACTCTAATCAAGCGACTCTTATATTTAAAGTAGTCAAACAAATGGCATTGTTAGAACGCGAAAAAATCCTGTCAAGATACATAAAGGACACTCGAACGGAGACGAAGACAATTAAAATAAAACCAGTAAAAACAAACGGACATTAGTTTATTAACTTAACGAGTATAAATAAACAATTCGGAAATACTTTTGCGAGTTTCAGTGAAAATCTGCATGAATGTAATGAATACAGAATACTTAGAAGTATTGTTACACAATTTGTTGAAATATAAAACATTGGACAATTCGGAAAGCATATCGCCTCTCGATCCTGTAATTCCACAATGTGTATGTGATTATAATTGTGGCAATGTTAGCTTCGGTGCTTGCCCTCTGTCGTTACCGGAATAAAGTTATGTCCCTCTTATGCAAACATAAACGCCACAATAGGCGCCATAACGTCAGATTTGGGTCACTGGGTGTACGTGAAGACGCAGGTACCTTGAACGAAGAACCAACCACGTCTTCATCACTTGCATCAGCAACCAAGCGATCAGCCGAATCGCCATCCACTCCTGTAACTATCAAACGTACCAAAATTCATCTAACGGAAAATGATATTGCCTATTTACAGCAGCACCAACTCATGGAACTGCCAGAACTGATTACCACTGACGAAGCTTCTTCAACATCTACCTTATAGAAAAATGTCCAAAATCAACCATCAACCAACTACAACAACTACGTCCCGCTATCAGAATAATGATGTGGCGAGCAATCTAGATGCCAAGAAGAAGGAAATAACCGTATATCCCGGAATATAAAACACGCGATTGTGCTCGCATCAACGAACTCATATCCATTATAACCGCTGGATTGGATCAAGAATTTAACCACTTGCGCTTGGGGATTCTTGAGTACGTAGTCACGTACGTCTCCGCCAAGACCTGTGCTTGGACTTGTATCCGGTTCAGCTGAATCATGTTCATTACAGAAGAGGATTAGATGAAGAGTATATACAATAAATATATGACATTCCCTGAATATGATGTCAAGAAAAGATGAAGAGTATATACAATAAATATATGACATTCCCTGAATATGATGTCAAGAAAGCAACAAGTGTATATAAAATGAATATATGACATTCCACGAAGACGATGTAAAAAAAAAGAAACCTCGTGATTTAAAACACGAACTTATTGTGATGTGATATAATTCCAAATACGGTATTGTATACCCTGATATTATGTGCATGCTCAAATTAATTCGTCGCATGCCATAGGATTATATAAAGACCACGGTCTAAGGCTAAAAATTAATCAGATATAATAAGTAGATTAGCTCATTATAGCTGGATACGTGAGATAGGTAGTATCGTAGTTGTTCCATAAATTATAACAGACTTTAAAGTCTTCAACATATAAACACAACTTATGGTTTACTTTTGAATCAGGCTATTAAGCCATTTAGATGTTCTGCACAGACAGATTTTTAATGGAGTAAAAATCAAAAAAATTCCATACATCTAAACCCTGCTAACATGCAGAGGTCATATCCTCTTTTCAACAAGCAGGTACACATATGTGTTCTCATTTAACTATAGTTAACTCTGCTTGGTATCTGGATAGAGATGTACTACTCACGTATCCTGCCCATATTTTCCTTTTACCGAAATTGAAAAGCATATAAATATATATTAACAATAGTAGTCTTGCCTTAGACCTTGGCCGTCATTGTGCTCAGTCTGTCCTTCAATGGCAACCAGAAAGGTTGCCTTTTCACTAAAGGATAACAAATCCTAATAATAATAATAACTTAAACTTAAACTAACAGTGTGCCATCTTTCTGTTAACGATTCCTGCTAGGATGATTTCGCATCAGCCTATGCGAAATCCTCTTGGTATGGGAGGTATGTAACAGAACGATGTGCGCCCCTGCCTGATCACGCCCCTGTAAACTATTGCATTAGTTCCAACTATTACGATGCATGAATAACAGGCGTGGGATTGTTAGTCGGACAGCCGTACTTAGCACGATGACGAGATCACGCGATGCTGATTCTAGCTAGTTCTCAGGAAGGTTCTCAGTCGAACCAGTGCAGAGGTCTAAAAGTTATTAGTTGTTTTGGTACACTGCACTGGTCATGATATACGAAAGCTATACTAAAGCTAACTTTAGTGACGAGCCGTTGACAACTAGTTGTCAAGCCTGGCCAGTAACATCGTCACATGATTTTGAAAAGTAGGTTACCACTTTTACATATAAGCACTGAGGTTTTACCCATCAGTGTTCAGTTGACTGAGTCCTCCTATGAGTACCGCCCTGGGAAAGACTTACTGATCCAGAAGAGCCTGAGAATGCTAGCATCAGCTGACCTATCTTGAGAAGCGAAGTTATGCTCTAGAAATAAACAGATATCTACGGTTCCATGAGTTGTCGTCACACCAAAAAAGTACACAACGTGAAGTCCGGTCGGAACGTCGTTTCTCCAACGTACGGGGTTCTGCCACACTAGTAGTATTCCACATTTGCTTATATTAGTTCATCATTATTCTCACTTGATATTACTGTTTACTAGTATATACCAATCTCTCATTTTCATATACAGTACTAGGGCACTATAAATTTGTCTGGATCACAGCACTTTATCACAGACAGGATATCTGGGAAAGTTCTTGTTTCTGTTAAAAATAAGGTTTCCTTGGCTCTATCCAGATAGTTACAGGACCATCGTAACTTTTAACAAAGTTACGTATTGCGGCTAGAGAAATGCCGTTTTGGAAAAATTTGATCTCATTATCACGTGGAGCAATTTCCCCATTTGCTGTATACATATACTCCATGAGTCCAATCGGCATTATAACTTATATATGCCAATTGGTGTATATACATCTATCCACCTATATACTAATTGATAGAATCTACACATGACATATCACCTCAGTTTTGAACGAAATTTCTGCAATAGGTTGTTTAGTTCTATATAGAGGTATATGCTTAGTGTGCATATATAATCATACATGTAATTAGAGGCAAAGCACATTAGGAAAGGTGAAATTTTATGCGTCAAAGCCAATAATTTAATATATGTATATGTTAGCTGACCTGAATATATGGTAAAATGTGGTTATATCTTAATTTACAGATTTAGAAGATGTACTTAACATCATCTTCAGATAGAGACAGCAGTTAAGGACAGACTGATAATTGATTGGCTTAAAACAGGTAGGACATATTTTTGTCCTCCGACATTCCATTGGAGGACTATATAGTAATGACCCTTGTCCTTGTGTCCCTCCGTGTGTCCATCCAGAACTTTGTCCGAGCCTGTATTCCTTCATTTTCCAGTCAATTTTTTTTAAACTTCACCGATGTCAACCAGAATGAGAACCTGCTCACCTGCGACTTTTGAGTAATTTTGGTAGAGTTATTGCAATTTTCGACTTATTTTTTTATTTTTTTTTATTTTCGAGTTTATATATTGGCCCTTTCTCGACACTTTTACACATTTAAAGACAGAATGTAGTATTGGCATTTGAAACCCATAAATCCTTCAAACCATTAGGGGACATTTTGGTCAGCGACCTTTTATTAGTCGAGTTTTTCAAAAACTCGACTTATGGTTTGACGAGGGACGGTTGGCGGGCGGCGGGCGGACGGACCTAAAGAATGCCTTATAACTTTGACATGTGTTAACGGATTCAAAAAAAATTTGGTATGTGAGTTGCTCCCAATGACTATTTACTGACTGTAGAAAATGGGTTACGTCCGAACTTTTTGACAAGAGTTATCCATCTTTGATGACTTTTTTTTTAGTTTTTCACCGTTAGCGCGATAACTCACGCAAATATTAACCAATATGAGACTCTTGCAAAAATATATCAGACGAGTTCGAAAACCAGGTTTGTCCGAAATTTTTTTCCGGAGTTATGGGTCTTAGTTTGTCTATTTTTAGCAATGTTATCACCGTTAGCGCGATAACTCGATGAAATATTTACCGATTTCAACAATATTTGGGATATGAGTCTCCTGCAACAATATCTCGGACGAGTTCAAAATCAGGTTTGTCCCGAATTTTTTTTCACAGAGTTATGGGTCTTAGTTTGTCTATTTTTAGCAATGTTATCACCGTTACCGCGGTAACTCGATGAAATATTAACTGATTTAAACAATATTTGGCATATGAGTCTATTGCAACAATATCTCGGACGAGTTCAAAACCAGGTTTGTCCAACTTTTTGGGCCTTGTGTGGGCCTTATTGCCAACTTGTTGGCAGAAGTTTTTTTTTGACTGCCAATAAACTCGACATAGCATCTTAGATGTGTACCCCTTGTTTTTAATTGAATTGCTTACACAGTCAGTTACACAGTAGGTTTTATCAATAAAGATCTGATTTGACCAAAAAAAATAGGTCCATGTCTTTCATAACAAAACTATAGTCCCATAGATGTATACACACCGATTGACGCATATACAGAAATTTGGGAAAGTTCTGGACCTGCTAACATACCACAGCATTAAATTTGTCATGGGACATTTTTCATAATTTCAAGCTCTGAATCTGATAAATTAATAAGAGTACAGTGCGGAATAATAGTACAGGCTAGGGTAGCAAGTTCCAACATGCAGCCCTTTTAATTCAGATTGTTTGGCTTCGGCAATCTGCTACGGCAACCCTTTGCCATGGCCCATTTTGCCATAGCCAATAATGAGGGCTGAACATGGAACTTGAAAGTAAGTCGTCTGAAATTCTATACAATAAATCATATTTATTGCACACTTTGTTTATTTTTGCATAATACAGCAAAATACAGAATATTTTAAAACCTTCAATAAAAAAGGACAATACAAACCATGTCATTGCAACACCAACTAAATTAAACAAAACATTTCTTCACTAAATCATGAGGTTAGTCTGCATAAAGAACACATTGTTCAGAATTAATGCAACAATATCAACCTAAATTTGAGCATATTACAAGTTCCAATCTTCAGAGTGTGCAATAAACAAAGAACAACACAGTTGTGTGAGCATAAAAAAAACGTTATTGCAAATGTTTGTTGTATAAACTTGTGTCGCGAGGTAAAATTTGAACCTACGGGTCTCGTTTTACCATCGTGTCACAACAAACTCATTCAATAACGTTAACCAGTTCACACACTTGTTTCATTCTATCCATATATTTCTCAAATACGCTTGACATTGGAGTTTCCTGACATAAGTGATAGCTCCATATGCCTGCAGTATAGCCAGCCTGATGATCCCAATTTTATTGACATAAATAATTATGTACTTGTTTTGGTATATGAAACCGATAAGTTAGCATTCAGGCACTATGTCAACAGGAGGAATGTATCATATTAGTAACATCGCCGATAATTTCAAGCAAATCGACCGTACATATCCATAGAAATCATCATTTGAACTACACTCAATTGTAAATATTTACTCCTCAAATTGGAATGCAACTATCTGTGATAAACTAATGAAAATGGTTTCACCTTCGAGAATAACTGTCATTAATTAATGTATAAGAATAACGATGAGCGTTGCCAATTTGGATATAATATTTGTAAAAATAACTACTTTGAGCAAGATAATTCTCTTTTCTATTTGATCATTCTTCCGCAGTGATTCACATCACTTTAAAATAGACCGATACAGACCCATATAAACGCCATACAGGTAACAGGGTGGCATATTTTCTAAAAATTAATAAACATACGGGTACTATTATGCTTATTTGGATCCCAAGAGTAGCTACTTTGCAATCTTTCGATTTTGAAACATACAGGCGCGCATACTTATTGTCCGAGTTTGAATACAGCTGTGGATCCCTTGTGTGTCCACCTGGTCATCCGTCATGTAAAAAGATTAAGGCAAAACTAAACATGACATGTCAAAATATTAGCGATATTCCAAACTACGACACCAAACTTGGAAACGTAGCCAGTAAGACTTGTGTTGTTTCTGCAGTGCAACCGATGCAGAGTTACAGTAATGCCCTAAGTAATCGACTTCTTAACCACGATTACTTAGGGCATTACTGTACCCGCTGAATTACTTAGAGCATTACTGTACGCCAAATTAGAGCATTACTGTATACGCCGAATAGAAGAAGTTTATAAATGTGTTACCCTTATATGTGATCCCTGCTTGGAATAGAGTAACACCGCTGAATGTCATCCCCCAATCAATCCTTGAACTGACATGGACATGTAATCAAATACGAGTTTGTGCTGCCAGAAGTTAGGAAGCTATTTCGAAGTCTCTCCATAGTATTTATGACTGTTCAGGGCTCGATTTAACTGGATTTGCATCGCAATTTGGGATGCCATTTCCAATTTCTACTATCCAATTTAAAATAAAATGACAGGTATTGGTAGGGAGTGCTATACAAAATCTACCCAGTGCTGCAAAAAAATGCTATACAAATAAAAAAATTAAATCGACTCTTCCATTACTTTGTCAGGATCGCACATGCAAATAAATTCAACTTTGAAGTTTAGCCCAGCTTTATATCCTATGAGTGATGTTCATGATACTTTCCTGTCACTATAGGCTGTCAACATCCATAAATATAATGATAAATATGCATTTTAATAAATTTATAATGACAAACAGCTGTGAAAAATTGCATATCCAACACATTAAAATGGGCAGATCCTTGATTTTTAAGCGAATACTTTGATAATCATGTGTGGTATTTTGATCGTTCTATATATATAGTAGGTGTCGGCTGGGGGCTATCCAATATGAAATACCCTAGTCATTTCAACACTATCGACTAATCATTTCAACATTAGAAAAATTTATGATGCTAAACATAAACTTAATTAACCATGGCGTTATAATTAATTTCCCGTATAAATTTCAACTATTTACCTGATAAATAATGTACGTTTTAAATATTACTTTTCTTTAAAATAGCATTTTATGCATTTCTTTTCAGAGTATGCTCTGACACTGGCACCAGAACTGTACCAGTACATGTGCAGCATACAGATGACATAAATATTGTACCATGGTATACAAGTGTGATGCAGCCTGTGGAACTTTCATGTGAGCTGTCAGTGAAGCGGGCACAGCTAGCTCGAGAAGACAGGAATAGACATGGCTATGGAAGAATGGCTATTATGACTAACAATATCAGTGTTGACATACACTGCTTTGGAAGAATAGCTATGATGATTCATCATGAGTAGTCTTCTTATGCCATCAACATCATCTTTCAATTGATATATGAGCGTGTCAATGTATCAGTAGATGAAAAACACACTGTATTTTCCGCAAAGCTGAATTATACTATTATGTTGTTCTACTTATACTGATACATCTATGTGCTCATAGATCAATCGAAAAACAATGTTGATGGCTTATAATTACAACAAAAACATCTTAATTTTCACTGATCTACTAATAATCCATCCCAGAAAATTTACAACAACCGAGCAAAATATTCAGGAAAAAAATACACCTCAACTTGATCAAGAAAATACTTGTGAAAACGTCTTAATGGCTACGTCTTAATGGCTATCATCACAGAGAGTGAAATTTGAAGCAATGGCCCCTGACTTGTTAGGAATCTCAAGTTATATTGATCATTCCCGATGTAAGCAAATACCTTGGTAACATCTAATGTTCTCTGACCAATGACATACATCAATATCATTGGTATGAAGTAGTGATGTGCAGTTTTACGGTTCTCTGTTTTCTTCAGTTATATTTCAAAACCAAACCACAACTGATATATTCTATAAAACCTATTCTTCCTGTTTCAATTAACTGAGCCCTCTCGTCACTTTTCCAAAACATGTGGTTAGCACCTGCTTTTGTCAGCTGGTATTTGCCACCACTATAGCAGTTTCAATTTGGAACACAGGTCTCATGTGTACGATAATGGCACATACTGCCAAATAAGTCTGGAAACTCACTTGAAAATGGCTGTAAATATTATGCCATATCTGGTATACACAGAGATTGGGGTATTAAAGATGTATAATCTGATTAAACATCCCTATTACTATTACTATTCCATTGGTTTCGGAGGTAAAAAATATTTGATTTAACCCACCCATCAAAACTCAGAGTTATTAGATATCGATTAAAAAATCTTTTATTTCTCATTAACAGTAATATATTGCCGTCTGGCAAAAAGTTGAAGTTTACCGGAATCGTTATGCGCAATCTCATATTCTGTGACGTCATGCGGGAGGTTAGACTCGCCCATTGTTCTTAAAGTATAACTGTCTCATACATTGCAACATATAAAGTACAATGATAAATCAGATCATTGAATCATCATTCCCTAGCCTCTCGACCAATCATGCATTTCAATCAAATCGAGAGTAGTTGTAATTATTCAAGAAATGACTTGAATGTCGATTGGGGTCATCAGATTTTGATCAGCAGAGTAATTAAAAAACAATGAGATTCACACAGACTTTGTTTAATTAGTCTGCCGGTCAAAACAATTGACCACGCTCGATGTTCAAGTCATTCCTTATAATCATATACCAGTCCATTTTAATAGAACATTAATAACATGGAACATCTTTTCAAACTACCAAAACGACTAAGTAACGTATTGTTCAAATTCCAACACAACACAGTCTCACAATGACATGACAATCAAGCAACGAGCGTGGGCGACTTGAAATGAAGTAGGTGGTTCATAGCTTTTTATGAAGTTTATGAACCTCGGAACCGTTCTGGTAAACTGTATGACGAAATGTACTGATTCTTACAGGTGCCAATTGTGTGAATATAGAGGATGTCTGATTATATAAACATACATCATTGATATTTTAAACAGCCCTCATAATTGGCAACGTCAATCAGCAATACCCTATGCCATATGCTGAAGCAAACTGGGCCATGGCAAAGGTTTGCCGAAGCCAAAAATCTTAATTAAGTTCTTTTATATCTCAAAAAAGTTATTCCCAGATGCACCCATGCTAATTATGTTACTTGACCAAGTTTCTTTGTCTTCACTCACTTATGATATGATTGATTGTGGTGGCCCTCACATATGCAGGGACATAACAGGAACTGTAATCAATGCCTTTTAGATCACTTTTAGATTATGATCTAGTTCATGTATGGTGTTCAGATCCCGAGCTAATCCATAAAGGTCAGTGATTACAGTTTGATCATTTTGATGTCTTAAAGGTACTCAATCCGATAAAACTCCTCTCAATTACTATTTCAATGGCTTTGGGGGTCAAAAATATTTGATTCGAGTCGAGGAAGTCACCCATCAAAGCTCAGATTTGTTAGATATCGATTTTAGAAATCTATTATTTTTCATAATCGGGAATACTTTCAGGCCCAGAACTCAGTCAAAATTGCGTTATTATTACCTGTTGATTTTAGAGTTATCCATCCTTGTCTGTTTGAATTGTGTTTTGGTGTACACATCTCGCGCAGGTTACGAAACTGACGGCAATTATTAGTACTCATCTCGAGAAACTAACAAATTTCAAAAATCAATATCTAATAACTCTGAGCTTTGTTTGATGGGTTCCTCGACTCAAATCAAATATTTTTTACCCCCAAAGTCAATGAAATAGTAATATAAGACCCTCTGATCGGATTGTTGTTGTTGGAATCTGTTGAGATGGGGACCCTCTGTTCGGATTGAGTACCTTTAACCCTTTCATGACGGGAGCTGCACTGGTGCCACATTAAAGCATGTAGGGAGTTTCGCATATATATATATATAAGAGAATTCACTGTTTTACAAGGTCAAGGTAAATATTACAAGGCCAATGTATTCTCTAATATATATCGAGGCTCCCAGGGTTTCGCAAAATTTCAGGAATCTAATGTCATGGAAGGGTTAAAGGGACACAGCCCTCTTAATTCAGAGTCTTTGGCTTCGGCAATCCGCTACAGCAACAGTATGCCGTGGCCCAGTTTGATTCAGCAAATTGCTTCGTCAATGCTGATTGCTGTAGCCAATTATGAAGGCTGGGGACATCATATTTATAGTGTTGAAACAACTACCAGTATTAATTGATGTCAACTGGAATTTAGGATGACAACGCTTTAGAACTTTATGACTGATTATATTCATGACTGCATGCATTTTATGGACAGATTTAGCATCGTCCATATGAAAATATAATTTACATTATTTTGTGACTTGTAGGTATAGTTTATATCTCGTATTGCGTGGTCAAGTGTAGTCTAAGTTTCCTTTCATATAAGCCAGCTAGGGAAATTGTTTTGGATACCGCTGGTTTACGACGAAGTCCTGTGTATATGTCATTTTATATCGGGGGTTTAGCATTGTTATCCACTCACCTAAACTCCCCAATATAAACTAATTAAATGTCACAATTGTGACAGTAAAGTGGTTTATTGTGTAGAAAATATGCGGTCAGATGCTCGTAGCCCGTTTATATATAACCATGGGTATATGCGATAAATACACGATGGTTCGACCCGATGTGAAAACATTTTGAAAATTTGAAAATTGGCAACTGATGGCATTTCAATCCAAAATTTTTCAAATGAAAGGGAAATATGCAAATTTTGGTCTAAAAACAACAAATTCGTCACTAAGAAATTGTTGGAAATCAAACTACGAGAACAATATCAAACTAATTTTGGTGTGAATTTTCCAACTAATGTTGCATTGGGTGTGACTACAGTTTGGGGGTGGGACCCCTGCATAACCACCCCTGTCGGCACGTCCCTGCTTGGCACCCCATGCTAAGAGCGCGGTCTTGAGTTCACTGAAGACGAGAACTAAATTTTGTTGGGGAGGGATAGCCAACCACATCGATGAGATCTGTAATGGTCAACTCAGTAGCTAAAGCCCGCCCCTTATCAGGGAATCGTATAGCACATGCGTCGGGGATATCCTGGCGCCACCCCTTTTGAAATCATATCAATATTTGAAAGGAGAATTCCACATATGGAGCAGAAATCAGGGAGTAAATGAGCTCTCGTAACCACAAAACTACACTGAAGATATCTCAATACCTTACTCGTATTTAAATTCGCGCAGTACTATTTTCCACTCAGTTTTGAAATCGCGCACCTATCTGCGCGAATTCAAAACTGACACAAAATATTTTCGTAAAAGTCTTGTTTCTGAACACAGTTTCAGTTCTCAGTCATTTTTGAAGATACATGTGCACACGGATAATAAACACGATCACGATGATGGATGTTTATATGCTCCAAATAATGACACTGATATTGCAGTAGTTATGGACTGGACATAAATGCATTGAACTCTAAAACAGAAAAACACAACCGCGAAGCCAACAGACTTCAGAAAAATCAACACTTGGTTGCGGGTTGTGATGACTAACTCAGACTGCATGCATGGTCACGCTGTCACTCCAGGGTGGTGAATCCCCGGGGGTGCTTTCATGCACATACAATCTAGAATATGTGCATTTCTTACAAGCATTTCAACCATTTACGACGTTGCCATGATTTGTATGTCGCTTGGCATTGGATAATGGTTTTGAATGTTTGATATTTGCTAACCGACTATAACATAAGCCTACATGTATAGGTGTAATTGTCTGTGTAGCGTCCAACGTTTCATAATGTATGTAACTCATCGACATAACTCTCTTGTTTTCCCTGTGGTATATTTTTAATTCAGAGTCGTACTATTTTTGTCCCCAGAAAAAAAAATTTCGGGGGACTATTAAAATAGCCGGTGTCCGTCCGTCCGTGTGTGCGTCCGGGGTTTCCAGATGATAACTTTAGTTTCGGTTATTAGATCAAGAGCAAATTTCATAGGTGAGTTTATCAGACCAAAATACAGGTCAAGTTCGAATATGGGTTTGCTCCGCCCATTTTTGCAAGAGTTATGGCCCTTTTTCGACTTAGAATCTTATAATTTTCTGGTTTCCGGATGATAACTTCAGTTTGTGTGGTCATATCTGAATCAAATTTGGTATGTGAGTTTATCAGACTGAAATACAGATTAAGTTCGAATATGGGTTTGCTCCGCCCATTTTTGCGAGAGTTATGGCCCTTTTTCGACTTACAATCTTATAATTTTCTGGTTTCCGGATGATAACTTCAGTTTGTGTGGTTATATCTGAACCAAATTTGGTATGTGAGTTTATCAACCAAAATACAGGTCAAGTTCGAATATGTGTTTACTCGGCCCATGTTTGCGAGAGTTATGGCCCTTTTTCGACTTAGAATCCTGTCAATTTCTGGTTTCCGGATGACAACTTTAGTTTGTGTGATCATATCTGAATCAAATTTAGTATGATAGTTTATCTACCATTCCAAGGTACATTGGTTGGATTGTTCTGAAATTTAGTGGATTGTTCTGAAATTTAGTATCGGATTTAGGGTCCTTGTTATTTTTTTCAGACAAGCTGATGCCCCAATGAAGCCACTTTTTCAGGGGACACTGTGGCCGTACGGCCTTTTATTCTCTCAGTTTTAAATTCGCATGGTATCGTTCTGTTGGCCTCTCTATATCATATATGAATAGTTTTTCTAAAAACCCTTAAACCAACTCGGTGTGCAATTTCCCTCCATGCGCTCCTGTTGCGCAAATTCTAGTATAAAAAGTGCGTCTATTTCAAAAAAAGTTCCAACAGTAAATATGACCAGACAAGAAATAGAAACCGCTAATCTCATCACTAAGATTAACAACACCAGTCGAACATGATTACCTTTCAATGCAATAACACCGGGCACCAGGTTACGGATAACCATGTGCAGGCACACGCACCATGGATAAATACACGGTCAAAAGAACAGCGATATTTTTTGTACGATTATATCTGGCATATACCCATGGTTATATATAAACGGGCTATGAGCATGTGACCGCTATTTTTTTAAAACAATACTAGTACATATTTATCTGGCTTGGAACTGGTATTTATTTTACCTAGCCCAATCGCTGTTAACTGTTAAGCCTCCTTAGTTGCTGCACTTAGCATCCCTGTTAATTCCAATATGACATACATGCAGTCACGGCTGGAAACAATGGTAACTCTAACTTTTGATCTGGAGATTGCATGTAAATCCCAATTATTATTTTTTTATTCTTGTGAAAACTATTCCGACCTAAATCAAAATTTTGCCAATTTACTATTTTTGGTGAGATTTAAAATTGAGTAATATAAATCCATAGGAGCTTGGAACTTAATCAACAAATTCCCTTAAAAATTGCCCTATGATTATTTATGGCCAACCTATTGTTCACCAAAAATTATCTTCAGGCAGATGCATGTTGATAATTTTTGGCAGTTATTTATAAAGTTCCAAGCTCCTGTGATTAATATAAAGTGGATTTGCTATATTTGATTATAATTTAGAGGTAAAATCGATATTGTAAAAGGTGGTATTGCGAGCCCAACTGAAAAGGAGTGTTCAGATGAGTCCATTACATTGATCCGTATGTAGCTTTGACATGATTCATTGTCTACATTAAGCCTTTCACAAAAACACATACTTTACATTATAAATCAGAGCTTGTGATTAAAGGCACGGATGGCCTTCACAGTGGGTATCGCTGTTAAAATAGTCACATCCGCTAAAACAGAAATAATATTGAGTAAATAGTATGTTATGGTCAAGTTCATATGCTTTGTTATGTAAACAAAAGCCAAAAATGTTACAGAACCTGATTACATAACCCAGCGTACAAACTTAACAATAACATACTACATGTATTTACGCAATATTTATGACTGGTATAAGAACAAAATATGTCTGTTTTACAGCAATACCCACCGCGAAGGCCATACGTGCCCTTAATAATATTATTGCAGCTAATAAGTTTGATAGGTGCTATTGGAATAAAACCAATATTGCAAATCAATATATCTGTAATAAATTGATTGTATGATGTCAAATCCAAACAAATAAACACTTTATTGACATAAATACAAGTTTATTTACCTTCGATTCGAAAACAGCTGCCATGTTTTATCGATTGAAAACAAGAAACGTCATAAGACATGCGTTATGCTTTGTTGCGTTGAAAATAGAATCTCTCTGCTGTGTGTGTGTTAATGAACGCATCCCATCTGTCTGAGCCTCGGTATTATTCTCTTTAATCCAATATCAATGCAACTTTCTCGTCTGAACGCAACTTTAGAGTTTCTTCATTCAGTGTTTATTTATTTAAAATGCTGTTGCATATCAAACAACATAATCAGGAAAAAATAAACAATGAATGAAGAAATTTTAAAGCTGAATTTTCTGTGGTTACTCATAGGCATCTGTTGAATTCAGGGTTTTTTATTATTCATGTATTTTTATTGAAAATGACTGCATGGTGAAGCGATACACAATCACCGTCTAAAACAGATCTAGAGTTCTAGACCGAAAATTGCTTTGCTTCCAGTGTTTTCGTTCTATACTGTTGTAAAAGTTTATCTCCGCCTACGCATCACCCCCCCCCCCCCCATAACCCCCGTCTGAATTTGTTCTTTAATACCTCAACAACTAATGGGCAGATAGACTAATTTTATCATTCAATATGACTATATGACTAAGAAAAAACCTATCATTGGTGACAAGAAAGCAAGTATTCGTTGTCAAGGAGGCAAATTTTCATTGAAAATTACTTAGTTTATTCCACCAGTCCGAAACCTTGGAACTTTTTGAAGTAGTTTTGACATGGAACCTTATAAATTCGAAAAAATAACACAGGGAATATATTTCTTAGTTATTATCTGTTCCTTACTAATGCACTTTACTGTAGGTGAAGGTCCCAACTCAAAATTTCATGTTGAAAGCGGATTTTTGAGAGATTTTGCTTTGCTTTGCTGACAATTATAGCATTTCTACTGGGTAAATAATTCAATGTTTATTGTGATATCGGGTCACAAAGGTCATAGAAAAACATGCAATTTTGAGTTGGGACATTCACCCATTGTGAAACTTGTACATTATTAAGGAACAGATAATAGCTGAGAAATATATTCCCCGCGTTATTGTTAGACTTTATAATATCCCCTGTTAAAACTTCAAAAAGTTCAAAGGTTTCGTATTAGTGGAATATGATCTCTATGGGCATTAATAAGACAGAGTAGAGAGTCATGGCATGATCTACCTCTTCCGACGAAAAACATGGGTTTTTCCGAAGAAAAACCTGCCACTACATGTTAAGGTAAGAAAAATTCATGTGGGTGGAGGGGGAGATCAACTATGTATTTTTCAATGAAAATTCTCCGCACCTCTTTAATAGAATATACATGCTTCCTTGTCGCCAACAATAGTTTTTTTTAGTCGCATAGTCATATGAATGATAAAATTAGAATAACTATTGAGGTAAAATTCAGGCGGGAGGGGAAGATAAACAAGGTAATTTTCATTGAAAATTCTCCAAACTTTAAATATTGACTCTTTCACAGAAAAAAACATGCTTCCTTGATGCCATTGATAGTTTTACTTAGTCGCATATTCATATTGAAAGATAAAATGAGACTGACTTAACTGGCCATGAGATGCTGTGGTAGAAATTCTCTGGACTTTCTCTGGAATTATTGCCTATTTCACAAAAAATACATGCCAATATTAGTTTTCTTAGTTGCACAGTCATAGTGAATCATAAAATGAGACTAATTGGATTAGATGTTGAGGTAAATAAAAATTCAGGCCGGGGGGGGGGTGTTGGATAGACTAAGCAATTTTCCACACACAAAAAAATTCTGAACTGTAATGCCTCTGCCGAAGAAAAAACATGCTTCCTTGTCACCAATGATAGTTTTTCACATAGTCACATAGCCATATTGAATGATAAAATGACACTAAATGGCCACTACAGGTGAAAGTAAGAAACATTCAGACAGGGGAGATGATCAGTCCTTCCCAGGAGACGGGAGTGATTGCTCTCGCACCCGTAGCAATTGTACTTTTCAATTCACAGGTGCTAAAATTCGCACCCATCCCTCTTCACAAAATTCTAATGGCGACTGTAATAATGTAATTGTTGGTTCAATATTGAACTATTTTATTTAACTATTTTAACTATTTTAAGGTTTATTTACATCTTTTACCATCTCAGTTCGACTATGGCCTATTGCAGTGTAACTAGACATAGTCTAGTCTACTGTAACTTTTTGTTTGAGCAAAGACGCCTTTTGCAGTTTTAGTGTGGGTGCCGTATTGCACCCGTCTTCTGCGTTGCGGTAGCCAATAACTGCTCTCGCTGTGTTTTCCTCATGGAAAGGTCTGGGGGTTACCCCAGTTTATCTCCCCCCCAGGGGAGGGAAGATGCCGTAGCACATCATCATTGAAAATGGCGGAATTTACCAAACAACTGCAGACCTAAACGCGCAATATGTATGGATGTCATTAATACGAGTAAAATATAAATTAAAAAATAAGCCACATTTTACATAGTTGCCAGGGTATAAAATGATAGATACATGCATGAGTCAAAGACACCTGTATGGAAACGCTTCTATCATCGAACCCTTTCATGACTGGAGCTTCCTGAAATTTTGTGAAAACTCTGTACCGTAAATGCGTTCTGTTATGTATGCCAGTCTCCCATCAGGAGCCTTGTATATACAGTAATGCTCTAATTAATCGACCCCTTAACCACAGCAGAATTATGGGTAACTTTTCAGGATTTAGTCGGAAATATGGCTTATTGCCATTCATCGGAAAGCTCTCGGGGAGAGCTTTCCAATGAATGGCAACAAGCCAAATTTCCGACTAAATCCTGAAAAGTTACCCATAATTCTGCTGTGGTTAAGAAGTCGATTATTTAGAGCATTACTGCATAAAAAGAATACAATATTTACCTTGACCTTGTGAACCAGAGCATTCTCTTATATATGCAAGGCTCACAGTCGCAAATATAATATAAGATAATGCACTGGCACAGGAACGTTAATGCTGTACCAGCACAGCTCACGACGTGAAAGGGTTAATGATGTTTTTCGATACTATTTTTTCAGATAGAATTAAGCCCATGCTATGCACGGAACAAACACGAGCTATGAAATGTCCCAAATTGATTCATGTATATACATTATACCAGAAAATTCTAAATTAAATCAATAATAACTTATCGAAGCTTTTCCAGACAGGGGTCCTTGATTCATATTATTTTATACCCAGGAAACTATATAAAACTTGTTATAGGAAGAGAAAGGCTAAGGCTATCTTGGATCATAAACAAAAAGGAAGAAGTTTGATTTTGCCTGCTGCGAATTAAAATGGTGTTCATCAGCAAACTATCCCATTTCCTGCGATGCATATATTTGATTCTTAGCCAATGAAAATGCTGCAGTTGACAAACAGCAACGTATTATGTCATTCAAACAAGAATAATGAAGAGCATTTCTCTTTTTGTGAGTAGCTGTAAATATTTTAAAGAGCGGAATGTACCTGAATCAATTTCCCCAGTGTACTTAAAGGTACTCAATCCGATAAAACTCCTCTCAATTACTATTTCAATGGCTTCGGGGGTCAAAAATATTTGATTCGAGTCGAGGAAGTCACCCATCAAAGCTCAGATTTGTTAGATATCGATTTTATTACCACTTGATTTTAGAGTTATCCATCCTTGTCTGTTTGAATAGATTTTGGTGTACACATCCCGAGCAGATTACGGCAGTTGAAGGCAATTATTAGTACTCATCTCGAGTAAATAACAAATTTCAAAAATCAATATCTAATAACTCTGAGCTTTGTTTGATGGGTTCCTCGACTCGAATAAAATATTTTTTACCCCCAAAGCCAAAGAAATAGTAATATAGGACCCTCTGATCGGATTGTTGTTGTTGGAATCTGTTGAGATGGGGACCCTCTGTTCGGATTGAGTACCTTTAAAACTGACTAGACTATTTTTCCAAACAGCTTTAACTTATACCAGGGACAGGGGAGGGGGTGTCTACTTTGATCAACATTTTAAAATCAACAAGTCCTTCCATTATCAAAACTATTTTGGAGATTTTACTATCCTGGTTACAGGACTGGAAAATCCTTCATTTCTCTCTAGTATTTAAAATATTAGGAATAGTCTTGTGAAATGAAGTCTCAATTTTAGAGGCATATATGACTAAAAAATACTTAACTGATACATATGGAAAAAGGTTTTCTGTTCTGTAATCAGGATAGTAAAATTTACGTAACAGTATATGACAATGTAAGGACTTTTGATATGGAATTTCTTATACATGTATGATAAACAACCTTGAAAGCCATAAATTGAGTATTTTACCACATTTTCACAAATTTATTTAACAAAATTCACCAATTTCCCCATTTGTAGGTCCTTTTTATTTTTAATATGTTGTTTATCATGGGTTAATGTACTTATTCTAGCTAAGAAATATCATGCTGCAATTAATTGGAGGTTTGGCACTTTTTTCATAACTGGACCAGACTGTACTGGACAAATTATACACCTCATTATTATTGGAAATGTTTTATTGCTATTCACATCAGCTGTTCACATGTGAGAAAATAAGAGTGAGACAATCGCTCATTATTTTTATATTCAGAATTTCATTGTAACCACAAATGACTATGTATACATATTACGTTTTAATATACACAGCATCCTGCCCATTCTAGGCATGGTATATGCTAAATGTCAAATGCATAACTGTTATATTACATTTGTGTTCAATATGAAATAAATATAATGAATCACAAATACAGTTTTCTCGTGGATTGATTATCCTGTTTTCCTATGAAACCCACAGCCTTTGTTAATTTGCCTATGTGATGAATGGGGCAGATTGTTGCAGGGATTGTATCTGTAATTATAATATAGTTGAACCGTATGACCATGGTTGTCTTTGTCACTCTTGCCCAATGATTCACATTCCCATGAATGGGTTGGATGGGGTACCATGGGGGGGGGTGATTTGCATCTACTCATCAAAGTGTACACAATCGTACCCAAAAAGGGTACTTTTCTACACTTAAAAGAGTAGTAGAATTTGTGTGAATAAATATACTCATAAAAGTGTAGATATGGTAAGTACACTTTATGTGTACATAACTACTCTTACAGTGTACACCAATCTCTACACATTTGTGTACCCCATTTCTACACAATATTGTGTGGGAAAGTGTAAAATTATACACCACGAAAGAGTAGCCACACTTACACAAATAGAGTAATTTTTACTCTTACTCTATTTCTACTCTTTAAAGGATTGGATCAACTTTTACCAATAAAGAGTAGCCATTCTACTCTTTTGTGTAGATTTTCTACACTTATGTTTTTTCAGTGTGGAAACATAAAAATGTTATAAAAAGTAATCGACCCCGACGAGACTCGAACTCGCAATCTGCTGATTCGAAGTCAGACGCCTTATCCATTAGGCCACGAGGCCAGCGAAAGCCATTTCCCTCATAGTAAAGTCAAGGCGGCGCCAATGTGATGTTCAAATTAGTTATTTCCATTGAATACTAGATCTTTCGCACACGTGCTGTGAGAAACAGGTGTCCGTTGTGAGAATAAAATTCTCCTGCATTCATAAATGAGAGAATCGAAATTACAAATTTCGTCAGGTTTGACTATTAAAAGCAGGCGAAATTTGCGCGCGCACCATTTCAGCCGACCCTCGATAGCTCAGTTGGTAGAGCGGAGGACTGTAGATGCTACGACTTGTCAGCTATCCCTAGGTCACTGGTTCGAATCCGGTTCGAGGGAGTGGAGAAAATTTTTATACATATTTTTTTTATCTTTTGTTTGTTTTTATATTTCCAATAGACCACAATATGTCCGTTCTCCGCTTATATAATGAAGTGTGCGCTTGATGTTGAACCTGAACAAATTTCCAATAATCGAATATGGTCTTGACTGTCATTTGATACCCAACATGCGCTAACTTCGAAAATGGCGCCCATTAACACTAAATATGCGCATGTAAAACCCGTAGCCGATGGTGACACCAAACTTGACCATTTGGAAACATAAAAATGTTATAAAAATTAATCGACCCCGACGAGACTCGAACTCGCAATCTTCTGATTCGAAGTCAGACGCCTTATCCATTAGGCCACGAGGCCAGCGAAAGCCATTTCCCTCATAGTAAAGTCAAGGCGGCGCCAATGTGATGTTCAAATTAGTTATTTCCATTGAATACTATATCTTTCGCACACGTGCTGTGAGAAACAGGTGTCCGTTGTGAGAATAAAATTCTCCTGCATTCATAAATGAGAGAATCGAAATTACAAATTTGATGTTGAACCTGAACAAATTTCCAATAATCGAATATGGTCTTGACTGTCATTTGATACCCAACATGCGCTAACTTCGAAAATGGCGCCCATTAACACTAAATATGCGCATGTAAAACCCGTAGCCGATGGTGACACCAAACTTGACCATTTGGAAACATAAAAATGTTATAAAAATTAATCGACCCCGACGAGACTCGAACTCGCAATCTTCTGATTCGAAGTCAGACGCCTTATCCATTAGGCCACGAGGCCAGCGAAAGCCATTTCCCTCATAGTAAAGTCAAGGCGGCGCCAATGTGATGTTCAAATTAGTTATTTCCATTGAATACTAGATCTTTCGCACACGTGCTGTTAGAAACAGGTGTCCGTTGTGAGAATAAAATTCTCCTGCATTCATAAATGAGAGAATCGAAATTACAAATTTCGTCAGGTTTGACTATTAAAAGCAGGCGAAATTTGCGAGCGCACCATTTCAGCCGACCCTCGATAGCTCAGTTGGTAGAGCGGAGGACTGTAGATGCTACGACTTGTCAGCTATCCTTAGGTCACTGGTTCGAATCCGGTTCGAGGGAGTGGAGAAAATTTTTATACATATTTTTTTTATCTTTTGTTTGTTTTTATATTTCCAATAGACCACAATATGTCCGTTCTCCGCTTATATAATGAAGTGTGCGCTTGATGTTGAACCTGAACAAATTTCCAATAATCGAATATGGTCTTGACTGTCATTTGATACCCATCATGCGCTAACTTCGAAAATGGCGCCCATTAACACTAAATATGCGCATGTAAAACCCGTAGCCGATGGTGACACCAAACTTGACCATTTGGAAACATAAAAATGTTATAAAAAGTAATCGACCCCGACGAGACTCGAACTCGCAATCTGCTGATTCGAAGTCAGACGCCTTATCCATTAGGCCACGAGGCCAGCGAAAGCCATTTCCCTCATAGTAAAGTCAAGGCGGCGCCAATGTGATGTTCAAACTAGTTATTTCTATTGAATACTAGATCTTTCGCACACGTGCTGTGAGAAACAGGTGTCCGTTGTGAGAATAAAATTCTCCTGCATTCATAAATGAGAGAATCGAAATTACAAATTTCGTCAGGTTTGACTATTAAAAGCAGGCGAAATTTGCGCGCTCACCATTTCAGCCGACCCTCGATAGCTCAGTTGGTAGAGCGGAGGACTGTAGATGCTACGACTTGTCAGCTATCCTTAGGTCACTGGTTCGAATCCGGTTCGAGGGAGTGGAGAAAATTTTTATACATATTTTTTTTATCTTTTGTTTGTTTTTATATTTCCAATAGACCACAATATGTCCGTTCTCCGCTTATATAATGAAGTGTGCGCTTGATGTTGAACCTGAACAAATTTCCAATAATCGAATATGGTCTTGACTGTCATTTGATACCCAACATGCGCTAACTTCGAAAATGGCGCCCATTAACACTAAATATGCGCATGTAAAACCCGTAGCCGATGGTGACACCAAACTTGACCATTTGGAAACATAAAAATGTTATAAAAATTAATCGACCCCGACGAGACTCGAACTCGCAATCTTCTGATTCGAAGTCAGACGCCTTATCCATTAGGCCACGAGGCCAGCGAAAGCCATTTCCCTCATAGTAAAGTCAAGGCGGCGCCAATGTGATGTTCAAATTAGTTATTTCCATTGAATACTATATCTTTCGCACACGTGCTGTGAGAAACAGGTGTCCGTTGTGAGAATAAAATTCTCCTGCATTCATAAATGAGAGAATCGAAATTACAAATTTCGTCAGGTTTGACTATTAAAAGCAGGCGAAATTTGCGCGCGCACCATTTCAGCCGACCCTCGATAGCTCAGTTGGTAGAGCGGAGGACTGTAGATGCTACGACTTGTCAGCTATCCTTAGGTCACTGGTTCGAATCCGGTTCGAGGGAGTGGAGAAAATTTTTATACATATTTTTTTTATCTTTTGTTTGTTTTTATATTTCCAATATACCACAATATGTCCGTTCTCCGCTTATATAATGAAGTGTGCGCTTGATGTTAAACCTGAACAAATTTCCAATAATCGAATATGGTCTTGACTGTCATTTGATACCCAACATGCGCTAACTTCGAAAATGGCGCCCATTAACACTAAATATGCGCATGTAAAACCCGTAGCCGATGGTGACACCAAACTTGACCATTTGGAAACATAAAAATGTTATAAAAATTAATCGACCCCGACGAGACTCGAACTCGCAATCTTCTGATTCGAAGTCAGACGCCTTATCCATTAGGCCACGAGGCCAGCGAAAGCCATTTCCCTCATAGTAAAGTCAAGGCGGCGTCAATGTGATGTTCAAATTAGTTATTTCCATTGAATACTAGATCTTTCGCACACGTGCTGTGAGAAACAGGTGTCCGTTGTGAGAATAAAATTCTCCTGCATTCATAAATGAGAGAATCGAAATTACAAATTTCGTCAGGTTTGACTATTAAAAGCAGGCGAAATTTGCGCGCGCACCATTTCAGCCGACCCTCGATATCTCAGTTGGTAGAGCGGAGGACTGTAGATGCTACGACTTGTCAGCTATCCTTAGGTCACTGGTTCGAATCCGGTTCGAGGGAGTGGAGAACATTTTTATACATATTTTTTTTATCTTTTGTTTGTTTTTATATTTCCAATATACCACAATATGTCCGTTCTCCGCTTATATAATGAAGTGTGCGCTTGATGTTAAACCTGAACAAATTTCCAATAATCGAATATGGTCTTGACTGTCATTTGATACCCAACATGCGCTAACTTCGAAAATGGCGCCCATTAACACTAAATATGCGCATGTAAAACCCGTAGCCGATGGTGACACCAAACTTGACCATTTGGAAACATAAAAATGTTATAAAAATTAATCGACCCCGACGAGACTCGAACTCGCAATCTTCTGATTCGAAGTCAGACGCCTTATCCATTAGGCCACGAGGCCAGCGAAAGCCATTTCCCTCATAGTAAAGTCAAGGCGGCGTCAATGTGATGTTCAAATTAGTTATTTCCATTGAATACTAGATCTTTCGCACACGTGCTGTGAGAAACAGGTGTCCGTTGTGAGAATAAAATTCTCCTGCATTCATAAATGAGAGAATCGAAATTACAAATTTCGTCAGGTTTGACTATTAAAAGCAGGCGAAATTTGCGCGCGCACCATTTCAGCCGACCCTCGATAGCTCAGTTGGTAGAGCGGAGGACTGTAGATGCTACGACTTGTCAGCTATCCTTAGGTCACTGGTTCGAATCCGGTTCGAGGGAGTGGAGAAAATTTTTATACATATTTTTTTTATCTTTTGTTTGTTTTTATATTTCCAATAGACCACAATATGTCCGTTCTCCGCTTATATAATGAAGTGTGCGCTTGATGTTGAACCTGAACAAATTTCCAATAATCGAATATGGTCTTGACTGTCATTTGATACCCAACATGCGCTAACTTCGAAAATGGCGCCCATTAACACTAAATATGCGCATGTAAAACCCGTAGCCGATGGTGACACCAAACTTGACCATTTGGAAACATAAAAATGTTATAAAAATTAATCGACCCCGACGAGACTCGAACTCGCAATGTTCTGATTCGAAGTCAGACGCCTTATCCATTAGGCCACGAGGCCAGCGAAAGCCGTTTCCCTCATAGTAAAGTCAAGGCGGCGCCAATGTGATGTTCAAATTAGTTATTTCCATTGAATACTAGATCTTTCGCACACGTGCTGTGAGAAACAGGTGTCCGTTGTGAGAATAAAATTCTCCTGCATTCATAAATGAGAGAATCGAAATTACAAATTTCGTCAGGTTTGACTATTAAAAGCAGGCGAAATTTGCGCGCGCACCATTTCAGCCGACCCTCGATATCTCAGTTGGTAGAGCGGAGGACTGTAGATGCTACGACTTGTCAGCTATCCTTAGGTCACTGGTTCGAATCCGGTTCGAGGGAGTGGAGAACATTTTTATACATATTTTTTTTATCTTTTGTTTGTTTTTATATTTCCAATATACCACAATATGTCCGTTCTCCGCTTATATAATGAAGTGTGCGCTTGATGTTGAACCTGAACAAATTTCCAATAATCGAATATGGTCTTGACTGTCATTTGATACCCAACATGCGCTAACTTCGAAAATGGCGCCCATTAACACTAAATATGCGCATGTAAAACCCGTAGCCGATGGTGACACCAAACTTAATAAAAATGTTATAAAAATTAATCGACCCCGACGAGACTCGAACTCGCATTCTTCTGATTCGAAGTCAGACGCCTTATCCATTAGGCCACGAGGCCAGCGAAAGCCATTTCCCTCATAGTAAAGTCAAGGCGGCGCCAATGTGATGTTCAAATTAGTTATTTCCATTGAATACTAGATCTTTCGCACACGTGCTGTGAGAAACAGGTGTCCGTTGTGAGAATAAAATTCTCCTGCATTCATAAATGAGAGAATCGAAATTACAAATTTCGTCAGGTTTGACTATTAAAAGCAGGCGAAATTTGCGAGCGCACCATTTCAGCCGACCCTCGATAGCTCAGTTGGTAGAGCGGAGGACTGTAGATGCTACGACTTGTCAGCTATCTTTAGGTCACTGGTTCGAATCCGGTTCGAGGGAGTGGAGAAAATTTTTATACATATTTTTTTTATCTTTTGTTTGTTTTTATATTTCCAATATACCACAATATGTCCGTTCTCCGCTTATATAATGAAGTGTGCGCTTGATGTTAAACCTGAACAAATTTCCAATAATCGAATATGGTCTTGACTGTCATTTGATACCCAACATGCGCTAACTTCGAAAATGGCGCCCATTAGCACTAAATATGCGCATGTAAAACCCGTAGCCGATGGTGACACCAAACTTGACCATTTGGAAACAAAAAAATGTTATAAAAATTAATCGACCCCGACGAGACTCGAACTCGCAATCTTCTGATTCGAAGTCAGACGCCTTATCCATTATGACACGAGGCCAGCGAAAGCCATTTCCCTCATAGTAAAGTCAAGGCGGCGCCAATGTGATGTTCAAATTAGTTATTTCCATTGAATACTAGATCTTTTGCACACGTGCTGTGAGAAACAGGTGTCCGTTGTGAGAATAAAATTCTCCTGCATTCATAAATGAGAGAATCGAAATTACAAATTTCGTCAGGTTTGACTATTAAAAGCAGGCGAAATTTGCGCGCGCACCATTTCAGCCGACCCTCGATAGCTCAGTTGGTAGAGCGGAGGACTGTAGATGCTACGACTTGTCAGCTATCCTTAGGTCACTGGTTCGAATCCGGTTCGAGGGAGTGGAGAAAATTTTTATACATATTTTTTTTATCTTTTGTTTGTTTTTATATTTCCAATAGACCACAATATGTCCGTTCTCCGCTTATATAATGAAGTGTGCGCTTGATGTTGAACCTGAACAAATTTCCAATAATCGAATATGGTCTTGACTGTCATTTGATACCCAACATGCGCTAACTTCGAAAATGGCGCCCATTAACACTAAATATGCGCATGTAAAACCCGTAGCCGATGGTGACACCAAACTTGACCATTTGGAAACATAAAAATGTTATAAAAATTAATCGACCCCGACGAGACTCGAACTCGCAATCTTCTGATTCGAAGTCAGACGCCTTATCCATTAGGCCACGAGGCCAGCGAAAGCCATTTCCCTCATAGTAAAGTCAAGGCGGCGCCAATGTGATGTTCAAACTAGTTATTTCCATTGAATACTAGATCTTTCGCACACATGCTGTGAGAAACAGGTGTCCGTTGTGAGAATAAAATTCTCCTGCATTCATAAATGAGAGAATCGAAATTACAAATTTCGTCAGGTTTGACTATTAAAAGCAGGCGAAATTTGCGCGCGCACCATTTCACCCGACCCTCGATAGCTCAGTTGGTAGAGCGGAGGACTGTAGATGCTACGACTTGTCAGCTATCCTTAGGTCACTGGTTCGAATCCGGTTCGAGGGAGTGGAGAAAATTTTTATACATATTTTTTTTATCTTTTGTTTGTTTTTATATTTCCAATAGACCACAATATGTCCGTTCTCCGCTTATATAATGAAGTGTGCGCTTGATGTTGAACCTGAACAAATTTCCAATAATCGAATATGGTCTTGACTGTCATTTGATACCCAACATGCGCTAACTTCGAAAATGGCGCCCATTAACACTAAATATGCGCATGTAAAACCCGTAGCCGATGGTGACACCAAACTTGACCATTTGGAAACATAAAAATGTTATAAAAATTAATCGACCCCGACGAGACTCGAACTCGCAATCTTCTGATTCGAAGTCAGACGCCTTATCCATTAGGCCACGAGGCCAGCGAAAGCCATTTCCCTCATAGTAAAGTCAAGGCGGCGCCAATGTGATGTTCAAATTAGTTATTTCCATTGAATACTATATCTTTCGCACACGTGCTGTGAGAAACAGGTGTCCGTTGTGAGAATAAAATTCTCCTGCATTCATAAATGAGAGAATCGAAATTACAAATTTCGTCAGGTTTGACTATTAAAAGCAGGCGAAATTTGCGCGCGCACCATTTCAGCCGACCCTCGATAGCTCAGTTGGTAGAGCGGAGGACTGTAGATGCTACGACTTGTCAGCTATCCTTAGGTCACTGGTTCGAATCCGGTTCGAGGGAGTGGAGAAAATTTTTATACATATTTTTTTTATCTTTTGTTTGTTTTTATATTTCCAATATACCACAATATGTCCGTTCTCCGCTTATATAATGAAGTGTGCGCTTGATGTTAAACCTGAACAAATTTCCAATAATCGAATATGGTCTTGACTGTCATTTGATACCCAACATGCGCTAACTTCGAAAATGGCGCCCATTAACACTAAATATGCGCATGTAAAACCCGTAGCCGATGGTGACACCAAACTTGACCATTTGGAAACATAAAAATGTTATAAAAATTAATCGACCCCGACGAGACTCGAACTCGCAATCTTCTGATTCGAAGTCAGACGCCTTATCCATTAGGCCACGAGGCCAGCGAAAGCCATTTCCCTCATAGTAAAGTCAAGGCGGCGTCAATGTGATGTTCAAATTAGTTATTTCCATTGAATACTAGATCTTTCGCACACGTGCTGTGAGAAACAGGTGTCCGTTGTGAGAATAAAATTCTCCTGCATTCATAAATGAGAGAATCGAAATTACAAATTTCGTCAGGTTTGACTATTAAAAGCAGGCGAAATTTGCGCGCGCACCATTTCAGCCGACCCTCGATAGCTCAGTTGGTAGAGCGGAGGACTGTAGATGCTACGACTTGTCAGCTATCCTTAGGTCACTGGTTCGAATCCGGTTCGAGGGAGTGGAGAAAATTTTTATACATATTTTTTTTATCTTTTGTTTGTTTTTATATTTCCAATAGACCACAATATGTCCGTTCTCCGCTTATATAATGAAGTGTGCGCTTGATGTTGAACCTGAACAAATTTCCAATAATCGAATATGGTCTTGACTGTCATTTGATACCCAACATGCGCTAACTTCGAAAATGGCGTCCATTAACACTAAATATGCGCATGTAAAACCCGTAGCCGATGGTGACACCAAACTTGACCATTTGGAAACATAAAAATGTTATAAAAATTAATCGACCCCGACGAGACTCGAACTCGCAATGTTCTGATTCGAAGTCAGACGCCTTATCCATTAGGCCACGAGGCCAGCGAAAGCCATTTCCCTCATAGTAAAGTCAAGGCGGCGCCAATGTGATGTTCAAATTAGTTATTTCCATTGAATACTAGATCTTTCGCACACGTGCTGTGAGAAACAGGTGTCCGTTGTGAGAATAAAATTCTCCTGCATTCATAAATGAGAGAATCGAAATTACAAATTTCGTCAGGTTTGACTATTAAAAGCAGGCGAAATTTGCGCGCGCACCATTTCAGCCGACCCTCGATATCTCAGTTGGTAGAGCGGAGGACTGTAGATGCTACGACTTGTCAGCTATCCTTAGGTCACTGGTTCGAATCCGGTTCGAGGGACTGGAGAAAATTTTTATACATATTTTTTTTATCTTTTGTTTGTTTTTATATTTCCAATAGACCACAATATGTCCGTTCTCCGCTTATATAATGAAGTGTGCGCTTGATGTTGAACCTGAACAAATTTCCAATAATCGAATATGGTCTTGACTGTCATTTGATACCCAACATGCGCTAACTTCGAAAATGGCGCCCATTAACACTAAATATGCGCATGTAAAACCCGTAGCCGATGGTGACACCAAACTTAATAAAAATGTTATAAAAATTAATCGACCCCGACGAGACTCGAACTCGCAATCTTCTGATTCGAAGTCAGACGCCTTATCCATTAGGCCACGAGGCCAGCGAAAGCCATTTCCCTCATAGTAAAGTCAAGGCGGCGCCAATGTGATGTTCAAATTAGTTATTTCCATTGAATACTAGATCTTTCGCACACGTGCTGTGAGAAACAGGTGTCCGTTGTGAGAATAAAATTCTCCTGCATTCATAAATGAGAGAATCGAAATTACAAATTTCGTCAGGTTTGACTATTAAAAGCAGGCGAAATTTGCGCGCGCACCATTTCAGCCGACCCTCGATAGCTCAGTTGGTAGAGCGGAGGACTGTAGATGCTACGACTTGTCAGCTATCCTTAGGTCACTGGTTCGAATCCGGTTCGAGGGAGTGGAGAAAATTTTTATACATATTTTTTTTATCTTTTGTTTGTTTTTATATTTCCAATAGACCACAATATGTCCGTTCTCCGCTTATATAATGAAGTGTGCGCCTGATGTTGAACCTGAACAAATTTCCAATAATCGAATATGGTCTTGACTGTCATTTGATACCCAACATGCGCTAACTTCGAAAATGGCGCCCATTAACACTAAATATGCGCATGTAAAACCCGTAGCCGATGGTGACACCAAACTTGACCATTTGGAAACATAAAAATGTTATAAAAATTAATCGACCCCGACGAGACTCGAACTCGCAATCTTCTGATTCGAAGTCAGACGCCTTATCCATTAGGCCACGAGGCCAGCGAAAGCCATTTCCCTCATAGTAAAGTCAAGGCGGCGCCAATGTGATGTTCAAATTAGTTATTTCCATTGAATACTAGATCTTTCGCACACGTGCTGTGAGAAACAGGTGTCCGTTGTGAGAATAAAATTCTCCTGCATTCATAAATGAGAGAATCGAAATTACAAATTTCGTCAGGTTTGACTATTAAAAGCAGGCGAAATTTGCGCGCGCACCATTTCAGCCGACCCTCGATAGCTCAGTTGGTAGAGCGGAGGACTGTAGATGCTACGACTTGTCAGCTATCCTTAGGTCACTGGTTCGAATCCGGTTCGAGGGAGTGGAGAAAATTTTTATACATATTTTTTTTATCTTTTGTTTGTTTTTATATTTCCAATAGACCACAATATGTCCGTTCTCCGCTTATATAATGAAGTGTGCGCTTGATGTTGAACCTGAACAAATTTCCAATAATCGAATATGGTCTTGACTGTCATTTGATACCCAACATGCGCTAACTTCGAAAATGGCGCCCATTAGCACTAAATATGCGCATGTAAAACCCGTAGCCGATGGTGACACCAAACTTGACCATTTGGAAACATAAAAATGTTATAAAAATTAATCGACCCCGACGAGACTCGAACTCGCAATCTTCTGATTCGAAGTCAGACGCCTTATCCATTATGACACGAGGCCAGCGAAAGCCATTTCCCTCATAGTAAAGTCAAGGCGGCGCCAATGTGATGTTCAAATTAGTTATTTCCATTGAATACTAGATCTTTTGCACACGTGCTGTGAGAAACAGGTGTCCGTTGTGAGAATAAAATTCTCCTGCATTCATAAATGAGAGAATCGAAATTACAAATTTCGTCAGGTTTGACTATTAAAAGCAGGCGAAATTTGCGCGCGCACCATTCAGCCGACCCTCGATAGCTCAGTTGGTAGAGCGGAGGACTGTAGATGCTACGACTTGTCAGCTATCCTTAGGTCACTGGTTCGAATCCGGTTCGAGGGAGTGGAGAAAATTTTTATACATATTTTTTTTATCTTTTGTTTGTTTTTATATTTCCAATAGACCACAATATGTCCGTTCTCCGCTTATATAATGAAGTGTGCGCTTGATGTTGAACCTGAACAAATTTCCAATAATCGAATATGGTCTTGACTGTCATTTGATACCCAACATGCGCTAACTTCGAAAATGGCGCCCATTAGCACTAAATATGCGCATGTAAAACCCGTAGCCGATGGTGACACCAAACTTGACCATTTGGAAACATAAAAATGTTATAAAAATTAATCGACCCCGACGAGACTCGAACTCGCAATCTTCTGATTCGAAGTCAGACGCCTTATCCATTATGACACGAGGCCAGCGAAAGCCATTTCCCTCATAGTAAAGTCAAGGCGGCGCCAATGTGATGTTCAAATTAGTTATTTCCATTGAATACTAGATCTTTTGCACACGTGCTGTGAGAAACAGGTGTCCGTTGTGAGAATAAAATTCTCCTGCATTCATAAATGAGAGAATCGAAATTACAAATTTCGTCAGGTTTGACTATTAAAAGCAGGCGAAATTTGCGCGCGCACCATTTCAGCCGACCCTCGATAGCTCAGTTGGTAGAGCGGAGGACTGTAGATGCTACGACTTGTCAGCTATCCTTAGGTCACTGGTTCGAATCCGGTTCGAGGGAGTGGAGAAAATTTTTATACATATTTTTTTTATCTTTTGTTTGTTTTTATATTTCCAATAGACCACAATATGTCCGTTCTCCGCTTATATAATGAAGTGTGCGCTTGATGTTGAACCTGAACAAATTTCCAATAATCGAATATGGTCTTGACTGTCATTTGATACCCAACATGCGCTAACTTCGAAAATGGCGCCCATTAACACTAAATATGCGCATGTAAAACCCGTAGCCGATGGTGACACCAAACTTGACAATTTGGAAACATAAAAATGTTATAAAAATTAATCGACCCCGACGAGACTCGAACTCGCAATCTTCTGATTCGAAGTCATTCGCCTTATCCATTAGGCCACGAGGCCAGCGAAAGCCATTTCCCTCATAGTAAAGTCAAGGCGGCGCCAATGTGATGTTCAAATTAGTTATTTCCATTGAATACTAGATCTTTCGCACACGTGCTGTGAGAAACAGGTGTCCGTTGTGAGAATAAAATTCTCCTGCATTCATAAATGAGAGAATCGAAATTACAAATTTCGTCAGGTTTGACTATTAAAAGCAGGCGAAATTTGCGCGCGCACCATTTCAGCCGACCCTCGATAGCTCAGTTGGTAGAGCGGAGGACTGTAGATGCTACGACTTGTCAGCTATCCTTAGGTCACTGGTTCGAATCCGGTTCGAGGGAGTGGAGAAAATTTTTATACATATTTTTTTTATCTTTTGTTTGTTTTTATATTTCCAATAGACCACAATATGTCCGTGCTCCGCTTATATAATGAAGTGTGCGCTTGATGTTGAACCTGAACAAATTTCCAATAATCGAATATGGTCTTGACTGTCATTTGATACCCAACATGCGCTAACTTCGAAAATGGCGCCCATTAACACTAAATATGCGCATGTAAAACCCGTAGCCGATGGTGACACCAAACTTGACCATTTGGAAACATAAAAATGTTATAAAAATTAATCGACCCCGACGAGACTCGAACTCGCAATGTTCTGATTCGAAGTCAGACGCCTTATCCATTAGGCCACGAGGCCAGCGAAAGCCATTTCCCTCATAGTAAAGTCAAGGCGGCGCCAATGTGATGTTCAAATTAGTTATTTCCATTGAATACTAGATCTTTCGCACACGTGCTGTGAGAAACAGGTGTCCGTTGTGAGAATAAAATTCTCCTGCATTCATAAATGAGAGAATCGAAATTACAAATTTCGTCAGGTTTGACTATTAAAAGCAGGCGAAATTTGCGCGCGCACCATTTCAGCCGACCCTCGATAGCTCAGTTGGTAGAGCGGAGGACTGTAGATGCTACGACTTGTCAGCTATCCTTAGGTCACTGGTTCGAATCCGGTTCGAGGGAGTGGAGAAAATTTTTATACATATTTTTTTTATCTTTTGTTTGTTTTTATATTTCCAATAGACCACAATATGTCCGTTCTCCGCTTATATAATGAAGTGTGCGCTTGATGTTGAACCTGAACAAATTTCCAATAATCGAATATGGTCTTGACTGTCATTTGATACCCAACATGCGCTAACTTCGAAAATGGCGCCCATTAGCACTAAATATGCGCATGTAAAACCCGTAGCCGATGGTGACACCAAACTTGACCATTTGGAAACATAAAAATGTTATAAAAATTAATCGACCCCGACGAGACTCGAACTCGCAATCTTCTGATTCGAAGTCAGACGCCTTATCCATTATGACACGAGGCCAGCGAAAGCCATTTCCCTCATAGTAAAGTCAAGGCGGCGCCAATGTGATGTTCAAATTAGTTATTTCCATTGAATACTAGATCTTTTGCACACGTGCTGTGAGAAACAGGTGTCCGTTGTGAGAATAAAATTCTCCTGCATTCATAAATGAGAGAATCGAAATTACAAATTTCGTCAGGTTTGACTATTAAAAGCAGGCGAAATTTGCGCGCGCACCATTTCAGCCGACCCTCGATAGCTCAGTTGGTAGAGCGGAGGACTGTAGATGCTACGACTTGTCAGCTATCCTTAGGTCACTGGTTCGAATCCGGTTCGAGGGAGTGGAGAAAATTTTTATACATATTTTTTTTATCTTTTGTTTGTTTTTATATTTCCAATAGACCACAATATGTCCGTTCTCCGCTTATATAATGAAGTGTGCGCTTGATGTTGAACCTGAACAAATTTCCAATAATCGAATATGGTCTTGACTGTCATTTGATACCCAACATGCGCTAACTTCGAAAATGGCGCCCATTAACACTAAATATGCGCATGTAAAACCCGTAGCCGATGGTGACACCAAACTTGACCATTTGGAAACATAAAAATGTTATAAAAATTAATCGACCCCGACGAGACTCGAACTCGCAATCTTCTGATTCGAAGTCAGACGCCTTATCCATTAGGCCACGAGGCCAGCGAAAGCCATTTCCCTCATAGTAAAGTCAAGGCGGCGCCAATGTGATGTTCAAATTAGTTATTTCCATTGAATACTAGATCTTTCGCACACGTGCTGTGAGAAACAGGTGTCCGTTGTGAGAATAAAATTCTCCTGCATTCATAAATGAGAGAATCGAAATTACAAATTTCGTCAGGTTTGACTATTAAAAGCAGGCGAAATTTGCGCGCGCACCATTTCAGCCGACCCTCGATAGCTCAGTTGGTAGAGCGGAGGACTGTAGATGCTACGACTTGTCAGCTATCCTTAGGTCACTGGTTCGAATCCGGTTCGAGGGAGTGGAGAAAATTTTTATACATATTTTTTTTATCTTTTGTTTGTTTTTATATTTCCAATAGACCACAATATGTCCGTGCTCCGCTTATATAATGAAGTGTGCGCTTGATGTTGAACCTGAACAAATTTCCAATAATCGAATATGGTCTTGACTGTCATTTGATACCCAACATGCGCTAACTTCGAAAATGGCGCCCATTAACACTAAATATGCGCATGTAAAACCCGTAGCCGATGGTGACACCAAACTTGACCATTTGGAAACATAAAAATGTTATAAAAATTAATCGACCCCGACGAGACTCGAACTCGCAATGTTCTGATTCGAAGTCAGACGCCTTATCCATTAGGCCACGAGGCCAGCGAAAGCCATTTCCCTCATAGTAAAGTCAAGGCGGCGCCAATGTGATGTTCAAATTAGTTATTTCCATTGAATACTAGATCTTTCGCACACGTGCTGTGAGAAACAGGTGTCCGTTGTGAGAATAAAATTCTCCTGCATTCATAAATGAGAGAATCGAAATTACAAATTTCGTCAGGTTTGACTATTAAAAGCAGGCGAAATTTGCGCGCGCACCATTTCAGCCGACCCTCGATAGCTCAGTTGGTAGAGCGGAGGACTGTAGATGCTACGACTTGTCAGCTATCCTTAGGTCACTGGTTCGAATCCGGTTCGAGGGAGTGGAGAAAATTTTTATACATATTTTTTTTATCTTTTGTTTGTTTTTATATTTCCAATAGACCACAATATGTCCGTTCTCCGCTTATATAATGAAGTGTGCGCTTGATGTTGAACCTGAACAAATTTCCAATAATCGAATATGGTCTTGACTGTCATTTGATACCCAACATGCGCTAACTTCGAAAATGGCGCCCATTAACACTAAATATGCGCATGTAAAACCCGTAGCCGATGGTGACACCAAACTTGACCATTTGGAAACATAAAAATGTTATAAAAATTAATCGACCCCGACGAGACTCGAACTCGCAATCTTCTGATTCGAAGTCAGACGCCTTATCCATTAGGCCACGAGGCCAGCGAAAGCCACTTCCCTCATAGTAAAGTCAAGGCGGCGCCAATGTGATGTTCAAATTAGTTATTTCCATTGAATACTATATCTTTCGCACACGTGCTGTGAGAAACAGGTGTCCGTTGTGAGAATAAAATTCTCCTGCATTCATAAATGAGAGAATCGAAATTACAAATTTGATGTTGAACCTGAACAAATTTCCAATAATCGAATATGGTCTTGACTGTCATTTGATACCCAACATGCGCTAACTTCGAAAATGGCGCCCATTAACACTAAATATGCGCATGTAAAACCCGTAGCCGAATGTGACACCAAACTTGACCATTTGGAAACATAAAAATGTTATAAAAAGTAATCGACCCCGACGAGACTCGAACTCGCAATCTTCTGATTCGAAGTCAGACGCCTTATCCATTAGGCCACGAGGCCAGCGAAAGCCATTTCCCTCATAGTAAAGTCAAGGCGGCGCCAATGTGATGTTCAAATTAGTTATTTCCATTGAATACTAGATCTTTCGCACACGTGCTGTGAGAAACAGGTGTCCGTTGTGAGAATAAAATTCTCCTGCATTCATAAATGAGAGAATCGAAATTACAAATTTCGTCAGGTTTGACTATTAAAAGCAGGCGAAATTTGCGCGCGCACCATTTCAGCCGACCCTCGATAGCTCAGTTGGTAGAGCGGAGGACTGTAGATGCTACGACTTGTCAGCTATCCTTAGGTCACTGGTTCGAATCCGGTTCGAGGGAGTGGAGAAAATTTTTATACATATTTTTTTTATCTTTTGTTTGTTTTTATATTTCCAATATACCACAATATGTCCGTTCTCCGCTTATATAATGAAGTGTGCGCTTGATGTTAAACCTGAACAAATTTCCAATAATCGAATATGGTCTTGACTGTCATTTGATACCCAACATGCGCTAACTTCGAAAATGGCGCCCATTAACACTAAATATGCGCATGTAAAACCCGTAGCCGATGGTGACACCAAACTTGACCATTTGGAAACATAAAAATGTTATAAAAATTAATCGACCCCGACGAGACTCGAACTCGCAATCTTCTGATTCGAAGTCAGACGCCTTTTTTTTTTTTTTTTTTTTTAAATATAAAATCGACTCAGTTCTGGTTTTCGGGCTCACGGGACCACAAACCAGAAACTGAACTATTTTCTGGTGTAAGATGCATTAATTGAGTGGTCTGCGAGTATGCGAATAACCGGTTCATCACTGTCGAAATGGGGACAACTTTATTGAAAAGAAAATACAATACAAAATTATTACAAAAAACAAAACGAGATCTAGTAAGAGAGCAAGATGTTGAGAAAAAAGGGCATCATATAAGAAGAGAAAAAGAAGTCAGAAAAAATTAGAAGCATGCACAAAGGGCAGAAAGATAAAGATAATCATCAGTATCAGAGCTAAAGTGAAGAAGGAAGCAGCAAGAAGGTAAGTACAATTGAAGGTTTGTAAACTAAATAATAAATTACCATAGTCTTTCTTTGAAAAGCAAAACTCTATGTATTTACAAATTATCGTGCTCGTAACACGAATTGGAAACAAAAGTAAACTTGTATTAAATTGATCTGCACACGCCAATTAACTGATCAAAGATACGAAAATTTTGCAAAATCAGTCTAATAAAAAAAAAAAAAAATATTATGATTCAAAATGAAAACAAATTTTTTTTATCTAGGCAATATGTGTTTATATCCGAAATCTAGCTCAAAATTCAATGGACATAGGAACGGTCGTTATACTCAATGTTCAGGATGTGGAACTTTAAAAACTCATCCAACCTGCATGTCGTCTGGATCGATCATCTGAAGTCCCGGTTGCCGCTCATACCAATACAAAAACGAACAAGTAAGTTTTGACAACCTCTCTCCCATAACTGCACGCTTCAGTGTGTGCACATATTTCCTATATAAACCTCCCGGGTCATAATCAGCATACTTTTCATCCTGTTTCAACAAGATCGACATCGGCGTCCGGTCGACACCGTCAAATTTCTCAGCTCTATAACATTTGGGAATTGTTTCAACATGCATTCTGTCGACCTTGACATCAGACGCCTTATCCATTAGGCCACGAGGCCAGCGAAAGCCATTTCCCTCATAGTAAAGTCAAGGCGGCGTCAATGTGATGTTCAAATTAGTTATTTCCATTGAATACTAGATCTTTCGCACACGTGCTGTGAGAAACAGGTGTCCGTTGTGAGAATAAAATTCTCCTGCATTCATAAATGAGAGAATCGAAATTACAAATTTCGTCAGGTTTGACTATTAAAAGCAGGCGAAATTTGCGCGCGCACCATTTCAGCCGACCCTCGATAGCTCAGTTGGTAGAGCGGAGGACTGTAGATGCTACGACTTGTCAGCTATCCTTAGGTCACTGGTTCGAATCCGGTTCGAGGGAGTGGAGAAAATTTTTATACATATTTTTTTTATCTTTTGTTTGTTTTTATATTTCCAATAGACCACAATATGTCCGTTCTCCGCTTATATAATGAAGTGTGCGCTTGATGTTGAACCTGAACAAATTTCCAATAATCGAATATGGTCTTGACTGTCATTTGATACCCAACATGCGCTAACTTCGAAAATGGCGCCCATTAACACTAAATATGCGCATGTAAAACCCGTAGCCGATGGTGACACCAAACTTGACCATTTGGAAACATAAAAATGTTATAAAAATTAATCGACCCCGACGAGACTCGAACTCGCAATCTTCTGATTCGAAGTCAGACGCCTTATCCATTAGGCCACGAGGCCAGCGAAAGCCATTTCCCTCATAGTAAAGTCAAGGCGGCGCCAATGTGATGTTCAAATTAGTTATTTCCATTGAATACTAGATCTTTCGCACACGTGCTGTGAGAAACAGGTGTCCGTTGTGAGAATAAAATTCTCCTGCATTCATAAATGAGAGAATCGAAATTACAAATTTCGTCAGGTTTGACTATTAAAAGCAGGCGAAATTTGCGCGCGCACCATTTCAGCCGACCCTCGATAGCTCAGTTGGTAGAGCGGAGGACTGTAGATGCTACGACTTGTCAGCTATCCTTAGGTCACTGGTTCGAATCCGGTTCGAGGGAGTGGAGAAAATTTTTATACATATTTTTTTTATCTTTTGTTTGTTTTTATATTTCCAATAGACCACAATATGTCCGTTCTCCGCTTATATAATGAAGTGTGCGCTTGATGTTGAACCTGAACAAATTTCCAATAATCGAATATGGTCTTGACTGTCATTTGATACCCAACATGCGCTAACTTCGAAAATGGCGCCCATTAACACTAAATATGCGCATGTAAAACCCGTAGCCGATGGTGACACCTAAAATGGACCATTTGGAAACATAAAAATGTTATAAAAATTAATCGACCCCGACGAGACTCGAACTCGCAATGTTCTGATTCGAAGTCAGACGCCTTATCCATTAGGCCACGAGGCCAGCGAAAGCCGTTTCCCTCATAGTAAAGTCAAGGCGGCGCCAATGTGATGTTCAAATTAGTTATTTCCATTGAATACTAGATCTTTCGCACACGTGCTGTGAGAAACAGGTGTCCGTTGTGAGAATAAAATTCTCCTGCATTCATAAATGAGAGAATCGAAATTACAAATTTCGTCAGGTTTGACTATTAAAAGCAGGCGAAATTTGCGCGCGCACCATTTCAGCCGACCCTCGATATCTCAGTTGGTAGAGCGGAGGACTGTAGATGCTACGACTTGTCAGCTATCCTTAGGTCACTGGTTCGAATCCGGTTCGAGGGAGTGGAGAACATTTTTATACATATTTTTTTTATCTTTTGTTTGTTTTTATATTTCCAATATACCACAATATGTCCGTTCTCCGCTTATATAATGAAGTGTGCGCTTGATGTTAAACCTGAACAAATTTCCAATAATCGAATATGGTCTTGACTGTCATTTGATACCCAACATGCGCTAACTTCGAAAAAGGCGCCCATTAACACTAAATATGCGCATGTAAAACCCGTAGCCGATGGTGACACCAAACTTGACCATTTGGAAACATAAAAATGTTATAAAAATTAATCGACCCCGACGAGACTCGAACTCGCAATCTTCTGATTCGAAGTCAGACGCCTTATCCATTAGGCCACGAGGCCAGCGAAAGCCATTTCCCTCATAGTAAAGTCAAGGCGGCGTCAATGTGATGTTCAAATTAGTTATTTCCATTGAATACTAGATCTTTCGCACACGTGCTGTGAGAAACAGGTGTCCGTTGTGAGAATAAAATTCTCCTGCATTCATAAATGAGAGAATCGAAATTACAAATTTCGTCAGGTTTGACTATTAAAAGCAGGCGAAATTTGCGCGCGCACCATTTCAGCCGACCCTCGATAGCTCAGTTGGTAGAGCGGAGGACTGTAGATGCTACGACTTGTCAGCTATCCTTAGGTCACTGGTTCGAATCCGGTTCGAGGGAGTGGAGAAAATTTTTATACATATTTTTTTTATCTTTTGTTTGTTTTTATATTTCCAATAGACCACAATATGTCCGTTCTCCGCTTATATAATGAAGTGTGCGCTTGATGTTGAACCTGAACAAATTTCCAATAATCGAATATGGTCTTGACTGTCATTTGATACCCAACATGCGCTAACTTCGAAAATGGCGCCCATTAACACTAAATATGCGCATGTAAAACCCGTAGCCGATGGTGACACCAAACTTGACCATTTGGAAACATAAAAATGTTATAAAAATTAATCGACCCCGACGAGACTCGAACTCGCAATCTTCTGATTCGAAGTCAGACGCCTTATCCATTAGGCCACGAGGCCAGCGAAAGCCATTTCCCTCATAGTAAAGTCAAGGCGGCGCCAATGTGATGTTCAAATTAGTTATTTCCATTGAATACTAGATCTTTCGCACACGTGCTGTGAGAAACAGGTGTCCGTTGTGAGAATAAAATTCTCCTGCATTCATAAATGAGAGAATCGAAATTACAAATTTCGTCAGGTTTGACTATTAAAAGCAGGCGAAATTTGCGCGCGCACCATTTCAGCCGACCCTCGATAGCTCAGTTGGTAGAGCGGAGGACTGTAGATGCTACGACTTGTCAGCTATCCTTAGGTCACTGGTTCGAATCCGGTTCGAGGGAGTGGAGAAAATTTTTATACATATTTTTTTTATCTTTTGTTTGTTTTTATATTTCCAATAGACCACAATATGTCCGTTCTCCGCTTATATAATGAAGTGTGCGCTTGATGTTGAACCTGAACAAATTTCCAATAATCGAATATGGTCTTGACTGTCATTTGATACCCAACATGCGCTAACTTCGAAAATGGCGCCAATTAACACTAAATATGCGCATGTAAAACCCGTAGCCGATGGTGACACCAAACTTGACCATTTGGAAACATAAAAATGTTATAAAAATTAATCGACCCCGACGAGACTCGAACTCGCAATCTTCTGATTCGAAGTCAGACGCCTTATCCATTAGGCCACGAGGCCAGCGAAAGCCATTTCCCTCATAGTAAAGTCAAGGCGGCGCCAATGTGATGTTCAAATTAGTTATTTCCATTGAATACTATATCTTTCGCACACGTGCTGTGAGAAACAGGTGTCCGTTGTGAGAATAAAATTCTCCTGCATTCATAAATGAGAGAATCGAAATTACAAATTTCGTCAGGTTTGACTATTAAAAGCAGGCGAAATTTGCGCGCGCACCATTTCAGCCGACCCTCGATAGCTCAGTTGGTAGAGCGGAGGACTGTAGATGCTACGACTTGTCAGCTATCCTTAGGTCACTGGTTCGAATCCGGTTCGAGGGAGTGGAGAAAATTTTTATACATATTTTTTTTATCTTTTGTTTGTTTTTATATTTCCAATATACCACAATATGTCCGTTCTCCGCTTATATAATGAAGTGTGCGCTTGATGTTAAACCTGAACAAATTTCCAATAATCGAATATGGTCTTGACTGTCATTTGATACCCAACATGCGCTAACTTCGAAAATGGCGCCCATTAACACTAAATATGCGCATGTAAAACCCGTAGCCGATGGTGACACCAAACTTGACCATTTGGAAACATAAAAATGTTATAAAAATTAATCGACCCCGACGAGACTCGAACTCGCAATCTTCTGATTCGAAGTCAGACGCCTTATCCATTAGGCAACGAGGCCAGCGAAAGCCATTTCCCTCATAGTAAAGTCAAGGCGGCGTCAATGTGATGTTCAAATTAGTTATTTCCATTGAATACTAGATCTTTCGCACACGTGCTGTGAGAAACAGGTGTCCGTTGTGAGAATAAAATTCTCCTGCATTCATAAATGAGAGAATCGAAATTACAAATTTCGTCAGGTTTGACTATTAAAAGCAGGCGAAATTTGCGCGCGCACCATTTCAGCCGACCCTCGATAGCTCAGTTGGTAGAGCGGAGGACTGTAGATGCTACGACTTGTCAGCTATCCTTAGGTCACTGGTTCGAATCCGGTTCGAGGGAGTGGAGAACATTTTTATACATATTTTTTTTATCTTTTGTTTGTTTTTATATTTCCAATAGACCACAATATGTCCGTTCTCCGCTTATATAATGAAGTGTGCGCTTGATGTTGAACCTGAACAAATTTCCAATAATCGAATATGGTCTTGACTGTCATTTGATACCCAACATGCGCTAACTTCGAAAATGGCGCCCATTAACACTAAATATGCGCATGTAAAACACGTAGCCGATGGTGACACCAAACTTGACCATTTGGAAACATAAAAATGTTATAAAAATTAATCGACCCCGACGAGACTCGAACTCGCAATCTTCTGATTCGAAGTCAGACGCCTTATCCATTAGGCCACGAGGCCAGCGAAAGCCATTTCCCTCATAGTAAAGTCAAGGCGGCGTCAATGTGATGTTCAAATTAGTTATTTCCATTGAATACTAGATCTTTCGCACACGTGCTGTGAGAAACAGGTGTCCGTTGTGAGAATAAAATTCTCCTGCATTCATAAATGAGAGAATCGAAATTACAAATTTCGTCAGGTTTGACTATTAAAAGCAGGCGAAATTTGCGCGCGCACCATTTCAGCCGACCCTCGATAGCTCAGTTGGTAGAGCGGAGGACTGTAGATGCTACGACTTGTCAGCTATCCTTAGGTCACTGGTTCGAATCCGGTTCGAGGGAGTGGAGAAAATTTTTATACATATTTTTTTTATCTTTTGTTTGTTTTTATATTTCCAATAGACCACAATATGTCCGTTCTCCGCTTATATAATGAAGTGTGCGCTTGATGTTGAACCTGAACAAATTTCCAATAATCGAATATGGTCTTGACTGTCATTTGATACCCAACATGCGCTAACTTCGAAAATGGCGCCCATTAACACTAAATATGCGCATGTAAAACCCGTAGCCGATGGTGACACCAAACTTGACCATTTGGAAACATAAAAATGTTATAAAAATTAATCGACCCCGACGAGACTCGAACTCGCAATCTTCTGATTCGAAGTCAGACGCCTTATCCATTAGGCCACGAGGCCAGCGAAAGCCATTTCCCTCATAGTAAAGTCAAGGCGGCGCCAATGTGATGTTCAAATTAGTTATTTCCATTGAATACTAGATCTTTCGCACACGTGCTGTGAGAAACAGGTGTCCGTTGTGAGAATAAAATTCTCCTGCATTCATAAATGAGAGAATCGAAATTACAAATTTCGTCAGGTTTGACTATTAAAAGCAGGCGAAATTTGCGCGCGCACCATTTCAGCCGACCCTCGATAGCTCAGTTGGTAGAGCGGAGGACTGTAGATGCTACGACTTGTCAGCTATCCTTAGGTCACTGGTTCGAATCCGGTTCGAGGGAGTGGAGAAAATTTTTATACATATTTTTTTTATCTTTTGTTTGTTTTTATATTTCCAATAGACCACAATATGTCCGTTCTCCGCTTATATAATGAAGTGTGCGCTTGATGTTGAACCTGAACAAATTTCCAATAATCGAATATGGTCTTGACTGTCATTTGATACCCAACATGCGCTAACTTCGAAAATGGCGCCCATTAACACTAAATATGCGCATGTAAAACCCGTAGCCGATGGTGACACCAAACTTGACCATTTGGAAACATAAAAATGTTATAAAAATTAATCGACCCCGACGAGACTCGAACTCGCAATGTTCTGATTCGAAGTCAGACGCCATATCCATTAGGCCACGAGGCCAGCGAAAGCCGTTTCCCTCATAGTAAAGTCAAGGCGGCGCCAATGTGATGTTCAAATTAGTTATTTCCATTGAATACTAGATCTTTCGCACACGTGCTGTGAGAAACAGGTGTCCGTTGTGAGAATAAAATTCTCCTGCATTCATAAATGAGAGAATCGAAATTACAAATTTCGTCAGGTTTGACTATTAAAAGCAGGCGAAATTTGCGCGCGCACCATTTCAGCCGACCCTCGATATCTCAGTTGGTAGAGCGGAGGACTGTAGATGCTACGACTTGTCAGCTATCCTTAGGTCACTGGTTCGAATCCGGTTCGAGGGAGTGGAGAAAATTTTTATACATATTTTTTTTATCTTTTGTTTGTTTTTATATTTCCAATATACCACAATATGTCCGTTCTCCGCTTATATAATGAAGTGTGCGCTTGATGTTAAACCTGAACAAATTTCCAATAATCGAATATGGTCTTGACTGTCATTTGATACCCAACATGCGCTAACTTCGAAAATGGCGCCCATTAACACTAAATATGCGCATGTAAAACCCGTAGCCGATGGTGACACCAAACTTGACCATTTGGAAACATAAAAATGTTATAAAAATTAATCGACCCCGACGAGACTCGAACTCGCAATCTTCTGATTCGAAGTCAGACGCCTTATCCATTAGGCCACGAGGCCAGCGAAAGCCATTTCCCTCATAGTAAAGTCAAGGCGGCGTCAATGTGATGTTCAAATTAGTTATTTCCATTGAATACTAGATCTTTCGCACACGTGCTGTGAGAAACAGGTGTCCGTTGTGAGAATAAAATTCTCCTGCATTCATAAATGAGAGAATCGAAATTACAAATTTCGTCAGGTTTGACTATTAAAAGCAGGCGAAATTTGCGCGCGCACCATTTCAGCCGACCCTCGATAGCTCAGTTGGTAGAGCGGAGGACTGTAGATGCTACGACTTGTCAGCTATCCTTAGGTCACTGGTTCGAATCCGGTTCGAGGGAGTGGAGAAAATTTTTATACATATTTTTTTTATCTTTTGTTTGTTTTTATATTTCCAATAGACCACAATATGTCCGTTCTCCGCTTATATAATGAAGTGTGCGCTTGATGTTGAACCTGAACAAATTTCCAATAATCGAATATGGTCTTGACTGTCATTTGATACCCAACATGCGCTAACTTCGAAAATGGCGCCCATTAACACTAAATATGCGCATGTAAAACCCGTAGCCGATGGTGACACCAAACTTGACCATTTGGAAACATAAAAATGTTATAAAAATTAATCGACCCCGACGAGACTCGAACTCGCAATCTTCTGATTCGAAGTCAGACGCCTTATCCATTAGGCCACGAGGCCAGCGAAAGCCATTTCCCTCATAGTAAAGTCAAGGCGGCGCCAATGTGATGTTCAAATTAGTTATTTCCATTGAATACTAGATCTTTCGCACACGTGCTGTGAGAAACAGGTGTCCGTTGTGAGAATAAAATTCTCCTGCATTCATAAATGAGAGAATCGAAATTACAAATTTCGTCAGGTTTGACTATTAAAAGCAGGCGAAATTTGCGCGCGCACCATTTCAGCCGACCCTCGATAGCTCAGTTGGTAGAGCGGAGGACTGTAGATGCTACGACTTGTCAGCTATCCTTAGGTTACTGGTTCGAATCCGGTTCGAGGGAGTGGAGAAAATTTTTATACATATTTTTTTTATCTTTTGTTTGTTTTTATATTTCCAATAGACCACAATATGTCCGTTCTCCGCTTATATAATGAAGTGTGCGCTTGATGTTGAACCTGAACAAATTTCCAATAATCGAATATGGTCTTGACTGTCATTTGATACCCAACATGCGCTAACTTCGAAAATGGCGCCCATTAACACTAAATATGCGCATGTAAAACCCGTAGCCGATGGTGACACCAAACTTGACCATTTGGAAACATAAAAATGTTATAAAAATTAATCGACCCCGACGAGACTCGAACTCGCAATCTTCTGATTCGAAGTCAGACGCCTTATCCATTAGGCCACGAGGCCAGCGAAAGCCATTTCCCTCATAGTAAAGTCAAGGCGGCGCCAATGTGATGTTCAAATTAGTTATTTCCATTGAATACTATATCTTTCGCACACGTGCTGTGAGAAACAGGTGTCCGTTGTGAGAATAAAATTCTCCTGCATTCATAAATGAGAGAATCGAAATTACAAATTTCGTCAGGTTTGACTATTAAAAGCAGGCGAAATTTGCGCGCGCACCATTTCAGCCGACCCTCGATAGCTCAGTTGGTAGAGCGGAGGACTGTAGATGCTACGACTTGTCAGCTATCCTTAGGTCACTGGTTCGAATCCGGTTCGAGGGAGTGGAGAAAATATTTATACATATTTTTTTTATCTTTTGTTTGTTTTTATATTTCCAATATACCACAATATGTCCGTTCTCCGCTTATATAATGAAGTGTGCGCTTGATGTTAAACCTGAACAAATTTCCAATAATCGAATATGGTCTTGACTGTCATTTGATACCCAACATGCGCTAACTTCGAAAATGGCGCCCATTAACACTAAATATGCGCATGTAAAACCCGTAGCCGATGGTGACACCAAACTTGACCATTTGGAAACATAAAAATGTTATAAAAATTAATCGACCCCGACGAGACTCGAACTCGCAATCTTCTGATTCGAAGTCAGACGCCTTATCCATTAGGCAACGAGGCCAGCGAAAGCCATTTCCCTCATAGTAAAGTCAAGGCGGCGTCAATGTGATGTTCAAATTAGTTATTTCCATTGAATACTAGATCTTTCGCACACGTGCTGTGAGAAACAGGTGTCCGTTGTGAGAATAAAATTCTCCTGCATTCATAAATGAGAGAATCGAAATTACAAATTTCGTCAGGTTTGACTATTAAAAGCAGGCGAAATTTGCGCGCGCACCATTTCAGCCGACCCTCGATAGCTCAGTTGGTAGAGCGGAGGACTGTAGATGCTACGACTTGTCAGCTATCCTTAGGTCACTGGTTCGAATCCGGTTCGAGGGAGTGGAGAAAATTTTTATACATATTTTTTTTATCTTTTGTTTGTTTTTATATTTCCAATAGACCACAATATGTCCGTTCTCCGCTTATATAATGAAGTGTGCGCTTGATGTTGAACCTGAACAAATTTCCAATAATCGAATATGGTCTTGACTGTCATTTGATACCCAACATGCGCTAACTTCGAAAATGGCGCCCATTAACACTAAATATGCGCATGTAAAACCCGTAGCCGATGGTGACACCAAACTTGACCATTTGGAAACATAAAAATGTTATAAAAATTAATCGACCCCGACGAGACTCGAACTCGCAATCTTCTGATTCGAAGTCAGACGCCTTATCCATTAGGCCACGAGGCCAGCGAAAGCCATTTCCCTCATAGTAAAGTCAAGGCGGCGTCAATGTGATGTTCAAATTAGTTATTTCCATTGAATACTAGATCTTTCGCACACGTGCTGTGAGAAACAGGTGTCCGTTGTGAGAATAAAATTCTCCTGCATTCATAAATGAGAGAATCGAAATTACAAATTTCGTCAGGTTTGACTATTAAAAGCAGGCGAAATTTGCGCGCGCACCATTTCAGCCGACCCTCGATAGCTCAGTTGGTAGAGCGGAGGACTGTAGATGCTACGACTTGTCAGCTATCCTTAGGTCACTGGTTCGAATCCGGTTCGAGGGAGTGGAGAAAATTTTTATACATATTTTTTTTATCTTTTGTTTGTTTTTATATTTCCAATAGACCACAATATGTCCGTTCTCCGCTTATATAATGAAGTGTGCGCTTGATGTTGAACCTGAACAAATTTCCAATAATCGAATATGGTCTTGACTGTCATTTGATACCCAACATGCGCTAACTTCGAAAATGGCGCCCATTAACACTAAATATGCGCATGTAAAACCCGTAGCCGATGGTGACACCAAACTTGACCATTTGGAAACATAAAAATGTTATAAAAATTAATCGACCCCGACGAGACTCGAACTCGCAATGTTCTGATTCGAAGTCAGACGCCTTATCCATTAGGCCACGAGGCCAGCGAAAGCCGTTTCCCTCATAGTAAAGTCAAGGCGGCGCCAATGTGATGTTCAAATTAGTTATTTCCATTGAATACTAGATCTTTCGCACACGTGCTGTGAGAAACAGGTGTCCGTTGTGAGAATAAAATTCTCCTGCATTCATAAATGAGAGAATCGAAATTACAAATTTCGTCAGGTTTGACTATTAAAAGCAGGCGAAATTTGCGCGCGCACCATTTCAGCCGACCCTCGATATCTCAGTTGGTAGAGCGGAGGACTGTAGATGCTACGACTTGTCAGCTATCCTTAGGTCACTGGTTCGAATCTGGTTCGAGGGAGTGGAGAACATTTTTATACATATTTTTTTTATCTTTTGTTTGTTTTTATATTTCCAATATACCACAATATGTCCGTTCTCCGCTTATATAATGAAGTGTGGGCTTGATGTTAAACCTGAACAAATTTCCAATAATCGAATATGGTCTTGACTGTCATTTGATACCCAACATGCGCTAACTTCGAAAATGGCGCCCATTAACACTAAATATGCGCATGTAAAACCCGTAGCCGATGGTGACACCAAACTTGACCATTTGGAAACATAAAAATGTTATAAAAATTAATCGACCCCGACGAGACTCGAACTCGCAATCTTCTGATTCGAAGTCAGACGCCTTATCCATTAGGCCACGAGGCCAGCGAAAGCCATTTCCCTCATAGTAAAGTCAAGGCGGCGTCAATGTGATGTTCAAATTAGTTATTTCCATTGAATACTAGATCTTTCGCACACGTGCTGTGAGAAACAGGTGTCCGTTGTGAGAATAAAATTCTCCTGCATTCATAAATGAGAGAATCGAAATTACAAATTTCGTCAGGTTTGACTATTAAAAGCAGGCGAAATTTGCGCGCGCACCATTTCAGCCGACCCTCGATAGCTCAGTTGGTAGAGCGGAGGACTGTAGATGCTACGACTTGTCAGCTATCCTTAGGTCACTGGTTCGAATCCGGTTCGAGGGAGTGGAGAAAATTTTTATACATATTTTTTTTATCTTTTGTTTGTTTTTATATTTCCAATAGACCACAATATGTCCGTTCTCCGCTTATATAATGAAGTGTGCGCTTGATGTTGAACCTGAACAAATTTCCAATAATCGAATATGGTCTTGACTGTCATTTGATACCCAACATGCGCTAACTTCGAAAATGGCGCCCATTAACACTAAATATGCGCATGTAAAACCCGTAGCCGATGGTGACACCAAACTTGACCATTTGGAAACATAAAAATGTTATAAAAATTAATCGACCCCGACGAGACTCGAACTCGCAATCTTCTGATTCGAAGTCAGACGCCTTATCCATTAGGCCACGAGGCCAGCGAAAGCCATTACCCTCATAGTAAAGTCAAGGCGGCGTCAATGTGATGTTCAAATTAGTTATTTCCATTGAATACTAGATCTTTCGCACGCGTGCTGTGAGAAACAGGTGTCCGTTGTGAGAATAAAATTCTCCTGCATTCATAAATGAGAGAATCGAAATTACAAATTTCGTCAGGTTTGACTATTAAAAGCAGGCGAAATTTGCGCGCGCACCATTTCAGCCGACCCTCGATAGCTCAGTTGGTAGAGCGGAGGACTGTAGATGCTACGACTTGTCAGCTATCCTTAGGTCACTGGTTCGAATCCGGTTCGAGGGAGTGGAGAAAATTTTTATACATATTTTTTTTATCTTTTGTTTGTTTTTATATTTCCAATAGACCACAATATGTCCGTTCTCCGCTTATATAATGAAGTGTGCGCTTGATGTTGAACCTGAACAAATTTCCAATAATCGAATATGGTCTTGACTGTCATTTGATACCCAACATGCGCTAACTTCGAAAATGGCGCCCATTAACACTAAATATGCGCATGTAAAACCCGTAGCCGATGGTGACACCAAACTTGACCATTTGGAAACATAAAAATGTTATAAAAATTAATCGACCCCTATCTATTGATACTGGTAGACCCCCATATGTGGGTGTTATCACCAGGCGCAGTCAGTGCAAGTTAGTGGAGAATAGAGTGATAGGGTGACAAGTTTGTCAGTTAAAAGAATATGTACAGATAAAAGCATTTTAAAAACAAAGGTTGCTGTCAGGTTCATGGTTGTAGCTGATAAGCTCTCCTCCTGAACTGGTCAGGGTCAGAGAGCTTGATCAGATCAGGCGGGAGTTGGTTCCAGAGTATAGCAGTTGATGGGAAGAATGAATGTCTAAAATAGTTTGGCCCAGTATGAATTCGACGATAAGTGTCAGCGTTGCTATATCTGCTGTGTCTGAGTGGTTTCTGAAGGTAATCTGGGATTGTAATATCTACGTGATTATGGACTATTTTACTGAAGAGGGATAATTTTGAGATGGTTCTTCTGTCCTCAAGGGGTTTCAGTTCTAATTCTGTCCTCATTTTTGACAAACTTGAGAATCTTGAATAGTCATTAAAAATCCAACGGATGGCCCGATTTTGTACTCGTTCAATTTTAGTTATGTTTTCTGAGGTATGAGGGGACCAAATTGCAGCGGCATACTCTAACTTTTGTCTAACCATGGCCTGATAGGCTGCTTTCTTGAGTGCTTTATTTTGTGTTTTGATATTCCTTTTTAAGAATCCCAGGGACTGATTTGCACTTAGAGTTGTTCGTTGTATGTGGGCATTAAATGAGAGATTGTTTGTGAAGTCGATTCCCAAATATCGCGCGTTATTGACATGATCAAGTATTTGGGAGTGTAGGATGTAGTCCCAAATTATGGGTTTTGCTTTGCGGCTGACTGTGAGGACTTGGCATTTTGAGGGGTTGAAGGCCATATCCCAATTTTGCTCCCATGTCTGTAGTTTGTTTAGGTCATTTTGTAATTGTTCGCAGTCTTTTGAGTTTGTTATTGTCATGTATAGTGCGGTGTCATCAGCAAATAAGCGTGTTTGAGCAGTTATGTGGTTTGGTAAATCATTGATGTACACCAGGAACATCAGGGGCCCTAGGACAGAGCCCTGGGGTACCCCAGATGTCACTGAGACTTCAGAGGAGGCATCCCCCTCCAGGACAACAACTTGGGTTCTGTTGTTGAGAAAGGCTCTGATCCAGTTTAATGTGGTTCCACCAATGCCGTAATGATCAAGTTTATAGAGCAATTTGCCATGGTTTACCTTGTCAAAGGCTTTACTGAAATCAAGCAAGATAAGATCAGTCTGCTGTCCTGCAGCAAGGCGTCTCAAAAGATCATCAGCTAGTTGCACGAGTTGTGTTTCACATGATTTTCTTTCCCTGAAGCCATGCTGCAGATCAGAGAGGATCTTATTCTTTTTTAGATGCTTCGTGATGTTGGATGCGATGATGTGCTCAGTTAGTTTGCAGATGATACAGGTGAGGGTGATCGGTCTATAATTTGCCGGGTTTGTTTTATCACCCTTCTTGTATACAGGAACCACATTACCCTTTGTCCAGTCCTGTGGGAGGACACCTTCCTTCAAGGTCTTTTGAATAAGATTGGTAAGAAGGGGGGCAATTTCGTATCGGAGTTGTTTCAGAATAATTGGTTTAATATTGTCTGGCCCAGCTGCTTTATTTATTTTAAGATTTGATAGGAGTTTAAGGATTCCTTCCTCTGATACCTCTATGTTTTCCATGTTGGGATATCCAAAGTTGTTGGTGGTCACAAAGGTTTCACTGAAATGGCCCCTGATGGAGGCTAGGGAGAATTGTGACAGAGTGAGAGGGTTCCTGGGTGAGAAGACTGACTGAAATTGATTATTTAGGGTATTTGCTTTGTCTATATTGTTTGTTTGTATTTTACCTGCTGGGTCTTTTATGGGCCCAATGCTTCTCTGAGACTGTCGGGTATTCTTAATGAATGAGAACAGACTCTTAGTAATTGGTCGGTAGTTGTTGTTTTGAGAGTCGTCACGTGAGTTTTCATTGGCAACTTCAAGGATGGTGCTGAGGTGTTTGTCATATGCCAGCTTAATTTCTTTCTTAAGCTCGACGAGACTCGAACTCGCAATCTTCTGATTCGAAGTCAGACGCCTTATCCATTAGGCCACGAGGCCAGCGAAAGCCGTTTCCCTCATAGTAAAGTCAAGGCGGCGCCAATGTGATGTTCAAATTAGTTATTTCCATTGAATACTAGATCTTTCGCACACGTGCTGTGAGAAACAGGTGTCCGTTGTGAGAATAAAATTCTCCTGCATTCATAAATGAGAGAATCGAAATTACAAATTTCGTCAGGTTTGACTATTAAAAGCAGGCGAAATTTGCGCGCGCACCATTTCAGCCGACCCTCGATATCTCAGTTGGTAGAGCGGAGGACTGTAGATGCTACGACTTGTCAGCTATCCTTAGGTCACTGGTTCGAATCCGGTTCGAGGGAGTGGAGAACATTTTTATACATATTTTTTTTATCTTTTGTTTGTTTTTATATTTCCAATATACCACAATATGTCCGTTCTCCGCTTATATAATGAAGTGTGCGCTTGATGTTAAACCTGAACAAATTTCCAATAATCGAATATGGTCTTGACTGTCATTTGATACCCAACATGCGCTAACTTCGAAAATGGCGCCCATTAACACTAAATATGCGCATGTAAAACCCTTAGCCGATGGTGACACCAAACTTGACCATTTGGAAACATAAAAATGTTATAAAAATTAATCGACCCCGACGAGACTCGAACTCGCAATCTTCTGATTCGAAGTCAGACGCCTTATCCATTAGGCCTCGAGGCCAGGGAAAGCCATTTCCCTCATAGTAAAGTCAAGGCGGCGTCAATGTGATGTTCAAATTAGTTATTTCCATTGAATACTAGATCTTTCGCACACGTGCTGTGAGAAACAGGTGTCCGTTGTGAGAATAAAATTCTCCTGCATTCATAAATGAGAGAATCGAAATTACAAATTTCGTCAGGTTTGACTATTAAAAGCAGGCGAAATTTGCGCGCACCATTTCAGCCGACCCTCGATAGCTCAGTTGGTAGAGCGGAGGACTGTAGATGCTACGACTTGTCAGCTATCCTTAGGTCACTGGTTCGAATCCGGTTCGAGGGAGTGGAGAAAATTTTTATACATAATTTTTTTATCTTTTGTTTGTTTTTATATTTCCAATAGACCACAATATGTCCGTTCTCCGCTTATATAATGAAGTGTGCGCTTGATGTTGAACCTGAACAAATTTCCAATAATCGAATATGGTCTTGACTGTCATTTGATACCCAACATGCGCTAACTTCGAAAATGGCGCCCATTAACACTAAATATGCGCATGTAAAACCCGTAGCCGATGGTGACACCAAACTTGACCATTTGGAAACATAAAAATGTTATAAAAATTAATCGACCCCGACGAGACTCGAACTCGCAATGTTCTGATTCGAAGTCAGACGCCTTATCCATTAGGCCACGAGGCCAGCGAAAGCCGTTTCCCTCATAGTAAAGTCAAGGCGGCGCCAATGTGATGTTCAAATTAGTTATTTCCATTGAATACTAGATCTTTCGCACACGTGCTGTGAGAAACAGGTGTCCGTTGTGAGAATAAAATTCTCCTGCATTCATAAATGAGAGAATCGAAATTACAAATTTCGTCAGGTTTGACTATTAAAAGCAGGCGAAATTTGCGCGCGCACCATTTCAGCCGACCCTCGATATCTCAGTTGGTAGAGCGGAGGACTGTAGATGCTACGACTTGTCAGCTATCCTTAGGTCACTGGTTCGAATCCGGTTCGAGGGAGTGGAGAACATTTTTATACATATTTTTTTTATCTTTTGTTTGTTTTTATATTTCCAATATACCACAATATGTCCGTTCTCCGCTTATATAATGAAGTGTGCGCTTGATGTTAAACCTGAACAAATTTCCAATAATCGAATATGGTCTTGACTGTCATTTGATACCCAACATGCGCTAACTTCGAAAATGGCGCCCATTAACACTAAATATGCGCATGTAAAACCCGTAGCCGATGGTGACACCAAACTTGACCATTTGGAAACATAAAAATGTTATAAAAATTAATCGACCCCGACGAGACTCGAACTCGCAATCTTCTGATTCGAAGTCAGACGCCTTATCCATTAGGCCACGAGGCCAGCGAAAGCCATTTCCCTCATAGTAAAGTCAAGGCGGCGTCAATGTGATGTTCAAATTAGTTATTTCCATTGAATACTAGATCTTTCGCACACGTGCTGTGAGAAACAGGTGCCCGTTGTGAGAATAAAATTCTCCTGCATTCATAAATGAGAGAATCGAAATTACAAATTTCGTCAGGTTTGACTATTAAAAGCAGGCGAAATTTGCGCGCGCACCATTTCAGCCGACCCTCGATAGCTCAGTTGGTAGACCGGAGGACTGTAGATGCTACGACTTGTCAGCTATCCTTAGGTCACTGGTTCGAATCAGGGTTCGAGGGAGTGGAGAAAATTTTTATACATATTTTTTTTATCTTTTGTTTGTTTTTATATTTCCAATAGACCACAATATGTCCGTTCTCCGCTTATATAATGAAGTGTGCGCTTGATGTTGAACCTGAACAAATTTCCAATAATCGAATATGGTCTTGACTGTCATTTGATACCCAACATGCGCTAACTTCGAAAATGGCGCCCATTAACACTAAATATGCGCATGTAAAACCCGTAGCCGATGGTGACACCAAACTTGACCATTTGGAAACATAAAAATGTTATAAAAATTAATCGACCCCGACGAGACTCGAACTCGCAATGTTCTGATTCGAAGTCAGACGCCTTATCCATTAGGCCACGAGGCCAGCGAAAGCCGTTTCCCTCATAGTAAAGTCAAGGCGGCGCCAATGTGATGTTCAAATTAGTTATTTCCATTGAATACTAGATCTTTCGCACACGTGCTGTGAGAAACAGGTGTCCGTTGTGAGAATAAAATTCTCCTGCATTCATAAATGAGAGAATCGAAATTACAAATTTCGTCAGGTTTGACTATTAAAAGCAGGCGAAATTTGCGCGCGCACCATTTCAGCCGACCCTCGATATCTCAGTTGGTAGAGCGGAGGACTGTAGATGCTACGACGTTGTCAGCTATCCTTAGGTCACTGGTTCGAATCCCGTTCGAGGGAGTGGAGAAAATTTTTATACATATTTTGTATCTTTTGTTTGTTTTTATATTTCCAATAGACCACAATATGTCCGTTCTCCGCTTATATAATGAAGTGTGCGCTTGATGTTGAACCTGAACAAATTTCCAATAATCGAATATGGTCTTGACTGTCATTTGATACCCAACATGCGCTAACTTCGAAAATGGCGCCCATTAACACTAAATATGCGCATGTAAAACCCGTAGCCGATGGTGACACCAAACTTGACCATTTGGAAACATAAAAATGTTATAAAAATTAATCGACCCCTATCTATTGATACTGGTAGACCCCCATATGTGGGTGTTATCACCAGGCGCAGTCAGTGCAAGTTAGTGGAGAATAGAGTGATAGGGTGACAAGTTTGTCAGTTAAAAGAATATGTACAGATAAAAGCATTTTAAAAACAAAGGTTGCTGTCAGGTTCATGGTTGTAGCTGATAAGCTCTCCTCCTGAACTGGTCAGGGTCAGAGAGCTTGATCAGATCAGGCGGGAGTTGGTTCCAGAGTATAGCAGTTGATGGGAAGAATGAATGTCTAAAATAGTTTGGCCCAGTATGAATTCGACGATAAGTGTCAGCGTTGCTATATCTGCTGTGTCTGAGTGGTTTCTGAAGGTAATCTGGGATTGTAATATCTACGTGATTATGGACTATTTTACTGAAGAGGGATAATTTTGAGATGGTTCTTCTGTCCTCAAGGGGTTTCAGTTCTAATTCTGTCCTCATTTTTGACAAACTTGAGAATCTTGAATAGTCATTAAAAATCCAACGGATGGCCCGATTTTGTACTCGTTCAATTTTAGTTATGTTTTCTGAGGTATGAGGGGACCAAATTGCAGCGGCATACTCTAACTTTTGTCTAACCATGGCCTGATAGGCTGCTTTCTTGAGTGCTTTATTTTGTGTTTTGATATTCCTTTTTAAGAATCCCAGGGACTGATTTGCACTTAGAGTTGTTCGTTGTATGTGGGCATTAAATGAGAGATTGTTTGTGAAGTCGATTCCCAAATATCGCGCGTTATTGACATGATCAAGTATTTGGGAGTGTAGGATGTAGTCCCAAATTATGGGTTTTGCTTTGCGGCTGACTGTGAGGACTTGGCATTTTGAGGGGTTGAAGGCCATATCCCAATTTTGCTCCCATGTCTGTAGTTTGTTTAGGTCATTTTGTAATTGTTCGCAGTCTTTTGAGTTTGTTATTGTCATGTATAGTGCGGTGTCATCAGCAAATAAGCGTGTTTGAGCAGTTATGTGGTTTGGTAAATCATTGATGTACACCAGGAACATCAGGGGCCCTAGGACAGAGCCCTGGGGTACCCCAGATGTCACTGAGACTTCAGAGGAGGCATCCCCCTCCAGGACAACAACTTGGGTTCTGTTGTTGAGAAAGGCTCTGATCCAGTTTAATGTGGTTCCACCAATGCCGTAATGATCAAGTTTATAGAGCAATTTGCCATGGTTTACCTTGTCAAAGGCTTTACTGAAATCAAGCAAGATAAGATCAGTCTGCTGTCCTGCAGCAAGGCGTCTCAAAAGATCATCAGCTAGTTGCACGAGTTGTGTTTCACATGATTTTCTTTCCCTGAAGCCATGCTGCAGATCAGAGAGGATCTTATTCTTTTTTAGATGCTTCGTGATGTTGGATGCGATGATGTGCTCAGTTAGTTTGCAGATGATACAGGTGAGGGTGATCGGTCTATAATTTGCCGGGTTTGTTTTATCACCCTTCTTGTATACAGGAACCACATTACCCTTTGTCCAGTCCTGTGGGAGGACACCTTCCTTCAAGGTCTTTTGAATAAGATTGGTAAGAAGGGGGGCAATTTCGTATCGGAGTTGTTTCAGAATAATTGGTTTAATATTGTCTGGCCCAGCTGCTTTATTTATTTTAAGATTTGATAGGAGTTTAAGGATTCCTTCCTCTGATACCTCTATGTTTTCCATGTTGGGATATCCAAAGTTGTTGGTGGTCACAAAGGTTTCACTGAAATGGCCCCTGATGGAGGCTAGGGAGAATTGTGACAGAGTGAGAGGGTTCCTGGGTGAGAAGACTGACTGAAATTGATTATTTAGGGTATTTGCTTTGTCTATATTGTTTGTTTGTATTTTACCTGCTGGGTCTTTTATGGGCCCAATGCTTCTCTGAGACTGTCGGGTATTCTTAATGAATGAGAACAGACTCTTAGTAATTGGTCGGTAGTTGTTGTTTTGAGAGTCGTCACGTGAGTTTTCATTGGCAACTTCAAGGATGGTGCTGAGGTGTTTGTCATATGCCAGCTTAATTTCTTTCTTAAGCTCGACGAGACTCGAACTCGCAATCTTCTGATTCGAAGTCAGACGCCTTATCCATTAGGCCACGAGGCCAGCGAAAGCCGTTTCCCTCATAGTAAAGTCAAGGCGGCGCCAATGTGATGTTCAAATTAGTTATTTCCATTGAATACTAGATCTTTCGCACACGTGCTGTGAGAAACAGGTGTCCGTTGTGAGAATAAAATTCTCCTGCATTCATAAATGAGAGAATCGAAATTACAAATTTCGTCAGGTTTGACTATTAAAAGCAGGCGAAATTTGCGCGCGCACCATTTCAGCCGACCCTCGATATCTCAGTTGGTAGAGCGGAGGACTGTAGATGCTACGACTTGTCAGCTATCCTTAGGTCACTGGTTCGAATCCGGTTCGAGGGAGTGGAGAACATTTTTATACATATTTTTTTTATCTTTTGTTTGTTTTTATATTTCCAATATACCACAATATGTCCGTTCTCCGCTTATATAATGAAGTGTGCGCTTGATGTTAAACCTGAACAAATTTCCAATAATCGAATATGGTCTTGACTGTCATTTGATACCCAACATGCGCTAACTTCGAAAATGGCGCCCATTAACACTAAATATGCGCATGTAAAACCCTTAGCCGATGGTGACACCAAACTTGACCATTTGGAAACATAAAAATGTTATAAAAATTAATCGACCCCGACGAGACTCGAACTCGCAATCTTCTGATTCGAAGTCAGACGCCTTATCCATTAGGCCTCGAGGCCAGGGAAAGCCATTTCCCTCATAGTAAAGTCAAGGCGGCGTCAATGTGATGTTCAAATTAGTTATTTCCATTGAATACTAGATCTTTCGCACACGTGCTGTGAGAAACAGGTGTCCGTTGTGAGAATAAAATTCTCCTGCATTCATAAATGAGAGAATCGAAATTACAAATTTCGTCAGGTTTGACTATTAAAAGCAGGCGAAATTTGCGCGCACCATTTCAGCCGACCCTCGATAGCTCAGTTGGTAGAGCGGAGGACTGTAGATGCTACGACTTGTCAGCTATCCTTAGGTCACTGGTTCGAATCCGGTTCGAGGGAGTGGAGAAAATTTTTATACATAATTTTTTTATCTTTTGTTTGTTTTTATATTTCCAATAGACCACAATATGTCCGTTCTCCGCTTATATAATGAAGTGTGCGCTTGATGTTGAACCTGAACAAATTTCCAATAATCGAATATGGTCTTGACTGTCATTTGATACCCAACATGCGCTAACTTCGAAAATGGCGCCCATTAACACTAAATATGCGCATGTAAAACCCGTAGCCGATGGTGACACCAAACTTGACCATTTGGAAACATAAAAATGTTATAAAAATTAATCGACCCCGACGAGACTCGAACTCGCAATCTTCTGATTCGAAGTCAGACGCCTTATCCATTAGGCCACGAGGCCAGAGAAAGCCATTTCCCTCATAGTAAAGTCAAGGCGGCGCCAATGTGATGTTCAAATTAGTTATTTCCATTGAATACTAGATCTTTCGCACACGTGCTGTGAGAAACAGGTGTCCGTTGTGAGAATAAAATTCTCCTGCATTCATAAATGAGAGAATCGAAATTACAAATTTCGTCAGGTTTGACTATTAAAAGCAGGCGAAATTTGCGCGCGCACCATTTCAGCCGACCCTCGATAGCTCAGTTGGTAGAGCGGAGGACTGTAGATGCTACGACTTGTCAGCTATCCTTAGGTCACTGGTTCGAATCCGGTTCGAGGGAGTGGAGAAAATTTTTATACATATTTTTTTTATCTTTTGTTTGTTTTTATATTTCCAATAGACCACAATATGTCCGTTCTCCGCTTATATAATGAAGTGTGCGCTTGATGTTGAACCTGAACAAATTTCCAATAATCGAATATGGTCTTGACTGTCATTTGATACCCAACATGCGCTAACTTCGAAAATGGCGCCCATTAACACTAAATATGCGCATGTAAAACCCGTAGCCGATGGTGACACCAAACTTGACCATTTGGAAACATAAAAATGTTATAAAAATTAATCGACCCCGACGAGACTCGAACTCGCAATGTTCTGATTCGAAGTCAGACGCCTTATCCATTAGGCCACGAGGCCAGCGAAAGCCGTTTCCCTCATAGTAAAGTCAAGGCGGCGCCAATGTGATGTTCAAATTAGTTATTTCCATTGAATACTAGATCTTTCGCACACGTGCTGTGAGAAACAGGTGTCCGTTGTGAGAATAAAATTCTCCTGCATTCATAAATGAGAGAATCGAAATTACAAATTTCGTCAGGTTTGACTATTAAAAGCAGGCGAAATTTGCGCGCGCACCATTTCAGCCGACCCTCGATATCTCAGTTGGTAGAGCGGAGGACTGTAGATGCTACGACTTGTCAGCTATCCTTAGGTCACTGGTTCGAATCCGGTTCGAGGGAGTGGAGAACATTTTTATACATATTTTTTTTATCTTTTGTTTGTTTTTATATTTCCAATAGACCACAATATGTCCGTTCTCCGCTTATATAATGAAGTGTGCGCTTGATGTTGAACCTGAACAAATTTCCAATAATCGAATATGGTCTTGACTGTCATTTGATACCCAACATGCGCTAACTTCGAAAATGGCGCCCATTAACACTAAATATGCGCATGTAAAACCCGTAGCCGATGGTGACACCAAACTTGACCATTTGGAAACATAAAAATGTTATAAAAATTAATCGACCCCGACGAGACTCGAACTCGCAATCTTCTGATTCGAAGTCAGACGCCTTATCCATTAGGCCACGAGGCCAGAGAAAGCCATTTCCCTCATAGTAAAGTCAAGGCGGCGCCAATGTGATGTTCAAATTAGTTATTTCCATTGAATACTAGATCTTTCGCACACGTGCTGTGAGAAACAGGTGTCCGTTGTGAGAATAAAATTCTCCTGCATTCATAAATGAGAGAATCGAAATTACAAATTTCGTCAGGTTTGACTATTAAAAGCAGGCGAAATTTGCGCGCGCACCATTTCAGCCGACCCTCGATAGCTCAGTTGGTAGAGCGGAGGACTGTAGATGCTACGACTTGTCAGCTATCCTTAGGTCACTGGTTCGAATCCGGTTCGAGGGAGTGGAGAAAATTTTTATACATATTTTTTTTATCTTTTGTTTGTTTTTATATTTCCAATAGACCACAATATGTCCGTTCTCCGCTTATATAATGAAGTGTGCGCTTGATGTTGAACCTGAACAAATTTCCAATAATCGAATATGGTCTTGACTGTCATTTGATACCCAACATGCGCTAACTTCGAAAATGGCGCCCATTAACACTAAATATGCGCATGTAAAACCCGTAGCCGATGGTGACACCAAACTTGACCATTTGGAAACATAAAAATGTTATAAAAATTAATCGACCCCGACGAGACTCGAACTCGCAATGTTCTGATTCGAAGTCAGACGCCTTATCCATTAGGCCACGAGGCCAGCGAAAGCCGTTTCCCTCATAGTAAAGTCAAGGCGGCGCCAATGTGATGTTCAAATTAGTTATTTCCATTGAATACTAGATCTTTCGCACACGTGCTGTGAGAAACAGGTGTCCGTTGTGAGAATAAAATTCTCCTGCATTCATAAATGAGAGAATCGAAATTACAAATTTCGTCAGGTTTGACTATTAAAAGCAGGCGAAATTTGCGCGCGCACCATTTCAGCCGACCCTCGATATCTCAGTTGGTAGAGCGGAGGACTGTAGATGCTACGACTTGTCAGCTATCCTTAGGTCACTGGTTCGAATCCGGTTCGAGGGAGTGGAGAACATTTTTATACATATTTTTTTTTATCTTTTGTTTGTTTTTATATTTCCAATATACCACAATATGTCCGTTCTCCGCTTATATAATGAAGTGTGCGCTTGATGTTAAACCTGAACAAATTTCCAATAATCGAATATGGTCTTGACTGTCATTTGATACCCAACATGCGCTAACTTCGAAAATGGCGCCCATTAACACTAAATATGCGCATGTAAAACCCGTAGCCGATGGTGACACCAAACTTGACCATTTGGAAACATAAAAATGTTATAAAAATTAATCGACCCCGACGAGACTCGAACTCGCAATCTTCTGATTCGAAGTCAGACGCCTTATCCATTAGGCCACGAGGCCAGCGAAAGCCATTTCCCTCATAGTAAAGTCAAGGCGGCGTCAATGTGATGTTCAAATTAGTTATTTCCATTGAATACTAGATCTTTCGCACACGTGCTGTGAGAAACAGGTGCCCGTTGTGAGAATAAAATTCTCCTGCATTCATAAATGAGAGAATCGAAATTACAAATTTCGTCAGGTTTGACTATTAAAAGCAGGCGAAATTTGCGCGCGCACCATTTCAGCCGACCCTCGATAGCTCAGTTGGTAGACCGGAGGACTGTAGATGCTACGACTTGTCAGCTATCCTTAGGTCACTGGTTCGAATCAGGGTTCGAGGGAGTGGAGAAAATTTTTATACATATTTTTTTTATCTTTTGTTTGTTTTTATATTTCCAATAGACCACAATATGTCCGTTCTCCGCTTATATAATGAAGTGTGCGCTTGATGTTGAACCTGAACAAATTTCCAATAATCGAATATGGTCTTGACTGTCATTTGATACCCAACATGCGCTAACTTCGAAAATGGCGCCCATTAACACTAAATATGCGCATGTAAAACCCGTAGCCGATGGTGACACCAAACTTGACCATTTGGAAACATAAAAATGTTATAAAAATTAATCGACCCCGACGAGACTCGAACTCGCAATCTTCTGATTCGAAGTCAGACGCCTTATCCATTAGGCCACGAGGCCAGCGAAAGCCATTACCCTCATAGTAAAGTCAAGGCGGCGTCAATGTGATGTTCAAATTAGTTATTTCCATTGAATACTAGATCTTTCGCACGCGTACTGTGAGAAACAGGTGTCCGTTGTGAGAATAAAATTCTCCTGCATTCATAAATGAGAGAATCGAAATTACAAATTTCGTCAGGTTTGACTATTAAAAGCAGGCGAAATTTGCGCGCGCACCATTTCAGCCGACCCTCGATAGCTCAGTTGGTAGAGCGGAGGACTGTAGATGCTACGACTTGTCAGCTATCCTTAGGTCACTGGTTCGAATCCGGTTCGAGGGAGTGGAGAAAATTTTTATACATATTTTTTTTATCTTTTGTTTGTTTTTATATTTCCAATAGACCACAATATGTCCGTTCTCCGCTTATATAATGAAGTGTGCGCTTGATGTTGAACCTGAACAAATTTCCAATAATCGAATATGGTCTTGACTGTCATTTGATACCCAACATGCGCTAACTTCGAAAATGGCGCCCATTAACACTAAATATGCGCATGTAAAACCCGTAGCCGATGGTGACACCAAACTTGACCATTTGGAAACATAAAAATGTTATAAAAATTAATCGACCCCGACGAGACTCGAACTCGCAATCTTCTGATTCGAAGTCAGACGCCTTATCCATTAGGCCACGAGGCCAGCGAAAGCCATTTCCCTCATAGTAAAGTCAAGGCGGCGCCAATGTGATGTTCAAATTAGTTATTTCCATTGAATACTAGATCTTTCGCACACGTGCTGTGAGAAACAAGTGTCCGTTGTGAGAATAAAATTCTCCTGCATTCATAAATGAGAGAATCGAAATTACAAATTTCGTCAGGTTTGACTATTAAAAGCAGGCGAAATTTGCGCGCGCACCATTTCAGCCGACCCTCGATAGCTCAGTTGGTAGAGCGGAGGACTGTAGATGCTACGACTTGTCAGCTATCCTTAGGTCACTGGTTCGAATCCGGTTCGAGGGAGTGGAGAAAATTTTTATACATATTTTTTTTATCTTTTGTTTGTTTTTATATTTCCAATAGACCACAATATGTCCGTTCTCCGCTTATATAATGAAGTGTGCGCTTGATGTTGAACCTGAACAAATTTCCAATAATCGAATATGGTCTTGACTGTCATTTGATACCCAACATGCGCTAACTTCGAAAATGGCGCCCATTAACACTAAATATGCGCATGTAAAACCCGTAGCCGATGGTGACACCAAACTTGACCATTTGGAAACATAAAAATGTTATAAAAATTAATCACCCCGACGAGACTCGAACTCGCAATCTTCTGATTCGAAGTCAGACGCCTTATCCATTAGGCCACGAGGCCAGCGAAAGCCAATACCCTCATAGTAAAGTCAAGGCGGCGTCAATGTGATGTTCAAATTAGTTATTTCCATTGAATACTAGATCTTTCGCACGCGTGCTGTGAGAAACAGGTGTCCGTTGTGAGAATAAAATTCTCCTGCATTCATAAATGAGAGAATCGAAATTACAAATTTCGTCAGGTTTGACTATTAAAAGCAGGCGAAATTTGCGCGCGCACCATTTCAGCCGACCCTCGATAGCTCAGTTGGTAGAGCGGAGGACTGTAGATGCTACGACTTGTCAGCTATCCTTAGGTCACTGGTTCGAATCCGGTTCGAGGGAGTGGAGAAAATTTTTATACATATTTTTTTTATCTTTTGTTTGTTTTTATATTTCCAATAGACCACAATATGTCCGTTCTCCGCTTATATAATGAAGGTGTGCGCTTGATGTTGAACCTGAACAAATTTCCAATAATCGAATATGGTCTTGACTGTCATTTGATACCCAACATGCGCTAACTTCGAAAATGGCGCCCATTAACACTAAATATGCGCATGTAAAACCCGTAGCCGATGGTGACACCAAACTTGACCATTTGGAAACATAAAAATGTTATAAAAATTAATCGACCCCGACGAGACTCGAACTCGCAATCTTCTGATTCGAAGTCAGACGCCTTATCCATTAGGCCACGAGGCCAGAGAAAGCCATTTCCCTCATAGTAAAGTCAAGGCGGCGCCAATGTGATGTTCAAATTAGTTATTTCCATTGAATACTAGATCTTTCGCACACGTGCTGTGAGAAACAGGTGTCCGTTGTGAGAATAAAATTCTCCTGCATTCATAAATGAGAGAATCGAAATTACAAATTTCGTCAGGTTTGACTATTAAAAGCAGGCGAAATTTGCGCGCGCACCATTTCAGCCGACCCTCGATAGCTCAGTTGGTAGAGCGGAGGACTGTAGATGCTACGACTTGTCAGCTATCCTTAGGTCACTGGTTCGAATCCGGTTCGAGGGAGTGGAGAAAATTTTTATACATATTTTTTTTATCTTTTGTTTGTTTTTATATTTCCAATAGACCACAATATGTCCGTTCTCCGCTTATATAATGAAGTGTGCGCTTGATGTTGAACCTGAACAAATTTCCAATAATCGAATATGGTCTTGACTGTCATTTGATACCCAACATGCGCTAACTTCGAAAATGGCGCCCATTAACACTAAATATGCGCATGTAAAACCCGTAGCCGATGGTGACACCAAACTTGACCATTTGGAAACATAAAAATGTTATAAAAATTAATCGACCCCGACGAGACTCGAACTCGCAATGTTCTGATTCGAAGTCAGACGCCTTATCCATTAGGCCACGAGGCCAGCGAAAGCCGTTTCCCTCATAGTAAAGTCAAGGCGGCGCCAATGTGATGTTCAAATTAGTTATTTCCATTGAATACTAGATCTTTCGCACACGTGCTGTGAGAAACAGGTGTCCGTTGTGAGAATAAAATTCTCCTGCATTCATAAATGAGAGAATCGAAATTACAAATTTCGTCAGGTTTGACTATTAAAAGCAGGCGAAATTTGCGCGCGCACCATTTCAGCCGACCCTCGATATCTCAGTTGGTAGAGCGGAGGACTGTAGATGCTACGACTTGTCAGCTATCCTTAGGTCACTGGTTCGAATCCGGTTCGAGGGAGTGGAGAACATTTTTATACATATTTTTTTTATCTTTTGTTTGTTTTTATATTTCCAATAGACCACAATATGTCCGTTCTCCGCTTATATAATGAAGTGTGCGCTTGATGTTGAACCTGAACAAATTTCCATTAATCGAATATGGTCTTGACTGTCATTTGATACCCAACATGCGCTAACTTCGAAAATGGCGCCCATTAACACTAAATATGCGCATGTAAAACCCGTAGCCGATGGTGACACCAAACTTGACCATTTGGAAACATAAAAATGTTATAAAAATTAATCGACCCCGACGAGACTCGAACTCGCAATCTTCTGATTCGAAGTCAGACGCCTTATCCATTAGGCCACGAGGCCAGAGAAAGCCATTTCCCTCATAGTAAAGTCAAGGCGGCGCCAATGTGATGTTCAAATTAGTTATTTCCATTGAATACTAGATCTTTCGCACACGTGCTGTGAGAAACAGGTGTCCGTTGTGAGAATAAAATTCTCCTGCATTCATAAATGAGAGAATCGAAATTACAAATTTCGTCAGGTTTGACTATTAAAAGCAGGCGAAATTTGCGCGCGCACCATTTCAGCCGACCCTCGATAGCTCAGTTGGTAGAGCGGAGGACTGTAGATGCTACGACTTGTCAGCTATCCTTAGGTCACTGGTTCGAATCCGGTTCGAGGGAGTGGAGAAAATTTTTATACATATTTTTTTTATCTTTTGTTTGTTTTTATATTTCCAATAGACCACAATATGTCCGTTCTCCGCTTATATAATGAAGTGTGCGCTTGATGTTGAACCTGAACAAATTTCCAATAATCGAATATGGTCTTGACTGTCATTTGATACCCAACATGCGCTAACTTCGAAAATGGCGCCCATTAACACTAAATATGCGCATGTAAAACCCGTAGCCGATGGTGACACCAAACTTGACCATTTGGAAACATAAAAATGTTATAAAAATTAATCGACCCCGACGAGACTCGAACTCGCAATGTTCTGATTCGAAGTCAGACGCCTTATCCATTAGGCCACGAGGCCAGCGAAAGCCGTTTCCCTCATAGTAAAGTCAAGGCGGCGCCAATGTGATGTTCAAATTAGTTATTTCCATTGAATACTAGATCTTTCGCACACGTGCTGTGAGAAACAGGTGTCCGTTGTGAGAATAAAATTCTCCTGCATTCATAAATGAGAGAATCGAAATTACAAATTTCGTCAGGTTTGACTATTAAAAGCAGGCGAAATTTGCGCGCGCACCATTTCAGCCGACCCTCGATATCTCAGTTGGTAGAGCGGAGGACTGTAGATGCTACGACTTGTCAGCTATCCTTAGGTCACTGGTTCGAATCCGGTTCGAGGGAGTGGAGAACATTTTTATACATATTTTTTTTATCTTTTGTTTGTTTTTATATTTCCAATATACCACAATATGTCCGTTCTCCGCTTATATAATGAAGTGTGCGCTTGATGTTAAACCTGAACAAATTTCCAATAATCGAATATGGTCTTGACTGTCATTTGATACCCAACATGCGCTAACTTCGAAAATGGCGCCCATTAACACTAAATATGCGCATGTAAAACCCGTAGCCGATGGTGACACCAAACTTGACCATTTGGAAACATAAAAATGTTATAAAAATTAATCGACCCCGACGAGACTCGAACTCGCAATCTTCTGATTCGAAGTCAGACGCCTTATCCATTAGGCCACGAGGCCAGCGAAAGCCATTTCCCTCATAGTAAAGTCAAGGCGGCGTCAATGTGATGTTCAAATTAGTTATTTCCATTGAATACTAGATCTTTCGCACACGTGCTGTGAGAAACAGGTGTCCGTTGTGAGAATAAAATTCTCCTGCATTCATAAATGAGAGAATCGAAATTACAAATTTCGTCAGGTTTGACTATTAAAAGCAGGCGAAATTTGCGCGCGCACCATTTCAGCCGACCCTCGATAGCTCAGTTGGTAGACCGGAGGACTGTAGATGCTACGACTTGTCAGCTATCCTTAGGTCACTGGTTCGAATCAGGGTTCGAGGGAGTGGAGAAAATTTTAATACATATTTTTTTTATCTTTTGTTTGTTTTTATATTTCCAATAGACCACAATATGTCCGTTCTCCGCTTATATAATGAAGTGTGCGCTTGATGTTGAACCTGAACAAATTTCCAATAATCGAATATGGTCTTGACTGTCATTTGATACCCAACATGCGCTAACTTCGAAAATGGCGCCCATTAACACTAAATATGCGCATGTAAAACCCGTAGCCGATGGTGACACCAAACTTGACCATTTGGAAACATAAAAATGTTATAAAAATTAATCGACCCCGACGAGACTCGAACTCGCAATCTTCTGATTCGAAGTCAGACGCCTTATCCATTAGGCCACGAGGCCAGCGAAAGCCATTACCCTCATAGTAAAGTCAAGGCGGCGTCAATGTGATGTTCAAATTAGTTATTTCCATTGAATACTAGATCTTTCGCACGCGTGCTGTGAGAAACAGGTGTCCGTTGTGAGAATAAAATTCTCCTGCATTCATAAATGAGAGAATCGAAATTACAAATTTCGTCAGGTTTGACTATTAAAAGCAGGCGAAATTTGCGCGCGCACCATTTCAGCCGACCCTCGATAGCTCAGTTGGTAGAGCGGAGGACTGTAGATGCTACGACTTGTCAGCTATCCTTAGGTCACTGGTTCGAATCCGGTTCGAGGGAGTGGAGAAAATTTTTATACATATTTTTTTTATCTTTTGTTTGTTTTTATATTTCCAATAGACCACAATATGTCCGTTCTCCGCTTATATAATGAAGTGTGCGCTTGATGTTGAACCTGAACAAATTTCCAATAATCGAATATGGTCTTGACTGTCATTTGATACCCAACATGCGCTAACTTCGAAAATGGCGCCCATTAACACTAAATATGCGCATGTAAAACCCGTAGCCGATGGTGACACCAAACTTGACCATTTGGAAACATAAAAATGTTATAAAAATTAATCGACCCCGACGAGACTCGAACTCGCAATCTTCTGATTCGAAGTCAGACGCCTTATCCATTAGGCCACGAGGCCAGCGAAAGCCATTTCCCTCATAGTAAAGTCAAGGCGGCGCCAATGTGATGTTCAAATTAGTTATTTCCATTGAATACTAGATCTTTCGCACACGTGCTGTGAGAAACAAGTGTCCGTTGTGAGAATAAAATTCTCCTGCATTCATAAATGAGAGAATCGAAATTACAAATTTCGTCAGGTTTGACTATTAAAAGCAGGCGAAATTTGCGCGCGCACCATTTCAGCCGACCCTCGATAGCTCAGTTGGTAGAGCGGAGGACTGTAGATGCTACGACTTGTCAGCTATCCTTAGGTCACTGGTTCGAATCCGGTTCGAGGGAGTGGAGAAAATTTTTATACATATTTTTTTTATCTTTTGTTTGTTTTTATATTTCCAATAGACCACAATATGTCCGTTCTCCGCTTATATAATGAAGTGTGCGCTTGATGTTGAACCTGAACAAATTTCCAATAATCGAATATGGTCTTGACTGTCATTTGATACCCAACATGCGCTAACTTCGAAAATGGCGCCCATTAACACTAAATATGCGCATGTAAAACCCGTAGCCGATGGTGACACCAAACTTGACTATTTGGAAACATAAAAATGTTATAAAAATTAATCGACCCCGACGAGACTCGAACTCGCAATCTTCTGATTCGAAGTCAGACGCCTTATCCATTAGGCCACGAGGCCAGCGAAAGCCAATACCCTCATAGTAAAGTCAAGGCGGCGTCAATGTGATGTTCAAATTAGTTATTTCCATTGAATACTAGATCTTTCGCACGCGTGCTGTGAGAAACAGGTGTCCGTTGTGAGAATAAAATTCTCCTGCATTCATAAATGAGAGAATCGAAATTACAAATTTCGTCAGGTTTGACTATTAAAAGCAGGCGAAATTTGCGCGCGCACCATTTCAGCCGACCCTCGATAGCTCAGTTGGTAGAGCGGAGGACTGTAGATGCTACGACTTGTCAGCTATCCTTAGGTCACTGGTTCGAATCCGGTTCGAGGGAGTGGAGAAAATTTTTATACATATTTTTTTTATCTTTTGTTTGTTTTTATATTTCCAATAGACCACAATATGTCCGTTCTCCGCTTATATAATGAAGTGTGCGCTTGATGTTGAACCTGAACAAATTTCCAATAATCGAATATGGTCTTGACTGTCATTTGATACCCAACATGCGCTAACTTCGAAAATGGCGCCCATTAACACTAAATATGCGCATGTAAAACCCGTAGCCGATGGTGACACCAAACTTGACCATTTGGAAACATAAAAATGTTATAAAAATTAATCGACCCCGACGAGACTCGAACTCGCAATCTTCTGATTCGAAGTCAGACGCCTTATCCATTAGGCCACGAGGCCAGCGAAAGCCATTTCCCTCATAGTAAAGTCAAGGCGGCGCCAATGTGATGTTCAAATTAGTTATTTCCATTGAATACTAGATCTTTCGCACACGTGCTGTGAGAAACAAGTGTCCGTTGTGAGAATAAAATTCTCCTGCATTCATAAATGAGAGAATCAAAATTACAAATTTCGTCAGGTTTGACTATTAAAAGCAGGCGAAATTTGCGCGCGCACCATTTCAGCCGACCCTCGATAGCTCAGTTGGTAGAGCGGAGGACTGTAGATGCTACGACTTGTCAGCTATCCTTAGGTCACTGGTTCGAATCCGGTTCGAGGGAGTGGAGAAAATTTTTATACATATTTTTTTTATCTTTTGTTTGTTTTTATATTTCCAATAGACCACAATATGTCCGTTCTCCGCTTATATAATGAAGTGTGCGCTTGATGTTGAACCTGAACAAATTTCCAATAATCGAATATGGTCTTGACTGTCATTTGATACCCAACATGCGCTAACTTCGAAAATGGCGCCCTTTAACACTAAATATGCGCATGTAAAACCCGTAGCCGATGGTGACTCCAAACTTGACCATTTGGAAACATAAAAATGTTATAAAAATTAATCGACCCCGACGAGACTCGAACTCGCAATGTTCTGATTCGAAGTCAGACGCCTTATCCATTAGGCCACGAGGCCAGCGAAAGCCGTTTCCCTCATAGTAAAGTCAAGGCGGCGCCAATGTGATGTTCAAATTAGTTATTTCCATTGAATACTAGATCTTTCGCACACGTGCTGTGAGAAACAGGTGTCCGTTGTGAGAATAAAATTCTCCTGCATTCATAAATGAGAGAATCGAAATTACAAATTTCGTCAGGTTTGACTATTAAAAGCAGGCGAAATTTGCGCGCGCACCATTTCAGCCGACCCTCGATATCTCAGTTGGTAGAGCGGAGGACTGTAGATGCTACGACTTGTCAGCTATCCTTAGGTCACTGGTTCGAATCCGGTTCGAGGGAGTGGAGAACATTTTTATACATATTTTTTTTATCTTTTGTTTGTTTTTATATTTCCAATAGACCACAATATGTCCGTTCTCCGCTTATATAATGAAGTGTGCGCTTGATGTTGAACCTGAACAAATTTCCAACAATCGAATATGGTCTTGACTGTCATTTGATACCCAACATGCGCTAACTTCGAAAATGGCGCCCATTAACACTAAATATGCGCATGTAAAACCCGTAGCCGATGGTGACACCAAACTTAATAAAAATGTTATAAAAATTAATCGACCCCGACGAGACTCGAACTCGCAATCTTCTGATTCGAAGTCAGACGCCTTATCCATTAGGCCACGAGGCCAGCGAAAGCCATTTCCCTCATAGTAAAGTCAAGGCGGCGCCAATGTGATGTTCAAATTAGTTATTTCCATTGAATACTAGATCTTTCGCACACGTGCTGTGAGAAACAGGTGTCCGTTGTGAGAATAAAATTCTCCTGCATTCATAAATGAGAGAATCGAAATTACAAATTTCGTCAGGTTTGACTATTAAAAGCAGGCGAAATTTGCGCGCGCACCATTTCAGCCGACCCTCGATAGCTCAGTTGGTAGAGCGGAGGACTGTAGATGCTACGACTTGTCAGCTATCCTTAGGTCACTGGTTCGAATCCGGTTCGAGGGAGTGGAGAAAATTTTTATACATATTTTTTTTATCTTTTGTTTGTTTTTATATTTCCAATATACCACAATATGTCCGTTCTCCGCTTATATAATGAAGTGTGCGCTTGATGTTAAACCTGAACAAATTTCCAATAATCGAATATGGTCTTGACTGTCATTTGATACCCAACATGCGCTAACTTCGAAAATGGCGCCCATTAACACTAAATATGCGCATGTAAAACCCGTAGCCGATGGTGACACCAAACTTGACCATTTGGAAACATAAAAATGTTATAAAAATTAATCGACCCCGACGAGACTCGAACTCGCAATCTTCTGATTCGAAGTCAGACGCCTTATCCATTAGGCCACGAGGCCAGCGAAAGCCATTTCCCTCATAGTAAAGTCAAGGCGGCGCCAATGTGATGTTCAAATTAGTTATTTCCATTGAATACTAGATCTTTCGCACACGTGCTGTGAGAAACAGGTGTCCGTTGTGAGAATAAAATTCTCCTGCATTCATAAATGAGAGAATCGAAATTACAAATTTCGTCAGGTTTGACTATTAAAAGCAGGCGAAATTTGCGCGCGCACCATTTCAGCCGACCCTCGATAGCTCAGTTGGTAGAGCGGAGGACTGTAGATGCTACGACTTGTCAGCTATCCTTAGGTCACTGGTTCGAATCCGGTTCGAGGGAGTGGAGAAAATTTTTATACATATTTTTTTTATCTTTTGTTTGTTTTTATATTTCCAATAGACCACAATATGTCCGTTCTCCGCTTATATAATGAAGTGTGCGCTTGATGTTGAACCTGAACAAATTTCCAATAATCGAATATGGTCTTGACTGTCATTTGATACCCAACATGCGCTAACTTCGAAAATGGCGCCCATTAACACTAAATATGCGCATGTAAAACCCGTAGCCGATGGTGACACCAAACTTGACCATTTGGAAACATAAAAATGTTATAAAAATTAATCGACCCCGACGAGACTCGAACTCGCAATCTTCTGATTCGAAGTCAGACGCCTTATCCATTAGGACACGAGGCCAGCGAAAGCCATTTCCCTCATAGTAAAGTCAAGGCGGCGCCAATGTGATGTTCAAATTAGTTATTTCCATTGAATACTAGATCTTTTGCACACGTGCTGTGAGAAACAGGTGTCCGTTGTGAGAATAAAATTCTCCTGCATTCATAAATGAGAGAATCGAAATTACAAATTTCGTCAGGTTTGACTATTAAAAGCAGGCGAAATTTGCGCGCGCACCATTTCAGCCGACCCTCGATAGCTCAGTTGGTAGAGCGGAGGACTGTAGATGCTACGACTTGTCAGCTATCCTTAGGTCACTGGTTCGAATCCGGTTCGAGGGAGTGGAGAAAATTTTTATACATATTTTTTTTATCTTTTGTTTGTTTTTATATTTCCAATAGACCACAATATGTCCGTGCTCCGCTTATATAATGAAGTGTGCGCTTGTTGTTGAACCTGAACAAATTTCCAATAATCGAATATGGTCTTGACTGTCATTTGATACCCAACATGCGCTAACTTCGAAAATGGCGCCCATTAACACTAAATATGCGCATGTAAAACCCGTAGCCGATGGTGACACCAAACTTGACCATTTGGAAACATAAAAATGTTATAAAAATTAAACGACCCCGACGAGACTCGAACTCGCAATCTTCTGATTCGAAGTCAGACGCCTTATCCATTAGGACACGAGGCCAGCGAAAGCCATTTCCCTCATAGTAAAGTCAAGGCGGCGCCAATGTGATGTTCAAATTAGTTATTTCCATTGAATACTAGATCTTTTGCACACGTGCTGTGAGAAACAGGTGTCCGTTGTGAGAATAAAATTCTCCTGCATTCATAAATGAGAGAATCGAAATTACAAATTTCGTCAGGTTTGACTATTAAAAGCAGGCGAAATTTGCGCGCGCACCATTTCAGCCGACCCTCGATAGCTCAGTTGGTAGAGCGGAGGACTGTAGATGCTACGACTTGTCAGCTATCCTTAGGTCACTGGTTCGAATCCGGTTCGAGGGAGTGGAGAAAATTTTTATACATATTTTTTTTATCTTTTGTTTGTTTTTATATTTCCAATAGACCACAATATGTCCGTGCTCCGCTTATATAATGAAGTGTGCGCTTGTTGTTGAACCTGAACAAATTTCCAATAATCGAATATGGTCTTGACTGTCATTTGATACCCAACATGCGCTAACTTCGAAAATGGCGCCCATTAACACTAAATATGCGCATGTAAAACCCGTAGCCGATGGTGACACCAAACTTGACCATTTGGAAACATAAAAATGTTATAAAAATTAATCGACCCCGACGAGACTCGAACTCGCAATCTTCTGATTCGAAGTCAGACGCCTTATCCATTAGGCCACGAGGCCAGCGAAAGCCATTTCCCTCATAGTAAAGTCAAGGCGGCGCCAATGTGATGTTCAAATTAGTTATTTCCATTGAATACTATATCTTTCGCACACGTGCTGTGAGAAACAGGTGTCCGTTGTGAGAATAAAATTCTCCTGCATTCATAAATGAGAGAATCGAAATTACAAATTTCGTCAGGTTTGACTATTAAAAGCAGGCGAAATTTGCGCGCGCACCATTTCAGCCGACCCTCGATAGCTCAGTTGGTAGAGCGGAGGACTGTAGATGCTACGACTTGTCAGCTATCCTTAGGTCACTGGTTCGAATCCGGTTCGAGGGAGTGGAGAAATTTTTTATACATATTTTTTTTATCTTTTGTTTGTTTTTATATTTCCAATATACCACAATATGTCCGTTCTCCGCTTATATAATGAAGTGTGCGCTTGATGTTAAACCTGAACAAATTTCCAATAATCGAATATGGTCTTGACTGTCATTTGATACCCAACATGCGCTAACTTCGAAAATGGCGCCCATTAACACTAAATATGCGCATGTAAAACCCGTAGCCGATGGTGACACCAAACTTGACCATTTGGAAACATAAAAATGTTATAAAAATTAATCGACCCCGACGAGACTCGAACTCGCAATGTTCTGATTCGAAGTCAGACGCCTTATCCATTAGGCCACGAGGCCAGCGAAAGCCATTTCCCTCATAGTAAAGTCAAGGCGGCGCCAATGTGATGTTCAAATTAGTTATTTCCATTGAATACTAGATCTTTCGCACACGTGCTGTGAGAAACAGGTGTCCGTTGTGAGAATAAAATTCTCCTGCATTCATAAATGAGAGAATCGAAATTACAAATTTCGTCACGTTTGACTATTAAAAGCAGGCGAAATTTGCGCGCGCACCATTTCAGCCGACCCTCGATAGCTCAGTTGGTAGAGCGGAGGACTGTAGATGCTACGACTTGTCAGCTATCCTTAGGTCACTGGTTCGAATCCGGTTCGAGGGAGTGGAGAAAATTTTTATACATATTTTTTTTATCTTTTGTTTGTTTTTATATTTCCAATAGACCACAATATGTCCGTTCTCCGCTTATATAATGAAGTGTGCGCTTGATGTTGAACCTGAACAAATTTCCAATAATCGAATATGGTCTTGACTGTCATTTGATACCCAACATGCGCTAACTTCGAAAATGGCGCCCATTAACACTAAATATGCGCATGTAAAACCCGTAGCCGATGGTGACACCAAACTTGACCATTTGGAAACATAAAAATGTTATAAAAATTAATCGACCCCGACGAGACTCGAACTCGCAATCTTCTGATTCGAAGTCAGACGCCTTATCCATTAGGACACGAGGCCAGCGAAAGCCATTTCCCTCATAGTAAAGTCAAGGCGGCGCCAATGTGATGTTCAAATTAGTTATTTCCATTGAATACTAGATCTTTTGCACACGTGCTGTGAGAAACAGGTGTCCGTTGTGAGAATAAAATTCTCCTGCATTCATAAATGAGAGAATCGAAATTACAAATTTCGTCAGGTTTGACTATTAAAAGCAGGCGAAATTTGCGCGCGCACCATTTCAGCCGACCCTCGATAGCTCAGTTGGTAGAGCGGAGGACTGTAGATGCTACGACTTGTCAGCTATCCTTAGGTCACTGGTTCGAATCCGGTTCGAGGGAGTGGAGAAAATTTTTATACATATTTTTTTTATCTTTTGTTTGTTTTTATATTTCCAATAGACCACAATATGTCCGTGCTCCGCTTATATAATGAAGTGTGCGCTTGTTGTTGAACCTGAACAAATTTCCAATAATCGAATATGGTCTTGACTGTCATTTGATACCCAACATGCGCTAACTTCGAAAATGGCGCCCATTAACACTAAATATGCGCATGTAAATCCCGTAGCCGATGGTGACACCAAACTTGACCATTTGGAAACATAAAAATGTTATAAAAATTAATCGACCCCGACGAGACTCGAACTCGCAATCTTCTGATTCGAAGTCAGACGCCTTATCCATTAGGCCACGAGGCCAGCGAAAGCCATTTCCCTCATAGTAAAGTCAAGGCGGCGCCAATGTGATGTTCAAATTAGTTATTTCCATTGAATACTAGATCTTTCGCACACGTGCTGTGAGAAACAGGTGTCCGTTGTGAGAATAAAATTCTCCTGCATTCATAAATGAGAAAATCGAAATTACAAATTTCGTCAGGTTTGACTATTAAAAGCAGGCGAAATTTGCGCGCGCACCATTTCAGCCGACCCTCGATAGCTCAGTTGGTAGAGCGGAGGACTGTAGATGCTACGACTTGTCAGCTATCCTTAGGTCACTGGTTCGAATCCGGTTCGAGGGAGTGGAGAAAATTTTTATACATATTTTTTTTATCTTTTGTTTGTTTTTATATTTCCAATAGACCACAATATGTCCGTTCTCCGCTTATATAATGAAGTGTGCGCTTGATGTTGAACCTGAACAAATTTCCAATAATCGAATATGGTCTTGACTGTCATTTGATACCCAACATGCGCTAACTTCGAAAATGGCGCCCATTAACACTAAATATGCGCATGTAAAACCCGTAGCCGATGGTGATGTAGTGTTTTTGGGTATCAATTAAAGTGTAGTGTTTTTGGGTATCAATTAATTATCGTGGATGACAAACAAAACACCGAAAAGCCCGTGATCGGAAGATATACAGTCATAACTTCGTATTTTGCGAAGTTTATCATTTGGGAAGCTATTGGGAAAATGTTGAGCGTCTGATTGATGCCTTGGTATAGATATATGACACATTTTGTCATAGTTTGCGATAGTCTTGCTATCATGGCATGTTATTTCAATCATGTTTAGTGCTTCCCTTGTGCCATTGAGTGTACCACCTTCTATTGGATGAATTACTTCAATTTCATGAATGTCTTCACTGGGAATAGTTTCTGAAATCTCTATTGAAATATCTAACCATTCCCATTTTTCATTGACATTATTTGTGGAGTGGCTGATGTATGTGGTGTTTGATTCAGATGAGGCTATCCCACACGAGTTATCTGCGTCATTTAATGGTATGTAATCGTTCACATGTGGGATATTATTCATGCTGTCGTTCGTGATTATTTCATGGTACAATTCGGATATGTTGTCAACCTTATTATCACATATATCAGGGTTTGATATACACGGTTCCATCTCCTTACCTGGAGATGTTTTGTCAGATAACTCACCATGTGAATCTGAGTCTCCAAACACGGATGGAAATTCTGAGTAATCTGAGTTTGAACACACGTATTTATCCGATAATTTATGGGGGTTGACTTTTGACTCAGGGAAGGATATATCCGACAACTCTTGTTGATATCCCGGATCCATGTGCCATGGAGGATTGTCATTACTGTTTGAGTCCAGAGTTGGTATTCTAGGAATGAGATTTTCAAAATCATTGTTTTCTGGTTCTTCAACCATATGTGGTTGATATTGTTTGTTCCCTATGATTGCAGATTTTGTCTCATTTAAACAAGTATCAGTAGAATCACTATCACAGTAATTTTCTTCATCATCAAATGCCATCTGAGTATTCTCAGACTTTGGCATTATTTGTTCCATTTCATACACAATATAAGTTGTTGATATGCCAGGGTTGTTAATGGCAATGGCATTAAAAATATTGAAATCATCTTGAGGCAAACAATGACTAAGAGCGTTTATTCGCTCATTTTCACTAAAGTTGGCATCGATTACAAAATTAGAAAATCTGAGTCTGTATTTCAGCCAGTCTTCTATACCATCATAAACTAGATGTTGTGGTATATTTTGGGGCAGTTGTTCATTTTTCGTACAACTTGAATGGTTATGAACATGTAAGTCAACTTCTGGTATCACATTCTCAGTCTGTGATTTTTGGATTTCTATTTCAAGAGGTGCTTTTTCAGTCTGAACTGTATGATGTACCTCTGGTATAATTATTTGATTGTGTACCTTTGGGGAACACATTTGTTGTTGGATAACTTGAGGTTGACCAACTTGAGTTTGAGAAAATTGAGGTTGAACAAATTGAGGTTGTTGCATTCCATGAGTTTGAACACCCTGATGGAACAATAGTTGAGTTTGAATACCCCTTTGGGGCATTATTTGAAATTGCTTACTTAGTTGAGAATTTGGTTGAACCTGCATACCTGGTTGAGGTATGGATTGATTTTGGGTGCCTTTTTGATTTGATTGGGGTTGCCCATTATGTTGAGCCATTTGAATTTGAGTACCTTGTTGGAACACATTTTGAGATTGACCACTTAGTTGAGGTACTATTTGAGATTGAGACGTTTGAGTACCTTGTTGGAACATATTTTTATGTTGACCACTTGGTTGAGGTACTATTTGAGGTTGAGTTGTTTGAGTACCTTGTTGGAAAATAGTTTGAGGTTGAGGTACTATTTGTGGTTGAGACGTTTGAGTACCTTGTTGGAACATATTTTTATGTTGACCACTTGGTTGAGGTACTATTTGAGGTTGAATTTGAGTACCTTGTTGGAAAATAGTTTGAGGTTGAGGTACTATTTGAGGTTGAATATGTTGCTGGGACATATATTGAGTACCTGGTTGAGGTTGGTACTGTGGTTGGTATTGTGGTTGTGACATAGCCTGAAACTGCATACCTATTTGAGATATGAATTGATGATTTTGAACACCTGTTTGATTGTTCACTTGTGGTTGAGTCACTGCTTGAGAATGACCTTGATTTGGAGCAACTGGTTGAGGTTGAACCTGATTAGGAACTGGTTGAGTTTGAATTTGATATGGAACAACTGGTTGTGGTGTTGTTTTCGGTTGAACATATTGTTGAAATTGAACACCTGGTTGGGGTGTTATCCGTGGTTGAGCATTATTCTGAAATTGACCACCCGGTTGGGGTGTTATTTGCAATTGAGCATTATTTAGAAATTGAACACCCAGATGTTATTTGGGGTTGATGATTTGGTTGAAATTGAACACCAGGTTGAGGTGTTATTTGGGGTAGAATATTTTGTTGAAATTGAACACCCGGTTGAGGTGCTATTTGGGGTAGAATATTTGGTTGAAACCCTTGTTGAATTTGAACATTTTGTTGAAAACACTGGGTGACTTTTGGTGAGCTTGATGCTACTGTTGCATCTACTAAATATTGACTTGTGACATTTTGGCCTTGAATAGGTTGCTGAAGACACCAGTTTGAGGTTTGGCAATTCAAACCTTCTGGTCTAATGTCATGATAATATGGGGACTGTTCTTGTGAATTACGATATGGATTGTTCTGAGCAACTGTATGGCTTTGAACAATCGATGCTAATGAAGAACTTTTATTCTCCTTTTGATTACAGTACATGTAATTAAGACAATTAGTCTGACTAAAGTGTGGTGTCTGATAAGTCATTCTGTTATTGATGTTTTATATTCCAGAATTCACACCTACACCCTTTTTCATTTGATGCCAAAAAGTACAGTATACTAGTTGGATACAAAACAAACTCCAATAAATGAAATTATTTGTCAAAAAGTGGACACTAGAGCATCCATGTCATTACATAAATGGGCATTTGGCAATGAAAAGGACAAAAAATATTATATCAAACAATTTGAGATTAAAAATTAATCAATTATATGGAAATTAATGCAAGTTTTTTTTATTAACAAGTGGACAAATTATCACATATATGGATTATTATAGGATATTTCAACAAAAATTGACAAGAACAATATTAATTTATAACAAAATATTTAAATAATGCAATATATAGGACAAAAACTGGAGAAATTTAATAAAAAAACGAAATATTTATGAAAAACAGGTGAAAATAAAAATTGACAAATTTATATAATTTAATCAAATTAATCAATTATATTGGCAATAAGGATATATTTATGGCAAAAATAACATTCAATAATTGGGCATAAAAATGGAAAAATTATTTTGATATAAAGCAAAAATGTTTGTGAAATTTAAATCAAACAGTAAAAAATACATAAATTTTCCAGAAAATACTAACAATTTGTCGTAGCCAAGCAAGTACGAGTAATTCCATGATGTGGAATCATTTGGAATCGCCGGCGGCGATTTTTTGACTGAACCCACGTGGGGGGTCCACTTCAATAATACCTTCCGCCATTATCGTCTTCCTCGCACGTGTTCGTTTTTAGCTAACAACGCCATTGTCGTATTATTAAACAATGAGAGAATCGAAATTACAAATTTCGTCAGGTTTGACTATTAAAAGCAGGCGAAATTTGCGCGCGCACCATTTCAGCCGACCCTCGATAGCTCAGTTGGTAGAGCGGAGGACTGTAGATGCTACGACTTGTCAGCTATCCTTAGGTCACTGGTTCGAATCCGGTTCGAGGGAGTGGAGAAAATTTTTATACATATTTTTTTTATCTTTTGTTTGTTTTTATATTTCCAATAGACCACAATATGTCCGTTCTCCGCTTATATAATGAAGTGTGCGCTTGATGTTGAACCTGAACAAATTTCCAATAATCGAATATGGTCTTGACTGTCATTTGATACCCAACATGCGCTAACTTCGAAAATGGCGCCCATTAACACTAAATATGCGCATGTAAAACCCGTAGCCGATGGTGATGTAGTGTTTTGGGGTATCAATTAAAGTGTAGTGTTTTTGGGTATCAATTAATTATCGTGGATGACAAACAAAACACCGAAAAGCCCGTGATCGGAAGATATACAAATGAAGACACATTTGACCCCGTCAACAATCGCGGGAGAGACAATCACGAAGTCAAACGAACACGGCTCGGCCAATTCCGGAACTGCACGGCGATGCTCTCCCGAAGACAAACTTCCATCACTCGATCCACAATCTTCAAACCAACAACATGTCTTACAAATATCGTCTATTCTATTGCCTGTTATTCTACATGTAAATGTTCCTGTTATATTATAAAGGTTAGTTAAACTTGCATGTTCGTATTTAATTAATAATGTAGTATATAAAAATAACCCATCTTTAAAAATACGACAATGGCGTTGTTAGCTAAAAACGAACACGTGCGAGGAAGACGATAATGGCGGAAGGTATTATTGAAGTGGACCCCCCAAATTTATAAAATTTCGCCAGTTTTTGTCCTATATATTGCATTCATTAAATATTTTGTTATAAATTAATATTTTTCTTGTCAATTTTTGCTGAAATATTCATATATTTGATAAATTGTCCACTTTTGTTAATTAAATTGCATTGTTAATTTCCATATAATTGATTAATTTTTGCTCTCAAATTGTTTGATATCTATATTTTTGTCATTCTCATTGCCAAATGCCCATTTATGGATGCTCTAGTGTCCACTTTTTGATAAATAATTCCATTTATTGGAGTTTGTTTTGTATCCAACTAGTATACTTTACTTTTTGGCATCAAATGAAAGAGGGTGTAGGTGTGAATTCTGAAATATAAAACATCAATAACAGAATGAATTATCAGCCACCACATTATAATCAGACTCTTTGTCTGAAATACATGGACTGTGGTCAAAAGGAGAACAAAAGTTCTTCATTAACACCGAAAGCTCAAATGCAAACAGTTTTTGCTCGGAACAATTCATATCATAATTCACAAGAACAGTCCCCATATTATCATGACATTAGACCAGAAGGTTTGAATTGCCAAACCTCAAACTGGTGTCCTCAGCAACCTATTCAAGGCCAGAATGCCACAAGTCAATATTTAGTAGACGCAACAATAGCATCAAGCTCACCAAAAGTCACCCAGAATTTTCAACAATATGTTCAAAATCAACAAGGGTTTCAACCAAATATTCAACCACAAATGACACCTCAACCGGGTGTTCAATTTCAACAAAATATTCTACCCCAAATAGCACCTCAACCGGGTGTTCAATTTCAACAAAATATTCTACCCCAAATAACACCTCAACCGGGTGTTCAATTTCAACCAAATCATCAACCCCAAATAACACCCCATCTGGGTGTTCAATTTCTAAATAATGCTCAATTGCAAATAACACCCCAACTGGGTGGTCAATTTCAGAATAATGCTCAACCACGGATAACACCCCAACCAGGTGTTCAATTTCAACAATATGTTCAACCGAAAACAACACCACAACCAGTTGTTCCATATCAAAGTCAAACTCAACCAGTTCCTAATCAGGTTCAACCTCAACCAGTTGCTCCAATTCAAGGTCATTCTCAACCAGTGACTCAACCACAAGTGAACAATCAAACAGGTGTTCAAAATCATCAATTCATATCTCAAATAGGTATGCAGTTTCAGGCTATGTCACAACCACAATACCAACCACAGTACCAACCTCAACCAGGTACTCAATATATGTCCCAGCAACATATTCAACATCAAATAGTACCTCAACCTCAAACTATTTTCCAACAAGGTACTCAAACAACTCAACCTCAAATAGTACCTCAAACAAGTGGTCAACATAAACATATGTTCCAACAAGGTACTCAAACGTCTCAACCACAAATAGTACCTCAACCTCAAACTATTTTCCAACAAGGTACTCAAACTCAACCTCAAATAGTACCTCAACCAAGTGGTCAACATAAAAATATATTCCATACGGGACCTTCGGAGGTGCCAATGGCTATGTTTATTTTTATATCTGTATATGTCAATGCTAGTCATTTTGGGGGTGGACATTTATAGTAGTTCGCAAGATATTTTGTATTTGGGGGTGGACATTTTTATCAAAGATAAATTAATTGGAATTAAACCCCAAAAGCTGGATCATGAAAACCCTAGTCCTTAAAAGGGGGGCCTTAGTTTGAAAACTTGGGGGATTTGTAGCATCTTTTGGTCGGCAGCTGACGCCGGTGACTTTGTCACCGATGTCAAACGTCACGAACGAATCACCAGGCACTTGGAACTGACAGACCGAACAACGAAGACGTACATTACTGAGAGATAGAAGGACTTGCCGACCGGCACGACGATGCGGATCCATCTATGATACAATGTGTAAGTAGATCTTGGATAATGGAGGGCAAGAGTTGTAGTAAAGACACTACAATACCCAACATGTGCTAACTTCGAAATGGTTCCGATTAACACTCACTATGCGCATGGCAAACCCTAGCCGATGGTGACACCAAACTTGACCATTTGGAAACATAAAAATGTTATAAAAATTAATCGACCCCGACGAGACTCGAACTCGCAATCTTCTGATTCGAAGTCAGACGCCTTATCCATTGGGCTACGAGGCCAGCGAAAGCCACTTCCCTCATAGTAAAGTCAAGGCGGCGCCAATGTGATGTTCAAATTAGTTATTTACATTGAATACTAGATCTGTCGCACATCGTGCTGCGAGAAACAGGTTCCGTTGTGAGAATACAATTTTCCTGCATTCATAAATGATTCAACAAAGAGAATCGATATTTCCAAATTTCGTTCGGTTTGACTATTAAAAGCAGGCGAAATTTGCGCGCGCACCATTTCAGCCGACCCTCAATAGCTCAGTTGGTAGAGCGGAGGACTGTAGATGCTACAACGTTGTCAGCTATACTTAGGTCACCGGTTCGAGGGAGTGGAGAACATTTTTGTACATATTTTGTTATCTTTTGTTTGTTTTTATATTTCCAACAGACCATTTGTCCGCTTATATAATGAAGTGTGTGCTTCATTTTGAACCTGGACAAATTTCCAATAACCGAATATGGTCTTGACTGTCATTTGATACCCAACATGTGCTAACTTCGAAATGGTGCCGATTAACACTCACTATGCGCATGGCAAACCCCTAGCCGATGGTGACACCAAATTTGACCACTTGGAAACATAAAAATGTTATAAAAATTAATCGACCCCGACGAGACTCGAACTCGCAATCTTCTGATTCGAAGTCAGACGCCTTATCCATTGGGCTACGAGGCCAGCGAAAGCCACTTCCCTCATAGTAAAGTCAAGGCGGCGCCAATGTGATGTTCAAATTAGTTATTTACATTGAATACTAGATCTGTCGCACATCGTGCTGTGAGAAACAGGTGTCCGTTGTGAGAATAAAATTATCCTGCATTCATAAATGAGAGAATCGAAATTACAAATTTCGTCAGGTTTGACTATTAAAAGCAGGCGAAATTTGCGCGCGCACCATTTCAGCCGACCCTCGATAGCTCAGTTGGTAGAGCGGAGGACTGTAGATGCTACGACTTGTCAGCTATCCTTAGGTCACTGGTTCGAATCCGGTTCGAGGGAGTGGAGAAAATTTTTATACATATTTGTTTTATCTTTTGTTTGTTTTTATATTTCCAATAGACCACAATATGTCCGTTCTCCGCTTATATAATGAAGTGTGCGCTTGATGTTGAAACTGAACAAATTTCCAATAATCGAATATGGTCTTGACTGTCATTTGATACCCAACATGCGCTAACTTCGAAAATGGCGCCCATTAACACTAAATATGCGCATGTAAAACCCGTAGCCGATGGTGACACCAAACTTGACCATTTGGAAACATAAAAATGTTATAAAAATTAATCGACCCCGACGAGACTCGAACTCGCAATCTTCTGATTCGAAGTCAGACGCCTTATCCATCAGGCCACGAGGCCAGCGAAAGCCATTTCCCACATAGTAAAGTCAAGGCGGCGCCAATGTGATGTTCAAATTAGTTATTTCCATTGAATACTAGATATTTCGCACACGTGCTGTGAGAAACAGGTGTCCGTTGTGAGAATAAAATTCTCCTGCATTCATAAATGAGAGAATCGAAATTACAAATTTCGTCAGGTTTGACTATTAAAAGCAGGCGAAATTTGCGCGCGCACCATTTCAGCCGACCCTCGATAGCTCAGTTGGTAGAGCGGAGGACTGTAGATGCTACGACTTGTCAGCTATCCTTAGGTCACTGGTTCGAATCCGGTTCGAGGGAGTGGAGAAAATTTATATACATATTTTTGTTATCTTTTGTTTGTTTTTATATTTCCAATAGACCACAATATGTCCGTTCTCCGCTTATATAATGAAGTGTGCGCTTGATGTTGAACCTGAACAAATTTCCAATAATCGAATATGGTCTTGACTGTCATTTGATACCCAACATGCGCTAACTTCGAAAATGGCGCCCATTAACACTAAATATGCGCATGTAAAACCCGTAGCCGATGGTGACACCAAACTTGACCATTTGGAAACATAAAAATGTTATAAAAATTAATCGACCCCGACGAGACTCGAACTCGCAATCTTCTGATTCGAAGTCAGACGCCTTATACATTAGGCCACGAGCCCAGCGAAAGCCATTTCCCTCATAGTAAAGTCAAGGCGGCGCCAATGTGATGTTCAAATTAGTTATTTCCATTGAATACTAGATCTTTCGCACACGTGCTGTGAGAAACAGGTGTCCGTTGTGAGAATAAAATTCTCCTGCATTCATAAATGAGAGAATCGAAATTACAAATTTCGTCAGGTTTGACTATTAAAAGCAGGCGAAATTTGCGCGCGCACCATTTCAGCCGACCCTCGATAGCTCAGTTGGTAGAGCGGAGGACTGTAGATGCTACGACTTGTCAGCTATCCTTAGGTCACTGGTTCGAATCCGGTTCGAGGGAGTGGAGAAAATTTTTATACATATTTTTGTTATCTTTAGTTTGTTTTTATATTTCCAATAGACCACAATATGTCCGTTCTCCGCTTATATAATGAAGTGTGCGCTTGATGTTGAACCTGAACAAATTTCCAATAATCGAATATGGTCTTGACTGTCATTTGATACCCAACATGCGCTAACTTCGAAAATGGCGCCCATTAACACTAAATATGCGCATGTAAAACCCGTAGCCGATGGTGACACCAAACTTGACCATTTGGAAACATAAAAATGTTATAAAAATTAATCGACCCCGACGAGACTCGAACTCGCAATCTTCTGATTCGAAGTCAGACGCCTTATCCATTAGGCCACGAGGCCAGCGAAAGCCATTTCCCTCATAGTAAAGTCAAGGCGGCGCCAATGTGATGTTCAAATTAGTTATTTCCATTGAATACTAGATCTTTCGCACACGTGCTGTGAGAAACAGGTGTCCGTTGTGAGAATAAAATTCTCCTGCATTCATAAATGAGAGAATCGAAATTACAAATTTCGTCAGGTTTGACTATTAAAAGCAGGCGAAATTTGCGCGCGCACCATTTCAGCCGACCCTCGATAGCTCAGTTGGTAGAGCGGAGGACTGTAGATGCTACGACTTGTCAGCTATCCTTAGGTCACTGGTTCGAATCCGGTTCGAGGGAGTGGAGAAAATTTTTATACATATTTTTTTTTATCTTTTTTTGTTTTTATATTTCCAATAGACCACAATATGTCCGTTCTCCGCTTATATAATGAAGTGTGCGCTTGATGTTGAACCTGAACAAATTTCCAATAATCGAATATGGTCTTGACTGTCATTTGATACCCAACATGCGCTAACTTCGAAAATGGCGCCCATTAACACTAAATATGCGCATGTAAAACCCGTAGCCGATGGTGACACCAAACTTGACCATTTGGAAACATAAAAATGTTATAAAAATTAATCGACCCCGACGAGACTCGAACTCGCAATCTTCTGATTCGAAGTCAGACGCCTTATCCATTAGGCCACGAGGCCAGCGAAAGCCATTTCACTCATAGTAAAGTCAAGGCGGCGCCAATGTGATGTTCAAATTAGTTATTTCCATTGAATACTAGATCGTTCGCACACGTGCTGTGAGAAACAGGTGTCCGTTGTGAGAATAAAATTCTCCTGCATTCATAAATGAGAGAATCGAAATTACAAATTTCGTCAGGTTTGACTATTAAAAGCAGGCGAAATTTGCGCGCGCACCATTTCAGCCGACCCCCGATAGCTCAGTTGGTAGAGCGGAGGACTGTAGATGCTACGACTTGTCAGCTATCCTTAGGTCACTGGTTCGAATCCGGTTCGAGGGAGTGGAGAAAATTTTTATACATATTTTTTTTATCTTTTGTTTGTTTTTATATTTCCAATAGACCACAATATGTCCGTTCTCCGCTTATATAATGAAGTGTGCGCTTGATGTTGAACCTGAACAAATTTCCAATAATCGAATATGGTCTTGACTGTCATTTGATACCCAACATGCGCTAACTTCGAAAATGGCGCCCATTAACACTAAATATGCGCATGTAAAACCCGTAGCCGATGGTGACACCAAACTTGACCATTTGGAAACATAAAAATGTTATAAAAATTAAACGACCCCGACGAGACTCGAACTCGCAATCTTCTGATTCGAAGTCAGACGCCTTATCCATTAGGCCACGAGGCCAGCGAAAGCCATTTCCCTCATAGTAAAGTCAAGGCGGCGCCAATGTGATGTTCAAATTAGTTATTTCCATTGAATACTAGATCTTTCGCACACGTGCTGTGAGAAACAGGTGTCCGTTGTGAGAATAAAATTCTCCTGCATTCATAAATGAGAGAATCGAAATTACAAATTTCGTCAGGTTTGACTATTAAAAGCAGGCGAAATTTGCGCGCGCACCATTTCAGCCGACCCTCGATAGCTCAGTTGGTAGAGCGGAGGACTGTAGATGCTACGACTTGTCAGCTATCCTTAGGTCACTGGTTCGAATCCGGTTCGAGGGAGTGGAGAAAATTTTTATACATATTTTTTTTATCTTTTGTTTGTTTTTATATTTCCAATAGACCACAATATGTCCGTTCTCCGCTTATATAATGAAGTGTGCGCTTGATGTTGAACCTGAACAAATTTCCAATAATCGAATATGGTCTTGACTGTCATTTGATACCCAACATGCGCTAACTTCGAAAATGGCGCCCATTAACACTAAATATGCGCATGTAAAACCCGTAGCCGATGGTGACACCAAACTTGACCATTTGGAAACATAAAAATGTTATAAAAATTAATCGACCCCGACGAGACTCGAACTCGCAATCTTCTGATTCGAAGTCAGACGCCTTATCCATTAGGCCACGAGGCCAGCGAAAGCCATTTCCCTCATAGTAAAGTCAAGGCGGCGCCAATGTGATGTTCAAATTAGTTATTTCCATTGAATACTAGATCTTTCGCACACGTGCTGTGAGAAACAGGTGTCCGTTGTGAGAATAAAATTCTCCTGCATTCATAAATGAGAGAATCGAAATTACAAATTTCGTCAGGTTTGACTATTAAAAGCAGGCGAAATTTGCGCGCGCACCATTTCAGCCGACCCTCGATAGCTCAGTTGGTAGAGCGGAGGACTGTAGATGCTACGACTTGTCAGCTATCCTTAGGTCACTGGTTCGAATCCGGTTCGAGGGAGTGGAGAAATTTTTTATACATATTTTTTTTTATCTTTTGTTTGTTTTTATATTTCCAATAGACCACAATATGTCCGTTCTCCGCTTATATAATGAAGTGTGCGCTTGATGTTGAACCTGAACAAATTTCCAATAATCGAATATGGTCTTGACTGTCATTTGATACCCAACATGCGCTAACTTCGAAAATGGCGCCCATTAACACTAAATATGCGCATGTAAAACCCGTAGCCGACGGTGACACCAAACTTGACCATTTGGAAACATAAAAATGTTATAAAAATTAATCGACCCCGACGAGACTCGAACTCGCAATCTTCTGATTCGAAGTCAGACTCCTTATCCATTAGGCCACGAGGCCAGCGAAAGCCATTTCCCTCATAGTAAAGTCAAGGCGGCGCCAATGTGATGTTCAAATTAGTTATTTCCATTGAATACTAGATCGTTCGCACACGTGCTGTGAGAAACAGGTGTCCGTTGTGAGAATAAAATTCTCCTGCATTCATAAATGAGAGAATCGAAATTTCCAAATTTCGTCAGGTTTGACTATTAAAAGCAGGCGAAATTTGCGCGCGCACCATTTCAGCCGACCCTCGATAGCTCAGTTGGTAGAGCGGAGGACTGTAGATGCTACGACTTGTCAGCTATCCTTAGGTCACTGGTTCGAATCCGGTTCGAGGGAGTGGAGAAAATTTTTATACATATTTTTTTTTATCTTTTGTTTGTTTTTATATTTCCAATAGACCACAATATGTCCGTTCTCCGCTTATATAATGAAGTGTGCGCTTGATGTTGAACCTGAACAAATTTCCAATAATCGAATATGGTCTTGACTGTCATTTGATACCCAACATGCGCTAACTTCGAAAATGGCGCCCATTAACACTAAATATGCGCATGTAAAACCCGTAGCCGATGGTGACACCAAACTTGACCATTTGGAAACATAAAAATGTTATAAAAATTAATCGACCCCCGACGAGACTCGAACTCGCAATCTTCTGATTCGAAGTCAGACGCCTTATCCATTAGGCCACGAGGCCAGCGAAAGCCATTTCCCTCATAGTAAAGTCAAGGCGGCGCCAATGTGATGTTCAAATTAGTTATTTCCATTGAATACTAGATCTTTCGCACACGTGCTGTGAGAAACAGGTGTCCGTTGTGAGAATAAAATTCTCCTGCATTCATAAATGAGAGAATCGAAATTACAAATTTCGTCAGGTTTGACTATTAAAAGCAGGCGAAATTTGCGCGCGCACCATTTCAGCCGACCCTCGATAGCTCAGTTGGTAGAGCGGAGGACTGTAGATGCTACGACTTGTCAGCTATCCTTAGGTCACTGGTTCGAATCCGGTTCGAGGGAGTGGAGAAAATTTTTATACATATTTTTTTTATCTTTTGTTTGTTTTTATATTTCCAATAGACCACAATATGTCCGTTCTCCGCTTATATAATGAAGTGTGCGCTTGATGTTGAACCTGAACAAATTTCCAATAATCGAATATGGTCTTGACTGTCATTTGATACCCAACATGCGCTAACTTCGAAAATGGCGCCCATTAACACTAAATATGCGCATGTAAAACCCGTAGCCGATGGTGACACCAAACTTGACCATTTGGAAACATAAAAATGTTATAAAAATAAAACGACCCCGACGAGACTCGAACTCGCAATCTTCTGATTCGAAGTCAGACGCCTTATCCATTAGGCCACGAGGCCAGCGAAAGCCATTTCCCTCATAGTAAAGTCAAGGCGGCGCCAATGTGATGTTCAAATTAGTTATTTCCATTGAATACTAGATCTTTCGCACACGTGCTGTGAGAAACAGGTGTCCGTTGTGAGAATAAAATTCTCCTGCATTCATAAATGAGAGAATCGAAATTACAAATTTCGTCAGGTTTGACTATTAAAAGCAGGCGAAATTTGCGTGAGCACCATTTCAGCCGACCCTCGATAGCTCAGTTGGTAGAGCGGAGGACTGTAGATGCTACGACTTGTCAGCTATCCTTAGGTCACTGGTTCGAATCCGGTTCGAGGGAGTGGAGAAAATTTTTATACATATTTTTTTTATCTTTTGTTTGTTTTTATATTTCCAATAGACCACAATATGTCCGTTCTCCGCTTATATAATGAAGTGTGCGCTTGATGTTGAACCTGAACAAATTTCCAATAATCGAATATGGTCTTGACTGTCATTTGATACCCAACATGCGCTAACTTCGAAAATGGCGCCCATTAACACTAAATATGCGCATGTAAAACCCGTAGCCGATGGTGACACCAAACTTGACCATTTGGAAACATAAAAATGTTATAAAAATTAAACGACCCCGACGAGACTCGAACTCGCAATCTTCTGATTCGAAGTCAGACGCCTTATCCATTAGGCCACGAGGCCAGCGAAAGCCATTTCCCTCATAGTAAAGTCAAGGCGGCGCCAATGTGATGTTCAAATTAGTTATTTCCATTGAATACTAGATCTTTCGCACACGTGCTGTGAGAAACAGGTGTCCGTTGTGAGAATAAAATTCTCCTGCATTCATAAATGAGAGAATCGAAATTACAAATTTCGTCAGGTTTGACTATTAAAAGCAGGCGAAATTTGCGCGCGCACCATTTCAGCCGACCCTCGATAGCTCAGTTGGTAGAGCGGAGGACTGTAGATGCTACGACTTGTCAGCTATCCTTAGGTCACTGGTTCGAATCCGGTTCGAGGAAGTGGAGAAAATTTTTATACATATTTTTTTTATCTTTTGTTTGTTTTTATATTTCCAATAGACCACAATATGTCCGTTCTCCGCTTATATAATGAAGTGTGCGCTTGATGTTGAACCTGAACAAATTTCCAATAATCGAATATGGTCTTGACTGTCATTTGATACCCAACATGCGCTAACTTCGAAAATGGCGCCCATTAACACTAAATATGCGCATGTAAAACCCGTAGCCGATGGTGACACCAAACTTGACCATTTGGAAACATAAAAATGTTATAAAAATTAATCGACCCCGACGAGACTCGAACTCGCAATCTTCTGATTCGAAGTCAGACGCCTTATCCATTAGGCCACGAGGCCAGCGAAAGCCATTTCCCTCATAGTAAAGTCAAGGCGGCGCCAATGTGATGTTCAAATTAGTTATTTCCATTGAATACTAGATCGTTCGCACACGTGCTGTGAGAAACAGGTGTCCGTTGTGAGAATAAAATTCTCCTGCATTCATAAATGAGAGAATCGAAATTACAAATTTCGTCAGTTTGACTATTAAAAGCAGGCGAAATTTGCGCGCGCACCATTTCAGCCGACCCTCGATAGCTCAGTTGGTAGAGCGGAGGACTGTAGATGCTACGACTTGTCAGCTATCCTTAGGTCACTGGTTCGAATCCGGTTCGAGGGAGTGGAGAAAATTTTTATACATATTTTTTTTATCTTTTGTTTGTTTTTATATTTCCAATAGACCACAATATGTCCGTTCTCCGCTTATATAATGAAGTGTGCGCTTGATGTTGAACCTGAACAAATTTCCAATAATCGAATATGGTCTTGACTGTCATTTGATACCCAACATGCGCTAACTTCGAAAATGGCGCCCATTAACACTAAATATGCGCATGTAAAACCCGTAGCCGATGGTGACACCAAACTTGACCATTTGGAAACATAAAAATGTTATAAAAATTAAACGACCCCGACGAGACTCGAACTCGCAATCTTCTGATTCGAAGTCAGACGCCTTATCCATTAGGCCACGAGGCCAGCGAAAGCCATTTCCCTCATAGTAAAGTCAAGGCGGCGCCAATGTGATGTTCAAATTAGTTATTTCCATTGAATACTAGATCTTTCGCACACGTGCTGTGAGAAACAGGTGTCCGTTGTGAGTATAAAATTCTCCTGCATTCATAAATGAGAGAATCGAAATTACAAATTTCGTCAGGTTTGACTATTAAAAGCAGGCGAAATTTGCGCGCGCACCATTTCAGCCGACCCTCGATAGCTCAGTTGGTAGAGTGGAGGACTGTAGATGCTACGACTTGTCAGCTATCCTTAGGTCACTGGTTCGAATCCGGTTCGAGGAAGTGGAGAAAATTTTTATACATATTTTTTTTATCTTTTGTTTGTTTTTATATTTCCAATAGACCACAATATGTCCGTTCTCCGCTTATATAATGAAGTGTGCGCTTGATGTTGAACCTGAACAAATTTCCAATAATCGAATATGGTCTTGACTGTCATTTGATACCCAACATGCGCTAACTTCGAAAATGGCGCCCATTAACACTAAATATGTGCATGTAAAACCCGTAGCCGATGGTGACACCAAACTTGACCATTTGGAAACATAAAAATGTTATAAAAATTAATCGTCCCCGACGAGACTCGAACTCGCAATCTTCTGATTCGAAGTCAGACGCCTTATCCATTAGGCCACGAGGCCAGCGAAAGCCATTTCCCTCATAGTAAAGTCAAGGCGGCGCCAATGTGATGTTCAAATTAGTTATTTCCATTGAATACTAGATCTTTCGCACACGTGCTGTGAGAAACAGGTGTCCGTTGTGAGTATAAAATTCTCCTGCATTCATAAATGAGAGAATCGAAATTACAAATTTCGTCAGGTTTGACTATTAAAAGCAGGCGAAATTTGCGCGCGCACCATTTCAGCCGACCCTCAATAGCTCAGTTGGTAGAGCGGAGGACTGTAGATGCTACGACTTGTCAGCTATCCTTAGGTCACTGGTTCGAATCCGGTTCGAGGAAGTGGAGAAAATTTTTATACATATTTTTTTTATCTTTTGTTTGTTTTTATATTTCCAATAGACCACAATATGTCCGTTCTCCGCTTATATAATGAAGTGTGCGCTTGATGTTGAACCTGAACAAATTTCCAATAATCGAATATGGTCTTGACTGTCATTTGATACCCAACATGCGCTAACTTCGAAAATGGCGCCCATTAACACTAAATATGCGCATGTAAAACCCGTAGCCGATGGTGACACCAAACTTGACCATTTGGAAACATAAAAATGTTATAAAAATTAAACGACCCCGACGAGACTCGAACTCGCAATCTTCTGATTCGAAGTCAGACGCCTTATCCATTAGGCCACGAGGCCAGCGAAAGCCATTTCCCTCATAGTAAAGTCAAGGCGGCGCCAATGTGATGTTCAAATTAGTTATTTCCATTGAATACTAGATCTTTCGCACACGTGCTGTGAGAAACAGGTGTCCGTTGTGAGAATAAAATTCTCCTGCATTCATAAATGAGAGAATCGAAATTACAAATTTCGTCAGGTTTGACTATTAAAAGCAGGCGAAATTTGCGTGAGCACCATTTCAGCCGACCCTCGATAGCTCAGTTGGTAGAGCGGAGGACTGTAGATGCTACGACTTGTCAGCTATCCTTAGGTCACTGGTTCGAATCCGGTTCGAGGGAGTGGAGAAAATTTTTATACATATTTTTTTTATCTTTTGTTTGTTTTTATATTTCCATTAGACCACAATATGTCCGTTCTCCGCTTATATAATGAAGTGTACGCTTGATGTTGAACCTGAACAAATTTCCAATAATCGAATATGGTCTTGACTGTCATTTGATACCCAACATGCGCTAACTTCGAAAATGGCGCCCATTAACACTAAATATGCGCATGTAAAACCCGTAGCCGATGGTGACACCAAACTTGACCATTTGGAAACATAAAAATGTTATAAAAATTAAACGACCCCGACGAGACTCGAACTCGCAATCTTCTGATTCGAAGTCAGACGCCTTATCCATTAGGCCACGAGGCCAGCGAAAGCCATTTCCCTCATAGTAAAGTCAAGGCGGCGCCAATGTGATGTTCAAATTAGTTATTTCCATTGAATACTAGATCTTTCGCACACGTGCTGTGAGAAACAGGTGTCCGTTGTGAGAATAAAATTCTCCTGCATTCATAAATGAGAGAATCGAAATTACAAATTTCGTCAGGTTTGACTATTAAAAGCAGGCGAAATTTGCGTGCACCATTTCAGCCGACCCTCGATAGCTCAGTTGGTAGAGCGGAGGACTGTAGATGCTACGACTTGTCAGCTATCCTTAGGTCACTGGTTCGAATCCGGTTCGAGGGAGTGGAGAAAATTTTTATACATAATTTTTTTATCTTTTGTTTGTTTTTATATTTCCAATAGACCACAATATGTCCGTTCTCCGCTTATATAATGAAGTGTGCGCTTGATGTTGAACCTGAACAAATTTCCAATAATCGAATATGGTCTTGACTGTCATTTGATACCCAACATGCGCTAACTTCGAAAATGGCGCCCATTAACACTAAATATGCGCATGTAAAACCCGTAGCCGATGGTGACACCAAACTTGACCATTTGGAAACATAAAAATGTTATAAAAATTAATCGACCCCGACGAGACTCGAACTCGCAATCTTCTGATTCGAAGTCAGACGCCTTATCCATTAGGCCACGAGGCCAGCGAAAGCCATTTCCCTCATAGTAAAGTCAAGGCGGCGCCAATGTGATGTTCAAATTAGTTATTTCCATTGAATACTAGATCGTTCGCACACGTGCTGTGAGAAACAGGTGTCCGTTGTGAGAATAAAATTCTCCTGCATTCATAAATGAGAGAATCGAAATTACAAATTTCGTCAGGTTTGACTATTAAAAGCAGGCGAAATTTGCGCGCGCACCATTTCAGCCGACCCTCGATAGCTCAGTTGGTAGAGCGGAGGACTGTAGATGCTACGACTTGTCAGCTATCCTTAGGTCACTGGTTCGAATCCGGTTCGAGGGAGTGGAGAAAATTTTTATACATATTTTTTTTATCTTTTGTTTGTTTTTATATTTCCAATAGACCACAATATGTCCGTTCTCCGCTTATATAATGAAGTGTGCGCTTGATGTTGAACCTGAACAAATTTCCAATAATCGAATATGGTCTTGACTGTCATTTGATACCCAACATGCGCTAACTTCGAAAATGGCGCCCATTAACACTAAATATGCGCATGTAAAACCCGTAGCCGATGGTGACACCAAACTTGACCATTTGGAAACATAAAAATGTTATAAAAATTAAACGACCCCGACGAGACTCGAACTCGCAATCTTCTGATTCGAAGTCAGACGCCTTATCCATTAGGCCACGAGGCCAGCGAAAGCCATTTCCCTCATAGTAAAGTCAAGGCGGCGCCAATGTGATGTTCAAATTAGTTATTTCCATTGAATACTAGATCTTTCGCACACGTGCTGTGAGAAACAGGTGTCCGTTGTGAGTATAAAATTCTCCTGCATTCATAAATGAGAGAATCGAAATTACAAATTTCGTCAGGTTTGACTATTAAAAGCAGGCGAAATTTGCGCGCGCACCATTTCAGCCGACCCTCGATAGCTCAGTTGGTAGAGCGGAGGACTGTAGATGCTACGACTTGTCAGCTATCCTTAGGTCACTGGTTCGAATCCGGTTCGAGGAAGTGGAGAAAATTTTTATACATATTTTTTTTATCTTTTGTTTGTTTTTATATTTCCAATAGACCACAATATGTCCGTTCTCCGCTTATATAATGAAGTGTGCGCTTGATGTTGAACCTGAACAAATTTCCAATAATCGAATATGGTCTTGACTGTCATTTGATACCCAACATGCGCTAACTTCGAAAATGGCGCCCATTAACACTAAATATGCGCATGTAAAACCCGTAGCCGATGGTGACACCAAACTTGACCATTTGGAAACATAAAAATGTTATAAAAATTAATCGACCCCGACGAGACTCGAACTCGCAATCTTCTGATTCGAAGTCAGACGCCTTATCCATTAGGCCACGAGGCCAGCGAAAGCCATTTCCCTCATAGTAAAGTCAAGGCGGCGCCAATGTGATGTTCAAATTAGTTATTTCCATTGAATACTAGATCTTTCGCACACGTGCTGTGAGAAACAGGTGTCCGTTGTGAGAATAAAATTCTCCTGCATTCATAAATGAGAGAATCGAAATTACAAATTTCGTCAGGTTTTACTATTAAAAGCAGGCGAAATTTGCGTGAGCACCATTTCAGCCGACCCTCGATAGCTCAGTTGGTAGAGCGGAGGACTGTAGATGCTACGACTTGTCAGCTATCCTTAGGTCACTGGTTCGAATCCGGTTCGAGGGAGTGGAGAAAATTTTTATACATATTTTTTTTATCTTTTGTTTGTTTTTATATTTCCATTAGACCACAATATGTCCGTTCTCCGCTTATATAATGAAGTGTGCGCTTGATGTTGAACCTGAACAAATTTCCAATAATCGAATATGGTCTTGACTGTCATTTGATACCCAACATGCGCTAACTTCGAAAATGGCGCCCATTAACACTAAATATGCGCATGTAAAACCCGTAGCCGATGGTGACACCAAACTTGACCATTTGGAAACATAAAAATGTTATAAAAATTAAACGACCCCGACGAGACTCGAACTCGCAATCTTCTGATTCGAAGTCAGACGCCTTATCCATTAGGCCACGAGGCCAGCGAAAGCCATTTCCCTCATAGTAAAGTCAAGGCGGCGCCAATGTGATGTTCAAATTAGTTATTTCCATTGAATACTAGATCTTTCGCACACGTGCTGTGAGAAACAGGTGTCCGTTGTGAGAATAAAATTCTCCTGCATTCATAAATGAGAGAATCGAAATTACAAATTTCGTCAGGTTTGACTATTAAAAGCAGGCGAAATTTGCGTGCACCATTTCAGCCGACCCTCGATAGCTCAGTTGGTAGAGCGGAGGACTGTAGATGCTACGACTTGTCAGCTATCCTTAGGTCACTGGTTCGAATCCGGTTCGAGGGAGTGGAGAAAATTTTTATACATATTTTTTTTATCTTTTGTTTGTTTTTATATTTCCAATAGACCACAATATGTCCGTTCTCCGCTTATATAATGAAGTGTGCGCTTGATGTTGAACCTGAACAAATTTCCAATAATCGAATATGGTCTTGACTGTCATTTGATACCCAACATGCGCTAACTTCGAAAATGGCGCCCATTAACACTAAATATGCGCATGTAAAACCCGTAGCCGATGGTGACACCAAACTTGACCATTTGGAAACATAAAAATGTTATAAAAATTAATCGACCCCGACGAGACTCGAACTCACAATCTTCTGATTCGAAGTCAGACGCCTTATCCATTAGGCCACGAGGCCAGCGAAAGCCATTTCCCTCATAGTAAAGTCAAGGCGGCGCCAATGTGATGTTCAAATTAGTTATTTCCATTGAATACTAGATCGTTCGCACACGTGCTGTGAGAAACAGGTGTCCGTTGTGAGAATAAAATTCTCCTGCATTCATAAATGAGAGAATCGAAATTACAAATTTCGTCAGGTTTGACTATTAAAAGCAGGCGAAATTTGCGCGCGCACCATTTCAGCCGACCCTCGATTGCTCAGTTGGTAGAGCGGAGGACTGTAGATGCTACGACTTGTCAGCTATCCTTAGGTCACTGGTTCGAATCCGGTTCGAGGGAGTGGAGAAAATTTTTATACATATTTTTTTTATCTTTTGTTTGTTTTTATATTTCCAATAGACCACAATATGTCCGTTCTCCGCTTATATAATGAAGTGTGCGCTTGATGTTGAACCTGAACAAATTTCCAATAATCGAATATGGTCTTGACTGTCATTTGATACCCAACATGCGCTAACTTCGAAAATGGCGCCCATTAACACTAAATATGCGCATGTAAAACCCGTAGCCGATGGTGACACCAAACTTGACCATTTGGAAACATAAAAATGTTATAAAAATTAATCGACCCCGACGAGACTCGAACTCGCAATCTTCTGATTCGAAGTCAGACGCCTTATCCATTAGGCCACGAGGCCAGCGAAAGCCATTTCCCTCATAGTAAAGTCAAGGCGGCGCCAATGTGATGTTCAAATTAGTTATTTCCATTGAATACTAGATCTTTCGCACACGTGCTGTGAGAAACAGGTGTCCGTTGTGAGAATAAAATTCTCCTGCATTCATAAATGAGAGAATCGAAATTACAAATTTCGTCAGGTTTGACTATTAAAAGCAGGCGAAATTTGCGTGAGCACCATTTCAGCCGACCCTCGATAGCTCAGTTGGTAGAGCGGAGGACTGTAGATGCTACGACTTGTCAGCTATCCTTAGGTCACTGGTTCGAATCCGGTTCGAGGGAGTGGAGAAAATTTTTATACATATTTTTTTTATCTTTTGTTTGTTTTTATATTTCCATTAGACCACAATATGTCCGTTCTCCGCTTATATAATGAAGTGTGCGCTTGATGTTGAACCTGAACAAATTTCCAATAATCGAATATGGTCTTGACTGTCATTTGATACCCAACATGCGCTAACTTCGAAAATGGCGCCCATTAACACTAAATATGCGCATGTAAAACCCGTAGCCGATGGTGACACCAAACTTGACCATTTGGAAACATAAAAATGTTATAAAAATTAATCGACCCCGACGAGACTCGAACTCACAATCTTCTGATTCGAAGTCAGACGCCTTATCCATTAGGCCACGAGGCCAGCGAAAGCCATTTCCCTCATAGTAAAGTCAAGGCGGCGCCAATGTGATGTTCAAATTAGTTATTTCCATTGAATACTAGATCTTTCGCACACGTGCTGTGAGAAACAGGTGTCCGTTGTGAGAATAAAATTCTCCTGCATTCATAAATGAGAGAATCGAAATTACAAATTTCGTCAGGTTTGACTATTAAAAGCAGGCGAAATTTGCGTGCACCATTTCAGCCGACCCTCGATAGCTCAGTTGGTAGAGCGGAGGACTGTAGATGCTACGACTTGTCAGCTATCCTTAGGTCACTGGTTCGAATCCGGTTCGAGGGAGTGGAGAAAATTTTTATACATATTTTTTTTATCTTTTGTTTGTTTTTATATTTCCAATAGACCACAATATGTCCGTTCTCCGCTTATATAATGAAGTGTGCGCTTGATGTTGAACCTGAACAAATTTCCAATAATCGAATATGGTCTTGACTGTCATTTGATACCCAACATGCGCTAACTTCGAAAATGGCGCCCATTAACACTAAATATGCGCATGTAAAACCCGTAGCCGATGGTGACACCAAACTTGACCATTTGGAAACATAAAAATGTTATAAAAATTAATCGACCCCGACGAGACTCGAACTCACAATCTTCTGATTCGAAGTCAGACGCCTTATCCATTAGGCCACGAGGCCAGCGAAAGCCATTTCCCTCATAGTAAAGTCAAGGCGGCGCCAATGTGATGTTCAAATTAGTTATTTCCATTGAATACTAGATCGTTCGCACACGTGCTGTGAGAAACAGGTGTCCGTTGTGAGAATAAAATTCTCCTGCATTCATAAATGAGAGAATCGAAATTACAAATTTCGTCAGGTTTGACTATTAAAAGCAGGCGAAATATGCGCGCGCACCATTTCAGCCGACCCTCGATAGCTCAGTTGGTAGAGCGGAGGACTGTAGATGCTACGACTTGTCAGCTATCCTTAGGTCACTGGTTCGAATCCGGTTCGAGGGAGTGGAGAAAATTTTTATACATATTTTTTTTATCTTTTGTTTGTTTTTATATTTCCAATAGACCACAATATGTCCGTTCTCCGCTTATATAATGAAGTGTGCGCTTGATGTTGAACCTGAACAAATTTCCAATAATCGAATATGGTCTTGACTGTCATTTGATACCCAACATGCGCTAACTTCGAAAATGGCGCCCATTAACACTAAATATGCGCATGTAAAACCCGTAGCCGATGGTGACACCAAACTTGACCATTTGGAAACATAAAAATGTTATAAAAATTAAACGACCCCGACGAGACTCGAACTCGCAATCTTCTGATTCGAAGTCAGACGCCTTATCCATTAGGCCACGAGGCCAGCGAAAGCCATTTCCCTCATAGTAAAGTCAAGGCGGCGCCAATGTGATGTTCAAATTAGTTATTTCCATTGAATACTAGATCTTTCGCACACGTGCTGTGAGAAACAGGTGTCCGTTGTGAGTATAAAATTCTCCTGCATTCATAAATGAGAGAATCGAAATTACAAATTTCGTCAGGTTTGACTATTAAAAGCAGGCGAAATTTGCGCGCGCACCATTTCAGCCGACCCTCGATAGCTCAGTTGGTAGAGTGGAGGACTGTAGATGCTACGACTTGTCAGCTATCCTTAGGTCACTGGTTCGAATCCGGTTCGAGGAAGTGGAGAAAATTTTTATACATATTTTTTTTATCTTTTGTTTGTTTTTATATTTCCAATAGACCACAATATGTCCGTTCTCCGCTTATATAATGAAGTGTGCGCTTGATGTTGAACCTGAACAAATTTCCAATAATCGAATATGGTCTTGACTGTCATTTGATACCCAACATGCGCTAACTTCGAAAATGGCGCCCATTAACACTAAATATGTGCATGTAAAACCCGTAGCCGATGGTGACACCAAACTTGACCATTTGGAAACATAAAAATGTTATAAAAATTAATCGTCCCCGACGAGACTCGAACTCGCAATCTTCTGATTCGAAGTCAGACGCCTTATCCATTAGGCCACGAGGCCAGCGAAAGCCATTTCCCTCATAGTAAAGTCAAGGCGGCGCCAATGTGATGTTCAAATTAGTTATTTCCATTGAATACTAGATCTTTCGCACACGTGCTGTGAGAAACAGGTGTCCGTTGTGAGTATAAAATTCTCCTGCATTCATAAATGAGAGAATCGAAATTACAAATTTCGTCAGGTTTGACTATTAAAAGCAGGCGAAATTTGCGCGCGCACCATTTCAGCCGACCCTCGATAGCTCAGTTGGTAGAGCGGAGGACTGTAGATGCTACGACTTGTCAGCTATCCTTAGGTCACTGGTTCGAATCCGGTTCGAGGAAGTGGAGAAAATTTTTATACATATTTTTTTTATCTTTTGTTTGTTTTTATATTTCCAATAGACCACAATATGTCCGTTCTCCGCTTATATAATGAAGTGTGCGCTTGATGTTGAACCTGAACAAATTTCCAATAATCGAATATGGTCTTGACTGTCATTTGATACCCAACATGCGCTAACTTCGAAAATGGCGCCCATTAACACTAAATATGCGCATGTAAAACCCGTAGCCGATGGTGACACCAAACTTGACCATTTGGAAACATAAAAATGTTATAAAAATTAATCGACCCCGACGAGACTCGAACTCGCAATCTTCTGATTCGAAGTCAGACGCCTTATCCATTAGGCCACGAGGCCAGCGAAAGCCATTTCCCTCATAGTAAAGTCAAGGCGGCGCCAATGTGATGTTCAAATTAGTTATTTCCATTGAATACTAGATCTTTCGCACACGTGCTGTGAGAAACAGGTGTCCGTTGTGAGAATAAAATTCTCCTGCATTCATAAATGAGAGAATCGAAATTACAAATTTCGTCAGGTTTGACTATTAAAAGCAGGCGAAATTTGCGTGAGCACCATTTCAGCCGACCCTCGATAGCTCAGTTGGTAGAGCGGAGGACTGTAGATGCTACGACTTGTCAGCTATCCTTAGGTCACTGGTTCGAATCCGGTTCGAGGGAGTGGAGAAAATTTTTATACATATTTTTTTTATCTTTTGTTTGTTTTTATATTTCCATTAGACCACAATATGTCCGTTCTCCGCTTATATAATGAAGTGTGCGCTTGATGTTGAACCTGAACAAATTTCCAATAATCGAATATGGTCTTGACTGTCATTTGATACCCAACATGCGCTAACTTCGAAAATGGCGCCCATTAACACTAAATATGCGCATGTAAAACCCGTAGCCGATGGTGACACCAAACTTGACCATTTGGAAACATAAAAATGTTATAAAAATTAAACGACCCCGACGAGACTCGAACTCGCAATCTTCTGATTCGAAGTCAGACGCCTTATCCATTAGGCCACGAGGCCAGCGAAAGCCATTTCCCTCATAGTAAAGTCAAGGCGGCGCCAATGTGATGTTCAAATTAGTTATTTCCATTGAATACTAGATCTTTCGCACACGTGCTGTGAGAAACAGGTGTCCGTTGTGAGAATAAAATTCTCCTGCATTCATAAATGAGAGAATCGAAATTACAAATTTCGTCAGGTTTGACTATTAAAAGCAGGCGAAATTTGCGCGCACCATTTCAGCCGACCCTCGATAGCTCAGTTGGTAGAGCGGAGGACTGTAGATGCTACGACTTGTCAGCTATCCTTAGGTCACTGGTTCGAATCCGGTTCGAGGGAGTGGAGAAAATTTTTATACATATTTTTTTTATCTGTTGTTTGTTTTTATATTTCCAATAGACCACAATATGTCCGTTCTCCGCTTATATAATGAAGTGTGCGCTTGATGTTGAACCTGAACAAATTTCCAATAATCGAATATGGTCTTGACTGTCATTTGATACCCAACATGCGCTAACTTCGAAAATGGCGCCCATTAACACTAAATATGCGCATGTAAAACCCGTAGCTGATGGTGACACCAAACTTGACCATTTGGAAACATAAAAATGTTATAAAAATTAATCGACCCCGACGAGACTCGAACTCGCAATCTTCTGATTCGAAGTCAGACGCCTTATCCATTAGGCCACGAGGCCAGCGAAAGCCATTTCCCTCATAGTAAAGTCAAGGCGGCGCCAATGTGATGTTCAAATTAGTTATTTCCATTGAATACTAGATCTTTCGCACACGTGCTGTGAGAAACAGGTGTCCGTTGTGAGAATAAAATTCTCCTGCATTCATAAATGAGAGAATCGAAATTACAAATTTCGTCAGGTTTGACTATTAAAAGCAGGCGAAATTTGCGCGCGCACCATTTCAGCCGACCCTCGATAGCTCAGTTGGTAGAGCGGAGGACTGTAGATGCTACGACTTGTCAGCTATCCTTAGGTCACTGGTTCGAATCCGGTTCGAGGGAGTGGAGAAAATTTTTATACATATTTTTTTTATCTTTTGTTTGTTTTTATATTTCCAATAGACCACAATATGTCCGTTCTCCGCTTATATAATGAAGTGTGCGCTTGATGTTGAACCTGAACAAATTTCCAATAATCGAATATGGTCTTGACTGTCATTTGATACCCAACATGCGCTAACTTCGAAAATGGCGCCCATTAACACTTAGTATGCGCATGTAAAACCCGTAGCCGATGGTGACACCAAACTTGACCATTTGGAAACATAAAAATGTTATAAAAAATAATCGACCCCGACGAGACTCGAACTCGCAATCTTCTGATTCGAAGTCAGACGCCTTATCCATTAGGCCACGAGGCCAGCGAAAGCCATTTCCCTCATAGTAAAGTCAAGGCGGCGCCAATGTGATGTTCAAATTAGTTATTTCCATTGAATACTAGATCGTTCGCACACGTGCTGTGAGAAACAGGTGTCCGTTGTGAGAATAAAATTCTCCTGCATTCATAAATGAGAGAATCGAAATTACAAATTTCGTCAGGTTTGACTATTAAAAGCAGGCGAAATTTGCGCGCGCACCATTTCAGCCGACCCTCGATAGCTCAGTTGGTAGAGCGGAGGACTGTAGATGCTACGACTTGTCAGCTATCCTTAGGTCACTGGTTCGAATCCGGTTCGAGGGAGTGGAGAAAATTTTTATACATATTTTTTTTATCTTTTGTTTGTTTTTATATTTCCAATAGACCACAATATGTCCGTTCTCCGCTTATATAATGAAGTGTGCGCTTGATGTTGAACCTGAACAAATTTCCAATAATCGAATATGGTCTTGACTGTCATTTGATACCCAACATGCGCTAACTTGGAAAATGGCGCCCATTAACACTAAATATGCGCATGTAAAACCCGTAGCCGATGGTGACACCAAACTTGACCATTTGGAAACATAAAAATGTTATAAAAATTGAACGACCCCGACGAGACTCGAACTCGCAATCTTCTGATTCGAAGTCAGACGCCTTATCCATTAGGCCACGAGGCCAGCGAAAGCCATTTCCCTCATAGTAAAGTCAAGGCGGCGCCAATGTGATGTTCAAATTAGTTATTTCCATTGAATACTAGATCTTTCGCACACGTGCTGTGAGAAACAGGTGTCCGTTGTGAGAATAAAATTCTCCTGCATTCATAAATGAGAGAATCGAAATTACAAATTTCGTCAGGTTTGACTATTAAAAGCAGGCGAAATTTGCGCGCGCACCATTTCAGCCGACCCTCGATAGCTCAGTTGGTAGAGCGGAGGACTGTAGATGCTACGACTTGTCAGCTATCCTTAGGTCACTGGTTCGAATCCGGTTCGAGGGAGTGGAGAAAATTTTTATACATATTTTTTTTATCTGTTGTTTGTTTTTATATTTCCAATAGACCACAATATGTCCGTTCTCCGCTTATATAATGAAGTGTGCGCTTGATGTTGAACCTGAACAAATTTCCAATAATCGAATATGGTCTTGACTGTCATTTGATACCCAACATGCGCTAACTTCGAAAATGGCGCCCATTAACACTAAATATGCGCATGTAAAACCCGTAGCCGATGGTGACACCAAACTTGACCATTTGGAAACATAAACATATGGCTTCATATACATCCGACGTACATTGGATCAGTTCTACAATATATTGTTACGAATGTACATATATATACTTTATCACGTCCGTTAAACATACACAATGCTGAGTGTCATCTCGTGGAACTGTACGGGTATCCTATCAAGCAGCCTATACCTTAGTCATCTTATACGTGACCAGTCCATTGATATCATTGGCATATCTGAGCACTGGTTACATGAACACAACGTTCATTTTCTGGACACTATAGATCAGAATTACAACTACCATGCAGTCTGTGACTCTTCACAACGCTTACCCATGCAACGCGGTAGATTTAAAGGTGGTGTGGCCTTACTCTGGAATCGGAAGTACGATAACTCTATAACACCGCTAGACTTAGATGATGATCGCATTTGTGGCCTCCAATTTCGCCTTGATCACCATGCCTACGTGTACATATTCCAGGTATATCTGCCATGCACAAATTATACAGCAGATTTCTATCGCGAATATCTTCAAATAATTCACGATCTAAAAGATATATACTCACCGCTGGGCCACATCATTTTCATGGGAGATTTCAATGGTAATCTGGAAAAATCTGATGCCAGAAACAAATCGTTCTCAAAACTTGTCAACTCATGCAAAATGCAATCTGTCAACAGCAAACCCATTTGCTCCAACCCACGCTTTACATTTGTAGCCGCCGACGGTATCAATGGGTCAATTATAGATCACATTCTCATTCCAATTTCTGATAACCAAAGAGTAGCCAGCATTCATATTTTGGATGATTCTTCCAATGTTTCAAACCACCGCCCAATTCACATGTGCATATCTTATGGAGCTGAACTAGAATCATCCCCGCCAAATTTAAGCACAGCCAGACCGAACTGGAAACGTTTATCCTCTTCAAGCGATGCTCTCTTGCTTTATCAAGCACACGTTCGCGAAACTTTACCAACATACGCTATTCAAAACACGCGAGATTTAGACACCTTCTATGACGATGTCACAAACTGTCTCAACGAGTCTTCACAATTATTCGTGGTCCCGAAGAAATTTAACCGACATCTGAAGCCCTTTTGGGACGAAAAATTGAAAACTCTGCACAAAACAATGACATCTTATCGGCGCATTTGGCTGGAAACAGGCAGTCCACGCGATGACACTCACCATGCGTTTCGTGACTACAAGGACGCAAAATGTCTCTTTCGACGTGAGTTTAGAAGGGCCAATCAACAATTTCTAAACAAAACTGACGAAAGACTTGACACACTGGCAGAAACAGATATTGACAGCTTTTTCCGAGCTTTTAACTCTCATAGAACGCGGAGAAAGGCCCCCGCTCAAAATTTATTCGAAATTGGCGACACCATTTTACGCGACCCCTCTGATGTGATCGAAGCTTGGGCAACATATTTTAAAACTCTTTACACTCCTCTTCAATGTGAAACTTTTGATCAAACCCACTTTGAAAAAGTCAATGATTCAATTTCCCGTGACCATAGTGATATAGCAGGTAATCTAGATCCACTCTTGTGCTATAGTGTTACATCAGATGAAATCGAAAATGTACTCAGATCAGCAGAAAAGGGGAAAGCCCCAGGTCATGATTTCATTTCATATGAACACATTGTATATGGAGGTGAGAGTATCTTATACACCATCGCCCACATGTTAACCAAAATCATGGAATTCAATCACATACCACCACGGGCGAAAATCGGAGTTATTGTGCCTCTTTATAAAGGGGGGAGCAAATCTAAGAAAAAAATTGACAATTACAGAGCAATAACTTTACTTCCAATTCTCTATAAGATTCTAGAAAAAATCATACTCCATCGCCTGGAATGTCACGCACCACAACTTATCCAAGTTAACTCATTACAGCATGGATTTCAGAAAGGGACCGGCAGCATGCATTGTTCTTACATCATCAGTGAATGTATCTCATATACTAAAGAGTTGCACAGTCCCCTCTATGCTTGCTTTCTTGATGCACGTAAAGCATTTGACACAGTTTGGATAAACGGCTTGCTATTCAAATTACTTCAGAGAGGCTTTTGTGGTAAAATATGGCGTATCATCAAAACTCTCCTGTGTGGTATACAATGCGTTGTCCGCTTTAATAACTCAACATCTAAACTTATCCCCATAAACCAAGGAACAAGACAGGGAAATATACTAGCCCCGCTGTTATACATGATGTTCGTTGATGACCTGTTAAGTGAACTAGTCTCAAGTCCCCATGGTCTGCGGTTGAATTCCACAAACTGCGTGGCACCAACACAAGCCGACGACATGACGCTGTTGTCACTGACGGCAACAGGTATTCAGCACTTGTGCAACATATGTGGAGAGTTCAGTCGGAAATGGAGGTTTTGTTACAATCAGGACAAGTGCAAGGTGGTCGTGTTTAACGAAACAAACTATATTGCAAAAAATCGCAAGATAAATACATGGATCCTCAACGACAAACCGGTGATAGAATCAGACACAATTACACACCTTGGCATCTCTTTACATCGTGAATCACATTCTAACAAGTTCTCCAGTCATATATGTGAGAAAATTAGATCAGTTTATCTTATGCTAAGTAATGCCGGCATGTACGCTGGGGGAATTACTCCACTTAGTTGCTTTACATTATACACCTCCATTGTTTTACCTAGAAGTCTCTACGGGACAGAACTGATGTGTGGGCTCAGTGAGACAAATGTAATATCTCTGGAGCGAGCACATAGGTTCTGCCTAAAACGTATCCAAGGCTTGCCCGCGCGTTCCCGAACTGACATTGTCCAATCGCTCATTGGAACAAGTTCCCTGTCGTCGGTTATTGATAAACGTAAACTCAGTTTTTTCGGAAACCTCTGCAGAATGCCGCAGGGAAAATCGTCGCAAGAAATATTCACATCACGTTTAGCCGACCACCTCTCACAAACGTCAACCGACGACTCTTCATTTATCAACAATATTATATCTATACTCGAACGCTATAATTTATCCTCATATCTCCATAACTTCGCCACACATGGTAATTTCCCATCCAAATGCGAATGGAAAACAATCATCAAACTACAAATCAACAAAATACAGAAGCGCGAATGCGAAGAGCGCATGAGAAGTTCTGATTCACTATCAACCTTCGCACAACATCATAACATATTGACAAAATCTGTTCTTTGGACGTCTTGCAGATCGCATGCACACGAAAAACATAAATTCTTGCTTGTTGCAAAACTACTGAGTCTATCTACCTCACCGGAATGTGGAAAATGCAAACTGTGTGGCAAGGATTATGATGATATTGTTGAGCATGCCTTACTGGACTGCTCGACGACATCAGAGGTGAGAATACAAGTGTGGTTCTCACTAATTGACATTTTTGGCATACCCTGTTTTTTACACATTGATTCTCTCGCACAGAAGGACCAAGTAATGGTATTGCTCTCCATCCTATCCGATGACATCAGGAGCAAAATATTCAACTTAAACGAGTTTTCTCTTTTCGCTGTGAGGAAATCCTACGAGCTGTGGTCACATTACACAACCAAACTCAACATCGCCGTAGACACTGGCAGTAACATGCTTGACAGCCCTTAACTGGTCTCAATTTGGTGCTCTTCATACAACAAAATTATCCGAGTCACATTTTATTTAACGCATACGCTATTGCTTATTCGGCATATTCGGTAAAACATATCAACATGCTCTGGGTCAGCATCGCTAACTCTGAAAACGGAATAATAACATCTAAACTACCATAACAACTTCCAAGTGAGGCATTGGCTGGTATGCTAACAGGGTCTTCCCAATCAACATGCATGCAAATACCTCTCTTCGAAGTTAGAGTTACTGAGAATCAAAATAAAACACCCTCTTTCAAATTGAGATATGTACATTATACAGTTTTGTTTAATTTTGAGTGACTCGTCTGAAGGCTTCATGCGAGCATGATGTTCTCTTGCAAGTCTCTCTCTCTATATATATATCCATGCATCGTCTGATTATATGCTTGTTTATGTCTGATTGCCTACTGGATTGCCTGCCAATACCCCGGGTGCATGTGTTTATGTATGTATGTATGTATATACGTATGTATGTGTGTATGTACGTATGTATATATGAATGTATGTGTGTATGCATGAAAGTATGTATGTTGGTATGTGTGTGTTTATGTATATATGTATGTATGTATGTGTGTATGTATGTATGGCTGTATGCACGCACGGCCTGTTGTATGCATGACAAACAGTCTGCTTACCGACCTCTATTCCTGTTTGAGCATGGCTGCCTCGCCCAGTGTGTGGCTGGCTTATCTGTCTACCACACACATTAATGTTTGTTTACTTACATATTCCTTTTTTTTTGTATTCGTTCATTTGTTCATTGCAATTGTGTAAACATTTAAAATATATTGTAACAGCTCTTCGTTAACGGAGGAAATAAAGGATATATTTATCCATTAGGCCACGAGGCCAGCGAAAGCCATTTCCCTCATAGTAAAGTCAAGGCGGCGCCAATGTGATGTTCAAATTAGTTATTTCCATTGAATACTAGATCTTTCGCACACGTGCTGTGAGAAACAGGTGTCCGTTGTGAGAATAAAATTCTCCTGCATTCATAAATGAGAGAATCGAAATTACAAATTTCGTCAGGTTTGACTATTAAAAGCAGGCGAAATTTGCGCGCGCACCATTTCAGCCGACCCTCGATAGCTCAGTTGGTAGAGCGGAGGACTGTAGATGCTACGACTTGTCAGCTATCCTTAGGTCACTGGTTCGAATCCGGTTCGAGGGAGTGGAGAAAATTTTTATACATATTTTTTTTATCTTTTGTTTATTTTTATATTTCCAATAGACCACAATATGTCCGTTCTCCGCTTATATAATGAAGTGTGCGCTTGATGTTGAACCTGAACAAATTTCCAATAATCGAATATGGTCTTGACTGTCATTTGATACCCAACATGCGCTAACTTCGAAAATGGCGCCCATTAACACTAAATATGCGCATGTAAAACCCGTAGCCGATGGTGACACCAAACTTGACCATTTGGAAACATAAAAATGTTATAAAAATTAAACGACCCCGACGAGACTCGAACTCGCAATCTTCTGATTCGAAGTCAGACGCCTTATCCATTAGGCCACGAGGCCAGCGAAAGCCATTTCCCTCATAGTAAAGTCAAGGCGGCGCCAATGTGATGTTCAAATTAGTTATTTCCATTGAATACTAGATCTTTCGCACACGTGCTGTGAGAAACAGGTGTCCGTTGTGAGAATAAAATTCTCCTGCATTCATAAATGAGAGAATCGAAATTACAAATTTCGACAGGTTTGACTATTAAAAGCAGGCGAAATTTGCGCGCGCACCATTTCAGCCGACCCTCGATAGCTCAGTTGGTAGAGCGGAGGACTGTAGATGCTACGACTTGTCAGCTATCCTTAGGTCACTGGTTCGAATCCGGTTCGAGGGAGTGGAGAAAATTTTTATACATATTTTTTTTATCTTTTGTTTGTTTTTATATTTCCAATAGACCACAATATGTCCGTTCTCCGCTTATATAATGAAGTGTGCGCTTGATGTTGAACCTGAACAAATTTCCAATAATCGAATATGGTCTTGACTGTCATTTGATACCCAACATGCGCTAACTTCGAAAATGGCGCCCATTAACACTAAATATGCGCATGTAAAACCCGTAGCCGATGGTGACACCAAACTTGACCATTTGGAAACATAAAAATGTTATAAAAATTAATCGACCCCGACGAGACTCGAACTCGCAATCTTCTGATTCGAAGTCAGACGCCTTATCCATTAGGCCACGAGGCCAGCGAAAGCCATTTCCCTCATAGTAAAGTCAAGGCGGCGCCAATGTGATGTTCAAATTAGTTATTTCCATTGAATACTAGATCGTTCGCACACGTGCTGTGAGAAACAGGTGTCCGTTGTGAGAATAAAATTCTCCTGCATTCATAAATGAGAGAATCGAAATTACAAATTTCGTCAGGTTTGACTATTAAAAGCAGGCGAAATTTGCGCGCGCACCATTTCAGCCGACCCTCGATAGCTCAGTTGGTAGAGCGGAGGACTGTAGATGCTACGACTTGTCAGCTATCCTTAGGTCACTGGTTCGAATCCGGTTCGAGGGAGTGGAGAAAATTTTTATACATATTTTTTTTATCTTTTGTTTGTTTTTATATTTCCAATAGACCACAATATGTCCGTTCTCCGCTTATATAATGAAGTGTGCGCTTGATGTTGAACCTGAACAAATTTCCAATAATCGAATATGGTCTTGACTGTCATTTGATACCCAACATGCGCTAACTTCGAAAATGGCGCCCATTAACACTAAATATGCGCATGTAAAACCCGTAGCCGATGGTGACACCAAACTTGACCATTTGGAAACATAAAAATGTTATAAAAATTAATCGACCCCGACGAGACTCGAACTCGCAATCTTCTGATTCGAAGTCAGACGCCTTATCCATTAGGCCACGAGGCCAGCGAAAGCCATTTCCCTCATAGTAAAGTCAAGGCGGCGCCAATGTGATGTTCAAATTAGTTATTTCCATTGAATACTAGATCGTTCGCACACGTTCTGTGAGAAACAGGTGTCCGTTGTGAGAATAAAATTCTCCTGCATTCATAAATGAGAGAATCGAAATTACAAATTTCGTCAGGTTTGACTATTAAAAGCAGGCGAAATTTGCGCGCGCACCATTTCAGCCGACCCTCGATAGCTCAGTTGGTAGAGCGGAGGACTGTAGATGCTACGACTTGTCAGCTATCCTTAGGTCACTGGTTCGAATCCGGTTCGAGGGAGTGGAGAAAATTTTTATACATATTTTTTTTATCTTTTGTTTGTTTTTATATTTCCAATAGACCACAATATGTCCGTTCTCCGCTTATATAATGAAGTGTGCGCTTGATGTTGAACCTGAACAAATTTCCAATAATCGAATATGGTCTTGACTGTCATTTGATACCCAACATGCGCTAACTTCGAAAATGGCGCCCATTAACACTAAATATGCGCATGTAAAACCCGTAGCCGATGGTGACACCAAACTTGACCATTTGGAAACATAAAAATGTTATAAAAATTAAACGACCCCGACGAGACTCGAACTCGCAATCTTCTGATTCGAAGTCAGACGCCTTATCCATTAGGCCACGAGGCCAGCGAAAGCCATTTCCCTCATAGTAAAGTCAAGGCGGCGCCAATGTGATGTTCAAATTAGTTATTTCCATTGAATACTAGATCTTTCGCACACGTGCTGTGAGAAACAGGTGTCCGTTGTGAGAATAAAATTCTCCTGCATTCATAAATGAGAGAATCGAAATTACAAATTTCGTCAGGTTTGACTATTAAAAGCAGGCGAAATTTGCGCGCGCACCATTTCAGCCGACCCTCGATAGCTCAGTTGGTAGAGCGGAGGACTGTAGATGCTACGACTTGTCAGCTATCCTTAGGTCACTGGTTCGAATCCGGTTCGAGGGAGTGGAGAAAATTTTTATACATATTTTTTTTATCTTTTGTTTGTTTTTATATTTCCAATAGACCACAATATGTCCGTTCTCCGCTTATATAATGAAGTGTGCGCTTGATGTTGAACCTGAACAAATTTCCAATAATCGAATATGGTCTTGACTGTCATTTGATACCCAACATGCGCTAACTTCGAAAATGGCGCCCATTAACACTAAATATGCGCATGTAAAACCCGTAGCCGATGGTGACACCAAACTTGACCATTTGGAAACATAAAAATGTTATAAAAATTAAACGACCCCGACGAGACTCGAACTCGCAATCTTCTGATTCGAAGTCAGACGCCTTATCCATTAGGCCACGAGGCCAGCGAAAGCCATTTCCCTCATAGTAAAGTCAAGGCGGCGCCAATGTGATGTTCAAATTAGTTATTTCCATTGAATACTAGATCTTTCGCACACGTGCTGTGAGAAACAGGTGTCCGTTGTGAGAATAAAATTCTCCTGCATTCATAAATGAAAGAATCGAAATTACAAATTTCGTCAGGTTTGACTATTAAAAGCAGGCGAAATTTGCGCGCGCACCATTTCAGCCGACCCTCGATAGCTCAGTTGGTAGAGCGGAGGACTGTAGATGCTACGACTTGTCAGCTATCCTTAGGTCACTGGTTCGAATCCGGTTCGAGGGAGTGGAGAAAATTTTTATACATATTTTTTTTATCTTTTGTTTGTTTTTATATTTCCAATAGACCACAATATGTCCGTTCTCCGCTTATATAATGAAGTGTGCGCTTGATGTTGAACCTGAACAAATTTCCAATAATCGAATATGGTCTTGACTGTCATTTGATACCCAACATGCGCTAACTTCGAAAATGGCGCCCATTAACACTAAATATGCGCATGTAAAACCCGTAGCCGATGGTGACACCAAACTTGACCATTTGGAAACATAAAAATGTTATAAAAATTAAACGACCCGGACGAGACTCGAACTCGCAATCTTCTGATTCGAAGTCAGACGCCTTATCCATTAGGCCACGAGGCCAGCGAAAGCCATTTCCCTCATAGTAAAGTCAAGGCGGCGCCAATGTGATGTTCAAATTAGTTATTTCCATTGAATACTAGATCTTTCGCACACGTGCTGTGAGAAACAGGTGTCCGTTGTGAGAATAAAATTCTCCTGCATTCATAAATGAGAGAATCGAAATTACAAATTTCGTCAGGTTTGACTATTAAAAGCAGGCGAAATTTGCACGCGCACCATTTCAGCCGACCCTCGATAGCTCAGTTGGTAGAGCGGAGGACTGTAGATGCTACGACTTGTCAGCTATCCTTAGGTCACTGGTTCGAATCCGGTTCGAGGGAGTGGAGAAAATTTTTATACATATTTTTTTTATCTTTTGTTTGTTTTTATATTTCCAATAGACCACAATATGTCCGTTCTCCGCTTATATAATGAAGTGTGCGCTTGATGTTGAACCTGAACAAATTTCCAATAATCGAATATGGTCTTGACTGTCATTTGATACCCAACATGCGCTAACTTCGAAAATGGCGCCCATTAACACTAAATATGCGCATGTAAAACCCGTAGCCGATGGTGACACCAAACTTGACCATTTGGAAACATAAAAATGTTATAAAAATTAAACGACCCCGACGAGACTCGAACTCGCAATCTTCTGATTCGAAGTCAGACGCCTTATCCATTAGGCCACGAGGCCAGCGAAAGCCATTTCCCTCATAGTAAAGTCAAGGCGGCGCCAATGTGATGTTCAAATTAGTTATTTCCATTGAATACTAGATCTTTCGCACACGTGCTGTGAGAAACAGGTGTCCGTTGTGAGAATAAAATTCTCCTGCATTCATAAATGAGAGAATCGGAATTACAAATTTCGTCAGGTTTGACTATTAAAAGCAGGCGAAATTTGCGCGCGCACCATTTCAGCCGACCCTCGATAGCTCAGTTGGTAGAGCGGAGGACTGTAGATGATACGACTTGTCAGCTATCCTTAGGTCACTGGTTCGAATCCGGTTCGAGGGAGTGGAGAAAATTTTTATACATATTTTTTTTATCTTTTGTTTGTTTTTATATTTCCAATAGACCACAATATGTCCGTTCTCCGCTTATATAATGAAGTGTGCGCTTGATGTTGAACCTGAACAAATTTCCAATAATCGAATATGGTCTTGACTGTCATTTGATACCCAACATGCGCTAACTTCGAAAATGGCGCCCATTAACACTAAATATGCGCATGTAAAACCCGTAGCCGATGGTGACACCAAACTTGACCATTTGGAAACATAAAAATGTTATAAAAATTAAACGACCCCGACGAGACTCGAACTCGCAATCTTCTGATTCGAAGTCAGACGCCTTATCCATTAGGCCACGAGGCCAGCGAAAGCCATTTCCCTCATAGTAAAGTCAAGGCGGCGCCAATGTGATGTTCAAATTAGTTATTTCCATTGAATACTAGATCTTTCGCACACGTGCTGTGAGAAACAGGTGTCCGTTGTGAGAATAAAATTCTCCTGCATTCATAAATGAGAGAATCGAAATTACAAATTTCGTCAGGTTTGACTATTAAAAGCAGGCGAAATTTGCACGCGCACCATTTCAGCCGACCCTCGATAGCTCAGTTGGTAGAGCGGAGGACTGTAGATGCTACGACTTGTCAGCTATCCTTAGGTCACTGGTTCGAATCCGGTTCGAGGGAGTGGAGAAAATTTTTATACATATTTTTTTTATCTTTTGTTTGTTTTTATATTTCCAATAGACCACAATATGTCCGTTCTCCGCTTATATAATGAAGTGTGCGCTTGATGTTGAACCTGAACAAATTTCCAATAATCGAATATGGTCTTGACTGTCATTTGATACCCAACATGCGCTAACTTCGAAAATGGCGCCCATTAACACTAAATATGCGCATGTAAAACCCGTAGCCGATGGTGACACCAAACTTGACCATTTGGAAACATAAAAATGTTATAAAAATTAAACGACCCCGACGAGACTCGAACTCGCAATCTTCTGATTCGAAGTCAGACGACTTATCCATTAGGCCACGAGGCCAGCGAAAGCCATTTCCCTCATAGTAAAGTCAAGGCGGCGCCAATGTGATGTTCAAATTAGTTATTTCCATTGAATACTAGATCTTTCGCACACGTGCTGTGAGAAACAGGTGTCCGTTGTGAGAATAAAATTCTCCTGCATTCATAAATGAGAGAATCGAAATTACAAATTTCGTCAGGTTTGACTATTAAAAGCAGGCGAAATTTGCGCGCGCACCATTTCAGCCGACCCTCGATAGCTCAGTTGGTAGAGCGGAGGACTGTAGATGATACGACTTGTCAGCTATCCTTAGGTCACTGGTTCGAATCCGGTTCGAGGGAGTGGAGAAAATTTTTATACATATTTTTTTTATCTTTTGTTTGTTTTTATATTTCCAATAGACCACAATATGTCCGTTCTCCGCTTATATAATGAAGTGTGCGCTTGATGTTGAACCTGAACAAATTTCCAATAATCGAATATGGTCTTGACTGTCATTTGATACCCAACATGCGCTAACTTCGAAAATGGCGCCCATTAACACTAAATATGCGCATGTAAAACCCGTAGCCGATGGTGACACCAAACTTGACCATTTGGAAACATAAAAATGTTATAAAAATTAAACGACCCCGACGAGACTCGAACTCGCAATCTTCTGATTCGAAGTCAGACGCCTTATCCATTAGGCCACGAGGCCAGCGAAAGCCATTTCCCTCATAGTAAAGTCAAGGCGGCGCCAATGTGATGTTCAAATTAGTTATTTCCATTGAATACTAGATCTTTCGCACACGTGCTGTGAGAAACAGGTGTCCGTTGTGAGAATAACATTCTCCTGCATTCATAAATGAGAGAATCGAAATTACAAATTTCGTCAGGTTTGACTATTAAAAGCAGGCGAAATTTGCGCGCGCACCATTTCAGCCGACCCTCGATAGCTCAGTTGGTAGAGCGGAGGACTGTAGATGCTGCGACTTGTCAGCTATCCTTAGGTCACTGGTTCGAATCCGGTTCGAGGGAGTGGAGAAAATTTTTATACATATTTTTTTTATCTTTTGTTTGTTTTTATATTTCCAATAGACCACAATATGTCCGTTCTCCGCTTATATAATGAAGTGTGCGCTTGATGTTGAACCTAAACAAATTTCCAATAATCGAATATGGTCTTGACTGTCATTTGATACCCAACATGCGCTAACTTCGAAAATGGCGCCCATTAACACTAAATATGCGCATGTAAAACCCGTAGCCGATGGTGACACCAAACTTGACCATTTGGAAACATAAAAATGTTATAAAAATTAAACGACCCCGACGAGACTCGAACTCGCAATCTTCTGATTCGAAGTCAGACGCCTTATCCATTAGGCCACGAGGCCAGCGAAAGCCATTTCCCTCATAGTAAAGTCAAGGCGGCGCCAATGTGATGTTCAAATTAGTTATTTCCATTGAATACTAGATCTTTCGCACACGTGCTGTGAGAAACAGGTGTCCGTTGTGAGAATAAAATTCTCCTGCATTCATAAATGAGAGAATCGAAATTACAAATTTCGTCAGGTTTGACTATTAAAAGCAGGCGAAATTTGCGCGCGCACCATTTCAGCCGACCCTCGATAGCTCAGTTGGTAGAGCGGGGACTTCCGGTTAGCTTTGGATTACGGAAGACGTGTTTCATTTCGCTGTCGCAAATTGTGCATTTATGTGCGGTTTATGAAATATATAGTCATAATTTCGAGGACTATGTTGAGCAGATGATTTATACTGAAGGTTAGTGACAATTGTTTGGTCAGAAATGGAGTTCAGTGCTGATATTTTGTCGAAAAGTGTGAAGCTACTGATACGCGGACCTAACCTACGTGACCACGGAGAGGTGTTGAAGGCAGTCAGCCATTGCATTGACCTCAATAAAGTTACAACTGTGTGCCGCGATGGTCAGCAGAGCTTGTGGATAGTGGTGTTCACCGACCATGACGTTGCGTTGAGTGTGATCGGACAATCGCCTTTCTTTGTGAATAACTCTTCGCTTTATTTCTTTGATATTGCTTTGGCGATTTGCACGATTAAAGTTTATCGTTTACCATACTTTATCGCCCCAGATAGACTGCCGACGTTGTGTGCGGATTTTGGGACAGTGTTAGAACAACGGTACTTAGGCACTTCGTGCAACGGCGTTCTGATTCATAACGGCGTGCGTGAGTTAACTGTCAGAGTTAATGAGGGGAAAACGGTGCCTTATTCTTTGGACTATGGGAACGGACGGGCTATTGTCACTGTGCAGGGACGCCCCCAGGTATGCGCATTGTGTCTATCACCGCAGCATAAAATGTACTTATGTCCTGCTAGGTTAATTTCAGATAACCAGCCTACTTATGGTGTTAAATGCACGTCTACTCAGACGACGGAGGTGTATTCTAAGGCCACTGTATCCGCTCAGGCTACTGACGCTCCCATTAAGGTTACGGTGTCCGTCCAGGCAACTGATGCTCCCACCAAGGTGTCCATATCTACCCAGGCAAATTTCATTTCGAAACCACCATCGACGATACCCAAAGAGTCGAAACAGAAATCGAGTGTTACAAATATAGTTGTGGAAAAGCAGAAAGAGAAAGCTGATAATTCGGACGAAGAGCATTTCTATTTGACCCGTTCAAGCAACCAGAGAGTCGACAGGACTCACATTGACTCCATTCCAAAAAGCTTTCGGTCAGGAGCATTCTGTGATGTTTCTGATATTCCAATGACTGCCCTGCTGGACTTAGATTGTAAATATTCAAACACAAAAGATTTTTCAGAACTGTACCGTTTGTATCTCAGTGCTTTGGGGAGAGGGGTTAAAGGCGAGAAAATGCCAAAGGGAGCGGTGCTGTACATGCACTGGTACGAGAGGCAACCTGGATTGAAGATGATCGATCCTGATGACATTGATAAGGGTTAATGGTATCGGCATTAAATTAGTTATTGGTAGAGAGCAGTATGTGAATCGGTATTGATATTGACCCTGCTTTGGCCATCGATTCACGAGATAGAATTTGTTATCAACTTTGAATACATAGCTTAATAACATTATAATAATAATAATAATAATAATAATAATTATTATTATTATTATTATTATTATTATAATTGTTTTTTTTGTTTTTGTTTTTTAGTGTTTTTAAAAAAAAAATTTTTTTTAGTGTTTATTTATTTAATTATTTAGAAATATACTTACCTTAAATTACTCTTACCTTGTTCCCTTTCTGTGCTGCCCCTTCCTGTGTATCTTGATATCCCCTTTTCTTAAATTCAGCTCGCTCTTTCGACTCCTGTGACTTGTCCTATTTCATTGTTCTCTTTCTACGATGATCCTGTGAAGTCCTCTCCTATGTGTCTTGATGCTCCACTTCTCTTAAATTCAGCTCTTTCTTTCATCTCCTTCGACTCCTATGACTTGTCCTATATCATCGTTCTCATTCTACGACGATCCGCTTTACTATGTCGCGCTCTTTTCTATAATGTCTCCACGTCTGCTGACTATCCTTCCCTTTGCCTTAAGCTCGTTTTAACTTCCTATTTTTCTTGAATTGTTTGTAATATTTAAATTTTGTAATATTGTATTTTTGTTTATCATTTGAATAAAGTTACATCGTGTCGACAGTGATGAACCGGTTTTGAATACCCGTAGACCACGAAATGCGTCATATACCAGGACTGGCTCAGTCTCTGGGTTGTGGTCCCGTGGGCTCGAAAACCAGAACTGAGTCTATTTTATAAAAAAAAAAAAAAATTGGTAGAGCGGAGGACTGTAGATGCTACGACTTGTCAGCTATCCTTAGGTCACTGGTTCGAATCCAATTCGAGGGAGTGGAGAAAATTTTTATACATATTTTTTTTATCTTTTGTTTGTTTTTATATTTCCAATAGACCACAATATGTCCGTTCTCCGCTTATATAATGAAGTGTGCGCTTGATGTTGAACCTGAACAAATTTCCAATAATCGAATATGGTCTTGACTGTCATTTGATACCCAACATGCGCTAACTTCGAAAATGGCGCCCATTAACACTAAATATGCGCATGTAAAACCCGTAGCCGATGGTGACACCAAACTTGACCATTTGGAAACATAAAAATGTTATAAAAATTAAACGACCCCGACGAGACTCGAACTCGCAATCTTCTGATTCGAAGTCAGACGCCTTATCCATTAGGCCACGAGGCCAGCGAAAGCCATTTCCCTCATAGTAAAGTCAAGGCGGCGCCAATGTGATGTTCAAATTAGTTATTTCCATTGAATACTAGATCTTTCGCACACGTGCTGTGAGAAACAGGTGTCCGTTGTGAGAATAAAATTCTCCTGCATTCATAAATGAGAGAATCGAAATTACAAATTTCGTCAGGTTTGACTATTAAAAGCAGGCGAAATTTGCGCGCGCACCATTTCAGCCGACCCTCGATAGCTCAGTTGGTAGAGCGGAGGACTGTAGATGCTACGACTTGTCAGCTATCCTTAGGTCACTGGTTCGAATCCGGTTCGAGGGAGTGGAGAAAATTTTTATACATATTTTTTTTATCTTTTGTTTGTTTTTATATTTCCAATAGACCACAATATGTCCGTTCTCCGCTTATATAATGAAGTGTGCGCTTGATGTTGAACCTGAACAAATTTCCAATAATCGAATATGGTCTTGACTGTCATTTGATACCCAACATGCGCTAACTTCGAAAATGGCGCCCATTAACACTAAATATGCGCATGTAAAACCCGTAGCCGATGGTGACACCAAACTTGACCATTTGGAAACATAAAAATGTTATAAAAATTAAACGACCCCGACGAGACTCGAACTCGCAATCTTCTGATTCGAAGTCAGACGCCTTATCCATTAGGCCGCGAGGCCAGCGAAAGCCATTTCCCTCATAGTAAAGTCAAGGCGGCGCCAATGTGATGTTCAAATTAGTTATTTCCATTGAATACTAGATCTTTCGCACACGTGCTGTGAGAAACAGGTGTCCGTTGTGAGAATAACATTCTCCTGCATTCATAAATGAGAGAATCGAAATTACAAATTTCGTCAGGTTTGACTATTAAAAGCAGGCGAAATTTGCGCGCGCACCATTTCAGCCGACCCTCGATAGCTCAGTTGGTAGAGCGGAGGACTGTAGATGCTACGACTTGTCAGCTATCCTTAGGTCACTGGTTCGAATCCGGTTCGAGGGAGTGGAGAAAATTTTTATACATATTTTCTTTATCTTTTGTTTGTTTTTATATTTCCAATAGACCACAATATGTCCGTTCTCCGCTTATATAATGAAGTGTGCGCTTGATGTTGAACCTGAACAAATTTCCAATAATCGAATATGGTCTTGACTGTCATTTGATACCCAACATGCGCTAACTTCGAAAATGGCGCCCATTAACACTAAATATGCGCATGTAAAACCCGTAGCCGATGGTGACACCAAACTTGACCATTTGGAAACATAAAAATGTTATAAAAATTAAACGACCCCGACGAGACTCGAACTCGCAATCTTCTGATTCGAAGTCAGACGCCTTATCCATTAGGCCGCGAGGCCAGCGAAAGCCATTTCCCTCATAGTAAAGTCAAGGCGGCGCCAATGTGATGTTCAAATTAGTTATTTCCATTGAATACTAGATCGTTCGCACACGTGCTGTGAGAAACAGGTGTCCGTTGTGAGAATAACATTCTCCTGCATTCATAAATGAGAGAATCGAAATTACAAATTTCGTCAGGTTTGACTATTAAAAGCAGGCGAAATTTGCGCGCGCACCATTTCAGCCGACCCTCGATAGCTCAGTTGGTAGAGCGGAGGACTGTAGATGCTACGACTTGTCAGCTATCCTTAGGTCACTGGTTCGAATCCGGTTCGAGGGAGTGGAGAAAATTTTTATACATATTTTTTTTATCTTTTGTTTGTTTTTATATTTCCAATAGACCACAATATGTCCGTTCTCCGCTTATATAATGAAGTGTGCGCTTGATGTTGAACCTAAACAAATTTCCAATAATCGAATATGGTCTTGACTGTCATTTGATACCCAACATGCGCTAACTTCGAAAATGGCGCCCATTAACACTAAATATGCGCATGTAAAACCCGTAGCCGATGGTGACACCAAACTTGACCATTTGGAAACATAAAAATGTTATAAAAATTAAACGACCCCGACGAGACTCGAACTCGCAATCTTCTGATTCGAAGTCAGACGCCTTATCCATTAGGCCACGAGGCCAGCGAAAGCCATTTCCCTCATAGTAAAGTCAAGGCGGCGCCAATGTGATGTTCAAATTAGTTATTTCCATTGAATACTAGATCTTTCGCACACGTGCTGTGAGAAACAGGTGTCCGTTGTGAGAATAAAATTCTCCTGCATTCATAAATGAGAGAATCGAAATTACAAATTTCGTCAGGTTTGACTATTAAAAGCAGGCGAAATTTGCGCGCGCACCATTTCAGCCGACCCTCGATAGCTCAGTTGGTAGAGCGGAGGACTGTAGATGCTACGACTTGTCAGCTATCCTTAGGTCACTGGTTCGAATCCGGTTCGAGGGAGTGGAGAAAATTTTTATACATATTTTTTTTATCTTTTGTTTGTTTTTATATTTCCAATAGACCACAATATGTCCGTTCTCCGCTTATATAATGAAGTGTGCGCTTGATGTTGAACCTGAACAAATTTCCAATAATCGAATATGGTCTTGACTGTCATTTGATACCCAACATGCGCTAACTTCGAAAATGGCGCCCATTAACACTAAATATGCGCATGTAAAACCCGTAGCCGATGGTGACACCAAACTTGACCATTTGGAAACATAAAAATGTTATAAAAATTAAACGACCCCGACGAGACTCGAACTCGCAATCTTCTGATTCGAAGTCAGACGCCTTATCCATTAGGCCACGAGGCCAGCGAAAGCCATTTCCCTCATAGTAAAGTCAAGGCGGCGCCAATGTGATGTTCAAATTAGTTATTTCCATTGAATACTAGATCTTTCGCACACGTGCTGTGAGAAACAGGTGTCCGTTGTGAGAATAAAATTCTCCTGCATTCATAAATGAGAGAATCGAAATTACAAATTTCGTCAGGTTTGACTATTAAAAGCAGGCGAAATTTGCGCGCGCACCATTTCAGCCGACCCTCGATAGCTCAGTTGGTAGAGCGGAGGACTGTAGATGCTACGACTTGTCAGCTATCCTTAGGTCACTGGTTCGAATCCGGTTCGAGGGAGTGGAGAAAATTTTTATACATATTTTTTTTATCTTTTGTTTGTTTTTATATTTCCAATAGACCACAATATGTCCGTTCTCCGCTTATATAATGAAGTGTGCGCTTGATGTTGAACCTGAACAAATTTCCAATAATCGAATATGGTCTTGACTGTCATTTGATACCCAACATGCGCTAACTTCGAAAATGGCGCCCATTAACACTAAATATGCGCATGTAAAACCCGTAGCCGATGGTGACACCAAACTTGACCATTTGGAAACATAAAAATGTTATAAAAATTAAACGACCCCGACGAGACTCGAACTCGCAATCTTCTGATTCGAAGTCAGACGCCTTATCCATTAGGCCGCGAGGCCAGCGAAAGCCATTTCCCTCATAGTAAAGTCAAGGCGGCGCCAATGTGATGTTCAAATTAGTTATTTCCATTGAATACTAGATCTTTCGCACACGTGCTGTGAGAAACAGGTGTCCGTTGTGAGAATAACATTCTCCTGCATTCATAAATGAGAGAATCGAAATTACAAATTTCGTCAGGTTTGACTATTAAAAGCAGGCGAAATTTGCGCGCGCACCATTTCAGCCGACCCTCGATAGCTCAGTTGGTAGAGCGGAGGACTGTAGATGCTACGACTTGTCAGCTATCCTTAGGTCACTGGTTCGAATCCGGTTCGAGGGAGTGGAGAAAATTTTTATACATATTTTCTTTATCTTTTGTTTGTTTTTATATTTCCAATAGACCACAATATGTCCGTTCTCCGCTTATATAATGAAGTGTGCGCTTGATGTTGAACCTGAACAAATTTCCAATAATCGAATATGGTCTTGACTGTCATTTGATACCCAACATGCGCTAACTTCGAAAATGGCGCCCATTAACACTAAATATGCGCATGTAAAACCCGTAGCCGATGGTGACACCAAACTTGACCATTTGGAAACATAAAAATGTTATAAAAATTAAACGACCCCGACGAGACTCGAACTCGCAATCTTCTGATTCGAAGTCAGACGCCTTATCCATTAGGCCGCGAGGCCAGCGAAAGCCATTTCCCTCATAGTAAAGTCAAGGCGGCGCCAATGTGATGTTCAAATTAGTTATTTCCATTGAATACTAGATCGTTCGCACACGTGCTGTGAGAAACAGGTGTCCGTTGTGAGAATAACATTCTCCTGCATTCATAAATGAGAGAATCGAAATTACAAATTTCGTCAGGTTTGACTATTAAAAGCAGGCGAAATTTGCGCGCGCACCATTTCAGCCGACCCTCGATAGCTCAGTTGGTAGAGCGGAGGACTGTAGATGCTACGACTTGTCAGCTATCCTTAGGTCACTGGTTCGAATCCGGTTCGAGGGAGTGGAGAAAATTTTTATACATATTTTTTTTATCTTTTGTTTGTTTTTATATTTCCAATAGACCACAATATGTCCGTTCTCCGCTTATATAATGAAGTGTGCGCTTGATGTTGAACCTAAACAAATTTCCAATAATCGAATATGGTCTTGACTGTCATTTGATACCCAACATGCGCTAACTTCGAAAATGGCGCCCATTAACACTAAATATGCGCATGTAAAACCCGTAGCCGATGGTGACACCAAACTTGACCATTTGGAAACATAAAAATGTTATAAAAATTAAACGACCCCGACGAGACTCGAACTCGCAATCTTCTGATTCGAAGTCAGACGCCTTATCCATTAGGCCACGAGGCCAGCGAAAGCCATTTCCCTCATAGTAAAGTCAAGGCGGCGCCAATGTGATGTTCAAATTAGTTATTTCCATTGAATACTAGATCTTTCGCACACGTGCTGTGAGAAACAGGTGTCCGTTGTGAGAATAAAATTCTCCTGCATTCATAAATGAGAGAATCGAAATTACAAATTTCGTCAGGTTTGACTATTAAAAGCAGGCGAAATTTGCGCGCGCACCATTTCAGCCGACCCTCGATAGCTCAGTTGGTAGAGCGGAGGACTGTAGATGCTACGACTTGTCAGCTATCCTTAGGTCACTGGTTCGAATCCGGTTCGAGGGAGTGGAGAAAATTTTTATACATATTTTTTTTATCTTTTGTTTGTTTTTATATTTCCAATAGACCACAATATGTCCGTTCTCCGCTTATATAATGAAGTGTGCGCTTGATGTTGAACCTGAACAAATTTCCAATAATCGAATATGGTCTTGACTGTCATTTGATACCCAACATGCGCTAACTTCGAAAATGGCGCCCATTAACACTAAATATGCGCATGTAAAACCCGTAGCCGATGGTGACACCAAACTTGACCATTTGGAAACATAAAAATGTTATAAAAATTAAACGACCCCGACGAGACTCGAACTCGCAATCTTCTGATTCGAAGTCAGACGCCTTATCCATTAGGCCACGAGGCCAGCGAAAGCCATTTCCCTCATAGTAAAGTCAAGGCGGCGCCAATGTGATGTTCAAATTAGTTATTTCCATTGATACTAGATCTTTCGCACACGTGCTGTGAGAAACAGGTGTCCGTTGTGAGAATAAAATTCTCCTGCATTCATAAATGAGAGAATCGAAATTACAAATTTCGTCAGGTTTGACTATTAAAAGCAGGCGAAATTTGCGCGCGCACCATTTCAGCCGACCCTCGATAGCTCAGTTGGTAGAGCGGAGGACTGTAGATGCTACGACTTGTCAGCTATCCTTAGGTCACTGGTTCGAATCCGGTTCGAGGGAGTGGAGAAAATTTTTATACATATTTTTTTTATCTTTTGTTTGTTTTTATATTTCCAATAGACCACAATATGTCCGTTCTCCGCTTATATAATGAAGTGTGCGCTTGATGTTGAACCTGAACAAATTTCCAATAATCGAATATGGTCTTGACTGTCATTTGATACCCAACATGCGCTAACTTCGAAAATGGCGCCCATTAACACTAAATATGCGCATGTAAAACCCGTAGCCGATGGTGACACCAAACTTGACCATTTGGAAACATAAAAATGTTATAAAAATTAAACGACCCCGACGAGACTCGAACTCGCAATCTTCTGATTCGAAGTCAGACGCCTTATCCATTAGGCCACGAGGCCAGCGAAAGCCATTTCCCCTCATAGTAAAGTCAAGGCGGCGCCAATGTGATGTTCAAATTAGTTATTTCCATTGAATACTAGATCTTTCGCACACGTGCTGTGAGAAACAGGTGTCCGTTGTGAGAATAAAATTCTCCTGCATTCATAAATGAGAGAATCGAAATTACAAATTTCGTCAGGTTTGACTATTAAAAGCAGGCGAAATTTGCGCGCGCACCATTTCAGCCGACCCTCGATAGCTCAGTTGGTAGAGCGGGGACTTCCGGTTAGCTTTGGATTACGGAAGACGTGTTTCATTTCGCTGTCGCAAATTGTGCATTTATGTGCGGTTTATGAAATATATAGTCATAATTTCGAGGACTATGTTGAGCAGATGATTTATACTGAAGGTTAGTGACAATTGTTTGGTCAGAAATGGAGTTCAGTGCTGATATTTTGTCGAAAAGTGTGAAGCTACTGATACGCGAACCCAACCTACGTGACCACGGAGAGGTGTTGAAGGCAGTCAGCCATTGCATTGACCTCAATAAAGTTACAGCTGTGTGCCGCGATGGTCAGCAGAGCTTGTGGATAGTGGTGTTCACCGACCATGACGTTGCGTTGAGTGTGATCGGACAATCGCCTTTCTTTGTGAATAACTCTTCGCTTTATTTCTTTGATATTGCTTTGGCGATTTGCACGATTAAAGTTTATCGTTTACCATACTTTATCGCCCCAGATAGACTGCCGACGTTGTGTGCGGATTTTGGGACAGTGTTAGAACAACGGTACTTAGGCACTACGTGCAACGGCGTTCTGATTCATAACGGCGTGCGTGAGTTAACTGTCAGAGTTAATGAGGGGAAAACGGTGCCTTATTCTTTGGACTATGGGAACGGACGGGCTATTGTCACTGTGCAGGGACGCCCCCAGGTATGCGCATTGTGTCTATCACCGCAGCATAAAATGTACTTATGTCCTGCTAGGTTAATTTCAGATAACCAGCCTACTTATGGTGTTAAATGCACGTCTACTCAGACGACGGAGGTGTATTCTAAGGCCACTGTATTCGCTCAGGCTACTGACGCTCCCATTAAGGTTACGGTGTCCGTCCAGGCAACTGATGCTCCCACCAAGGTGTCCATATCTACCCAGGCAAATTTCATTTCGAAACCACCATCGACGATACCCAAAGAGTCGAAACAGAAATCGAGTGTTACAAATATAGTTGTGGAAAAGCAGAAAGAGAAAGCTGATAATTCGGACGAAGAGCATTTCTATTTGACCCGTTCAAGCAACCAGAGAGTCGACAGGACTCACATTGACTCCATTCCAAAAAGCTTTCGGTCAGGAGCATTCTGTGATGTTTCTGATATTCCAATGACTGCCCTGCTGGACTTAGATTGTAAATATTCAAACACAAAAGATTTTTCAGAACTGTACCGTTTGTATCTCAGTGCTTTGGGGAGAGGGGTTAAAGGCGAGAAAATGCCAAAGGGAGCGGTGCTGTACATGCACTGGTACGAGAGGCAACCTGGATTGAAGATGATCGATCCTGATGACATTGATAAGGGTTAATGGTATCGGCATTAAATTAGTTATTGGTAGAGAGCAGTATGTGAATCGGTATTGATATTGACCCTGCTTTGGCCATCGATTCACGAGATAGAATTTGTTATCAACTTTGAATACATAGCTTAATAACATTATAATAATAATAATAATAATAATAATAATTATTATTATTATTATTATTATTATTATAATTGTTTTTTTTGTTTTTGTTTTTTAGTGTTTTTTTTTCAAATTTTTTTTTTAGTGTTTATTTATTTAATTATTTAGAAATATACTTACCTTAAATTACTCTTACCTTGTTCCCTTTCTGTGCTGCCCCTTCCTGTGTATCTTGATATCCCCTTTTCTTAAATTCAGCTCGCTCTTTCGACTCCTGTGACTTGTCCTATTTCATTGTTCTCTTTCTACGATGATCCTGTGAAGTCCTCTCCTATGTGTCTTGATGCTCCACTTCTCTTAAATTCAGCTCTTTCTTTCATCTCCTTCGACTCCTATGACTTGTCCTATATCATCGTTCTCATTCTACGACGATCCGCTTTACTATGTCGCGCTCTTTTCTATAATGTCTCCACGTCTGCTGACTATCCTTCCCTTTGCCTTAAGCTCGTTTTAACTTCCTATTTTTCTTGAATTGTTTGTAATATTTAAATTTTGTAATATTGTATTTTTGTTTATCATTTGAATAAAGTTACATCGTGTCGACAGTGATGAACCGGTTTTGAATACCCGTAGACCACGAAATGCGTCATATACCAGGACTGGCTCAGTCTCTGGGTTGTGGTCCCGTGGGCTCGAAAACCAGAACTGAGTCTATTTTATAAAAAAAAAAAAAAAATTGGTAGAGCGGAGGACTGTAGATGCTACGACTTGTCAGCTATCCTTAGGTCACTGGTTCGAATCCAATTCGAGGGAGTGGAGAAAATTTTTATACATATTTTTTTTATCTTTTGTTTGTTTTTATATTTCCAATAGACCACAATATGTCCGTTCTCCGCTTATATAATGAAGTGTGCGCTTGATGTTGAACCTGAACAAATTTCCAATAATCGAATATGGTCTTGACTGTCATTTGATACCCAACATGCGCTAACTTCGAAAATGGCGCCCATTAACACTAAATATGCGCATGTAAAACCCGTAGCCGATGGTGACACCAAACTTGACCATTTGGAAACATAAAAATGTTATAAAAATTAAACGACCCCGACGAGACTCGAACTCGCAATCTTCTGATTCGAAGTCAGACGCCTTATCCATTAGGCCACGAGGCCAGCGAAAGCCATTTCCCTCATAGTAAAGTCAAGGCGGCGCCAATGTGATGTTCAAATTAGTTATTTCCATTGAATACTAGATCTTTCGCACACGTGCTGTGAGAAACAGGTGTCCGTTGTGAGAATAAAATTCTCCTGCATTCATAAATGAGAGAATCGAAATTACAAATTTCGTCAGGTTTGACTATTAAAAGCAGGCGAAATTTGCGCGCGCACCATTTCAGCCGACCCTCGATAGCTCAGTTGGTAGAGCGGAGGACTGTAGATGCTACGACTTGTCAGCTATCCTTAGGTCACTGGTTCGAATCCGGTTCGAGGGAGTGGAGAAAATTTTTATACATATTTTTTTTATCTTTTGTTTGTTTTTATATTTCCAATAGACCACAATATGTCCGTTCTCCGCTTATATAATGAAGTGTGCGCTTGATGTTGAACCTGAACAAATTTCCAATAATCGAATATGGTCTTGACTGTCATTTGATACCCAACATGCGCTAACTTCGAAAATGGCGCCCATTAACACTAAATATGCGCATGTAAAACCCGTAGCCGATGGTGACACCAAACTTGACCATTTGGAAACATAAAAATGTTATAAAAATTAAACGACCCCGACGAGACTCGAACTCGCAATCTTCTGATTCGAAGTCAGACGCCTTATCCATTAGGCCGCGAGGCCAGCGAAAGCCATTTCCCTCATAGTAAAGTCAAGGCGGCGCCAATGTGATGTTCAAATTAGTTATTTCCATTGAATACTAGATCTTTCGCACACGTGCTGTGAGAAACAGGTGTCCGTTGTGAGAATAACATTCTCCTGCATTCATAAATGAGAGAATCGAAATTACAAATTTCGTCAGGTTTGACTATTAAAAGCAGGCGAAATTTGCGCGCGCACCATTTCAGCCGACCCTCGATAGCTCAGTTGGTAGAGCGGAGGACTGTAGATGCTACGACTTGTCAGCTATCCTTAGGTCACTGGTTCGAATCCGGTTCGAGGGAGTGGAGAAAATTTTTATACATATTTTCTTTATCTTTTGTTTGTTTTTATATTTCCAATAGACCACAATATGTCCGTTCTCCGCTTATATAATGAAGTGTGCGCTTGATGTTGAACCTGAACAAATTTCCAATAATCGAATATGGTCTTGACTGTCATTTGATACCCAACATGCGCTAACTTCGAAAATGGCGCCCATTAACACTAAATATGCGCATGTAAAACCCGTAGCCGATGGTGACACCAAACTTGACCATTTGGAAACATAAAAATGTTATAAAAATTAAACGACCCCGACGAGACTCGAACTCGCAATCTTCTGATTCGAAGTCAGACGCCTTATCCATTAGGCCGCGAGGCCAGCGAAAGCCATTTCCCTCATAGTAAAGTCAAGGCGGCGCCAATGTGATGTTCAAATTAGTTATTTCCATTGAATACTAGATCTTTCGCACACGTGCTGTGAGAAACAGGTGTCCGTTGTGAGAATAACATTCTCCTGCATTCATAAATGAGAGAATCGAAATTACAAATTTCGTCAGGTTTGACTATTAAAAGCAGGCGAAATTTGCGCGCGCACCATTTCAGCCGACCCTCGATAGCTCAGTTGGTAGAGCGGAGGACTGTAGATGCTACGACTTGTCAGCTATCCTTAGGTCACTGGTTCGAATCCGGTTCGAGGGAGTGGAGAAAAATTTTATACATATTTTTTTTATCTTTTGTTTGTTTTTATATTTCCAATAGACCACAATATGTCCGTTCTCCGCTTATATAATGAAGTGTGCGCTTGATGTTGAACCTAAACAAATTTCCAATAATCGAATATGGTCTTGACTGTCATTTGATACCCAACATGCGCTAACTTCGAAAATGGCGCCCATTAACACTAAATATGCGCATGTAAAACCCGTAGCCGATGGTGACACCAAACTTGACCATTTGGAAACATAAAAATGTTATAAAAATTAAACGACCCCGACGAGACTCGAACTCGCAATCTTCTGATTCGAAGTCAGACGCCTTATCCATTAGGCCACGAGGCCAGCGAAAGCCATTTCCCTCATAGTAAAGTCAAGGCGGCGCCAATGTGATGTTCAAATTAGTTATTTCCATTGAATACTAGATCTTTCGCACACGTGCTGTGAGAAACAGGTGTCCGTTGTGAGAATAAAATTCTCCTGCATTCATAAATGAGAGAATCGAAATTACAAATTTCGTCAGGTTTGACTATTAAAAGCAGGCGAAATTTGCGCGCGCACCATTTCAGCCGACCCTCGATAGCTCAGTTGGTAGAGCGGAGGACTGTAGATGCTACGACTTGTCAGCTATCCTTAGGTCACTGGTTCGAATCCGGTTCGAGGGAGTGGAGAAAATTTTTATACATATTTTTTTTATCTTTTGTTTGTTTTTATATTTCCAATAGACCACAATATGTCCGTTCTCCGCTTATATAATGAAGTGTGCGCTTGATGTTGAACCTGAACAAATTTCCAATAATCGAATATGGTCTTGACTGTCATTTGATACCCAACATGCGCTAACTTCGAAAATGGCGCCCATTAACACTAAATATGCGCATGTAAAACCCGTAGCCGATGGTGACACCAAACTTGACCATTTGGAAACATAAAAATGTTATAAAAATTAAACGACCCCGACGAGACTCGAACTCGCAATCTTCTGATTCGAAGTCAGACGCCTTATCCATTAGGCCACGAGGCCAGCGAAAGCCATTTCCCTCATAGTAAAGTCAAGGCGGCGCCAATGTGATGTTCAAATTAGTTATTTCCATTGAATACTAGATCTTTCGCACACGTGCTGTGAGAAACAGGTGTCCGTTGTGAGAATAAAATTCTCCTGCATTCATAAATGAGAGAGTCGAAATTACAAATTTCGTCAGGTTTGACTATTAAAAGCAGGCGAAATTTGCTCGCGCACCATTTCAGCCGACCCTCGATAGCTCAGTTGGTAGAGCGGAGGACTGTAGATGCTACGACTTGTCAGCTATCCTTAGGTCACTGGTTCGAATCCGGTTCGAGGGAGTGGAGAAAATTTTTATACATATTTTTTTTATCTTTTGTTTGTTTTTATATTTCCAATAGACCACAATATGTCCGTTCTCCGCTTATATAATGAAGTGTGCGCTTGATGTTGAACCTGAACAAATTTCCAATAATCGAATATGGTCTTGACTGTCATTTGATACCCAACATGCGCTAACTTCGAAAATGGCGCCCATTAACACTAAATATGCGCATGTAAAACCCGTAGCCGATGGTGACACCAAACTTGACCATTTGGAAACATAAAAATGTTATAAAAATTAAACGACCCCGACGAGACTCGAACTCGCAATCTTCTGATTCGAAGTCAGACGCCTTATCCATTAGGCCACGAGGCCAGCGAAAGCCATTTCCCTCATAGTAAAGTCAAGGCGGCGCCAATGTGATGTTCAAATTAGTTATTTCCATTGAATACTAGATCTTTCGCACACGTGCTGTGAGAAACAGGTGTCCGTTGTGAGAATAAAATTCTCCTGCATTCATAAATGAGAGAATCGAAATTACAAATTTCGTCAGGTTTGACTATTAAAAGCAGGCGAAATTTGCGCGCGCACCATTTCAGCCGACCCTCGATAGCTCAGTTGGTAGAGCGGAGGACTGTAGATGCTACGACTTGTCAGCTATCCTTAGGTCACTGGTTCGAATCCGGTTCGAGGGAGTGGAGAAAATTTTTATACATATTTTTTTTATCTTTTGTTTGTTTTTATATTTCCAATAGACCACAATATGTCCGTTCTCCGCTTATATAATGAAGTGTGCGCTTGATGTTGAACCTGAACAAATTTCCAATAATCGAATATGGTCTTGACTGTCATTTGATACCCAACATGCGCTAACTTCGAAAATGGCGCCCATTAACACTAAATATTCGCATGTAAAACCCGTAGCCGATGGTGACACCAAACTTGACCATTTGGAAACATAAAAATGTTATAAAAATTAAACGACCCCGACGAGACTCGAACTCGCAATCTTCTGATTCGAAGTCAGACGCCTTATCCATTAGGCCACGAGGCCAGCGAAAGCCATTTCCCTCATAGTAAAGTCAAGGCGGCGCCAATGTGATGTTCAAATTAGTTATTTCCATTGAATACTAGATCTTTCGCACACGTGCTGTGAGAAACAGGTGTCCGTTGTGAGAATAAAATTCTCCTGCATTCATAAATGAGAGAATCGAAATTACAAATTTCGTCAGGTTTGACTATTAAAAGCAGGCGAAATTTGCGCGCGCACCATTTCAGCCGACCCTCGATAGCTCAGTTGGTAGAGCGGAGGACTGTAGATGCTACGACTTGTCAGCTATCCTTAGGTCACTGGTTCGAATCCGGTTCGAGGGAGTGGAGAAAATTTTTATACATATTTTTTTTATCTTTTGTTTGTTTTTATATTTCCAATAGACCACAATATGTCCGTTCTCCGCTTATATAATGAAGTGTGCGCTTGATGTTGAACCTGAACAAATTTCCAATAATCGAATATGGTCTTGACTGTCATTTGATACCCAACATGCGCTAACTTCGAAAATGGCGCCCATTAACACTAAATATGCGCATGTAAAACCCGTAGCCGATGGTGACACCAAACTTGACCATTTGGAAACATAAAAATGTTATAAAAATTAAACGACCCCGACGAGACTCGAACTCGCAATCTTCTGATTCGAAGTCAGACGACTTATCCATTAGGCCACGAGGCCAGCGAAAGCCATTTCCCTCATAGTAAAGTCAAGGCGGCGCCAATGTGATGTTCAAATTAGTTATTTCCATTGAATACTAGATCTTTCGCACACGTGCTGTGAGAAACAGGTGTCCGTTGTGAGAATAAAATTCTCCTGCATTCATAAATGAGAGAATCGAAATTACAAATTTCGTCAGGTTTGACTATTAAAAGCAGGCGAAATTTGCGCGCGCACCATTTCAGCCGACCCTCGATAGCTCAGTTGGTAGAGCGGAGGACTGTAGATGATACGACTTGTCAGCTATCCTTAGGTCACTGGTTCGAATCCGGTTCGAGGGAGTGGAGAAAATTTTTATACATATTTTTTTTATCTTTTGTTTGTTTTTATATTTCCAATAGACCACAATATGTCCGTTCTCCGCTTATATAATGAAGTGTGCGCTTGATGTTGAACCTGAACAAATTTCCAATAATCGAATATGGTCTTGACTGTCATTTGATACCCAACATGCGCTAACTTCGAAAATGGCGCCCATTAACACTAAATATGCGCATGTAAAACCCGTAGCCGATGGTGACACCAAACTTGACCATTTGGAAACATAAAAATGTTATAAAAATTAAACGACCCCGACGAGACTCGAACTCGCAATCTTCTGATTCGAAGTCAGACGCCTTATCCATTAGGCCACGAGGCCAGCGAAAGCCATTTCCCTCATAGTAAAGTCAAGGCGGCGCCAATGTGATGTTCAAATTAGTTATTTCCATTGAATACTAGATCTTTCGCACACGTGCTGTGAGAAACAGGTGTCCGTTGTGAGAATAACATTCTCCTGCATTCATAAATGAGAGAATCGAAATTACAAATTTCGTCAGGTTTGACTATTAAAAGCAGGCGAAATTTGCGCGCGCACCATTTCAGCCGACCCTCGATAGCTCAGTTGGTAGAGCGGAGGACTGTAGATGCTGCGACTTGTCAGCTATCCTTAGGTCACTGGTTCGAATCCGGTTCGAGGGAGTGGAGAAAATTTTTATACATATTTTTTTTATCTTTTGTTTGTTTTTATATTTCCAATAGACCACAATATGTCCGTTCTCCGCTTATATAATGAAGTGTGCGCTTGATGTTGAACCTAAACAAATTTCCAATAATCGAATATGGTCTTGACTGTCATTTGATACCCAACATGCGCTAACTTCGAAAATGGCGCCCATTAACACTAAATATGCGCATGTAAAACCCGTAGCCGATGGTGACACCAAACTTGACCATTTGGAAACATAAAAATGTTATAAAAATTAAACGACCCCGACGAGACTCGAACTCGCAATCTTCTGATTCGAAGTCAGACGCCTTATCCATTAGGCCACGAGGCCAGCGAAAGCCATTTCCCTCATAGTAAAGTCAAGGCGGCGCCAATGTGATGTTCAAATTAGTTATTTCCATTGAATACTAGATCTTTCGCACACGTGCTGTGAGAAACAGGTGTCCGTTGTGAGAATAAAATTCTCCTGCATTCATAAATGAGAGAATCGAAATTACAAATTTCGTCAGGTTTGACTATTAAAAGCAGGCGAAATTTGCGCGCGCACCATTTCAGCCGACCCTCGATAGCTCAGTTGGTAGAGCGGGGACTTCCGGTTAGCTTTGGATTACGGAAGACGTGTTTCATTTCGCTGTCGCAAATTGTGCATTTATGTGCGGTTTATGAAATATATAGTCATAATTTCGAGGACTATGTTGAGCAGATGATTTATACTGAAGGTTAGTGACAATTGTTTGGTCAGAAATGGAGTTCAGTGCTGATATTTTGTCGAAAAGTGTGAAGCTACTGATACGCGGACCTAACCTACGTGACCACGGAGAGGTGTTGAAGGCAGTCAGCCATTGCATTGACCTCAATAAAGTTACAGCTGTGTGCCGCGATGGTCAGCAGAGCTTGTGGATAGTGGTGTTCACCGACCATGACGTTGCGTTGAGTGTGATCGGACAATCGCCTTTCTTTGTGAATAACTCTTCGCTTTATTTCTTTGATATTGCTTTGGCGATTTGCACGATTAAAGTTTATCGTTTACCATACTTTATCGCCCCAGATAGACTGCCGACGTTGTGTGCGGATTTTGGGACAGTGTTAGAACAACGGTACTTAGGCACTTCGTGCAACGGCGTTCTGATTCATAACGGCGTGCGTGAGTTAACTGTCAGAGTTAATGAGGGGAAAACGGTGCCTTATTCTTTGGACTATGGGAACGGACGGGCTATTGTCACTGTGCAGGGACGCCCCCAGGTATGCGCATTGTGTCTATCACCGCAGCATAAAATGTACTTATGTCCTGCTAGGTTAATTTCAGATAACCAGCCTACTTATGGTGTTAAATGCACGTCTACTCAGACGACGGAGGTGTATTCTAAGGCCACTGTATCCGCTCAGGCTACTGACGCTCCCATTAAGGTTACGGTGTCCGTCCAGGCAACTGATGCTCCCACCAAGGTGTCCATATCTACCCAGGCAAATTTCATTTCGAAACCACCATCGACGATACCCAAAGAGTCGAAACAGAAATCGAGTGTTACAAATATAGTTGTGGAAAAGCAGAAAGAGAAAGCTGATAATTCGGACGAAGAGCATTTCTATTTGACCCGTTCAAGCAACCAGAGAGTCGACAGGACTCACATTGACTCCATTCCAAAAAGCTTTCGGTCAGGAGCATTCTGTGATGTTTCTGATATTCCAATGACTGCCCTGCTGGACTTAGATTGTAAATATTCAAACACAAAAGATTTTTCAGAACTGTACCGTTTGTATCTCAGTGCTTTGGGGAGAGGGGTTAAAGGCGAGAAAATGCCAAAGGGAGCGGTGCTGTACATGCACTGGTACGAGAGGCAACCTGGATTGAAGATGATCGATCCTGATGACATTGATAAGGGTTAATGGTATCGGTATTAAATTAGTTATTGGTAGAGAGCAGTATGTGAATCGGTATTGATATTGACCCTGCTTTGGCCATCGATTCACGAGATAGAATTTGTTATCAACTTTGAATACATAGCTTAATAACATTATAATAATAATAATAATAATAATAATTATTATTATTATTATTATTATTATTATTATAATTGTTTTTTTTGTTTTTGTTTTTTAGTGTTTTTAAAAAAAAAATTTTTTTTAGTGTTTATTTATTTAATTATTTAGAAATATACTTACCTTAAATTACTCTTACCTTGTTCCCTTTCTGTGCTGCCCCTTCCTGTGTATCTTGATATCCCCTTTTCTTAAATTCAGCTCGCTCTTTCGACTCCTGTGACTTGTCCTATTTCATTGTTCTCTTTCTACGATGATCCTGTGAAGTCCTCTCCTATGTGTCTTGATGCTCCACTTCTCTTAAATTCAGCTCTTTCTTTCATCTCCTTCGACTCCTATGACTTGTCCTATATCATCGTTCTCATTCTACGACGATCCGCTTTACTATGTCGCGCTCTTTTCTATAATGTCTCCACGTCTGCTGACTATCCTTCCCTTTGCCTTAAGCTCGTTTTAACTTCCTATTTTTCTTGAATTGTTTGTAATATTTAAATTTTGTAATATTGTATTTTTGTTTATCATTTGAATAAAGTTACATCGTGTCGACAGTGATGAACCGGTTTTGAATACCCGTAGACCACGAAATGCGTCATATACCAGGACTGGCTCAGTCTCTGGGTTGTGGTCCCGTGGGCTCGAAAACCAGAACTGAGTCTATTTTATAAAAAAAAAAAAAAATTGGTAGAGCGGAGGACTGTAGATGCTACGACTTGTCAGCTATCCTTAGGTCACTGGTTCGAATCCAATTCGAGGGAGTGGAGAAAATTTTTATACATATTTTTTTTATCTTTTGTTTGTTTTTATATTTCCAATAGACCACAATATGTCCGTTCTCCGCTTATATAATGAAGTGTGCGCTTGATGTTGAACCTGAACAAATTTCCAATAATCGAATATGGTCTTGACTGTCATTTGATACCCAACATGCGCTAACTTCGAAAATGGCGCCCATTAACACTAAATATGCGCATGTAAAACCCGTAGCCGATGGTGACACCAAACTTGACCATTTGGAAACATAAAAATGTTATAAAAATTAAACGACCCCGACGAGACTCGAACTCGCAATCTTCTGATTCGAAGTCAGACGCCTTATCCATTAGGCCACGAGGCCAGCGAAAGCCATTTCCCTCATAGTAAAGTCAAGGCGGCGCCAATGTGATGTTCAAATTAGTTATTTCCATTGAATACTAGATCTTTCGCACACGTGCTGTGAGAAACAGGTGTCCGTTGTGAGAATAAAATTCTCCTGCATTCATAAATGAGAGAATCGAAATTACAAATTTCGTCAGGTTTGACTATTAAAAGCAGGCGAAATTTGCGCGCGCACCATTTCAGCCGACCCTCGATAGCTCAGTTGGTAGAGCGGAGGACTGTAGATGCTACGACTTGTCAGCTATCCTTAGGTCACTGGTTCGAATCCGGTTCGAGGGAGTGGAGAAAATTTTTATACATATTTTTTTTATCTTTTGTTTGTTTTTATATTTCCAATAGACCACAATATGTCCGTTCTCCGCTTATATAATGAAGTGTGCGCTTGATGTTGAACCTGAACAAATTTCCAATAATCGAATATGGTCTTGACTGTCATTTGATACCCAACATGCGCTAACTTCGAAAATGGCGCCCATTAACACTAAATATGCGCATGTAAAACCCGTAGCCGATGGTGACACCAAACTTGACCATTTGGAAACATAAAAATGTTATAAAAATTAAACGACCCCGACGAGACTCGAACTCGCAATCTTCTGATTCGAAGTCAGACGCCTTATCCATTAGGCCGCGAGGCCAGCGAAAGCCATTTCCCTCATAGTAAAGTCAAGGCGGCGCCAATGTGATGTTCAAATTAGTTATTTCCATTGAATACTAGATCTTTCGCACACGTGCTGTGAGAAACAGGTGTCCGTTGTGAGAATAACATTCTCCTGCATTCATAAATGAGAGAATCGAAATTACAAATTTCGTCAGGTTTGACTATTAAAAGCAGGCGAAATTTGCGCGCGCACCATTTCAGCCGACCCTCGATAGCTCAGTTGGTAGAGCGGAGGACTGTAGATGCTACGACTTGTCAGCTATCCTTAGGTCACTGGTTCGAATCCGGTTCGAGGGAGTGGAGAAAATTTTTATACATATTTTCTTTATCTTTTGTTTGTTTTTATATTTCCAATAGACCACAATATGTCCGTTCTCCGCTTATATAATGAAGTGTGCGCTTGATGTTGAACCTGAACAAATTTCCAATAATCGAATATGGTCTTGACTGTCATTTGATACCCAACATGCGCTAACTTCGAAAATGGCGCCCATTAACACTAAATATGCGCATGTAAAACCCGTAGCCGATGGTGACACCAAACTTGACCATTTGGAAACATAAAAATGTTATAAAAATTAAACGACCCCGACGAGACTCGAACTCGCAATCTTCTGATTCGAAGTCAGACGCCTTATCCATTAGGCCGCGAGGCCAGCGAAAGCCATTTCCCTCATAGTAAAGTCAAGGCGGCGCCAATGTGATGTTCAAATTAGTTATTTCCATTGAATACTAGATCGTTCGCACACGTGCTGTGAGAAACAGGTGTCCGTTGTGAGAATAACATTCTCCTGCATTCATAAATGAGAGAATCGAAATTACAAATTTCGTCAGGTTTGACTATTAAAAGCAGGCGAAATTTGCGCGCGCACCATTTCAGCCGACCCTCGATAGCTCAGTTGGTAGAGCGGAGGACTGTAGATGCTACGACTTGTCAGCTATCCTTAGGTCACTGGTTCGAATCCGGTTCGAGGGAGTGGAGAAAATTTTTATACATATTTTTTTTATCTTTTGTTTGTTTTTATATTTCCAATAGACCACAATATGTCCGTTCTCCGCTTATATAATGAAGTGTGCGCTTGATGTTGAACCTAAACAAATTTCCAATAATCGAATATGGTCTTGACTGTCATTTGATACCCAACATGCGCTAACTTCGAAAATGGCGCCCATTAACACTAAATATGCGCATGTAAAACCCGTAGCCGATGGTGACACCAAACTTGACCATTTGGAAACATAAAAATGTTATAAAAATTAAACGACCCCGACGAGACTCGAACTCGCAATCTTCTGATTCGAAGTCAGACGCCTTATCCATTAGGCCACGAGGCCAGCGAAAGCCATTTCCCTCATAGTAAAGTCAAGGCGGCGCCAATGTGATGTTCAAATTAGTTATTTCCATTGAATACTAGATCTTTCGCACACGTGCTGTGAGAAACAGGTGTCCGTTGTGAGAATAAAATTCTCCTGCATTCATAAATGAGAGAATCGAAATTACAAATTTCGTCAGGTTTGACTATTAAAAGCAGGCGAAATTTGCGCGCGCACCATTTCAGCCGACCCTCGATAGCTCAGTTGGTAGAGCGGAGGACTGTAGATGCTACGACTTGTCAGCTATCCTTAGGTCACTGGTTCGAATCCGGTTCGAGGGAGTGGAGAAAATTTTTATACATATTTTTTTTATCTTTTGTTTGTTTTTATATTTCCAATAGACCACAATATGTCCGTTCTCCGCTTATATAATGAAGTGTGCGCTTGATGTTGAACCTGAACAAATTTCCAATAATCGAATATGGTCTTGACTGTCATTTGATACCCAACATGCGCTAACTTCGAAAATGGCGCCCATTAACACTAAATATGCGCATGTAAAACCCGTAGCCGATGGTGACACCAAACTTGACCATTTGGAAACATAAAAATGTTATAAAAATTAAACGACCCCGACGAGACTCGAACTCGCAATCTTCTGATTCGAAGTCAGACGCCTTATCCATTAGGCCACGAGGCCAGCGAAAGCCATTTCCCTCATAGTAAAGTCAAGGCGGCGCCAATGTGATGTTCAAATTAGTTATTTCCATTGAATACTAGATCTTTCGCACACGTGCTGTGAGAAACAGGTGTCCGTTGTGAGAATAAAATTCTCCTGCATTCATAAATGAGAGAATCGAAATTACAAATTTCGTCAGGTTTGACTATTAAAAGCAGGCGAAATTTGCGCGCGCACCATTTCAGCCGACCCTCGATAGCTCAGTTGGTAGAGCGGAGGACTGTAGATGCTACGACTTGTCAGCTATCCTTAGGTCACTGGTTCGAATCCGGTTCGAGGGAGTGGAGAAAATTTTTATACATATTTTTTTTATCTTTTGTTTGTTTTTATATTTCCAATAGACCACAATATGTCCGTTCTCCGCTTATATAATGAAGTGTGCGCTTGATGTTGAACCTGAACAAATTTCCAATAATCGAATATGGTCTTGACTGTCATTTGATACCCAACATGCGCTAACTTCGAAAATGGCGCCCATTAACACTAAATATGCGCATGTAAAACCCGTAGCCGATGGTGACACCAAACTTGACCATTTGGAAACATAAAAATGTTATAAAAATTAAACGACCCCGACGAGACTCGAACTCGCAATCTTCTGATTCGAAGTCAGACGCCTTATCCATTAGGCCACGAGGCCAGCGAAAGCCATTTCCCTCATAGTAAAGTCAAGGCGGCGCCAATGTGATGTTCAAATTAGTTATTTCCATTGAATACTAGATCTTTCGCACACGTGCTGTGAGAAACAGGTGTCCGTTGTGAGAATAAAATTCTCCTGCATTCATAAATGAGAGAATCGAAATTACAAATTTCGTCAGGTTTGACTATTAAAAGCAGGCGAAATTTGCGCGCGCACCATTTCAGCCGACCCTCGATAGCTCAGTTGGTAGAGCGGGGACTTCCGGTTAGCTTTGCATTACGGAAGACGTGTTTCATTTCGCTGTCGCAAATTGTGCATTTATGTGCGGTTTATGAAATATATAGTCATAATTTCGAGGACTATGTTGAGCAGATGATTTATACTGAAGGTTAGTGACAATTGTTTGGTCAGAAATGGAGTTCAGTGCTGATATTTTGTCGAAAAGTGTGAAGCTACTGATACGCGGACCCAACCTACGTGACCACGGAGAGGTGTTGAAGGCAGTCAGCCATTGCATTGACCTCAATAAAGTTACAGCTGTGTGCCGCGATGGTCAGCAGAGCTTGTGGATAGTGGTGTTCACCGACCATGACGTTGCGTTGAGTGTGATCGGACAATCGCCTTTCTTTGTGAATAACTCTTCGCTTTATTTCTTTGATATTGCTTTGGCGATTTGCACGATTAAAGTTTATCGTTTACCATACTTTATCGCCCCAGATAGACTGCCGACGTTGTGTGCGGATTTTGGGACAGTGTTAGAACAACGGTACTTAGGCACTACGTGCAACGGCGTTCTGATTCATAACGGCGTGCGTGAGTTAACTGTCAGAGTTAATGAGGGGAAAACGGTGCCTTATTCTTTGGACTATGGGAACGGACGGGCTATTGTCACTGTGCGGGGACGCCCCCAGGTATGCGCATTGTGTCTATCACCGCAGCATAAAATGTACTTATGTCCTGCTAGGTTAATTTCAGATAACCAGCCTACTTATGGTGTTAAATGCACGTCTACTCAGACGACGGAGGTGTATTCTAAGGCCACTGTATTCGCTCAGGCTACTGACGCTCCCATTAAGGTTACGGTGTCCGTCCAGGCAACTGATGCTCCCACCAAGGTGTCCATATCTACCCAGGCAAATTTCATTTCGAAACCACCATCGACGATACCCAAAGAGTCGAAACAGAAATCGAGTGTTACAAATATAGTTGTGGAAAAGCAGAAAGAGAAAGCTGATAATTCGGACGAAGAGCATTTCTATTTGACCCGTTCAAGCAACCAGAGAGTCGACAGGACTCACATTGACTCCATTCCAAAAAGCTTTCGGTCAGGAGCATTCTGTGATGTTTCTGATATTCCAATGACTGCCCTGCTGGACTTAGATTGTAAATATTCAAACACAAAAGATTTTTCAGAACTGTACCGTTTGTATCTCAGTGCTTTGGGGAGAGGGGTTAAAGGCGAGAAAATGCCAAAGGGAGCGGTGCTGTACATGCACTGGTACGAGAGGCAACCTGGATTGAAGATGATCGATCCTGATGACATTGATAAGGGTTAATGGTATCGGCATTAAATTAGTTATTGGTAGAGAGCAGTATGTGAATCGGTATTGATATTGACCCTGCTTTGGCCATCGATTCACGAGATAGAATTTGTTATCAACTTTGAATACATAGCTTAATAACATTATAATAATAATAATAATAATAATAATAATTATTATTATTATTATTATTATTATTATAATTGTTTTTTTTGTTTTTGTTTTTTAGTGTTTTTTTTTCAAATTTTTTTTTTAGTGTTTATTTATTTAATTATTTAGAAATATACTTACCTTAAATTACTCTTACCTTGTTCCCTTTCTGTGCTGCCCCTTCCTGTGTATCTTGATATCCCCTTTTCTTAAATTCAGCTCGCTCTTTCGACTCCTGTGACTTGTCCTATTTCATTGTTCTCTTTCTACGATGATCCTGTGAAGTCCTCTCCTATGTGTCTTGATGCTCCACTTCTCTTAAATTCAGCTCTTTCTTTCATCTCCTTCGACTCCTATGACTTGTCCTATATCATCGTTCTCATTCTACGACGATCCGCTTTACTATGTCGCGCTCTTTTCTATAATGTCTCCACGTCTGCTGACTATCCTTCCCTTTGCCTTAAGCTCGTTTTAACTTCCTATTTTTCTTGAATTGTTTGTAATATTTAAATTTTGTAATATTGTATTTTTGTTTATCATTTGAATAAAGTTACATCGTGTCGACAGTGATGAACCGGTTTTGAATACCCGTAGACCACGAAATGCGTCATATACCAGGACTGGCTCAGTCTCTGGGTTGTGGTCCCGTGGGCTCGAAAACCAGAACTGAGTCTATTTTATAAAAAAAAAAAAAAATTGGTAGAGCGGAGGACTGTAGATGCTACGACTTGTCAGCTATCCTTAGGTCACTGGTTCGAATCCAATTCGAGGGAGTGGAGAAAATTTTTATACATATTTTTTTTATCTTTTGTTTGTTTTTATATTTCCAATAAACCACAATATGTCCGTTCTCCGCTTATATAATGAAGTGTGCGCTTGATGTTGAACCTGAACAAATTTCCAATAATCGAATATGGTCTTGACTGTCATTTGATACCCAACATGCGCTAACTTCGAAAATGGCGCCCATTAACACTAAATATGCGCATGTAAAACCCGTAGCCGATGGTGACACCAAACTTGACCATTTGGAAACATAAAAATGTTATAAAAATTAAACGACCCCGACGAGACTCGAACTCGCAATCTTCTGATTCGAAGTCAGACGCCTTATCCATTAGGCCACGAGGCCAGCGAAAGCCATTTCCCTCATAGTAAAGTCAAGGCGGCGCCAATGTGATGTTCAAATTAGTTATTTCCATTGAATACTAGATCTTTCGCACACGTGCTGTGAGAAACAGGTGTCCGTTGTGAGAATAAAATTCTCCTGCATTCATAAATGAGAGAATCGAAATTACAAATTTCGTCAGGTTTGACTATTAAAAGCAGGCGAAATTTGCGCGCGCACCATTTCAGCCGACCCTCGATAGCTCAGTTGGTAGAGCGGAGGACTGTAGATGCTACGACTTGTCAGCTATCCTTAGGTCACTGGTTCGAATCCGGTTCGAGGGAGTGGAGAAAATTTTTATACATATTTTTTTTATCTTTTGTTTGTTTTTATATTTCCAATAGACCACAATATGTCCGTTCTCCGCTTATATAATGAAGTGTGCGCTTGATGTTGAACCTGAACAAATTTCCAATAATCGAATATGGTCTTGACTGTCATTTGATACCCAACATGCGCTAACTTCGAAAATGGCGCCCATTAACACTAAATATGCGCATGTAAAACCCGTAGCCGATGGTGACACCAAACTTGACCATTTGGAAACATAAAAATGTTATAAAAATTAAACGACCCCGACGAGACTCGAACTCGCAATCTTCTGATTCGAAGTCAGACGCCTTATCCATTAGGCCGCGAGGCCAGCGAAAGCCATTTCCCTCATAGTAAAGTCAAGGCGGCGCCAATGTGATGTTCAAATTAGTTATTTCCATTGAATACTAGATCTTTCGCACACGTGCTGTGAGAAACAGGTGTCCGTTGTGAGAATAACATTCTCCTGCATTCATAAATGAGAGAATCGAAATTACAAATTTCGTCAGGTTTGACTATTAAAAGCAGGCGAAATTTGCGCGCGCACCATTTCAGCCGACCCTCGATAGCTCAGTTGGTAGAGCGGAGGACTGTAGATGCTACGACTTGTCAGCTATCCTTAGGTCACTGGTTCGAATCCGGTTCGAGGGAGTGGAGAAAATTTTTATACATATTTTCTTTATCTTTTGTTTGTTTTTATATTTCCAATAGACCACAATATGTCCGTTCTCCGCTTATATAATGAAGTGTGCGCTTGATGTTGAACCTGAACAAATTTCCAATAATCGAATATGGTCTTGACTGTCATTTGATACCCAACATGCGCTAACTTCGAAAATGGCGCCCATTAACACTAAATATGCGCATGTAAAACCCGTAGCCGATGGTGACACCAAACTTGACCATTTGGAAACATAAAAATGTTATAAAAATTAAACGACCCCGACGAGACTCGAACTCGCAATCTTCTGATTCGAAGTCAGACGCCTTATCCATTAGGCCGCGAGGCCAGCGAAAGCCATTTCCCTCATAGTAAAGTCAAGGCGGCGCCAATGTGATGTTCAAATTAGTTATTTCCATTGAATACTAGATCTTTCGCACACGTGCTGTGAGAAACAGGTGTCCGTTGTGAGAATAACATTCTCCTGCATTCATAAATGAGAGAATCGAAATTACAAATTTCGTCAGGTTTGACTATTAAAAGCAGGCGAAATTTGCGCGCGCACCATTTCAGCCGACCCTCGATAGCTCAGTTGGTAGAGCGGAGGACTGTAGATGCTACGACTTGTCAGCTATCCTTAGGTCACTGGTTCGAATCCGGTTCGAGGGAGTGGAGAAAAATTTTATACATATTTTTTTTATCTTTTGTTTGTTTTTATATTTCCAATAGACCACAATATGTCCGTTCTCCGCTTATATAATGAAGTGTGCGCTTGATGTTGAACCTAAACAAATTTCCAATAATCGAATATGGTCTTGACTGTCATTTGATACCCAACATGCGCTAACTTCGAAAATGGCGCCCATTAACAATAAATATGCGCATGTAAAACCCGTAGCCGATGGTGACACCAAACTTGACCATTTGGAAACATAAAAATGTTATAAAAATTAAACGACCCCGACGAGACTCGAACTCGCAATCTTCTGATTCGAAGTCAGACGCCTTATCCATTAGGCCACGAGGCCAGCGAAAGCCATTTCCCTCATAGTAAAGTCAAGGCGGCGCCAATGTGATGTTCAAATTAGTTATTTCCATTGAATACTAGATCTTTCGCACACGTGCTGTGAGAAACAGGTGTCCGTTGTGAGAATAAAATTCTCCTGCATTCATAAATGAGAGAATCGAAATTACAAATTTCGTCAGGTTTGACTATTAAAAGCAGGCGAAATTTGCGCGCGCACCATTTCAGCCGACCCTCGATAGCTCAGTTGGTAGAGCGGAGGACTGTAGATGCTACGACTTGTCAGCTATCCTTAGGTCACTGGTTCGAATCCGGTTCGAGGGAGTGGAGAAAATTTTTATACATATTTTTTTTATCTTTTGTTTGTTTTTATATTTCCAATAGACCACAATATGTCCGTTCTCCGCTTATATAATGAAGTGTGCGCTTGATGTTGAACCTGAACAAATTTCCAATAATCGAATATGGTCTTGACTGTCATTTGATACCCAACATGCGCTAACTTCGAAAATGGCGCCCATTAACACTAAATATGCGCATGTAAAACCCGTAGCCGATGGTGACACCAAACTTGACCATTTGGAAACATAAAAATGTTATAAAAATTAAACGACCCCGACGAGACTCGAACTCGCAATCTTCTGATTCGAAGTCAGACGCCTTATCCATTAGGCCACGAGGCCAGCGAAAGCCATTTCCCTCATAGTAAAGTCAAGGCGGCGCCAATGTGATGTTCAAATTAGTTATTTCCATTGAATACTAGATCTTTCGCACACGTGCTGTGAGAAACAGGTGTCCGTTGTGAGAATAAAATTCTCCTGCATTCATAAATGAGAGAGTCGAAATTACAAATTTCGTCAGGTTTGACTATTAAAAGCAGGCGAAATTTGCGCGCGCACCATTTCAGCCGACCCTCGATAGCTCAGTTGGTAGAGCGGAGGACTGTAGATGCTACGACTTGTCAGCTATCCTTAGGTCACTGGTTCGAATCCGGTTCGAGGGAGTGGAGAAAATTTTTATACATATTTTTTTTATCTTTTGTTTGTTTTTATATTTCCAATAGACCACAATATGTCCGTTCTCCGCTTATATAATGAAGTGTGCGCTTGATGTTGAACCTGAACAAATTTCCAATAATCGAATATGGTCTTGACTGTCATTTGATACCCAACATGCGCTAACTTCGAAAATGGCGCCCATTAACACTAAATATGCGCATGTAAAACCCGTAGCCGATGGTGACACCAAACTTGACCATTTGGAAACATAAAAATGTTATAAAAATTAAACGACCCCGACGAGACTCGAACTCGCAATCTTCTGATTCGAAGTCAGACGCCTTATCCATTAGGCCACGAGGCCAGCGAAAGCCATTTCCCTCATAGTAAAGTCAAGGCGGCGCCAATGTGATGTTCAAATTAGTTATTTCCATTGAATACTAGATCTTTCGCACACGTGCTGTGAGAAACAGGTGTCCGTTGTGAGAATAAAATTCTCCTGCATTCATAAATGAGAGAATCGAAATTACAAATTTCGTCAGGTTTGACTATTAAAAGCAGGCGAAATTTGCGCGCGCACCATTTCAGCCGACCCTCGATAGCTCAGTTGGTAGAGCGGAGGACTGTAGATGCTACGACTTGTCAGCTATCCTTAGGTCACTGGTTCGAATCCGGTTCGAGGGAGTGGAGAAAATTTTTATACATATTTTTTTTATCTTTTGTTTGTTTTTATATTTCCAATAGACCACAATATGTCCGTTCTCCGCTTATATAATGAAGTGTGCGCTTGATGTTGAACCTGAACAAATTTCCAATAATCGAATATGGTCTTGACTGTCATTTGATACCCAACATGCGCTAACTTCGAAAATGGCGCCCATTAACACTAAATATTCGCATGTAAAACCCGTAGCCGATGGTGACACCAAACTTGACCATTTGGAAACATAAAAATGTTATAAAAATTAAACGACCCCGACGAGACTCGAACTCGCAATCTTCTGATTCGAAGTCAGACGCCTTATCCATTAGGCCACGAGGCCAGCGAAAGCCATTTCCCTCATAGTAAAGTCAAGGCGGCGCCAATGTGATGTTCAAATTAGTTATTTCCATTGAATACTAGATCTTTCGCACACGTGCTGTGAGAAACAGGTGTCCGTTGTGAGAATAAAATTCTCCTGCATTCATAAATGAGAGAATCGAAATTACAAATTTCGTCAGGTTTGACTATTAAAAGCAGGCGAAATTTGCGCGCGCACCATTTCAGCCGACCCTCGATAGCTCAGTTGGTAGAGCGGAGGACTGTAGATGCTACGACTTGTCAGCTATCCTTAGGTCACTGGTTCGAATCCGGTTCGAGGGAGTGGAGAAAATTTTTATACATATTTTTTTTATCTTTTGTTTGTTTTTATATTTCCAATAGACCACAATATGTCCGTTCTCCGCTTATATAATGAAGTGTGCGCTTGATGTTGAACCTGAACAAATTTCCAATAATCGAATATGGTCTTGACTGTCATTTGATACCCAACATGCGCTAACTTCGAAAATGGCGCCCATTAACACTAAATATGCGCATGTAAAACCCGTAGCCGATCATTTATTTTCAATACCTCCATTTCTGGAGAAGAATATTTACAGCAAGGTATTTACAATTGTGTACATAACAAGTGTGAACAATGTACAATCTATAAGATGAGTGGCAGGGCATGTAACAGTTGGGTAAGTTGCGGTTGATGCCTGACATATGACGGCGTGTGGAATCATCTACGGCTGGTGGTCATAGGTTATCCTCTAATCAGGGAGCACACGGCAAGAAGATACGCAGCGGAGAACAGAATTATTGTATGCTTGTTCTCGATTAGATGGTGTGGTTGTCCTGGAATGTTCCCTCCAAGAATCAGTGCTGAAAGTTCTTCGTCGCTCAAAGAATCGTGCATGAAGATAAATACAGACACTCCATAGTGGTTGAGAATAGTCTCCCAGTAGCTATTACGTAATGAAAGAATAACTTCCGAAGAGCAATACCTCATTGCGTGGAGAAGTTCGTTGTTGTACTGCTGATCACAGGCACGGCATGTCAGATGGTTAATATACGTCGTCTTATTGAGTAGAATAGCAAGATTCCGAAGTTGAACTGAGCAATTTGGGTACTGTCTAAGAAGTGTCCATATCGACCAGGGAGTCATAGGATCTGTGTGAACTAGTTTAAATGTGGTCAGTGATGGGTTGTTGGCAACGGATGAAGTCCAGAATGAGAAATAATGGTCCCGAACAGCTTTCTTGTAAATTGTTTTCCATGCAGAGTCTGACGGAAAATGTCCGGTTTGTGTGAAGATGTCAAGGTAATCGTAGAGTTTATATTGCTGAAGAATAGGAACAATGTCTGACACAAATCCAGTTGTATGTCTATTAAACAGAGTGAATTTAAAGAATCGTAAGAGGAATATCTTTAACGGCACCTGATGTCCTTGAGGAAGGTGAATCAGATGGCCGAGGAAGTTCAACTTTTTGATGTGGATTTCGGACTCAAGAGGCAGGAGTCCCAACAAGCTGAGAGCGACGTCTGTTGATGTGCGTCCAGGAAGAGTTTCTATGTGTTTAACACAGCATCGGAAAGCTCGTTCTAGTGAGATGTGTATAGAACGTGTACTGACTTGTGTGAGCTCGCATCCATATAACGCCCTAGGAAGGACAACATATTTCAGCATAAACCCCATCGTCAGGGGAGAGCACGATTTGAAGGGCTGCTTTCCAGCTAAGGCGAAGTAAGTTTTTCGCAGTTTCGTGGTTAACTCATTGGCTCGGTTGGAATCATTTTGATACTTGTTGTGTGGAATTCCGAGATGAACACACGAGGAAGTTTCTGATATTATTTGATCTCCCAAGTACCATTTCCTGTCGTGATTTTCGTCTTGACGCTTCGTCTCATTAAAAACGACGACAACACTTTTTGTTTCTGAGAAATTAAAGCGCCATAGTCGGCTGTATCTGCAACATATATCTAGAAGACTGTCCATTCCATATTTTGATAATGATAGCAGAGCAATGTCGTCTGCTGCTGTCGGTGCGACACAATGTACAGATCCAATTGAGAAACCGCAGTTCGAAGAATTCAATTGATTCAGCAAGTCATTTATGTACACTTAGTAGAAGAAAGGGGAACACACTGCCCCTGCCTTGTTCCTTGTTTAACTGAGAGTGTATTCGAGAGAGCCTTGTTATACAATACGCGACTCGAGCAGTCAGAGTACATGTTAGTCACGACACGTAGTATCCTACCACAGAAGCCTAGTTGGTGAAGTTTCACGAAGAGACCTTCATGCCAGACACGATCGAAGGCTTTTGCCGAGTCCAAAAAGCACACAAAAGCACGAGAATTGAGATCACCAGTATAGTTGATGAATTCTTCGACAAGAAAGGCAGACATTTGGCAGCTAACTCCTTTCTGGAAACCGTGCTGCAACTCATGTGGGAACATTGCGATGTCGGGATCACCAAGAAATCTATTGAGAAGGATATGTTCGAAAACTTTATAAATTACAGGCAATAAGGTTATGGCTCTGTAGCTGTCAGGTAGATGCTTCGGTTTGGGATCACCCTTGTGTAATGGCACGATTATTCCAGTTTTAAGAGATGGTGGTATCCATTCCAGTTGAATAAGTCCGTTGAACAGGCGACAAAGAGCATTAACAAGGGATGCACTTCCGTGAATTAGATGGTCGTTTGTGATCTGGTCGATGCCGCCTGATTTGTTCCGCTTCAGTCGTCGTAAAACCGAAAACACTTCGCTATTACTTATTGGCTCGCAGAACACATTACAATCGAATTGAGGATGAGATTCATCAAGCAGTGAATTCAGTTGTCTGTATATGCTTTCTTCGAACTCTGTGTCAGAATGAATAGCCGGGGTGTACAGTTTTTCGAAATATACACGCCATGCTTCAAGAATATCGCCGCGTTCTCTGAGTGCTCTACCTTCGAAGTTCATAACGGAACCGAAACTGTCAGTGTGTTGAGAATCATCAGATGTTCGCAGCATTTTCCAGAATTGCGTCTGGTCCTTGCTGGCACATGATTCGAGGATTTCATATTTGCGATGCTCTTGTGAACGAATTGCAGAGCGCACTGATCGTCTGAAGGAACGTTTGGATTCTTTGTACTGGATGTATTCTTCATGATCGTATGAGTGAGGCCTACCAACCATTATCCACACGGTACGTTTCTGTTTGACATCGGCATGAAGTGACCGTAATTCATCGTTCCAGAAATATTTCCTGGACCTATGGCGTGGTGCTGATGGCGACGCCATCGAGGAAGCGTGCAGTATTGCTTTAACAATATCTGTATACAATTTGTCTAGATTATCTCGTGTTTTGAGAGAGTGGCACAAAGTCATGGTGAGAAGTTCATCAAGTGAAGCCTGGTATAAGGCAGTGTCCATTTTATCCCAATTGAAGGATAACCTCGTGAATAGAACTGGTGTAGTGGTCTCTGAAACTGGTATCTCAAAGCTGCACGACACTGGTAAGTGATTCGATGTATTCAATTCGTGGTCATCGAGTATGGCGCTTTTAACAATTAGATCCGCCATCGTATCCGGCACAATGATGTGGTCTATACGTGAAGGTGATGCGACTGTACAGAATGGGTAGTATGAGAATGGGGGACCAGTGCATGAATCCAGACATGTAACTGAATAGGATTGTGTCCGAGTTAGCATATCATTTATGAGTTGCGATCTACTTTCGTGACCAGTCGGGAGATGCTCCCCCCTGGTTCTAGTCAAATGGGCATTTATGTCGCCCATAACAATCACAGGGCCTCTTGGCGAATAGTTATCTATTAGATCGTTCAGAGAATCCAGGCATTCTGCATAATAATCGTCACTGCGTGAAGTGCTTGGGAGGTAAACTTGGAGAACACTAATATATTCTGACGATCTCACTTTCAGTTGCAATCCAACAATCCTGTCTGTTCCAGTATCAAGAATAATACACTGATTTGCCAGATGCTTCCTTATTAGGATGGCCACGCCGTCGCGCGTGAAACTACCACCGGTCCTTGTTGTGATTGTTCTCCCGTGTTTGGCTAAACAACAGTATGAGTCGTGAAACGATTGGAGAAAGTGAAGGTTCTCATCATTGAGCCAATGCTCAGAAATACCAACAAAGTCGTACAGTTGTCCTTTCAGCAGGACAGAAAGGTAGTCGGATGTGGGCACAACACCACTAGCATTCCACGCGACGAGATGAATAGTTAGTTTATCCGTCATAATTGCGTTTGGGTGGTTCGTTCTTCCAGAGTCTAAAATTCACACCACGAGGCCAGAAACCGTCACTGTGGATTGAATCAATATCATTAGCGTAGATATGAATGCTGGCAGACTGTGTCCCTCTGCGCGAACTTGACATCAGTCGCACAAACGTTGGAGAGACGCCTTTGCCTTCCAAGAACGCCCAAATATTGTCGTCACTGGTCTTCATCGAGATTCCACTCACAAATAGTTTACGTGTGCGTTTACGAGAATATGGAACTCCTACGAAACCATCTGATTCATCGACTCCGTCACCGATATCATCGCCGTGAGTAGGTAGATCACTTAAGTTACGTGTTCGACCCGTATGAGCACTCAACGATTCAGGCGAGAAGGCAGGAACACTGTTAATATCGTTTTCAGATGAATGTGTGTGATCCGGACGACACATACCGGACGAGCCAGGTCACTTAGGTCACTTAGGTCACTGGTTCGAATCCGGTTCGAGGGAGTGGAGAAAATTTTTATACATATTTTTTTTATCTTTTGTTTGTTTTTATATTTCCAATAGACCACAATATGTCCGTTCTCCGCTTATATAATGAAGTGTGCGCTTGATGTTGAACCTGAACAAATTTCCAATAATCGAATATGGTCTTGACTGTCATTTGATACCCAACATGCGCTAACTTCGAAAATGGCGCCCATTAACACTAAATATGCGCATGTAAAACCCGTAGCCGATGGTGACACCAAACTTGACCATTTGGAAACATAAAAATGTTATAAAAATTAAACGACCCCGACGAGACTCGAACTCGCAATCTTCTGATTCGAAGTCAGACGCCTTATCCATTAGGCCACGAGGCCAGCGAAAGCCATTTCCCTCATAGTAAAGTCAAGGCGGCGCCAATGTGATGTTCAAATTAGTTATTTCCATTGAATACTAGATCTTTCGCACACGTGCTGTGAGAAACAGGTGTCCGTTGTGAGAATAAAATTCTCCTGCATTCATAAATGAGAGAATCGAAATTACAAATTTCGTCAGGTTTGACTATTAAAAGCAGGCGAAATTTGCGCGCGCACCATTTCAGCCGACCCTCGATAGCTCAGTTGGTAGAGCGGAGGACTGTAGATGCTACGACTTGTCAGCTATCCTTAGGTCACTGGTTCGAATCCGGTTCGAGGAAGTGGAGAAAATTTTTATACATATTTTTTTTATCTTTTGTTTGTTTTTATATTTCCAATAGACCACAATATGTCCGTTCTCCGCTTATATAATGAAGTGTGCGCTTGATGTTGAACCTGAACAAATTTCCAATAATCGAATATGGTCTTGACTGTCATTTGATACCCAACATGCGCTAACTTCGAAAATGGCGCCCATTAACACTAAATATGCGCATGTAAAACCCGTAGCCGATGGTGACACCAAACTTGACCATTTGGAAACATAAAAATGTTATAAAAATTAAACGACCCCGACGAGACTCGAACTCGCAATCTTCTGATTCGAAGTCAGACGCCTTATCCATTAGGCCACGAGGCCAGCGAAAGCCATTTCCCTCATAGTAAAGTCAAGGCGGCGCCAATGTGATGTTCAAATTAGTTATTTCCATTGAATACTAGATCTTTCGCACACGTGCTGTGAGAAACAGGTGTCCGTTGTGAGAATAAAATTCTCCTGCATTCATAAATGAGAGAATCGAAATTACAAATTTCGTCAGGTTTGACTATTAAAAGCAGGCGAAATTTGCGCGCGCACCATTTCAGCCGACCCTCGATAGCTCAGTTGGTAGAGCGGAGGACTGTAGATGCTACGACTTGTCAGCTATCCTTAGGTCACTGGTTCGAATCCGGTTCGAGGGAGTGGAGAAAATTTTTATACATATTTTTTTTATCTTTTGTTTGTTTTTATATTTCCAATAGACCACAATATGTCCGTTCTCCGCTTATATAATGAAGTGTGCGCTTGATGTTGAACCTGAACAAATTTCCAATAATCGAATATGGTCTTGACTGTCATTTGATACCCAACATGCGCTAACTTCGAAAATGGCGCCCATTAACACTAAATATGCGCATGTAAAACCCGTAGCCGATGGTGACACCAAACTTGACCATTTGGAAACATAAAAATGTTATAAAAATTAAACGACCCCGACGAGACTCGAACTCGCAATCTTCTGATTCGAAGTCAGACGCCTTATCCATTAGGCCACGAGGCCAGCGAAAGCCATTTCCCTCATAGTAAAGTCAAGGCGGCGCCAATGTGATGTTCAAATTAGTTATTTCCATTGAATACTAGATCTTTCGCACACGTGCTGTGAGAAACAGGTGTCCGTTGTGAGAATAAAATTCTCCTGCATTCATAAATGAGAGAATCGAAATTACAAATTTCGTCAGGTTTGACTATTAAAAGCAGGCGAAATTTGCGCGCGCACCATTTCAGCCGACCCTCGATAGCTCAGTTGGTAGAGCGGAGGACTGTAGAAGCTACGACTTGTCAGCTATCCTTAGGTCACTGGTTCGAATCCGGTTCGAGGGAGTGGAGAAAATTTTTATACATATTTTTTTTATCTTTTGTTTGTTTTTATATTTCCAATAGACCACAATATGTCCGTTCTCCGCTTATATAATGAAGTGTGCGCTTGATGTTGAACCTGAACAAATTTCCAATAATCGAATATGGTCTTGACTGTCATTTGATACCCAACATGCGCTAACTTCGAAAATGGCGCCCATTAACACTAAATATGCGCATGTAAAACCCGTAGCCGATGGTGACACCAAACTTGACCATTTGAAAACATAAAAATGTTATAAAAATTAAACGACCCCGACGAGACTCGAACTCGCAATCTTCTGATTCGAAGTCAGACGCCTTATCCATTAGGCCACGAGGCCAGCGAAAGCCATTTCCCTCATAGTAAAGTCAAGGCGGCGCCAATGTGATGTTCAAATTAGTTATTTCCATTGAATACTAGATCTTTCGCACACGTGCTGTGAGAAACAGGTGTCCGTTGTGAGAATAAAATTCTCCTGCATTCATAAATGAGAGAATCGAAATTACAAATTTCGTCAGGTTTGACTATTAAAAGCAGGCGAAATTTGCGCGCGCACCATTTCAGCCGACCCTCGATAGCTCAGTTGGTAGAGCGGAGGACTGTAGATGCTACGACTTGTCAGCTATCCTTAGGTCACTGGTTCGAATCCGGTTCGAGGGAGTGGAGAAAATTTTTATACATATTTTTTTTATCTTTTGTTTGTTTTTATATTTCCAATAGACCACAATATGTCCGTTCTCCGCTTATATAATGAAGTGTGCGCTTGATGTTGAACCTGAACAAATTTCCAATAATCGAATATGGTCTTGACTGTCATTTGATACCCAACATGCGCTAACTTCGAAAATGGCGCCCATTAACACTAAATATGCGCATGTAAAACCCGTAGCCGATGGTGACACCAAACTTGACCATTTGGAAACATAAAAATGTTATAAAAATTAAACGACCCCGACGAGACTCGAACTCGCAATCTTCTGATTCGAAGTCAGACGCCTTATCCATTAGGCCACGAGGCCAGCGAAAGCCATTTCCCTCATAGTAAAGTCAAGGCGGCGCCAATGTGATGTTCAAATTAGTTATTTCCATTGAATACTAGATCTTTCGCACACTTGCTGTGAGAAACAGGTGTCCGTTGTGAGAATAAAATTCTCCTGCATTCATAAATGAGAGAATCGAAATTACAAATTTCGTCAGGTTTGACTATTAAAAGCAGGCGAAATTTGCGCGCGCACCATTTCAGCCGACCCTCGATAGCTCAGTTGGTAGAGCGGAGGACTGTAGATGCTACGACTTGTCAGCTATCCTTAGGTCACTGGTTCGAATCCGGTTCGAGGAAGTGGAGAAAATTTTTATACATATTTTTTTTATCTTTTGTTTGTTTTTATATTTCCAATAGACCACAATATGTCCGTTCTCCGCTTATATAATGAAGTGTGCGCTTGATGTTGAACCTGAACAAATTTCCAATAATCGAATATGGTCTTGACTGTCATTTGATACCCAACATGCGCTAACTTCGAAAATGGCGCCCATTAACACTAAATATGCGCATGTAAAACCCGTAGCCGATGGTGACACCAAACTTGACCATTTGGAAACATAAAAATGTTATAAAAATTAAACGACCCCGACGAGACTCGAACTCGCAATCTTCTGATTCGAAGTCAGACGCCTTATCCATTAGGCCACGAGGCCAGCGAAAGCCATTTCCCTCATAGTAAAGTCAAGGCGGCGCCAATGTGATGTTCAAATTAGTTATTTCCATTGAATACTAGATCTTTCGCACACGTGCTGTGAGAAACAGGTGTCCGTTGTGAGAATAAAATTCTCCTGCATTCATAAATGAGAGAATCGAAATTACAAATTTCGTCAGGTTTGACTATTAAAAGCAGGCGAAATTTGCGCGCGCACCATTTCAGCCGACCCTCGATAGCTCAGTTGGTAGAGCGGAGGACTGTAGATGCTACGACTTGTCAGCTATCCTTAGGTCACTGGTTCGAATCCGGTTCGAGGGAGTGGAGAAAATTTTTATACATATTTTTTTTATCTTTTGTTTGTTTTTATATTTCCAATAGACCACAATATGTCCGTTCTCCGCTTATATAATGAAGTGTGCGCTTGATGTTGAACCTGAACAAATTTCCAATAATCGAATATGGTCTTGACTGTCATTTGATACCCAACATGCGCTAACTTCGAAAATGGCGCCCATTAACACTAAATATGCGCATGTAAAACCCGTAGCCGATGGTGACACCAAACTTGACCATTTGGAAACATAAAAATGTTATAAAAATTAAACGACCCCGACGAGACTCGAACTCGCAATCTTCTGATTCGAAGTCAGACGCCTTATCCATTAGGCCACGAGGCCAGCGAAAGCCATTTCCCTCATAGTAAAGTCAAGGCGGCGCCAATGTGATGTTCAAATTAGTTATTTCCATTGAATACTAGATCTTTCGCACACGTGCTGTGAGAAACAGGTGTCCGTTGTGAGAATAAAATTCTCCTGCATTCATAAATGAGAGAATCGAAATTACAAATTTCGTCAGGTTTGACTATTAAAAGCAGGCGAAATTTGCGCGCGCACCATTTCAGCCGACCCTCGATAGCTCAGTTGGTAGAGCGGAGGACTGTAGATGCTACGACTTGTCAGCTATCCTTAGGTCACTGGTTCGAATCCGGTTCGAGGGAGTGGAGAAAATTTTTATACATATTTTTTTTATCTTTTGTTTGTTTTTATATTTCCAATAGACCACAATATGTCCGTTCTCCGCTTATATAATGAAGTGTGCGCTTGATGTTGAACCTGAACAAATTTCCAATAATCGAATATGGTCTTGACTGTCATTTGATACCCAACATGCGCTAACTTCGAAAATGGCGCCCATTAACACTAAATATGCGCATGTAAAACCCGTAGCCGATGGTGACACCAAACTTGACCATTTGGAAACATAAAAATGTTATAAAAATTAAACGACCCCGACGAGACTCGAACTCGCAATCTTCTGATTCGAAGTCAGACGCCTTATCCATTAGGCCACGAGGCCAGCGAAAGCCATTTCCCTCATAGTAAAGTCAAGGCGGCGCCAATGTGATGTTCAAATTAGTTATTTCCATTGAATACTAGATCTTTCGCACACGTGCTGTGAGAAACAGGTGTCCGTTGTGAGAATAAAATTCTCCTGCATTCATAAATGAGAGAATCGAAATTACAAATTTCGTCAGGTTTGACTATTAAAAGCAGGCGAAATTTGCGCGCGCACCATTTCAGCCGACCCTCGATAGCTCAGTTGGTAGAGCGGAGGACTGTAGATGCTACGACTTGTCAGCTATCCTTAGGTCACTGGTTCGAATCCGGTTCGAGGGAGTGGAGAAAATTTTTATACATATTTTTTTTATCTTTTGTTTGTTTTTATATTTCCAATAGACCACAATATGTCCGTTCTCCGCTTATATAATGAAGTGTGCGCTTGATGTTGAACCTGAACAAATTTCCAATAATCGAATATGGTCTTGACTGTCATTTGATACCCAACATGCGCTAACTTCGAAAATGGCGCCCATTAACACTAAATATGCGCATGTAAAACCCGTAGCCGATGGTGACACCAAACTTGACCATTTGGAAACATAAAAATGTTATAAAAATTAAACGACCCCGACGAGACTCGAACTCGCAATCTTCTGATTCGAAGTCAGACGCCTTATCCATTAGGCCACGAGGCCAGCGAAAGCCATTTCCCTCATAGTAAAGTCAAGGCGGCGCCAATGTGATGTTCAAATTAGTTATTTCCATTGAATACTAGATCTTTCGCACACGTGCTGTGAGAAACAGGTGTCCGTTGTGAGAATAAAATTCTCCTGCATTCATAAATGAGAGAATCGAAATTACAAATTTCGTCAGGTTTGACTATTAAAAGCAGGCGAAATTTGCGCGCGCACCATTTCAGCCGACCCTCGATAGCTCAGTTGGTAGAGCGGAGGACTGTAGATGCTACGACTTGTCAGCTATCCTTAGGTCACTGGTTCGAATCCGGTTCGAGGAAGTGGAGAAAATTTTTATACATATTTTTTTTATCTTTTGTTTGTTTTTATATTTCCAATAGACCACAATATGTCCGTTCTCCGCTTATATAATGAAGTGTGCGCTTGATGTTGAACCTGAACAAATTTCCAATAATCGAATATGGTCTTGACTGTCATTTGATACCCAACATGCGCTAACTTCGAAAATGGCGCCCATTAACACTAAATATGCGCATGTAAAACCCGTAGCCGATGGTGACACCAAACTTGACCATTTGGAAACATAAAAATGTTATAAAAATTAAACGACCCCGACGAGACTCGAACTCGCAATCTTCTGATTCGAAGTCAGACGCCTTATCCATTAGGCCACGAGGCCAGCGAAAGCCATTTCCCTCATAGTAAAGTCAAGGCGGCGCCAATGTAATGTTCAAATTAGTTATTTCCATTGAATACTAGATCTTTCGCACACGTGCTGTGAGAAACAGGTGTCCGTTGTGAGAATAAAATTCTCCTGCATTCATAAATGAGAGAATCGAAATTACAAATTTCGTCAGGTTTGACTATTAAAAGCAGGCGAAATTTGCGCGCGCACCATTTCAGCCGACCCTCGATAGCTCAGTTGGTAGAGCGGAGGACTGTAGATGCTACGACTTGTCAGCTATCCTTAGGTCACTGGTTCGAATCCGGTTCGAGGGAGTGGAGAAAATTTTTATACATATTTTTTTTATCTTTTGTTTGTTTTTATATTTCCAATAGACCACAATATGTCCGTTCTCCGCTTATATAATGAAGTGTGCGCTTGATGTTGAACATGAACAAATTTCCAATAATCGAATATGGTCTTGACTGTCATTTGATACCCAACATGCGCTAACTTCGAAAATGGCGCCCATTAACACTAAATATGCGCATGTAAAACCCGTAGCCGATGGTGACACCAAACTTGACCATTTGGAAACATAAAAATGTTATAAAAATTAAACGACCCCGACGAGACTCGAACTCGCAATCTTCTGATTCGAAGTCAGACGCCTTATCCATTAGGCCACGAGGCCAGCGAAAGCCATTTCCCTCATAGTAAAGTCAAGGCGGCGCCAATGTGATGTTCAAATTAGTTATTTCCATTGAATACTAGATCTTTCGCACACGTGCTGTGAGAAACAGGTGTCCGTTGTGAGAATAAAATTCTCCTGCATTCATAAATGAGAGAATCGAAATTACAAATTTCGTCAGGTTTGACTATTAAAAGCAGGCGAAATTTGCGCGCGCACCATTTCAGCCGACCCTCGATAGCTCAGTTGGTAGAGCGGAGGACTGTAGATGCTACGACTTGTCAGCTATCCTTAGGTCACTGGTTCGAATCCGGTTCGAGGGAGTGGAGAAAATTTTTATACATATTTTTTTTATCTTTTGTTTGTTTTTATATTTCCAATAGACCACAATATGTCCGTTCTCCGCTTATATAATGAAGTGTGCGCTTGTTGTTGAACCTGAACAAATTTCCAATAATCGAATATGGTCTTGACTGTCATTTGATACCCAACATGCGCTAACTTCGAAAATGGCGCCCATTAACACTAAATATGCGCATGTAAAACCCGTAGCCGATGGTGACACCAAACTTGACCATTTGGAAACATAAAAATGTTATAAAAATTAAACGACCCCGACGAGACTCGAACTCGCAATCTTCTGATTCGAAGTCAGACGCCTTATCCATTAGGCCACGAGGCCAGCGAAAGCCATTTCCCTCATAGTAAAGTCAAGGCGGCGCCAATGTGATGTTCAAATTAGTTATTTCCATTGAATACTAGATCTTTCGCACACGTGCTGTGAGAAACAGGTGTCCGTTGTGAGAATAAAATTCTCCTGCATTCATAAATGAGAGAATCGAAATTACAAATTTCGTCAGGTTTGACTATTAAAAGCAGGCGAAATTTGCGCGCGCACCATTTCAGCCGACCCTCGATAGCTCAGTTGGTAGAGCGGAGGACTGTAGATGCTACGACTTGTCAGCTATCCTTAGGTCACTGGTTCGAATCCGGTTCGAGGAAGTGGAGAAAATTTTTATACATATTTTTTTTATCTTTTGTTTGTTTTTATATTTCCAATAGACCACAATATGTCCGTTCTCCGCTTATATAATGAAGTGTGCGCTTGATGTTGAACCTGAACAAATTTCCAATAATCGAATATGGTCTTGACTGTCATTTGATACCCAACATGCGCTAACTTCGAAAATGGCGCCCATTAACACTAAATATGCGCATGTAAAACCCGTAGCCGATGGTGACACCAAACTTGACCATTTGGAAACATAAAAATGTTATAAAAATTAAACGACCCCGACGAGACTCGAACTCGCAATCTTCTGATTCGAAGTCAGACGCCTTATCCATTAGGCCACGAGGCCAGCGAAAGCCATTTCCCTCATAGTAAAGTCAAGGCGGCGCCAATGTGATGTTCAAATTAGTTATTTCCATTGAATACTAGATCTTTCGCACACGTGCTGTGAGAAACAGGTGTCCGTTGTGAGAATAAAATTCTCCTGCATTCATAAATGAGAGAATCGAAATTACAAATTTCGTCAGGTTTGACTATTAAAAGCAGGCGAAATTTGCGCGCGCACCATTTCAGCCGACCCTCGATAGCTCAGTTGGTAGAGCGGAGGACTGTAGATGCTACGACTTGTCAGCTATCCTTAGGTCACTGGTTCGAATCCGGTTCGAGGGAGTGGAGAAAATTTTTATACATATTTTTTTTATCTTTTGTTTGTTTTTATATTTCCAATAGACCACAATATGTCCGTTCTCCGCTTATATAATGAAGTGTGCGCTTGATGTTGAACCTGAACAAATTTCCAATAATCGAATATGGTCTTGACTGTCATTTGATACCCAACATGCGCTAACTTCGAAAATGGCGCCCATTAACACTAAATATGCGCATGTAAAACCCGTAGCCGATGGTGACACCAAACTTGACCATTTGGAAACATAAAAATGTTATAAAAATTAAACGACCCCGACGAGACTCGAACTCGCAATCTTCTGATTCGAAGTCAGACGCCTTATCCATTAGGCCACGAGGCCAGCGAAAGCCATTTCCCTCATAGTAAAGTCAAGGCGGCGCCAATGTGATGTTCAAATTAGTTATTTCCATTGAATACTAGATCTTTCGCACACGTGCTGTGAGAAACAGGTGTCCGTTGTGAGAATAAAATTCTCCTGCATTCATAAATGAGAGAATCGAAATTACAAATTTCGTCAGGTTTGACTATTAAAAGCAGGCGAAATTTGCGCGCGCACCATTTCAGCCGACCCTCGATAGCTCAGTTGGTAGAGCGGAGGACTGTAGATGCTACGACTTGTCAGCTATCCTTAGGTCACTGGTTCGAATCCGGTTCGAGGGAGTGGAGAAAATTTTTATACATATTTTTTTTATCTTTTGTTTGTTTTTATATTTCCAATAGACCACAATATGTCCGTTCTCCGCTTATATAATGAAGTGTGCGCTTGATGTTGAACCTGAACAAATTTCCAATAATCGAATATGGTCTTGACTGTCATTTGATACCCAACATGCGCTAACTTCGAAAATGGCGCCCATTAACACTAAATATGCGCATGTAAAACCCGTAGCCGATGGTGACACCAAACTTGACCATTTGGAAACATAAAAATGTTATAAAAATTAAACGACCCCGACGAGACTCGAACTCGCAATCTTCTGATTCGAAGTCAGACGCCTTATCCATTAGGCCACGAGGCCAGCGAAAGCCATTTCCCTCATAGTAAAGTCAAGGCGGCGCCAATGTGATGTTCAAATTAGTTATTTCCATTGAATACTAGATCTTTCGCACACGTGCTGTGAGAAACAGGTGTCCGTTGTGAGAATAAAATTCTCCTGCATTCATAAATGAGAGAATCGAAATTACAAATTTCGTCAGGTTTGACTATTAAAAGCAGGCGAAATTTGCGCGCGCACCATTTCAGCCGACCCTCGATAGCTCAGTTGGTAGAGCGGAGGACTGTAGATGCTACGACTTGTCAGCTATCCTTAGGTCACTGGTTCGAATCCGGTTCGAGGGAGTGGAGAAAATTTTTATACATATTTTTTTTATCTTTTGTTTGTTTTTATATTTCCAATAGACCACAATATGTCCGTTCTCCGCTTATATAATGAAGTGTGCGCTTGATGTTGAACCTGAACAAATTTCCAATAATCGAATATGGTCTTGACTGTCATTTGATACCCAACATGCGCTAACTTCGAAAATGGCGCCCATTAACACTAAATATGCGCATGTAAAACCCGTAGCCGATGGTGACACCAAACTTGACCATTTGGAAACATAAAAATGTTATAAAAATTAAACGACCCCGACGAGACTCGAACTCGCAATCTTCTGATTCGAAGTCAGACGCCTTATCCATTAGGCCACGAGGCCAGCGAAAGCCATTTCCCTCATAGTAAAGTCAAGGCGGCGCCAATGTGATGTTCAAATTAGTTATTTCCATTGAATACTAGATCTTTCGCACACGTGCTGTGAGAAACAGGTGTCCGTTGTGAGAATAAAATTCTCCTGCATTCATAAATGAGAGAATCGAAATTACAAATTTCGTCAGGTTTGACTATTAAAAGCAGGCGAAATTTGCGCGCGCACCATTTCAGCCGACCCTCGATAGCTCAGTTGGTAGAGCGGAGGACTGTAGATGCTACGACTTGTCAGCTATCCTTAGGTCACTGGTTCGAATCCGGTTCGAGGGAGTGGAGAAAATTTTTATACATATTTTTTTTATCTTTTGTTTGTTTTTATATTTCCAATAGACCACAATATGTCCGTTCTCCGCTTATATAATGAAGTGTGCGCTTGATGTTGAACCTGAACAAATTTCCAATAATCGAATATGGTCTTGACTGTCATTTGATACCCAACATGCGCTAACTTCGAAAATGGCGCCCATTAACACTAAATATGCGCATGTAAAACCCGTAGCCGATGGTGACACCAAACTTGACCATTTGGAAACATAAAAATGTTATAAAAATTAAACGACCCCGACGAGACTCGAACTCGCAATCTTCTGATTCGAAGTCAGACGCCTTATCCATTAGGCCACGAGGCCAGCGAAAGCCATTTCCCTCATAGTAAAGTCAAGGCGGCGCCAATGTAATGTTCAAATTAGTTATTTCCATTGAATACTAGATCTTTCGCACACGTGCTGTGAGAAACAGGTGTCCGTTGTGAGAATAAAATTCTCCTGCATTCATAAATGAGAGAATCGAAATTACAAATTTCGTCAGGTTTGACTATTAAAAGCAGGCGAAATTTGCGCGCGCACCATTTCAGCCGACCCTCGATAGCTCAGTTGGTAGAGCGGAGGACTGTAGATGCTACGACTTGTCAGCTATCCTTAGGTCACTGGTTCGAATCCGGTTCGAGGGAGTGGAGAAAATTTTTATACATATTTTTTTTATCTTTTGTTTGTTTTTATATTTCCAATAGACCACAATATGTCCGTTCTCCGCTTATATAATGAAGTGTGCGCTTGATGTTGAACCTGAACAAATTTCCAATAATCGAATATGGTCTTGACTGTCATTTGATACCCAACATGCGCTAACTTCGAAAATGGCGCCCATTAACACTAAATATGCGCATGTAAAACCCGTAGCCGATGGTGACACCAAACTTGACCATTTGGAAACATAAAAATGTTATAAAAATTAAACGACCCCGACGAGACTCGAACTCGCAATCTTCTGATTCGAAGTCAGACGCCTTATCCATTAGGCCACGAGGCCAGCGAAAGCCATTTCCCTCATAGTAAAGTCAAGGCGGCGCCAATGTGATGTTCAAATTAGTTATTTCCATTGAATACTAGATCTTTCGCACACGTGCTGTGAGAAACAGGTGTCCGTTGTGAGAATAAAATTCTCCTGCATTCATAAATGAGAGAATCGAAATTACAAATTTCGTCAGGTTTGACTATTAAAAGCAGGCGAAATTTGCGCGCGCACCATTTCAGCCGACCCTCGATAGCTCAGTTGGTAGAGCGGAGGACTGTAGATGCTACGACTTGTCAGCTATCCTTAGGTCACTGGTTCGAATCCGGTTCGAGGGAGTGGAGAAAATTTTTATACATATTTTTTTTATCTTTTGTTTGTTTTTATATTTCCAATAGACCACAATATGTCCGTTCTCCGCTTATATAATGAAGTGTGCGCTTGTTGTTGAACCTGAACAAATTTCCAATAATCGAATATGGTCTTGACTGTCATTTGATACCCAACATGCGCTAACTTCGAAAATGGCGCCCATTAACACTAAATATGCGCATGTAAAACCCGTAGCCGATGGTGACACCAAACTTGACCATTTGGAAACATAAAAATGTTATAAAAATTAAACGACCCCGACGAGACTCGAACTCGCAATCTTCTGATTCGAAGTCAGACGCCTTATCCATTAGGCCACGAGGCCAGCGAAAGCCATTTCCCTCATAGTAAAGTCAAGGCGGCGCCAATGTGATGTTCAAATTAGTTATTTCCATTGAATACTAGATCTTTCGCACACGTGCTGTGAGAAACAGGTGTCCGTTGTGAGAATAAAATTCTCCTGCATTCATAAATGAGAGAATCGAAATTACAAATTTCGTCAGGTTTGACTATTAAAAGCAGGCGAAATTTGCGCGAGCACCATTTCAGCCGACCCTCGATAGCTCAGTTGGTAGAGCGGAGGACTGTAGATGCTACGACTTGTCAGCTATCCTTAGGTCACTGGTTCGAATCCGGTTCGAGGGAGTGGAGAAAATTTTTATACATATTTTTTTTATCTTTTGTTTGTTTTTATATTTCCAATAGACCACAATATGTCCGTTCTCCGCTTATATAATGAAGTGTGCGCTTGATGTTGAACCTGAACAAATTTCCAATAATCGAATATGGTCTTGACTGTCATTTGATACCCAACATGCGCTAACTTCGAAAATGGCGCCCATTAACACTAAATATGCGCATGTAAAACCCGTAGCCGATGGTGACACCAAACTTGACCATTTGGAAACATAAAAATGTTATAAAATTAAACGACCCCGACGAGACTCGAACTCGCAATCTTCTGATTCGAAGTCAGACGCCTTATCCATTAGGCCACGAGGCCAGCGAAAGCCATTTCCCTCATAGTAAAGTCAAGGCGGCGCCAATGTGATGTTCAAATTAGTTATTTCCATTGAATACTAGATCTTTCGCACACGTGCTGTGAGAAACAGGTGTCCGTTGTGAGAATAAAATTCTCCTGCATTCATAAATGAGAGAATCGAAATTACAAATTTCGTCAGGTTTGACTATTAAAAGCAGGCGAAATTTGCGCGCGCACCATTTCAGCCGACCCTCGATAGCTCAGTTGGTAGAGCGGAGGACTGTAGATGCTACGACTTGTCAGCTATCCTTAGGTCACTGGTTCGAATCCGGTTCGAGGGAGTGGAGAAAATTTTTATACATATTTTTTTTATCTTTTGTTTGTTTTTATATTTCCAATAGACCACAATATGTCCGTTCTCCGCTTATATAATGAAGTGTGCGCTTGATGTTGAACCTGAACAAATTTCCAATAATCGAATATGGTCTTGACTGTCATTTGATACCCAACATGCGCTAACTTCGAAAATGGCGCCCATTAACACTAAATATGCGCATGTAAAACCCGTAGCCGATGGTGACACCAAACTTGACCATTTGGAAACATAAAAATGTTATAAAAATTAAACGACCCCGACGAGACTCGAACTCGCAATCTTCTGATTCGAAGTCAGACGCCTTATCCATTAGGCCACGAGGCCAGCGAAAGCCATTTCCCTCATAGTAAAGTCAAGGCGGCGCCAATGTGATGTTCAAATTAGTTATTTCCATTGAATACTAGATCTTTCGCACACGTGCTGTGAGAAACAGGTGTCCGTTGTGAGAATAAAATTCTCCTGCATTCATAAATGAGAGAATCGAAATTACAAATTTCGTCAGGTTTGACTATTAAAAGCAGGCGAAATTTGCGCGCGCACCATTTCAGCCGACCCTCGATAGCTCAGTTGGTAGAGCGGAGGACTGTAGATGCTACGACTTGTCAGCTATCCTTAGGTCACTGGTTCGAATCCGGTTCGAGGGAGTGGAGAAAATTTTTATACATATTTTTTTTATCTTTTGTTTGTTTTTATATTTCCAATAGACCACAATATGTCCGTTCTCCGCTTATATAATGAAGTGTGCGCTTGATGTTGAACCTGAACAAATTTCCAATAATCGAATATGGTCTTGACTGTCATTTGATACCCAACATGCGCTAACTTCGAAAATGGCGCCAATTAACACTAAATATGCGCATGTAAAACCCGTAGCCGATGGTGACACCAAACTTGACCATTTGGAAACATAAAAATGTTATAAAAATTAAACGACCCCGACGAGACTCGAACTCGCAATCTTCTGATTCGAAGTCAGACGCCTTATCCATTAGGCCACGAGGCCAGCGAAAGCCATTTCCCTCATAGTAAAGTCAAGGCGGCGCCAATGTGATGTTCAAATTAGTTATTTCCATTGAATACTAGATCTTTCGCACACGTGCTGTGAGAAACAGGTGTCCGTTGTGAGAATAAAATTCTCCTGCATTCATAAATGAGAGAATCGAAATTACAAATTTCGTCAGGTTTGACTATTAAAAGCAGGCGAAATTTGCGCGCGCACCATTTCAGCCGACCCTCGATAGCTCAGTTGGTAGAGCGGAGGACTGTAGATGCTACGACTTGTCAGCTATCCTTAGGTCACTGGTTCGAATCCGCTGGCTTTATTGGTGACAAGGTGAAAAACAGACATTCCAGCAAATGTGTGGAAGAGGCACAAACGCATCTCGGGGTTAGAGTACTCCACATCGGTGGAAACGCAGTGATATCGCGTTCCGGTAATACGTAACAGACCACGGAGTGTCTGGTCCATGGGAACGATATGTGTCCAGGTGATGATACAAGTTTCGAAGTGTTTGGAACATGATGCGCGGAAGAGGCACAAACGGGCTCCACGTGGAGATATATATTGCGGGTTTAAATAGGGTATGTAAATCCGAAACTCACGCAATTTGGGTCAGAAGAGATAGATGGGATCCGGTCCAGCAAACATAATTGATGGGATTAAAGCGGAATTTAAGGAACGGTTAAGGTATAGCCGCGTTCAAGGCGCTAACCGTTACACCGATCACACGGGTGATGTGAGCCAACTGGTTTCGATGACCGGTGGCATGCTCACTCGATTGAGCTTGAATACTCGGTACTCGCATGATTGTTTGGCAACATTTGCATAAGGTGGCGTTAGAAATAAAACCCCAAACGCTAAGCAAACGAAATAACGTTCTTTCCAATCGAGATACCACCGTGAGAGTATCGATTAAGCCGCTGCTTCGATTCTGACAACTGGTCCTTGTCGAATTATGTTTTTGAAAATTAAATGTGGAAATTTGCCGACGGAACGGCTAAGGTCGCGGAAGACCGAATGGAGTGTTTCGCAGCCGCGTTTAATGCGCTAAAAGTTACACAGATCACACAGGTGATGTTATGTCGGTTCGTTTAATAAAACGGATTTTTTTAGCCAACTGGTTTCGATGGCCTGTGCCATAGTTGCTCAATCGAGCTTGAATACTCGGTAATTGCATGATTGTTTGGCAAAAAGAGCACTCTGGAAGGCTCACGTCACGATACAGCTGGAAGTTAATAGTTGCTTGATTGAGCTTGAATACTCGGTACTTGCATGATTGTTTGGTAACAATTGCAAAAGGTGGCGCTGGAAATAAAAGGCCAACGCTAAGCAAATGAAATAGCTTTCTTTCCAATCGAGATACCACGTGAGTATCGCATTAAGCCGTTGCTTCGGACAACTGGTCCCTATCGAATTATGTTTTTGAACATTAAATGTGGAATAGGGTTAACACAACGTCGATAGACTTGAGACAAATTGTAACAAAAAGCTATGCAGCTTCAATAATTATAGTTGTAACCCAAGTTAATTGCTTGGAAGGGAGAACAATTGGCTTGTTTCGCTTTCCGAATGTCGACATATAGTCGGGAAATCCAAAACATTTTTAAACGGAAAGGGTTCCGGAAGAAATATACTTCCGGTGGAAACGCAAGGCACGTGAACCTCACGCAATAACGTGATTCCGAATATACCCCGCAATGTTATTGTAGACATGCGAGGATTTTTTCTTATAACATGTTTTATGTTGTAGATCTGATATATCAAACAGAAGGCGCACCAGACTTACGGACACATTGTAGGCAGTGTGCGGACGGGATTTTCGTTAGAAATCCAAGGCGGTAGCATGGCGCCAAGATACTGTGTGTGCAGGAGTTAAAGACACGCATCCACCTGAATCATACTTTGGGACTTACTGTTTAGCAGCCAGCGGCTATCTGCTACAAATGTGTTGTCTTTGTATTTGTACTTAGTCTAGCGCAGACTATTTGTTTTGGACGTTTCGCAGTATAGTACAAAACTTTTGTCTGAAGCGTAACTTATGAGTACAACTAAGTCGTTGTCATTGTGGATCTCATGCTAAAGGCATGTGGTTAGTGTTAATGAGTGATTGAGTGTAAGCCGTGGTCGGGCTTACCGGGTGAGCTAATGTTCTGGTCACTTTAGCCGGTCTGGTCTCGCAAGGTGCACGTATCAAATTTAAATTTAAATTAAAAGAACATGTGGATATTTCAAATAAATGGAGCTCACGTATTGTGTAGATTTTTTTCTGAATTTTGGAATTCAGTGCTTTTCTGGAATCAAATTATTACGAATTGAAACTAATCGCGTAGGATTCATATTGATCATGTTTATATATGCATATAATGCATCAATTGCATATGTTTGGTTTTCTGCATGTATGCAGGCAAGAGTATTCAAAGCTTTCAGAGTTGTTTTCTCCACACAGTGGTTTTATCTCTGTTTTAATGCCTGAATGCCTTCTGCAAACGGTTGTCAGTTCAATCAAGTTGTTTGAAAATCTTGGTTTGAGAAGATATTTACCAACTGTATGAGTATACTGCATTAGCATATAATACAGTATGAAGTTACTAGCCATTCAATCGGCACTGAAATTAAAAAGTTTCTGCTTCCAAATGTTTCTGACGGCCGTTGCTGGAATGTCTGTTTTTCACCTTGTCACCTTGTCTTTTGTTTGTTTTTATATTTCCAATAGACCACAATATGTCCGTTCTCCGCTTATATAATGAAGTGTGCGCTTGATGTTGAACCTGAACAAATTTCCAATAATCGAATATGGTCTTGACTGTCATTTGATACCCAACATGCGCTAACTTCGAAAATGGCGCCCATTAACACTAAATATGCGCATGTAAAACCCGTAGCCGATGGTGACACCAAACTTGACCATTTGGAAACATAAAAATGTTATAAAAATTAAACGACCCCGACGAGACTCGAACTCGCAATCTTCTGATTCGAAGTCAGACGCCTTATCCATTAGGCCACGAGGCCAGCGAAAGCCATTTCCCTCATAGTAAAGTCAAGGCGGCGCCAATGTGATGTTCAAATTAGTTATTTCCATTGAATACTAGATCTTTCGCACACGTGCTGTGAGAAACAGGTGTCCGTTGTGAGAATAAAATTCTCCTGCATTCATAAATGAGAGAATCGAAATTACAAATTTCGTCAGGTTTGACTATTAAAAGCAGGCGAAATTTGCGCGCGCACCATTTCAGCCGACCCTCGATAGCTCAGTTGGTAGAGCGGAGGACTGTAGATGCTACGACTTGTCAGCTATCCTTAGGTCACTGGTTCGAATCCGGTTCGAGGGAGTGGAGAAAATTTTTATACATATTTTTTTTATCTTTTGTTTGTTTTTATATTTCCAATAGACCACAATATGTCCGTTCTCCGCTTATATAATGAAGTGTGCGCTTGATGTTGAACCTGAACAAATTTCCAATAATCGAATATGGTCTTGACTGTCATTTGATACCCAACATGCGCTAACTTCGAAAATGGCGCCAATTAACACTAAATATGCGCATGTAAAACCCGTAGCCGATGGTGACACCAAACTTGACCATTTGGAAACATAAAAATGTTATAAAAATTAAACGACCCCGACGAGACTCGAACTCGCAATCTTCTGATTCGAAGTCAGACGCCTTATCCATTAGGCCACGAGGCCAGCGAAAGCCATTTCCCTCATAGTAAAGTCAAGGCGGCGCCAATGTGATGTTCAAATTAGTTATTTCCATTGAATACTAGATCTTTCGCACACGTGCTGTGAGAAACAGGTGTCCGTTGTGAGAATAAAATTCTCCTGCATTCATAAATGAGAGAATCGAAATTACAAATTTCGTCAGGTTTGACTATTAAAAGCAGGCGAAATTTGCGCGCGCACCATTTCAGCCGACCCTCGATAGCTCAGTTGGTAGAGCGGAGGACTGTAGATGCTACGACTTGTCAGCTATCCTTAGGTCACTGGTTCGAATCCGGTTCGAGGGAGTGGAGAAAATTTTTATACATATTTTTTTTATCTTTTGTTTGTTTTTATATTTCCAATAGACCACAATATGTCCGTTCTCCGCTTATATAATGAAGTGTGCGCTTGATGTTGAACCTGAACAAATTTCCAATAATCGAATATGGTCTTGACTGTCATTTGATACCCAACATGCGCTAACTTCGAAAATGGCGCCCATTAACACTAAATATGCGCATGTAAAACCCGTAGCCGATGGTGACACCAAACTTGACCATTTGGAAACATAAAAATGTTATAAAAATTAAACGACCCCGACGAGACTCGAACTCGCAATCTTCTGATTCGAAGTCAGACGCCTTATCCATTAGGCCACGAGGCCAGCGAAAGCCATTTCCCTCATAGTAAAGTCAAGGCGGCGCCAATGTGATGTTCAAATTAGTTATTTCCATTGAATACTAGATCTTTCGCACACGTGCTGTGAGAAACAGGTGTCCGTTGTGAGAATAAAATTCTCCTGCATTCATAAATGAGAGAATCGAAATTACAAATTTCGTCAGGTTTGACTATTAAAAGCAGGCGAAATTTGCGCGCGCACCATTTCAGCCGACCCTCGATAGCTCAGTTGGTAGAGCGGAGGACTGTAGATGCTACGACATGTCAGCTATCCTTAGGTCACTGGTTCGAATCCGGTTCGAGGGAGTGGAGAAAATTTTTATACATATTTTTTTTATCTTTTGTTTGTTTTTATATTTCCAATAGACCACAATATGTCCGTTCTCCGCTTATATAATGAAGTGTGCGCTTGATGTTGAACCTGAACAAATTTCCAATAATCGAATATGGTCTTGACTGTCATTTGATACCCAACATGCGCTAACTTCGAAAATGGCGCCCATTAACACTAAATATGCGCATGTAAAACCCGTAGCCGATGGTGACACCAAACTTGACCATTTGGAAACATAAAAATGTTATAAAAATTAAACGACCCCGACGAGACTCGAACTCGCAATCTTCTGATTCGAAGTCAGACGCCTTATCCATTAGGCCACGAGGCCAGCGAAAGCCATTTCCCTCATAGTAAAGTCAAGGCGGCGCCAATGTGATGTTCAAATTAGTTATTTCCATTGAATACTAGATCTTTCGCACACGTGCTGTGAGAAACAGGTGTCCGTTGTGAGAATAAAATTCTCCTGCATTCATAAATGAGAGAATCGAAATTACAAATTTCGTCAGGTTTGACTATTAAAAGCAGGCGAAATTTGCGCGCGCACCATTTCAGCCGACCCTCGATAGCTCAGTTGGTAGAGCGGAGGACTGTAGATGCTACGACTTGTCAGCTATCCTTAGGTCACTGGTTCGAATCCGGTTCGAGGGAGTGGAGAAAATTTTTATACATATTTTTTTTATCTTTTGTTTGTTTTTATATTTCCAATAGACCACAATATGTCCGTTCTCCGCTTATATAATGAAGTGTGCGCTTGATGTTGAACCTGAACAAATTTCCAATAATCGAATATGGTCTTGACTGTCATTTGATACCCAACATGCGCTAACTTCGAAAATGGCGCCCATTAACACTAAATATGCGCATGTAAAACCCGTAGCCGATGGTGACACCAAACTTGACCATTTGGAAACATAAAAATGTTATAAAAATTAAACGACCCCGACGAGACTCGAACTCGCAATCTTCTGATTCGAAGTCAGACGCCTTATCCATTAGGCCACGAGGCCAGCGAAAGCCATTTCCCTCATAGTAAAGTCAAGGCGGCGCCAATGTGATGTTCAAATTAGTTATTTCCATTGAATACTAGATCTTTCGCACACGTGCTGTGAGAAACAGGTGTCCGTTGTGAGAATAAAATTCTCCTGCATTCATAAATGAGAGAATCGAAATTACAAATTTCGTCAGGTTTGACTATTAAAAGCAGGCGAAATTTGCGCGCGCACCATTTCAGCCGACCCTCGATAGCTCAGTTGGTAGAGCGGAGGACTGTAGATGCTACGACTTGTCAGCTATCCTTAGGTCACTGGTTCGAATCCGGTTCGAGGGAGTGGAGAAAATTTTTATACATATTTTTTTTATCTTTTGTTTGTTTTTATATTTCCAATAGACCACAATATGTCCGTTCTCCGCTTATATAATGAAGTGTGCGCTTGATGTTGAACCTGAACAAATTTCCAATAATCGAATATGGTCTTGACTGTCATTTGATACCCAACATGCGCTAACTTCGAAAATGGCGCCCATTAACACTAAATATGCGCATGTAAAACCCGTAGCCGATGGTGACACCAAACTTGACCATTTGGAAACATAAAAATGTTATAAAAATTAAACGACCCCGACGAGACTCGAACTCGCAATCTTCTGATTCGAAGTCAGACGCCTTATCCATTAGGCCACGAGGCCAGCGAAAGCCATTTCCCTCATAGTAAAGTCAAGGCGGCGCCAATGTGATGTTCAAATTAGTTATTTCCATTGAATACTAGATCTTTCGCACACGTGCTGTGAGAAACAGGTGTCCGTTGTGAGAATAAAATTCTCCTGCATTCATAAATGAGAGAATCGAAATTACAAATTTCGTCAGGTTTGACTATTAAAAGCAGGCGAAATTTGCGCGCGCACCATTTCAGCCGACCCTCGATATCTCAGTTGGTAGAGCGGAGGACTGTAGATGCTACGACTTGTCAGCTATCCTTAGGTCACTGGTTCGAATCCGGTTCGAGGGAGTGGAGAAAATTTTTATACATATTTTTTTTATCTTTTGTTTGTTTTTATATTTCCAATAGACCACAATATGTCCGTTCTCCGCTTATATAATGAAGTGTGCGCTTGATGTTGAACCTGAACAAATTTCCAATAATCGAATATGGTCTTGACTGTCATTTGATACCCAACATGCGCTAACTTCGAAAATGGCGCCCATTAACACTAAATATGCGCATGTAAAACCCGTAGGCGATGGTGACACCAAACTTGACCATTTGGAAACATAAAAATGTTATAAAAATTAAACGACCCCGACGAGACTCGAACTCGCAATCTTCTGATTCGAAGTCAGACGCCTTATCCATTAGGCCACGAGGCCAGCGAAAGCCATTTCCCTCATAGTAAAGTCAAGGCGGCGCCAATGTGATGTTCAAATTAGTTATTTCCATTGAATACTAGATCTTTCGCACACGTGCTGTGAGAAACAGGTGTCCGTTGTGAGAATAAAATTCTCCTGCATTCATAAATGAGAGAATCGAAATTACAAATTTCGTCAGGTTTGACTATTAAAAGCAGGCGAAATTTGCGCGCGCACCATTTCAGCCGACCCTCGATAGCTCAGTTGGTAGAGCGGAGGACTGTAGATGCTACGACTTGTCAGCTATCCTTAGGTCACTGGTTCGAATCCGGTTCGAGGAAGTGGAGAAAATTTTTATACATATTTTTTTTTATCTTTTGTTTGTTTTTATATTTCCAATAGACCACAATATGTCCGTTCTCCGCTTATATAATGAAGTGTGCGCTTGATGTTGAACCTGAACAAATTTCCAATAATCGAATATGGTCTTGACTGTCATTTGATACCCAACATGCGCTAACTTCGAAAATGGCGCCCATTAACACTAAATATGCGCATGTAAAACCCGTAGCCGATGGTGACACCAAACTTGACCATTTGGAAACATAAAAATGTTATAAAAATTAAACGACCCCGACGAGACTCGAACTCGCAATCTTCTGATTCGAAGTCAGACGCCTTATCCATTAGGCCACGAGGCCAGCGAAAGCCATTTCCCTCATAGTAAAGTCAAGGCGGCGCCAATGTGATGTTCAAATTAGTTATTTCCATTGAATACTAGATCTTTCGCACACGTGCTGTGAGAAACAGGTGTCCGTTGTGAGAATAAAATTCTCCTGCATTCATAAATGAGAGAATCGAAATTACAAATTTCGTCAGGTTTGACTATTAAAAGCAGGCGAAATTTGCGCGCGCACCATTTCAGCCGACCCTCGATAGCTCAGTTGGTAGAGCGGAGGACTGTAGATGCTACGACTTGTCAGCTATCCTTAGGTCACTGGTTCGAATCCGGTTCGAGGGAGTGGAGAAAATTTTTATACATATTTTTTTTATCTTTTGTTTGTTTTTATATTTCCAATAGACCACAATATGTCCGTTCTCCGCTTATATAATGAAGTGTGCGCTTGATGTTGAACCTGAACAAATTTCCAATAATCGAATATGGTCTTGACTGTCATTTGATACCCAACATGCGCTAACTTCGAAAATGGCGCCCATTAACACTAAATATGCGCATGTAAAACCCGTAGCCGATGGTGACACCAAACTTGACCATTTGGAAACATAAAAATGTTATAAAAATTAAACGACCCCGACGAGACTCGAACTCGCAATCTTCTGATTCGAAGTCAGACGCCTTATCCATTAGGCCACGAGGCCAGCGAAAGCCATTTCCCTCATAGTAAAGTCAAGGCGGCGCCAATGTGATGTTCAAATTAGTTATTTCCATTGAATACTAGATCTTTCGCACACGTGCTGTGAGAAACAGGTGTCCGTTGTGAGAATAAAATTCTCCTGCATTCATAAATGAGAGAATCGAAATTACAAATTTCGTCAGGTTTGACTATTAAAAGCAGGCGAAATTTGCGCGCGCACCATTTCAGCCGACCCTCGATAGCTCAGTTGGTAGAGCGGAGGACTGTAGATGCTACGACTTGTCAGCTATCCTTAGGTCACTGGTTCGAATCCGGTTCGAGGGAGTGGAGAAAATTTTTATACATATTTTTTTTATCTTTTGTTTGTTTTTATATTTCCAATAGACCACAATATGTCCGTTCTCCGCTTATATAATGAAGTGTGCGCTTGATGTTGAACCTGAACAAATTTCCAATAATCGAATATGGTCTTGACTGTCATTTGATACCCAACATGCGCTAACTTCGAAAATGGCGCCCATTAACACTAAATATGCGCATGTAAAACCCGTAGCCGATGGTGACACCAAACTTGACCATTTGGAAACATAAAAATGTTATAAAAATTAAACGACCCCGACGAGACTCGAACTCGCAATCTTCTGATTCGAAGTCAGACGCCTTATCCATTAGGCCACGAGGCCAGCGAAAGCCATTTCCCTCATAGTAAAGTCAAGGCGGCGCCAATGTGATGTTCAAATTAGTTATTTCCATTGAATACTAGATCTTTCGCACACGTGCTGTGAGAAACAGGTGTCCGTTGTGAGAATAAAATTCTCCTGCATTCATAAATGAGAGAATCGAAATTACAAATTTCGTCAGGTTTGACTATTAAAAGCAGGCGAAATTTGCGCGCGCACCATTTCAGCCGACCCTCGATAGCTCAGTTGGTAGAGCGGAGGACTGTAGATGCTACGACTTGTCAGCTATCCTTAGGTCACTGGTTCGAATCCGGTTCGAGGGAGTGGAGAAAATTTTTATACATATTTTTTTTATCTTTTGTTTGTTTTTATATTTCCAATAGACCACAATATGTCCGTTCTCCGCTTATATAATGAAGTGTGCGCTTGATGTTGAACCTGAACAAATTTCCAATAATCGAATATGGTCTTGACTGTCATTTGATACCCAACATGCGCTAACTTCGAAAATGGCGCCCATTAACACTAAATATGCGCATGTAAAACCCGTAGCCGATGGTGACACCAAACTTGACCATTTGGAAACATAAAAATGTTATAAAAATTAAACGACCCCGACGAGACTCGAACTCGCAATCTTCTGATTCGAAGTCAGACGCCTTATCCATTAGGCCTAGAGGCCAGCGAAAGCCATTTCCCTCATAGTAAAGTCAAGGCGGCGCCAATGTGATGTTCAAATTAGTTATTTCCATTGAATACTAGATCTTTCGCACACGTGCTGTGAGAAACAGGTGTCCGTTGTGAGAATAAAATTCTCCTGCATTCATAAATGAGAGAATCGAAATTACAAATTTCGTCAGGTTTGACTATTAAAAGCAGGCGAAATTTGCGCGCGCACCATTTCAGCCGACCCTCGATAGCTCAGTTGGTAGAGCGGAGGACTGTAGATGCTACGACTTGTCAGCTATCCTTAGGTCACTGGTTCGAATCCGGTTCGAGGGAGTGGAGAAAATTTTTATACATATTTTTTTTATCTTTTGTTTGTTTTTATATTTCCAATAGACCACAATATGTCCGTTCTCCGCTTATATAATGAAGTGTGCGCTTGATGTTGAACCTGAACAAATTTCCAATAATCGAATATGGTCTTGACTGTCATTTGATACCCAACATGCGCTAACTTCGAAAATGGCGCCCATTAACACTAAATATGCGCATGTAAAACCCGTAGCCGATGGTGACACCAAACTTGACCATTTGGAAACATAAAAATGTTATAAAAATTAAACGACCCCGACGAGACTCGAACTCGCAATCTTCTGATTCGAAGTCAGACGCCTTATCCATTAGGCCACGAGGCCAGCGAAAGCCATTTCCCTCATAGTAAAGTCAAGGCGGCGCCAATGTGATGTTCAAATTAGTTATTTCCATTGAATACTAGATCTTTCGCACACGTGCTGTGAGAAACAGGTGTCCGTTGTGAGAATAAAATTCTCCTGCATTCATAAATGAGAGAATCGAAATTACAAATTTCGTCAGGTTTGACTATTAAAAGCAGGCGAAATTTGCGCGCGCACCATTTCAGCCGACCCTCGATAGCTATGAGGGAAATGGCTTTCGCTGGCCTCGTGGCCTAATGGATAAGGCGTCTGACTTCGAATCAGAAGATTGCGAGTTCGAGTCTCGTCGGGGTCGTTTAATTTTTATAACATTTTTATGTTTCCAAATGGTCAAGTTTGGTGTCACCATCGGCTACGGGTTTTACATGCGCATATTTAGTGTTAATGGGCGCCATTTTCGAAGTTAGCGCATGTTGGGTATCAAATGACAGTCAAGACCATATTCGATTATTGGAAATTTGTTCAGGTTCAACATCAAGCGCACACTTCATTATATAAGCGGAGAACGGACATATTGTGGTCTATTGGAAATATAAAAACAAACAAAAGATAAAAAAAATATGTATAAAATTTTTCTCCACTCCCTCGAACCGGATTCGAACCAGTGACCTAAGGATAGCTGACAAGTCGTAGCATCTACAGTCCTCCGCTCTACCAACTGACTTCGAATCAGAAGATTGCGAGTTCGAGTCTCGTCGGGGTCGTTTAATTTTTATAACATTTTTATGTTTCCAAATGGTCAAGTTTGGTGTCACCATCGGCTACGGGTTTTACATGCGCATATTTAGTGTTAATGGGCGCCATTTTCGAAGTTAGCGCATGTTGGGTATCAAATGACAGTCAAGACCATATTCGATTATTGGAAATTTGTTCAGGTTCAACATCAAGCGCACACTTCATTATATAAGCGGAGAACGGACATATTGTGGTCTATTGGAAATATAAAAACAAACAAAAGATAAAAAAAATATGTATAAAAATTTTCTCCACTCCCTCGAACCGGATTCGAACCAGTGACCTAAGGATAGCTGACAAGTCGTAGCATCTACAGTCCTCCGCTCTACCAACTGAGCTATCGAGGGTCGGCTGAAATGGTGCGCGCGCAAATTTCGCCTGCTTTTAATAGTCAAACCTGACGAAATTTGTAATTTCGATTCTCTCATTTATGAATGCAGGAGAATTTTATTCTCACAACGGACACCTGTTTCTCACAGCACGTGTGCGAAAGATCTAGTATTCAATGGAAATAACTAATTTGAACATCACATTGGCGCCGCCTTGACTTTACTATGAGGGAAATGGCTTTCGCTGGCCTCGTGGCCTAATGGATAAGGCGTCTGACTTCGAATCAGAAGATTGCGAGTTCGAGTCTCGTCGGGGTCGTTTAATTTTTATAACATTTTTATGTTTCCAAATGGTCAAGTTTGGTGTCACCATCGGCTACGGGTTTTACATGCGCATATTTAGTGTTAATGGGCGCCATTTTCGAAGTTAGCGCATGTTGGGTATCAAATGACAGTCAAGACCATATTCGATTATTGGAAATTTGTTCAGGTTCAACATCAAGCGCACACTTCATTATATAAGCGGAGAACGGACATATTGTGGTCTATTGGAAATATAAAAACAAACAAAAGATAAAAAAAATATGTATAAAAATTTTCTCCACTCCCTCGAACCGGATTCGAACCAGTGACCTAAGGATAGCTGACAAGTCGTAGCATCTACAGTCCTCCGCTCTACCAACTGAGCTATCGAGGGTCGGCTGAAATGGTGCGCGCGCAAATTTCGCCTGCTTTTAATAGTCAAACCTGACGAAATTTGTAATTTCGATTCTCTCATTTATGAATGCAGGAGAATTTTATTCTCACAACGGACACCTGTTTCTCACAGCACGTGTGCGAAAGATCTAGTATTCAATGGAAATAACTAATTTGAACATCACATTGGCGCCGCCTTGACTTTACTATGAGGGAAATGGCTTTCGCTGGCCTCGTGGCCTAATGGATAAGGCGTCTGACTTCGAATCAGAAGATTGCGAGTTCGAGTCTCGTCGGGGTCGTTTAATTTTTATAACATTTTTATGTTTCCAAATGGTCAAGTTTGGTGTCACCATCGGCTACGGGTTTTACATGCGCATATTTAGTGTTAATGGGCGCCATTTTCGAAGTTAGCGCATGTTGGGTATCAAATGACAGTCAAGACCATATTCGATTATTGGAAATTTGTTCAGGTTCAACATCAAGCGCACACTTCATTATATAAGCGGAGAACGGACATATTGTGGTCTATTGGAAATATAAAAACAAACAAAAGATAAAAAAAATATGTATAAAAATTTTCTCCACTCCCTCGAACCGGATTCGAACCAGTGACCTAAGGATAGCTGACAAGTCGTAGCATCTACAGTCCTCCGCTCTACCAACTGAGCTATCGAGGGTCGGCTGAAATGGTGCGCGCGCAAATTTCGCCTGCTTTTAATAGTCAAACCTGACGAAATTTGTAATTTCGATTCTCTCATTTATGAATGCAGGAGAATTTTATTCTCACAACGGACACCTGTTTCTCACAGCACGTGTGCGAAAGATCTAGTATTCAATGGAAATAACTAATTTGAACATCACATTGGCGCCGCCTTGACTTTACTATGAGGGAAATGGCTTTCGCTGGCCTCGTGGCCTAATGGATAAGGCGTCTGACTTCGAATCAGAAGATTGCGAGTTCGAGTCTCGTCGGGGTCGTTTAATTTTTATAACATTTTTATGTTTCCAAATGGTCAAGTTTGGTGTCACCATCGGCTACGGGTTTTACATGCGCATATTTAGTGTTAATGGGCGCCATTTTCGAAGTTAGCGCATGTTGGGTATCAAATGACAGTCAAGACCATATTCGATTATTGGAAATTTGTTCAGGTTCAACATCAAGCGCACACTTCATTATATAAGCGGAGAACGGACATATTGTGGTCTATTGGAAATATAAAAACAAACAAAAGATAAAAAAAATATGTATAAAAATTTTCTCCACTCCCTCGAACCAGTGACCTAAGGATAGCTGACAAGTCGTAGCATCTACAGTCCTCCGCTCTACCAACTGAGCTATCGAGGGTCGGCTGAAATGATGCGCGCGCAAATTTCGCCTGCTTTTAATAGTCAAACCTGACGAAATTTGTAATTTCGATTCTCTCATTTATGAATGCAGGAGAATTTTATTCTCACAACGGACACCTGTTTCTCACAGCACGTGTGCGAAAGATCTAGTATTCAATGGAAATAACTAATTTGAACATCACATTGGCGCCGCCTTGACTTTACTATGAGGGAAATGGCTTTCGCTGGCCTCGTGGCCTAATGGATAAGGCGTCTGACTTCGAATCAGAAGATTGCGAGTTCGAGTCTCGTCGGGGTCGTTTAATTTTTATAACATTTTTATGTTTCCAAATGGTCAAGTTTGGTGTCACCATCGGCTACGGGTTTTACATGCGCATATTTAGTGTTAATGGGCGCCATTTTCGAAGTTAGCGCATGTTGGGTATCAAATGACAGTCAAGACCATATTCGATTATTGGAAATTTGTTCAGGTTCAACATCAAGCGCACACTTCATTATATAAGCGGAGAACGGACATATTGTGGTCTATTGGAAATATAAAAACAAACAAAAGATAAAAAAAAATATGTATAAAAATTTTCTCCACTTCCTCGAACCGGATTCGAACCAGTGACCTAAGGATAGCTGACAAGTCGTAGCATCTACAGTCCTCCGCTCTACCAACTGAGCTATCGAGGGTCGGCTGAAATGGTGCGCGCGCAAATTTCGCCTGCTTTTAATAGTCAAACCTGACGAAATTTGTAATTTCGATTCTCTCATTTATGAATGCAGGAGAATTTTATTCTCACAACGGACACCTGTTTCTCACAGCACGTGTGCGAAAGATCTAGTATTCAATGGAAATAACTAATTTGAACATCACATTGGCGCCGCCTTGACTTTACTATGAGGGAAATGGCTTTCGCTGGCCTCGTGGCCTAATGGATAAGGCGTCTGACTTCGAATCAGAAGATTGCGAGTTCGAGTCTCGTCGGGGTCGTTTAATTTTTATAACATTTTTATGTTTCCAAATGGTCAAGTTTGGTGTCACCATCGGCTACGGGTTTTACATGCGCATATTTAGTGTTAATGGGCGCCATTTTCGAAGTTAGCGCATGTTGGGTATCAAATGACAGTCAAGACCATATTCGATTATTGGAAATTTGTTCAGGTTCAACATCAAGCGCACACTTCATTATATAAGCGGAGAACGGACATATTGTGGTCTATTGGAAATATAAAAACAAACAAAAGATAAAAAAAATATGTATAAAAATTTTCTCCACTCCCTCGAACCGGATTCGAACCAGTGACCTAAGGATAGCTGACAAGTCGTAGCATCTACAGTCCTCCGCTCTACCAACTGAGCTATCGAGGGTCGGCTGAAATGGTGCGCGCGCAAATTTCGCCTGCTTTTAATAGTCAAACCTGACGAAATTTGTAATTTCGATTCTCTCATTTATGAATGCAGGAGAATTTTATTCTCACAACGGACACCTGTTTCTCACAGCACGTGTGCGAAAGATCTAGTATTCAATGGAAATAACTAATTTGAACATCACATTGGCGCCGCCTTGACTTTACTATGAGGGAAATGGCTTTCGCTGGCCTCGTGGCCTAATGGATAAGGCGTCTGACTTCGAATCAGAAGATTGCGAGTTCGAGTCTCGTCGGGGTCGTTTAATTTTTATAACATTTTTATGTTTCCAAATGGTCAAGTTTGGTGTCACCATCGGCTACGGGTTTTACATGCGCATATTTAGTGTTAATGGGCGCCATTTTCGAAGTTAGCGCATGTTGGGTATCAAATGACAGTCAAGACCATATTCGATTATTGGAAATTTGTTCAGGTTCAACATCAAGCGCACACTTCATTATATAAGCGGAGAACGGACATATTGTGGTCTATTGGAAATATAAAAACAAACAAAAGATAAAAAAAATATGTATAAAAATTTTCTCCACTCCCTCGAACCGGATTCGAACCAGTGACCTAAGGATAGCTGACAAGTCGTAGCATCTACAGTCCTCCGCTCTACCAACTGAGCTATCGAGGGTCGGCTGAAATGGTGCGCGCGCAAATTTCGCCTGCTTTTAATAGTCAAACCTGACGAAATTTGTAATTTCGATTCTCTCATTTATGAATGCAGGAGAATTTTATTCTCACAACGGACACCTGTTTCTCACAGCACGTGTGCGAAAGATCTAGTATTCAATGGAAATAACTAATTTGAACATCACATTGGCGCCGCCTTGACTTTACTATGAGGGAAATGGCTTTCGCTGGCCTCGTGGCCTAATGGATAAGGCGTCTGACTTCGAATCAGAAGATTGCGAGTTCGAGTCTCGTCGGGGTCGTTTAATTTTTATAACATTTTTATGTTTCCAAATGGTCAAGTTTGGTGTCACCATCGGCTACGGGTTTTACATGCGCATATTTAGTGTTAATGGGCGCCATTTTCGAAGTTAGCGCATGTTGGGTATCAAATGACAGTCAAGACCATATTCGATTATTGGAAATTTGTTCAGGTTCAACATCAAGCGCACACTTCATTATATAAGCGGAGAACGGACATATTGTGGTCTATTGGAAATATAAAAACAAACAAAAGATAAAAAAAATATGTATAAAAATTTTCTCCACTCCCTCGAACCGGATTCGAACCAGTGACCTAAGGATAGCTGACAAGTCGTAGCATCTACAGTCCTCCGCTCTACCAACTGAGCTATCGAGGGTCGGCTGAAATGGTGCGCGCGCAAATTTCGCCTGCTTTTAATAGTCAAACCTGACGAAATTTGTAATTTCGATTCTCTCATTTATGAATGCAGGAGAATTTTATTCTCACAACGGACACCTGTTTCTCACAGCACGTGTGCGAAAGATCTAGTATTCAATGGAAATAACTAATTTGAACATCACATTGGCGCCGCCTTGACTTTACTATGAGGGAAATGGCTTTCGCTGGCCTCGTGGCCTAATGGATAAGGCGTCTGACTTTGAATCAGAAGATTGCGAGTTCGAGTCTCGTCGGGGTCGTTTAATTTTTATAACATTTTTATGTTTCCAAATGGTCAAGTTTGGTGTCACCATCGGCTACGGGTTTTACATGCGCATATTTAGTGTTAATGGGCGCCATTTTCGAAGTTAGCGCATGTTGGGTATCAAATGACAGTCAAGACCATATTCGATTATTGGAAATTTGTTCAGGTTCAACATCAAGCGCACACTTCATTATATAAGCGGAGAACGGACATATTGTGGTCTATTGGAAATATAAAAACAAACAAAAGATAAAAAAAATATGTATAAAAATTTTCTCCACTCCCTCGAACCGGATTCGAACCAGTGACCTAAGGATAGCTGACAAGTCGTAGCATCTACAGTCCTCCGCTCTACCAACTGAGCTATCGAGGGTCGGCTGAAATGGTGCGCGCGCAAATTTCGCCTGCTTTTAATAGTCAAACCTGACGAAATTTGTAATTTCGATTCTCTCATTTATGAATGCAGGAGAATTTTATTCTCACAACGGACACCTGTTTCTCACAGCACGTGTGCGAAAGATCTAGTATTCAATGGAAATAACTAATTTGAACATCACATTGGCGCCGCCTTGACTTTACTATGAGGGAAATGGCTTTCGCTGGCCTCGTGGCCTAATGGATAAGGCGTCTGACTTCGAATCAGAAGATTGCGAGTTCGAGTCTCGTCGGGGTCGTTTAATTTTTATAACATTTTTATGTTTCCAAATGGTCAAGTTTGGTGTCACCATCGGCTACGGGTTTTACATGCGCATATTTAGTGTTAATGGGCGCCATTTTCGAAGTTAGCGCATGTTGGGTATCAAATGACAGTCAAGACCATATTCGATTATTGGAAATTTGTTCAGGTTCAACATCAAGCGCACACTTCATTATATAAGCGGAGAACGGACATATTGTGGTCTATTGGAAATATAAAAACAAACAAAAGATAAAAAAAATATGTATAAAAATTTTCTCCACTCCCTCGAACCGGATTCGAACCAGTGACCTAAGGATAGCTGACAAGTCGTAGCATCTACAGTCCTCCGCTCTTCCAACTGAGCTATCGAGGGTCGGCTGAAATGGTGCGCGCGCAAATTTCGCCTGCTTTTAATAGTCAAACCTGACGAAATTTGTAATTTCGATTCTCTCATTTATGAATGCAGGAGAATTTTATTCTCACAACGGACACCTGTTTCTCACAGCACGTGTGCGAAAGATCTAGTATTCAATGGAAATAACTAATTTGAACATCACATTGGCGCCGCCTTGACTTTACTATGAGGGAAATGGCTTTCGCTGGCCTCGTGGCCTAATGGATAAGGCGTCTGACTTCGAATCAGAAGATTGCGAGTTCGAGTCTCGTCGGGGTCGTTTAATTTTTATAACATTTTTATGTTTCCAAATGGTCAAGTTTGGTGTCACCATCGGCTACGGGTTTTACATGCGCATATTTAGTGTTAATGGGCGCCATTTTCGAAGTTAGCGCATGTTGGGTATCAAATGACAGTCAAGACCATATTCGATTATTGGAAATTTGTTCAGGTTCAACATCAAGCGCACACTTCATTATATAAGCGGAGAACGGACATATTGTGGTCTATTGGAAATATAAAAACAAACAAAAGATAAAAAAAATATGTATAAAAATTTTCTCCACTCCCTCGAACCGGATTCGAACCAGTGACCTAAGGATAGCTGACAAGTCGTAGCATCTACAGTCCTCCGCTCTACCAACTGAGCTATCGAGGGTCGGCTGAAATGGTGCGCGCGCAAATTTCGCCTGCTTTTAATAGTCAAACCTGACGAAATTTGTAATTTCGATTCTCTCATTTATGAATGCAGGAGAATTTTATTCTCACAACGGACACCTGTTTCTCACAGCACGTGTGCGAAAGATCTAGTATTCAATGGAAATAACTAATTTGAACATCACATTGGCGCCGCCTTGACTTTACTATGAGGGAAATGGCTTTCGCTGGCCTCGTGGCCTAATGGATAAGGCGTCTGACTTCGAATCAGAAGATTGCGAGTTCGAGTCTCGTCGGGGTCGTTTAATTTTTATAACATTTTTATGTTTCCAAATGGTCAAGTTTGGTGTCACCATCGGCTACGGGTTTTACATGCGCATATTTAGTGTTAATGGGCGCCATTTTCGAAGTTAGCGCATGTTGGGTATCAAATGACAGTCAAGACCATATTCGATTATTGGAAATTTGTTCAGGTTCAACATCAAGCGCACACTTCATTATATAAGCGGAGAACGGACATATTGTGGTCTATTGGAAATATAAAAACAAACAAAAGATAAAAAAAATATGTATAAAAATTTTCTCCACTCCCTCGAACCGGATTCGAACCAGTGACCTAAGGATAGCTGACAAGTCGTAGCATCTACAGTCCTCCGCTCTACCAACTGAGCTATCGAGGGTCGGCTGAAATGGTGCGCGCGCAAATTTCGCCTGCTTTTAATAGTCAAACCTGACGAAATTTGTAATTTCGATTCTCTCATTTATGAATGCAGGAGAATTTTATTCTCACAACGGACACCTGTTTCTCACAGCACGTGTGCGAAAGATCTAGTATTCAATGGAAATAACTAATTTGAACATCACATTGGCGCCGCCTTGACTTTACTATGAGGGAAATGGCTTTCGCTGGCCTCGTGGCCTAATGGATAAGGCGTCTGACTTCGAATCAGAAGATTGCGAGTTCGAGTCTCGTCGGGGTCGTTTAATTTTTATAACATTTTTATGTTTCCAAATGGTCAAGTTTGGTGTCACCATCGGCTACGGGTTTTACATGCGCATATTTAGTGTTAATGGGCGCCATTTTCGAAGTTAGCGCATGTTGGGTATCAAATGACAGTCAAGACCATATTCGATTATTGGAAATTTGTTCAGGTTCAACATCAAGCGCACACTTCATTATATAAGCGGAGAACGGACATATTGTGGTCTATTGGAAATATAAAAACAAACAAAAGATAAAAAAAATATGTATAAAAATTTTCTCCACTCCCTCGAACCGGATTCGAACCAGTGACCTAAGGATAGCTGACAAGTCGTAGCATCTACAGTCCTCCGCTCTACCAACTGAGCTATCGAGGGTCGGCTGAAATGGTGCGCGCGCAAATTTCGCCTGCTTTTAATAGTCAAACCTGACGAAATTTGTAATTTCGATTCTCTCATTTATGAATGCAGGAGAATTTTATTCTCACAACGGACACCTGTTTCTCACAGCACGTGTGCGAAAGATCTAGTATTCAATGGAAATAACTAATTTGAACATCACATTGGCGCCGCCTTGACTTTACTATGAGGGAAATGGCTTTCGCTGGCCTCGTGGCCTAATGGATAAGGCGTCTGACTTCGAATCAGAAGATTGCGAGTTCGAGTCTCGTCGGGGTCGTTTAATTTTTATAACATTTTTATGTTTCCAAATGGTCAAGTTTGGTGTCACCATCGGCTACGGGTTTTACATGCGCATATTTAGTGTTAATGGGCGCCATTTTCGAAGTTAGCGCATGTTGGGTATCAAATGACAGTCAAGACCATATTCGATTATTGGAAATTTGTTCAGGTTCAACATCAAGCGCACACTTCATTATATAAGCGGAGAACGGACATATTGTGGTCTATTGGAAATATAAAAACAAACAAAAGATAAAAAAAATATGTATAAAAATTTTCTCCACTCCCTCGAACCGGATTCGAACCAGTGACCTAAGGATAGCTGACAAGTCGTAGCATCTACAGTCCTCCGCTCTACCAACTGAGCTATCGAGGGTCGGCTGAAATGGTGCGCGCGCAAATTTCGCCTGCTTTTAATAGTCAAACCTGACGAAATTTGTAATTTCGATTCTCTCATTTATGAATGCAGGAGAATTTTATTCTCACAACGGACACCTGTTTCTCACAGCACGTGTGCGAAAGATCTAGTATTCAATGGAAATAACTAATTTGAACATCACATTGGCGCCGCCTTGACTTTACTATGAGGGAAATGGCTTTCGCTGGCCTCGTGGCCTAATGGATAAGGCGTCTGACTTCGAATCAGAAGATTGCGAGTTCGAGTCTCGTCGGGGTCGTTTAATTTTTATAACATTTTTATGTTTCCAAATGGTCAAGTTTGGTGTCACCATCGGCTACGGGTTTTACATGCGCATATTTAGTGTTAATGGGCGCCATTTTCGAAGTTAGCGCATGTTGGGTATCAAATGACAGTCAAGACCATATTCGATTATTGGAAATTTGTTCAGGTTCAACATCAAGCGCACACTTCATTATATAAGCGGAGAACGGACATATTGTGGTCTATTGGAAATATAAAAACAAACAAAAGATAAAAAAAATATGTATAAAAATTTTCTCCACTCCCTCGAACCGGATTCGAACCAGTGACCTAAGGATAGCTGACAAGTCGTAGCATCTACAGTCCTCCGCTCTTCCAACTGAGCTATCGAGGGTCGGCTGAAATGGTGCGCGCGCAAATTTCGCCTGCTTTTAATAGTCAAACCTGACGAAATTTGTAATTTCGATTCTCTCATTTATGAATGCAGGAGAATTTTATTCTCACAACGGACACCTGTTTCTCACAGCACGTGTGCGAAAGATCTAGTATTCAATGGAAATAACTAATTTGAACATCACATTGGCGCCGCCTTGACTTTACTATGAGGGAAATGGCTTTCGCTGGCCTCGTGGCCTAATGGATAAGGCGTCTGACTTCGAATCAGAAGATTGCGAGTTCGAGTCTCGTCGGGGTCGTTTAATTTTTATAACATTTTTATGTTTCCAAATGGTCAAGTTTGGTGTCACCATCGGCTACGGGTTTTACATGCGCATATTTAGTGTTAATGGGCGCCATTTTCGAAGTTAGCGCATGTTGGGTATCAAATGACAGTCAAGACCATATTCGATTATTGGAAATTTGTTCAGGTTCAACATCAAGCGCACACTTCATTATATAAGCGGAGAACGGACATATTGTGGTCTATTGGAAATATAAAAACAAACAAAAGATAAAAAAAATATGTATAAAAATTTTCTCCACTCCCTCGAACCGGATTCGAACCAGTGACCTAAGGATAGCTGACAAGTCGTAGCATCTACAGTCCTCCGCTCTACCAACTGAGCTATCGAGGGTCGGCTGAAATGGTGCGCGCGCAAATTTCGCCTGCTTTTAATAGTCAAACCTGACGAAATTTGTAATTTCGATTCTCTCATTTATGAATGCAGGAGAATTTTATTCTCACAACGGACACCTGTTTCTCACAGCACGTGTGCGAAAGATCTAGTATTCAATGGAAATAACTAATTTGAACATCACATTGGCGCCGCCTTGACTTTATTATGAGGGAAATGGCTTTCGCTGGCCTCGTGGCCTAATGGATAAGGCGTCTGACTTCGAATCAGAAGATTGCGAGTTCGAGTCTCGTCGGGGTCGTTTAATTTTTATAACATTTTTATGTTTCCAAATGGTCAAGTTTGGTGTCACCATCGGCTACGGGTTTTACATGCGCATATTTAGTGTTAATGGGCGCCATTTTCGAAGTTAGCGCATGTTGGGTATCAAATGACAGTCAAGACCATATTCGATTATTGGAAATTTGTTCAGGTTCAACATCAAGCGCACACTTCATTATATAAGCGGAGAACGGACATATTGTGGTCTATTGGAAATATAAAAACAAACAAAAGATAAAAAAAATATGTATAAAAATTTTCTCCACTCCCTCGAACCGGATTCGAACCAGTGACCTAAGGATAGCTGACAAGTCGTAGCATCTACAGTCCTCCGCTCTTCCAACTGAGCTATCGAGGGTCGGCTGAAATGGTGCGCGCGCAAATTTCGTATGCTTTTAATAGTCAAACCTGACGAAATTTGTAATTTCGATTCTCTCATTTATGAATGCAGGAGAATTTTATTCTCACAACGGACACCTGTTTCTCACAGCACGTGTGCGAAAGATCTAGTATTCAATGGAAATAACTAATTTGAACATCACATTGGCGCCGCCTTGACTTTACTATGAGGGAAATGGCTTTCGCTGGCCTCGTGGCCTAATGGATAAGGCGTCTGACTTCGAATCAGAAGATTGCGAGTTCGAGTCTCGTCGGGGTCGTTTAATTTTTATAACATTTTTATGTTTCCAAATGGTCAAGTTTGGTGTCACCATCGGCTACGGGTTTTACATGCGCATATTTAGTGTTAATGGGCGCCATTTTCGAAGTTAGCGCATGTTGGGTATCAAATGACAGTCAAGACCATATTCGATTATTGGAAATTTGTTCAGGTTCAACATCAAGCGCACACTTCATTATATAAGCGGAGAACGGACATATTGTGGTCTATTGGAAATATAAAAACAAACAAAAGATAAAAAAAATATGTATAAAAATTTTCTCCACTCCCTCGAACCGGATTCGAACCAGTGACCTAAGGATAGCTGACAAGTCGTAGCATCTACAGTCCTCCGCTCTACCAACTGAGCTATCGAGGGTCGGCTGAAATGGTGCGCGCGCAAATTTCGCCTGCTTTTAATAGTCAAACCTGACGAAATTTGTAATTTCGATTCTCTCATTTATGAATGCAGGAGAATTTTATTCTCACAACGGACACCTGTTTCTCACAGCACGTGTGCGAAAGATCTAGTATTCAATGGAAATAACTAATTTGAACATCACATTGGCGCCGCCTTGACTTTACTATGAGGGAAATGGCTTTCGCTGGCCTCGTGGCCTAATGGATAAGGCGTCTGACTTCGAATCAGAAGATTGCGAGTTCGAGTCTCGTCGGGGTCGTTTAATTTTTATAACATTTTTATGTTTCCAAATGGTCAAGTTTGGTGTCACCATCGGCTACGGGTTTTACATGCGCATATTTAGTGTTAATGGGCGCCATTTTCGAAGTTAGCGCATGTTGGGTATCAAATGACAGTCAAGACCATATTCGATTATTGGAAATTTGTTCAGGTTCAACATCAAGCGCACACTTCATTATATAAGCGGAGAACGGACATATTGTGGTCTATTGGAAATATAAAAACAAACAAAAGATAAAAAAAATATGTATAAAAATTTTCTCCACTCCCTCGAACCGGATTCGAACCAGTGACCTAAGGATAGCTGACAAGTCGTAGCATCTACAGTCCTCCGCTCTACCAACTGAGCTATCGAGGGTCGGCTGAAATGGTGCGCGCGCAAATTTCGCCTGCTTTTAATAGTCAAACCTGACGAAATTTGTAATTTCGATTCTCTCATTTATGAATGCAGGAGAATTTTATTCTCACAACGGACACCTGTTTCTCACAGCACGTGTGCGAAAGATCTAGTATTCAATGGAAATAACTAATTTGAACATCACATTGGCGCCGCCTTGACTTTACTATGAGGGAAATGGCTTTCGCTGGCCTCGTGGCCTAATGGATAAGGCGTCTGACTTCGAATCAGAAGATTGCGAGTTCGAGTCTCGTCGGGGTCGTTTAATTTTTATAACATTTTTATGTTTCCAAATGGTCAAGTTTGGTGTCACCATCGGCTACGGGTTTTACATGCGCATATTTAGTGTTAATGGGCGCCATTTTCGAAGTTAGCGCATGTTGGGTATCAAATGACAGTCAAGACCATATTCGATTATTGGAAATTTGTTCAGGTTCAACATCAAGCGCACACTTCATTATATAAGCGGAGAACGGACATATTGTGGTCTATTGGAAATATAAAAACAAACAAAAGATAAAAAAAATATGTATAAAAATTTTCTCCACTCCCTCGAACCGGATTCGAACCAGTGACCTAAGGATAGCTGACAAGTCGTAGCATCTACAGTCCTCCGCTCTTCCAACTGAGCTATCGAGGGTCGGCTGAAATGGTGCGCGCGCAAATTTCGCCTGCTTTTAATAGTCAAACCTGACGAAATTTGTAATTTCGATTCTCTCATTTATGAATGCAGGAGAATTTTATTCTCACAACGGACACCTGTTTCTCACAGCACGTGTGCGAAAGATCTAGTATTCAATGGAAATAACTAATTTGAACATCACATTGGCGCCGCCTTGACTTTACTATGAGGGAAATGGCTTTCGCTGGCCTCGTGGCCTAATGGATAAGGCGTCTGACTTCGAATCAGAAGATTGCGAGTTCGAGTCTCGTCGGGGTCGTTTAATTTTTATAACATTTTTATGTTTCCAAATGGTCAAGTTTGGTGTCACCATCGGCTACGGGTTTTACATGCGCATATTTAGTGTTAATGGGCGCCATTTTCGAAGTTAGCGCATGTTGGGTATCAAATGACAGTCAAGACCATATTCGATTATTGGAAATTTGTTCAGGTTCAACATCAAGCGCACACTTCATTATATAAGCGGAGAACGGACATATTGTGGTCTATTGGAAATATAAAAACAAACAAAAGATAAAAAAAATATGTATAAAAATTTTCTCCACTCCCTCGAACCGGATTCGAACCAGTGACCTAAGGATAGCTGACAAGTCGTAGCATCTACAGTCCTCCGCTCTACCAACTGAGCTATCGAGGGTCGGCTGAAATGGTGCGCGCGCAAATTTCGCCTGCTTTTAATAGTCAAACCTGACGAAATTTGTAATTTCGATTCTCTCATTTATGAATGCAGGAGAATTTTATTCTCACAACGGACACCTGTTTCTCACAGCACGTGTGCGAAAGATCTAGTATTCAATGGAAATAACTAATTTGAACATCACATTGGCGCCGCCTTGACTTTACTATGAGGGAAATGGCTTTCGCTGGCCTCGTGGCCTAATGGATAAGGCGTCTGACTTCGAATCAGAAGATTGCGAGTTCGAGTCTCGTCGGGGTCGTTTAATTTTTATAACATTTTTATGTTTCCAAATGGTCAAGTTTGGTGTCACCATCGGCTACGGGTTTTACATGCGCATATTTAGTGTTAATGGGCGCCATTTTCGAAGTTAGCGCATGTTGGGTATCAAATGACAGTCAAGACCATATTCGATTATTGGAAATTTGTTCAGGTTCAACATCAAGCGCACACTTCATTATATAAGCGGAGAACGGACATATTGTGGTCTATTGGAAATATAAAAACAAACAAAAGATAAAAAAAATATGTATAAAAATTTTCTCCACTCCCTCGAACCGGATTCGAACCAGTGACCTAAGGATAGCTGACAAGTCGTAGCATCTACAGTCCTCCGCTCTACCAACTGAGCTATCGAGGGTCGGCTGAAATGGTGCGCGCGCAAATTTCGCCTGCTTTTAATAGTCAAACCTGACGAAATTTGTAATTTCGATTCTCTCATTTATGAATGCAGGAGAATTTTATTCTCACAACGGACACCTGTTTCTCACAGCACGTGTGCGAAAGATCTAGTATTCAATGGAAATAACTAATTTGAACATCACATTGGCGCCGCCTTGACTTTACTATGAGGGAAATGGCTTTCGCTGGCCTCGTGGCCTAATGGATAAGGCGTCTGACTTCGAATCAGAAGATTGCGAGTTCGAGTCTCGTCGGGGTCGTTTAATTTTTATAACATTTTTATGTTTCCAAATGGTCAAGTTTGGTGTCACCATCGGCTACGGGTTTTACATGCGCATATTTAGTGTTAATGGGCGCCATTTTCGAAGTTAGCGCATGTTGGGTATCAAATGACAGTCAAGACCATATTCGATTATTGGAAATTTGTTCAGGTTCAACATCAAGCGCACACTTCATTATATAAGCGGAGAACGGACATATTGTGGTCTATTGGAAATATAAAAACAAACAAAAGATAAAAAAAATATGTATAAAAATTTTCCCACTCCCTCGAACCGGATTCGAACCAGTGACCTAAGGATAGCTGACAAGTCGTAGCATCTACAGTCCTCCGCTCTTCCAACTGAGCTATCGAGGGTCGGCTGAAATGGTGCGCGCGCAAATTTCGCCTGCTTTTAATAGTCAAACCTGACGAAATTTGTAATTTCGATTCTCTCATTTATGAATGCAGGAGAATTTTATTCTCACAACGGACACCTGTTTCTCACAGCACGTGTGCGAAAGATCTAGTATTCAATGGAAATAACTAATTTGAACATCACATTGGCGCCGCCTTGACTTTACTATGAGGGAAATGGCTTTCGCTGGCCTCGTGGCCTAATGGATAAGGCGTCTGACTTCGAATCAGAAGATTGCGAGTTCGAGTCTCGTCGGGGTCGTTTAATTTTTATAACATTTTTATGTTTCCAAATGGTCAAGTTTGGTGTCACCATCGGCTACGGGTTTTACATGCGCATATTTAGTGTTAATGGGCGCCATTTTCGAAGTTAGCGCATGTTGGGTATCAAATGACAGTCAAGACCATATTCGATTATTGGAAATTTGTTCAGGTTCAACATCAAGCGCACACTTCATTATATAAGCGGAGAACGGACATATTGTGGTCTATTGGAAATATAAAAACAAACAAAAGATAAAAAAAATATGTATAAAAATTTTCTCCACTCCCTCGAACCGGATTCGAACCAGTGACCTAAGGATAGCTGACAAGTCGTAGCATCTACAGTCCTCCGCTCTACCAACTGAGCTATCGAGGGTCGGCTGAAATGGTGCGCGCGCAAATTTCGCCTGCTTTTAATAGTCAAACCTGACGAAATTTGTAATTTCGATTATCTCATTTATGAATGCAGGAGAATTTTATTCTCACAACGGACACCTGTTTCTCACAGCACGTGTGCGAAAGATCTAGTATTCAATGGAAATAACTAATTTGAACATCACATTGGCGCCGCCTTGACTTTACTATGAGGGAAATGGCTTTCGCTGGCCTCGAGGCCTAATGGATAAGGCGTCTGACTTCGAATCAGAAGATTGCGAGTTCGAGTCTCGTCGGGGTCGTTTAATTTTTATAACATTTTTATGTTTCCAAATGGTCAAGTTTGGTGTCACCATCGGCTACGGGTTTTACATGCGCATATTTAGTGTTAATGGGCGCCATTTTCGAAGTTAGCGCATGTTGGGTATCAAATGACAGTCAAGACCATATTCGATTATTGGAAATTTGTTCAGGTTCAACATCAAGCGCACACTTCATTATATAAGCGGAGAACGGACATATTGTGGTCTATTGGAAATATAAAAACAAACAAAAGATAAAAAAAATATGTATAAAAATTTTCTCCACTCCCTCGAACCAGTGACCTAAGGATAGCTGACAAGTCGTAGCATCTACAGTCCTCCGCTCTACCAACTGAGCTATCGAGGGTCGGCTGAAATGGTGCGCGCGCAAATTTCGCCTGCTTTTAATAGTCAAACCTGACGAAATTTGTAATTTCGATTCTCTCATTTATGAATGCAGGAGAATTTTATTCTCACAACGGACACCTGTTTCTCACAGCACGTGTGCGAAAGATCTAGTATTCAATGGAAATAACTAATTTGAACATCACATTGGCGCCGCCTTGACTTTACTATGAGGGAAATGGCTTTCGCTGGCCTCGTGGCCTAATGGATAAGGCGTCTGACTTCGAATCAGAAGATTGCGAGTTCGAGTCTCGTCGGGGTCGTTTAATTTTTATAACATTTTTATGTTTCCAAATGGTCAAGTTTGGTGTCACCATCGGCTACGGGTTTTACATGCGCATATTTAGTGTTAATGGGCGCCATTTTCGAAGTTAGCGCATGTTGGGTATCAAATGACAGTCAAGACCATATTCGATTATTGGAAATTTGTTCAGGTTCAACATCAAGCGCACACTTCATTATATAAGCGGAGAACGGACATATTGTGGTCTATTGGAAATATAAAAACAAACAAAAGATAAAAAAAATATGTATAAAAATTTTCTCCACTCCCTCGAACCGGATTCGAACCAGTGACCTAAGGATAGCTGACAAGTCGTAGCATCTACAGTCCTCCGCTCTACCAACTGAGCTATCGAGGGTCGGCTGAAATGGTGCGCGCGCAAATTTCGCCTGCTTTTAATAGTCAAACCTGACGAAATTTGTAATTTCGATTCTCTCATTTATGAATGCAGGAGAATTTTATTCTCACAACGGACACCTGTTTCTCACAGCACGTGTGCGAAAGATCTAGTATTCAATGGAAATAACTAATTTGAACATCACATTGGCGCCGCCTTGAGCGGAGGACTGTAGATGCTACGACTTGTCAGCTATCCTTAGGTCACTGGTTCGAATCCGGTTCGAGGGAGTGGAGAAAATTTTTATACATATTTTTTTTATCTTTTGTTTGTTTTTATATTTCCAATAGACCACAATATGTCCGTTCTCCGCTTATATAATGAAGTGTGCGCTTGATGTTGAACCTGAACAAATTTCCAATAATCGAATATGGTCTTGACTGTCATTTGATACCCAACATGCGCTAACTTCGAAAATGGCGCCCATTAACACTAAATATGCGCATGTAAAACCCGTAGCCGATGGTGACACCAAACTTGACCATTTGGAAACATAAAAATGTTATAAAAATTAAACGACCCCGACGAGACTCGAACTCGCAATCTTCTGATTCGAAGTCAGACGCCTTATCCATTAGGCCACGAGGCCAGCGAAAGCCATTTCCCTCATAGTAAAGTCAAGGCGGCGCCAATGTGATGTTCAAATTAGTTATTTCCATTGAATACTAGATCTTTCGCACACGTGCTGTGAGAAACAGGTGTCCGTTGTGAGAATAAAATTCTCCTGCATTCATAATTGATTCAATAAAGAGAATCGATATTTATGTGCGGATCATTTCTATCAACCCTCGGAAACGAAATGAATGTAGCGGATAACTTTCCATCCTATTTTATTTGGCGTTCTGTATATTAGCTGTATGAGAAATTTCAGCTTGATTCCTTCAAAACTGTCGGAGATATTGATCAACACAATTAGCTATATTACATTTCCATTGTAACTTAACTCCACCCACTTAACTCTAGCCGTTTGAAGATTACCCATTTTGCTTTTGTACTGAATGTTATTTTGTCAGTATTGACACCCCCTCTATAATTTCGCACCAAACTAAGTCCACCATTGCTCAGGACATGAACGACTTGATAGGAACAGCCCTTTACGCGACTTCGATTGGTGTCCTAATACTTGATATGCACGTTGTATACGATGAACTCTTCGAGAGTATGACCTCTGGAGCCACGCCCATCAACCACTATAGTTTTACCACTCATCTTAAATTCGCCATAACTTCGCAATGCGTTCACATATGGAGATGTTTTATATGTCGTTCGAAAGGAGAAATCCCCCGCTATATGACTATGCAAGAAGCGAGGAAAACCTGCGAACCAATTTTCAATAATTTGAAAGGTTTAATGAGAATTAAGTTAAAACTATTAAGTAACGAAAATATTGGCTGTATCGTCAACGCTATACCCCCAGAAATACCCATACTAGACATGAATAAGTTGTCTTTGCAACATGACTGTCATTCTGGACAGAACAGACCATGCTGCAAGCATTTCAACTGAGAGGAAATCGGTGTCTCAGTCGGTTAGGGGTACAACTCCAGGCCTTCTCACACTCCAGCACTGGCGATGAATGTTCAAACCCAGATGTTTCCATCATGGACTTTGTAACTCGAAATAGTTATCTTGTGGAGTTGCCAATTACTCGATGATAACCGGTGGTTTGCCGTACATAGTCGATAAGTCTATAAACCATCGAAATCACTGTTAGATTAGCCGTAAGTCTGCGGATTTCCTCCGCAACTAAAACTGGCAATGTCGTGATATGGCCTCAGTGGCTGAAAGCGACATTAAACCCAAGTCAGTCAGTCAATCAGTCAACTCATTTACCAAATAGACATGCTCTTCAGTAATGTCGCTCTCACGGCTATATGTTTGAAAATGCGATTTGTTGGTGCATACCTTTGCAATATATTTAAGACCTGTTTGGTCCACACGGTCCAATTTTAGTGGTACGACCTTTGTAGTTGTTCAATCATCAGTTGTGATAATTGAACGATGATCTGGATTTGTCACATGGTGAATATTTTAGTATTTGGCGCTGATTGGTTACTTCGCAATAATAAACATCGAATATACAAATAAGTTAATATCATTCGACACTTATCATGCAATAAAAATGCCGTTAGATTTTATACCACAGACGCTACGATTTGGATTTGGATTACATTAATTCCCATGTGCTGTGTTGTTGTACAGTTGTACAGGCTAATGTTATATTTTGTTTATATAGTCCATTGACTTCTTTTCATCTATTATAATGATGTGTCTATTTATTATGCTGATGATTTCAAGAAACAATGTTGATCTTCCCTTAATTGTATAACATATTTTAATGAAAATGAACCCACTTCAACTTCTATAATATACCATTTGAGATGTCCAGATCAATGGATCTCATAGATTGGGATTTACATTTGGTTCAACTAGGGCCATAAATAGGAGATTTAACACTCCCGCACCCACCCTGTCTATGCTGTGAATTCATGTCTGGTACTGGGGTGTAGTAAGCTACTAACAGGCGAATCTTATTTTTTCGTCTCATGTTATTCATCAGTCTCTTTGAAAAGCCGACGAAAATCCTATATCGGATGTATGTCTCTAGAACTGTATGTTAAAATTAGGTTCGGTATTGAAGGAATTCCCTCCATTCCATTGGAGAGTGGCGCAGACTGCGCGCGATTTCAATGGTTTATGGCATAGCGGGTCACGTCAGTCAGATGTCAATGACGTGCTGACAATTTTCTCGCGCATATATCAGTTATTCCGATGGCCACAGTGAAAACAAATTATAAAGAGGTTACGTATGGATTTTTTTTTTTTTTAATTTATTCATCTTTTTGGTACAATTTGCGATATTTTATTACATACATTCATGTACATGCATAACTTGTATAATAATAAAGATATATGCTATTAAATCTTACTTTTGCCAATGCATTTTTACGTTATATTATGGCACAGTGTCAAATATCGTTCAAATTAAAATGAAATCCGTGTCATTAAACTATTTTGTCAGGTCTTCATTAAACAGTCATTCTCTGATTTACTAGTGATTTACTTTGTAATGGTATAACTAAAATACAATGGTTGTATTTTTATCTATAATCTGACCTGTTACTCATGTTAAAGTTTGTGTTTGTGAACTTTCTGCAGAGGCCTTGCACATTTTCCATCCTATCATTTTAGGGAAAAAATTGGGAAGTGTTCTGTCCGGGAGAACAAAATCAAATTCAGATCCTTCTATTATTCAGTATTTAACGATATATTGTTTTCTTTTAAGATACATCATTAATTAGGCTGAGGACACTGTTCCACTTTTTTCTATACTTCTTTCTAAACTGTTATTCCATTGGCTTGCTAATTTTTCTATTTTGAACTCATGATTTATGAAACTTAAAAGGGATGTTTTTGACACGTTTTCTTTATTGCATCGTGTTATATAAATATAATGTATTGTTAACAGTATTAGGTTATTTATGCTAACAATTTATGTTACAGCAATCATCCAGAATGCCCGGTACACAATGCCATAATTGGAGTACCTTGCAGTAGTTTGCTAGTAGGTGCTCAGTGCGTTCTCTTTCATTGTTACATCAAGTACACATACTAGTTGATATGATTTTACATTTTTCTAGGAATATATTTGTGACCAAGGTATTATGATTTATTTGGAACTGGAAGGCTTGCAATTTCGTACTTTTTTTAATTTTGAAACACCTCATATATATGTTTTTCCAGTCCAATTGTTGTGACTCAAGATTTAGTCTGTTGCACCATACAAATTGGGCACATGGCTTATTTGGTACCAAATTATATATGAAATTCCAATATAGGTATTTGTTTAACCTTTCCTTTCTTTGAATGTCTTGTTGGATCTTATTTTTTTAATGTCATCGAGTGTATTCTGACTAGATCTTATTATTTTTCTCCAATTTATAGGAATTGAAGTCACTATTACTTGAAATATTAAGTAATACACTTTAAGTCTATATTTTAGAACAAATTCTTCAGTATTCATAAAGGAATTGTCTTCATTTTAAATGTCGTTGACACACAAGATTTATTTTTCTATCCATATCTTTAGATAAATAGGCTTATTTTCTATTTTCAATGTTAGACTATGACAAATTGCTTGTGATTTGAAGTATTCCACTGGCGAAGGCTCATTGGTGATCAGAGCATATGCTGTTAATACTTCTTTCCAGAATGGATTGAACTGTTGTGCTATTTTTGTTATGCTGGGCTTATTTAAATTGAACATTATCTTTCATCCATATGTCTCCATTTTATCTAGTATAATTAATTTCCATTCTGAGTAGTTGAAAGGGTCCAGAACTTTTTTAAGCCATGTAACTTTTAACGATTTGGAGAAACATCTAAGGTCAGGAATCTTGATTCCTCCATTTGCTATGCTTTGGATTAATGTATCTCTTTTTATCCTGTCTATTTTCCCATTCCAGAAAACTTGAATTGGTTTTGGGGGTTCAGGTAATACTGTCATTATTTGTATAATTATTGGCAGTGTTAAAGTTTGTATTACTGTCACTTTGCCCATGTGGGACAGTGTCCTCAATGCCCAGTTCTTTAATATGTTGTTCATGCTTTCCTTCTTTTTTCCCAATTTCCCTGCACTAGGAGGGGATCTTCGAGATTAAATATAATTCCTAGAGTTTTGAATCTACCTTTGAAATTCCATTTCAGGTTGATATTTGTTTGTAATGATTTAGTATAGCCTCTTCGAGCTCCAAACCAAACAACTTCTGTTTTATCAAAATTCGCTTTTAAACCAGATATCAAAATGCTTTAATAAAATTTGTTGTTTCTTGTAGAGAGCTTTCTTTGACTACCGTCAAGCCATATTATTGAGTCGTCAGCATATTAACTAATTGTGTATTCCCTTTCTTTTACTTTAACCCCATACAATGTTACTTTATAATTTTAATGCAGCTGCAAAGGGTTCCAGGCAAAGAATACACAAGGTGACGATTGGTCACATTATCTGACACCTCTTTCTATGTTAATTGATTGTGATAGATGACCATTATTTATAATGAGGCTGTTTGCCTCATTATAGAGCGTTGTCACCCGTTTACACAAAACCAAAAAATCTCAATGTTTTCTGCATGAAATTCAAACTTATAGAATCAAAAGCTTTCCCATAATCCAATAAGAGGAGCATTAATCCAGGTATATTTTGTTATTCACATTCTAAAAGCAAGTCATATGTCAAACGTGGGCGTTCCCCAATGGAACGCCCTTTAATAAAACCTTTTTGTGTGTCACTAATCATTGAATTTATTTATATTTTTATTCTATTTGCTATAACTGAAACTGCTAATTTGTATTGGCCTTATTGGCCTTAAATTTTGTATTAGTGATTTATCCTTGCCAGGTTTTGGCAAGTAGGTAATCATTCCTTGGCGTTGTGTCACTGACATTGAGCATTTTTTTATGCATCATTAATGGAATTTAAAACAAAAACTGCTATATCTTTCCAAACAAGAAATGTTGTCAGTTTTGTATCGTCTGCAGCGGAACTCGGCATGTTGAAGCAAATGTTACAAGGCATTGCACCGTTATGATGTTGGTATTGTTGAACAGAAGAGAAATACAGAATACAAATCAGTATCAAATGATAAAATGTATATGTAACGAGTCTATAATACAAATGAAAAAATTGGGGAGGGGTGGGCGATACGGGGAGAAATATGGGTGGATACCGATATAGATTTGAAGAGCGATAATGACCAATGTTGATATATTATGCATCTCAACTCTATTGTTGCGACAAGGCTATAAAATAGGGGGGTCAGAAACTTAGTTATCTCTATATAGTGCCAGAATAGTTATTTATCGAATTCTATAGTGGTACAATGAAAATTAGAATCAAATTATAAATTATGTATATAACACAACTATACCGATGAAAAGAAAAATAATAATTTGGGCCGGGATTAGATGTTGGGTTGGTTATATGGAGTAAAAGGAGTTCATACGATGAACTGACATAAATTAGTAGAGCTATAGTGATCAATGTTGCCATGTAATGCATCGCGACTGTACTGTAGTGACAAAATTGGGGGGGGGTCTGAAATTATCTCTATCTCAAAATATGGCACCATAGTTATATAGAAAGGAATAGCGATTGATATACGTATACGGCATAGTACACGTAATACCATAGACATAAGTATTGATCACATGATAAAAATATGTACATAACTCGACTATACCGATGAAAAAAATAATAAATTGGACCGGGATTAGAGTTGGGTTGGTTACATGTGGATAATTGGATATGCGGTTAATACTGATGAAACAATATAATTTAGTAGAGCGATAAAGACCAATGTTGACACTTAGTCAGCCTATATGCGGGGAAAATAGGGGTTGATACGATAGACCAAAATAAATTTGTCGAGTGAAAGTGACCAATGTTGACTTATAAAGTAATGCGACTGTACTGTCGCACAATTATCAGGTAGAAATTGTCAAATATGTACCCGGGTGTCCAATATGGAGCACCTCAGAAAACATTCGCAGGGCCCTAAAATTTATTTAACACAGGATTTCCCATTCAAATCGATTTATGTCGATAAAACTCTTATTTTTCAAAATTTTAAGCTGAGACTTGGTGTGTCTGTGTAAAAGTCTTATATATTCCTAAAATGACAGGTTCCAGCACGTAATTGTGTTTTAGATGGCAGAAAGAATTTTTTGTCGATGATAAATTTTAATATAGGATTTGCCATTCAAAACGATGTATGTCCATAAAACTGTTATTTTTCAAAATATTAAGCTGAGACTTGGAATGTCTGCGTGGAATACTTATCTATTCCTAAAATGACAGGGTCCATCGCGTAATTATGTTTTAGATGGAAGAAATGAATTTTTTTCGATGATAAATTTTAACATGGGATTGTCCCATTCAAATTGATTTATGTCGATAAAACTGTTATTTTTCAAAATTTTATGCTGAGACTCGGTGTTTTTGAGTGGAATACTTATATATTCCTAAAACGGCAGGGTCCAGTGCGTAATTATCTTTTAGATGGAAGAAATTGATTTGTTTCGATGATAAAAATCCAGCGTAAACCAGCGTAATTTGCCGTAAACAAATTTAACAATCATTTTCTCAAGTGTCGTTTTGGTAATAATGTCGCTCTCTCGACGGGGAGATCTGATCCGAACAATAGCTAAGATGTATTTATATATAATTATTGAGAGAATTTGACAGATTATGGTGCATTTTGAGAGAAAAGAGTGGAGAAAACGTTTGCTTCAAACACGCGAATTCAGCCAATTACAGTTGCAGACGAGCGCTGTCACTGTCAGAATCAGATTGACAACACGTTGAACAAATGCAGGCTTTAAACTCACCTTTTTGGGAGGTAAATCCAATAAATTAGATATCAATACAATCCTTCCTAAGCACATTCAAAGATATCCTGCAAGTTTTTAATATCTTAGGACACAGAAACAGTCAAAATGAATGAATTTAAATCAGCTTCCGAGACGAAACGAGACGTGTACATGTGTACGATTTAATTTTGATGCCCCTTGTTTACGATGACGTCATTTGCGTTGCCTCCCAACCTTAACCCTTTCCACTCCCAACGACATTTCAATTGGTTGAAATTAAAAAGTTCTCAAGTTTCAGCTCAATCTGAATCTAGTTACTCAATTGGTAGAAATACTTTATCAGTAATTCTTAGTTTTATAAGTTATAGCAGGGTTACCCGGCGTTGCCCAGGTTAATGTATGCTGTGGATATTTGTTGGTAATAGAGAATGCTCTTGCTTAAAGTGTTATACGTTTTCTCATAAATTGAATATTCAAATAGCAGCACAAAACATGATTATTACAGTCATGGCATATAAGTAGTGGCTCACCTTGTCAATTGTCATTCTGTTTATCGCGATTAATCCGTTCCACCAATAATGAAGTATTTATTTATTTACAACTGCGTATACATTAGACGTTATGATATGACACATGAACATCATAAACACATTAGTTCGATAAAAGATGATAATTGGGTTTTACGTATTGAGATGTGTCAATCAATCTAGTGGGTTGGACTAAGACTCGAGGACACCTGGCTATCATATTTCCATGAATATACAGATGTTTCAAAGAAATTTCCAGGTGCTCCTCTGTTCATGGTGCTATATATTGGCTAAATATTCTTAGTTTAAACGAAATGTTGCTGCGCACATATATCAGCTACATGTGCCAGGCACAGAGCGACTGTTTGAGTTGTTTATGTCAGTCGATGAGTCTGTTCTAAAACCCTTGTCAGATGTCAGTATTGGTAGGATCCTGAAAAGTCTTGTGCTACTAACTGCATTTTCTTGTATATCGGAAAAACTATATTTGACTGCACACTGTGACCACTATTCTTGAACAGGCCTTCCATATCTCTTGACAAATTGTTACTTTTTGTGGAAACTGTATTGAATGGAACAGACTAAATTTTTTTTATTATATATATGCAATCCTCTGACGGTTCGAGGTCTCTCAGGTTGCACGAATATATGTATCTCTTCAATAGAATGATAAATATACGTTTAATGCTTCTTCTAGTTATCTCTTTTTGCTAGCTCATTGTGTGAATGCCTTGATTGTCATTCCCATATAAATATGACTGTTAAGAAGATATAATTGTTCAAGTGACTTATGTGGGTCACCATATGTCGGGATTGTGAAATGTGAACACCCAACTACTTAAACTGATATGGAGATGGCCTGGTGACTGTATATAAATTATATGTGGACATCGGCGAATAGGAATCTTATCAATGATAGTGCATATCTGCTCGCCATCCGTGACGCAAACGACACCAAATGTGATTTAATTCATGGTATATCATTAGAGAAAAAAGTGTATGAATTTGGTGGAATTTGGTTTATTAAATCAATTGTTGATGCAACGCTGACTCGAACAACGCCATATTGCGAAGGTGATTGTGTATTCGTTTGGTGGAAATCAGCGACAAAACTATTTCACCATATTTTTTTAATTTCCCCTCCCACCAATAGCGTCATTTTAGAAAATATTAACCTGCACCATTATCTTCCTTGTAAAAAGTTACCCCTCTTAGAACGCCTTGGTGCCATCTCGATTGTACCGCGTGAATTTATATATAGAACGCACACAGACAGACAAAAAGACAGACAGACAGCATGATTTTTGTATCAGTTTTTGTGACCCCCCCCCGTCCCTATTTCGGACTCAAGCTGCACACACTAAGACTCATTAGAGATTAGAGATGCATATATATGAAATTGGTGAAAATTGGCGAGTATCCAAATTCGTATCAAATTTAAGGTCCCCATATCTTTCACCCATAGGGTACCAATTTGGTGTATCTAAACCACACGATAAGATTCCTCGTATCACGGAGAAGAATATGTATCAATCTGGTGGAAATCGGCACTAAACATATAGATATAATTTTTTGTGTCCCTCTCATCTCTATACACCACTGATTCGAATGGCCCCACTTTTGACATCCTTAAACCACACGATTACACTCCTGATATCATGGAGATGATTGTTTATAAATTTGGTGATAATCGGCGACTAAATAATTTTGTTATCAAATTTGGTGCCAATCCCTCCCCTCCCCATCTCTCACCCAAACAGCACCACTATGGCGTCTTTAAATCACGATTAGATTCCTCGTATCATGGATAAGAACGTGTATCAATTTGGTGGAAATTGGCGCTAAAAAAATTGTGCATCAATGTTTGTGCCCCTGTCCCTTTCAATGTAACCCTGACTCGAATGAGGCCACATTTGACAGATAAAAGCCACACCATTAGACTCCTCATACCATGGGGATGATTTTGTAAAAGTTTGGTGGCAATCGGCGACTTATTATCAAATTTAGTGCCCACCCCCTCCCAATCTCTCAATCCAAAAACAACAATTTGGCGTTGTTAAATCGCACAATTAGATTCCTTGTATCACGAAGAAGAATATATATCAATTTGGTGGAAATCGGCGCTAAAATTAGTTTGATTAATTTTGGTGCCCCTCTCCCCTTCCGTCCATCCCTGACTCAAACGACGCCACTTTTGACATATTTAAACCACAACGTTGGATTCTTCATATCATGGGGTTGATTATATGTAAGTTTCGTGGCAATCGGCGACAGAAAAAAAATCTGCCCCCCCCCCCCCTCCCTTCCGGGCACCCCTGACGCGAACGGCGCAACTTTTGCCATATTTAAACCACGCCATTAGATTCCTCATATTATGGGGATGTTTATAAATAAGTTTGGTAGACTCCTCATACCATGGGGATGATTTTGTATAAGTGTGGTGGCAATCGGCGACTTATTATCAAATTTAGTGCCCACCCCTCCCAATCTCTCATCCAAAAACAACAATTTGGCGTTGGTAAATAGCACAATTAGATTCCTTGTATCATGAAGAAGAATATTTATTATATGCTTCCCCATTAAATAGTGGGAAATTGCCGTGGCGTAGAGCGTTATATCCATCGCCTGGACCGACTCGATGGATAACACTGACCGACTCGATGGATAACACTGACCGACTCGATGGATAACACAATAGTATTACTTTTTCGGAGATTACTTCCGGTTTATAGCGGCGAATCACATTAAGTTTCAAAGCGTATCAATAACAGCCGGACTATTGTTTTAATTATTGATTTTCACGGTTCATAAACTGTTATTTAATTGTTATAATGTTAACTCATTTGTTTTAATATATTCTTATCACTAAATTATGTATGCATTAATTTTCTCGCATCATTTCAGAATAAACAATGGGGACTATTTCTTATGGCGGCTATGCTAGATATTTGTCATTCCGTGGTGAGCAAATCAATTGATGGAATGTAAACAAAATGCAAATGTCGAAGCTTTCTAACAATTTGAAGTGAACTGTAGGACAAAATTAGCAGTTTTTGTGCGGTTTATAGCGCATATAATAAAAAGAAAACCTACGGGTTTTGGTTGAATACCCGGATTATCTCATTCGTGGGTGCAAGGAAGTACAGAATTTCCACTCGCGGCTTGCAGCCGCTCGTGGAAATTCTGTACTTCCTTGCACCCACTCATGAGATAATTCGGGTATTCAACCAAAACTCGTAGGTATTCTCTATATATCAATTTGGTGGAAATCGGCGCTAAAATTAGTTTTATTAATTTTGGTGCCCCTCTCCCCTTCCGTTCATCCCTGACTCAAACGACGCCACTTTTGACATATTTAAACCACACCGTTGGATTCTTCATATCATGGGGATGATTATATGTAAGTTTCGTGGCAATCAGCGACAGAACAAAAATCTGCCCCCCCCCCCCCTTCCGGGCACCCCTGACGCGAACGGCGCGACTTTTGCCATATTTAAACCACGCCATTAGATTCCTCATATTATGGGGATGATTACATATAAGTTTGGTGGCAATCGGCGACAATTTTTGTTCTGCCCCTCCCCCTTTTCTGCCCCTGACAACAACGGCGTCACTTTAGAAAATTCTAACCCCGACCATTATCTTTCTCGTAAAAAGCTACTCCTAGTAGACCCATTTGGCATCATCTAGATGGTCCCCTGTGAATTTCTATAGAACACAGACAGACAGACAGACAGACAGACAGACAGACAGACAGACATTCGCAAATATAGATATAGATAACTCTAATTTTATTCACGATACGAGCTCAACATCATAATATGTCACTGTTTATGGCGGTGTTATCCAAACGTGTGCTTTGATAATGATTATAATTTTATTTTGCGATCAAACGTCAGTGCAGCACAGCAGAAACGCATAGGCACTAGTTCAATTCAGCAGAAACGCATGAGTCCTACGATTATAGACACCCACTGGACGCGCTTCGCGCGTCGGTCAGTGGGTGAAAAAAATTATAGAACTCGGCAGTATACCCGTCAATACCTGGTGATTTATTGTTTTTCATTGTTTTTAAAGTTGTTAATAGTTCATATTCGTTTACAAGTCCTTCACTCTTTTTAGTCTCTTCTTCAGTTTTTATTTCGATAAAAGGATTATTTTTATCTAAGAATTGATCAAACTATACGTATGGAGTTGATTTAGGTTCATATAGAATATAGCGCATAATTCAGATGTAAATAATTCCGACAATGCCGATAATGTTCAATATCAGTGTATTTTCAGGACAACATGATGTGCAAACAATGCATGTGTGGCTACGTGGACAATTCCGATTGTGTCATCACTGGGTCGAACATACTGAATGCACACTCCTACAATTATATGTGGTTATGCGGACAATTCCGATTATGTCATCACTGGGTCGAACATACTGAGTGCACACTCTTACATTTATTTATAACCAACATATTTTTATTTGTAACCAACAGGTTTTTATTTGTAACCAACATATTTTTATTTGTAACCAACAGGGTTTTATTTGTAACCAACAGGTTTTTCATTGGTTCTTCAGGTTGTCCAGTATTTGTAACCAAAGTAGTGAACAATTTGGTTCTTGTTAGTCATGTTATCTAGACCAGTTGGAATCAAACTAGAACCAATTTATTATTTTCCTCGTTCCACACGGTGAACCAATGTGTGAGCCAGTAGGTTATGAACACGACTTTCGGTAACTTCTATCGAACATATTTGAGAACCAAATGAGTCTTCGCTCGTAATCACATTATAGAACCGATGGTTCTGAATTTGTTCCCGTATTTGTAACCAGTATGTTCCGAACATGGCTAATAACGACCCCACTCGGCGCGCTTGCGTGCCCGAGCTTGTGTCGTTTAAAGTTAACAGGCGGGCGTGACGCCACACACAAATAACAGTATACCGTGAAAGTGAATATTTTAGCGATACAACGTTTTCGCAAAAAAATCAAGTGACTTCCGGTAGTGGTTTCACAAAGTCGCGGAATCAGCAATGAAACGAATTTTCTACTTCACAACTTCCAATATATGGCAATGACCAACTGAAGTATTTATTTATAGAAGTAAGTTGTTATGAATATGTCCTGCATAGGTTCATATTAGATCAGTTTCATTTGTGATCAAAATGAAGGCAGTTACGATGCCATGACGTCAACATGTCACTTGTCTCTGCGGGCCAGAATCCAGACATGATTGAACGTGTCATGTCGTCTTCGTGGACAACTGATTTCAACACACTTTTGACCACACATCTATAGATTGATTTATTGATTGAGAATTTAACGTCGTTTTAGCCGCTAGGCCATACATCACGACCATACTGGACATATAAACGCAGAGACGCGCTTTAATTACTAGTTATTTATACCAGTTTGAATTGGTACTGTGTATTAAATTCTAGCTACCTTATTATTATTTAAATTCGCACAGTACTATTTTTCGCACACACATTGGTGTGCGAATTTAAAACTGAATGGAAAATATACGACTTCAAAGTTTACCGTATATATCCACGCGGAAAATAAGATATGTCAATTGCTTGTAATATACCAGAATGAAAGTAAAAACAAAGGTCACCAAATCCACAAACCACGATTGAAGCCATACTCATACACATGTAATCTGAGTTAATTATAATATCACATTAAGTTTTCAATGTACATGAAGCGAAGTGTTGATTTTTTCTGAAGTCAGCAGCAAATACGATGTTTTGTTTCCTTCTTTCCACTTCATATCAATGGTGTCCATATTTAACGATTTAACTATATCAAAACGATTATTTAAAGCACCCGTGTTCAACACAATATAAAGAACAAATTAACTGTATTTTGTTTAATGTACATGTTGTCGTGGTGGACTCTGGTCTGCATTAGGGTCTGAAACTGTATGAGATCATGTCTTTTAAGAAAAACCGTGGTGCGCGAATTTAATGTGCGCGAATTCAGAACTGAGCGAAAAATAGTACTGCGTGATTTTAAATATGAGTAAGGTATATAAATCTTACATAATTATGTGTGTTATATTTCAAGAAATGACTATGCGCAACGTGGCCTATCCACAAAAAACTATCGCCTCGAAATTGGGTCATAATTTTAATTTACTCTAGCATATCGGAAGGTTTAAAGGTTAGAAGGAACTAAATAAGTAGAATTACGTCCCTTTCGTTTTTACAGGGTATCTCGAATACGAGTTAAAAAAATTCTGGCTCGCGATTGGCGTATAATATGTCAAATAATTTTACAAATTCAAGAAATATAATACCCATAGCATGTAACAACGTGGGCGTTTCCTAGTCTGAAATGCGTTCGTGTCCAAACAATGGCGGGATATTGAGGCTGTGTATTGGCTTTTGTCAGACTGTCAAATTCTGTGCCAAAAGTGGGGTAGTGTGGAAAACATATGCTGGTTTTCGAAAAAGGCGTGGCTCGAAAGGTACTCCTATGTGCGAACAGATGCCGAAAGGGTTGGTGTTTACGAACGCATGCACCGTGCACTTCGGAACTCGAAAATTTAGCGTGGGCGTGGTCAAACGTTAACACTGTGGCCTATGGAAAACATTTAGTTCCTTCTAACCTAAAGCAGAAAAATCGAATTTTTCGTATTTCGGCCTATGATGGACAAACGTGGTGAAAAATCACATAATTGTGATCTGATTTGCGAAGCATACATAGTTAGACATTACATTACACAAGAATTTGGATTTTATTGCCATTTTTCAAGAAGTGGGGAATATTTGCACCTAATAAACTTTGTGAGATTTTCACTTATTTATCGTTATTCTGTATCTGGTGTGCCACTTTAAGAGAGAAATCACCTCACATCGATATCTTTATCTATTTGTGGACATCTGACCATCAGCATAAACTTGACGTCTCGAGTATTTTTAACCATGCAGCTGCCAACTTGTCGACCGTGTAGAAATTCCTATCTTTTCTGGTGCAGGGGGTGGGGTGTAAAAATCTAACTATTTATTCAGAAACCCGGACAATTTTGGTCAACTAAGCATATCATCTGAAACATGATTTGCACGTATTGTCTGTGCCGCTATATACATGCGCGTCATGCCCATTAAAGGCATATTCTGTTAGTTTAATTACCAAATTTTACCAAAATTTCCACATATTTTGCGAATTTTCCCAAATATGGCAAATCTCGGTATGACATGACCCCGAGACACCCATAATGTTTTATGTTGAACTGCAGACGGTACTGATCAATTCCCAACTATAAGTTCTTTTATTTAGGAAGGGATGTTCCCATCATTGGCAACGACGTGGACACATATCCACAAAAATTTCCCCAGTAGATGAACCATCTTCAGATACAGTGGGGTTAAAATAACCATGATTGCTGGGGAACGAGAACAAATAAATGTGTAAAATCAGTTTTATTTAGCATATATATGACACAGCTTCACACAGAGGTAGTAGGGATTACATAGGGTCATGTTTGCACATATCTTAAGGTTAGAAGGAACTAAATAAGTAGAATTACGTCCCTTTCGTTTTTACAGGGTATCTCGAATACGAGTTAAAAAAATTCTGGCGCGCAATTGGCGTATAATATGTCAAATAATTTTACAAATTCAAGAAATATAATACCCATAGCATGTAACAACGTGGGCGTTTCCTAGTCTGAAATGCGTTCGTGTCCAAACAATGGCGGGATGTTGAGGCTGTGTATTGGCTTTTGTCAGACTGTCAAATTCTGTGCCAAAAGTGGGGTAGTGTGGAAAACATATGCTGGTTTTCGAAAAAGGCGTGGCTCGAAAGGTACTCCTATGTGCGAACAGATGCCGAAAGGGTTGGTCTTTACGAACGCATGCATCGTGCACTTCGGAACTCGAAAATTTAGCGTGGGCGTGATCAAACGTTAACACTGTGGCCTATGGAAAACATTTAGTTCCTTCTAACCTAAACGAACACATTTATATGCACATACGTTTCATAAAGTAGTACTCTAGCTACACATACAATACAGCATGATTAACTGTCCCTAATAGAACCAAACATTAGCTTGTATTGTACACTTTTTTTCAGAATGTTCATGGTTATATTCAATCAGTAAATTCTGAACTATAATAATTTAAAAGACTTTGCTTTTTGTTTGGGAACATTGCTAATTGATTTTCACAGGTCCGATTTCTGAACATGGATCAATATTGAATCATGACTTATATTTTGTTTAGTGCCAACAAATAACACCACTGTTCCATAAATCCGCGAACTCGTCACATATATATGCTGTAACTGCGTATTCATGTGTAATGTGATATCTCTCTTCGACATGACCAAATTATAGGTTGTTTTTGTCTCAAAACTGATATAAATTTGCCCAAAAATACAATGTCGACCGGCAAAGATAAATACAACAATAACATAGTGTGTTTTGAGATGTGTGCATGTTATATCGACTCGTTAAAAGTAGGATTTATTATCAAAGGCCGATATCAAAACCAAAGGCTACATTAAAGCATATATAATTATCGAAGTCTACTCGCATCCAAAGCGATCTACACGAGTAAGCAAGCATTCGCTGACATACGTATAAGTCTAACATATATGCATATCATTTCATGACTCTTTGCACGATCCTTCGCATTGTCCGTCTTCTTACTACTATGTCGGGGTCGTTCTATATGCCTTGCATATTGTCATATTAGTTAATCGTGATGGAACCAATTTCTAAACCAGTATGTTCTCAACAATGTTTGGTTTCTCTATTCAAACCCAAACGATTTATTAAAATACAAAAGAAAAATCAAACGGGTCTTCCCTTAGAACCAGATGAAGAACTAAATTATTATTTATTGAAACTAGATAGATTAGTTGGGTGCGAAGCGCCCGCGGCGATGTTCGAAAATATCGAATGATCTCCTTCGCGACACGATACAAACGAAATATCAAACGGGCCTTCCCTTAGAACCAAATGAAGAACTAAATGATTATTTATTGAAACTAGATAGATTGGTTGGGTGCGAAGCGCCCGCGGCGATGTTCGAAAATATCGAATGAACTTCTCCGTCGCGGCACGATTTGCAGTTTGATGTTATCGTGAACAAAACGAATCATCATGTCAGAGTTTCATGTGAGATAAAGCCGGCCAGCTTTAATACGGAGCGAGGGGTGCCCGATTTGTCCCTTTCAGTTGGATATTTTGTTGTTGGCGCTGAGCGAGCCGTGTTGGTGCGATGAAATTATGAACGGGGCTCATGTTATAATGTTAAAATAGTGTTAGATGTGCTAGTTTAACCCAAGTGACACTGAAAGCAGGCATTCTGAATATTTGTGATTATAATTTATGGTCATACTATGTTCCTTTAACCCTTTACCCAACAAACCGGCCAAAACCGGCCAAATAAAGCTTCAACAGCCTAAAATATCTTCGGTCTGTCTCATACAAATATGGATATCATTGGAACCGGCTCCTTGACCACATTGTGATCGTTACAGTTATGCCCTGTGCCAATGCATTCTCTTATATATGCGAGTCGACCATAGGTCGCCTCGCATATATAAGAGAATGCATTGGCCTAAAACAATCTTTTTTTAACACTTTTTACCATTTTGTCTAACATTCTTTAACAATTTTATAATTTTTAATGTGTTAAGCCAATGCATTCTCTTATATATGCGAGGCGACCTATGGTCGACTCGCATATATAAGAGAATGCATTGGCACAGGGCCCTTCTGTTGGGTAAAGGGTTAATAAAATAAAACTAGCTTATCTTGCCATGTGGATGTTATGACTGTTGATGTCAGCGGTACGTCAATCTAAAAGCATAATGCTTGTCTGTTTTTTGTATAATATTGGAATTTTATTTATGGTCATATCTGGTATTATATTTCAGTTCATGATGTAGCGTGCTGGATGTTATGGGTACCATAGAGAGCGTTCCTGACCCAAGGGCGGCCCATTTCTGGGCCCACATATTTTATTAAGAGAGCTTTTGCATTGCTACAACTTGTTACGATTCCTCTCCCCCGCCACCTGGGCATTTGGGTTTGTATGACAGACCACGATTTTATTGATACTCTCTGAATGGTAAACGATATATATGAGGCTGCTTTCAGCCTTAGGCAGACATAACCCCAATACCATCATTAGGCAGCCATATACAAAAAACTTTAAAACTGCTCAATTTTAAACACTCTTTCTCTAGTTTTGTTTGAAATGTGACCACCAAGCTATGATAAATGGGAATTTGTGATTCCTCAAGTAATATGAAATATACAAATTCTCAGGTCTGCCTAATGATAGGAGGACCATTGACCATCACACGGCAGACTGCGATATTATGCAAACCAAATCCGGTCTGCCTATTTTTTGCATACCAGTCAAAACTAGTTATCTGGTGCTTTAATTGTTAACATCTCTCCTTGTTCAACCGATTTAGGTTGTCTATAAAATGATGGGATTGAAAAAAAATTTGTTAAGGACATTTCAGCCCCGATAATTTTGAGACATGTGTATTCTGTCGATATATAGCTTCATCATTGTGCGGTCGAAACATCTACAGCGGTCTTGAACAAATCAACTTTTCTGGTTTTGCATTTTTTATGTATAGGATGCAGCAAAAAAGGAGATAACTGGCCAAATGTCATTAAACAATCGAGAAATATGGTGTATACATCGAAATTGAGTACAATTTCGGGATTGAAAAAAGACCGCACAATGATGAAACTATATATCGATCGAATAGACATGTCTCAAAATTATTGGGGCGGAAATGCCCTTCACAACAATTTTTTCAATCCCATCATTTTATAGACAAAAGACAACCTAAATCGTTTTTTTTTTTGGTATTTGTCGCCTCTTGATACGCTATAAAAGCCTTATTTTATCATCACATAACGCATTATTTGGAACAGTAAAAACAGAAGTGAAAACAAAAATCACGTGAAAGTGAAACTACGGCTAAATCTACCACAGTAATGCGCGCGCATCACGATGTCACCGATTCATTTGGCAGACTTACTTCGTGACGTCACGGAGTCCCGATAAAAATGTCATATTGAACAATCGGGAGCCCAATATGACTTTCGGGAATCCAATATGACTTTTCCCCATATTATCGTGTGACGGCTTTTGCCCAAATCAGTGTCAGTTAAGGGATGGATAATAATACCAATTACACAACAAACATTTTTGACATTGATCCACCATTGAAGAGTTATTTTGATCCAAGTTCCATCTGAATATCCAAAAACGAGAGTTAGTTTTACATTTATAGTTAACAACTTGAATTTAATACAAGGAAAGTCCCCTGATATGCATCAGATTGAGTCTTCTACATATCAGATTGAGTCTTGTTCATATCAGATTGAGTCGTCTACATATCAGATTGAGTTTTCTACATATGCACATCAGATTGAGTGTTCTACATATGCATATCAGATTGATTTTTCTACATATGCAAGAGAATATGCATTTGTTTTACCAGACTGAATTGACCATTGCGATTTACCCCCTCCCATGGAGCCTGACGCATGCATATTACTATAGACGAACATAATTTTTATCACGCAACAACTTAATTATTGAAAACTCCCCACCACTTTTCACGATTCATCTGTCCCCCTCATGTCTTCTACTTTTTCACCCCATCTCTCTCACTCTCTCACTCCCTAATATATTCTCAAAGTTTCCATCCCCAACTCAAACTTAGTTATATATCTCCATTTCTTCTAAAAACATTATTACAATTCTTTCCAGTCTGATCGATACCCCTCCCTCACTTATTGAGGAAGGGGCATGTCGCCAAAGAGGAGAAGACTTAATATAAGCCCTCGGGCTTGTTGTCTGATACTCATTTCCATACATTAACTCTTCTATTTTAGCATATTTGTATCATCTGTGTATTATGTTATGTTATGTTGGATTTGGAAATAAAAATATGTTTACACTAAATGTCGGATTTTCTAGTCAACAAACAGAACAGCACAAGTTATAATGTAACAACGAGTAAATAATTATAATCTTAGTTATACAATATAAAGCGCCTCTAAAAAAACCTCAACAAACTCTGGCAGACCAAATTCTGACGCTGCTTTTTGTTTGGTTCTTGACGGCCAGTTGTAGTTTCTTCGCGGCCGGTACAACCAAATAACATGGTGCTGGAACCAAATATCATGGTGCTGGAACCAAATATCATGGTGCTGGAACCAAATAACATGGTGCTGGAACCAAATAACATGGTGCTGGAACCAAATAACATGGTGCTGGAACCAAATAACATGGTGCTGGAACCAAATAACATGGTGCTGGAACCAAATAACATGGTGCTGGAACCAAATATCATGGTGCTGGAACCAAATAACATGGTGCTGGAACCAAATAACACGGTGCTGGAACCAAATAACATGGTGCTGGAACCAAATAACATGGTGCTGGAACCAAATATCATGGTGCTGGAACCAAATAACATGGTGCTGGAACCAAATAACATGGTGCTGGAACCAAATAACACGGTGCTGGAACCAAATAACATGGTGCTGGAACCAAATAACATGGTGCTGGAACCAAATATCATGGTGCTGGAACCAAATAACATGGTGCTGGAACCAAATAACATGGTGCTGGAACCAAATAACATGGTGCTGGAACCAAATAACATGGTGCTGGAACCAAATAACATGGTGCTGGAACCAAATAACATGGTGCTGGAACCAAATATCATGGTGCTGGAACCAAATAACATGGTGCTGGAACCAAATAACATGGTGCTGGAACCAAATAACATGGTGCTGGAACCAAATAACATGGTGCTGGAACCAAATAACATGGTGCTGGAACCAAATAACATGGTGCTGGAACCAAATAACATGGTGCTGGAACCAAATAACATGGTGCTGGAACCAAATAACATGGTGCTGGAACCAAATAACATGGTGCTGGAACCAAATAACATGGTGCTGGAACCAAATATCATGGTGCTGGAACCAAATAACATGGTGCTGGAACCAAATAACATGGTGCTGGAACCAAATAACATGGTGCTGGAACCAAATAACATGGTGCTGGAACCAAATAACATGGTGCTGGAACCAAATAACATGGTGCTGGAACCAAATAACATGGTGCTGGAACCAAATATCCTTCATATCCTTTACAAGTCTGTTACAAATCGGTTCTGCGCGACATGTCTGCAAATAAAGTTCCGCGTGTTGTTGCTGTTTCTTGGTCGGCAACTGAAACATTTATACTTTATAATTGTTTTATGGTGCCCGTATTCAGAATAACCTATACATAGTCCGGTAAGTTTTGTGATATGCATATAATGCTAAAATATCAGCCACGGAGATATAAACGTAGCTGTTATGATAACGCGGGAATCTGTAAATTATAGTAATATGTGGAGGAATCTCGGATGAATCCGGCACCTCTCGCTGACAACAACGACACCTCCGATGATTATATAAACATAATAACCTGACCACGACTGTGTGTGGGATTTAAAGTTGCACATTTTGTGCTCTGTAAGTGGATTCCGTGGTGTAAGCAATTCATGAGTTTCGGGGTTCTCTACAATGTTATTCATACTATTTTTAATTTTGACTGGCTAAAACTGCTCTGACGGCAGACTGTCTGCTCATCATTAGCAGAATATAAACTTCCGGTGGGCAAGGCGGGGTACCTTGTTTGTGAGCCAGGACACTGTGTCATCACCCATTGCTCATTCTGAATATGGGCACCATAACACAAATGAAACATTTATATTCATGCAATGTATTATCGAGATGCTCCAGCAGATGCCTAGTGTTGATTTACCGATATTCGTTGCAAGGGATCTGTCAAAATTGCCGCCAATTAACATGATTGATCGTGGTGTTTGTCGCTTATCAACAGAGATAAATATAATGAGAACACAAATTGATTCACTGGAGAGACTCCTCAATAAGACGTTTCCAGGTGCGAATGATGTACTTTCGAATACGATAAATATGAGTAGTGGTGGTGTTATACGAGAAGAGAAATAAACGACAGACGCCGTAGCAGCAAAGGAACTAGAATCAAACCGCAAAGTTTCAAATATGCCAATGAATAATCACAACAATCAATCTAATAATGCAGAGGGAATGCAAGTGCCAGTGACTGTCTCTAATAACGAGAGTAAATGGAAAACCAAATGTATCGCTCCTGGCTGGATTGCAGCAGATCATTGCAGGACTTCACGCCGTGAAAATGTGACTTCCCTATCATCTGTGGAGACGCGACAGAAAAGATTATGTACATAGGTAAATAGCACAGAGAATGAGTGGTCAACTACGAAGAGTAGAAGTAAGACAATGTATGCTGAGGTCTGGAAAACACCTGTTATGACTGAACGAAACTCTCTGCCAGACAACGGAAACTCACGGTCACCAAGGACAAGACGACGCCTTGTTATTGGATCATCGCGAAGACAGTCAGTCAATTTGACGGTGAAATCACACTCCACCTTCTCAATATTTCTTTCCCGATTAACGCCAGATACCACTGTGAAAAATGTTGTTGACTATGTCCGGCATGAATTTAATACAGTTGTTGTGAACCGCCATAAATTAGTGACGAAACATGACAGCTATTCTTTTTAGAGTAGATGTATCAAGTTCAGTTGGACTGCTGGACACTTTTCTGGAATCAACTAGATGGCCTACGAATGCATTAGTGCGTAAATTTTATGTTGCAATATGTGATCGTGTATGTGGAACTGCATGCATCTTACGTGCTTAATTTAGTTTTAAACTGTTTATTTATTATTTATAACTTATATATGGACCTCGTGTCTGAAATAAAGTACATACAATACTTTATAATTGACAGGACTCTAACGATTATATAATCGAATCCGTAGATTCGCAATATGCAACACATGGGGCGTTCGGCGCCAAAACGACAAATACGACACTTTTGAAGCCAATAAATGACACACGTGACCCGTTCGCATATTGAGAGCACGTTGAACACACTTTATATGACCAAGTCCACTGAAACCGAATTTCTTAGTATGGGCATATCATCTGGAGCACTGAATACGGTCATTATAATGATCCATGTATATATATATATATATATATATATATATATATATATATATATATATATATATATATATATATATATATATATATATATATATATGCATTGGGTAATCTGTCGCTTATGTGGACATTGATATGCAGTCTTGATGACTATACATCGTATGTGTATGACTATACATCGTATGTGTATGAATATACATAGTGTGGGTATGACTATACATGGTATGGATATGGCTATACATCGTATGGGTATGACTATACATCGTATGGCTGTGGCTATACATCGTATGGGTATGACTATATATCGTATGGGTATGAATATACATAGTATGGGTATGACTATGCATCGTATGGGTATGACTATACATCGTATTGGTATGACTATACATCGTATGGGTTTGACTATACATCGTATGGGTATGGCAGATTTATTGTCGATTGCACTCACTTTTCCTTATGGCATGTTGCCGAATACTTGCGTGGAACATATGCCATATGGGAAGTCAGTCTTAACAAATAATTATTGGGTACCATATGGTCATTCATGCTAGCAATGTGGCCTATGCATACATATGGATACGCTGGCAACGTCTGATGACTATACATGTGCATATCGTCGTTACAGAATCGGAATCTGCTTACACCTTTTTGTTCTGTTTTAAAAGAAAATGGAGATTGGAGTATTTGAACATTTCAAAATATCTCGATCTGCGTTGTGTGTGCACATAAAAAGCTTGACATAGGTCCATTGACGCCTGTTGATGTTTATATGATGAATACACCACATAAAATATACAAAACATCGAGTAAAATCACACGAAATGTGTTTTGGTGGACATTGGAGAATGGAGGTAGCGCACTGTTCTAACAATTTAGCTATTTTCGTTTAAGTTTTCGGAGATTAATGGGTATAGCCATGATATGACTGTTTCTCGATTATTTAATTATATTCCATGTCTTATATGTACTTAAACCATAGTCCCCTTGTTTCTTTTTGTGCGCTATATTTCAGAACCGACAAGTAATAGCTACCTAATTGATTTCGAAAAACAATTAGTGTGCATTATGTATAGGATATTCCGCGACCTGTCGGGTATTCGAACAATAATTCAACGAGGCACTTTTAAAGCAATAAACACACATTTAAACCAATAATCACACATTTAAAGCCATAAGTGGCATTGGCAAACAAATAGAGATCATTTGGCGCATGCAATATTGCATAAACTCTCATCTAAGAGCAATTATGTTCATCTAGTTGTCTTTCCTTTTATGTTTTTATCAGGTTTTCCAAACCACGCGTGCGTCAATCTTTGGATGAAAACTTCTTCTGAAACCGATCAAAACTCACTGCCATTGGTTCTGGGGGATATATCATTATAACACATGAGTTAGATCACTCTGTGCTAATTATAAATTTAGTGATGTATTTTATTACATTGGGCTATAATTATCTTGTTTGTCAGAATAACAATTGTACCGGGACATTAAATGGAGTATTACGAAGTATACACTGAAATAACGAGCCAATATCGTCCCATCTCGAGTTGCTCAACTGCAATTGTATGTCATGTTGTTCGGTGTGGTTTGGTTTGGTTTGTTTGTTTGTTTTTGCTTGTTTCGTTTTGTTTTTTGTGTTGCCCTGATGGCAGACTGCCTGTTCATGATTAGCAGAATATAAGCTTCCAGTGAGCAATGCAGGGTACCTTGTTTGCGGGCACAGGACACTGTGGCATCACCCGTTGCTCATTCTGATGTGGGCACAATACAACAATAATATTGTCCCATCTCGAGTTGCTCAATTGGAATTGTATGTCTTGTTGTTCGGTGTTGTTTGGTTTGTTTAGGTCTGTTTACCGTTCTTCCAGCTATTATATCATACCCCACCTGTTCTTCCGAAAATTAGCACGATATCTGTTTATAATATGATTTGTTTTAGGTTCATAATCGGATCAGAAAAGCCTCATGTTGAGTCCATAAGTAACTTAAAATTAGATTATTTAGTGCCATCAGTGACTCATAATGATTTAGTATAAGTCCATCATGGGTGGAAAATAACATGAATAAACCAACGAACGACTTACGAGATGTACGCACTGTATAATGTGATAAAACGGAAAACGGATACAAATCCACTATGGGCTTATTTATGAATCAAATAATTCAATATAAACCTATACGAATGATACAGGTCGATTGTGAACCTATTTGCGCGAGGATATGTTGCCATAATTATCACATGGGTGATAGTTTTATGAGAGAATTAAACAATTAACAACAGGGACGGTTAATTTCACCGGAAGTCGCAACACTGCAGTGCATCACCGAGCCCCAGCAAACAGATAACAATCTTGCCCAGTCACATCCCCACTGAACGCGAGTTACATATCAACGCAAATCGGGGTTAGAACCAACCTCACCAGCGCTGGTTTGATGATGTTGGTTGTATGTACCATGTCCCTTACCAACTGAGCTACTGCGATTTGTTCACAGAACAATACAACGCCAGATTATACTACTTACCTTGACGTGCGACAAGTAACGTGGGACTTGATTGAGCATATAAGTGTGGTTGCTCGCATGGGCTTATATATGCACAAACTAGGACGTTCCAGTGGAGCGAGACACATCATAGTCCAATGGTAAGATACTATTTATTTATGTATCATCGTTGCGTAATTGTAAAAGAAAACTGCCTAACGGGATTTGCGACAGCCTGTTCTTTGTGGTGTCGATAATTAACTTATTTTAAGAGTGAGATGTCAACACAGATATGTCACTAAACAATTTTGTTAATAATGGTCTTATGTTTATGCAAATTAATACGATACCCAGTAGGGATGTGTACTTATCGGTTTGTCTGTCATGTACACAAAGCGCTCGAAATGTGTACAGTCAGGCTATTGGCAAGTATCACCCCTGGGCAAGTGCACCTACTAGATTGATATGATGCGTGCGAATCGGCGACACTGATACGATACTGGAAGGGCAAACTAATGCTGGTAACAACAAGTACTGTTAATTTATCTAAAGTCATTTTCGCGGGGTTTGGCTAATCTGGACAAAGCAAAGAAAATCCAGTGTAAGTGAAACATACAAGTACCGATCTAGTTCTAAATATTTCAACAATAATCGCTGTGCTAGTTCTTGCAAAACGACATAAATTATTAACACCAATCAGCACACCCGTTATTACAATATAACAACCAACACATCCATTATTAACAACAACAACAATCAACACACCCATTATTAACAAAAATCAACACACCCATTATTAACAACAATCAACACACTCATTATTAACAACAACAGACACACTCATTATTAACAATCGACACACTCATTATTAACAGCAATCAACATACCCATTATTAACAACAATCAACACCCCCATTATTAACAACAACCAACACACTAATTATTAATAACAATCGACACGCTCATTATTAACAACAATCAACACACTCATTATTAACAACTGACACACTCATTATTAACAACAATCAGCACACTCATTATTAACAACCGACACACTCATTATTAACAACAATCAACACACCCATAATTAACAACAATCAACACACTCAATATGAACAACAACAGACACACTCAGTATTAACAACCGACACACTCATTACTAACAACAATCAACACACCCATTACTAACAACAATCAACACACCCATTATTAACAACAATCAACACACCCATTATTAACACCAATCAACAAACCCATTATAAACAACACTCAACACACCAATTATTACAATATGTTATAACATATATGTGTTTGAATGTTTAATAAACATAACATAATAATAGTTCCTGGATATGTTCAGATTATCGGAACACTACAAACATGCCAATCGAATATTAAATGACGGCACGTTTTCTTAACAACATAAGTTTGTCCTATCATATATATATATCCTTTTATTGCCTCCACTATCGGAGAGTTACATTTAAATAACATAGTTACAAACAATTCTAATACAAAAATGACAGTGGAATGTATGCACATTTAAGGAATATGACAACACAAAATAAAGCGAGATTACGCACACAGTTACACGCACACACACTGAGTCTCAGACACATGCAACCACCCAGCCGCGCACAGGCGTACACGTAAACACGTCCAGACACGCCTAGGCTTAGACGATTTACAGGCAAACATACACGCGAAAGAGACATACAGACAGACAGGCAGACAGTCACATAAGTATCTAGACAGACATACATGCTGACAGATAAACATGCAGACAGGAAGAAACACGACTGACAGACATGCAGATGCAAGCTGACCGACACGTTCTACACATGCAAGTTAGTTTCATCAAAGATATGGGAATCTAAGATTTGACAATAGAGTCAGACACACGCGCACCCCCTCACCTAGCATTCAGTCGCACACGAACTCACCTACCCTCACACGCACCCTCACACAACCAAATGCACACGCACCCTCATTTAAAGATCCACACACATGCACACGACCTCACACAGCATCACACACAGAATAGACATCAGTGTATATATATGCAACATTATGTCAAATGAACTCATCAAGGTGACATCAAACACAAATCCGATCAACTCACATGGAAACCGTTAGACATTGAGCCACTATTATAGACATCAACCCCACTGTCTTTCACGAATAATGTTTCCTTCAATTATAATATGTAGTAGCCAAAAATCCGGATTATTGGGGTTAGTTTTCCATCTGTAACTCAATGACTAAGAGTTTCATATCGGACCGTAGATACCGTCAAAGGAACAAAAGTGTCAATTGGATAAGAAACTGTACAGTAGCGTTTATTGGACAACAAATTGAGTAAATGTGAAAAGAATTTGCCCAGGTGTCCAAAGGTGGTAATTACCGCGTGTTATGTACGGAAACATCGAAAGCCGGAATTAGGTTGAGGCCGAATATTGAAAAATCGACGACCATGGGAAAACCAAAAGTGCCTGATCACGAACACGTTGCTGCAAAATTATCATTTTAGATGCAATAACGAGAGGGCACCTTTGACTGTATGTACAGGCGATGCGATATATTGAATACAAATAATATAAAAATGCATAATAATGGTGTGAATAAGTCAAGTGATGCACGATTTGCATAAAAATATCATTAAATCGTTCATTCAGACAACGGCTCAAAGTCGACAAGGCATGATTCATATAGCCTCCAAAGTTTTGCTGTATGCAACACAAATGTGCGTGTAAAATCAGAAATATCCGCTACTTCATCAGACAAATCAATTGGCATGGAACTCAGGAAGACAGCAAGTATTTCGTCCGAGTTTAGAGCCTCAAGCTTTAAATAACAAGGAATACCAAAGTGAGTTATGAAGTCATACCAGAATGTGTTACGGATACTGTTAAAGGCAGGGCAATGCAAGATGACATGCCACACAGGATTGAGATAGTCGGATCTACAAAGTTGACAATTCTTCCCATCTTCGTATGTGGTACGAGAGACGAGTCTTCCTATAGTTAGGAAGGAAGCTTTATCTCTAGGGTACTTTTTGCAGGCTAACCAAAGAAGGCTCGTCTCTAGGCGAGGGTGAATTAATTTTAATATCGAAAGAGCGTTGTCTGCGTGAACGTCATATTCCCATTTCATGAGGTGAACAGTGTCAATTTCATCACGAGTCACATCGGAGCACAGTAATTTGTCAGTATTAGCCTCATTTTGATCATTTGAAAGCTCATAGACAATGTCGTTTACGGAAATGAAGTGATCATTGTTGAAGGACTCGTCTCCAGATGGAGTGTAGATGCCCTCGAAGTAGGCTGCCCATGCATCATTTATTTGTGTTTCGGTACGCAAGATTTGAGAGTTGTGTTCAAAGTAAGTTGGTTGAGATGTGCCTAGTCTGGATTTCATAGAGTTAAACGTGCGAAAGAATCTTTCTTGGTCGATTTCAGCGCAGTGGTCGAGTTTATCATCAGATTCGGACACAAAAGCCGAGACTCTTTGGCGATGGTATTTACGGAATTCTCTTTTGGCATCCTTGTACCTCATAAATGCAATATCAAGATTTGAATGAATTCTACCAGAATAAATCAAACGTTTACGATATTCACGCATTTCTCTATGGAGATGTTTTAGAGTTTGGTCCCAGTATGGTTTGAGATGTTTGTTGAATTTTTTACGGGGTATAGTTTGAGCGGATGCCGAATTCATTGCTATAACGAGTTCATCATAGAAACTTTCCAAGGAGCTGTTATCGGATATTGCCATAGATGGGAGATGTGCGTCAATCGATTCTTGGTAGTTGAGAAGATGTTCATGTGAAGAATCGAGAAGCTCCCACTTGAAACGGACAGGGGTGTTTTGCATCGGTGCAGAGTGGGTAACAAACTGAAAGTTAAATGATGCAAAAAGTGGTCTATGATTCGATACGTTCAGTGCATCATCATCTAAGACAGACACATTGATTAGTGAGTGGATGTCATATTCAGACACAAGAATGTGATCGATAATAGAGTTCTCATTTCCATTTGCGGATACAAAAGTTGGAATCGAGCTAGGAAGCCATTGTTTTGAGTTAACTGATCTGAATTTAAGTGGATGGCTATCCATAAAAAATCGGAATGCGTTATTGCGAGAGTCGGTTTTGTCGATGTTACCATTGAAATCACCCATTATAATTATTTTTCCTAGGGTGGAGTAACTATTCACGAGATTGGTTAATTTGTCCAAATACTCCTTATAGAAATCGACTGTGTAATTGGATGACGGAAGATACACTTGAAATATGTACAAGAACGTGTGATCGGTCATTTGCAATTGAAGTCCAACTAAACGGTCGTCTTGTATGTCAAGTAAGGCAACTCTATTGGCATAGCGTTTATGCCAAAATAGAGCTACGCCCCCTTTGCCCCTACCAGGCCCACTGCCCCTTTGAAGTGGGAGCCTCTGCGAGTAATCACACACAACATGACATGAATAATGATCGCTCAAGGTTTGTAAGAAATGGGCATTGTGGCTGGACAGCCAGTGCTCACTAAGGCCACACACATCAACAGTATCAGTGTTTAGAATTTTTGACAAGTAGGAACAGCTGGAAAATGCCCCAGTCATATTCCACGAGAATATGGACAAGGCCATAATGCTGACACAGAGAATGCGAAAATACGAGTGACGTAACATCGTATGGATCTCGAGAGTAAGCTGCACAATCACTTATCGCGCACAGAGCTGATATTTACAGCGTTACATGAAAACAGTTCACACATCAGTGGGCAAAAGTTATTGGATGTTACAATAATCCAAGTAAAGTTCAAGGCATCGAAGCTCGCTTGTACTTCCCGTACTGCCACTCTGACAGCCACGGGCGACAGTAAACTCCTTTGGGCCAAAAGAAGGGGTCCATGACCTTGTTTGACTGTTCTTGATCAACGTTGATACGCACGATTAGTTTTTCTCCGTCGCCACCTCTGATTCGCCGAACAATGGAGAAGCGTAGACCCCATTCACTTAAACTGTTTTCAATAGATCTAATTGTCACATGGTCAGGGAAATTTGAAACATAGAATCGTTCAGTTTTAATAGGATTTGGGTTTCGAAGCTTCGCATTGTTAGTGCTCGACTGCCGATTAGATTGTGGATTACTATATCTACTCTTATTGTGGTCACATGGCTTGCTGGTGGGATAGCGAGGTCGAAAGTCATATCCATCCTCTTCTCCAATATCAAATTCAGAAGCTACACTATGATTGATAACGTGGGATTCCAAACTAGATTGTTCGATGTAATTATCCGAGACGTCGTTATCAGTTGAATAAGGTCGCTTAACTTCGGTATACTGATCTTGGTTGTACACGTCACTGGTATCGTCAATAGCACTGTCACAAATAAATGGAGCTTGGTTGGCACTATTCACGCAATCTGCAGAGTCGGTTTTGATGATGGGAGAGGTTGAGTGGTGTCTGTTGTCGAGGTGAGCATGATACATAGAGCTATCTGGGCGTATTTGTTCCTTGAATGTAGAGTTATGTGGCAGTGTATTAGAGATTCGAGCGTTTGACGTCACGGGCGTTGGACCACATGTCAGGCCTGTTGCGTTGGTACTTTGCGATAGAGAGGAGTCGGAGTGAAAAGTTAGGTTGGAAGCAATTTCATCGATGCGCTTGTTCATTGAAGCGAATAATTCATTGACTTTGGACTGTGTGTGTTTGAAGCACTCGTCTTTGCAAATAGAGTGGGCTGATTTCTTATATGTATTAAAGTCATTGGATATTTTCTTCATTTCAGTTTTATTGTTTCCAATAGCGCTACCGCAGTCGTTCAACTTCTTGACTAGACCGTCCATTGCCCCAACATCTCAGCGAAGTCCTTTTTCAGGAATAGCATGTCCGTTTTCATCTTTGCAATTCCGTTTAGGCGGTCATCTTCACTGCGCTCAGCTGACAGTCTCAATTCCTCTTGGGTTTGTTCAATGGTATTGAATTTCTCATCGTTTTTAATTTGTTCTTCCATAAGACTATCGACGTTGGAAGTCAATGAGGGCATATCCTCGTGAAAGAATTTTGATAGAGATTCATTCTGTACATTCATAACCACAACATCAGTTTTAACATCGGCAATTGCCTAAGCAAGAACATGGAATTCTGCCATTGTAATATATTTCTGACCATTAATGTTGGCACTCGAGTCGTTTTGTAAGTGTTGACTGGGTAATGACAGTTGAGAATTTGAACACTTCGGGAAGAAGTTTACAATTTCAGAGAGATTGGACGAGTTATTGTCAAGAATAAACAGAAGAATCTCATAAATATCCTTAGAAAGTTTGTCGGCAATTGCACCATTCTTTGAAACCCTTCTGTCCTACAATTCTGGATTTTTTGATGATGGAAATCTGGGCATAATTTTAGCTTCATTGAAGATTACAACACGAATCCTGTGTAGAGTTGATTTGTTCCGTTTAGACTCCATAAGGAAGAGATCTGTGATATGGTTTTTCGGAAATGAATGCATAAAGTCTAATAACCATACTATGTGAGCATGAGAGTTCGGAGCATATTCGTTAGATTGTCTTATGAAGTCTACGAACAACGAAACGGTGGATGACAAACTTGATGATGATAAGGATATGTCAGTAGATTTGTCATTAACAAAACAATCGCTGTTCTGTACTGGCATTGTCTTGTTTACCGTGTCGGTGATCAGTGATCCATGATTGGTGTTAGGATAAGTGCCGTTGAGAACAGCGTCGGTTTCCGTGAGAATATTGTCTATTGTCATATTTAGGTAAATAAAGCGGACTTTCGTCGGCCCTATCCAACTGCTGGAAAGTTAATTAGAAATCGCTGAACCGTGAAAATTCCATCCAGACAGGAGTTGCCGACTGTGGTCGTTTTCAATTAGCAGTGAGTAGAGTTCATTAGTAACATGGCGTCAATAGGCGGGATACAATAGACCAATATGTAAACAATACCTCAGCATTTGAAAAAACATGTTTATATGGCAAAATCCCCAAAGAATGAACAAATGAAAACTGGCACAATCCAACATTATTACATCCTGGAGGAAGTATATTGTAAAAATTGGCTGTATATAATAACCAGTTACAATATAATATATAATAATGAACATACTTACTATTAATACATCTTGACACAAACGAGGATTACAAAGGATATAAACTGTAGAATTATACGTCTGGATGGTTCGGTTTCTTTATTGTTCTGATTTCTCCGGTTGCTGGTCCACTCGATTTCGACTCCGGATCCTCAGTATAATTTCCGGTCTAATAAGACTTTCTGCACCATATTTCCGGTTAAATCCCAATTTCACAACACTATTCCCTTTTCTTAATAAAAGTTGTTTCCCCCCGTGACGAAATGAATCCCAATTTCTGAATGATGAATCCAAAGTTTCTTATTGATAAATGGCGAATCCAAAGTTGTTGAAGAATAACAAATCCAAAGTTGTTGAAGAATAACAAATCCAAAGTTGTTGAAGAATGATGAATCCAAAGTGTTTTACACAGAACTTTACACAATCACAGAAGTTCACAACACAATAACATAAAAAATAACACTGCACCTACTGGCGTACAGCGTCGGAATGAAACAGTATGTCATGATCATACAAAATGTCAGTCAAGGCAGTTTACAAATCCCTGGTGGTATATAACCAGTCCTGTAAGGTTTACCGGACTGACTCCAAGGATGTGTATAATCAGCTTTACTGACTTGGTCTCCAGTTGGCGGTATTGTTAATCAAAATGAGCACTCTCTAAATTTTGGAAAGTAGTAGTAATGAGCAGAAATTTGAGCATGAGAGTGTCTCCTATGAGCCAAAAAGCCAAAAAATAATTTGGAACACCTGATCAACTGACATAAGTAGGGTGAATATGGAGTGATGCCGTTGCTGGCCTTTAATAGGACGGTCACAGTCTTTAAACACACAATAGTCGTCTGGAAGTTGTGTGTCTCGACCGCCTGTACTAACTTCCTTTGACCCTGAAAAGGAAGAGCTTTGTGAGGCTATGGTTACAGTTGGAATTTTAGCTTTTGGTGGGCCCACTTGGTCACTTCCAGTGTCGTCCAATATAGCATGAGATATATATCTCACGCACTGTTCGTCCACTATGCAAGCTGGTGGGTGGAAGGCTTCCTCAATCAACTTGCATAGAGGGTTAACGTTGGCAACCGCTTGAGTCTGTATTGGCTCGCTAACGGCTGGTGTTTGCTGTGATAAGTTTTCATCAGAGTCCACCTGCATAGACTCGACCGCTTGAGTTTGAATGGACCCAGTCACGGGAACCTCAGGCAGATTCGTCAGGAAACTTGGATAGAACAGGTCTATTATAGATTTGCCTTCCGTGGGGGATACGTTAATTTCCTCCTTTGCCGAGGCCGAATTAGCCTCACTCACTTCGACACCAATCAAGTTATCGATAGACTTTAAAATGTCTGATACTGGCAAAGGGGATAACATAGGTTTGGAAGAATTATCCAATTGAATATTAGGCAAATTCATACCTGCTGCATCCATAATTTCAACCCGCTCCCCACTGGACGAATTGTCCTCTGGCGGCTGGCTGTGCTCCTCATCAGAATCGATGTGCAGAGCCTCTGTGTCGACAGCAGTATTGTGCTCCTCATCAGAATCGATGTGCAGAGCCTCTGCGTCGCTCATTCTATAATCTTACTCGTACTCATGCTGAAATATAGAAAGAGGCCTTACAGACTGATATATGGCTGAGCATGAGAGTACGAGTAGGAGCTTATAAAACATATTAACATCTCGGGCATCGATAGGTGTCTAATTGATCAGCGTCTTCCTGTGTAATATTAACACATTCACCATGGTACCAATCATTGCAATAATCACACTGGAGCATCAATTTTCCACCCCATTTTTTCTGACATACGCAAAAAAGGCCAGTGGATCTCTCAAGTGTGACTTCTCCCGTCTCATGGAAGCGTTTTAAACATTTAGTTAGCCATGGCGGAATGGTTCGATCGTGACACTTTTTCAGTCGATCGTGATTTACCACATTGGTGGCACTTTTAAAAAATATTTTAAAAAGGTATGGCGTGTATACCTTAGCAATTATGCCTGGACCTTTCCAAAAAGAAGAAAGTTTTCGGGCTTTGCCTTTCTTTGTTGCGGTGTCCAACAAGTATACTAAATCACCAAGCTTATATTCAAATTTGTTAATTTTAACATCATAATCTCGCTTCATTTTTTTACAAGCAGCCTTCAAGTGCTCACGCGCGAGTACATGACAATCTTTATACTCTTTCACCAGCGTTTGCACATATTCGGCCGCGTTTTCATATTCTGGTATTTTTGAATTAAAATTAAAAACGAGATCTGACGGGTGATTTACCTCACGTCCCAGCATCATTCTATTTGGTGTAAAACCCGTAAGACGGTGTACCGATGATCGCATGGCCCCGGCGAGCTGTGAAAGATACCTATCCCAGGAATTCTGATTCTTATCAATATAACACCGGACGGCATTCATCAATGTCCGATTCTGGCGTTCTGCGGCCCCATTCGAGGAAGGTCGATATGGCGTGGTACGTGCCTTATGGATCTGAAGCGCTTCACACATTGCTGTGAACAGCTTTGATTCAAAACACGACCCTTGATCAGAGAAAATTTGGAATGGACATCCAAATCTCGAAAAGAACTCTTTAACAGCTGTGTATGCTGCTGTTTCGGCAGTCTGATCGGGTAATGCTATAAATTCGACCCATTTGGTGAACTGACAGGTCATAACCAAAATATATTTATTTCCCTTCTGGCTGAGTGTCAACGGTCCCAAAAAATCGATATGTACACGTTCCATTGGGGCCCCAGCGTGGAAAGAAACCTGCTCCCATTTAGCATGTCGAACCGGTTTCTTGCCTTGATTACACTGGGGGCAGGCCGCCACGAATGTTTCAATATCTTCGCTAACCCCATACCAATAGTAATTTTGCCGTATCCGTTCTCGGGTACGGGTTACGCCCTGATGGCCTGATGCCGGAATATCATGGGCGAGGGTCAGAATTTCAGTGGCAAACTTTCGTGGAATAACCAAGACTTGTTGGGAATCCCGCTTGATTTTGTACAACAATTTATTTTTTATGAGGAAACGTTGCCGGTTTATCCAAATATACTTTGTAGCTTGGCTACTAATGAAAAGTTCACCTTCCCTGGGGTCTTTTCCAGTTTCTAACCACCCAATCACAGGGGCTAAGTCAGGGTCATAACGCTGAAATTCAGCGAGTTCGTCCAGAGTACATACATCCGCTAGGAGGGCATTATCCTTGGGGGTAGTGGTCTGTCGCACCCTGACTTCAGGTTTTAATCCCGATGATATTTCTAGGTCAACATGGGAATGGGTCCAACCCGTGTTCGAACAGACGGAGTCTGTTGGTTCGTAGGGATCTTCCCACTCATCTCCCGGCTCCCACGAAAAACCTAGGGGAGGGTTTGGCTGACTATCTGTCTGGCGAATTGCCGGACTGGCGCTCTCAGATAGTTCGGCAAACGTAATGGAACCTTTGGTTAGGGGAACCACATCGTCCACAGCATTTTCGAATCTGGTCCAGCTATTAAACACCCGAGTGCAATATTTACACCCACCACAAGGGAGATCAGAGAGTTTACACCCTGTGAAATACTCTTCACATGAGCCGTCCGCAGGAATTCTGGACAGCGCATCGGCATTTACGTGCAATGTTCCCTTGCGATGCTCAATAACCATATTATACTCACCGAGTTCCTCTAACCACCTTGCAAGTTGTCCCTGAGGTTCCTTAAAGTTCATGAGCCACCTTAGGCTACTATGATCAGACCTTACCAAGAATTTCCGACCTAGCAGGTAGTGGCGAAATTGACGTATGAATCGTACTACTGCAAGAAGTTCTCGCCGTGTAGTACAATAACGCCGTTGTTGTGGGGACAGCACAAAACTACCAAAGGCGATAGCTTTCTCATTACCATCTTGGACTTGAATTAATTCCCCACCGATGGCAAAATTACTACTATCACAGTCCAGAATAAAAAGGTCAGTTGAATTTGGTAGGCTCAGCACAGGTGGCGAGGTCAGCGCATCCTTGAGCCTATCAAATGCAACCTGCTGTTCTGGGTTCCATTTAAATTTATGTTTACCGGTGATGTCATATAGAGGTCGTGCTAACTCTGCATAATTTTTTATGAATAACCGATGATAATTAACTAGCCCACAGAAACTTTCTACCTCTCTAGTATTCTGAGGTACAGGCCAGCTTTGGACAACCTCTATAGATGATTCCATCATTTTCACACCTTGCTCACTCACAATTCTGCCCAGAAATTCAATACTTTTCTGAAAAAACTCATATTTACTGGGCTTGAGTTTAAGATTATATTTTCGGAACCGAGAGAGTACTTTTTCGATGTTTTCCAAATGATTTTGAATCGAATTGCCCATCAGAACAACGTCGTCCAAGTACCCTAAACAGATATCCCAGTTCAGACCGTGCAATACCAAATTGATAACCCTACACCAAGTAAACGGGCTTCCAGTTAGGCCAAACGGCATTTTAATGAAATTGAAAATCCCGTATTTGGTAAGAAAGGCTGTTTTAGCACGGTCTTCGTCACGTACGGTAACCTGATGGTACGCAGCCAAACAGTCTGCCTTTCCGAACCACGAATTTCCACTAAGTGTGTCAAGACACTCATCAACTCGAGGCAAGGGGTAGACGTCTTTGCGGGTCACCGAGTTTATGACGCGATAGTCTATGCACCAGCGAATAGAGCCGTCCCGCTTTTTAACAAGGACAGGGGCTGATGCCCATTCCGACACAGAGGGCTCGATGACCTTGGCCATCAAAAGCTTTTTCAAATGAGTTTCCTCTTGGTCGGCAAAGCATGCTGGGGTGCGCCTCATAGGCTGCTTAATTGGACGAGCTCCCTCTAAAAGAGGAATACTATGCTCGATTTGGGAGAATGTACCCAAATCAAACTCGTCTTTTGCAAACACGTCTTGAAATTCCAGAAGTAGTTTTTCAAGGCGGGCTATGTCAGGCCCTGACAATAATTTCGAAGAGCGCTCAAATAGACTCTGTAAATATCCTGGAAGGGTGGAATTACCCACCAGGCGATCTCCAGCGCTATTATTTGGGGAGCTCCCCGGAGATAAATCGTCCGGAGCAGATTCCGGCTTGGGCGCGCATGACTTGACGGAGTGTTCAATCACCTCATCAACTTCATAAGCTTCACCCACACATTGTAATTTATCTAAGATTATCTCTGAATGTTGAGAATTTATAAAATATACTTTTGGGGGGCTATACCCCGAGTGCAAAGTAGGCAAAATATACTCACCAAGTTGTTCATTGGGTTCAATAGTAAAATCAGCTAATGGTGGAACCGTTTCACACTGCAGTAACACAACTGACTGAGGGGGTATAACTGTTCGCTGATTGACTATAATTCTAGAAATTTTAGCCACTTTTGGTTTTACCTTGGGAATTGTAGGAATCCGACGCTTTCCCAAAAAGATAGAACCTTTATTTGCCCCAATTTTTGCATCATATTTAGTGAGAAAATCCATCATAAGAAGCATGGGATCTTCAATGGGTGCCACATATATATTTTCACTACACTCGAGTTCCCCAATGGTAATGTCTATGGGTCCCACCAACATACCTTCCATGTGACCATCACGAGCCGCCGTATTAAAGTGTAGAGATTTAATTAAGGGTGGCTCAGGGCTGAGTTGGTGAAACAATTTGTCAGAGATAATCGTAACGTCGGCGGCTGTGTCTACTACTGCTTGGGTAACATGACCAGCTATTTTGACCGGAACCTTGATGGCGGAGGCTGATTTAATTTGTTTAATAGTTAATTCCGGTTTGATTTCACCAGACGTTACATTTTTACCAGTTACGAGGTCATGAATTATAATTGGGATCGGGCTCAGACCTCGGAAGTTGCCCCGTTCCCGTTTAAATCCTCCTTAAATTTAACTTTATTATCCCGGTTAGGGCGATTTTCAGGATTCCGTGAAGGGCAGTCTCTTTGAAAATGCCCCACCCCCTGACAGGCATAGCAAATGACCTTGGCCTTGGGAGAGGGTGACCTTGACCTACTTTTGAAATCTGACTCTTTTTTATCAAAGTGAGAAATTGTGCCAGACTGTGGCTTATTGGTCGCCATCTTTTCTAAAACAGTTGTTAATTTCTCCACTGTCTTTTGGAGAGTTTCCATATTAGTTTCCAAGGCGAGCATACGTGCCTTGGAATTTGAATTATCGCTCGAAGTTTTCCAACTTGGAGCGCGGGGCGAAAATCTACGAGGGCCTGGTGAATCACCGGTCTCCGAATCGGAACCCTCGCGCTTGCCTCGGAAGTTGTATCCTCGCTGCTTTGGTCTACCACGACCAGTCTGTCTTACAGACCTAACAGGAGAGGTTTGATCATCAGTATCCGATGAAACATGGCGCACGTCTTTGCGAGACACTTTGCTGCCATGAATAGCAGCATAATTGTGTTGATGCCATCGGATTCTGTTGATGGCTTGTTCCATGGACTGAGGTGTTTCCATGGTAACCAGTTCGGCCACCCTGGTGTCAGAACAGCCTTGACAGAAGCGCAAGACCGCTTGCTTGAAGGTAAAATTGGCCGGACATTCTTTAAAGGCACGTGTGGCCAATGAGAGAACGGTCTCGGCCCATTCTTCCAGCGACTGACCAGTGACTTGCTTTGCTTGTTGGAATCGAAGTTGGGTCGTTTCGGGCAAGTCTTTAAATCCGACACGATTTTCCAACCCGTCAAGCAACTGAACAACTGTCAGATAGGGATCACGCTCGGTAAGCAGCGTGAAATACTCGCTCGCTTTTCCTTTTAAACACAAGCAGAGAGCCTGCTGCTGCTCATCCCATCCCCAACGTTGCGACTGGGCATACAAAGTGAATTTCACCCTGAAGGCTTGCCACGAGTCGATACCATCATACGAAAACCCTTTTGGCATATGAGGCAGTCGATAATCGCCCTGCCTTCCGTGAGGAGCGACTTGTTGATTGTATGGTTGATAACCTCCCGGCCCTGGACCAATTTGATTCATCCCGGGGTTTCCCATCCCCTGATTTCACGGATTCTGTATCCATTGATTTCCCGGGGGTGGTTGGTTATACCCAGGGTTCTGCATCCCTTGATTTCCCGGGGGCGGTTGGTTGTAACCAAGGTTATGCATCCCTTGATTTCCCGGGGGCGGTTGGTTGTAACCAAGGTTCTGCATCCCTTGATTCCCCGGGGGCGGTTGGTTGTAACCAAGGTTCTGCATCCCTTGATTCCCCGGGGGCGGTTGGTTGTAACCAAGGTTCTGCATCCCTTGATTCCCCGGGGGCGGTTGATTGTAACCCGTTCCCGATACATTGGGTCCCGGCTGAACCTGGGCATGAGAGCCTGGGTTTCTATAACCCGACATATCTTGATTAAACTGACCGAAGCCAGCTTGAGTGGTACCAGACCCTGGACCCCATGGGTTTAAGGGCCCGGTTGGCGTTGGATCGGTTGGCGGATTTAACTGTGCAAAACTAGTTTGACCCATGCCAGATTGAGTAGTTCCATAGCCTTGATGTCCGGTTGTTGCATATCCAGAATTTGGATTTAAATTGTAGTGTTGGCTACTCTGTGGTTGTGATCCGGCATAACCACGATTAGGATGGTTGTAACCTGGCTGAGCGGGTTGACTCCATTGATATGATTTTTCATATGAGGAGGTGTATGTGCTGGCTATGGTCTGACCATATGTACCAGACGTGGTGGCCTGGGTATAGACAGGACTATTTTGCATAGGCGGCACTCGCCCGTCACCTGCATATGCACCCTGCTGAGCGGCCGCATAGCTGCTCATTGGCGTAGACGTAGCAGGGGGTACAAAGCGTGACGATACCACTGTCGAATTGGCAGTTACGGTAGCTGCTGACGCTTGGCCATGATGAACAAATGATGCAGCGGGGGCTACCACGGTTGAATAGGCAGGCATGGTAGTCGACGCTTGGCCACAGAATGAATAGGCCGATGAAAATGATGCAGCCTGTGGTGCCCCAACTGTAGAACTAGCAGTTACAGATGCCGGCTGTTGGCCAAAAAGACCATAGGATGGTATAGCAGGTAGTGTCGGGCGAAACCCTGGAAACGGTTCGCCCGCACTTCGTGCTGGGTTGGTAGAAACCATGGGGCTAAACCAAGCAACGGGTTGTGAAACTGTAACAGCCGCAGCTGCTTGTGACACATCGGCTTGGGCTCCAGGTGTGATGTCACCCTGAATCTGGGATTCAGACAAGCGACGTCTTATGAATTCTGGATTGGTCCTCGGATTTGCGATGGGAGAATAACCTTTCGCAAATAAGGCCGCCATTTCCTGACTACTTGGGGGAGAAGGGGGGTGTGTTAGCTTACGCCTCACACTCTCCGGCATCTGCTCACCCCCGGCATCATGGAGAACCATTTTCTCGGGGGTTGTTAAACCAGATGGCGGCTTCTTCTCTGTCTGGGGAGGGGTCAAGGGTGACTGGCTTCTTGCATAATCCTCCCTTCCCTCACCATCAGACTCAGACTGATAGTTGTTGGGGTCCGCATGAGCCCTCGGTACCCAGTTATCAGCTTGGGACTGTGAAGTTGGGTGACTAAAGTCAATCACACTCAACTGATCCCTTGAACTTCTGAACCGGGGTACGAGACTGAGATCCCTTTGTGATATTAGAGTTACCTGCCGGCGTAACTGAATTATATCGGCGGCAATTTGGGGACCAACCTGAGGAATTTGTTGCAACTCTTTCCAATTAGCTGTATTTATGAAAATCTTCATGTTGACCAACAAATCACTAAATATTAACCACTATGAAACCTTGCACTATCTAGACGCTAAGTAAAATATAATTACAACCAATTTCCCATAGAATCTAGGAAAACTCTATATTTTACTAACATCTATTTCTATTTCCCAATATATCCAATAAGAAAATAGTAACGAACAATAGATAATATATTGTTTTTATTCAACATGCAAAATACGTGAAGAGATGACCATCAATTTACAACAAGAGCGAAATTGTTTCCATCTTCCGTCTTCTCCGGTCAAATATCAAAAACCTAAATAAATGGATCTTTAATAATTCACGTACAGTGATGTCGATTATGTAATTAAACCGACTGGAAAATCTGGGCGAATTGGACAATAAATTTCCAGCGATAACATATTTTGAAAGTGGCGAGAAGCAAAAATTGCTGCAAAATCACTTTAATAAATTGATTTATGGGGAACCATGCACAACACAGGAATTCCGGATGTACAAGTGGTGTGATGAAAAATTTAACCCAGAATTGAAGCAAAGATTTCCATGTGGAATTCACCGGAAAAAATTCAAAGTTATTTCAACACTCTATTCCCACAAAAACAAAAAAACCCACCATGCGTAAAAAGCAAGGAGAATCCATTGACATAAGCATGGAAGGCTAAATTAGCAAGCAAATTGAAAAAACAAGCTATAGAAGGCAATAGAATAAACCACGCTGAAATCACGTGGAAATTGGGGTAGAAAAAATACGAGAAATTATTCCGCAAAAAACATCAAATAATTAACGACTAACGTCAGTATTGTAAAAATTGGCTGTATATAATAACCAGTTACAATATAATATATAATAATGAACATACTTACTATTAATACATCTTGACACAAACGAGGATTACAAAGGATATAAACTGTAGAATTATACGTCTGGATGGTTCGGTTTCTTTATTGTTCTGATTTCTCCGGTTGCTGGTCCACTCGATTTCGACTCCGGATCCTCAGTATAATTTCCGGTCTAATAAGACTTTCTGCACCATATTTCCGGTTTAATCCCAATTTAACAACAAGTACACAAATTCTTGATAACTAGAACTGTATAGAATTAAAGAAACTTTTGAAAGATAACAGAGCGAGATAAAAGACGACTGAATCCAATCACGAACGATCAAACTAATGCTGGTAACAACAAGTACTGTTAATTTATCTAAAGTCATTTTCGCGGGGTTTGGCTAATCTGGACAAAGCAAAGAAAATCCAGTGGATGTGAAACATACAAGTACCGATCTAGTTCTAAATATTTCAACAATAATCGCTGTGCTAGTTCTTGCAAAACGACATAAATTATTAACACCAATCAGCACACCCGTTATTACAATATAACAACCAACACATCCATTATTAACAACAACAACAATCAACACACCCATTATTAAAAAAAATCAACACACCCATTATTAACAACAATCAACACACTCATTATTAACAACAACAGACACACTCATTATTAACAACCGACACACTCATTATCAACAGCAATCAACATACCCATTATTAACAACAATCAACACCCCCATTATTAACAACAACCAACACACTAATTATTAATAACAATCGACACGCTCATTATTAACAACAATCAACACACTCATTATTAACAACTGACACACTCATTATTAACAACAATCAGCACACTCATTATTAACAACCGACACACTCATTATTAACAACAATCAACACACCCATAATTAACAACAATCAACACACTCAATATTAACAACAACAGACACACTCAGTATTAACAACCGACAAACTCATTACTAACAACAATCAACACACCCATTACTAACAACAATCAACACACCCATTACTAACAACAATCAACACACCCATTATTAACAACAATCAACACACCCATTATTAACACCAATCAACAAACCCATTATAAACAACACTCAACACACCAATTATTACAATATGTTATAACATATATGTGTTTGAATGTTTAATAAACATAATATAATAATAGTTCCTGGATATATTCAGATTATCGGAACACTACAAACATGCCAATCGAATATTAAATGACGGCACGTTTTCTTAACAACATAAGTTTGCCCTATCAGCATCATATCAGTTTAGCAGGACGCATTAACATCATGTATATTTAGAATGTTCACCTGGCCATGGGTGAGTACGACCTACATGCGTGCGACGTGGCTTCAAATTCCGAAAGAAATCGAGAGCAGCTACATTGTCCACGTGAAGTGTTTCGGACGAGGACGTCATGTATTGTTTCACTGTAGCCTTCCATTGTGATTGGTTGGGAAAGAAACCCGTTTCTACAAATGTGTTCACGTACTCATACAAGTTATGTTTCCGCAGAATGGGGATAATATCTCCCAGAAATCCAAAAGGAGGTCGATTATACAGTAGGTACCCATGACGATTGAACAGGAGAATTCTAAGAGCTTTTCGGTGCTTGCTTGGTAAATTTATCAGGGTACCCATGAAAAAGAGTTTCCTTTTCTCAATTTCTACTCTCAGTGGGTTGAAACCCAAAAGGGACACGACCAATTCCGTGCTGGTCCTTGTCGGTAAACACTGAATTGTTTTGAGTAGCAGGAAATGGCTTTCGCTGGCCTCGTGGTCTAATGGATAAGGTGTCTGACTTCGAATCAGACACTATATGCATAGTATTTATCTAATATCAGTATAACATTATCGTGTATGTACGAAATTTTGCGCGCGCTTAATATCGCAATATTTTGCACTCAATATAGCAATAATAAGCGCGACATATTTTTGGAATTGCGCTATAATCGCGCCTTTTTCTAAATTAAGCGCGCTCAATATCGCAATAAAGGCGCGCCTCAGTATACCACTTCTTCTGACTGGTACTGTATCAAACGCGTCGCATTCGTTTATCACTGACCCGGAAAATGCAGTACTCGTTGTCTTTATGAGCTACAGCATGGCAGCGTAATGCAGTGTATTAAGATAAGATATTACATACCATATTTACATATATAAGAGAATACACTGGCTATGTGAGGATGAATGTACATACACGTTTTCTGTAATATATGATCGACTGAATTTGCTCTGTTGGGTATTCGATCACATAACTTGTCCACTGACGGCGATTTCAGTCCTAACATAAATTTGTCAAATATTGGGGAAATATAGACTTTTTGTCTGAAACAACTAATCACACACTGTATATTTGTTGTCAAAAATATCAAACAACGTTAACCTGTTTACTGCCTGAAGTATCTAATTAAATTTAATGTTGTTTCATACATGAGACTTCCAACTGTTGAAAAATATGACGATCGTTGGTTGGGGGGGGGGGGGGGGGGGGGGTAATGAGACCAATCACCCCGTGTCCCAATGACATTGTCCCTGAAATTGCCTGAATGACACTGGTTTTCTCGGTATATACACGCTATATCTGTGTATTAGTTTAGCATGCATTGTTCGTGCTATTTTGAATGCCATAATTTACCAAAAAGCAATAATGTTTGTTTTTATAAAACTAATGAGAGTTGAAAATGATTTGACTTTAATATAACTTTGCTCACCATGCACATACAGCTTTGTTCTCAGCTCTGTAAGATGAAATTGTCCCCACATTTCCGTTATATATGTTCGGTTTATGGCTTAATATTTTACTTCCCCTGCACTATATAATCGAACTTAATTTTTCCAGAAATCATGTGGATTTATTACTGGAATAACTGTGGATTAAGACATATATTCCCATCGCTGTCGGGCATTCGGCCAAATATTCACCCCGGCTTCGCCTCGGTGAATTATTTTTCCGAATGCCCGATTTTTTATATATATATATTTGGAAAGTGTGGAGGGCGCTGGCACAGGTCGGTTATCCGATTTCTTATGTAATTATTTCTATGGAACTAGCTAAATTTTGTTAGGTTGTGTCGGAAATTGACATAAAATATTGTGTTGAGCACAAACAAAGGATAATGATGTTGAAATTGCTAAAAAGCTAATTAAACTGCGTGTTAATCAAGGTCTGAGTCTAGATCGAACGAGCATATCTCTCAAACTGGGATTTTTCTTGTAGGCAATAACAACCCGTTTGTCGAGAGGCTCGGTCAATTTAGTGTTTAATAATGCAAAGTTTTTTCTGAAAATGTTTGCGATTTCAACATTTCTACGATTGTAGATCAGAGGAAAGCACAAGAAATTTCGAGAAACACCTTTGTAGTCAATGTTAAGTCCGAACGGAAGATATGTTTTAAGTACGCCCATCCGATGATTTTCGCGTTCTAGGCGTATTGAATCGGTTTGGTCTTCGTCGGCTAGAATTGGTGTCTGTTCTATTGGCTGAAAGCTGAAATAGGATTTAATGTCATGATTAGATGAGTTGAAATGATCGGAAATTTGCATGTCGAGTTTTTTGCGAACACTGGAAAGATGATTAGACATTCTAACTTTGAGAGAGGTTTTTGTTTGTCCAACATATTGTATACGGCATCTTTTGCATGTGATTAAGTAAATTACATTTTTAGAATCACAATTAAGTTCGCTATGCATTTGATACGATATGCGTGTTTGTTCGCTGGTGAAAGTGTTACTAGTATTGATATATCCTATTGTATTGATGTAACATCGTTTTTTGTGACAAAATGAGGCTGAACCATTACCCAACACCGGTCGATTGTGCCGTATCCTTGTTGGCTCAGTCGATGTTGGGTCATGGCGTAACGATTCCAATTCTCTGAGAGTTTCGGACTTTACTTGGCGCAGTAATCTACTAGAGTAGCCGCGCGGTCGTAAAGCCTGGAACAGCACTGAACAAGCTTGATTTAGGTCGCTTCTGTTCGTGCAGTTCCGGTGGTATCGAATGATTTGAGATTTAATCAATCCATTGAACAGTTTTGGCGGATGGAAAGATTTACGATGAAGAAGCTGGTGAGAGTCCGTTGGTTTCGTAAAAAGTTTTGTATCTAAAATGTTGCATGATGTAAATTGTGGGCCCTTAAATATTGTTAAATCAAGGAAATCAATGCTGGTTTGCGATATTGATTCTTTGAGTTTGATTGATTCGTCATGACTGTTCAAGATGTCCAAGAACACCCTAAACTCATCCAGACCATGAGTCCAAATGATAAATATGTCGTCCAAGAATCTGTAATAGGCTAATGGTTGTTTATCAGATTTGGCTAAGGCGCCTTTCTCCCACTCTGTAACAAAAATTGAGGCAAAATTAGGACTAAACTTCTTGCCCATACTGCAGCCGGAGACCTGTAAATAATATCGTCCATTAAATTCAAAGTCATTCCCTTTAAGAGAAAGTTCTAATAATTGAAGTAGTTCATCTCCAGGTCTATGAGGATCATGGTGGAAATCAAATGCATTCTTAATTGACTTTAATCCGGCATCGATTCCAATATTTGTATACATAGATTCCACGTCGAGACTAATTAGGTAAGCAGAAGATGGAACTTCAATTTTCGACAATTTAATGAGGAAGTCCTCCGTGTCTTTTAGATAGCTCGGATGGCGGGTAGCAATTGGTTTCAAATAGAAATCAATAAACTCCGAAATGTGGTACGACTCCGAAGCCACGTCGCTGATGATGGGGCGACCGGGTGGTGTGTATGGATTAGTCCAACAGCTCAAAGGTTTGTGTATTTTAGGTAGCAAATAAAATGTCCTATTATTGGATTCAGGTTTTGCAATTAGATACTGAACATGTTTTTTCTTTAAAACGTCCTGGTCCAGCAAGCTTTTGAGAATGAGATTGAATTTTAAAACATTGGATTTCCAAATTGGCTCATCCAATGGTTTGTAATATTTAGTGTTGCTTAATTGGCGCGTCGCTTCTAGAATGTAATTTTCTTTAGACATGATGACGAGCGAGCTGCCTTTGTCACAAGGTTTGATTACAATATTTTTATTGCTGCGAAGAGTTTTTAGTGCAGTTCTTTCAACTTTAGTGAGGTTATCCTCGTTGTGAAATTTTGGTAAATTTGTGATGTCGGTTTTGACTAAGCCAGCGACCTCGGGAATGGAGTGGTCAATCTGGCGATCAGAGGGGGTCCATATCGAAGGTTCTTTAAATTGATCTTTTAAACCTGTCGAATTGCGAAAGAAATCAGCCATAGCTGTTACTTCCCTAAATTGCATGCTTGCTGGACCACCGTTCATTTCCATGGCATACATAGAGTCTGGTAAAACCAATGTTCCATCCTCCGTCTCAACAACATGTGGTGTTTCTTTGAGATCGGGTGGGGTAGGAACAAAGGTTAGACCATACCTAAGTATTGATTTCTCACCAGCGCTCAGGGAAAGGTCGGGTACAAGATTGACTATCTCGGTGCCGAGACCGACTCTTTCCGCATGGCTGATGCCCTTCTGAGGAATTAGTTTAAATGACCTTTAAAGATGTTGGTCCAGCCTTGGTAGATTTTCGCCGCCGTCTGTGATGTCCAGTGGATGTTGTCATTCTCCACGTGAAAGTCGCGGGGGGGGGTATTGCCTGTATGACCTTGAGGTTCTGTGTCTGACGAGCTTGGCTGTTAATGGCACGCAGAACATCCTGGTCCCTAGAATCTAAACTGAATGAGATATTTATTTCCTGAAAATGAAGTGTCGCATTAGGAAAAAAATTCGGAAATTACTAACCATGTTAGTTACCCTGCTTTTAGCTGTGGTGCCTGCTGTTTTGCCTTTGTCGTTGTCTGTCTTCCAGTCCTCTCGGTTGTTGATGCCAATGTTGATGATGACGTGTCGAGGTGTCTTTTCTGGCTTCGATTTCAGTTTGTGGGCCATGTTGCAGAAATGACCTAAATTGCCACCTGGGTAAGAAGCAATACAAACATTTTTGGGAGGATCGACATCGATCCGGGACACATTAGAAGAGCCTAAAATAACAACAGGGTTTTTTATCTGTTTAGGGAAGGACCAATCCTTCTTAGGGCCAGGTTGACGAAATTTATAAAATTTGGATACCTTAGGTGATGTTGATAATACCTCGGCATACGATGGTGATGATGTTGAAATCGCTGGCGATGTCATCGAAGCAATGGAACCAACAGGCGAAGGAGGGCTGGAAGAGATGTGCTTTGGTGGTGTTGTTTTCTTGGCTGGTGAATTTTGAAGTGATGTATTTGGTGGAGTGGATATGCGTGACGTCCGTGGTTTTGGTGCAGGTCTCTGTGGCTGTGGTGTGGCTTTGACGCGTTTTGGTGTGGATCTCACAGACGACGACGTTGTCTGATCCCTGGCTGGACTATCCTGAAATTGAAGCTGGCGAGCGATTAGTGTGGGAGGGGAGGGTGACCGACCACGTTTGTTTGTATGAGTTTGGACGCCAACTCGTGTACCTATCGAGGACTGAAGATTACCACAGATGCTCAAGAACTTTGATTTTGTCTCATTAGTTAATTTGGTGCCAAAATTCTTCAGTCCCCATTTTAATGCCGTGTCACGTGCTCGGTCGAAGTCAAGGGTTTTAGAAGAAAGAGCCGAAAGAACCTTGACTTCAATTTCTGATTCCGTTTTCCGATAATAATTGACCAAAGTTTTCATGGAGTTTAAACCCCACTCAAAAGCGTCCGCTTTAAGCGAATTGAAGACATCCTCACAGGGGAGCACTGGTCGGAATGTCTTCTTTCGCCCTGACTCAACGATGGCCGAAAAGCCTTTCGGAAGGACCTTCTTCTCCAAACGGTCCTGTAAAAAATTAATATGGTGCCAAAGTTGTAGAATTTTGTATAGCAACTTTACTAGATTTGAATGGTCTAAATAAGCCTGGTCTTTTTGCCGCTCTGGGCGGTTAGTTTTTCCACGTTTAGGTTGTTTTGGTTGAGTCATTTTGATCCAGGACTTGAATTTTGGCTGTGAATAAAGGTAATGATTAGTAACATATAATACACAAAGAACGGAACGCGAAGATATAAAATAAAAAAGTACTTAGGAGCGCACTGTCAAGTTGCCTCAACGTTTCGGTAGAATTACCTTCTTCAGGAAGCAAGCTAGGTTCGAATGTTTAGGTTTTTCCGAGGATCTTATATACCCGTGTGAGATAAGCTCACATTGTGCTTCAGGGTTTCGAGAGACGTGTCAACAGCTATGTTCGTGTGTAAAGCACACAGTGAAACAATGCTTACAAAATGTTTGGCGCCGACACGAGGCTCATGTTTCCTCAAGATCGCGCGTTCTTAATGGGTTGTGTAATGGCTACCGGAAGCCCCTAATCCAAATCCTAGTGACAGCGCGCAATTAGACAGTAATACATATGTGTTAAGTAAATAGAAACAAATCATATCCCTGGCACAGGCGTAATATATATTTGGAAAGTGTGGAGGGCGCTGGCACAGGTCGGTTATCCGATTTCTTATGTAATTATTTCTATGGAACTAGCTAAATTTTGTTAGGTTGTGTCGGAAATTGACATAAAATATTGTGTTGAGCACAAACAAAGGATAATGATGTTGAAATTGCTAAAAAGCTAATTGAACTGCGTGTTAATCAAGGTCTGAGTCTAGATCGAACGAGCATATCTCTCAAACTGGGATTTTTCTTGTAGGCAATAATAACCCGTTTGTCGAGAGGCTCGGTCAATTTAGTGTTTAATAATGCAAAGTTTTTTCTGAAAATGTTTGCGATTTCAACATTTCTACGATTGTAGATCAGAGGAAAGCACAAGAAATTTCGAGAAACACCTTTGTAGTCAATGTTAAGTCCGAACGGAAGATATGTTTTAAGTACGCCCATCCAATGATTTTCGCGTTCTAGGCGTATTGAATCGGTTTGGTCTTCGTCGGCTAGAATTGGTGTCTGTTCTATTGGCTGAAAGCTGAAATGGGATTTAATGTCATGATTAGATGAGTTGAAATGATCGGAAATTTGCATGTCGAGTTTTTTGCGAACACTGGAAAGATGATTAGACATTCTAACTTTGAGAGAGGTTTTTGTTTGTCCAACATATTGTATACGGCATCTTTTGCATGTGATTAAGTAAATTACATTTTTAGAATCACAATTAAGTTCGCTATGCATTTGATACGATATGCGTGTTTGTTCGCTGGTGAAAGTGTTACTAGTATTGATATATCCTATTGTATTGATGTAACATCGTTTTTTGTGACAAAATGAGGCTGAACCATTACCAAACACCGGTCGATTGTGCCGTATCCTTGTTGGCTCAGTCGATGTTGGGTCATGGCGTAACGATTCCAATTCTCTGAGAGTTTCGGACTTTACTTGGCGCAGTAATCTACTAGAGTAGCCGCGCGGTCGTAAAGCCTGGAACAGCACTGAACAAGCTTGATTTAGGTCGCTTCTGTTCGTGCAGTTCCGGTGGTATCGAATGATTTGAGATTTAATCAATCCATTGAACAGTTTTGGCGGATGGAAAGATTTACGATGAAGAAGCTGGTGAGAGTCCGTTGGTTTCGTAAACAGTTTTGTATCTAAAATGTTGCATGATGTAAATTGTGGGCCCTTAAATATTGTTAAATCAAGGAAATCAATGCTGGTTTGCGATATTGATTCTTTGAGTTTGATTGATTCGTCATGACTGTTCAAGATGTCCAAGAACACCCTAAACTCATCCAGACCATGAGTCCAAATGATAAATATGTCGTCCAAGATTCTGTAATAGGCTAATGGTTGTTTATCAGATTTGGCTAAGGCGCCTTTCTCCCACTCTGCAACAAAAATTGAGGCAAAATTAGGACTAAACTTCTTGCCCATACTGCAGCCGGAGACCTGTAAATAATATCGTCCATTAAATTCAAAGTCATTCCCTTTAAGAGAAAGTTATAATAATTGAAGTAGTTCATCTCCAGGTCTATGAGGATCATGGTGGAAATCAAATGCATTCTTAATTGACTTTAATCCGGCATCGATTCCAATATTTGTATACATAGATTCCACGTCGAGACTAATTAGGTAAGCAGAAGATGGAACTTCAATTTTCGACAATTTAATGAGGAAGTCCTCCGTGTCTTTTAGATAGCTCGGATGGCGGGTAGCAATTGGTTTCAAATAGAAATCAATAAACTCCGAAATGTGGTACGACTCCGAAGCCACGTCGCTGATGATGGGGCGACCGGGTGGTGTGTATGGATTAGTCCAACAGCTCAAAGGTTTGTGTATTTTAGGTAGCAAATAAAATGTCTTATTATTGGATTCAGGTTTTGCAATTAGATACTGAACATGTTTTTTCTTTAAAACGTCCTGGTCCAGCAAGCTTTTGAGAATGAGATTGAATTTTAAAACATTGGATTTCCAAATTGGCTCATCCAATGGTTTGTAATATTTAGTGTTGCTTAATTGGCGCGTCGCTTCTAGAATGTAATTTTCTTTAGACATGATGACGAGCGAGCTGCCTTTGTCACAAGGTTTGATTACAATATTTTTATTGCTGCGAAGAGTTTTTAGTGCAGTTCTTTCAACTTTAGTGAGGTTATCCTCGTTGTGAAATTTTGGTAAATTTGTGATGTCGGTTTTGACTAAGCCAGCGACCTCGGGAATGGAGTGGTCAATCTGGCGATCAGAGGGGGTCCATATCGAAGGTTCTTTAAATTGATCTTTTAAACCTGTCGAATTGCGAAAGAAATCAGCCATAGCTGTTACTTCCCTAAATTGCATGCTTGCTGGACCGCCGTTCATTTCCATGGCATACATAGAGTCTGGTAAAACCAATGTTCCATCCTCCGTCTCAACAACATGTGGTGTTTCTTTGAGATCGGGTGGGGTAGGAACAAAGGTTAGACCATACCTAAGTATTGATTTCTCACCAGCGCTCAGGGAAAGGTCGGGTACAAGATTGACTATCTCGGTGCCGAGACCGACTCTTTCCGCATGGCTGATGCCCTTCTGAGGAATTAGTTTAAATGACCTTTAAAGATGTTGGTCCAGCCTTGGTAGATTTTCGCCGCCGTCTGTGATGTCCAGTGGATGTTGTCATTCTCCACGTGAAAGTCGCGGGGGGTATTGCCTGTATGACCTTGAGGTTCTGTGTCTGACGAGCTTGGCTGTTAATGGCACGCAGAACATCCTGGTCCCTAGAATCTAAACTGAATGAGATATTTATTTCCTGAAAATGAAGTGTCGCATTAGGAAAAACTTTTCGGAAATTACTAACCATGTTAGTTACCCTGCTTTTAGCTGTGGTGCCTGCTGTTTTGCCTGCTTCGCCTCGGTGAATTATTTTTCCGAATGCCCGATAGCTCGGGGAATATCCTATAGATATATATATATATATATATATATATATATATATATATATATATATATATATATATATATATATATATAATGCCAACTTGATGAGGTATCGTTGGAAAATATATTTTCCGAGTATTTCTTAGACCTACTTGTTAGTAACGACATAAAACAATAAGGTATGTTTTGCTAAAATTCAACTTGGGGCAGCACTATTGAGTCATGCCAAGAACGCGATGAGGTAATTTAAGGGCAGTACTGAGCTGGTAATTGAAAGATAACATTTATTATAAATAGCTGATTCATGGTCCAAAGTCTGAAAATTTTATTATTATTAACGGGGGGTCAGGTGATCAATTTTGAATGGGGGTTTCCATGCAAATCTTAGCTGCAAAAGTTATATATGATGAAGTTGTCTGGGCACTAAAGCAGACATTACATTGAACTGGCGGTTGCGCGTGTAAATTACCAATTTTCCTATATATTTATTTTTGGGAATTTTGTTCCGGAATTACAACACTTTTGCAACACTATTGTATACAAATCAATAGAATATTATAAAATAAATACATCAACTTGAATGTTTGAATGTTGATTCGTTCATTTCTTGGTAAGACAACACAAGCGCAGTGTCCTAGCCGTTGACAGACACATGTATAACAAAAGCACTTAGGGTATATACCGTCTAATGATGTGGTTAAAGATGCCAAAGTTGCACCGCTGGAGTCATGGACATGAGAGACAAGCACTAACTATGTCAATACATTTTTGAGTCAGGGATGGGGGAAAAAAGGGCACCAATATTAATATACATATTTTAGCGCCGATTTTCATCACATCGATACATATTCTTCTCCACGATACGCGGATTATAACGGTGTGGTTTACATATGGCACATACATTGGTGCCGTTTAGGCTAGATATTGGGAGGAGGCACTATAGCATTGGCAATAATGTTTTAGTCGCCGATTTCCACCATAGTCATTTTCATACATGATACAATAATACAATGAATTAAATTGTTGTTTTTAAAAGAATATATATCAATAGAAAAACACGCCGGAGTCACGTAGACATTTGGGTAAGAAATTATACCGCAACTAGCATCAAATCCTGTCGACGACGCCAATATTGTATAACTTGGCGCTGTGTATAATATCATTACATATAACAATTTAATTTTATACATACGATCAATACATCTTCATAACACGATGGGAATGGATAATAAACAGCAACTCAAATAATCACTGTGTAGGAACTGTTACTGTTATAATGTTGGGGTACAGTGCAGCATTGTGAATAATTATATATGAAGTGCAAGTGTGAAATAATACCTTTTAATAATACAGCAATAGAAATACACGATGTTGACAATAAGAAGATCGGATTCAGAGTTATGGGTTTCCGTCAGCCTCGCCATCTCGTGAACTTCCGGCTATCTTCGGGCATCCTCGGTGGTTTCCGGATTTTCCCGTATCTTCGCTCCAATATCGCTATATTGGAGCCGTTTGCCGAGAAGCATCTATTTGATACAGGTTTTACTCTACCAGGCCTAACTATTAAAACCCATAAATACAACACTCTTCCCCGTTTTAATAAAAAGAACGACCAACCTACCCTAAAATTCAGGGAAGGTGGATATACCAACACCTCTTGGCCCAAAATGAGGCAGTATAGTTCTCAGAGACATGGTTAACACCTCTCTGAGACCTCTCTATGAACACCGCTCTGATGGGTTCCAAAAACCCATGTTACGAACCCACGATCCAAAACAGGGTTACTTGCTTGTGTTAAACCCTTAACAAATTCCAGCTAAATTAATTTTGAACTACATAATTTTGAACTTTGATCGAAGAATCAGGTAATTTGTATTACCATCAGCTGATAGTAATAAGAGGTACGAGTAATTGTGACGAGATATTTTGAACATGGCATAGTTTTCGTGTGCTGAGATTTCTCTCATGTGGGTGTGTTTTGCGTCAAAAGGACAGCAGTCCTCTTCATCGGGAACTTGTCAAATCAACTAATGGCTCTGTATGAGATAAGCTCTAACGTATGTCGTTTGACTTATTTCTTACTAAGTTTAATTTGATATATTGCCCCGATCCGAATCATATGTACAATTGAAGCGCATCATATTCAGACTGCAGCTGCAGTCTAACCATCTTCAATATGTATGCGATTATTCAAACATTATCGTAGACCATTATTGAGAGTTAGCAAACGCTCATAAACTTCCCCTTGTGTCGGTCCCATCTCTGAGCTGGTCTATTATGCTTGCGATGTTTTGATATTTTGCTTTATTTTAGAGTTATTGTTCTTGTTAAATGTTACTGTAAACGATTCTTGAGTTCTCACAATTGGATGATGATAACACGATTTGAAACCATTTTGTGAGTGGAAATCATGGAATGTGTTTCAAATAGATATACATTCCCAAACAATGTATTGTTACCAGAAAGTAGGAATACAACAACTTGTGGATTGGCGGGTGCCTACATATGCCACTAAAAAGAGGGTGCAGACGTTACAACATAAACAACCCCCTACTCTCATATCTAATCGGGACCAATGGGTGACAGTGTTAGTTGGCCCTATACTGCTGGGTGATAATGTTATCTTCAGCAACGAGTGCCGACTCCCGTGCACTTATAATGATACACATACAAATGAAGGCAATGTTAGTGGTGAATTGGAAGAAACACAGAAATTAGTTAATCCCTATTTAATTTCTACCGAACGCCAATCCACTAGACACGACACCAGAAAGGTAAATAGAAACATAAGATATAAAAAGAAACTCCTTGGTAATATTCGAGCCTTGGTCCGTAATCGTTTTCATTATGGTCTTGTGATTAAACGCTCTTTATTGTATATTCAGCAGAACAGAATGGAGGTTAGGATAAGGCATACTGTTGTAACTATATTTAAATTAGGCACTCTCGGATTAACAGCAAGTTCAGATGTTCATTATGGTTTATCTCAATTTTTGTAAACATTACTTTCTGTTGCTATATATTTCTGTTCTGGCAATATATGCAACTCTCTGCAATGCAGATGTGCCTTTAACAATAGCATGAGTATTCTCTTCTGAACAGCAGGTCAGAAGAGACAAGATGCTTGTGAGCTTGAGTGATCATTTCAGTATCAATCCTACATTTGATGGAAGCCTACATTTAAGGAAGGCTCGTCACTATACTTAGATGCAGGAGATTGGGAACGAGGGCAGCAGCTCTGTCCCGTTTGTCTTGTGTTACACGCCCCTGTTCTGTGTTACGATTGATTTTTATTGTAACTAGGAATTTTGTTAACACATTGAAATAGTTACTTGGCGCCCATTCTGCTGAATGGGTGCAATGTTTGAGGTTAGATGCGACCCTGTGCTGGAAAACGCATAATCGCTGGTGGTCCTATATATATATACAGTCTGGCATTATATGACTCCATTTCCCCTTTTTCCTTTAGGCGCAAGGCATCACGTGAAAACAGAAGTTGTCACCAAAACAGTGCAGCCATTATACATATATATGGAATATAATTACCGAAAAATAATTAAGTAATTATTATCCACCATGGTCAAGGAAAAATTAGACAATGAGGGATGTGAGACATACAAATATTATACAATATTATATTATATTGACGTCCACAACTCGACAAAAAATTATTTAGAATACACAAAAAATTGTGACGATATGCTGTTGACGTAGTTAATACCATAATTATTATGCAGATATACATGTAATTTATCTACATGTGTCACATGATGTGTGCCCAAAAACCAGCTGGCTTTTTTGAATGAAAATTTGTATAAAAAACACAGGCCACATATCTATTACACTTTTCAATCACTCCATTTACCCCGTTAAAAATAGAAAAAAACATTTTCCTATGAGATCACAACTTAATTATTGTCGCGATGGTATACGAGGTCCGTACATTTCATGGAGAGTGTTAGTGCAAGAAGCTTTTTGCTTTCTTTCGCCATAACAGTGTGAACATCCATAATGACGAAAATGGTGTGATTACAGCCCTGGCTACTAGGTCTTTACTAGTGCAACATTTCAATGATTTGTGCAAGAAACAGCGAGGACCATTCATTTTGGTTGACTTTTTGCAAATTTGTTTTTCCATAGTTTGTTCGACTGTGGTTTTAGTAGTTGAACATAGTGAAAATATAGAGTTAGTGCGCCTTGTTTCTTTTTTGATTACGCAAGGCCCTACTCTGATAATGATCATTTTTCAGCGTTTAGTGCAAAGCACATTAGCCGAAAAATTTTGTATTCACTGTTCATGGTAATAATGAGTGAGCGATCAATTATCGCTTCGTGCACGAACAATGAAAATAGGTCACGCTATTATAGAGCGTGTGGTGTCATTTCTAGCCGAATCGCCTTGTATGTCGGGTCAACTCCAATTTTTGTGTTCGCTTCCTTATGTTTCCGGTTATGGTCCGACTGGATATTATACAGCAGAGAAATCAGACATTCGACTGTCAGATACCAGAGTAATGACCAATTGGTGGAAGAGATCTTCAAGTCGAACATTTTGTGTTCGCATTTATAAGTTAAGTACCGTTGTATTTTTGTAACAGAAGAGGTGTCCTGGCAAAATTATAATTTTAAGTTTAACAGGTAGTTTACAGTCAGAAAAATAATTTTAAGGGTAGAATGAACCATATATATATTGCATATATGGTCGGTTTATAATTTTCCACACGAATGGTAAAAATAGGGTCAGTATTTAATAACATTTCTGTTAGAAACTAAAGATAATCGTGAAGAAAATATGTTTTGAGAATGTTGCTGGGGGAAATGTGCACATGTATGAGGATATAATAAACTAATTTACATATTCAAATGCCGGCAAATTTATTTGATGATAAGACTGTATTTATTCACCTGTCTTGTCATTCTGATGGAAATATTTCCAGACTTAATGGGTAAAATTTAAACCTTATAGCTGATGATTCAATTCGAGGGAATGCATGAGGCAGTGGATTACATGCAGATGATCTCAACGAACAGACTACAGTATGGACGAGTACATTCATGGATGCTTACCAATTGGATCGAATCATACGATTTGCATGGAATGAATCGGAAGATGAGTATAGTAGTTGCTTGCATGTGTTTGTCAGTGCGACTTGGTGAAACACGTTTTAGATAGCGATATAGCAGAATAAGCTATGTGTTCAGTTATTGTGAGGTCAAAAGTAAACAGCTTTACTACACAACTGCATATAGTCACCGATACATGTATATACATGTAAATTTATTCCAGGTGTTATATATACGTATGCGCCTATGTATGCGCGGAAGTATATAATTGGACAAGAACGCCAATACTGTTTGATAGTAATAAATAACAAATTTAGAAAATTCCAACCAAGAGATTAATAATCAAGTTAAAAATGTTATATTTTGTGGTATGTTGATTATATCTGATTAGTCAATCAGTATGGTTTTCAGCTGTTTTGAATGTGCCCAATCCAGTGAAGTGCATTTCCATTTTGCATGTAAACGTTTAAAAAAAATACAAATTAATGCTAATATTTTATGCGTTTTTGCTATGCATATTGCTGATTTTGGACCCATTTTGATGTGGGGGAAAAAGGAATTGGGAATTGGCATGTTAATATAATGACATGGTATCGTGTGATACATTTGTTTTCATGACATATTTACGGTGAGCTAAATAAGCACGAGCATATATACGGTGTATGTATAAGTGTATGGAAAATTGAGGCTTATGTGTCTTGACTAGACACGCCATACAAGAAGCAGTGTAGTTCTATACATGCGTATGCATGTGAGATATGCCTGTTTGCGTGTGTATATATATGTGGTATATAACGTGCGAGAACCGTTTTATTCCCGGACAGAATAGACATCGTATAATTCAGTCAATATATCGAAAGCGCTATATCAATTATAAAATAAATCGAATTATTAACGATGATCAGCTGCAAGGAAAGGGTAACGGGATTAGAGTTGTTGTTGTTTGTGGTATATATCATATATAAACATGTATGTATTGAGATCATACAAACCTTCTATAAGTCTGAAGTAATGACGTTGGGTGAGAACCCATGATAAGCTGGTTTTCCTGTTCATTTGTAGAACATGGGTAAATTTGAGATCGGAGCAAGCGCGTGGCGCAGCTATTGGTGTTAATGACATGTTTCTTGAACATGGTCTGACGATATGTATATTGTGAAAAAATGTGTACCTTGTGTGCGTACATATGTATCTAACAGAATAAGAAGTGTATATGCACGATTATATATGTCATGTATTTTTGAAACTAATGAGGTTGTATTGTTGGGGGTAATTGGGAATGTGTGTTACATTGTATATACATATCGGAATTTTGAGGAAGGTTGTTTGGTACATTGTGAATAAAATTTGCTTTGCAGATATGATACGTCCGATAATTGATCATGGTGTATTTGGAACCAAATTATGGGGATCTATGTTGCGGTGGTGTATAACAAAGCAAAACAACATAGACGAATGGACAGCTAAATTCGTGAATTCATTGATGGACATTTGAGTGGAAATAAGCTTAAAACGGAAAAGTAACTATGGTTGGCGGTGGTATATATATGTTTATATACATTGTATAGACTCAAAGATTATAACATTTGTTAGTAATGTTATTGAACTGTTTATATGAGGGGCACGTCTATTTAATATGTATGAAGAAAATGTTATTTGATATTCCCCCATATATAGATGCTTGTAGATGTGAGCAGGGACTTTGTAATGTTAATTTTGTTAACGCATATAAAGGTGTTCGATTGTACCGATAGTTATGGTGTGTACACGCATATACGATGGAACACTATATATACACGTAAAGTATATATGAGGGCGTGAGGCCACTGAAATAAATGATAATAGAGAACGCGGGCAATAGACCGCATGACATATATCAACATTAAACGTTGTGCGCTTGTCTGAAGGACATGAGATATAACGACTATATTTTTACGCGGGCCCGATCGTTAAAACTAAATAGTTTACGCTTACTCTTTACGAAGACGCACTGTTTGTTATACGATTAAATGGTGTGTGGGCGGAGAGCCCCGATATAGTAACACTAAATTGTGTGTGTGAACGCCCGTATATATAGTGTGCGCGGGCAGAAACGGTTTTTGATATGGTGACGAAAATATTATTGGGTGCGAAGCTGAAGGATGCTATGATATGGATATGTGTTGTTGTCATATATAAACGCTTAAATATATATTGCGTGGCCGTGAGTGCCTATAATAGATACATGTAGAAATGTTTATAAAACACTGCGTGATCGTACCGATAATTATTCGAATATATTGTACACAACGATACAATTGCGTGCGTCATGACATATGGTCGTCAGCTTGATATATGCAAAACTAATGTGCGGCCGTTGATCAGGTCCCAAAAATGTCAGTGATTTTGTGGTATGTACAATAGGTCGTGGTAATATGGATTTAGCACGGATTTTCGTTATAAGAACTTGAATCGCGTTTTGGTACGAGAGCGATATGCTCTGGTATAGTAATGTAACGCGAAGTAAATGCGAAGGCGATATGCAATTATTAGAGCCTACGATTGTGTATTGATGTTAAAACCGATATACATGTTGTTATTTTGGTGTTCGAGCACTTGAATATAGCGCTTTGGTGCACAGGTGTTAGACCTTGTTAACATGGTTTTAACAATCTGGGTTTTATAAAGCCAAGGTATAGAATTTTGATATGATGGCATGTGGTCCATGATAACTTAACCAAATGTTAAACATCGAATATTTTGTTTGGCATGTTTAATGGCGCTTTTGTGTGCGTTTTAGAGGACCATGTGGAATTTCCAAGATGATCGGCATTTGGAAGCGCGTCGGTGCGAGGGTTTGAGGCCCATGATGATAATCAAGATACACTAGTGCTCGGCATTTAGAACTGGCATCGAGTTTTGGTACGCGAGTGATATGCTTTAGTAGTAATGTAACGATTTAGTGCGAAGGCGTCATGCCATTATTATAGCATGTTGTTATTTTGGTGCGCGTCGGTGCGAGGGTCTGAGGCCCATGATAATAATCCGGATACTATGCATTTGGAAGCATGTCGATGAGAGGGCGTGAGGCCCATAATAATTCTCAAAATGCGCGGTATTTTGAAGCACGTCTGTGTGAGGGTTTGAGGCCAGGGATGTGGCTAGAGGGGGGGGGTGTGGGGGTGTCTCACCCCCCAGCAGAGAGCTATATTTTCAATAGTTGGAAATTTCATACCTGCCACAACGAAATTTCACACCAACAATAGGTTGAAAATGTTCTTGTAGTTTGATTATAAAACAATTTATTGGGGGGAATTTATTGTTTTTCGACCAATATTTGCATATGTTCCTATTTTTGGTCAAAAATGTTGACAGAAATGGTCATCAGTTGGAAATTTTCCAAACTTAGGGGGGAGACAGGTTGGAAATTTCCAACACTTGGAAAGCTTGTGTCCTGGTCCCTCCCCCGTGGCCAGTCAAAAACTTCTAGTTAATTTAAGAAAACAATATTGTCATACAATTGGTCAACATTGTCATTGGAATTGTCACCAGTTGGAAATTTTCCAACCTAAGTGGGGGTGTAGGGTTTGAAATTGCCAACAGTAGGAAGGCTTGAGGCTAGTCTAGATGTTAGGATTTTGCGATTTTCTTGTTCAGATTTCAAAATTTTCGCACACCGGGCCGAACCATGGTCGGCCCGGTGTGTCATTGTCCCATCCACATGGCCAATACAAAACTGATAATTAGTTTAGCAAAACAATATTTTACTACATTTGGTCAAACTTGTAGACATAAATGGTCATCAGTTGAAGAATTTTCCAACCTGAGGGGGAGCATGAGGTTTGAAATTTCCAACACTAGGAAAGCCTCAGTTGAGGCCAGTCTAGATGCTAGGATTTGCGATTTTCTTGTATAGTTTTAAATATTTTCTCACACCGGGCCAAACAACCATGGTCGGCCCGGTGTTTCCTGGTCTGTTGTCGGTAGCTGTGTGCATTTGTCTGGAATTAGATCACTAGTTGTTTTTTTGGGGGGCAATTTTCAGGTTAAAATATCTTAATGTTCTCATACTGGGAAAATAGAAGCATGGTTTATGAATATATAGGAAATTAGGCCTGAGCATGAGGTACAAGGGGGGGTGGGGGGTGCAAATGGAATTATGCAAAAAGTTGTGTTGGTGTGATTCCGACTCAAGGGGGTGGGGTGCAGTTGGAAATTCCCAAGGTGGACACCCCCCCCCCCCCCAGCGGAGACCCTCTAGCCACATCCCTGTTTGAGGCCCATGATAATACTCAAGAAGCTCGGCATTTGGAAGCATGCCGGTGCGAGGGCGTGAGGCCCATGATAATTTTCAAAATGTTCGGCATTTTGAAGCACGTCTGTGTGAGGGTTTGAGGCCCATGATAATACCCAAGAAGCTCGGCATTTGGAAGCATGCCGATGCGAGGGCGTGAGGCCCATGATAACTTCCAAGATGCTCGGCATTTGGAAGCACGTATGTGCGAGGGTTTTGAGGCCCATGATAATACTCAAGATGCTAGGCATCAGTGATTATGTATGTATATATGCACGTGTATGTGGATTGTTGTAAGGTGTCTGTAACATGGGCAAACACGAATTAATGTTCATGTAGAATACACAAATATGATCAACTTTTCGGTATAATGGAATATATTTTTTCATTATTAGAAGATTAAAGTTTAATATTTAATTATTCAAACGACCAATTCTTTGTAAGGATCTAGTGGACTCCGGCGCGGCTTGATGGCAATGATGGTGTTATCATTATTGGAGAATTGGGAATACTGATCATTTTTCAGCGTTTGGTGCAAAGCACATTAGCCGAAAATTTTTGTATTCACTGTTCATGGTAATAATGAGTGAGCGATCAATTATCGCTTCGTGCATGAACAATGACAATAGGTCACGCTATTATAGAGCGTGTGGTGTCATTTCTAGCCGAATCGCCTTGTATGTCGGGTCAACTCCAAATTTTTTGTTTCAAACATTTCAGTAATGTTATGGATTGACGGTTCAATAACGTAATGAGATGCGTATGTTGAAACTATATCTGAGAAACAAATATTCTTATAACGCATGAAATCATGCATATTATAGAAAGTTGACGTTGAATTTTGTTGAATTATCATTAATAAAAGTTAATTGTAACTTTGAAATGTGCATATCGCACCTTATTCAGGAAGTAATAGTTTTATATGTAGTCATTTATATTAAACGCATATAAATGTGTCATCCGATCACGATCATAGTGTATATATTTGAACATGTTTTATATGTTAATTTATATTTGTATTATATAGTGTGTACAGGTTTGTGCTGCACAATTTATCAATTAGAATGAATTTCCGAACATTCGAGCTGCGTTAGTGATGTTGGTTTCGGAAAGCAGGTTTCCATCGTTTTTCCCAACAGGTTTTTCGTTGGTTTTTCCTGACCGCCAACGCAGACACAGTAGGATGTAATTAACCTGTATGTGAAGACGTGTCCGTCCCTTAACTTGTAAGCATGTATACCAATAAACGCTTAAGTCGACCCCCTAGTGGACTCCGGCGCGGCTTGATGGCAATGATGGTGTTATCATTATTGGAGAATTGGGAATACCATGTGTTTCTGGCATGTCAGTACTGGACAAACTATTATCACTCTGGTGCGATTCGACAAATTTAGCCATTTCGGATGATTTAGTATTATTTGTGACGTCACACTGTGGTTGCATTTCGAACGACGGTGTGTCCCACGATTGTGGTATAGAAATGATCGTTTTGGATTTTAAACAGAACACGTCACTTGTTTGCAATGAAATTTGCGACAGAGAGCGGAGACACTGATCGGAAATCCCACTTAAATTTGATGTATTTGATTGCGATTTCAGCAGAAATCGTTCGTTAGATTCTTCGTTATTTATTGTGTTCGATTCCCGCCGTAGAAATCGTTCATGAGATTCATCGCCATTTGATGTGTTCGATTGTGATTTTAGCCGAAATCGTTCACGAGATTCATCTTTGGATGTATTTGATTTTGATAGCGATTTCAGCAGAATTCGTTCATTAAATTCATCATTACTTCTCCCGTTGTTCCATTGAGGAAATGATATGGATTTATCTACAACATGTATATCTCTGGTTCGCGGCGGACTGTCGTTTTCCGATTCAAAATAAGCACACGATAAATCTATCACCTCTTGGTTCGTAATATTGGCATCGCCAAAAGTTACGTTTCGGTTACATTGGTGGAATCGAACATGTTCTATAGCAGCAGCCATAGACTCTGTTGGGGTAGACACTTCTCGAAACTTTAGTTCTTCGACTTGCGGCTGATCATTATCACCGAACCTATTCCCCATTTCAATAAGGATTTCCTTGAACGTCATATGCGAACTATTTTCTTCGAGCGACTTGTGATAGTCGAGGGCGGAACCCTCCAGACAAGATGACAGTGTAGCTTTACATTCGGCTTTATTCCAACGTTGAAATTCAGCAAATGAACGGAATTCAAAGTCAAACGGCTGCCCAGTTACTTTACCGCCCTTTGATAATGGTATTTGTGGCGTTATTGAGTTTGCTCCATTTATAGATACATCTCGACAATAATTTTGTCTGGGTCCCGTGTCAGCAGACGCAGGCATATTTTGGGCTGGTTTTGCATTTACCTTCTCGCGCCCGGATGTTACTGAAATTCCACTGATTGTTGGTTCCCGTAATGAGTTTTGGTCAGACCGTCGTTGAAATGTTATGTCAACATCACCCCTTTCTGGCGATTTGGTTACATTTTCCGTTGTAACAGTTTTGTAACCACCATAAACTTGTTCGTCAGTTCCGCTAATTGTTATAGGAACATTTTGCATAGGTGGGTTAGTTTGAATTCTGCCAGATGGATATTGTTGCATTGGAACATTCTGAGTAGTAACTAAACTCAGATTGTTGGACTGGACCATGATCGGGTGGTTATTTGGTACCTGTATCTGAGGTACTGACGCATTTTCACCGTATTGTGTTGGCGGAACCTGTGGATCCACTCCCAATTGCATAGCTACATTTGATGGTTGCATTGTAGGTTGCATTGGTATTTGCTGATACGGTTGTTGACTAACAACCGGAGTCTGCCGAGAGTTTATAGATGGTTGATCTGTTATCGGAATATAAGGCACATTTTGACCAAAATCATCCGCAAGCATCCAACCAGTTTGCTGTTTGGGGTCATTTCCACACGATGGTGCGGTGACAAACTGTTGACTCGTCGGACCAGGACTGTTCGTTGGAGGATTCATTGTTGTCCCCACGGGGAAATTTTGCCCATTCCCCATTGACTGCATCATGGAAACTGTCTGAGCAGAAGTGATGGCTCCGGCAATCATGGTTGTCGCTACAGACATCATTGCCTGATTTAAATAGCCCCCAGGCGGGATTTGAACTGCCATAGCTTGATTATACCCAGGTTGTGGAGGCATATTCACTGCAGGGTTATTTTGCTGTGCCAAAGCTTGGTGTATTTCTCCGTATTGGTTTACCACCGGTTTGCTAACGAGTGGGACCGAAACTGATGACCCGAACATTGTAGAAACCTCATTATGAGGTACATGTTGGGGCACAGAACCCGACACAGAATTCCCCAGCCAAACATGATTCGCCCCTGAATTGCTTTGCATTGCCCCAAGTGGACCCGATAATGTCCATGAAGTCGTGCACACATTTGGGGTAGGCATACTCCGAATGTTTGTACCCCATGGCGTTTTATTTGGAACATAGCCATGTGGTAGTGACACTGTGGGCATGGGCCAAGATGTCGGCTGTACTGCCGGTATCTGTACAGGAAGAGATATTTGTTTGAATGTACGATCTGCAAAGGGAGCATAATTTGTAGTAGCTCCTTTATACCGAGTCCCATTCAACTGAATGGGGGCAGTAGCCAATTTGGAAATCGGACACGTCCCTGTTCTGGAACATGTGTAATGAGACGTTGGTACTTGTATACCTTTCCAACCCAGTACGTCGCCCCTATTGGGATACTGTTTACACCTGTTTGAAACTGGGTTCGCTCTCCCAGTGGACCCTGGATTGGTTACCTTATCAACATTGTGAATTCCCTCAACTTGCTTTGGTCTAACGACCTCGTGACTTCCCACTGGTTGTGGACTCACTTGATCTGTGACCACCTGCGCGCCATAACTAAGGAAAGGCGAACCAAACATTTGCATGTTATGTGGATTGAATACCGGCGGATTCCAATATGGCGGCGGTACATGTGGGCGACACCAAAATTGTGGCATGCACGGTTGCACGTCTCTGGGTTGATAAGAGATATATGAACCATTTGTTGTCGGATCTGGTGTCAAATTTGTGTCCGAGTGTGGAATTGTTACCGTCGTATCTGGAATTGTGGACATCAGCCGATTTCCCATCCCATTTCCCGATAAGTAACTGGACATATTTTGCACTTTGGTAACTTGGGCCCCTGAATCAGAAATGGTACCGTCAACATTAGTTGGGTACAATGGTTGTTGGTATGTCATGTTTTGATTCGTTCCAACTGCCATTTGTTCTGTATTCGGGGTTTGGACATTGCTAGCCTGCCAAGCGTTAATTTCAGTTGACAATAAGTCCGGCGCGTTGAAACTGTTATGTGATGCCCCACCACCGTTACTCACTTGCGAATATCTTTTTTCGCAATGGTTAGTGTCACTCCCGATAACCATTGAGTGCATGAACGTTTGATTTGATGGGTAATCATACATTAATCCGATTGAGACGTTTGACCCCTTGTGATTAGAAGCTCCATGAGCAAATCCGGACATTGAATCATCCTGTTGGCTAATCAGCGGATTAGCGACGGAGTGTACACACGGAGTGTGCGCTTGAGCGAACAATGGCTCAACTCGCTGGCTGTTTATCGGATTATACGCCGCTTTCACATCTGCACTGATGTTTTGAATCATGATGCAAATGACCTACTTCCCGTTTCAACAAAATAACGTTTGGCTGTTTTAACAGATACGAATAGTTCCGAAAATTCCAGCAAGAATTTTCATGAGCTCGCAACGTTGTTATAGCGATGTCCCCTCGTTGGACTGTTTGGGGAAATTATTCGTTATCTTCCAAAAACAATTCGCGCAAATAAAAACTCACAAAATTTGCTAATTTCGGAACTCCTCGATAAAAGATGTTATACAAGGTGTAAGTGCACGAATATTGAACAAATGGTGATATACTATCCGAAATATGCCTATATAAACGCTATTGGTAGCCTTTATAGACAAATTCCCCCACATTTATAAAACCATTTGAAAAATTGGAAAATAATCCTACGAAAATTGGCAAAAATAATATTCTGGGACAAAAATAATTCAATTGCATGAAATTAAAAAATTGAAAAGAAATTTCAGTGAAAATGGGCAAAAACGAAAAAATAAGTGGCAATTAATTGAAAAATACGGCGAACTTGATTGAAATGTCCGCGCAGCAGAATGAAAACAAAACAGCCTTCATTCCCTACTAAAAAAAAAAAATAATCCAATAGCAACTGGTTTGAGAAAAAATAAATATTCAACAAAGTGGCAAACACTTGTGTGAAGAAAAAAAATGCAAGCCAAAAAACAATCAGAAACATGGCAAAAAAGTATGACAAAAAGCAAAATTATCTTATACATAAATAAATAGGAAATATAGTATGCAGTGCAAAGTGCGAAGAGCAAAAATTACGGGGCGGATTGCAGAAATTACCAAAGATAATAAACGGATTGAAAAAACATGTGAAAAATTATTTTGCCAGTATGAGAAAACAGTGAAAATTACAGGCGAGAAAAATATCAAGTAACAGTGCACAAAAAACGCCGCAAATATTCGAGTAAGATCGACGACGACGCCATTTGTTATAATGTTGGGATACAGTGCAGCATTGTGAATAATTATACATGAAGTGCAAGTGTGAAATAATATCTTTTAATAATACAGCAATAGAAATACACGATGTTGACAATAAGTAGATCGGATTCAGAGTGATGGGTTTCCGTCAGCCTCGCCATCTCGTGAACTTCCGGCTATCTTCGGGCATCCTCGGTGGTTTCCGGATTTTCCCGTATCTTCGCTCCAATATCGCTATATTGGAGCCGTTTGCCGAGAAGCATCTATTTGATACAGGTTTTACTCTACCAGGTCTAACTATTAAAACCCATAAATACAACATTACATCGAAAATCGTTCTATCGTCGGTTTGTGATGGTTCTTGACTGATTTGTGATGGTTCCTGATGATCGAAATTATACATTTTTACGACTTTTTTACAGTTAGAACGCAATTTTGAAGCATCTATGTGACAATTCGATTAGTTATTTTCAATCCCATCACAATCTGTGGCACCAATGAGCGTGTTAATCACGAAACTTTCATTGTGCGAGTCATAACAACGACAAAAACCACGAATTTTGATAATTGTTTGGCTGATATTTGCCATTGTACATGGTCCAAACTGCCAAGTCTGTGGAAGTATACACAGATAAACACAACAAACTATGCATTAAGTTAAAATTTGCACCACTTGTCATTAATTTCAACGAATTACACTGCCTTTCTATGCTTATTCAATAACCTGTGTTACGCCTATCCAAATTCACCAGCTAGTTTGCAAAATAACGCGTTTTGCAGCCCAACCTTTCCATGAGTTATTAGCCGGTTACATAGTGAAATTTCATAGCTGGACTTCGGAAAGCGTGAGCGTAGACGGGTTATATAGAGTTTTCTGTCTTGTATTTTATCTATTATATGTTTTGGAACTTGTGTCTGTATGTATTTGTGTTATAGACTCGAAAAACTGCTCGACCGATCCGACTCAAATTTGGTGTGTAGGCCTACTTTTATCCGAGGAACAATATGGGCGGGTCCAATTTCACGTGCGACCGTGTCCTTGACCTCGCTCAAATATGCTCAATTTGGCATGTTTCTGGACCTCGACCGATCCCACTCAAATTTGGTAGCTGGGTCTACTTTGGTCACGGGAACAATATGGGCGGGTCCAATTTCACTTGCGAGCGTGTCATTGACCTTGATCTCGCTCATATACGCTCATATAGACATGTTTCTGGTCCTGGGCCGATCCGATTCAAATTTGGTATTATGAAGGCCTACTTTGATCCCGGGAACAATACGGGTTGGTCCAATTTAACATGCGACCGTGTCCTTGACCTTGACCATATTCGCTCATATAGGCATGTTTCCGGGCCGATCAAACAATTGTGTTGTGCACACTATACTCGTTAATGTTGAAACAAACCCATATCCATCCCGATATGAAAATGGGGATTATCGTACCAATATTCAAAGGTGACCCAAAGCCAGTACATTCCCCGGACAGTTATCGCGCAATCACGCTCCTGCCAGTCCTTTACAAACTTTTTGAGATCGTTATCCTCGAGAGACTCCGTGTTAGTACCATTTTCAAGAACTTCCCAAACTCTACGCAGAACGGATTTCAGAGGGGTGTTGGTTGCTCAATAACCACATTCGAGTTACAAAAAGCACTTGCGTATATGCACCGTTCCTTGATTTAAAGAAAGCGTTTGATCGCGTATGGCATGACGGACTCATCTATAAACTGTCTCAAAACGGGTGCTATGCTCAGAGTCCTTTCAAACATGTGCTCAGATGTACAGAGCCATGTTCTCTGTAATGGAGTAACATCGGGAGCCTTCATGGTTGAGCAAGGAACAAGGCAAATAGCGGTAATGTCGCCATTTTTGTATCTTGTCTTTATTGATGAACTAGTGGCATCCTTGTCAGATTCGCGCGATGGCCTTCATATTAGCTCTATTTCATGTGCGTCCCCCACGACGGCTGATGACATAACTATTCTCTCATTCACAGACGGAGGTCTCCGTAGACTCCTCAACATATGTCAGCTATATAGTCTAAAGTGGCGCTTCGAGTTCTCACACGAAAAAAGCAAAGTTGTTGTCTTTGGCACCTCCCAAAATCGACGTCACATTGAGGATAGACCGTGGGAGCGCGGAACCAGACATATCGCCAACGTAGAGGAAGTCTCTCATCTGGGTATTATTCAGAGCTCAACTGGTCAACAGAACCAAAACGTTGAGAAGGCTACTGATATGCTACGTAAAGTCTTCTTCTCAGATTGTCGCTCACCAGTTACAACCGATTGCTCTCCTTTAACCATCCTAAAGATTCTTAAGCATATCGTTATTCCCAAAGCTCTTTATGGTTGTGAATCGTGGTGGGGTTTGTCACATACGCAGTACACGACGTTAGAACGCGCTTACCGCATTGATATGTTACCGCATATTAAGAATTTACAGCGCATTCCGAAACGCAGCAGTACAATATTATCCCTATCACTACTCGGACTTCTCCCTATTGAGTACGAAATTCAGCGGAGAAAATTATTGTTTCTTGGAACACTGGTTAACTTACCACGGAATCACAGAGCAGCTCTCGATGTATTCCTATTCAATTATCATGGTAATCGAATATATGGTCGCCCGATGACAGGATTTCTGAAAAATATCTCTGATATTCTCCATAGCTTCGACTTATACCATTATCTCACATCTTTTACGGAAACGGGTTCCTTCCCCATTCAGACCACTTGGAAGAAAATTGTCAGAGATTGTCTCTCTGCACACTACTCACGCGAAGTGAGACAGAGTGATCAAAGAGACGATTCTCTATCATTCTTCTTCAAGGTAAAACCCGACAGTCAGTCAATGTGGAAACTTTGGCAGCTCTATCTCGAAGAAGAGTATTTTCCAATCTGTATCAAGATGGCTAATATTTTGACCAAAACCACGTACGTCAATGACGCTCAATGTAGTCGCTGAAACCAAACATATTCAAACCTCTTGTTTCATAGGTATCTCGAGTACACCTGAGTTCGCACAGATGGTACGAAACACATTTTGGTATTCACTGATTGACATATTTGGAATTGAAACCTTTATCTTTATTGACAACCTGAATTGTGATACATTCCTTGCGTACTGCCTTGGCGGGTGTATCCCACTGCAGATTGAATTGTTGTGTGATGAATATTGTCTTTTCAAGCGATGTGTGATGTTTATTTTCATCCTATGCTCTGACTAAGTTCTATGATAAAATAATCATATCGGAAACCTCATTAACGTATATATAATATCGGAAGAAACCCCTTAGCATATTGCATCGGTGCAGAAGATCACCTCATCTCATATATATGTATACGTATGTATGTATGTGTGTATGTATACATAGGTATACATATATATTTCAAAAGTATATATGTATGTATATGTATATGTTTATATATATGTATATATTCTTATCTCAACCTTCTTGTTTTGCGGTTTGTTACTGCTACAATTTATTTATAGTGTTTCTTGAACTATTCTTTGGTCTTCGGTATGAGTTGGTTATCACTTATTGAATTAGATTGGCATACTCACACTTTGATGGATGAGCTTACTTCAAGTGAGCCTTCTCAAGTTAAATTGCATCGCATGTGTATATATATCATCATTTAAATGTTGTGTGTGTATATATATAATGTGACAATAACGGGCCCATGCTGGACACGAACTTTATATTTCACAATTTATGCTTGTATATTACCCATCGATTTCCATACAATGTTATATGTCTGTTTGTTTCTTTATTTTTTGCATGTGTACATGTACATGTATATTGCCATACCCGAATGTATTTGTTTGTGGTCGTGCAATAAAGATATATATTGTACCATAATGGTCTCCATATTTGGAGGAATAAAACATGTCTCTCTCTCTCTATCCAAATTCACAAGTCGCCAGCTAGTTTGAAAAATAACGCGTTTTGCAGCCCAACATTTCCATGAGTTACTAGCCGGTTACATAGTTAAATTTCATAGCTGGACTTCGGAAAGCGTGAGCGTAGACGGGTTATATAGAGTTTTCTGTCTTGTATTTTATCTGTTATATGTTTTGGAACTTATGTCTGTATGTATGTATTTGTGTTATAGACTCGAAAAACTGCTCTATCGATCCGACTCAAATTTGGTGTGTAGGACTACTTTTATCCGAGGAACAATATGGGCGGGTCCAATTTCACGTGCCACCGTGTCCTTGACCTCGCTCAAATACGCTCATTTTGGCATGTTTCTGGACCTCGACTGATCCCACTCAAATTTGGTAGCTGGGTCTACTTTGATCACGGGAACAATATGGGATGGTCCAACTTCACTTGCGACCGTGTCCTTGAACTTGACCTTCACAAGTAAAGCCCTAAATAGCCCGGACGAAGAGGGGCACATCGGCTAGTGTTGTCTATTTTCGTAGAAGTATTTTACTCAACAAAAAGCCAAAAATAAGACAGTACAAGTTCGTTGACACCCATACAATGTACTGATTACGCAGTTTATGAAGTTTATGTTTGGGCATCCGCTTGCAGGAGGCTGATTATCCAGGTTAAATTCTAGAATTCTAGAACATGCAGCTGCTGTTAAAGCATATATAAGCACTATAACCTTTCATTCAATCAATTTTAGATTGACTAGGGATATCTGATTTGTTAATAGAAGATATAAAAAAGCAAAGAATCCTACAGTTACAAATATTATTATATGGATGTTAAACCTTTGGTTACTAAATGCGCTGTAATGAGTATAATGACTTGAATCCTATTGATTAATTTGTAGGAATGCTTAGCTATTAAGTTCAACAAGCAGTACCATATAAAAAAGAGAAAAGAATAATGTAGTTACAAATATTATTATATGGATGCTAATCATTTGGTGACTAGATGTTCTGTAATGAGCAGCGACTTGAATCCTATCGATTCATTGTTAGGAATGCTCACCTATTAAATTCAACATGCAGTAACAGATTGTTTGAATTATTAGCTAAACATTCACACACATGAATCATTAGAAATCAGTGTTATGGGTGTCTGAACCTGGCTATTATAAGGCACATTATTATTCCTCGCTGATAACGTGCTAAGTGAGCAGGGACCTGGGCTGAGGGTCCCCAATGTTGGGGCGTCCACCTTGGAATTTCCAACCGCACCATCCCCTTTAAACAGTCCAAACTCAAACACAATGCCCGGGCTTTGGTTTTTCCCAACTGCATGACACAGTATAGCTATAGATTGTATGCCATTCTGAAATGAATTGATCAGTAGCCTTTGATTGGCCACCATGTACACCGGGGGAGAAACTGAGGATACATGGGCCCAGTGAGAAAATGTGGATATCTGAACCTGAAAATAATCTAAACTGGCTTCAAGATTCCCAAGTTTTGGACTTTTCCAACCTGGCGTCCCACCCCTACAAGATTGGAAATGTTCCCAACAGATGGAGAGAGAGAGAGAGATTATTTATTTTGCAAAAGAGCATACATTATTTAACACAAACCGTATTAATTAAATGGAATTAGATTATGTGTCCATTAAAACCAGTTTCTTGCCAATTGGGGGGGGGGTGTTAAATGTGATATATAAAACTAGATCACACATGCTCCCTACTTCCTGTCCACCCATCGTGAATTTTGGATCAACTCTAAAGAAGAGTTGTCCATTTGCATATGTCAAATATGGTTGATTACATGTTTAAAGTGTAGGAACGTATGCAAATGTTGGTCTAAAAACGACAATTTCCCCACTATTAAATTGTTGTGAAAATCAAACTAAGAGAACAATTTCAACATATTGTTGGTGTTAAATTTCAAACCAATCTAATGTAAGATAAGAAATTGTAACTGTTGAACATTTTGACCAAAGTTGGGGATAGACACCAATTAGGCACCCGTCCCCAAGTCCCACACCACCACAATCACGTCATAACATATCAATGATTCAGTTGAACGTGATTTCATAAGTTAGATTCATGTCTGGGCGACAAACATGTGTAAATGTCCCTCAGGCGGACTTCAGAGGAGGAAATATGATGGCGCTGGCATTGAAATATCGTCACACCTGGGTCTTTCAATAATGCCCAGATTAAGTAAATGAATATAACATCTCATATTCTCCTGAGAGTAGATTTATATTACCATTGGTCATTTATATAGGCGGGCATGATTATGATAATATACTCATCGGGACTATCAATATTTTATTTCTGCCTATTAATGTCACTTAATCTCCCGTATTAGGTATTGTTTGTGTCATTTCTTAATATACCTGTTATATTATGCAAATTACATAAGCTACAGTCATTATCTGGTTTAAAATGTCAGATACACAAGACGAAATTTCGAATAAATCATATGTATTGAGCCATGATTGGTTTGAAATAGAACCGCAACACGCACCCGTGTTGATTACGATGTCGATTTTTTTCGCCCAGTATTGATATTGTTTCTTCACGTATATGGAAGTGTCTATTTTGAATTGGGGAGGCGTTTATGCTCGGGCCTTTGTCACTCAATGTACATGCAGGATAGTCTTAGTGGAATTCGGGGAGGCGATGTCGGTACTTATGAGATCAATTCTAACAAAATATGATGAATGATTTCTTTGCTATATATGTTTGTTTGCAATTCGCTCGTTCGGATGTCGTTTTGGCGAATGAGAGCATATAGGGATCGGACTGATCAGTTTGACACGTTAGATACGAACATGACTTTTAAAACTGATTATTACAAAAGATCTGTTTCGGTCAAATTGACGCAAGAGTTGGTGGCCCGCCCAAATACCCACCAGGGACACCCCAGCCATCACCCGGGGAGAGTAACGATAACCCTGAGGGGGAATGGAGTATGGACCGTTTTGGAGAACTGTAAGGATGGTATGGATGGGTGGCCCGCCCCAAATAACCCAAATAAACACCCGACCCCTCACATCCGGGGGATGTACCACCCGAGGGGATGAACATGGGATATGGACCATTTTCGAGACCGGTAAGGATTTCGGCCAATTTGACGGCATGGGTGAATGGCCCGCTCAAATGTCCCATAGAAACAGCTCACCCCTCAACCCTGGGGGAACCACTTCAGGAGGTGAAAATGGGGTATGGACCATTTTCGAGTACGGTGAGGATTTCGGTCAATTTGACATCAGAAGTGGGTAGACTGCTCCAACTACCCCATATAAACACCCTCACTCAGGGGTACCACCCAGAGGGGGGTGAAATGGGGTATGGACTATTTTCGAGAACGGTGTGTGACACACCCCAAATGCCTCCAAGAAACACCCCAACCCGCACCCGGGGTCCATACCCCATTTTCACCCGCTCGGGCAGAACCCCCCGCGGTGATGGTGGGGGTGTTTCTATGGACTATGAAGGCGGGCCGCCCACCAATGCCGTAATATTGGCGTAAATCCTTACTGTTCTCGATAACGGTCCATACCCAATTCCGACACCCGGGTGAGGGGTAGGGGTGTTCCTATGGGGTATTTGGGGCGGATCACATACACATGCCGTAATATTGACCGACAGAGGCATGTGTTTTGCGAATAAGGAATAAAATGCTCCATACCCCATTTTCACCCCAGCAGGGTGGTACCTTCCAGGGATGAGGGTGTTTCCAGGAGATATTTTGAGCGGGCCACACACCCCTGTCGGGGTGTTTCTTTTCGGTATTTGGGCGTATTCCATTTCCACCTCCTCGGGTATTATCCCCCGGGTGAGGGGGTGGGGGTTATGGCGTATTTTGATCGGGCCACCCACTCCTGCTGCCAAATTAATAAGCCTAAATCATTACCGTTCTCGAAAAAGGTCTATACCCAATTTTCACCCGTCCGGGTGGTACCCACGGGGGAGGGTTGGTTGTGTTTCTATGTGGTATTTGTGGCGGGTCCCACCCATGCCCTCAATATCTATTTTTGAGTTCCAATAGTCAGGTTTGTCCATGATATTACATAATATATAACCGGTATGCAACAGACCTTGTATTCGTCGTGATTTCTCAAAGCGGACGTGCTATTCGACTGATTATGAGATCAGATAGCGACAACAGCCAACAGGTCGCATGACCGGACAGTGACAAGTAGCGATAATAAACAGACAGACCACGCCTCCTATCCCTGCAATTGGACAATACTTAGTGTGGCAATCGACCAAATCTATGTCGTCCCAGCGGTGGAGTAAAACTTGGTTTTACTATTAAAATCCAGTTTAAATTGGTAGTTTAAACTAGGTATAAACTGGAGATGCCGATTCGGACCAATAAATCAGACATCTTAAACAGGTATCGAGGAACCACAAATCGATTTGTAATAGCACCGTCGGGCTAAAGTAGACTGACCGGTCTTTCACGTCCAACAAGCTTGTTGGACACGGGTAGCAAACCAATACTTAAAACAAAATTAATTCTGATATATTATCCAGGACACTATATATATCAATTACTGAGAATATTCAACATTAAAACAACTTTGCGATAAATCGCAAACACCTTTGCGATAACTCGCAAACCTTTGCGATAAATCTGAAAAATCTTTACGATAACTCTCAATTAACTACTTGGTGATTATACTTTGCGATTTATCGCAAAAATGTTCGAGATTTATCACAATAGCCCGATCAGGTTAAAATAGACCGACCGCTCTTTCACAGCCAACATGTATCTTAGATAAGGGGAGTCACTTTAAACGGTTCTATTAGTATATATCAACCAATATAACAAATAATTCTGATTTCTTTATCAAGAGACCATTTAATTATTTACTGAGAACATTCAAAGTTAAAACAACTTTGCGATAAAGCGAAACATATTTTTGATAAATAGCCAACAATTTATCAGAAAGGTTGCGATTAATCGTAATGATTTGTGATTTATCGCAAATATATTCTAATACGTGGACGCCAATAGGATTAACGATATTAACATTATCAACCAGATATCTTAAACATGTCTGGGTGAACCACCTATCGCTCTATAATAGACTAAACTAGACCGATCAGTCTTTCACAGCCAGCATGCATATGGGATAAGGGAGTCACTCTACACTGTTTTATTGTTATCGTTCAACCAATACTTAAACAAAATTAATTTCTTTTGCAAGATACCAAATAGTTATTTACTAAGAATATTCAAAATAAATACTTATACATATATTCTAACAAACAGATTCAAATTGTCAAGAAATTTAGAGTTGCCTCTCTTACAACACTGTGCCAGGAAGACCGATTGGGCTAGTTTAGCCCGATCAGGATATTATAGTTAATATGTAGTTCACTCAGACCTTTCTCTATACCGATAATAAATATTGCGTAAATAGTATGTAATTGTCGTCGTTCCTTCACTGCATTATGTGAACAAAGGCAAATTCTGTTCCAGAACCTGTCCCAGAGAAGGTAAAATACTCAACAATGGGGAAACACACTAATGAATTTTGGTTAATTAAAACTGACACCGTGTTGTTTGCAAGTTACCGTTATAGCGCTCACTAGTCCTCTCCACAAGATGTTGGTGTTGAATGGGTCACCGGAATCACTCTCCCAAAAATAGCCACGGTGCTTATCGCACACTTCCGATGTGCTGTATCGGTATATGAACAAACCCTAAACTCACACAAAGAGAATTTAATGTATTAAATACATTATCAAGTTTGGTACAGCCATAGTGAATACATTATTCTCCATTCGCATATATGCGTCAACGAGCCAATGTCATTGCCTGATCACCAGAGCCTTATACTGTAGAAATTTGCGAATATGGCGTCCAGTTATGGAAGAGGTTATTTTCTAGTAAAGCGGAAATGGCCGAATCGTTGACTGATAGCCACACATGATGCATCTGAAAATTTGAATGGTCTACATGTATAAAGCTATGCTCTAATTGACCCCCCCCCCTTTAATTACGTTCACCACCGATAGTAGCGCATTATTTGACCGCGTTGATGCTATTAACCGTGATCAAACTTACCATGACCGACGTTCGTACATTTTTAATGTCAGCATTGATTAAATTGAAATATTATTTTGCATAGTTAACACGGTGCATGGTGCTCGCGAAAACTGGACTGGGTGTAAGATGGCCACGCGAAACATTAATGCGCAAATATTATTGCTATTCCCGTGGGAAAGATTACTTGCGGTTGCCAAAATGTCAACCACTTGACCGTGGTTGAATGACGGTATGGTATAACCGGTGTCATCAACGCCCTACACACTTGTTAAATGGGACGATTAATTAATGTATAGCTGTAGTATGTTACAGTGAACAAAGTCAACTTCTATTAAAAGCTTGTGACGGATTCAGGGATCATGTGTGTCTCCGAGATTATCGGTCATTACATACATATGTCACAACAATATCACAGCGTCACTGGCGTTTCGATCAAAAGAATGTCCCGGAATTGGATCCGTGTCTCCGAGATTATCCGTCATTCCATACATATATCACAACAATACCACAGCGTCACCGGCGTTTCGATCAAAAGAATAGCAGACTCCGAAACTTGGCGTTATGTTATGGCGACATGATTCTCAAACCACGTTTCGTTGAACATTGAAGAGTATGACACATCGTCATTTGTACAAGTAGCCACCAAACTTGTGACTGACTCATGACTGATTTGTGATGTCATAATTCCGACTAATTTCCACATTGTTGAATGTCTCGTAATCGCAGTCACCAGTGGGTGACTCCTGTGAATTAATTGGACGGTTTATAATTTTGTGAATCTTAAGTATCTGTCTTTTGGAATTCACAACACTGTCGTGCATTTCAAGTGTAACCCATTGCACTCAGTCTGTTGCTGTTGAATTTGGTCTGTCTGCAAATTGCTGCTCTTTTGCAAAGGAAATATCAATGATTAGCCACCGCTAAATTTCGGAGGTTATAACAGTATTGTCCCGTTCATATACACACATAATCGAGACAGTGCTAACAATATACCAGGTCTCTAAGAAGCAAGATAGGTCCAATTTCACACACACAAAATATGTTGATAAATTTCCGAGAACGTTCACTTCCGTATTCTTAAATACCGCCAGCCAGAGTACAATGGACCTAACTGGGCACACGCTATAGCGTGTAATCCGATGCCGAGGGTAGATCTAACATACAATGTGTAAACCTGCTATTTCTTTGTGTCTTCTTCGTTTTAATATATTGTAAAAAACTTAATCGATTCAAGTGGCCGGACGCTGCCATGTTTTTGCGGAATTGTATCGTACATCACGTGATACAATCACGTGGGTCACAATTAGGTTTTGTGATCGGCTGATATCAAATGCTCGTCGGTATTACATCAATATATATAACCTAATAATTCTCAATACTAAATGCTTGAAAACTGAGAGACGTATAGGTACTCTGATGTACCTACAGGGATTGTGTATATCTAAGAGTGTGGTCAACGAGTTTATACGCCATTTAAATCACTGTTAGATTAACCGTAACCGTGCGGATTTCCTCCACCACTAAAACTGGCAATGCCATGATCATAGTTGCTGAACGCGACATTAACCCACAACCAAACAATCGTTTGTCTGAATTCATTCAGACTGAACCAGTTATCACTTATGAGCCTTACCGACAGAAACGCCATCGACGCAGAATGATGCTGGAGTTTAGAGTAATGGACAATTGTTTCACATTCATACTTTTACTCTTAGAACGGCGGCTTCAATACACAGACAAATATCCCTCATGTGATGGTGTCAACACCCTTGTGTTACGTCAGACCATTTTTTGGCGGTTTCACGTTATTCATTCCCCGCTGTTAGCTGCAGGGTCCGCGCTGGCCCGAAATTTTGTTTTCAAATATTTTGCCAAGTGAAAATATTTTTTGCCAAATGGTGTTAGAAGTTGCCAAATTTTATCAGTTCTACAACATTGTGCCTTTTATTTGGACTATTTCGACAATCGCTGCTTGAGCGGCCATTGATATCGATAGGAAAGCAGTTAATTATTGATAATTCTCGCCACTATACTTAGGTTTATCATAGAATAATAAACTAACAACATAACAATGGAATTGTGGAAGGCGTTATTCATCAAAGATGATTAGCTATGGAAACACCACCACTAGATACTAATAATATCGGACTAATTGTATCTTGATAGGGTTGTTAAATTTCCTTAACCTTATATATCACCACTAATACCAGTGATGAAAGATTTTCCTGAAATGAGTGGTATTTGTTGACAAATAATATCAAACTTTCTTTAGGAATCAAAAGTGACTTGCCAAATGTTTTGCAAATGAAAATATATTTTGCCAAATGTTAATTATTTTTGCCATTGGCAAATTTGGCAAGTGGCAGCGCGAACCCTGGTTAGCTGAAATTCGAATCGGAATTCAAATAAAAGGCTGGTACTCGACTTTGTTGTCGACACATTGTGGTATTTGGGGGTTACACTGTGCCATTTTATCCTGCGTCTCGCCTCCTTCTGTTGATAGGCGCTAGGCATTCACATATCAAACGCGTCATAGCCGATCAACAATGTCCCAGAAAATAGATTAATATGCAACCATCATGCAGTACTCTTTATTTATTTATAGTAGGTCATAAACTTGTTATAGCAACCACCATGCGCTACTCTTTATCGTTATGAGTTACAACATGTCAGATTAATAAAGTGTACTGATATAAGTGATTGCAACAACATATATCCTTAAATAGTATGTCAGTGCTACCTGGCATTCAATATTCACGCCTGTGTTAACTTTTACTAAGGGATTCGTTCACACCGTCTTCCTACCAAACATCGTCCACACCGTCTCCCTACCAAGCATCTGAAGGGGTTCACACGAGGATAGGGCGTCTTTGGAACTTTTGGTTGTAATGTTGTGTATAGCAGATCGGTGCCTACGACGACTGTGTCTGTAGCCAGCTTTAGTACTGTATTTCTGAACTGAATTTGACCAATCGCTGGCAACTGGACTCCTTTGCTCCCAAGTTCTGTAATTAAGACGTTAACACATGCAGGACATATTACTATTATTATTCTACCTGTATATATGTATATACAATTCATTTTACCTTATTTTCAATACACAATTACACAATACCATTACCGACGGGATAGCACGAAACTGTTTCATGAAACATCTCTGAATTCAAATGGTATATCGTACGACATATTTATAGACAAAATAAAAGACCTCGCTCATATTATACGAAACATGTACCGATTGTGTTAAATGTGATTGCACTTCAGCGGTAAAACACACACAAGACAATTACAAATACCGTCACAACTAAACGTCACGCGGTCATTGGCTAGTCTTTGATTAACAATTTGTCAATGTGCACCTGCCATTAGTGCCTGATCTCCGGTCTTCGGGAACATAAATTCATAAAAAGTATATTTGTCAGTTATCACGAGAGGAATTTAATACTCCATGATTGCACATACATCATTATCAGTAAGATTGTGCTGCAATAGAAACCTGCTCCAAACTGTGTGACCGGGCATGATCTATATGTGTCTTTCAGCTGCGTCGTTTGGAAATGTTTTGAACTTCAGAGATAGTTTTCAGAAATGATTATGTGTGTACCTCACTGCATCTAACAAAACAATTTGTCAAGTATCTTTTGGACGCGATGTTAACTCATGTTCCGAGTTTCAAGATACATAGAATGACCTTCTAATTACGTGCGCTCGCGCAACAGTATGGCGATCAGACAGATTCGTAGGTTGGTGTCACACTCCATGACGTCACCAAAAACGACGTAAAACCTCGTGGCGTTCTGACATTTTTACTGTGCCGCGTTTTTGCTATGTTTATTTTATGTGTTGTTTTCGATTATTTGTTTGTCGCCGATATCGCCATTTGTCAGGATTCCCTGTTTCTATATTTAAAACTGGGATGCTCGTAGTGAGCCTCGATTTCGATTTTTTCTCCCAGGTCAAAATACGTCAGAGTTATGACAAAAATAGATCGACCTACATTTTCTCCATCAGAACTCTACATCAAAGAGTCTATAGACTCCTTCGGGACCTACATAGACTCCTTCATTTCGGTATTTTTACTTATAATTGGGAAGTTTTATCATTTTTGGTTCGTGCGAAGACCTCTTATTATCGTGCGGGAAAAGAGAGACATTTAAAACGCGATTTCGTAATTCGACGCAATAGGCTGAATAGCCTAACCTTCAGCCGAGTCCGGGTCAAATACGACGAATGACGTAACACAAAACAAAACGCATTTGTTGACACAAACACCGTTTGAAGAGTTTATTATTACATAAAATGATCGTTATTGATTAATTATTGATTAATTATTGATATTTATTGTTGCATATTGGCTGCTATCAATATTTACACAAATAGTATTAATTATTTCTTATGCTCCTTTGGTCAACTTTGACTATCGGAAAATGAAAATCAAAATATGCCGCTGAAAAAAATGTAATCGATATTAAAGTCTCATCCTTTCGGCAACATGGAATTGGTTTTAATTACTTAAATGATTAATATAGTAATTTGCCTTTTATCTGTGATGAAATGAGTAATGGTAATTGTCTTTTTTTTCTAACATTAAATTAAATTAAATAAATTAAGTAAAATACAGTGAAATTTTTTTTAAATTATTGTTTATTACATTTTTGCGCACGTTGGCATCTCTCTGAGTGCATTCTAGTTGTCCACTTATTTTCCTTACAGTGTATATGTCTATGTGTAATACATAAATATAACACAACACGACACTGTTGGAAGATGTCTCGTTTAGCCTGCCCATGCCACATGTGTCTCAGTTATCTGCCATCGATGCAGACATGTCTGTAGTTTTGCGCAACGATGTAGTTGAGACGTCGTGATGTACGTCGTGACGTCATGACCACTTTGCGGTTTTCAAAGAAGCTATTCTATTATAACATAATTATGTATAACCAAACACTAAAATAAAACAACATAAAAATACAAAATAAATATATATGTGGATTTTAAACATGTAACTCGTGTAACAATTACATATTAGCGCATGTTCATTATTTGCATTATGTACAACCGGAATTATAAGGACAGATACGCAAAGATCCGGACATACCAAAATCATTACTTGTGTACAACATAGACTAACGCAAGAAACTACACATGATTGACAGTACAACCATAATATAATCTTTAGTCAATAATAGTTTTAGTTAATGGTATTTGAAGCAGGCTATGTTTCTATTAGTATGTTGTTGAATGCCTTGCTTTGATGTTTTGCAAACAAAAGCATGCTCGTCAAACCAATGATTCCGCTGCCTTATATCAATATAGATTCCATACCCAGTCCAGGTTATATACTGCCGTATTAACAGGAAACCGCGACATCATGTATCATCGCCATTCTGGGATGTCTGCTAGGTTAAGGCTCTCAATATTCATTAGTTGGTTTTAGAATCAGGAGGAACCGGTATGCTTAGATTCATTCACGTTCACACGTTTTCCGTATAAATTATCTCGTTCACAGTGACTCCTAGACGCCTCTCTGCACCTCGACCTTCACGGCATTCTTCCGTACCAACATAAACTGGAGTTGCACAATGGACCAAGGCTAAACGAATGCGGGGATTGACTGTTGGAGGAATCTGCGTTCCCAAGACTTGGGACAAGGACACATTGGTGGAGTTATACCGGGCTAATTCAATCAGTTCGGCCGCTGCTAACCCAGTTGTTAATCCGGTTGAGGTGCCTATTCTGGAAAGTTCGGTTCCAGGTGGTTTGTGCACAAGACACCAACTCGTCAATGTGCAAGATGTCGACAGACCAAGCGCGCTTCCTGGATATTCTACATGTATATCTGAACTAATACGCATTATCGATCGTCGTTTGGACGTTGACAAGAATGTGGAGATATACGGCCGAATTCTGGTCTCTGGCCTGGAGCAGTTGTCACGTAAACTATAGTCTAGACAAGGTCCAGACCACAGTGATAGAACAGTGTTACATAGATTCGAAGCAAGCAAGCTGTGATTATTGGTCTGCACTGGTCCGTATTCTCGTCCTTTTGAAACTCAGCTTTACGCAAACCATGGTTTGCCTTCGTAGTGTCATTCAAGTCTGTGTCGAGTCTGTTCATCATGTGGTAATGTACAATTTATTGTCACAGAAACCTAAGTATACTTTGGAATCATTTAACTTCATGTCAACCAAATATGAATTGTGTTATATTGCTATGCCGTGTAGAGGAATGATTATTATTATATACGAACCGGACACAATTTAGTATAATCGATACGTATGTGTGTTATAGTTGATAGTCTTCAACTGAGACATAGTCCCCCTCCTGGTCTGAGATTTGTGTATAAACCGAGACTTGAACCTGAGACGAGAATACCGATTTCTGGTTACGCAGTTCGATACAGATTAGTAATTTTATTACAAATCATACGTGCGTTTAGCTTCCGTTATAGTGGCGTTTTATTTATGATATCCTCGCAATGTTTGATGGAATACTGTCGTTGATGGATTGAGCCAGATGTTCGTGCTATTATTTATATGCGCGATTTGTTATCGATGGGTGTGGTCGACAAGGATAAATAGGGAATGCTAGTAATTTGGGAACGTAATTCACATTGAATACGGGTGTCTTTGGTTCTGTATTTCGGAAATTAATTGAGATCGGAGCTAGTCATGACAGCACAAATTCATCATTTGGGAATACATTATTGCTGGACTGGATAAAATATATAACAGCAAACATTCGACACCAACCTATCCAAAGAAAGCTTTTTCAAAGGGAAATTGGAGATACACCCCATAAAATTGGATGAAACACGATTATATTATCATGATTATTATGGCAAACAAATGGTATGAAATGTTTTAAATAACCATGCGGATGGAATGCCGTTCATATTAATATATTAATATACATATATTACTACATGTACATATTAATACAATCTGTATAACTTTCAATATTCAATTCGCTTAAATCACCAGAAGCTAAGCTGACGTTGGCATCACAAGAATAACTGAAAGTCAATAACACCAATGAAAACCTGTGAGTACTGATGGAATCGTTTTTTTCCCAGCACAATATTGTTTTCCTCGCAATAGGCGGGACCACCCCGTCATAACGTGTTATAACAGAAAGCTATATTTTATACATATTTGAACTAGGACCCCTTCTCTTGATTACTACTCTATTTTTGGTCAGGTTTATTAAGACTTAACATTTAAAATAGATTTAATTGTCATAATTTTCTTTTTAATTTGTCTGTCGTGGATTTGGAAAACAATTACATGGGTTAGAAATATCTGCGATCGGCGCTCAGTTATCACCCACCGGACCTTGTATTATGAATTGTGATTGATGACCCCGCCCGTCATCTGTTGCGACCATTACATTATCGGGACCATAATTTTAAATAACTTCAATCACAGCGATAGTTAGTAAAACTCTTTCTACGTGTTCAACTTATTGCAAACACCCAAGTCCGCGAAACAATGCAGCCCGACCTGTCACCCATCACCCCGAGCAATTGAACAGTTCAACAGATACCTCATTATTATCCCCACCTGATATCCCTTATAATAATCGTTCGAAATATTTGCAACTGATCACCATTTCAGGTCAAACATTTAACCCAAAATAGGAAAAGAATCGATGTTTTAGATGAGTATTTTGAGGAATTCCGACGTTCTAACTTTAAAACACCACGTTCACACCATGAATTAAATAAAGACAGGGACCCGACAATTTCAGCCGTTACCGCACAGTCACAATAGTCCCGAGCAGGGGAGAAACATACAGGGGCGTGACTAGAGGGATTCTATTTTGGTCGGGGTGTTCAACTTATAATTTCCACTACATTCAAAACTCCAAAGATAACTGAATATCTCTTCTTGAAGTTTGCAGTATTAGAATGTATACATATATATACCTCACATATCAGAACCAGTTAGACATTATGAACATAACGCATTAACCCAGAGATCGGGGGTTGGAATGTCTCGAACTGAATGTATTTCCAGTGCAATATTTTGAAGACAAAAATTTGGTTCTTGATTTGAAAACACAATATTTTACAATATGCATTCATTTGAAGAGACCCCGGCGGTTCCGTTGGCAGAATGAACAGTGCATTAATATGCTGACATATGTCGTCTATAGTGCTGATGAATCTGGTTCGAACACCGATAAGCGCAGTTTCGCGATCCACGCTAAGTGAGGATAATCTGATTCGTGTATGGACCTATCAGGGCACGTTTATCGGTTGCTTTGCGGTGTCGGTGGTTTTTCCACGCAGTGGAGTGGTTTGTCGGTGAAATTTACTCTATGTGTGGACTTTCCTCCACCTGTAAAACTGACAGCGTCGTGTCATGGCCTTGCGGCTGATACGGCGATAGACCCCGTTCAATCAACAAACCAAATCATTGATTGGAAACTTAAACTATTGGAGCAATCCCAACCGATGGCCACGGTCGGTCTGAACATTCTAACTCCAGTTGGTTCAGACATGAGCTGTTCCAGTTGTTAAAGTTATTAGGTGAGAAATTCGCATCACCCCCTCCCCCGTGATCCGTGTCTAACGGCGACGGCATACATGTACCACTATACACTACAGAAATAAGCCATTTTCACGTACTCGGGTTTGTCGACACCAACACACCAACACAGCGTGCAGCCCGCTATTGTCCAGATTGCTGTTGATTGAACAATAATCGCCGATCTCAGCTCGCTACCAGGTAGTTTCGCGAGACCAGGTCCATACTGGGAACACCGTGATTATTAGGGTGGTCTAGACCAGAGACCATAATTCAGCTGATACGTCCCGATCCTGCATACAGTTCCGTTCAGCTTGGCCGTGATGCACCATACAATGCTCTCTTTGATGTGAACGATGCTCATCCGCATACTGTCATGCACACTGACTCTGTTTCCCGATAATCCGGAATAACATTATGTCGGGCAATGCTTTTTATTCAATACTTTGGTTCTGATATCACCCATGGCGATGGAAACGACCAACCCAGTGCATTCCGAAACGACCCTCAACTTTCTAAAGAGCTGACTCTTTCTGAGTTTTTCGTAGCGCTTAACGCTTACACCGCATTTATGTGTGAACAATATTATGTCAGACGTAGCGAACACTTATGAGCGCATTATCGTTGACATGGGGCAGCAATCCTTGTTTTATGCATATCACTGTGCCTTCTCCACTAAAGCTTCTACGCTGTTAACAATGCGCGGTCAAAAAGTGGACTGGGCTCAGCGTGACACCATTATATTTGCCACCATATTGTCTGGCCACCAGATGTTCCTTTGCAAGAAATATAACCATGTTTGTCACGCGGAAGTTGTTGTCCATATCCTCAGAGCTAATTTAGAGGGACTAACACATATTGCAAGAAACCTACTAGGAGTGGCTCTGATCGGTACGGGCGACATCGCGTCTTTCACATTTGGGCGCGAGATATGTAATAATTATACCAGCGAAATATGGTGTTCCAGACTGATCTGTCCACACTTATATGCGTGTACCAACTGTAAAGGAACATGCTCGTTAATTCGATGTGGGTTCAAGGTAAACAAGTCCACTTCGAAGTGATTACTTGAACACCAATTGCTCAGAGAAGTTATCGTGGACGGCAATATTTATATGACGGTGTCAACACCCATCAACGTAACGTGGCACTTGTGGCCAAATTGCGTCTATACTTCCGGATGTTGAGTTCGTGGAACACTTATCGTGGATTCCACACTGGTGTTTCGTCTATGCCTACATCGTCATTCGATTGCAATACGTTACTATCTACGCGTACAACCATATATTATTACTGCGTTACTAAACTACAAGATGACGCATTTCGTATTATGTGTGACCTCGGTAGAGGCTGGTGCGTGTGTAAATTCGATAACATGGTCATTTTGTCACTCGGAAGTTGTTCCTGTTCTTTGTTCCGTTCCTGTTAATCCAAATAATCAATCGGAACCCGAACTGTTCCTGTTCCTGGTTTGAGATAACTCCGCCTACATGCCAACGCATTTTCTGGTTGGCTGAGCTATATATCCTACTAGCAGGTGACCCGACTTTGACCTTGAATTGACCATTTTGAATGTGAAGGTCAGGTCGGGGTAACGATTTGACCCATTGAGTTAATTCTGCCTTTTTAATCAAGAAAAATGATGGTACCCGTCCCGTGATCGTATCCGTCCCTAAAAGAGGTACGTTTGTGGGTAACCGTTTCAAGGTGAATATCACTTCGTGCGGAAAAACTGACCAGATGAAAATCTCCCCCGTTTCTAGGAACCCCTAAGTAGGAAGACAGACATAATAATGACTGGATATATTAGTGAACTTTTACCCGCCACCTAACTCTGCATGACTTAGCATCAAGTGAGGTGTGGAAAATAATAGCATAAAAATATAAATGTATCCAAAATAGACTAAGAATATCAGCTGTAACAAAAATGTATATATCATAAATTGTAAATGCTAATTTTTTGGGACGGAGCCGGCAAATGCCGTATTTTCTCTCAAGTAGATAAACGATCCTCAATAGCCTGCATCTTTACAATATCTGTGTGTGTTTTACGATTTACGTTCAATAAGGATGTCATGTTTACGTTGTGTGAATTTAGAGTTGTCCTTCCTGCATCACACATCAAAGAGACAATTAACCCCACCGTGCCAATGGCGGTCATTTTTGTGGCTGGGAGTGGATAATGGGTGTTCTGAGCTTCTCCAAAACGGCGGTAAACACTGCCCGTGTGTTTCTAACCTTAGATTGGAAGTTTGAGCTCAATCGGTTCAGCCGTTTTCCCGGCCATAGCTAACAGAAGTCCCAAAATATATAGTAGATATATAGATACGTGTCCCGGCAGCCACCTTTCGCCCAGAACAGATATCAATCATGTTGTTCAGAAATTCGTTGAATAAAAAGTATCATAATTATTATGTGCCTGAAATGATACTCTTCCCATTTCTGTAAATATATGGCAGGGACATTGCGTACTTTGTGAGATATCTGCGACTTTCTATGAATAATCTGTTACGGACTTCGGGGTGCTATTTTCCGATTCACAGCTCGAAGTTTCTTGCCAATTATACGCTTGGTTCTCAAAAGTAGTGTTTAAGTGTTTTAATGAAGGGGATAGGCTATGCTTTCGACTGATGTATAACATGTATTGTTTCATTGCATTGAATGCGAGAAAACTAAGTTTACATCTCAGTTCCTCATTCCTGTTACTCGGAAAACAATACGTTTTTGCTAATTTTCGATTCAACGCTCGAAGTTACTGGTCAATTATACGCTTATTTATCAAAAGTAGTGTTTAAATGTTGCAATAGTAAATAAGGAGGCTATGCTTCCGAATGATGTACAACATGTATTGTTTCATTGTGTACAATGCGAGAAAATTAAGTTTATATCTCTGTTCCTCATTCCTGTTATTCAGAAATATTAACGTTTTTGCTAATTTCCGATTCACCGCTCGACGTTCCTGGCCAATTAAACGCTTAGTGCTCAAAAGTAGTAGATACATGTTGCAACATTGTTCTAGTGGAGTAGCTATGCTTTCGAATGGTATATAACGTGCATTGTTTGATTGCGTAAAACACTAGAAAATTAAGTTTATATCTCTGTTCCTCATGCCTGTTACTAGGACAAATTACATTTTGCTAATTTACGATTCACCGCTCGACGTTCTTGACCAATTAAACGCTTAGTTCTCAAAAGCATTGTTTAAGTGTGCAATATTAAATAAGGGAGGGGAGAGGCTATGCTTTCGAATGATGTATAACATGTATTGTTTCATAGCGTAAAACGCGATAAATTTGAGCCTTTATATCTGTTCCTCATTTCTGTTACTTCAAGTAGTCATTATGTTACTCGGAAGTTGTTCTGTTCCTCTTTCTGTTCCTGTTACTCCTAATTGTCAATCCCCACAGATACGAAGATCTGCATCTTATGATTCATTAACAATACGCGTATATCAAGAGACGATTTATCGCGATTTCGACACTGTTAGTCAAGGTCGGCATAATCTTCCCAATGGAGAACTCTTTCAAGTAATAGATTTGTATATATTTATTTGCCTAAATATATTGGGGAGCGTAACTACTAGCTCCCCAATATAGTTATACATGTTTATACATACTGATTATAATAACATTTTACACATTCTCAATCATGTTGATAGTATTATATTTTAGTTAATTGAATGATCAAGAATCAAGATAGTATCAATAATTAAAAATAGGACAATACAATAGAAGATAATTAGAAAAGTATGACACGTACATGTATACCATTCAATTGAACTATTCATTTTTTGGCTAAAATTCGCCCCTGTACTATGTGGTTGGAAAAATAAAATTTGGAATAATTCCAAAAATTATGGGAACTTTAGGGTGGGCGGGGAAAAATTAATGCATCGAGACAAACCGGATGTAAACTTAAATAGGAAACAAGGAACGTAGCCAATTTACACCTGAAGTAAAGGCATTTATAGGTGATTAGTCGTTACTCCGAGAAGATTAGTTCTTTTAATATATTTTACAAACATAATAAAAGTTACAAGTTACTATGTTGCTTTCACATCTATGACCATGACATCAGTTTCAGACAGGTAACGCGAAGTGGAGATAGTGAGCGGTTGATTTTCCAAGAAACCTAACTATATTAGTGTTGTCATTTATATAACCGATTGATATGGTAATAAGATATATATCACTATAGCGCAAGTTGTTGTTTGCTTAAATCTTGATATAATGACTGCATTGCGGATATACTCATATTAATCCTTCGTCCGATTTCAATAAATTCCCGGAAATACCAACGATCAAATATCCATAACATGTTGAACAATAAGTAATTTGAGTCGAAGATGTACTATGTAAAAGTTGAGGCTTAGAGGTTACCTTAAAATCAAAGTTAGTCATTTGGTATAAATTAGAGCCATAAATTAAATTACGATTTGCCGTGTACAACGCGTAATCAAATTAATTGACGGAAAGTGGATTGGCAACGTTTGGCATACATGATTGTGTACAATATTATTTTGATACAGGGCGTAAACACAAGTCACGCACTGACTAATGACTATGCAATAACGTAAATGAATATGCATATAATATCACATTTATTTGCTAACTTTGTTTGAACACTGTACACTACTCACACAATATTCCTTTAGCACTTCGTACATCGGACACCCTGAGAGACACGTAACACTATGTCATTGTTTTTATTGTAGATATTGCAGTGTGTATTACTAAATTATAGGGGCGATCTGATGTGGCCATTTATATAAGTTGAGACCGTAACTGCTTTATAGTGATGCTCATTGTTCAATACCTGAATTATAAATATATGTATTTATATCTGGCTTTAGTAATTGGTGATATGATAAGTGTCCATTTTAATAAATTAAATGTCGGGGTGGGGTGGTGAATGTGCAATCGTGTTGTGGTATTGTGTTAGAGTCCAGATCATAATCAAGCTCGGTGTGCCTTGCTGTCGCTTTGGGCTTTAGAGAGAGAGACAAAACACATAGTGTTCAAACATACATGGCGACGGGTGTTTGACGGGGTGCTTCACTCCCAAATTAGGGTGGAAATGTGTTGTGAAATAGGTTGAAATTTTTGCAAACCAATAGCTGGTGTATCGTCATTGTGTTCAGACCATTACTCGCATATACTCTAATGTTCAATCTACGGCTAAACCCATTAACGTTTTGATAGCACACCATTCGTGAACACACAAGACGGGCATTCATCATCTAAGTATGTCGACACATATATATACCAGTTCTACATGTAAAATTTTCATAAGAAACTGTTCACGTAGCTCTCCATATGTCCAAGAACTGGTCGATCATTCTCCACGATTTAGCAGAAACGAGTCATTTAATTCCTTTAAATAAAATTACGACAACTCACCGTTTAGTTTTGGGAGGATCAGCAGTCTGTCCACAAAGCTCATGATAAACTGTAGAGCATTCGAACTCACATCCCCGATCACCGTGCTCACGCTGCTAAATTTTGGACTGCATATAACGACAATGGTAATTAGCTGTACGCTGAGTGACATATGACGCTACTTAACCCTTTACCCAACAGAAGGGCCCATTAAAAATTATAAAATTGTTAAAGAATGTAAGAACAAATGGTAAAAAGTGTTAAAAAAAGATTTTTTTTAGGCCAATGCATTCTCTTATATATGCGAGGCGACCTATGGTCGACTCGCATATATAAGAGAATGCATTGGCACAGGGCATAACTGTAACTATCACAATGCGGTAAGGAGCCGGTTCCAATGATATCCATATTTGTATGGTTCTATTGAGACAGACCGAAGATATTTTAGGCTGTTGAAGCTTTATTTGGCCGGTTTTGGCCGGTTTGTTGGGTAAAGGGTTAAACATACGTGTACGTACCAGGACATTATAAAAGAGACCTTTCGCAAAATCACGATTACGATTATTGATATGGACAAAATCCTGCCAAACATTCAATGTTACGCACAGGGGGTCTTCTGTGAGCCGAATTATACCCCGTGTGCTTTAATTGTGTGCAGCTGTGTCAGGGATGTTCCACATATCCTGCTTTGGGACGCTATAACATTATTCTTGTGGTGTATAACTCACGGATAAGAACGTGGGATCTGAAAGAGACATACATTACTTTTTCCATCAAATGTATGAGTAACTGAGTATAGTAGGGCATATACCGTCTCACCAATTAACCATCGTATGTACGTTGTGATGGTGTCCCCCTTACTAGGACAATATATCCCTAATCGTAGTATTGGATTTGCCAAAGGTCTCTATGTAGTATCAGTACGATAATCGACGAAACGTCCGAAGGAATATAATATTTAATATAATAATTGTATTAGTTACTATTACTACTAATATGTTAAAGTCATGCTGTGCGATATGAGTCTGCACTGCGTATGGAACTACTGCAGCATACTAGGGTTTGCTCACTATTCATAACCGGAACTATGAAATTACTACATCGGAACCACTGTACATTCACGTTTGAAGCAGTGTAAGATGTTTCATGGTTGCGAATTATAAGGCCTATTTTTTAAATAAGTTTGTGCGCGGATTTTTTTTCTCAGAAAAGTGAGTCGATCAGATAAAAATAAAAAAATAAAATCACCCCCATCAAAATATACAGGCAGGGGGTGGTAATGCAGATGCTGAATGGTAGCGACCAGCAGAATCCTCAAAACGCGGTGTTTCTAATTCATGTTAAGGCCGCCTCGGTGCACGAGGTTACATCGGGCCAGGTACGTCAAAACCCTAGTGAAAACAAAGTGGATTATAATTTATTATTTATTCAATAATAAACTATAACACCTATTAGTCTTCTCGGTGGGTCTTCTCACTTCACAGCCCCGTCTTCTCAACCTTGTGGCCAGTCCACGCCTCTATCTTCTTGTTAACCTTGCCCACGCCTTCTGGACCTCGACATCGTCTCTTGAACCAACCTTGTAAATTGTCTATGTCCATGTCTGGACTGTCTCTTCTATATCTTATAACTGGATATTAATGGTATCTTCTAAGTCGTCTATCTTTGTATAATGATATCTTCTAAATCGTCTATCTTCTTTTAATGCTGTCTTCTAATTCGCCTATCTTCTTATAATTCTATCTAATAGCGGAGCCGATGAAATCTTAGCCGCTTCTGTCAACAGGAACAGTTACTATTAAACGGAAGAGCAGTAAACAGTTGGGAATCGGAACATACTTTTTTTCTCTTGAATGCATCGAGACTTCGCGCACGTTTAACGAATCTCGCGAAAGCAACAAAATACCGATATTTACGGATGATATAATCATAGATTACGAGCAAACATCTATATTGTATATCATAAAAAATATTGATCGGAAAAAAACAGACCGACGGTAAAAAAAAAACACTTTTAATCTAAACAAAAAAATCTTATTTTCATCCGCGCACCACATAATTAACAAAAAACCTAATCTAATAGGGAAACCGGAATCTCACTGAAAGTAATACAAGGGTTCAACTCTACTGAAAACAAAGTTTGGATTATAATCTATTATTTATTCGATAATAAACTATAACATTATCCTCTTAGTTTTCACGGTCGGTCTTCTCACATCTCATCCCCGGCTTCTCAACCTTGTGGTAAGTCCACGCCTCTAGAACTTCGTCTTCTTCTTAACCTTGTCGCAAGTCCATGCCTTCTGGACCTCGACTTCGTCTCTTGGACCAACCAAATAAATGTTCTTAAGTCCATTTCTGGACTGTCTCTTCTATATCTTCTAACCGTCTATCTTCTTATAATGATATATTCTAAGTCGTCTATATTATTATAATTCTAGCTAAATGTCGAGCCGAGGAAAACTTAGCCGCTTCTGCCATCGCAACAACGGAAACAGGAACTGATAGCAGAAGAGCAGCACAAAATTGGGAATCGGAGCAGAAAACTATTCTCTTGACTGCATCGATAATTCGCGCACGTTTTACGAATCTCACGAAAGCAACAAAATACCGATATTTACGGATGATATAATCACAGATTACGAGCAAAAATCCATTTTGTTATATCATCAAAAATATTGATCGCAGAAAAGACCGGCAGTACAAAAAACCCAAATACGGTGATTTGTTTTTTAAATCGTATAAAATTATTCGAATCGGCGGATCCTCGCACCAACTTATTAATAAAAACCTCACATTCATTCAACAAAGTCAATGTTACGTTATTTTTCCAGTTATATTTCCACGAAACTCTATCCAGAACGTGAACAGACACGCACTGGACGTCACGGCATCATTCAGCAGTGAAGAGGTTAAAATGTTATTATTAAAGGGAAGTTCGCGAATATATCGGTTAAATGCACGCATTTATGTAATTCAACTCCCACTCATGACCCACTGTAGATTAAAAGTCACTTCTGCAACACGTGGCTTTGTTTTTGTTACAGCGCCTCATCAAAGACGTCGCAGAAAAATGTTTTGGAATCGGCGAAATCATGAAAAGCGACGTTCCGTGCAGGTTAAAGACTGCATTTTGTGTGTAACGTTGATTAAAATTGGTTGACGGAAGCATGCATTTCGATTTTAAGCTGTTCTATTTTGTTTTTGTATGCGACATTGTTATTTCGGATTTTTGACAAACTGTCTTCCGTACATATTGAGACTGTCGACAATTCACCAATCAGAGTTTCAACTGTCATAACTATTAATGAATAAATATCACAGATCCACCAAAATTAATGCCAGCACAATGAAACATTCTAGTACAAATTTGGACGGCGCAGAGAAATAGTAGCACTACTCTCGATCGGGATCCAAATACTAGCAGGGGTGGAATACAAGAACAGACGGGCAATTTCCATATAAATAAGAGTACGGGCGCATTATTAATAGTACAGGCAGTACAGGGGCATTTTCAAGTTTGAGCAGCATGGTATGTTTTTCTGATATACTGATACCCAGTAACTTTTGCCTAGATATTTCAGAGAAATACATTGACACCGTACCTAAACTGATACATTAACTACTGTATAATATTAGGTATGGTATTTTTTCGTAATTTAGTCCACACTTGTTGGCCATTATAAATATTAGCCCTAGTATAAGTACAATCTCTGAACATTATTGTTACCGTTTGTAGTGCTTTCTGGCTCTGCACAATCACCCTCCCTCTGTTGTTTAACTAATTTATCATGGGACCGCCTGGCTACTCGAACAGCTTTTAACACGTTCGCATCACTAGATTTAGCGTTTTTCAATAAGTTCTCTTACATCTTTTGGATATATCCCTCTGAGGGTGGGGGATTTTTTTTATTCCATATCATTTTCGTTTCAGCCAAGCCATTTTCTTATTCTTTTTTTATATTTATCTGCTAATTTTTTCTTTTTGTTGCAATGAGTATTTTTTACGCCTAGGCCTATCACGGAAAACATCTTCCACTTTGATTGTGAGCCATGTGATTTAAAAGCACCAGCTACCGATCAAAATACTAGGATTTGAAAATTCCACGCATGGAATTTACATGGTCAGCTGGCGAGGATCATGAGGCGATCAATTTTATTTATCATGTAGCCGTGCGCTTGAAGTTGTACAATTGGGTAGTTTAACAACACTATCTTGTATGTCATTTAAATTTTATTATAAATTTTTGACAATTCCTGGATTTAAATTCAAATTGCAGTCAAGTGAAAACTCACTCACGATGTTTTTTGGGAGCTGACAACCGAACACACCAAAATCAAACTTTCAGTACTGTGAATATTACTGCACAGTCGATGTTTGATGTTTTTCTTTCTGAAACTAACACCGTTTCCCCCCATTAATGTCAGTATTTGGTCATTTGGTTATTATCTGAGGAATGCAATATCTACGACTCACAAGAAAAGCACTACGTGTACACAACTTTAACCATATTCTGATGACAAATTACATGTAAAGTACTCGAACGGTCGAGTGTTTCATCGAAAAACATCCTAAAACAATCATTGTTTTCACTCGCGCCCTGGGGGAAATGCGTCTTCACCTTGTGACGTCATTTCCGAAGTTCTCCGAAAGAGCCCAACTATTGTTAGCAAAGTGGAGGGCTTACGCTCTGATTGACGTCGGGAGCGAAATTAACAACCGCTTCATTTGGGCTGTTATTTCTATGAACACTCTTTATCACATTGAACAGATTAAGGATGGTTACTTAGCAGATAACGGGTGGTATTAATTATTACTACCTGCAATTTAATATTGGTTATTGTTTTAACAAAATGTATACTGCTACTTTTTAATTTAATATTAATAATTATAATTATTAATTGTTGATGGTGCAATTAGTATGCCTAATTATTATAATGCCTATACAAATCCCCGACCTTGTCACCAAATCTATATCAGCCAGCTTGTTCAAATGACTATACACAGGTGGCCACTGACCCAATTGACTATTATTTTAATAATCTCACGGTCAACCAATTACTAAAACTGCTAGTTTATTAGACGTATCGATATAAATACATTGAATAATGACAAATGTAATTAAACAGGCAATTAGCGTCAACGCTAGGTGCTGTGAAGTTATACATGTGCTTATGTTGCCATCGTTCCTTTGCGGAAGTTCACAGATAAAAGGTTATTCTACCACTTCGGATTGTCTGATGTAGATTGGCGATACAGCTGTGATGGAATGTTCTTGTGTATGCATTTATAGTAACCACTAAGGGTGCTTATAAAACTTAGGCAGGTGAATGAAGTCATATATTTTTTCTATATTCATCAGTGATCGCGGTATGGATTTTGGAGAAATTATCACGTGACTTCCGGTTACCAACAGTGTGGAGAGTGCAGAACACGCGGAATTCGGAATGAAGCACCGCGATGAAAAAGAAAGCAACCAATTCACAACTTACGAAGAATTCACATGTGATTTAGGTATATTAATTCCATTTAGACAAATTTCTTTGGTTAGCTTAATGAAAACGAAAAATGAAGACGCCATGACACGGTTTCTGACGACATCTGGATTTGTGAATCAGAGTTCAGACACTATTGCACAATCCACGACACGTATTGTCAAGTTGGCATGTCATCCCCGTCGCGATCACTGCGTGATGTTACATACATTATTATTAGCGCTATGTCGCCGATAAAAGACAAATTTGAGGCACAACATGTGCATGTGGTTGCTCCAATACGTGTCACGTACGATTCGTATTATCAGGATGATTATGCGTAGTTGGTGTGATTAAATTTGGACCGCGCAACGATGCAAAGCAAAATCCTATATCGGTGTTGTTATTCATGGGATATCCGGGATGTAGGGTGGGATGCTGTACTGGGGGAACAACAAGTACAATACACACTTGGACCTTTGTCATTTTCCAATCTCTCGTTAGTTATTATACTGTGTACCACTAATTGGTTTCCTCGATGTGACTATAATGGAGAATAACATATTGTTTACACTAATTTGTTTCCTCGATGTGTCTATAATGGAGAATAACATATTGTTTAATAAATTGATTTGCGTGGTTAGTGTCGTTTCCTAATGTAGTTTAACTCTTTCAGTGCCAGGCTTATTTTGTAGGTTTAGTGCCAGGGAATCTTACGTTTTTCATGGGCAATTATTACTATGAAAACTTGGTGATAGTTTTGTTATAACATTTTGTTTAGGGCCGATCTCATTGGCACTGGCACTCTACATACCGTAAATTAGGGCCGATGAGATCGGCATCTGGCACTGAAATAGTTAAACAGTTTAAAGGCATCATATCTTACCTCAGTGATCTAACTCTGGCGTATATTTTCGTAGACTTCAGATAAACCGATACATCTGCTGATACACTCTGAAACACAAAATATACTAGAGTTAATAAACAACGGACTATAATACTGGGGTTACATGCTCGATTGATCGCTTATTGATTACACATGGTGATGACCATTTCAGCATACTAGCAGTAGTTGGTCGGTCATATGGCTGTTTACAATAATGTGTCTCTGTCTGGCCAAGATCATCGATCGATGATTCCAATGGTTGAATCTCGTCATAGTATGGTATTGTTAATTTCGGACATCATGTAACGTTCCGCAACGACGACGCCTGTATCCAATAGTGGACAATTATTTCATTGTGTGTCTACATTGCTTTGACTGTATCAGCTGTGTGGTTCGTTTCTATATTATTCGCGTTAGGTTCATTTCTTTGTTGGATTAGGCTTTCTCGCAATTCCAAACTTGTCTGTGTATTACTCAGCTGACTTTTCATATGCAACTTGTCAATTATTGCCAAAGCGGGTGCTCATTAATTACAATTCATTGCACGTATTATAAGCTTTACTTTTAATAATTAATTATTTGTAAAACTGTTAATGCCACTGTGGTGATCGGATATTTTATAATGCAAACCTGTTAATCGAATCCCTCGTCGTTAATCCACACATGTGCATGCGTTGTATATAATACTGTGTAAAAATGTGTTATGTCACTTTATGTTCCGGAACTCCGCCGGTCAGTCACATCCACATATTACAACCGGAGTTCCGATTGTGGTGTGGACCGCCTACAACTATACCGTAATGTCCGTATGTTTCTATTGTAGAAATAAATGCTAATTCGTACTGTACCAAAATCAGCTCTACCAAAATAGTTTGAATTAGTACTCAATATTATAAAGACATTACTATTCCCACATACGAACTACAGCTCTAAAACGAAGATAACGGTGATTATGATTCGGTACAGGCCATGTGTATTCCATCATATATTTACTTGCAGCAGTAGTAACTGAAATTTTGCGGAAACCACGTGCCAATGCAATATATAATATATGCGAGTCTCCCATATAGGCCCGTGCATTATTATTACATATGCGAGGCTTCCTATTGGAGTCTCGCATATATAATAAAATGCACTGGCGCGGGGTAAGATAATGCACTTGCTTACAAGGTCAAGGTAAATATTGTTAAGCCAATGCATTATCTATTTTCCCTATGGGAGGCTCGTATATAAGAGCAATCATTACCACAGGGTTTTCGTAATATTTCAGGAAGATCCAGTCATAGAATGGTTAAGAGAGAAATGAACCAATGTTTTAGGGAGGAATTTACTCTTTTCTAGGCGTTTACATTACAAACCAGCTACGATCCCGGCAGTTTTCTTTTCGAATTTAAAGTTCATGACACCCACATTGCCTGCCAATTCACCCTCATTGCCTGCCAATTCACCCTCATTGCCTACTAATTCAGTATTGATCCGACTAGGTAGTGTTTCAGTTTAATATATATGACTTCGAAATTTATCATTTTGGTTTATTTACCATTTTAAGTGACAGCAAGCGGATTGTATTAGCACCGATCGTTACATAGACATCGACTTTTCCTGCCATGTTTACCAGTATCTTTCCGTTTTTAATGTCGACTGTTGGTGCGTTGCTGCTCACTACCTTTGCAGACACGTGTGCTCCTGGGTATTTCTCACCAATCTGGAATAATAATATTAATTATGGACCAGAGCTCGCTACCTTTGCAGACACATGTGCTCGTGGGTATTTCTCACCAATCTGGAATAATAATATTAATTATGGACAAGAACATGCATGTTAACCATTTCGTGGCGGAAGCTGTGTTGGTGCAGCATTATAAAGACCATGTGTTCGTGAATTATCTAAAATAAGCGAGTCTCACATAGAGTGCCTCGCATATATAAAACAATGCGCTGGTTTACAAGTTCAAGCTAACTATTGTTAGGTCAATGTATTCTCGTGGATATGCGAGGTTATACTCGCATATATAAGTGAATGCATTGGCATCGTTTTTTTCGAAAGATTTTAGAAGGCTCCAGGCATGAAATGGCGAGAACTGATCCATTTTGGCAATAGCACCACATACTGTTCTGGCAGCACTGCAAAACAGTTACTAAGAAATTAATGAGTCAGTGCAAACTGTTCAGTTATTAACAGACGAGCATTCAGTCGGAATAAACACGGTTTGCGTTAAATCAGTCGCGTACACTCAACATTAACACAGTGTCCCGCTACCCGAATCGGAGGACAAGGACTACATTAATGCAGTGTCCCTCTATCCGAATCGGAGGGCAAGAACTACATAAACACAGTGTCCCGCTACCCGAATCGGAGGACAAGGACTACTTTAACACAGTGTCCCGCTACCTCAATCGGAGGGCAGGACTACATTAACACAGTGTCCCGCTATCTGAATCGGAGGGCAAGGACCACACTGACACGTATGCCAAGTTATGCCAAATACATGCTCTCCAAGAAACAAAATTCGGTATCAAGGAGTTTGTCACCGTGTTGTTTCGTGTAGCGTTGAGTATTCAAATGAGCTGCTATACTTGCGTACTTAACGAGGAGATCATGTGTGGCCGCCAATGATAATGTGTCGATTGTCAAGCCCCGGTTCAGTACTCACTCTTACATGAAGGTGATATTATCGTAAGTATCATATAAACATTCCCTGGTCCGCTGTCTAAAGGAGAGAAGGTCTTGAACACAATATTACACACGCACTGCACAATGTCAAGGTCGTGAACAAATATGACATACACACTGTACAGTGTCAGTATATGACTGGTATATTCACCGATTACTCGCATCGTTTGGGTAGATGTTAATAAATTAGCACTATCAAACTTAAGATATTTCAATTCCTTAAATTCCCTTGCTTTAAACTAAAACTAAAACTAACGTTTCAGAAAAACTCACCAATCACGCTTTCCCAACAATATGGAACAACACTGCAGATACATCGAGCTAAGCAGGCACTCATTCAAAAAGTGTGGAATGAGATAAAACCGATGATCACCTCATTATTCGATGCCCAATTTATCAAAATCTGAGAGAGCATTTATTTACAGAAATAACCGACAATATTCAGACCTTTAATAAATCATATTGAGAAATAATGAACCCATAACATGTAATGTCATCTGCAACATGGTCCAACTCAACCCATAACATGTAATATCATCTGCAACATGGTCCAACTCAACCCATAACATGTAATATCATCTGCAACATGGTTCAACTCTTAATAAATAACGAACCCATAACATGTAATATCATCTGCAACATGGTCCAACTCTTAATAAATAATGAACCCATAACATGTAATATTGTATCTCACGTGACTTTGTTATTGAAATCAAGCTTTCCGATTGGTTGGCTACTCGACTCTATTAGTCGTAGTTGTATACTACGCCTTCAAGTCTCTCCCATCGTGTACTATGCATATGTAGTTTTGACTACTAAAAATAGTAACGAACACTACATCAAACTTTGTTCTGAAACTACTTGTTATTTCGCCGCTGATCCAAATTAAAGCTTCAGTAAGGCGAACATCAATAGTCTGAACTTAGTAAAAGTTGAAAATAGTAGTTTCCTACTGCTAAATCAAAATTACAAAGGTAAATTATAATGAGGTTTAGAGAGACTTACATTCAGTAAATTATAATGAGGTTTTAAGAGACTTACATTCAGTAAATTATAATGAGGTTTGTAATTTCTGCATTTGTTCGATACAATATAATAATTAGAGCATGACTTGTCGTGAAATACGCCGATATAGTGCATAGTGCGGTTGTGTAGTTCACTCCGCTTCGCGTCGTGAACTACACAACCTCACTATGCACTATATCGGCGTATTTCACTCCGAGCCATGCTCTATTTATTAAATATCATCTGCAACATGGTCCAACTCTTTCTACATAAACGATGTTTAACCAAACATTGAAAAATAATATATATGTGTTACTATACTTATAATCACATTTTATCTATACAATTGTTATGACATCGGCATCGAGTGGGCGTATCTGTCAATAAATCTATATATCTGTAGTTCTACTGTGTCAAATCTCGTTCTCGTTCCTACCGACGGCCACCACTATACAACAATAGGTACCCGAGAGTGCCTACGTAGGTACTGAACTTGTCCCGTGGGGAATACCAACCTGTTGGTACTCCGGAGTACCAAATTGTCGTTTTGAGTTTGCGTTGTGAGTTTTCATGATATCTTCTCTAAATAATTAATACTATTTTCATAATTTTTCTTTGAAACATAAATACTTATATACTTATATACTTATATCCTATAAAATAGAAAACCGAATTACAATAAGTCAAATTATAAATTGACTAATTAAAAATTTAGACGGGAATTTGTACTATGCACACGTGGCGGTGTAGGTATACGACATGTATATATATATTTGTATATGTCTTAAATGTCTTGATTAAATTAAAACAATGATATTATGATATTGCTGACAATTATGACGGTGGCGGTGACAAAGATGCCAACGATAATGACGATGACGCTGATGAGTCTAACTAAGATATATGTGCGTTCTCTGATATGCACATTAAAAAGGCATACCTTTGGAATAAGTTTTCCAATACAGCCGATTCCGCATGTTGTGCTCAGCACCAGTCGGTCATTTGTTGGTAACTGAAATTGCAGATGTTTATATACATGTAAGAGATGATTGATGTAACTAACGTTTCACAGACATGCGCGACAAATATAATAATATGTAAAAATGTTCAACATGTCGTCTTGTGCATGCTCTGACAACAGTTTTCTGCCGGTATCTGAAATATTATCATTGCGCCACATATGTACATGCATGCAATGCTATTCTTCCTGTCAGTATTCTACTTTAAGAGACAATTGTAGCGTCCTCAATCAAGTGAATACACACAACCAAACATAATACATATGAGTAGTACAGGCTACATGACCACCTACATATAAAGTGTATCGAGACGACCATCTGCCTCTACAAACAATCAAATCACGAAGCCGACATAGCCCGTGATTTAATGCGCAGTTTAACAGTGAAGTATATTCGACATCGTACACAAGGGGTTACATTGATTTATCAATTCAACTTCCAGGCGAGTGGTACAAATTTTACAACATGCAAACAGAGACTATTTTCTGAATGTGTCGCGAAATTAAATGCTTGAGCGAATCAGAATGCTGTCGAAACACGATATTTAAAAACTGTCTGCAAATTCTGATAATGGTGATTTAGCTGTCCGTTTTCTAAACTTTGTTCTGGAGAAAGTTTAAACCATCAAAATTTTAAATTTATCTCGAAATCTGATAAACTCAGGAGTTGTTTTACATGTAGCTTTGAAAAACAGGTCCTGCCGACTAAATCCGTACCTAACAAATATCTCAAATATTCAACAGTATTGGAATATGCACGTCCCTTGTAGATGCGCATCGTGAATGATTCATTGTAACGAGGGGCGGTTCTGAATTGATTGAAGATAGCTATTATTACTCAGATTATTTAAGAGAATGAACAACGACCATTTTCAAACATATCTTTCATTTTCAAGGTATTGGAGAACATCGTTAGCTAAAGACTTCACAACTGCTTAGACAAGCATTAATACTCAATGTTCTCAGTGAAGTGGTGAGAAACATTCCGCTGAGGTGTTCAGAACGGAACAAGCAAAGAAAAAAGCAGAAATAAGTTATTTCCATAAATTTGATGTCGGAATAGGTAGAAAACAGCGTTGTTGTTATAAACAAACTATCGTTGGCGGAATAATTACCATAAGGATTATGACCAATAAACCGACCCGAAAAAAGTAGTAAGTAGTTGTAAAGTAGAACGTAAGAATTTACTTAACCCTTTACCCAACAAACCGGCCAAAACCGGCCAAATAAAGCTTCAACAGCCTAAAATATCTTCGGTCTGTCTCAATAGAACCATACAAATATGGGTATCATTGGAACCGGCTCATTGACCACAGTGTGATGGTTACAGTTATGCCCTGTGCCAATGCATTCTCTTATATATGCGAGTCGACCATAGGTCGCCTCGCATATATAAGAGAATGCATTGGCCTAAAAAAAATCTTTTTTTAACACTTTTTACCATTTTTTCTTACATTCTTTAACAATTTTATAATTTTTAATGTGTTAAGCCAATGCATTCTCTTATATATGCGAGGCGACCTATGGTCGACTCGCATATATAAGAGAATGCATTGGCACAGGGCCGTTCTGTTGGGTAAAGGGATAAATGGCACGATCGATGTGGTTAGACTGTTCGATAATCTTATTTGATTGCTGCATTATTATAAGTGAGGATAGCGTGGTTACTGGTTACTAACTTATCGGTGCTGATATTATTATATAAGTCCATCATATGCATTTAACGTTAAAGCCTGAATGTTTCAAAACAAGTTGAATCTCAACGTCCTTAAATCTGATTTCATCATTATTGGATCAAGATATTCGTTCAAGGACATTCGATGCCTTGTATTGTGTGTAACCATCTACGTAACAGTTGGTGGATAGCATCGTATGGTCATGTTCCTCTATTCGAATTTTGGTTGCTCAGTTTGATGGGCATACTTTATGATAATGGATCTAAAACAGCGAAAACGTGTTGTCATCTAAGTGAGGCAGCCATGCAACGTACAATGTTATCATTGGTGGCTTCCAGAATGGACAGCAAGAATGCGTTGCTGACAAATGTAACAAAAGGCTATGCCTATAAATTGAACCTTCTTTTAATAAACTGTGCTAGACTTATCAATAATACACCATGTTAATCAATCACATCGCACTTCGCATTTAATTGCACGTGTCTACCTTTGAATGAATTTCCATATACACAACTGCAATGTTCGTATTTCGTTATCTGATAAGTTTGAAGTTTTCACAAAAGTAACTCGCTTGAATGCTAATGGATTTAGTCTGAATAATATACCCGTCACAATCAATAACTGCGACCACAACTATTTCCAGCAAACTTCGTTATAAATATGGAACGATATGCCTACCCACCGGTACCCGAAACAAGAGTCACTATGTAGAGAACAATGACAACCCTTCAAAAAATAAATATATGTGTTTCTGTTATAATGCGTACATTAAAAGCACTATTATAAATTACCGTCGGTTCGGCGGGTTCGGGCCGTCATAATCGACGGTCCCATACCGTTGCATCAGTTTGACGGTCCCATGCCGTTATTTTATGCACCCATGAACATTGTCTAAATTCAATATTTTCGTTAATCAAAGTCATGCCGTCAAAATTCAATAGTATTTTATTGGCGACCATATTACATCCCATATAAAAATTCACCATGGTGCCACCATGGTATTACCATGGTAACACCGTGGTGGTAGCATATTACCATGGCACAAACATAGTAATATAAATTTCACCATGGTATTTTACCATGATAGTTTGAAAATTACCATGGTTTACAGCGATAGACCATTTCACCATGTTAACTTACCATTGTTGAACCATGGTAACACCATATTTGTACCATATTTACCATGGCACGAACATAGTAATATAAATTTCACCATGGTATTTCACCATGATAGTTTGAAAATCACCATGGTGTTACAGTGATAGACCACGTCGCAACGTTAACCTACCTTTGTTGAACCATGGTAACACCATATTGGTACCATGGTACGAGCATGGTGATATAAATGTCAACATGGTATTTCACCATGATAGTTTGACAATCATCATGTTGTAAATTTGGTAGTGCCCAATGTGTTTTTCCTTTTCATGTTACCAATTTTGACCGTTGGCCAAGTAGTTCGCCAGATATCAGGTATCGTTACCTAATGTTTAACTAAGCAAAGATAAATACATCTGTTCGTGGTTGTACTTTTAATATGCTGAAGACAGGTACGAGTTCAATTATATAATTTACCATGGTAGAATAGAATAGAATATAATTTTATTAAATCTCGACCCCTCACGGGATATGAGATTACAAACATAAACATGCATATATATATAAACACATATCATAACAGTATTAACATGAACCATGAATTATAATAATAACAACGATAATGTCATTAACGATTAACAATAATAATCTTTATCATGTATTTAACATATTTTATCGTACACCGGTGAGGTCACATGATTTATGTTTACATAATCTTCCCAATAAAAGTTACGAATGTTTTTTGCAAATCACCGGTTTCACGCGTGGCGGATTTATGCTGACATTTTTATTTCGATAAAATCACTGCCATCAGACGTGATATTGACGTCGGACGAACTAAAAGAAACGATATGTTACAATAATAACAGTCATGGCGTGTTGGGAGAGTGGATAAAATCAGGAGTAAAAGAGAAGATATGGAAATTATCTGCGAAAGCGTTAATGGTGTATTGTGGAACTAATTATTCAGCTGCTTTCAACAAAGTGGACAATTTGTCAATAATAGCTTGAACCTTTATTCTACATGTGAATGAACGGCGTCTGAAATATATGCTGCCAAAATTAGATTTTTGCCCGATGACTCTTACAAGACTGCATTTACATACGGTGTTGTGACTTAGTATCAAAACACTGGCACATATACTCACACAAGAGGATACAGGTACAATTGACACGAGCTTCGATGTCAACCAATAGTGACAATAATAACAACAACGAGCAGCTATTACTATTAGAATGATGAAAATGCAGTTGACAGTGTTCTGAATCTGATTGTTTCAAAGCACATGCATGTACATGTACAAGAGAGGATATACATGTTCATGTACTGTACGCACCAGTGTAATTAACAAGAGCTACAATGTCAACAACAACAACGTAAACAACGAACTGACGCCGCGCAAGGACGGATGATCACATAACTACAATTCCAACTTTACAATTACACGGACCAATTCATCCCATGTTCATCAATTTTCATTGAAACGTGTGTATATGAGACATTGTCATCATTCGCCATGTTATCGTCATGTTATTGCGACAATTTATCGGGACTACACTATTGGTTGAAAATGTGCGACTACAGGAGAAAATTGTCGCCAAGTCATTGCGCACAGTTATTATGGGAGCGGCTGTTGTCTTGAAGGTTCCAATCCCAACTAGCTGTTATTGATATATGTTACCAGCCAAAAGAAGTGGTATATTAAGCAGGTTATTTTTGCGCACAGTATCGCAATAATATTGCAAGTGGAAACGCCTATAAGCATGTCGCTTGTGATATTATTGGAATATTTTGAGCTTAATATGTGGTATAATCACGCCTTTTTCTAAATTAAGCACGCTCAATATCGAAATAAAGGTGCGCCTAACATACCACTTCTTCTGACTGGTACTGCATTGTCATGAAAAGTATGCCATTAAGATATTTTACTTTTACATGTACATACATTTGAGTTTTAACTGTGAAACATGTAGCTTTGTTCTTTTTATAGCTTCCAAGGGCAAGCCGATTCATGTTTTAGAATGGTCGAAATTAGTATTACTCATAACTTAATAGTGATGGGTTTGCTTATCAGCTATTACTAGTATCGGTTTTTATTTACAGCCATTTGTATACAGTAGTTAGTGACAGGCGAACACGTTACGCGCAGCCTTTTTCCGGTTAAATCTGTTAAAAAGCAATGACTGAGCAATATGTAATTGATTGGCGACAAAATATAACTATAATGAAGAAATGTTCACTCTATCGGCATACTAAGCACAAGTTCAATATTAAAACTTATTTAAATCATGTATCCAGAAAAGATGCAATATCTATTTTTCGCTTTCGGTGTCGGGACAATCGCCTCCCGATTGAAACAGGTTCATGGGGAAAAACGACAGACCATTGGTCCAGATATTACTGTACTGCATGCAATGCAGCGGCAACGTTAACTGGGGACGAATATCATTATATGTTTAAGTGTGGGTGAACGGAATCACTGAGGCGTCGTTTCTTGCCCGTATCCCTTGCTCAGTCACCAAAATTATACAATCTGGGGCCGATAATCAATACACAAAATGCTGTATAACTTCACAAACTAGGATAATTTATACGAGCCCTAACTACACTGCTTGGTTCACCGCTGATCCACCCACCCACATCCACTTCATAACTGTGTACTGGATAATTCATGCATGTGTCACCAACGCCAGTTCATTGAATCAAGATTATTAATATTTTGACGTCTTATGTCACATATATGTGTTTAAATGAGCGACTAAAAACAATGGTTAGTAGCACGCCCACAATTGACGCGAACAAGTGTAAGCTTATAACGAATCGAAACGTCATGTGACATGCGCTTATAACGAGTCGAAACGTTACGTGACATGCGCTTACTGTATAAACGTTATGTGACATGCGCTTACTGTATAAACGTTATGTGACATGCGCTTACAACGAATCGAAACGTCATGTGACATGCGCTTATAACGAGTCGAAACGTTGCGTGACATGCGCTCACTGTATAAACGTTATGTGACATGCGCTTACTGTATAAACGTTATGTGACATGCGCTTACTGTATAAACGTTATGTGACATTCGCTTACTGTATAAACGTTGTGACATTCGCTTATAACGAGTCGAATCGTTATGTGACATGCGCTTATAACGAGTCGAATCGTTATGTAACTTGCTCCTATAGAGAGTCGAAACGTTATGTGACATGCGCTTATAGCGAGTCGAAACGTTTTGTGACATGCGCTTATAACGAGTCGAATCGTTATGTGACATGCGCTTATAACGAGTCGAATCGTTATGTGACTTGCGCCTATAGAGAGTCGAAACGTTATGTGACATGCGCTTATAGCGAGTCGAAACGTTTTGTGACATGCGCTTATAGCGAGTCGAAACGTCATGTGACATGCGCTTACGGTATAAACGTTATATGACATGCTCTTAGCGGACGTTTATAACGAGTGAAACGTTATGTAACATGCGCTTATGACGAGTAGAAACGTTATCTGACATGCGCTTACAACGAGTCGAAACGTTATGTGACATGCGCATAGCGGACGCTTATAACGATTCGAAACGTTATGTGACATGCGCTTAGCGGACGCTTACAACGAGTCGAAACGTTATGTGACATGCGCATAGCGGACGCTTACAAAGAGTCGAAACGTTATGTGACATGCGCTTAGCGTTCTTTTATAACGATTCGAAACGTTATGTGACATGCGCTTAGCGGACGCTTATAACGAGTCGAAACGTTATCTGACATGCGCTTAGCGGACGCTTACAACGAGTCGAAACGTTATGTGACATGCGCTTAGCGGACGCTTATAGCGAGTCGAAACGTTATGTGACATGCGCTTAGCGGACGCTTACAGCGATTCGAAACGTTATGTGACATGCGCTTAGCGGACGCTTACAGCGAGTCGAAACGTTATGTGACATGCGCTTAGCGGACGCTTACAAAGAGTCGAAACGTTATGTGACATGCGCTTAGCGTTCTTTTATAGCGAGTCGAAACGTTATGTGACATGCGGTTAGCGGACGCTTATAACGAGTCGGAACGTTATGTGACATGCGCTTAGCGGACGCTTACAACGAGTCGGAACGTTATGTGACATGCGCTTAGCGGACGCTTATAGCGAGTCGAAACGTTATGTGACATGCGCATAGCGAACGCTTATAGCGAGTCGAAACGTTATCTGACATGCGCTTAGCGGACGCTTATACCGAGTCGAAACGTTATGTGACGTGCGCTTAGCGGACGCTTATAACGAGTCGAAACGTGATGTGACATGCGCTTAGCGGACGCTTACAAAGAGTCGAAACGTTATGTGACATGCGCTTAGCGGACGCTTATACCGAGTCGAAACGTTATGTGACATGCGCTTAGCGGACGCTTACAACGAGTCGGAACGTTATGTGACATGCGCTTAGCGGACGCTTATAGCGAGTCGAAACGTTATGTGACATGCGCTTAGCGGACGCTTACAAAGAGTCGAAACGTTATGTGACATGCGCTTAGCGTTCTTTTATAGCGAGTCGAAACGTTATGTGGCATGCGGTTAGCGGACGCTTATAACGAGTCGGAACGTTATGTGACATGCGCTTAGCGGACGCTTACAACGAGTCGGAACGTTATGTGACATGCGCTTAGCGGACGCTTATAGCGAGTCGAAACGTTATGTGACATGCGCTTAGCGGACGCTTACAAAGAGTCGAAACGTTATGTGACATGCGCTTAGCGTTCTTTTATAGCGAGTCGAAACGTTATGTGACATGCGGTTAGCGGACGCTTATAACGAGTCGGAACGTTATGTGACATGCGCTTAGCGGACGCTTACAACGAGTCGGAACGTTATGTGACATGCGCTTAGCGGACGCTTATAGCGAGTCGAAACGTTATGTGACATGCGCATAGCGAACGCTTATAGCGAGTCGAAACGTTATCTGACATGCGCTTAGCGGACGCTTATACCGAGTCGAAACGTTATGTGACGTGCGCTTAGCGGACGCTTATAACGAGTCGAAACGTGATGTGACATGCGCTTAGCGGACGCTTATAACGAGTCGAAATGTTATGTGACATGCGCTTAGCGGACGCTTATAACGAGTCGAAACGTTATCTGACATGCGCTTAGCGGACGCTTATAACGAGTCGAAAAGTTATGTGACATGCGCTTAGCGGACGCTTATAACGAGTCGAAACGTTATGTGACATGCGCTTAGCGGACGCTTATAACGAGTCGAAACGTTTCGCTTAGCGGACGCTTATAACGAGTCGAAACGTTATCTGACATGCGCTTAGTGACGCTTATAGCGTGTCGAAACGTTATGTGACATGCGCTTAGCGGACGCTTATAGCGAGTCGAAGCGTGATCTGGCATGCGCTTAGCGGACGCTTATAACGAGTCGAAACGTTATGTGACATGCGCTTAGCGGACGCTTATTGCGAGTGGAAACGTGATGTGACATGCGCTTAGCGGACGCTGATAACGAGTCGAAACGTTATGTGACATGCGCTTACAACGAGTCGAAACGTTATGTGACATGCGCTTAGCAGACGCTTATAGCGAGTCGAAACGTTATGTGACGTGCGCTTAGCGGACGCTTATAGCGAGTCGAAACGTTACGTGACATGCGCTTAGCGGACGCTTATAGCGAGTCGAAACGTTATCTGTCCTGCGCTTACGACGAGTCGAAACGTTATGTGACATGGGCTTAGCGGTCTCTTATAACGAGTCGAACCGTTATGTGACGTACGCTTAGCGGACGCTTATAACGAGTCGAAAAGTTATGTAAGATGCGCTTACAACGAGTCGAAACGTTATGTGTCATGCGCTTAGCGGACGCTTATAAAGAGTCGAACCGTTATGTGACGTGCGCATAGTGGACGCTAATAACGAGTCGAAACGTTATGTGACATGCGCTTAGCATGGTATATAGGCAGCAATATGCAACGAGTCGAAACGTTACGTGACATGCGCTTAGCAAGGCATATAGTCAGAAACCTGCAACTGATGATGATCTTATCAAAACGTTTTTGCATTTTTGTAACTAATTGGGAGCATTTTCTAAAAATATATGAATTCTACGTTTGACATAAAATGAAATCTTGTTTTTGTGGGGTACGTTCTAAAACTATTCTTAAAATTCCAATAAACCACTCCAAGAACCAGCTTCCATTTAAAAATTCATGTCCACAGAACGAAGACCAAATTATCTGCGAGAAATTGGGACCTTGGTTATCATCATATTTAGCCTCGAATCTTCTTTAATATGACCAGCAGACAACCTCACATTTCTATTGACATCCATACATTTATGCACCACCTTCATTATGTGGGGAAATTATATATAGAATATGTAGCTAATGACGTCGCTTAAACTGTTTATGTCCGTGAGGGGGATTTGAGCATCTATATATGCCAAATCCCCCGAGCGGACATAAACAGTTTAAGCGACAATATTAGCTACATATTTTATTTATCCATCGCACAAAACTTGCCTTTTGTGAAGTGAATCAGTCATTTTCCTCCGTTTTACATTCATTACTTCGATGACGCCCTTATATTTATTATGTTAAGCAAACTAATTAGCATTCATGACGTGCAAAAACCGGAGTGCAGCTTAGAGCGAAATAGTTCGTTGGGATGTTTTTATAGTTAGTCTAAGCTGGCCTTGTGCAGATGATTTATAGATGGTTTAGAGCGAAACCCCATATCCGTTTACGAATTTTATATCAATTGCGGTGAATTATGGACGATAAAAAACTTCCCAAAATCACAATGACGTCATGTACATGTAGGTCGGTTGACGTCCCTCGTTACGTGCGCATTTTGCGTATGAAATTACGTCATAAAAGTAGTACTAACCTAGTAAAGTTGCGTTGACCTAATCAAGCTACATTTACGTAATACACGTAACGTTTATTAGGCAGGCTTTATGTAGGCAATGGAGGTAGTGAGCGGTGGATAAATGGTGGATAGGTTGTAAGCCATTATTTCCTTCACTATTTCCTTCACATCATAATACTGACCCATATTTCAGAAGGTGATTCCCGAACAACTTGAATGTAATTACGTGACATTGGTATTTTCATTATGAGATCATCGATTGCGTGAAATAAAAGTACCGGACGCGTGCCGCTCAGTTGACTTGAGCAATATTTTTGACAGGGTTCGCCTGATCCTCACTGAGTACACATGATTTACTTGATGTGGACATGCGCTTGGTGCGATGGGGCTTATCAGCAACGAGGTCTCTGTCAGTTTATTTGTATTCACGCTTTATCCTATAAACATCACTATTCGAATACACACACAACCTCGATTTCAAGTTATAGGATGATTAAAACATACCAGACTTTATCCATACGATACGTATTTTTTTCAAATTCAAACTTATGTTTGTAGCTCATGCGCCCCATTGTCTCAAGTCAACATTTATACATCTTACTATATGCATGTCGCTATGACAGTAAGCATGTGTCAATGACGCGAGTGTATCAAATAAATAGATAGACTGTATATAGAAACTGGCACATCAACCATGGCTTGGTCTTTATCTTTTTATTCAATGATTTATTTCTATTTTTATTATTATTTCCAATGATCCCATGTCAACAACTAAACGTTGCGATATTCACAGTACTGCCGAATAGGGAAGAGTCTCATTCGCACTTAAAGGTTTCATAACATAAGTATTGGGTGGATGTGCCTTCAATGAATACATTAATATTACATATAATATTATATAATTATGTATATACCTGTTGAATGTGCCTGTGTCATGTATTTGTATTTAAATTTGAATATCTCAGATGCCATGTATTGGTTTATTAAGATTTACGAATTGAAATTGTTAACAAACGGAAAGGCCGTAAGGTACGTCTGCCAGTGCTCTATTCTGACTTGTTATGTGTCACCTTGTCAGGCACACACTAACCTGTATTGGTTAACCCATATAATTATGACATGATCACACAAAGCCGCCACTATCACCTTACAGACACGCCGTCAGTCGATTATTTACATCTCCACCTATTGAAAGATTCCATATGAATTCATAACCGCTCTCCAGAAAATACCGATTCGACATCAAAGTTCTATTCGTCCTTATTTAGCTGGAATGATAAGGTTTAATTGCCGGTTTAAGATTATAAATCTCAAACAAATTATCGCAATTGAAAACAAACTACCAAACTTAACAGGTGTGATCGCTTCTCGCATATACATGCAACATTTGGTCGGTGTCGTATTTATAATGTTCGCTGTCGATAGAACGTGGCGGTCCGCATTGGGAACGTACGAGTATTTTATTCGATATAGGTAAACTACTGCTATACCACGGCTTGTTGGGTCTGGTTTAAACGAGATATGACGAATGCATTGTACGGTCCCGGATTTAGCTGTCAAACGGCGGTTTAAACCTAGCAATTTCGGTAAAACAGGTTTAAACCGCAGTTGACATTTCCGGAGTATCCATTACACGACCAAGAGCTGAAAACATTCCTAATCTGGATTCAACTCTCGTGTGTGCGCGGAATATTGTCGAAACTTACTTGATTCGCATTGAGCCTGTATACCAGGAGACCACGCTTGTATGCAGTATAGAAGAGGGAATTCATAACGTAGTCAGTCATCCACATGTACACCATTCTACCCGCTGCGACACTTCCAGTAATAGATGGCACTGACATGGGGAATTGCGTTGTACCATACCTGTATGCCACTTCTCCCTGAAACAGAACAAGAGTGACAGGGAAGTAGAGCATAATTTGTATATATATTATGGCTTACATGTAGGAATTTATATTTACAGTTTATTTAGATCCCAATCTGCCTCGTTTATATCACAATACACCGTTCATGTGTGTATAAATGTTATCAAGGCGCCCACAAGCCTAACCTTCTGTTCACTGACATGAGAACACTGTCAGTTAACCTTTCCTATATTAAATGGATTTTCTCAGTCGGCTATACGAGTGTACGAGACGAAAAGATGACACAAGCGCAGAAAATGGATATACAAATTGATGGTACATGTATATGTTCAGATAATACGTTCAATACGAGCTATGGTCGTTTACTGATCATGATATCTGAACATTTCCAAACGGAACTACTCATCAATTGGTATTTAGTAAAGAAGATCCGCTGTGTTCCGGATGACCACAAAACTGGCAACGTCATGATACGGCAAGGCTGCTAACAGAACGATATGCACCAAAATAAACTGTCATCGAATTTGCACACACAAACCATACACCAAACATAGACCAATCGAATTTTAAGGAATAATAATACACTCATGAAAAACTATCATCGACTTGTCAAGAACACAAATAAACCAACCACAAACCTTCATCGAATTTTAGATATCACTAACGCAACAAAGATATGATTGTGTTGCGTCATAACTAAAGTGTTATATCTCCATCATATTTTCATTTTTGTGGGAAATCGTGTTTAAAATTTTAACCCCCCCCCCGTTCACATTTTCTCCTTTTTTTGGAAGATAGTACACAGCGGGTATGATAGCTGGTGTAAATATACTATTATATGGCGAGTCTTGAGAAAGAAACTAATTATGCCAACTTGGATGTAATCACGAAAATAACACTTTGTAGATAGAACAATGTGTGTAAAATGTTCTGTTCGTATTTTGTGCTATAGTTGTTTTTTGTGTTTTTCAATCATAAACACGTGCAAAGATCACAAATAATATTCTTTGCTATTTTAACCAAATAATTATCCTAAACATAAGATGTTCACACCTCAGAGTGAGAGAGTATTATTTCCGACCAGTCACTTCGCTGGCACTCTGTCAAGTTCAGGTTCCATTGCATTCTATTGAAAGTCATAGATAAAACATTTTATTTAATCGCGTTGCACAAAATAAATAGATTTATTGGTCCACGATCGAGTTAGAACAATATCGCACTGTAAATACAAGTGAGTTTGTGCGATGGAACAGTTTTACACAACCTCTCATTTAAATTTGGTATACGTTAGACACGATATCTGATGATTTTCAGACAGGCAATCCCGCACAGAATCGAAAGATACTAATATAGCATATTCATGTGCTTCCCCAGAAAAATCACACAAACTATCACTGAAAGACTCTTGCGAAATCTAGCCTGCTGTACTATCAACCCTTGATATTTATTTTCAAAATATGAACTACACTCATACAACGAGCTGTAAATTGGGCCCCGATTTACAGCTCCAAGCTGTAGAAATCGGCCTGTAATCACAAAGATTCCATTCATGCCCAGCTTACAGTTCCAAGCAGTGTTTTAACCGACAAAGCTATACAGCTGTCACTACTAATCAACATGGATTGCGACTGTGTGGCGAGATCGGGGTTGGCATATCCTGTTTGCGGTATCAATTACGACGTACCGGTAGACTATTATACAGGGGCAGTGCCTTCAGGCACGCTGTTAGATTTAAATTCCATCACATGTGCATCGTTAAGCATTCAGATATAGTTTTAAACAGCCTGTTGATACGGTACCAGTTTCTCATTTTCGCGCTTCGATCTTCCATAAAGTTGCTTTGTTTTGTTCTCGAACATATTTGATCAGCACTTCTCCTGCGTGTATGTTGTGTGGCGATCTTCACAGAATTACCATAGGTAAGTACGCTATATATTGTTCCATTCCCGGTATGATTTGATATATGATTGGCAATAATGTCTCACCCTACCCAACATTTGGTAAAAGTTTCCAACGGTTGTAAATTTGGAGAACAATGCAAAAGATAATTTTTTAACCATATTCTGTCACATATATGTTGAAATTGTTCTCATTGTTTGAGAAATTAGTGAGAAAATGTTGTTTTTAGACAACAACAGCATATATTTTTCAGTTTGACATAATATTAGGTAAGATATTTCTAACACTTCGACAGTTCGATGTACATGGGAGTTCGGTCTGGTTCAATGACAAGGGTATCACTAAGTGGTGTACAGCTTAGTCATCTCCTCCTCCTCGTCGGGGAAATGTGCAATGGTAAGCCAGATAGCATTACGGTATAATAGCACCACCCCCCCCCCCCAACGGATATTATAGCCCCTGCGTCGGTGGAATACTGGTGCCATCCCTGTGCCATCTATATATAATAAGTAGATGATTAGCGTGATTATTGTTAAAAATGCCAATGTATACATAATTTGATCAAAGAGATAGGAATTGTTTTAAAAGTGAGTTTCTGTCTAGTACATGCAGATCACAATGCATCCGTCTTAAATTCTAAATATATCCTCTTCCACATCCGTGATTTTTAATATATTATCCATCTCGCCGTGTACTTGAGTATTCACGAATGGAACACGGAAATGAAAAATATCGTGAATTTTGAGATGCAAACGTCTTGAATATTAACCAATAACCACTGATAACCACATCTACATTGGTCTCAAATGTTTATAAGTCCATCTTCCATGATAAGGTAATTCAATTACGTACTATCATGTCTCATTTGAAGCGCATTGATGCATGTGCACTGATTGACCGAACACGGCAATACTTCCAATAGGCCAAATGTGACATTCGTCACATTGTTGTATAACTTTTGAAGACTGTTGTCTTTGAATTGGTAAGGTATTTTTCTTACAATCAAGTTACATGTACTCTGGTACAATACCATAATATGATTTTTAAATCGAGAATCTTAGAAAAAAGTGCAGGCAGGTAAGATGTCACCCTAATAACAATCATAAATTATAATTAGGATGCAATTCAATGAGTCACTAATATATTAAATTATTCTTTCTTTCAGGAGCTACACTGAGCTTGCACAGGTTAGCATCAACCGAGTATCTGCGAAAAAACATCGGACACAACATACGGATAGTACAATCTTCTCAAGTTGATGTGTAATAACCGAAGTACGGTACCAGTACCGGTACTAGGCCTAGGGTGTGTGTGCGCGAGTGTGACTGAAGAACATATTCCTTGATTGGTTCAATGAAATCTAGTATCTACAATTATGGTCTATTACATATACATGTAGTACCATCTCAAACATATTCTAGTGAATTATGGACTGTTCCGGTCTTGCTGGTGTCAGTTGGTTCCAATAAATCGAGAATGTTCAATAGGAACTGGCACAGAAATGCACTGAATATAATGTTACAAGATTTGTGGAAATTTAAGTGAGATATTCTGATACACGAGACAGTTCCAATATTCGAATATAAGACTCAGCGACGACAACCAGCTTTCCTATAAGCATGCGATGGCAACTGATGCACTGTCTGATATATAAAGTTGACAGTTGCAGGACGGTGGTGTTTAATTTAGTTGTTCGTTGATATTTCGGATGTTCTTCAAATGAACTGGATTTTTGTGAAGAAATACTGTTGCCAATACATTGGCTGACCAACCGGACATGGAAATTTCTGGATATGTACTAGTACATGTATACTGTTATGGAGAAATCAAGTACATGGATAGAGGAATATGTTGACTGTTGTGTCACTGATTCATCAGTTTATCAGGTTCATTAAATGTTATTTGTCTACATAATATTTACATTTTACTATTAAGCGAAAGATGTTGTCTTTGTATGTTTTTTCAAAGAGTTTTCTATCCTGGAAACGCGCTAACCTACATGTACATGTATATGCGATAACCGTCTGTGCATTTTATTTAATAGATTTCATTGACACTCTATACTTACTCAAACTATACATACCGGTACATGTACATGTATATTAGCAGTGAAATTGGACTGCATGATTTAGCATAGTGGCAGTTAAGCTAAATGTGCACAGAAAGTTATCTCAGAAGTTAATGCATTTTCAGGTTAGATAATTCATGAAATACATACAAATACACTTTCAGCGTTACTAAGGTTGTATGAAACCACCCCCAGTTTCATATGCATTTCCCATAATACATGTGTCTGTCCGGAGTTGAATTTACAATATTGCTAAATATCTTTGAAATTATAAGGAATAGATTTTCAATTTTCAATCATCAGGCCTATATTAATGACCACAAAAGTCAATACATGAACAGACTAATTACTAAGAATTTTACGGTGTGACTGTAACTGATAAATGGGCAGACCGTGAAAATTCACGGTTTTGCTGTAAATTTTTTAACGGCGTAACCGTTTAATTCTACGGTTCAATTGTAAACTGAAGAACGGACAGACCGTGAAAAATTCACGGATTGGCTGTAAATTTTTTAACGGACAGACCGTGAAAAATTCACAGATTGGCTGTAAATTTTTTAACGGTAAGACCGTGAAAAATTCACGGTCCAACCGGTCCCCAAATTGCCGGCAAATAACCGTGAATTTTCACGGTTCTGTTTTATCAGTGTATATATGTAGCGTACATGTGCATGGGGATAACTGATATGTAATACTGTATAACATGTGTGGGACAACTGACATTACACTCAAATTCAGCTCGAAATCCAATTGTAAAGTGTATAGCATAATTATGTTATTGGTATCGTCCGCACCTTGTGTTCAGTCTGCATGAATGCTCCCGCTTTGAACCATGGATTGCTGGTAAGTCTGTAGTCCAGAACGAAATTTCGGCCGATGTTAATTTTCGCTAGAATAATTAAAACAGAACATGTGGTTAGAAATGTTTGCTACACAAAGAACACCTGTCGCATAATGTGCTATTACATATAATAATTACGAATATGGTAATCAATGTGTGTTCCTTCCATTAGTAGTTCGCTTTAACATAATAAAGTCGGAATTACGAATACAGTTTAGACAAGCCAAGTAGGGGCACGCAAGCTTTGATTAGCAATCTACCTGCTGACTATAATAAAGGCAAAAATAACCAAATCACACTAATGTCGTCGATAAGTCGTTTGGACTGCACTATTGTCCCACGCACTGACTCGTAGTCGTCATTTCTGCGAAAAGGGTGCTTGGACCTTCGAAAAACTATTAACTATTGGCAAGTAGTAGTTACTTTCGCCAGTCTACACTGTCAAAACTACTGTCAGTTTGACTGTGTCGGACCATCGTAATCCGGCGGTCCCATACCGTTTCATCAGTTGCACGGTGCATCACCGTTATTTTATGTGCCCTGGAATGGTCTAAGTTAACATTGTGCGTGTTTCCAAGTTCATGACGACAAAATTCAACAGAAAAGTTATCGGCGACCAAATTGTACACGCAGTGACTTCATGCAGTATCACTGAATCTGACTATTGATATATAATATATACTAGTAATTGTTTGTATTCAGTGCTTCGCTTCCTATGTGGAACGGACATGTTCTAAATCTGCTAAAAATGTCTAAAATCATTAATATATCTCGCTAAATTGTGACAGCAGGGTTGACTTCGAGTTCTACTTCGAGGAGACGGAGCAGTCGCTCTTAATTGACTTCATTCGACTCGGTGTTGATGTTGAAATTGACAGTGCTGTGACTATCAAAATACAGATACATTTACTGACACAAGAGGATATACGCACTAAAATAATTAAATAGAGCTTCGATGTCAACCGCTAGTGGCAATAATATCAACAACAACGTGGCTTAACTTAAGCTATTAGAATGTTGACAGTGTTCAGGTGTTTCAGTTCAATCCACTTCCAGTTGACAGTGTTCTGATTGTCTTAAAGCCCCACGTACATTTAGCCAAGAGGATATACGCAAGAGCTTCGATAACAAAAACAGTTATACACAATGAACTGACGCCGCTCATAGTCGGATGTTCACAAAGCTATACAACTCCATATTACAAGTACAACTATTACATTTATACGGACCGATTCATCTCATGTTCATCAATTTTCATTGAAACGTGTGGATATGAGACATTGTTGCTAGTCGCCATCATGTTATCGCCCAGATATTACGATAATTTACGGACCGGGAGTCCACCATTGGTTGGATGTTCATATCAAACTATCTTTGGCTGACTCACCGAGGTATATACTAAGTGTTGTTATACTAGTATACCCAGTTTGATGTATCACACTATCAAATTTCATCCAAAAATGTGGGACTATAGGAGAACGTTATCACCAAGTCATCTTGCACATTTATTATGGGATCTACTATTGTCTTGAATGGTTCAATCCCAACTAGCTGTGAATGTTACTGATATATTGTCGTGATGCAAGCATTCACCTGTTACAAGAACTGTGTTTACAATTGAGCGGACAATGTCTTGCCTTATATGTTAGCACAACTCACAAATCTACTACATGTATATAGTTTGAGACTTCCCTATATATATATGTTTGTACTTTATAGAATCGAAAACGGCGGCACTGATCGAGACCAAACTTCCCATATAATGGTAAAAAACGTCGTAATGGTCGTCGTGGTGTTTTGGAGATCAGAGCACACGTTCTCTACTCTCAGTCACAAAACGGCACTGCGGTTTTAATCGCGTTGATAGTTAAAGAGCGTTCGTATCCGCAGTGTCGTTGATAAAGAGCGTATATATATACACGACGAGTATAAATACGGCTCCATTGACCGTCTGGAGGCGAAATTTTGTACTTAATTTCGTACTTTGGGCTTCCTAGGAACGGGGTAGATTTTCATCGGGTCAGTTTTTCCGCCCGAGGTGATCTTCACCTTGAAACGGGTACCCGCAATTGATATATATGTGTGTGTCCTTTATAGACTCGAACTGATTGAGCTCAAACTTGCTACCTACGGGAAGTGTCATGGACGGGTTAAATTGTGACCCCGACCTGACATTGACCTTGAAAATGATCAAGTCAAGGTCAATTCGGGTCAAATTTAAAAACCAAAATTGTTTTGTTTTTTTTTATTTTTATAATTTATTCATATTTTTGGTTACAGTATACTCATAGTATTACATATTTTTTTAACATGAATACAAAAAAACACAATACAAAATGAATATATATAACTTTATTTACTTAATATCATTTTTTTTGGTTCATGAGAACCCTCTTCATCTTCCAATGCCAATTCGGATACTTTTTGCTTGGTCTCAATATTCTGTGATGTGTATCATCAGCCAATTTAACATGGTTGGGCATTCGAGTTTCAACTTTCTGAGATAATTCAGATAGTGAAATTGTCTTCCCTGGACGGTACATATGTGTGTACTGTCTATGTATAATTTGCTATATATATGTAGCATAACGCTTTTTAATGATACTAAATGGAATTAAATTGTTTGTTAAAAGGCTAATATATATTGGTTTTGGTCTAAGAAAACCACATGGCACTGCAGAGGTTTGGCTTTTTTTATTTTAGTTTTGTTTGTGTTATTATTTATTGAGTATAATAGTATTTTTTGTTTTTTTTGTATTTTATCTGTGTTGTATTATACAAGGTTCTGTTAATGGACAGAAGGACACTGTCCCATTTTATACCTAAGAATTTGGCTGAATGTTTGTTCCATTTACAGGCATGTTTCTCAATTTTGTATTCCTGTGAAATGTACTGGTTGGCACCTTTTAATGACAGCACGGTCTTTTTGCATCTAGTTATGTAAATATATCTTTTTGTTAGAAGAATTATATTATTTATTGCAAGATAATATTTCTCTTTAGTACATCCAAATATTATTTCTTCTTTTTTCAAGTGTTGGTCTAGCTCACATGTTTGTATCAGTAATTTTGAGAAAAAGTGCCATATCGGTTTTACTTTGTGTCAATCTACTAACAAGTGTTGAATATTTTCTTGCTCTTCCCCACAAAAAGTACATACATTGCTTGTTATTATTTAACATTTTTCTAGAAAGACATTGGTAACTAGGATATTATGGTTTATTTGGTACTGGAATGCTTGTAATTTAGTATTTGAGGTTGTTTTGAATGTCCTTTTATATATTTGTTGCCAGTCGCTTTTTGAAAAGGTTCGGTCTAATTTATAGTTCCATCCAATTTGAGCACTGGGTTTATTTGGGAACAAAGGTTTCACAAATTCCCAATATAGAAAATGGTTGAGGTTGTCCTTGTGTGCAATGGTCTGTAAGATCTTATTGGCTTTTGGTTCATCAAGTTTGTGTTTTATAAGTTTAATGTCTTGTCGCCAGGCTGAGGGGATGGATATCACCACGCCCTGTAAGGTTAGGTAATTAATTTTCAAGCCATATATTTGAATGAATTCCTCATTATTCGTAAATGTGCCATCATCTTTTAGAATATCATTTATATATACTATCTGTCTGTCAATCCATGTTTGAAAGTAGATCGGTTTATACTGCCTCTTTATAAGGCTATTGTGAAATATTGGTTGACTCATGTATTCGTCAGGGGTTTCTGGTTCTTTTTGTAATAATGCATAGGTAGATATGACATCTTTCCAAAAAGGGTTGAAATGTTTTGATAAAGTGGTAAGACTGGCTTTATTTAGATTCAGTATTGCTGTGCCACCATATTTATAATTTTTTTCCAGAAGGATCATTTTCCATTCTGAATAGTTAAAAGGGTCCATTAATTTTTTTTAGCCATGTCACCTTAAGTAATTTCAAAAAACAATATATTCTGGTAGCTTCAGTCCTCCATCTGTTATATTTTGAATGAGAGCTTCCCTTTTTAACCTATCCCTTTTACCATTCCAAATAAAATTGTAAAATATAGTTTGGATTTCTTTAATTAGAGAACTGGTGGTTAGGTAGTACAGTCATGATTGTATAAGGGTAGGTAGTGCTAACATTTTAATTACTATTATTTTTTCAATATGAGACAGTGTCCTTAATGCCCAATGCTTGAGTATTTTTCAACACTTTCTTTTTTCTTATACCAATTTTATAACACATATTGTGGATCTTCTAAATCAAAAATAATACCTAGGGCATTGAATGTTCCTCTTAGATTCCATTTAATGTCCATGTCTGTTTGGAAGGTATCTAAGGAACCCTTGCTTTTTCCGAACCACACTGCTTCAGTTTTTTCAAAGTTTGCTTTTAGGCCAGATATATATTCAAATTGTTTTATTAGTTCAATAGCTCCTTTGAAAGAGGATTGGCAACCGTTTAACCACAGGATAGAGTCATCTGCATATTGACTTATTTTATATTCTCCATTATCCACTTTGATTCCTTCAATATTATCATTGTTTTTTATTGTTGCAGCAAATGGTTCCATGCACAGAATGAAAATATTAGGTGACAAAGGGCCGCCTTGTCGAACTCCCCTTCCAATTTTAAAAGATTTGGATAAGTGGCCATTATTATACACTAGGCTATTGGCATCATTGTAGAGGGTTGCAACCCATTTACATAAGGATTCACCAAAACCAAAGAATTTTAATGTTTTTTTAATATATTTCCAATCAATAGAGTCAAATGCTTGTTCGTAATCAAGGAGAAGCATTAAGCCAGGTATTTGTTTTCCTCCACATTCTAACAGCAAATCATATGTTAAACGTGTGCATTCGCCTATATATCGGCATTTTAAAAAAACATTTTGTTTATCGCTTATCATGTCTTTCAAATATACTTTCAGTCTATTTGCAATCACTGAGGCTGCAAGTTTATAGTCTACATTTAACAAAGTAATATGCCTTAAGTTTTTAATGTAGGATTTATCTTTGCCATGTTTGGGTAGACATGTTATCATACCTTGACGCTGGGTGATAGACATAGAGTCTTTTTTGTATGCTTCGTTGATATACTCGAGTAGGTACCCGGATATGTCTTTCCAAAAAAACTTGTAGAACTCGGCAGTATATCCATCGACACCAGGTGACTTATTGGGTATCATTGCTTTCAAAGCATTTAAAACTTCATGAAGAGTAATGGGGCTTTCTGCTTTTTTTGTGTTCTCCTTTAATTTTGTTTCAAGAAATGGGTTATTTTTATCTAGAAATCTTTCTACTTCATTTTCTTCATTTGATATTTTATTATTAGCTGTGTATAGCTTTTTATAGAATTGTTCTTATAGTATATCATTCATGTCAGTTATAGTGTTCCCATCATCTTTAGTTATTTTTGGAATAAGTTTTTCATTATAGTTTCTTTTTTTCTAAATATGCGAACTACTTAGTATTCTTCCCCCCTCTGCATGCCACTTGGCCTTTGTCCATGTACGTATGCCTCTAACGTGGTCTTCTCTCATTACATGGAGTCCCTGTTCTAATTTATTAAATAGAATAAGGTATTTTTCCTCTTTGGTCTCATAAAATTTTATTTGGGCTTCTGCCATTGCAACTTCCATTTTTTTGGTTTTTTCAAAGTTATTTTTTTTCTTTCTAGAACAATATGGTATAGATTTTCCTCGAATTTCCATTTTTATCATTTCCCATAGCATTTTCGCATCAATATTATAGCTATTTTCTCCTGAGTATTTTACAACGGTTGATGCAATAGTTTCTTTATCAAATTCTATGTATTCTAGATCATTAAGTAAGGAATTATTAAATTTCCAAGTACCTTTTCCTTTTGTTTTGGTCATTAAATGATATTCCTATATTAACTGGCGCATGGTCTGACCTATATTTGGAACCAATGTCTGCTGTTTGGATGTGAGGTACTAAGTCCTCTGAAATTAGAAAGTAGTCGAGTCTGCTCCACTTTCCTTTTGGTCCATACCATGTATATATTTTTTTCTGAATTGTTTTGTCTCCATATGTCTACTAAGTCTAATTCACCCATTATTTATTTTATTTGTTGTAAGTTTTTTGGTTTATTTTCTCTACTATATTTATAGGTGTCAAGATTGTAAACTTGTACTACATTCCAGTCACCAACCCAGATTGTCGACAGATTGCCAATATCTACAATCTTTTCTTTGATGGATGAGAACAAATTTGACTCTTCTCTGTTAGGACCATATACTGCAATCAATGATAGTCTTTCATTTGTAAATTCATGTCTATAATGATATAGTTGTCATTAGGATCAGTGATCGTTTTATTTATCGTGTATTCAAAGGAGTCACTGAAGCCAACTGCTATTCCCCTACTATTGCTACTAAATGAGGAAAATTTTATTTCATGTCCCCATTCTTGTTTCCACAGATTTTCATTTTTTGGAGTGATATGTGTATCCACAAAGACACTTATGTCATATTTTTCCCGGAATATATTTAAAAAATCTCTTCTTTTAATGTTGTCTGAAGCCATGCCTCTGCAGTTTACTGCCCCTATATTAATGACCATGAGAGTTTATAACATATGAATTCATTGGCATTGTGTAATAATAAACATACTGCAATTTATTGTTCCCCCTCCCAAAGCTTGCTGCCAATATATGATGTTGAAAGAGTTTCGGTGTTGTGAACACCTGCAAGTTTTCATTTGCATCCGAATATGAATTTTGGAGCTCTGGAAAATAATTGTGTATTTACGCAATAAGTAGTCTTTTCTTCTTCTATTCGGTTTCTTAGGAATATTATAAATAATTCAGCCGCTCAACAGCTCAGCACCCACTGGCGGTTAGTCACCTATCACCCACTCAGCCCTAGGCTGAATGAGCGACGGGCATTCACCTTCACTAAGCACTCTCCTGAGCGACAGACGTTAAATAAATTGAAAAATGTATTAAAAAAATTAATTAAAAAAATTAATTAAGAAAATAAAAAATTGTCATGTTTCTGACGATTGCCGCCAGTGGCGGGCTAACCTGCTGGTACAATATATAGTAATGAGTTCGCGATCGTTACTCAGCTCTTCGATGTGGGCGATGCCTCTAAGATTATGACCCTAAATAGTGATCACCGTGTGGACTTATTTTTTATCTGTTAGTGGCAATCGAATTATGTTTCGTGAAGCACGAGACACTTGCGAAACACAAAGCCCAAAGCTATGACCTGGTGACAGCGTAATTAAATACAAAATAATCCAATAATCACGGCACGCAGTGCCATAATACCCTTACTGTGAGTATCAAATAATCACGGCGCGCAATCCCATAATACCCTTACTGTGAGTATCAAATAATCACGGCGCGCAGTCCCATAATACCCTTACTGTGAGTATCAAATAATCACGGCGCGCAGTCCCGTAATACCCGTACTGTGAGTATCAAACAATTACGACACACAGTCCCGTAATACCCTTACTGTGAGTGTCAAATAATCACGGCGCGCAGTCCCACAATACCCTTACTGTGAGTATCAAATAATCACGGCACGCAATTCCGTAATACCCTTACTGTGAGTATCACATAATCACGGCACGCAGTCCCACAATACCCTTACTGTGAGTATCAAATAATCACGGCGTGCAGTCCCATAATACCCTTACTGTGAGTATCAAATAATCACGGCGCGCAGTCCCGTAATACCCTTACTGTGAGTATCTAATAATCACGGCGCGCAGTCCCATACTACCCTTACTGTGAGTATCAAATAATCACGGCGCGCAGTCCCATAATACCCTTACTGTGAGTATCAAATAATCACGGCGCGCAGTCCCATAATACCCTCACGGTGAGTATCAAATAATCACGGCGCGCAGTCCCATAATACCCTTACTGTGAGTATCAAATAATCACGGCGCGCAGTCCCATAATACCCTTACTGTGAGTATCAAATAATCACGGCGCGCAGTCCCATAATACCCTTACTGTGAGTATCAAATAATCACGGCGCGCAGTCCCATAATACCCTTACTGTGAGTATCAAATAATCACGGCGCGCAGTCCCATAATACCCTTACTGTGAGTATCAAATAATCACGGCGCGCAGTCCCATAATACTCTTACTGTGAGTATCAAATAATCACGGCGCGCAGTCCCATAATACCCTTACTGTGAATATCAAATAATCACGGCGCGCAGTCCCATAATACCCTTACTGTGAGTACCAAATAATCACGGCGCGCAGTCACGTAATACCCTTACTGTGAGTATCCAATAATCACGGCGCGCAGTCCCGTAATACCCTTACTGTGAGTATCAAACAATTACGACACAGGGTCCCGTAATACCCTTACTGTGAGTGTCAATAATCACTGCACGCAGTCCCGTAAGACCCTTACTGTGAGTATCAAATAATCACGGCACGCAATCCCGTAATACCCTTACTGTGAGTATCACATAATCACGGCACGCAGTCCCATAATACCCTTACTGTGAGTATCACATAATCACGGCACGCAGTCCCATAATACCCTTACTGTGAGTATCAAATCATCACGGCGCGCAGTCCCATAATACCCTTACTGTGAGTATCAAATACTCACGGTACGCAGCAGTCCCGTAATACCCTTATTGTGAGTATCAAACAATTACGACACACAGTCCCGTAATACCCTTACTGTGAGTGTCAAATAATCACTGCACGCAGTCCCATAATACCCTTACTGTGAGTATCAAATAATCACTGCACGCAGTCCCATAATACCCTTACTGTGAGTATCAAATAATCACGGCGCGCAGTCCCATAATACCCTTACTGTCAGTATCAAATAATCACGGCGCGCAGTCCCACAATACCCTTACTGTGAGTATCAAATAATCACGGCACTCAGTCCCGTAATACCCTTAATGTGAGTATCAAATCATCACGGCGCGCAGTCCCGTAATAACCTTACTGTGAGTTTCAAATAATCACGGCGCGCTGTCCCGTAATACCCTTACTGTGAGTATCAAATAACCACGGCACGCAGTCCCGTAAGACCCTTACTGCGAGTAACAAGCACGGTTGAATCATACAGGACTGGTAGTCGTCAATTCTGAGAACAGTTTTTGGACCGTCCAACAATTACCACTGCAAATAGCAATTCGTATAATTGTCTGTTGTCGTTCAAAATGAGAAAGTTCTCCATTGGCTATTGTTTCAGTTACACTTACTTTGTACTTGTGCCAGCAATTGTCGGGCATTGGTGTTTACAGCTTTTGTAGCCATTTTACACATCTGTAAAAGACAATAATAAGGACCCATGTATGTTTGTAGCAATTGACCCGTACAGTATTCAACACATTTTGAATGATCAGATTTGTCCTTAGGAGTTCACTCATGAAGTACTCATAATATGTTGAAGGATCGAGGGACCTCGAATCGTTTGTACATGTAGGTATGTACTAATGCAGTATTTATCATATTTTGAAGGATAAGGATACCCCGATTTATTGTGACAATTTACTCATGCAGTATTCTGTATTCATCATATGTTGCAGCTAACTGTTGAATTGAGATATTGGCGAACATTTGTAACACACATCACCCACAGTATTCGAGAAAGCCACTTGCCATGTGTTCCAAACAATTTGCCTAAATTCCCGGTAATGAGTGGGGTCCTGTGATCCTTAACATGTTATTTCTCGCCTCTGACCGTTCTGTGATATGATTATTCAGTGATAGAAAACAGTAAACGGACCTGCTGCTAACAGTACTAAATTATTGTCCCCAAATTTAATTCCACATACTAGAAAGGAAATGTTCCTGTTTTACGGTCTGCAGAATAGCACAAAATATGTACAATCTTGTATATCGCTTTCAATATAAATCAATGTATACGGTTGTGATAAGATATGGGTCAATTACGTATCGAAGTATCGACTTGAAAAAGCACTACAAGCATCGGTTTGAAATTAAATTACAATTAATTTCAAAACACAAAGTAATTAATTACAAATACTTTAAAATATAATAAATTACATTTTAATTGCTTTAAATGAACGTCCAAACACTTAGTCCATGTGTCACTAAGCTGGTCTTTTGATTCAAAAACGTGAATACATATCACATTTAAAATCGTATTATTTTACTACAAATCTGTACAGCACGCAATCAAATTAAACGCAATTCAAATACAATACTCCACAGCCATGTTATGTTTACCATATAACCCGTGTGGGTGGAGTCGTGTTTTTTTTACACGAAACGTGTATCTCAGAGTTGGTAACATGGCAATTAATACATGAATCGGGATGCAAATCATTCACCTAAATAATTATGATTGAATGCGTATAATTACCGGTACACATTTGCGTATGACTCCCATCCAATCTCGAGAATAATTCAAGGCATGCAAGGTGTATATAATTATAACACGTCAACCAGCCATTGACCAATGGAAGTTATCTAATGAGGTCCGGTGACTGTTAAGATCGTTCAGTCGTCACCTGCTCTATCAAACGGTCTGTCGTGATTATATTAGGTCTATGTATTGTATTCGCGGCGCAAACCTTGATTAACCAATTATGCACCCCTTATCATTCAAACAAATAATTTGTCCGCCGAGGTGAGCGTTATTAATATGGGCTGTGATACCATGTTTTCGCAAAAAAACATCAAATGCGACATCATGGACTACAGGCCAAAGATATATAAAAGTTAATAATTGAATTAGAACAGTTTGTAATACCGAGTACGCCATACTGAAACTTCAGATCGGACGAGTTGCATGGGCATTTGCTTTGTCGGCAAATACTGCAGTTACTGTCCTGAACAGTGGTAAATGTATTAGCCCCCACCCATCAACTCAATGAACAAAAGTAATCAACGACAGACCGTTTTACAGCACATACAACAACTAACATACATTTAAAGTAAATAAAGGTCGGCAACAGGACCACATTGTATACATTACTTTGGTCGAAAGTGCTTCTTGTGTTATTACAATTCCGGCTTCGAATATATGGAATAAATAAATCCGATACGTAGGAATAATGAACGAAAGAAAAGAATAGTAATGTGCTCCATAATTAATCCAATATTAACACAAAGGTCCATTGAAATGTCATTATTCGGCACTAGTACAATGCGTTGAACTATCTGGTGTAATATCGACTGTGAAATTGAGGTTGGTATTCCAGGTTTGTAAATCTGACCACATATTTAATTGGTAAGAAAAACTTGATTGGGTGTTATAAATATGTTAAAAGCACGGCGTCCGATTTGGAAGCGACATAAACACCACGCGCGCCCTCTGGGCGCTTGTGATCTTTATATCACTTATAAATAGGACGCCGTGTTTATAACTTCAGTGGGAACATTATCCGCCTAGCTTGATTCACTTCTCGAACGTTGAACATATAAGGCACATGCGTGTCACTGTCCAAAACCCAATTCGATCCTAAATATGCCACGTTTTCCATATATTTTGATCGTCTTCCAGTAACTTCCAGACAAGTTGTTTTCTTTTTTGGAAGGTATCATTACCCGTGAAGGAATGGAACCCAATAAGTGCATTCTTCTGTACATTTGACATGAATCACTTGCCCATTAGCATCGAAATTGATTAACTATTATCAGGGGGAAATCATTTAACGTTTTTTCCAACGTGCATTAACGGCATCAAGATGGATAACTCTCTGACATGACCTCTCCTAACCAAGTGAGTCACAATTTGCTACATTTTCGGAAACGCAGAGAATAATGTTCGGGATATATGTAAAAATATATATACCAAACATAGTTACATTTTACTTGAATTTTTTTGTGCCGTTATTTATGTCAAGTTTGTGAGAGAAAATTCCAATATTTCTGGTAATATCAGTGGTGACAACAGTAACAATAAACTAAGGTGCATCTGACATGTTAGTTTGCAATGTATAGAAGGCAGAATAGCCAACTTTATACACCAACCACAACTTGTAAGCGATTGCGGGACACACTGGGTCAATATCTACATTTGGCAGCCAAATATACAGAAGAATGCAGTTGTTGGGTTCCATTCCTTCAGAGGTAATAATTATCTTTCATCGTTGTTCCAAAAAGGGGAAAAAACTCTACTGAAAGTTGCTGAAAAGACCATCAAGATATACGGAAGTCATGGCTTATTTAGGAATGAATTGGGTTTTGGACAGTGACACGCTTAATACAATCAAGGAGTTAACATGTGCCTTATACATGTATGGTCCACATTCGAGAAAAGTGAATTAAGCTAGGTGGGTAAAGTTCCAGAAGAAGTTTGAGAATCAGCAAAAGGTGTTTGATCTTTCTGCACTTCCACCATGTGAGGAATCTTTAATTATACACTCAAAACGAGCCAACATGATAGAAAAACAGTGGATACTTGCAACCGTTGCCAAATCAACCACTCCCGGTGTAGCACGTCATGGATGGACGGCCGATAGGCAGCCTAAGTTGTTTGAACCATTCTTCTTGTAAGATGTTGCACAGAAATTATATTGACTGATACAATAACATTTGATGAAATTGACAGTGACAGGGAAGATGAGATTACATAATCCGTGGGCAAAACTATTGCAATTTATGATATGAATTATATCAAATAGTATGAGCGACCTTTCGAGTTTAGTATAGTATAACATTGAAAGCATTAAAAACAATATCTTGAGGTAGGGATAATTTTACTTTATTTCTCAATTCTGGTCTAATGCATGATTATAGCATTTCATGTCTGATATCGGGGAAAAAGTTATGTTTATTGTGGTGCATGTTGTGCAGCTGTATCCATACAACTGACAAAGTCGTGGGAATTTTTCAAAAACAGTTCACTTAAATATAATACAAATTTTAGCCAATTTACCCCAAAACAAGAAATTCAATTAATTGAGGAAAAACACACACTGTCCAGAATGGTATTGATAAGCTATTGGGGGGGGGGGGGGGGGGGTCTACCACTTCGCATGCAAAATAACATGAATGACACCAACAGCTTGAATGTGGGAATAACCCACCATATATGGTAGATATTCAACCAGGCTGTGCTTAAGTTTCTCAATTGATGACTGATGTACATATACAGTACACACAAATAGTAATAACAATTAACGTTATGATTTTGAAACTAACCATGCTAGAATATTGACGGTAAGGTGGTATTAACTACTACGAGCACTATCAATAATAATAGCACTATTCTATTATAATATATCTGGGCATGATGTATGGAAATATTAAAGGGCAAACCAATAATAACTTTTTTTTAATTAAGTGCAAGAAGAGCTAATTGTGCTTAAGCACAATAAGGATATTCCTTATTGCGCGTATACGATCAATAAGGGAATATCTAGTGTGTTTAAGCGCAATAAGGGAATATTTAATTGCGCTTAAGTGCAATGAAGAATATTCAGATTGCGCTGATAAAGCCCAATAACGAATCTCTTAATAACGAATAATATATTATATATAGTACATAAACTCCTAATAATTCAGGTGGTGTAGCCCATATACATGGTACAATGTGTGGAACAAATATTCTACTATTTGCAGAAGGGTGATCTAATGAGAGAGATATTAATTTTGTTTAAGTGCGATTGGAAGTAATTGCGGTTAAGCGTAACAAGGAATGTCTTATTGCATTCTCATTGGGCTTAAGCGCAATTAGAGATTCCTTAAGTTTTTGCGGTTAATCGAAATTGTCTATTAAATGTCAATTTTGTCTCCAGAGATCATCAATGATGTCTATGCGCAAGGGGACACACGCCAATCTTCTCTGTTGGGATTCCAATTGTTGGCTTATTAAATATGCACATATGCTGAAGATACAGACGCGCGCGAAACGCGCTCCCGTACATGTAGGTCGGGTTTTGGCCCCAGTGAATTAAAATGTCATTGAAATAATCGGTTTCTCCCCATAAACATCCATATATTCAAAATACATGTTTTTGGAGCAGAATTAGGTAGTCCATATTGGACGCCATCATGGAATTTAATTTTTTTGTTTAATTTTCAGTCATATTTATTAGGTATGTGGATGGAGTTACCATTAACCTCACATCCTTATATTGGTTATGCGGATGGGGTCATCATTAAACCTCACATCCTTATATTGGTTATGTGGATGGGGTTATCATTAAACCTCACATCCTTATATTGCAGGTTATGTAGATGGGTTATAATTAAACCTCACATCATTAGATTGGTTATTTATATGGATTTATCATTATACCTCACATCCTTATATTGGTTATTTAGATGGAGTTATCATTATACCTCACATCAGTGTGTTGGGGATTTTGGTATTGACTTGGGACCTTTGTTTTGGTGAGTTTGAAGCCCGTTTACATTTCGAAATATTGTCAGTTTTGTATCGTCTGCAGTGGAACTCGGCATGTTGAAGCAAACGTTACAACGCATTGCACCGTTATGATTTTGACATTGTTGAACAGAAGAGAAATACAGAATACAAATCAGTATCAAATAATAAAATGTATACGTAACAAGTCTATAATACAAATGAAAAAATTGGGGAGGGGTGGGCGATACGGGGAAATATGGGTTGATACCGATATAGATTTGAAGAGCGATAATGACCAATGTTGATATATTATGCATATCCACTCTATTGTTGCGACAAGGCTATAAAATAGGGGGTGTCAGAATCTTAGTTATCTCTATATAGTGCCAGAATAGTTATTTATCGGCTTCTATAGTGGTACAATGCAAATTAGAATCAAATTATAAAATATGTATATAACATCACTATACCGATGAAAAAAAAAATAATAATTTGGGCCGGGATTAGATGTAATACCACAGACATAAGTATTGATCACATGATAAAAATATGTACATAACTCGACTATACCGATGAAAAAATAATAAATTGGACAGGGATTAGAGGTTGGGTTGGTTACATGTGGATAATTGGATATGCGGTTAATACCGATGAAACGATATAAATTAGTAGAGCGATAAAGACCAATGTTGACACTTAGTCAAGCTATGTGGGGAAAATAGGGGTTGATACGATAGACCGAAATAAATTTGTCGAGTGATAGTGACCAATGTTGACATATAAAGTAACGTGACTGTACTGTCGCACAATTATCAGGTAGAAATTGTAAAATAAGTACCCTGGTGTCCAATATGGAGCACTTCAGAAAACATTCACAGGGCCCTAAAATTTATTTAACACAGGATTTCCTATTCAAATCGATTTATGTGGATAAAACTCTTATTTTTCAAAATTTTAAGCTGAGACGTGGTGTGTCTGAGTGAAATATTTATATATTCCTAAAATGACAGGTTCCGGCACATAGTTATGTTTTAGATGGCAGACAGAATTTTGTTCGATGATAAAATTTTAATATAGGATTTGCCATTCAAAACGATTTATGTCCATAAAACTCTTATTTTTCAAACTTTTAAGCTGAGACTTGGTATGTTTGAGTGGAATACTTATATATTCCTAAAATGACAGGGTCCATTACGTAATTATGTTTTAGATGGAAGAAATGAATTTTTTTCGATGATAAATTTTAACATGGGATTGTGACATCATTGGCCCATTCAAATCGATTTATGTCGATAAAACTGTTATTTTTCAAAATTTTAAGCTGAGACTCGGTGTTTCTGCGTGGAATACTTATATATTCCTAAAGCCGCTTTCACACATGTCCGTTTCTGCGTTCCTTGCCTTTCTAATATTTTAACGCATCCGGAAAACGCATCGGTCAAAACAGTGATAATATCACTGGGTCTTTCTCACATGTGCGTTTGCCGGATGCGTTTCTTTTTTTCATGTCTCGGACTTGAAATGCTGCATTAAAGCATACACAAACATGTGTGGCTAGCTTCACTATTTCAACCGATGCGTTAAAATATTAGAAACGCAAGGAAATGCATCCGAGAAACGGACATGTGTGAAAGCGGCTTAAAACGGCAGGGTCCAGCACGTAATTATCTTTTAGATGGAAGAAATTGATTTGTTTCGATGATAACAATCCAGCGTAAACCAGCGTAAACAAATTAAACAATCAGTTTCTCAAGTGTCGTTTTGGTCAAAATGTCAAGATGTATTTAGATAGAATTATTGAGAGAATTTGACAGATTATGGTGCATTTTGAGAGAATCGAGTGGAGAAAACGTTTGCTTCAAACACGCGAATTCTGCCAATTACAGTCTCAGACGATTGGATTGGATTGGATTGGATTGTTTATTTGCACAAATTAAATACATAATACACAAACATAATAATATATCTTTCAAATTTGCACAGGAGCGGCATGGCCAATGCAGGCCGTCTTCCTGCCGCCCCTTATACATAATAGAGAATAAGCAGATGGCGATCATATTGTTGTGTGACAATCGAGATGTTGCATGAGGGTCAGCTGTTGAAATAATGTGTTGTTAAAATTTTGGGGTTGTGTTATATATATCCAACTTTGTTCGGGCACTGCCTCTGTCAGAATCAGATTGACAACACATTGAACAAATGCAGGCCTGAAACTCACCTTTTTGGGAGGTAAATCCAATAAATTAGATATCAAAACAATCCTTCCTAAGCACATTCAAAGATATCCCGCAAGATTTTAATATCTTAGGACACAGAAACAGTCAAAATGAATAAATTTAAATCAGCTTCCGAGATGAAGCGAGACATGTACATGTGTACGATTTGATTTTGAGGCGCCTTGTTTACGATGACGTCATTTGCGTTGCTTCCCAACCTTAACCCCTTCCACTCTCAACGACATTTCAATTGGTTGAAATTAAAAAGTTCTCAAGTTCCAGCTCAACCCGAATCTAGTTACTCAATTGGTAGAAATACTTTAAAAGTACATTTTAGTTTTATCAGTTTTAACTATAATTGTATTAACGATATGAGCTCAACATCATAATATGAAACTGTTTATGGCAGTGTTATCCAAACGTGTGCTTTGATAATGATTATAATTTTATTTTCCGATCAAACGTCAGTGAAGCTCAGCAGAAACGCATGGGCGCTAGTTCAATTCAGCAGAAACGTATGAGCTCCTACGATCATAGTACCACCCACGGGCCACGGCTGTGCCGTGTCGGTCAGTGGGTGAAAAATCAAATATTTAAACAAACTAGACTCTACCATAACATAAACCTCCTCAGCAACATGCTAATTCCATGATATATGATAAGACTCTGAATTGGTTAACAAAACAGAACGAAAACGGGAAATTCTGACTTGACAGGTATTTTCAGATAGAAAATCAGTTGGGTGGGTTAAGTTTTTAGAAATGTCTCGGATTGTTGGATATCATTGCTTGTGATGTTGGTATTAATAAATCAGGTATGTAATGATGAAAATGTTGATGCACCAATAAGAGCTTCATACCAAAAAATGAAAATTTTATAGGAAATCTTCTGGAATTTAAAAAAAAAAAGCACTGCAATTTATGCATTTGTTTGGCTTTTTCGTGAAATTTTCACAAAATGTTTTGGGATAATATAACTTTTTGCACATTATAAATGTTTAGCAACCCAGATAGAATAAATATCTAATATTCAAGTTTATTTTATTCAACATTTGTCTTATTTTATTGGTTTTCCTGATTATACTCAAATTTGCAGGTCAAAATCACCAAAAAGGTAAACAAAAATATATTTTCCACATGTTCCGACCTGGATACCTCAATGTTTTAAAACCCCATGGGACACGGATAATTGGAGATAGTGTCAAAAGTTCTACTCTTTCATGTGACACTACCCTCATCTGGGGGCCGGTCTACATGTACATATGTCTCGATCTCTCGATATATCTGTTTGTCTCTACACTTTCATTCATTGTCATGCCAAAACCTATCTTTTTTCCATGTATAGTAATATTGATAATTCATTTGAGCAAAACATTAAAACAGTCCAACCATTCCCGCTTCATTCATTCATTCATACTTATTGAAGGTGTGGTATCGAATTTACCAAATATAGCATGAGATTTAACAAAAGCAAGTTTTTGTTGTCGAATCATCGGTATCCATATAATTATGTTACTTCCCACACCACTGCACCAACGATAAAACATACCCTGTCTTTAATGCTATCACGGATGGTTCTGGCAATTTTCCCTCGAAACAAATTGTATAGCCATGACCAGAATGAACCTCGTATTTTGACGCTTACAGATCCAGGATTGCAGTAACATCCACCCGCATAAATGGTCGGGCGGCCGAGTCCGTCCTTACCTGTCGAAGGAAATGCATTTATTAATGTTCAACGAAGAATTATTCGGATATAACATGGTTAATAGAACATATTGAAATCACATGAGCTAAATCGATGGTTCTTATATCAGCGATCTGGCGACAAAAGTTCACGCACGGGAAGCATTGTTTGTTATTGAATATATTCAGCACGGTTTTCTCGATTATTCTAAAGTTTTCTGAAAAGGGAGCAAAAAATTCAGCGATCATTCTACGTTCAGCTTCTAAAGTGCACGGCTGGCCCACCCTCCCACACAAATTAATAAATTAGATATTCGCATGCATCAATACATATAAGAATATATATTGCATAAATGTATAAATTAATTGTATGACACATGTTTAGTACTACATGCCTCTATGCGATTATGGTATTATATGATTGTATATAATGTACACGACGTAATAGCGTTGTCCCGTCTTTATAGATTAAACACTTTGTTTCTATAATTCGTAGTTTTTGTTCGATAAATCATTTATCTTTGTTCGAGAGAAACGAGTTAAAACATAATATTAAATATAACCTCATACGTGGTAAACCTATGTAACACTCGCCAGAGTGGTTTATCGTATAGACACTATACACATTTCACATGCAGGCAACAGGAGATATGGTCCCAGTCGTTCTGACAAAAATGATCCAAACATGAATTTGTATTTATTATCTGGCTCGCATCATCTGTAGAGCGATTGTCAATACGGTTCACACACGCGGCATTAATGACACGTTCACAATCTAAATAATTAATAAATACACACGTGTGCCCCACACGTATAGTATGGTCGTGCTATCCCAATATGGGCGTCCACGGAAAAGTATTGGTAGAAAAGCAAATTTGGTATTGTATTATGCCGGAAAGTCCTTTGTATTACATATCCAAACTCTGATAACATTCGCTTTGTGAAAACTTCGTTCTCAAAGCAAGATGACGGCCAGCATGGTTGTCGATATTACTGTAATATTATTACATCAACACTCTCACTAAATGTGCCCCCAACGACCACAGCGCTGTATCCCATAATAACACACACCCACTACATTAATTTCTTATATTTATATAGCTTTCTGATAATTAATTTTCACAAAAACTGAGTGTATTCTTATATATTTTCACAAAATCTGCCGATAATTTGATACTTGCCAACGCAGCACATTAAACCAGTCGAGTATAAGATCACCAAGCACTTAGCAATGACAATATGATCAATATAAATAACTGGCTTCAAATGCAATTTGGCGGAAATTTGAAATAACGCCCAATTATTATGATGACCTCTTTTGATGCCATTTGGCTCTCAAATGGGGTAATTGGTGGACTTCCAGCTTAATAGTTTTCTCAGTCGGATAAAACAACAAATTATTCATCAATACAGACGTGGGCATTAGAACTTGGACGTACGGATATCCAAGTACCATGGACATATACGTACTCACTGCCGTTTAAATCACTATCTGATACCAGGTTGTGATAGTGACAGTTTCGAATAAATTCCAGAACTGTGGTGACAAAACAATTACACCATGACCAGATGATGAAAATTACTAACGATAGTGACTGTAATAGACGTCAAATCATAGAATCAATCCACATATTTTCTTTGACTGTCATATAGTATCACGCCTATTAAGAACAATACAGTGTTGGTTGGACACCAACATACCAGATTTCTAACTTAGAGCATATTAACATATTGTTTTGCGTTTCGTCGGAAAAGAGCGCCAATACCAAAACATTATTTTAATTATACTTAAACGTAGTATATTTATAAAACAAAATTTATTTATCTTTGAGAGACTTTTTGAACGTATTAGTAAGCCGATCTCATATAGGAACGACTAATGTATACATATACGATATGTCGTTGCAATTTAAAGATTTAACCCCGTATCTCAATAAGGCAACCAATGCAATTATGATACAGACCCCATAACACTCAATACAAGAACTGGAACCAGACACCGATCCATAATTTGACATTTGTTTTAATGGTATATGTGTACGCAAACTGACATGCCAATATACATGTTTTGACAGACGGAGGTATTCGGTTCTGGTGTTGCTCTATGTTCGCCCCATTTGTGATGTCACTATAATTATTAAAATGATATGTTTTCTTACATATATGCTTATATGACATCACTGTATATAGTGTACAAACTTATAAAAATAAAAACAATGGTAACAGTTCAAACTCACCGATGTTGAGTGATAAACTAAATGATAGACCAGACAAATTCAAATCGAAATAACCACTGTCTCTCACGTAGAAACTGTAAGAGAAGAACAACATTATCGAGCTTCAGCCACGCTTACGTGTGACGTGTAATGTGTGTTGTCATTGTCAGTGGAGGTCACGGGACTCACATCATCATTGCGCCTACACGTACACGGACCATACATTTAGAAGTATTGTGTCCAACGTGTGGGTTTGACTCCGTAAAATCAACTGACAGTTCCGGCTATATGTGAATGGAATCATCTGACTGTTCCGGCTATGTGAATGGAATGTCGTCACAACACACGGGGCAATATGCGTGTCAAACATTCCAAAACATATTTATTGGAAATATTTGTAATACTGGTGGTATTAGTTATCCAACAGAAGGACCCTGTGCCACTGCATTCCCTTATATATTTTTCCCTTATATATTTTTTAGGCCAATGCATTCTCTTATATATGCGAGGCGACCTATGGTCGACTCGCATATATAAGAGAATGCATTGGCACAGGGCATAACTGTAACCATCACAGTGTGGTCAATGAGCCGGTTCCAATGATATCCATATTTGTATGGTTTTATTGAGACAGACCCAAGATCATTTAGGCTGTTGCAGCTAACCATTAACCAAGATCGTTATTGGCGTCGTTTTAGAAACACCAGCGCAGACATTATCATATCTTTCAAAAATATAAGTGTTCTTGAATGTTTCATACACACTGTTTTTTCCCAAATAGCTCGGATTTAGCCAAACACCGCGAAAATTTTAAATTTAGAAAAAATAACGGTATTGTTTCGTAAAGGTATCGGTTTGTCCTACCCGCATCATAGCAAATCAGCAGGACCACCAGCACCATAGCATATTAGCAGGACCACCTGACCATGGGCGGTAAAATCATCTGACTGTTCCGGCTTTGTGAAAGGAATGTCACAACAACACACGGTGCAATTTAAAAACGTAGGTGTGGCTGAACCTACACTGTAAGAAATAATTTACTATGAACAATTGTAATTAAAAACACACGAGACACATTTATAAGACAATTGTTATGTTTTAGTAAAACACACATGTTTTAAAAATATATCAACAGTGTTTATATAAAAACCATGGCACAGCGTTTTATAATAAACACGCCATCCAATTGTGAATAACCATTACCAAACGTCATATAGAGTTTTAAAATAAACACTCCGTTCCATTACGAATAAATAATCGTGTTTATACCAAACGTCATATAGAGTTTTAAAATAAACACTCTGTTCAATTATGAATAAATAAACGTGTTTATATTAAAACATGTTATAGCGTTTTGTAGTAAACACTCAACATGTTTATTTTCCAGACCCACTTAATAAGCATTATGACGTGGGTTATTATTATGCAAATAAACACCCGATTTTTTATAAATATTTTATTCTCAAGAACAAATTCCGGTACAATTAAACATATTGTTCAACATCTTATCATAAATGTTTGTTGGTTAACTCGTGTTTTAGTTGGTCGTCAATTTGATAAAGGGCCTGTTTGTTCTTAAATTCGTGGAACTAGGTTGTTTCGAACTAGTTCAATGTGATCCCCATTAGCATGAAAATAACTGGTCGACGTTGAATGAAAGCTTGGTTATGCTTTATGTGGAATATTATATTCATTTATAATTAAAGATGGCATTTGTTCGCTGAGATTGAGATTCGTTTTATGTTTGACTCCACTTATTATTAATTTTCGTTTTTTAATTCAACTTGTTCCTCAGCCTTTATAGGACGAGAGCTGCACTGCTGCAGCATTAACGACCCTGTGCCATTTGCTATCTTGTTTATGCGAGTCTAACATGGAGCCTAGCATATATAAGATAATGCATTGGCTTACAATGTCAAGGTAAATACTGTTAGGCCATTATATTATCGTATATATGCGAGGCTCCCTATGGGTTTTCGAAAAATTTCTGGAAGCTCCATTTATGGAATTAGGGAATAATCCATAAATGTCTCAAATAACTTATAATGGCATGAGTCGTGGGTTTCATGTAAATTCATAATTATAATATTTAAAGTAACGTGGTTTCTGGTAAATCCATTGTGAGAATATTTAAAGTCATGTGGTTTCTTTTACTTCAGTGCTATTAATTATACAATGTTCTGATAAATCATGTGAATAGTTCCTTATATGTGAAAATGTACATGAACAAAAACGGCAGTGATTATTTATGTGTGTTCCAATTCCTGGTAGTTCCCGTGTAGTTCCAGATATATAATCCAATGATACTTTATTTCAAGTTATACAGTATAGACCCTATTGTATGCTAAACTCCTATATATATCCTATATTTCGTTCCATGTGTATCGATGTATATTCTGCAAAATGGCTCTGAATCCCATATGTGGAGAGAAGTGATATTTTATTCTTCTGCACCTGTGTTGTGTGTACAAGATGGCTTATCATCACATCACTGATGGAATGTCTGTGGAAGCCTGCGCTTCATAATATTTAAATCATAGTTTCAAATCTCAGCTCATGACGTTACAACTCGTGTGCTCCCCCAGACCTCCTTGTGTATACAATAACCTAATATCTCGCCAACTTCCCCGACACATGTAATATTGTCTGGTCATACAGAATCGTGAAACAACGAATATTTAAAAATAATTAAACATTAGTGGAAGTCTCTGAAAAGCAAACAGCAATATAGCGATCATATTCAGACCGTTCAAAACCCGGGAACTTTTTGATATTCCGACCTGTGTTGACAGGGTACTTTATAACATTGAAACACTAATGCATGGAACATTGAATTGATTAATACACGAGAGAAATTCCACCATTGTAAGAGACGCAAATCAAAATCGCCACCGAAGTCACTTAAATGATACAATCGCGAGATGTTAACCTTTACCAACCTGTGCGTGCATGACATATAAATAATACCCGGTCAGTAATAATGATTTTAAAATAAAGGGTTTGAAAAATATGTGCTGCTTTAAATTTTGTTTCGCCAGCCACCAAAACTGATTCTATGTGCTTGCAGCTCAAAATGATACATTTATATCCATGGAAATTTCCAAATCATTTAAAAGTTATTCACGGAGAGAGTTTGAAGATTTGATAGTGTCACCCCATCCATTTGAGATGACACATATGCAACTATATCCTTTTAATTTCGATATAGAGCGGCTATATATGTATTACTTCTTGCTAACACCATAAATAAACTTACCTTATTTTTACGATACTACACCATCCCAGAAGACTGCTATTATATGAATAATTCATTGAGTTCTAAACATCACATACAAATATACACAGTAAACATGCACTATGCAGAGCGTGATTTAAATGAGGCCAAAATAAACTGGCTTGCTATGCATGGTAACATAGAACAGCGTTATATTACATCCAACGGTCGTTGAATCCTACCATAGCAAGCATATTGTATTACAGCAGACAATTTGATAGATACATCATTAGCCGGTATTGCGTATTCATAAACAGCGATGTTTTAAAATCCTTGTTCAACCGATTTAGGTTGTCTTTTGTCTATAACATGATGGGATTCAAAAACAAATTTGTTAAAGGCATTTCAGCCCCGTTAGTTTTGAGGCATGTATATTCTGTTGATATATAATTTCATCATTGTGCGGTCGAAACATCCACAGCGGTCTTGAAACAATAAACTTTTCTGGTTTTTGCATTTTTATGTATAGGATGCACCAAAAAAGAAGATAACAAGTCAAATGTCATTAAAACATAGAAAAATCTGGTGTATACATCGAAATTGAGTACAAATTTCGGGATTGAAAAAAGACCGCACAATGATGAAACTGTATATCGATCGAATATACATGTCTCAAAATTATCGGGGCGGAAATGCCCTTTTCAACAATTTTTTCAATCCCATCATTTTATAAACAAAAGACAACCTAAATCCGTTGAACAAGGAGAGGTGCTAACAATTAAATCGCAAGCTAACTAGTTGTGACTGGCGTGCAAAAATTAGGCAGACCCGATTTCGTCTGCATAAATTCGCGATCTGCCTAATGATGGTCAATGGTCCGCCTAATGCTTACTCTACACAGCTATATATATATATATATATATATATATATATTCTGAAATGTTTCCATTTATGGGGTTTTTAATATATAACCTAGTTATGTGGCGTCTTCACAGAACCAAGTTATGGGGATATATATAATGATATGCAAATGATATGTATATATATATATGCCTCATAATTCTCCTAATCTATATATACCCCATAAATCTCCAAATCCATATATACCCCATAAATTCCTTAATCCATATATATACCCCATAAATATCCAAATCCATATATGCCCCATAAATTCCCTAATCCATATATGCCCCATAAACTCCCAAATTCATATATGCCCCGGGGTCACTGGCAGCCGCATAAATATAGGCTATATATATAAATCACACTAAATTCACTAATATGAAGACTATTATTATGGTTCATAAATTTGCCAAATAGATTTAACTTTTCCGCTTTGTGATTACAGTATTGTGAGCATTGTTCATTGACCTTTGTTTATTTATTTGGAGTTTTATCTCGCTTTCTATAACTTGGTGATATCACCACAATGTCTGATTAATTGTTGGTGGGGAAAAAACCATGTGAAGTTTTCTGTCCCATATTGAAATTTATTTCGAGCGCACATCCTCAAGTAGATCATGCCATGAATCTCTACTAATGCTAACACGCATTAATAGCATTAGTAGAAATTCATGGCATGATCTAATCCTCAAGTAACCTACATGGGACTCGAACCTCTATCTACCAAGCTGGGAGGTCCTATGGCTTGGTGGCCCGACAGCGTACTCATTGGACCACCACCCCCCCTAATATTGATGCAAGCTGTTTACATGTCTCCAAATACCCAAGACATCTGCATCTAATATAACATAACTTTTAAGGGTGTTATGGCTTATTGGCAGTCTGATTGAAATTATCCTGATAGTTTTCTAACTTTCTTTTTATTGGTGATTGATTGGAGAATGTGCTATTTTCAACTTTAACCCTCAACGGATCCAATCTGAAAGTGATTTTTTTTAAATGGCAAATTTTCCAATTAAGCAACAATCAAGTTAGAAAACTCTCGAATAATTAACTATACCAATGTACTGCATTTACCATATTTTTGTAATTTGTTCCAAAACTTCAACGAGGAGATATAGGGTATTATATGAAGGGGACTTACTGTTTTAAAGGTGTTTATTAAAAGGGCATTACTAATCAATTTAACAAAATAATTAATTATATACCCACAATGGTTGTAACCTTGTGACAAATGAAACTCATGAGTAAATTGACCCGTGTCATGTGATGAGATAGGTGCAGTTGATATCAGATTACTCAAAGGGTATATATCAGCAATACAGAGCATGTCTTAACAGCTCAGAAGATATGTTGTAAAATTGGGTGGCCTGACTAGGGTAAAGTAGTTGTAGACACCTTTGACCTCAGATGACTTAAAAGGTGACTGATAAATTACATGACCAATAAAGTGCATTTATTATCAGCTCAGAATTTATGTTGGAAAATTCAAGCACAGATAACAAATCTCTTTAAAGGAATAATTAAATCACTGAGACTCATTCAAACATTACCTTCTAGTCAACAAACCAACCCCCACATGAACTAGACCCCATAGGTACTGATTATGATAAATAAAGAGTGTTTATTATCCCATTCATGACAGGAGCTGTGCAGCATTAAAGATCCTGACAGTGAGTTATTTTATATGCGATTTTCTCATAGGAAACCTCACATATGTGCAAGAGAATGCACTGGCTTACAAGATAAAGGTAAATTTTGTTAGGCCAATGCATTCTGATATATGCACATATATTTAATAGTCCAGTGCATTTATGAGAAAAATTGGCAAACCCGGAACTAATTGCAACAGAATGTTTTTTTGCTCTAACAAGTACATAAACCCTCCATAAACAACATACTAAAAAAATCAGAAAAAGGGAAATTGGTGAAATAAATTTGGGGAAATTTTGTCAAATCATCAATTTATGGATTTTCACAGATGTAGATAACAAAATCAAATTCACAAGCCCTACAAATATCATGCATATGTTGTTGTCCTCACTTTCCTGAATCCAGAACTGAAAACCATTTCAAGATTTAATGAGTACTTTTGAAGTTGTGTGCCTCCAAAAATGTGAATTTACCTTATTTCGAAGCCTAAAATTTGCAGAATGAGCCAAATATCATATTTTATGGTTAATTATTTAAGAAACTAACGCAAAATACAGAGCTTTTTCCCTGTTGTTTTAATTACCTCACAAGATAAACACAACATTGATTAATATGTGCACCTACATGTATGGTTAAGAAGAATAAAATATTCTCAAACAAAATGTGTGTTCCATTGTATGGACTTAGCCAAATTTGCCACTGACACCAGGGATGGGGTAATTGTAATTTGTAATTGTAATTGATTGTAATTAATTACATTTTTTCAAGTAATTGCATGTAATTGGTAATTGAGTTTATTCTCAATTACATGTAATTGCAATTGTAATTGGTTAGGATGTAATTGTAATTGTAATTAGGGTCTAATTTCAATTACTTCAAAATCATCATCATGTTTCTTCTCAAAGTTTGCAGAAAGACACATCGTGTCCTATGAAAGCGAAGTGCGAACTTTGCCCAACTACAATATCCAGTTCCAAAAAAGTTACCTCCAATTTTGTGACACATCTGAAGGTAAGTAATTTAGTTTCCATTTCTATGTATTAGTTTTGTTTAATTCCATTGACATATAACTTCAGTCATATGGTGGTATTGGTATATGCATTGTTTCTTGTCCCTTCTAATTTGCAACTGAATGACAAAGTGGGAACAAATATCTGCCTCAATAATCCCCCAATTAGCACTGTCTAGTGGAGGCATTGTGTTACCAGTAAGCTGGTGACCACAAAGGCTAATTAAGTTTATGACTCTAATTAACAATCAGAGTGTTGATTATCTCATTGTCCTTTACAATTGGCCTGGCTGTGTGTCTGACTTACTAAGATAGTCTTATTCCCTTAATAATTAAATGATGGATACATGTGTGTTACTAAAATAATATTATTTTCATTATATAGCGAAAGCATCATGATGTGTATGAATCCACAGTCACACAAGCACCATCAGCATGTGATCAACAACCTACTAGGATCTTTCAGTATGCAAAAACATCGGCCAAGAATGCCAACGCATTGAAGATAGTTAGCAAAGTTCATAAATCTCTGATATCATTCTAATTTCTAGAAGATCAACCCCGACTACAAGCTGCCAATGCAACACGCTGGAATTGCCAGCTATAAATCATGATTCACTCAGTTCTACAAACACCTATACTGGACTCAGTACATTGGCTGCTCTGTACCAAGTGTGCTTCACTGTGTATTTCATCTTGCTTGTATTAAATTTATGTTTTGTTATCAAATAGAGTTTATATAAATAAAAAGTGGTCCTACTTCAATGATGTGCTGAAATGTAATTGTAATTGTAATTGAATTACATTTCAAAGTAATTGTAATTGTAATTAATTACATTGTGAAATAGATGTAATGGGAATTGTAATTGTAATTGAAAAATGTTGAAGTAATTGTAATTGTAATTAATTACATTCACAAGTAATTGCCCCAAGTCTGACTGACACAGAACTCGTGTGATGAAATGCAATATTTGAGGTCATGTAAATCAATAAATTAATATCCATATGCCCTGCTTTTCTTATAACCTTTTATGTATACTAGAGTGAACAAATTGCAAAGATATTAACAAGCCATTATTTTAAAAAATCAACTTATGGCCCTTTGAATCCTTGGTCTTAACTTGTTTCCAAAAATGCCATGTTGAGACATTTTTGTTCATTCAAAAAGGTTTTTGGGCATAAAGAGAAAAAACAAATGGTGTTTTAGTGCGTAAAATTATTTGAACTTTCCTCCCACAACACTTCAGTTTTTAAAAATAAGCCTTACATTGGTTATGCCCTCGTATATCACTATGCCAAATTTGAACGTTTGTATAGGAGTAGGGGAAATCATAAAATGCATTATTATCACCAAATTACAGCCATTTCAGACACAAAGTTGTTTTCTTCCAGTTTGTGTATATTCCTGTTGCTTTATTAAACGGCTTAATGCGTTACTGGATGTTTATTTAGAATGTTATTGCCATGTTGTTTAAAAATAATTCCAAAATAACATTTCACTGCCAAATTACGACAAAAAGGATAATAGCTGTCAATGTATACAAAGAAAGTGTTAAATTACGTATGGAAGAACAATACATGCAGAAGCTGATAATATAAAGTTTTACGTTTAAAGATGCCTGATTTTGAAGTTTTTGTTGATATGCTTTCCCCTACCCCATGTTTCTGCCATTCAAATTTGGAGTAAATTATCTGAAGTGATGAGTGAAATCCAGTGACATTCATTGGTATAACCATTGAAATGTTATTTTCTCAACAAAAAACTAATATAAGAAAGATAAAATACTTTTACAGAACAACTTTCGTTAATTTTTCTGAATATGCACAAAAACCTTTAAATAATTTTCAAAAATGGCCCAAAATAGCATTGTCGGAAAAGAGGCTAGACTAAGAGTTCATGGAGCCATAATTGATTATTTTTCATAAATGTATTTAGAAGTTCCATCACAATTTATTCTATCCTGTATTCTTAAAAGGTGAAGAGAAAAGCAGAGCATATAGATTGTAATTTATTGAGTTACATGACCCCAAATATTGCATTTCATCACACGAGTTCTGTGTCAGTGGCAAATTTGGCTAAGTCCATACAATGGAACACACATTTTGTTTGAGAATATTTTATTCTTCTAATAACCATAGATGCACAAAATAAAAAAAAATTGTGTTTTATCTAGTGAGGAAATTGCAAAAACAGTGAAAAAGCCATGTATTTTGGGCTCATTTTTTGGATAATTAACCATAAAATATGACATTTCGCTCATTCTGCACAATTTATGCTCCGAAATAAGGTAAATTCGCGTTTTTGAAGTCACACAACTCTAAAAACACTCCAAAAATCTGGCAATGGTTCTCGGTTCTGGATTCAGGAAAGTGAGGACAACAAAATAGGCATGATATTTGTAGGACTTGTGTATTTGATTTTTTTAAATACGCTAAAGAAAATCCACAAATGGATGATTTGACCAAATTTTCCCAATTTTATTTCACAAAATTCACCAATTTAACTTTTACCGATTTTTTATGATTTTTAGTATGCTGTTTATTGAGGGTCTATGTACCTATTCCAGCAAAAAAAAATTCTGTTGCAATTAGTTCTAGGTAAAACCATAAATGCACTGGACTAATATATTAAGAGAATGCATCATTGGTACAGAGTTTTGGCCAAATTTCAGGAAGCTCCAGTCATGAAAGGGTTAAAAGCTTAGAAGTTGAGTTAGAAAACTGGTGAGGCAACATGACATGGGCAATATCAATGGATAGGTGTCGTTAACCACAAATGACTTGTATAGGTATAAATCGACACATCTAGTGAATCATATCAAAAAAACTATTAGAACAGACATTCCTTTATTCTTCCATTTATAAATGTCAAGAAAGTACATATAATTAATAACGTGAATACTCAAAAACAAAAAATATATACATTCTCAACACTTCACTTCCAAGTCTACCAAGATACATGTACCATGTTTGAGGTATCGCAGCAAGCATAAAGTTCTACAGACAAGATGGAAGACGGGTGGCCCATCATGACATTGACACTGTGTACCATGCACAGGGGTTTTTTTCAGAATCAAATTCAAGCAATACAAGTCATTTTTACCATTCCAATGTGGAATTCAATACGAAGAAACAGCTCAAATTGATCACGTTATTTTAACAAATTCCAATTATTGCATTGTTTTTTCTCTCAAAATAAGAATTCCCGCAGTTAATGATAGACCTTTTATCATGAACATCTGGAGATGGCATTGGAACATTTAGACTTATTCTTTTCAAGTAATGTCCAAGAAAATTTCCAGTTTATATTTATGGACTTTTTGCAGGGTAAACTAAATTCAAGCACTTTTCATCCCAAGGGTCAAAAGTTAAGAACTTTTAATCTGTGTGTGTGAACCCTGATACAATGGTATGGATACACATAAAAATAAGAGATGACAATTTAGGCGGTAGGGTAGATGTATTCAAATTTGAATTGGTCAATAAGGCCACTGGCAGCAATGTTTTCCATCAAAATTAGGACAATTGTCATAGCTCTCAACTGTTGGTCACCCCAAAGGTCAGTATTAAGTTTAGTAATGACTGGCTGTGTAATGTGGCATGTAGGGCATGCTAAAGGAAGTACTTTATACACACATGGACGGAGACGTATATCAACCTAAAGCAATAGCATATCTTGGTTTGTTGAGCTAAAAATGAAGGGAAAATCTAGATGTTCTGTTTCTTGTTATTAATATTATGACATCTTGTCCTCAGTTGAGCTATGGTCCTGCTGCCATTAAATGCATTAGCAACCTGTTGTAATAGCTGACTTTTTGGCACAGTCTTTTTCTTTAAGGATTCTCCAAGTAAAGACCGAAACACCTCATTTTCATGGTCAGTCCACGGTCTCTTTGCATATTTGACTTTTCCATCTGCAAGATAATGAACATGTTGAAAAAATTAAAACAGCTAATATGATTACAACCAAAGCAAAACCATTCATATGAGGGTAGCTGCAGGGGGGGGGGGGTATTAAACAAATTGCAGGAAGGTATGCCGGGGTGGTGGGTGGCCCGAGGAGCAAAAAACGTGTTTTTTTATAACCTCATGCAATTTTTTTACTATAGATCTTTTGTGCCCTTTGCGCACATTACGATAATTTGAACAGTTTGATAAAAAAAAAAACCAAGAAATTAAATTTTTTGTTAAAATCAAAATTCTTAAAAATTAATAATGTTGTTCAATTTTGTCACAAATAAACGTCAATTATTACTCATTATCGCTTATATCTGTGGAACAAAACAATACAAACAATAAATCTGGGACATTTCACATTTGACTTTCGGTGCCTAGCCATAGGAACAGCCCAGTGCTCTATATCGCAATATGGTATCATCCGAATGGTCTGTTCTAAAAATAGTAACACAAACGGTCCCGATTTAATATTCAAAATAAAATCAATATTAATTGATAGAAGCTTTTCCGGATAGGGGTCTTCAGTTCATATCTACTATTTTATACCCACGCAACTATTTAAAATTTGTTATTTAAAGAGATAATCCATCTTTAAATCAGTCCAGGTTTCTTGGAGATAAATGTGCAGACAGACGAACAAAGGGACAGATCCTACTGCTATAAAAAATATTTATTTATATTTATATGCCTCATAATTTGTAACCAATTGTGGGGTACATGTATATATAGAATACACCCATAAAGAAATTTCACCACAAGTCATATTGTGGTTTTGCTACCATGGGTGTATTTTGTTTATACCATAATTATTTTTCTTTGGTCGCTTCGTAAATATATTGCTACTCTGTTGGTGACTGTTAAAATGTCTGCGCACCGAGTGACCCAAATATTTTAAGCTATCAGGAATGTGGGTCGTGCGTAGCAATACATACTTCTAGGCAATCCGCCACTTTCTAGGGCATCAGTCAGCTGATATGAATACGCATTCAGATTTCCCTCATTGCAGATATAGAGGATCTTCAACGAGTTATGTTGGGATATAAGATTTTATGAAACGAGTTTGATAAATTTGATTCACAACTCACAACGAGTCATAGTCGAGTTGTGAATCAAATTTATGAAACGAGTTTCATAAAATCATATATCCCAACATAACGGGTTGAAGATTTTGTATATCACATGAAAAAACTAGAGATTTTATCAAATCAAAATCATCAAAAGTAGCTGAAAAATGCATGTAAAATGCATAGATGCACGGCGTTGGCTGAGACGCTTCACAGCGGTATACGACGGTATTGCACGCTCTGCCTTGCGACGAAACATATACAATGTAGTCCCCTAATTTGCCTCTTTGTGTTTGTGCCTATTTCCTTAAATGCAACTAAGTTGGACAATAATTGAACTTCAATGAACAAAGCAGTCATTATGCAATGTCTAGTAATAGTTTCAAGCGCGGCTTTCCTAAATAGTATTAATCCACGCGGTAATTTACTTGCCGCAATGCCAAGTTTCCCGGCGAATACACACTAGTGACAGATAAGAATATATGTAATGGATTTTCCAATGATATTATGGGGGTTTCATGTGATATAACATTATCTACCTTGATGTAAAAGTGTAAGCCGTCATTCGCTTTAAACACGGATGGCAGACGCACATGTTATTGTTTACATTGTCAGCAGCTGTCGCCTAGATAAAATGTGTACATGTACTTTGTCAGTGCAGCTAGCATAAAACATCTTTAAATTAACTGTAATCTGTCATTTTGCGACACCATATATGGAAATGGATTGTATATATCTCTGTGTTTAGACCACTTATCGCATTTCAGAGTGCTTTGAGTCGGAAAAATTGTGTATTTACTTCGCGAAGCAGGCGTGACTAAAAATTGGGCTAAATTTTGACAGCGATGCCGCCAGAGGTCAACTGCCGCGTCGTTCCACTATGTGTATAAACGCTTAACCCCATAAAGGGCCATTGAAATATTTACACAACAGTAGAAATTTATACCAACAGTAGGAATCTTTATACCCACAGTAGGCTGTATAGATGAAATTTACAAAATAGGTGTTATATACACAATATAGTAGGCAATTATGGTATAAGTATAGATATATACAAGGTTGACGAAATTTACTCTATGCATGTTACATAAATTATATACATGTATACCCCACAACTTTGAATCAGCTGTGTGGTATATCAGGCTTTCCGTTAGGTTTTGGGGAACGGGTCCTGTATCCGCCGAGGGGAAAATGCAACTCTGCGAAAAAAAATCAGACAAACCTGGTTTTCGAACTCGTCCATGATATTATTGCAGGAGACTCATAATACCAAATATTGTTGAAATCAGTTAATATTACATCGAGTTGTCGCGCTAACGGTGATAAAATTGCTAAAAATAGACAAACTAAGACACATAACTCCGGGAAAAAAATTCGGACAAACCTGGTTTACGAACTCGTCCGAGATATTGTTGCAAGAGTCTCATATACCAAATATTGTTGAAATTGGTTAATATTTGCGTGAGTTATCGCGCTAACAGTGAAAAACTTAACTAAAAACCATCTAAGATGGATAACTCTTGTAAAAAAGTTCGAATGTGACCCATTTTCTACTGGCAGTAAATAGTCATTGGGAGCAACTGACATACCAAAAACTTCTTGAATCCGTTCACAAATGTCAAAGTTATAAGGCATTCTTTAGGTCTGCCCGCCCGCCAACCGTCCCTCGTCAAACCATAAGTCGAGTTTTTGAAAAACTTGACTAAAAACTTGATTGATGCCCATAATTATGAATCAGCTATGGGACATTTACGGTATATGGGTGAATGTCTGATAAGTGTACAATTTGATGTTACAACCATCGGTCCTATAATTACAGAAGTTTGTGCAACAGGAGAAAACCAAATAATTGTTTCTAGGTACATGTGCCATGATAATGCTCTCCGGTATGCATAAATTATATCAAATCACCACTATTTCAACTTTTGTTGGGATTACCTATTTGGTTACCTTCTCTCTAGTGGCAGGTTCCTCGAGAAGGCTACTTTACACCCTCATATAATTCCTTGTTATACTCTTCGTAACAGGAGTAACATAGAAATTTGAAACAGGAGCAATGAGATCTATATTTTCAAGTTTAAATGAAGAAATTCCATATTCCAGTTATAGTCGTTTTGTGCATGTTTCATGGACTGGATTGGATATGTGAGATTTATCTGATCTCTTCAGGAAAAAAATATAGTCTATACTGTTCAATGTAGAAAAATAACATTCAGAAATTCATGACATGGACTCATGTTGGCTCTGTAAAAATCCAACCGCTCAGACTTTGGTTCAGTTTTTTGTCTGAATATCCTAATTAATGAACAAATGAGGCGAGTAGGTTAATTGTAAGTCACTCCTGTTACCGCAATATCATTTCTTTCATCATTTTCGATGTATCAGGAATACGATTTTCATATTCTAGAATGAGTCTTTCGTGCAAAACATAAGTTTAATTTTCAAATAAAAATACATTTTTAGAAATGTATCATTAACTGCCATATACATTGTAAGTCACTCCTGTTACTTTTTTGGTGACAGGAGTGACAGTAACATGTGCAACAGATATGTGCACTGAACATTTATTGCCAACAACACTTTGATTAGCCAGTTCTTGTCAATGAATATCACCAAAGTCAGCAGTCATCGCTTTTCATCACAAGAAGGAAATTCAATATAATCCATTTGGAGAAAAAAAGAAGTACAATGTAATATATGTTTTATTTTATATTTGCTGTTTGATATCTTGCAAGACCCCCCCCCCATTCAGGCCATGGTCAACTTCATTAAATTTGCCCCTTATAAAATATCAGAAATTGATATTCAAAATAAAACCCATAACTTCCATAAGGCCATTCCTGTTACCAAGATGTCACCCCCGTTACCAATGTCACTCCTGTTACCAGTGAATATTTATATTTTGTTAAAAAAATACTCATCCAAAGAAAACAGTTATTATTATATTTGGATTGGTACAACGTGTTGATACTTATGCAAATACGATCAACTTGAAACTCTTTCAGTTCATGGCCTACAGAGTAATCAGTTTTGTACCTTTTTGCAATAAATGTGTGAGTTCACCCATGCTTATAGGGATTTTAAACATATTCAATATCATGAGCTTATTCTAGCTCAATTATTTCCAAGAATTAACAAAAGGCAATAACAATAAATATATTCTGGTGGTATGAAATGACTGCAATTGGTGTAAGCTGATTGTTGTTTGTTAGTAACAGGAGTGGCATATTTTACTACTTTGCTTGATTACGACAATAGGTCATGTTGCCATGGCAATAGCAATAAAATTCCAGCGTGCCGAAGCAAACCCTAATTCATGGTAAGTCATCAGGTTCGACATGGAAATGTTTTTTTCTGTGAATTTAAACTTTTAATTTAGCGTAATGCAATCTTCCAAATAATTGTACAGTTTTCAAATATTCACCGATATATTGATTATTCTGTGTATGTGTATACATTTTTACTCATTAACTTTTAAGAACATGGTTTAAATAACAAAATTGACAGACATGTAGTTGGTTTTAAACAACATAAATGATATAAACCCCACAACTTTTAAGGAGAGCATTAATGTAAGTAATTTGTCTTAAATATACTCACAACTTATTATCACATTTGCAGAAAACTTCTGTGCAGCCTGCAGGATCAGGTGATGAGATCAATTTCATGGGCCATTTTACACCACTGGGTAGTCACGGCAGATTTCAATAGTAGAAGGTATCAATCAGTTCTGGCAGTAGTGTGAAACATGATCCTGGAAAAGATTTTTTGAATAAATGATTATTGTTGTTGTATTTGGTAAAGACTATTTTGTTGATTCCAGGTCTCTGGTGCTAAAAGGAACATTACACTCAGTACATTAAATTTTAAGTTTTAAATGAAAGTGTACTGACCAGGTCTGGGAATTATGAAAATTCATCTACAGTATAGTTGAATTCAACTATCGTACAGGCCTTAAGATTCGACGAGTATCACCGAACCGATAATCGTTAATGATTCTCGTGAAACTTATCAATTTTCAGTGCTTTATGACTAACTTTATTCAGCTAATGATTCTTGCAAAATAAGATGTATTTTGAGCCCTGTACTAGCTGAATTTAGTAATCCTAGCTGAATTCAGCTATGAATTTTCTCTTCAGTCGGTAAGTTTTATGCAACATGACAAAATTGGGAAAAAGCGCATCAATCACACTTTACCGATCGCTTAATTCAAATTATAAATTTATATCAATATTTGCTAGGGGATAACCTGTCCATCATTTTACATGACATGCCAGTGGACATGCTGGAAAATCGTGTGAAGAATTAATAAATTATTACTGCTCCTTCAAGTCATTTAAAAACATTATCACCTGTAATGAACAGCGTCTATAACATGACACTCTCCGGATAAAGTAAGTTATATACCATCTCTCGTTTCAGCTGATATAATAAACACACTTCATTGCTAATTATTAGTGCCTCTTTAAGTTTAAATATTTGAGGTCAACGGCACCTATCCCATGAAGTTTAGTGGCGATCGGACAAGGGACATCGTCTGCAAGTTGTGACAAAGGATTTAGGCATACATAGAGTAAAATCCAAGTGTCTTCCAACAAATTTGGAAAAATTTGATGGCTCCCATCCAAACGTGATCCTAAACATGCTTTAATATCTTGTGAAAACAATTATCCAATAAATGATGATTGCATGGGGGTGCTGATGCATTCAAATTTGAAATCAAAGTTGGCCACTGGCGGCTATATTTTTCAATGAAATTCTAGAAGTCACTTCGAAAGTTTGGTGATGATCGGATTAGGAATGTCGTCTTGTTGGATGTGCCAAAGGATTGTCATGCAAAGAGTAAAATCCAAGATGGCGGATGGCAACACATGTTTTTTGGGAGATGGAAGCATGGACGCTCTTTACATTTAAATGTCACAATACCACATACAAAATCACCTATGGCATCTCGAAATAGATCAGGTTCATAAGGCCAAAACAAAAAACTTCTCTGTTTCCGATAACATTGGGAAAATTTCCCAGACAGGCAGGCAGGGTTTTTTTTTTTATTTTTGCTAATTTTTTTTTTAAACCTTGGATAAAAACATGTTGTCCATTGTTCATTCACCTGCAGTAAGATATCTACCAATGTGGAGCTTAATGACCCACTTATTTTTGCTTTTGGGATTGGGAAAACGATAAATATTGACCACATTAATACTCTTAACAGTTTACTATAAAGACTAACTTTCTGAAGAAAATTAAAAAAAAAAATTGAGGCAGGCAAGAAAATCTCAGCCAGGCAGGGTATCGGAAACAAAAGAGGTTTTTTTTTTGGCCTAATTGATAACGCTCTTTATTGTCTACAGCGACAAAAAACATGTTACATAAATTATATATACCGTACCACACAACTGTTAACCAGGTGTGGGATAATAGTCTTTGCTCAAAAATACTTAATTTTGACCGAGGGCCATACATGTACATGTACATGTACATGTTGTTGAGTCTGTCAACCGTTTTTGTTCATCGAAGAAACCTGGACTGATTTAACTAAATTTGGTGTGATGACTTTGGTCACTACTGGCAGAGGTTATAACAACATTATTTTTTTTTTAATTTCTTGCTTTGTTTTTAATCAAAACTGTTTAAATTATCGTAATCTGCGCAAAGCATACAAACGGGCAGTACTCTCAGGTGCCTAGTAATAGTGTCAGCACGATTTTGGAGAAAATCCCAACGATCACTATTATTTGGCATTGAGACATACATGTAGAGTGAAATTGCCATCACTATTATTAATTTCAGCCTAAATCAGTACCCATCACTATTATTAGGCCATCACGATTATTAGGCACCTGAAAGTAGGCCCAACTATGGTTTTTGGTGAAAATTAAGTATTTTTTAGCAAAAACTATTAATACATGTACCCCACAGCTGGTTTAACGTTGTGGGGTATATACATGTACATGTATAATTCATGTAACATACACCATACTCGATCACAAATTATGAGGCATATACTGTACATGTAAATGTAAATAAATATTATACATGTACTACTAGTAGTATATACGTATGTACATAAAATCAAACTGTTTAAATTCATCAAAAACCAACGACAGACCCAACTACATGTATGGCCCTTTGGTGAAAATTCAGTATTTTTGAGCGAAAACTATTATATACATGTATATACCCCACAGCTGGTTCAAGGTTGTGGGGTATATACATGGTTACATGTATAATTCATGTAACATGCACAGAGTCAATTATGTCAACCTTCTATAGACATACATGTACACCATACATGTACATGGTTACAAATTATGAGGCATATAATGTACATATAAATGTAAATAAATACATGTACATGTATATATGTATGTACATTAAATCAAACTGTTTAAATGATCATGCAAAAACGGACGACAGACCCAACTATGGCCCTTTGGTGAAAATTACGTATCTTTGATTCTGGTTCAAAGTTGTGGGATATATATAATTTATGTAACATGCATAGAGTAAATTTTGTCAACCTTGTATACATATATATATATATCAGGGACATACATGTATCCAGGCCGTTTTTTCATACCGTTTACCGGTTTGGACGCCCAAACTCAAGGCACCCCAAAAAAAAAACTTCAAATAGTTCGAGTTCAGTTTTTTATCATTCAAATGGAAAATTTACCGGTTTGAACGCCCAAACTCAAGGCACCCCAAAAAAAAAAACTTCAAATAGTTCGAGTTCAGGTTTGTTATCATTCAAATAGAAAATTAACAAAGAGATTAGTACTAATAGTAATTACTAACTTAATAGACATTGTTTCTGTTCTAGTATATTATACGTATTGTACATGTATGTGTCTCTCACTTGAATTTTAGAAAATAGCCTATTTATATGAATTAGTTAAATCGGTCCAGGTGTCTGTACATATATATACATTTATATGCCTCATAATTTGTAACCAAGTATGGGGTATACATGTATCTATACAAGGTTGACAGAATTGACTCTGTGCATGTTACATAAATTATATATACCCCACAACTTTGAACCAGCTGTGGGGTATATACATTGTATATAATGGACACGACCACCAAAATTTCAAATTCATTCTCATGTCATGTATTTTTCTTCATTGTATAGGGAAATTACTGTAATTTCATGACATACATGTATAATGGACTTAAGTCTGGTTTGAGGCTGAACAAATTCTTGCCTCTCAGAAAACACTCAAAACAGTGAGGAAAATTCCCCAGATTTTCCCCTATTATCCCATAATATAAGAAGCAGTGAATTTGTTCCATTTTATATTCTTGACCAATTAAATTATTATTTGTTACCAAATTGAACCAGCTGTGGGGTATATATAATAGATTTTGCTCAAAAATACTTAATTTTCACCAAAAACCATACATGTACACGAGAGCTTTCCGATGAATGGCAACAAGCCATATGCAGTTGGGCCTACTGTATGTTTGTATGCTTTGCGCACGTTACAATTATTTAAACAGTTTTGATTGAACAAAAAAAATTCAATAAAAACAAAATTAAAATTAATGTTGTTATATAAACCTCCGCCAGGGTGACCCAAGTCATCACACCAAATTTAGTTAAATCAGTCCAGGTTTCTTGGAGAAAAATGCGCAGACGCACAGTTGACCCGGACAAAGGGACGGATCCTACTGCTATAAAAAATATTTATTAGATGGCTTATAATTTGTAACCAATTGTGGGGTATATATATTTAACCCTTTACCCAACAGAACGGCCCTGTGCCAATACATTCTCTTATATATGCGAGTCGACCATAGGTCGCCTCGCATATATAAGAGAATGCATTGGCTTAACACATTAAAAATTATAAAATTGTTAAAGAATGTAAGAAAAAATGGTAAAAAGTGTTAAAAAAAGATTTTTTTTAGGCCAATGCATTTTCTTATATATGCGAGGCGACCTATGGTCGACTCGCATATATAAGAGAATGCATTGACACAGGGCATAACTGTAACTATCACAATGTGGTCAAGGAGACGGTTCCAATGATATCCATATTTGTATGGTTCTATTGAGACAGACCGAATATATTTTAGGCTGTTGAAGCTTTATTTGGCCGGTTTTGGCCGGTTTGTTGGGTAAAGGGTTAATACAAGATTGACAAAATTTATTGTGTGCAGTTACATAAATTATATATATCCCACAACTTTGAACCAGCTGTGGGGTATATATATAATAGTTTTTGCTAAAAAATCCTTATTTTTCACCAAAGGGCCATACATGTAGCTGTTACCCAACTCAATCAAAAACTTTAAAACCACTAAGGGTAATTCCATGCAGAACTGGACACGCCCTCCAAAATTTCAAATTCATTCAATTGTGGGGTATATATATTTAATACAAGATTGACAAAATTTACTCTGTGCATGTTACATAAATTATATATATCCCACAACTTAAAACCAGCTGTGGGGTATATATAATAGTTTTTGCTAAAAATCCTTATTTTCAATTGTCACCAAAGGGCCATACATGCAGCTGTTACCCAACTCAATCAAAAACTTTAAAACCACTATAAGGGTAATTCCATGCAGAACTGTAAAATTTCAAATTCATTCTCATGTCATGTAATTTTCTTCATTGTATAGGGAAATTACTGTAATTTCATGACATACTAGTACATGTACATGTATAATGGACTTACATGTAAGTCTGGTTTGAGGCTGAAATTTTTTTTGCCTCTCAGTAGATAGTGGGGAAAATTCCCCAGATTTTCTCCTATTATCCTATAATTTAAGAAGCAGTGAATTTGTTCCATTTTATATTCTAGACCAATTAAATTATTATTTGTTACCAAATTGAAGCAGCTGTGGGGTATATATAATAGTTTTTGCACAAAAATACTTAATTTTCATCAAAAACCATAGTTGGGCCTACTGTCCATTTGTATGCTTTGCACACGTTAAGATTATTTAAACAGTTTTGATTCAAAACAAAAAAAGAAATTTAAATTATTTTTTTTAATTAATGTTCTTATAACCTCTGCCAGGCTGACCCAAGTCATCACACCAAATTTAGTTAAATCAGTCCAGGTTTTTTGGAGAAAAATGCGCAGACACACAGACAAAGGGACGGATCCTACTGCTATAAAAAATATTTATTTATATTTAGATGGCTTACATGTATAATCTGTAACCAATTGTGGGGTGTATATACATGTACAATGTATACATGTATTTAGTATACAAGATTGACAACATTTACTCTGTGCATGTTACATAAATTATATATGTCCCACAACTTTGAACCAGCTGTGGGGTATATATAATAGTTTTTGCTAAAAAAATCCTTATTTTTCACCAAAGGGCCATACATGTACATGTAGCTGTTACCCAACTCAATCAAAAACTTTAAAACCACTAAGGGCAATTCCATGCAGAGCTGGAAACGACCACCAAAATTTCAAATTCATTCCCATGTTTTGTAAATTTCTTCATTGTATAGGGAAATTACTGTATAATGGACTTAAGTCTGGTTTGAGGCTGAAAAAATTCTTGCCTCTCAGTATTAAAATAGTGGGGAAAATTCCCCAGATTTTCCGCTATTATCCTATAATATAAAAAACAGTGAATTTGTTCCATTTTATATTCTTGACCAATTAAATTATTATTCGTTACCAAATTGAACTAGCTGTGGGGTATATATAATAGTTTTTGCTCAAAATTTTTTAATTTTCACTAAAAACCATACATGTAGTTGGGTCTACTGTGCGTTTGTATGCTTTGCGCACGTTACAATTATTTAAACAGTTTTAATTAAAAACAAAACAAGAAATTAAAAATAAAAATAAAAAATTAATGTTGTTACATGTATAACCTCCGCCAGGGTGACCCAAATCATCACACCAAATTTAGTTCAATCAGTCCAGGTTTCTTGGAGAAAAATGCGCAGACACACGGACAAATCCTACTGCTATAAAAAATATGTATTTATATTTAGATGGCTTATAATTTGTAACCAATTGTGGGGTATATATATTTAATACAAGATTGACAAAATTTACTCTGTGCATGTTACATAAATTATATATATCCCACAACTTTGAACCAGCTGTGGGGTATATATAATAGTTTTTGCTAAAAAAAATCCTTATTTTTTACCAAAGGGCTATACCGGTACATACATGTATACATGTACATGTAGCTGTTACCCAACTCAATCAAAAACTTTAAAACCACTAAGGACAATTCCATGCAGAACTGGACACGACCCCCAAAATTTCAAATTCATTCTCATATCCTGTGATTTTCTTCATTGTACAGGGAAATTACTGTAATTTCATTACATACATGTATAATGGACTTAAGTCTAGTTTGAGGCTGAACAAATTCTTGCCTCTCAGTAAATAGTGGGGAAAATTCCACAGATTTTCCCCTATTATCCTATAATTTAAGAAGCAGTGAATTAAATTTGTTCCAGTTTATATTCTTGACCAATTAAATTATTATTTGTTACCAAATTGAACCGGTTATGTAGCGTTTTTCCGAAGACCCATAACTCGGAAGGTCCGATTCTCCGAAGGTCAGATTCTCCGACGCCCCGATTCTCCGAAGTCCCGATTCTCCGAAATCCCATAACTCCGAAGACCCATAACTCCGAAAGCCCATAACTCCGAACGACCATAACTCCGAAGGTCTATAACTCCGAAGGGCCGATTCTCCGAAGATCATGTTTTATCGCTTATTAAATAGTGTACAGTCCAGTTGCGGGGTCAATGCCTAGGGCCCCATTGAGTCAAGGGGGCCCTAGGGAAGACCGCCCCCAAAAAACATGTCAAATGTCATGTAAACGTCAGGAAATCCCTCCTAGGCATTCAAATATTCAGTGTTCCTGCCCAGGGGAGCCCCCGAACCAACGATTGGGGGCCACCCCTCCCATGTACCTATGCGCTCCCCAAATCAGGCTTTCGTGATATGCTTTCGGCATATCATATGCATGATATATCCCCCACATATCCCCCACATATGCTAATTAATGTGCACCCCTAAATGGGAACCCTGGCTCCGCCACTGGTGTGCACCGGGTATATTATAACGAAACGCTGCAAGAATGTCAGAGTGGCCTAACATGCACAGGGGCCACAAGTTCTTCCCCGTTCACCCCTGTACATTTTACTCTGGCATCTCATGGGCCAACGTAACGTTATAGTATCTGGTGTATAGTCAGTGGCGGGCCAGGATTCCCATTTAGGTGGGGGCAGTAGGAAAAGTTTGAATATTTTGATGCCCCATGAACGATTTCCGGGCGTTTACATGACATTGGACATGTTTTGGTAGGGGCCCATATTGTCTGAAATAGCAAGTAGGGGGCAGTGGGAATTTTGGGACCCCTTGGCTTCGCCACTGGACTGTACACTATTTAGTAAACGATAATACCCCGATAAAACAAAATCTTCGGACCTTCGGAGAATCGGACCTTCGGAATTATGGGCCGTCGGAGAATCGGGCCTTCGGAGTTATAGTTCTTCGGAGAATCGGCCCTTCGGAGTTATAGGTCTTCGGAGAATCGGCCCTTCGGAGTTATGGGCTTTCGGAGAATCGGATCTTCGGAGTTATGGGCCGTCGGAGAATCGGGTCTTCGGAGTTGTGGGCCGTCGGAGAATCGGGTCTTCGGAGTTGTGGGCCTTCGTAGTAATAGGTCTTCGGAAAACCGGTCTGACACCATTGAACCAGCTGTGGGGTATATATAATAGTGTTTGCTCAAAAATCCTTAATTTTCACCAAAGGGCCATACCGGTAGCTGTTACCCAACTCAACCAAAAACTTTAAAATTACACATGTACATATAGTTACATGTATAACACCATGTTTATAATCATTGCGATCTTCAATAGTATCTTTATGGAAGTCGAAGTTTAATACCAATATGGTCATGCCATGTCTTTACTAGTCGTAACTGGAGGAACTACATGTATGTCAATTCTCCAAGAACCTAAATTGAATGAAAATGTCAATGACACTGTATCCAAACTTTAATGTGTGAGCAATTATATTTTGGAAAGCCCATATTAACTGTTGCGAAGATCATTGGACAAATATAGTACTCCTCGGTTGCGTCAAGTACAAATTTTACAGAAGCACCATAATTTTGAATCCACTATGGGATCATTTATTTATATTATTTTGTGTAGCTGTATACTTTTTTATCATTAACTTTTTAAGACATACCGGTATACTGTACATGTACATATTTCAGAACATTGTTAACAAAATTGAAAGACCTACATGTACATGTATTGTTAGTTTAAAACAAGATACATGTATATTACTATTAGATACATGTACTAGTATCACCCCACAACTTTTAACAAGATGTGGGGTATATATACCATAATACCGGTACAATGTATTATACCGGTAGGTTTTTCCAGTTGGATATATAAAACTTTGTCATAAGAAGCTCCCAAACGTTATAAAAACACTGGGCGGAACTACCGGTATCTATCAGGTGTTTCATTTGTTGTTCTTTGTAAATTATTTCCAAATTCTCAATTATTCATATATTCGAATGCCAACATGCCACATATATGTACAGATCACAATTATTAGGTACATTGTACATGTACTAGTACCTCCAAACAGACAGTTCATAATTTAGATCGCTTTTTATTGTCTACCGCTTTTGGGCGGCTATATTTTTCAATGAAATTCTAGAAGTCACTTCGAAAGTTTGGTGATGATCGGATTAGGAATGTCGTCTTGTTGGATGTGCCAAAGGATTAAGTCATGCAAAGAGTAAAATCCAAGATGGCGGATGGCAACCCATGTTTTTTGGGAGATGGAAGCATGGACACTCTTTATATTTAAATGTCACAATACCACATACAAAATCACCCATGGAATCTCGAAATAGATCAGGTTCATCATATAAATTGAGAATGCTCTTTGTCAATTGAAAACATGTTACATAAATTACATGTATATATACCCCACAACTTTTAACCAGCTGATGGATAATAGTCAAAACATCAAAATAGACAAACTACGGGCAGTAGTAACTCAGATAAAATAAATCATAACTGTAAAAGTTGAGGAGGGCTATAGCCCTCCCAGACAAATCTAGGAGGGCTATTAATAGCCCTCATGGATTTTCTAGATCGCCAGCCCTGCCTACTAAGTTACATGTATGCAATGAGTAGAATCCAAGATGGCCACTGAGTGGCACTAACAGCCATGTTTTTTGCCGAATGACCCCCAAGACTAGTTCCCATTTACGTCATTGTTAACATGATTATCTGACAAAAGATACGGCCGGTAGCCTGTGTCAAAGGATTTAGTCATGTAAAGAGTAAATCCAAGATGGCTGCTGGCGGCCATGTTTTTGGGCCGAATGACCCCAAAATGACTTGTTCCTATCTACATGTCATTGTTAACATCCATGAAAATTTCATGATGATCAGACCAAAGATACAACTTGTAGCCCGTGCTAAAAGATTTAGTCATGTAAAGAGTAAAATCCAAGATGGCTGCTGGCGGCAATGTTTTTTTGCCGAATGACCCAAAAATGACTCATTTCCCATCTACATGTAAACAGCCGTGACAAATTTCATAATGATCCGACCAAAGGTAGGACCTGTAGCCCGTGCCAAAGGATTTAGTCATACAAAGAGTAAAAACAAAGATGGCTGCTGGCAGTCATGTTTTTTTGGCCGAACGACCCCAAATGACTGGCTGCTGGCAGCAATGTTTTTTTGCCGAATGACCCCAAAATGATTCATTTCCCATCTAAATATCAATGTCAACAGCCGTGCCAAATTTCATAATGATCCGACCAAAGGTAGGACCTGTAGCCCATGCCAAATGATTTAGTCATGCAAAGAGTAAAATCCAAGATGGCTGATGGCGGCCATGTTTTTTGGCCGAACGACCCAAAAATGACTCGTTCCCATCTACCGGTATATTAACATCCATGACAAATTTCATGATGAGCAGTACTGTACCCCAGTACGACGTTTTGCCGATTGACCCCAAAATGACTCGTTCCCATGTACGGTACATGTCAATAGCCATGACAAATCTCATAATGAACTGACCAAAGGTACGACCTGTAGCCTGTGCCATAGTATTTAGTCATGTAAAGAGTAAAATCCAAGATTGCTGCTGGCGGCCATGTATTTTGGCCGATTGACCCCAAAAAATGAATTGTTCCCATCAATATGTAAATGTCAACATTCATGACAAATTTTATGATGATCACATGAACAGTACGGCATGTAGGTGACACTCCACAGTTTCGAATTATCAGTAGGGGTAAATTTCTTAGAATAGAGTACCAGTGTTTTCTGTCACCATGGGTGTGGTATGTTTATTGAGAGAAGGTTAGTTATGAATTTGTGGATTTTTAGAGGATGTCTTTGAGTTTTGAAAAATATTGTTTCAGGTGACCTTGACCCCACCAGTATGAAGTAGTAGCGATTTCTGCGAAACAGTGGCTCCAGACACCAGCGTGACATTTTAGCACCTAAAATTTGTCATCTGCATGAAAAATATTTTTAAAAAACTTACAGTGGTGAGAAGTTTGAATTTTTTTTATATTTTTGTGAGGAAACAGTGTTCTTCCAGACAACATAGGCGGCTATACCATAGATCTTCTGGTTTTTGTGTCCCACGAGCCTGAAAATCGCTTATTTTGGCCATTTTTGCATCAAAATTTCATTTTTCAGGCACACAATCAAGGGGCATAACTCTTGCCCCCCCCATTAAAATGACAATTCTGTACCAAAATCTTTAAGCCTAGTATGTGCTCAACCCAGGTATATATACATTGTATATGTGTTGTGGGATCACATTTCTGTTATTTTTCATTGAATTGATGCCCCCTTATTTTTGCACCAATCCCTGCAGAAACTGTGGAGTGTCACCGTAGCCCGCGTCAATGGATTTAATTTTTTAATTCAAGATGGCCGCCGGCAGCCATGTTTTTTGGCCGAATGACCCAAAATGACTCGTTCCCATCTACAGCTCAATGTCAACATTCATGACAAATTTCATAAAGATCAGACCAAACATACTAGTACATGTACATGTACGACATGTAGCCCGCGCCAAAGGAATTGTTGACAGAAATACGCACACACGGACGACAGACGCCAACCCATGACAATAGCTCAAACTTACAAACTTACAAAGGAAAAAGGAAAAGACGCTTTTTATTGTCTACCGAGACGAAAACATGTTACATAAATTTTATATACCACACAACTTTTAACCAGCTGTGGGATAATAGTCTTTGCTCAAAAATACTAATTTTGACCAAGGGCCATATTATGTACATGTAGTTGGGTCTGTCGTCCGTTTTTGATCATTTCAACAGTTTGATTTAAATTTTTTTTTTTTTTTAAATCTAATTAAAAAAAAACTACCGGTAAAACCTCTGCCAGGGTAACCGGAGTCATCACACCAAATTTAGTTAAATCGATCCACTGAGGTGTCTTGGAGAAAACTGCGCCGAGGGACAGATCCTACTGCTATACTCTTATGCGCCTAATAATAGTGATGGCCGGATAATAGTGATACTAGTAGTAGTAGGTGGTACATGTATTTTACCTCAAAAACAATAATAGTGATGGTGCCTAATAATAGTGATGGCATGGGGTGATAGTCTGAGGGTACAATTTAGATACCGGTAATCTCATGCAACAGAAGATTTGTATTCTTAGTACTAGTACCATAAAATAGAACCAGATATACATGTATGGTAAGTATACAGTGTGTTAAATGCACCACAACCCTGAATATGATATACATACTACTATTATTACTATATGGAATGGTAGTGGTGAATCAATTCGAGGTAGGCCCATAATACCAGCTAGTAATATGTGACAATACGATATCCGAAGACATGAATGCAATTACAATTTATGTGGCAACAAGTGAAAAGAAAAAGATGTATGTGTAGGGCTGAAATGGTTAGGGCCTGGACAGTAATGCCCCAATTAATCGACTCCATAACCACAAAAATTATGGTAACTTTTCAGGATTTAGTCGGAAATATGGCTTGTTGCCATTCATCGGAAAGCTCTCGGTGAGAGCTTTCCAATGAATGGCAGCAAGCCATATCTCCAACAAAATCCTGAAAAGTTACCCATAATTCTGCTGTGATTATGGAGTTGATTAATTAGGGCTAATACTGTTCGTATGGGATTTTCATGACCGGTTAACCACTTGAATTACTAGTAACTGAGACCTGTTAACCACAGCCATATACCAGTATGCCTACATTGACATAGTGGGAAAGACAGACAATCCTAGTCGATATTGAATTTTAAGTATATAAATATAAATAACAAGAGGTGTGCACTCGAGTGCTAGCATACCCCCACCGTGGCAAATTCAACCCGCATTATCCGTAAACCCAATAAAAAAGATTTTTAACTTTAAAGAAAAAATCGGACTAATAACATCGATATGGTGTCACAAGAAGCTTGTACAGAAAAAAATATTCAAATTGGTTCATATTTGTTAAAGTTATTAAGTCAGACAGAAGTCAAAATAAGTTGAAAATGAAGCGTAATATTACGAAAAACAGTCTGAGCCAATCCCTAGCCGCATCATGTAGAGAGGGTATTGTGAGAATCAAGTATACCAAAAATTATTGAAATCGGTTCATATTTGTTAAAGTTATTAAGTTGGACAGAATTTTCTAAGTCAAAATAAGTCGAAAATGAGGCGTAACTTGAAAAAAAAGTCGGACTGAACCGCAATTAGCATCATGCGGAGAGACCATCCTGGGGAGATTGCATACAAAAAAATATTGAAATCGGTTTATAGTTGTTCGAGTTATGAGGTCGGACGGACGGACACACGGAGGGAGAAAACGTGACGGACGGACAGATGGAGTCAATCCAGTATACCCCCCATTTTCTTCGAAAGTGGGGGTATAATAAACTGCGGATTCAACGTGGTCATGGGTTTTGACCGCGATAAAAATTCAGCAAACTCCCCATGAACCCCCTTTGGGGTTCATGCAATTTGCTGATTTTTTCTCGCGGTCAAAATCCCATGACTACATTGAAACCGCCGTTCATTTCTTATTTAATTGCTGCATTGTCTGTTTACGGTTAACGGGTCATGCAATTTCCATGACCGGTCACGGCCATGGTAACCGGTTAACCGTTTCAGCCCTATACATGTACATGTATTTGTTAAGGTGAAATGCCCGGTGATGGGGGGGGGGGGGGGGTACAAGAAAGTTTGAAAATTGTATAGGCACGCCAGGAAACAGAGAGTAAATTGAGACTCCTGCATAATAATACGGTACCGATACTTAAATAGTTCATACGCGCACTGGTTTTCCAATAAGAAGCTTTCTGATGTTTTCTCATTTACTTCCTTGTATTGAGTCACCAGTTGTGTATACAAATAACTGAAGACAATTTAATGCACAGTATGAAAGCATTTTTGTTTCGGATCATCGGATGAAAGTGCTTGAATTGTGTCAACCAGAAAGTGAAAACTGTCAAACCACTTGATAAATATAATGTGAACAATTCCGAGAAAGGCGCACCGAGCAGACGTGTTTCACTTTCAGTTTCCATATATACATGTAGAAATCCATAGTGGGTTGTTATATCTTATGTTTAGGCCACTGTTAATTAAATTTCTGTTCAGCATCAATCGAGATTTCCATATAAGAAAGCGTAATGCGGTGATTATTATAACTATTTCCAGGGGATCTAGTTTGTGTCAGAATCTCTACTGTGGCTATGCCCATAGCGATGAAAATAATAATGCAGGTGATATATTTATAAGTATAAATATAAAATAATGTACCTATTCCTTAAAAATGTATTTAACTGTAGGTATAACAATGTATGTAACTGTAGGTTAAGGTCCCAGCTTGTGATTGCATGATTGAGATGAGCCAATTTCTCTTTGATTTGCTTACAATCCTGGTACCAGTACATATCTCGGCTAATCAAAACAATTTTATTGCAATTATCGGATCACAAAAATCATGATGGCACCATCCCTACTAGTAATTGTCAAATGGATTTACATGTAGGAACAAGTATTAACAAAGAAATTTATGCCCTGCATTGTCTGTTTAATGTTATACCGGTAAAAATTCCCCATCAGAAAACTGTAAGTCAAAACATTAACAAGTTGTCAGATTTTGAATAAATTCATGACATGATATACTACTAGTAGTACAGGGGATCCAAGGGCAAGGGGGTTTGAATCTCTAACTATTAATATATTCAATTTCATTGATATTTTTAATATTGACAACGCGACCGAACGGCAAATGCACCCCGGTGCCAATTGACACTTGTTTTGTCCAGCGGGGTACAAAATCATGACCTGTACTCGTACTGGGGTATGCAGGGTTAATAGGTTTGGGCCATGCATGCATACTTTACATAGGCCTATATGAATGACATGATTTTGTGTGTTCTCAGGGCATATATTTCATCTGATTTTGCGAGAATCCATACCCTGTATATACATGTACATGTACTTTTTCACGAGAATCCAGGGTAATTTGCGAGAATACATGTACATGTAGATTTTGATTCTCGCAGAAATATAATCCCTGGTTCTTTAAGTTATATGAAGGATCCATCCGATCGATGCGACAATTTCTCTGGTGGATTTGTGATTATCGGTGCCTTTTATAAGGCACGTTCCAACTTCCATATTAGTTGTTTTTGAGATATGACAATCTTTCGAAACATTTGAGCCGTTGTCCGTCTAGTAGCCAGGATGTATACGCATTGGTGACCAGCTTTTAGCAGCGTCTCTAGACGATTATCTTATATCAATCTTGATATTTTGAAACATATGCATTGAACTTGTCATCACTAACTTACCAATACAGTAATGCCCAAAGTAATTGACCACTTAACCACACTAGACGATTATCGTATATCAATCTTGATATTTTGAAACATATGTGTTGAACTTGTCATCACTAACTTACGGTACCAATACAGTAATGCCCAAAGTAATTGGCCACTTAACCACATCAGAATTATGGGTAATTTTTCAGGATTTAGTCGGAAATATGAGAGCTTTCCAATGAATGGCAACAAGCCATATTTCCGACTAAATCCTGAAAAATTACCCATAATTCTGCTATGGTTAAGTGGTCAATTACTTTGGGCATTACTAGTACTGTAACACTGGACCAGTCGTAGTGAACCGCAAATTCATGCTTCTTTATATACAGATGTTCTTCCCATTGTGTTCAGGTCGAGGTCTTTTTTTGCTTGTCCTTTTAATCTGACATCAGTTTTGTCTTAAAGGTTAGTTGCACATACCCGGCACCAAACATTTTTGATATAAACGATCCCATCGTATGTGACACTATTACCGGTACCTCATTCCGAATATGTAAGTGAACAATAAATTGACTATCTTGCATTATTTTTAATAACCGGGGAAAATGCAATACATTTATATAGTTTGTTTCAAAGAAGTCGACCCAAAGACAAAAATCATTATCTGTTCAATGTCGTGGGCATTATTATGCATGAGCACCGGCCCCGTGAACACAAAAATAACTTGTGGATTTTTTGGTCACGTCATGCATATAGGTAGGATTTTCCACGGGAAAGTTGTATCACACAGGTATTCCACTGATGAGGCGTGGCTATGTTTACAACAAAAGCGTGATTTGTGTCAACATTTTGATGTTCTTATTTTACAGACATACCCGGTACACATAAAACCTCTGGTAATTATATTTGAATCGATGTTTATACCGGTATGACTTGAAGTTAGATATTTATGGCTTTATACATCAATTTAGCAAGTTATTTTATATGAATTGAATTCTACTAACTAAAAGAAGACACAGTACGATATGTTTGTTTAATACAATCGACTCAAACGAGACTATCCATAATTAGGCCTCCAAATTTCACAATATTATTTATTATATGCAATATTAATATATTGTGAAAACAAAAATAGGTATTAAACCTGTTACGTTTTAAACCTATGGGTTGCCACTGTCATTTTCAGGGGAATAAATTATAATACCTGGGCATAAAACCATGGGAACAATAAATGGGTTACGCAAATTTGGGAGGCCTGCAATGTTCCCGCGACTTTCCAGGGATTCTCATCTTAGTGCTGCAATTAAAATCATAAGTGGGGAATATCGCAGGTGGAGCATCCAATGCGCATGCCCACAATATCGTAGCCAAATTGTAGCAATCAAGCACTGCTTGATTTTTACCAGGAAAAGTGGCGTGACCTTGGCAACACGTGCGATCCTACCGGTAGCTGTTACAAAATTATTGGACAACACAACACAACAGGCAGTGCAGGCCTATACCACATATCAGCCATCTGTTGCAGACAAAGGGAAGATGGCTACGGTCAGGCTACCGCAAATTGTGGAAGTTGGGGCAGCTGTGGAGTTGACAAAAATGTAAAAATAAAAAAAATATTCAATTTCACATGCCATGTACCCGGTATGTACCCAGCTGGACAAAACAAGTGTCCATTGGCACCACGGTGTATTTGCCGTTCGGCCGCAGTGTCAAGAGTTTGTAACTGCAGTTGAGCACCGCGGCCGAACAGCAAGTTCACTGTGGCCGAACGGCAACTACACTTGCGGCTGAATGACATGTACCCAGTGGTTAGATTTCTGGTGTGTATCGCCTTTTTCAGTTTAATGAAAGTACACAGCGGCAACTACACCATGCCAAATAGCAAGTAAAACCGACTGACCGCACTGTTAACCAAACTGTGTATGCATGGTTCTATATTATCTGAATCGCCTCACGAGATAAATGATATCTTGATTTTATTTATAAATGATATATTTATATATTTTTCGCAAAGTCACATCGACACTCTTCAAACGGAAAGTCAAATTACGACAGGACGCTATACCGGAAGATCACGAGTTATCGTTCCTCTTCGCTGACAGGAAGCACATGTATTTATAACATGGATGTTCTCAGAGGTTGATTCGAACCGAAATTCGAACGCAGGAACAAGTTCTTTTCTACGATAGCGGTCGCACATGGGTCAATTCCCATGTGCATAATTCACGACTGCTGTGGGGGAAAAAAACCCGCATTTTAAAGATAATAGAAATCTGTTTTCTTTATTTCCCCTTTTATATATAAATAATAATATACCGGTATCAGTTTTATCACCAATTTATTGGTTGCTCTGGGTGACAGGGTCAGTGTATGGTGTTTCATCATCATGGTGGTTAGGCATGGCCCACACAAGACCATAACAAATAAAATGAAAAGCCTACCGCCGGCCCCTATTTTTTGGGGGCTCATTACGGGAAACATGCATTCAATTTGTTTTGGCCTAAACAAGATTTCTGCAAAACAATTCAGTCTATATAATAATATATTAAAACAAACTCACCAAAGCACATTTGTATTCCGATTTATAGCAGATCTGATGATGATAAAACACAAAATGTCTTTCCCGCGTGTTCTTCTTACTTCTAAGAGTAAGAGTTCTGGTGGCGCCGCACAGTGGACTTCCACTTCTTCTTTACGCCAGTGTTTGAGGTAATGAGCAACCTCATAACATGAGCTCCAAATTTTAGTGAGTCTACCGGTATATTCGATGGAGAGATCTGGAACTCCTAAATGACATTTCATTGCTGTGTATCACTGTATGTGACTGGGATTCCCACTACAAATACAATCATAACAATGCTGAATGCATAAATTCCATAATTGGGAACTGTGTTGTAGTTTCAGAGTGAAGAAATCTTCTTCTTTCATAAATAGGAGCCTTTTATACCTCTAAGTATGTAGAGCGTATCATAACCTGGAAGTATGGAACTGCAGCTGGATGATGTATTTGGAGTTGTTATGAAGATCTTTAAGCTTTTAAACTTTAGTTTACGCAATATGTCCGCAGTCGTGTTTCCTATTTTCGTTGTACGGGACATTTCAACACTCTTTTCGAATAGCAGCACAGTTTCCGGGCACACACAACTGTTACAATTATAAGTATACACTGTCAGGTAATATATACAGATAAAGTTCAGTAGTTTTAAAGCACCATAAAACCAGTTAAGACCATAAAACAAAAATAAAATTCTTCACCAAATTAAAAACCCGCCATTTTCAACAAGGCGACAATTACTTCCGGTTCATAAATATGCAACAGGGGGAGGAGTTACGCACTTGATTGACATGATGGCCAAAATTGATATATGCGTGCTTCTAAAACCGAATTGTGAAGAAAAAAAAAAGTGGGGTCTAATGACCTATAAAAGACAAAATATAAACAATGTGCGGTGTTAAAATTGCGGGTCATTTCTAGTGACCCATAATTTTTTTTTGCCCCACAAGAAAGGTTTTAAATTGAAAAATGCCCCATAATTGACATGATTTCATAGTATATATATATATATATATATATATATATATATATATATATATAAATGTGTGTGTATGTATATATATATATATATTTACAGAGAGATTAATGTTAATATATAGATGAATTTATAATAATTTGGACTTGGCAAATGCATTCGGATTTTATATTACATTGTTAATTGCACTGCCGAAGATAATAATGTGACGGTTTATTATAAACACTAGTTAATTCATATGTTAGTTATCAACACAGAATCCGTATATCTTTAAACACTACCAATTTTAATAAAACACGTGGCACGCTTATATATCTTCTATTCTTATACGCCCGTTTGATCATTTTACTATCTCGGACTTTATGAGGAGCAGGGCATCCAAATTTGGACCATATGAACACCTCGATTTGCCATATGGCCACGTGCATCAAAACTTGTGTCCACGCTCTCCCTGTGGAGTTACCGCCCATAAATAGGCACACACCATTCACCAGGATGTATAAGCTGAGGTTTTTTTTATGGCATATTCCGAATGGGAAGAGTGATTCGGAGCCGAATGTACCGCTTAAAAGTGTTCCTCTGGTGACTTTCCACTATACGGGGAATGGGAACTGTTCGCCTATTTTTCCCGCCAAATCCAAACCGGCTAGTGAAAGAGTAAGGTAATGCCGTAGCAGGTACGTCCGCATACTGTACGTACGCCCCCAATTTCTGACCTCCATACTCTAAAAGCCACCTGTCCCATAGAATGTGCGAGTCGGGCTGTGTTGAAACTTTTGTAAAAATCCACCAACAATCGAAATGGGCAAAATTCAAACATCAAGATACAATTTGTTGGACTAGTGCAACTGATGGGTAGTGTTCACGCGCATCTAGGGTGCGATTTTCTAATTTGTAGCAGGAACGGTTTACTTGTGACAACGCTATGTAACATAAATAAGTTTATTTAAGTACTCTATCACTAACCTATTTTTAGCCCCAAATACTAACGGGCTAATGAAGGAGCGAGTTTATTACAGGAGCACATACATCGGTATACTGTAGGTACGCCTCCCAAATTTGACAGTTCTACTATAAATGCAACCTGCTTAAAGGAGAGCTTGCGTCGTGGTGGGTTCAGACTTGGCAAATTCCACCAAAAATCAAATGGGGAAAATTAATCCAAAAATAGGACATTGAGATAAAAACGTTTCGACGAGCGGATGTGGTTAGTAGTATCCACGCGCAAGTTTAGTACGATCTTCAAAGTTTTAGAGTGGACGGTTTAACCCTGGTAGCGTGTAACGTTGTTAACGAGTAATATATATTACTCTAATTCAAACCCACTCTTCTTGATACCAAACGGGCTTATCAAGATGCATGGCTAATGTGTGAGCATGTACATCGATACACAATAGGTACGCCCCAAAGCTTCACCGCTATACTACGAAAGTAACCTGGCCAACGGAGATAGCGCGTACGCCCCAGGGAAAGTCCAGGCTTTTGGCAAATTCCACCGAAACTCGTGAAGGGACAAATCTAGTATTTTATATTTTGAACACTGTATGTGTTTGGTAGTATTTACGGACAACATTAGTGCGATTTCCAAGTTTTAAGCGGACGGATAACCACTCAGCTAGCGTTATCGATTGTGATATATATATATATATATATAGCTATTAATATATATATATATATATATATATATATATCTCGATCACAGTTACACTGTTAAAAAATATTCGTTCTCATACAGTACAATGATCCAGAATGCAACGTAATGGTACGGAACTGTGTACCGTAAGTGTCACCGAATAATGTTACATTTCATTCTGTGTCGCTATAGAACAAAGTTCCATATTCATACGAAACATAGAACCGTAACAAAACAAGTAAATATTCCTCAACTTTACGGGACTATGTGCCGGCAGAAATTTTCAGGAACTGTGTACCGTATGAGAACGGAATTTTATTAACAGTGCATTTCAGTTTAAATTTAGTGGCTAGAATGTTTGTTTCTTCCTAATTAAGTATATATGTTCATTATATAAATTTTCATCCTTGACTTGGTCCTGAATTCCATGCCATATTAAACCTTTCATGACTGGAGCTTCCTGATTTTTTGCAAAAACCCTGTGCCAATGCATTATCATTTGCCTAACAATATACCTTGACCTTGTAAGCCAGTGTATACTCTTGAATATGCGAGGTTCCCTATGCGAGCCTTACATATACAAGATAACGCACTGTCAAAGGGTATTTAATGCTGCACCAGCGTGGCTCCCCCCAAGAAAGGATTAAGGTTGAATTCCGGATTTAATCAGAGAGGTGGTGGTACACACCCCTCAGGTTTCAGCCACTGCAGATGGAATATCACTAACATTAATAAATAAATTCAAGATATTTAATCATTTTTAGAAATGACTTCAAACATTTGTGTTCCATAAATTTAAGAAATAGTGTCGCTGTCTAAAAATTATAATCCACAATTCACTACTGACTAAAAATAATTCATAGCATCACAGACCCCATCTATGGTACAGTTGCACTCTTTGAAGATATACATGAAATGTGATTAATAGTTTGGCTTTTTCTCACACTTCATCTGCATGTGTCTACAGTAATGTTATTCAGCGATGGAGCCTTTATATTGCGTTTGTACTGTACTGCTTGCATGTGTGTCATGTTCAATCTATGATCTATCCTCATCAGCGGTTTCGGGAATCGACCTGTGGAATACAAATTGATTAAAAACTTCAATATTAATTAGAATACATGTACATGTTTTTCATTCGTCTTTAATGCTAATGACTACGTGGATGTAAGTATACCATTCGCCGGCATTACCGAACCACCTCAAATGCCACCACTACTCTTCAGAGGCCACATCATCACACTCACAGCCACTTCACATTGGCAATAACTAACTAGTATTTACATATAAACATAAATTTGTGAATACAAGAAATGGAGTCACATGTATACACACATTACCCGTGCACATCCTGTGATGTAAGGCATCCGAACACAGAACCCAAGCTCCTCTTATCGAAACTGCAAAACGCAACGTTTAACATGTCTTCACACCACAAATTGGCACAATGTTACCAAGGAGATACCTGACGGACGGAACTGATATCGAGCATGGTTCACAACTATATCTACGGTAGCGCGAACGCGTAATCAATCAACATAAATCAGAATAAATTTTCTTTAAGTATTGGTTGAAAGATAATTATAGAACAGTTTACAAAGACCGATCAGTCTATTTTACTCTTTAGTCCTGCCCGATCGGGCTATTATAATCATGCTATTTATCAATCGGTGGTTTACCCATGCAGTCCCAGACATGTACATGTAGCTGATTTTGTTTTACATAGGGCCCGTGCTAGTAATCACATGATATGACTTAAAAGTGTGTGTTTGTGTCAGAACTATTTTACAAATACTACAAATTTGGTGGCCTGTGATATAATTAATAGTGAACTGCCACTGGTAACACAGAAAGTTAAACAAATCAACGATTTTATCATTTCACCTGTTTTATTCTTCTGGAATATTTAACGTTTGGTAGCTGATTTAGTGTGATTGTGCATTCTGTCACGAGCAGCATTGATTTATGATGCCCTACACCTGTTTGAAGTGTTTAAAATAACTGTTTAGGACAAATATCAGAAACATGCGAGACAAATTATAAACGCAGCGTTATTTCCCACTTAGAACAGTCAGAGTCCGAACCGGGGAAAAGTTGCAGTTCGGAGTTTTATTTTCGTTTATTGTCGTTCATATAATGCCAATAATGTTGATGTTTGTTTTGTGGTACCGGTACACATAGAAAACGTACATATTTTAGTTATATTATGTCAAATCTGACACAAATTTAATAAATACCACATATATATTGAATACATACGGTATTGGGCCATTTTGCATGGATATAATTTAACATATAGGCAGGCCGGCCTAGGCCTATTTCTAGCTGAAAGGGAATTTCATTAATCCGAGTGTCATAAGGAGGGGTTGTATCAATAGTAACCTTTGGAAATTTTGATATCCCAAAGTAAATGAAATCTGTAAACTGTCATAATACAATAATTTATATAGTTATTACTTTGTCGTCCATGTGATTCAAACGAAAAACAGGAAAGAAACACTTTATGTGAACTGTAATATATACCGGCACCGGTTTATTGTCACTATAATATCGTAGTCTACGACACGTGCATGCAATATCAATTTAGCTGATCAACGTGCATTTCCCAAAGACCATGTACATATTTGGAACATGTAGATATATCAATTTACGTTTATGAAGCTCAGCTAGACTCAACGTTGGATGATTTAACCACATGTTTATGGCATGCACTGTCTAATAACATATTGGTGCAGAAGACGCAGATCGGCAGCTAGTGGTAACTCATAGCAGATTTACGACCGGGCCATGGACCGGTGTCCATGGATATATTAATTTGGACACCCCCTACATATAACTATTATGCATTTATGTGCACTGCATCTGTGTGATTCACAATTAGCAGATTTACATGTAACTGACACAACATTGCACCCCACGGGTGGAACACCGGCGATCATTATGATATGGGCGATGTCCCACTGCGCTTATTTAACTGTATATCATGTTGATAGCTCGTAAAGCTGTTATGGAAAGTGGTGTTATAAATAAATCAGAATCGGACGAGACAGCCGTTATATTATCATCATACAATTTTCTCACAAAACAGCGATATTAGAAAAGAGTTTAAATATAGTATGCAATGGAGTCGCTTCGTTGGATATTTAAAATAACAATATCACTAAACTCAGACGCTTGAGGCGTAATGCATGTATATATAATCAACCAGAATGAGAATCGAACAATATAGAAGTTAACTTACCTGAATAAGTCATATATTCCAACATATTAAGTGTCATCTTTAATGTCGATTATCTTGTGGTCTTCTTGTGATATTAAAAGCAAAGAGCCTCTAACCACGTAACTCATTACCCAGTGTTCAAATTACGGTAGAAAGTTCCATCAAGTTGATTACGGAACAATGTATCACGTTGAAAACGGTACTATGATCCATTTTCTAACTGAAAATAATAATAGTAATATATACAACTCGACTACGGAGACGTTATTGACTCTATTGTAGCGATGACGCACTGAAATACATATAGTATTAATTAACTAAGTGAGCTTTCCTTCGCCATTAAAAGATTCTGAATCCTAAACTGAAATAATTATCGAAAAATACGAAATAACAGAGTTATGGTACATTAATATACTTTATACCCGATTGAGCTACATGTATATTACGATATAACCAGATACGCCAAATTTCGTGACCGTTGAACAGGAATTGGGTATCATGGGGAGGGGTTGTAATTAGCCCTCAAATGTATTCCCTACGAAAAAACTTAACGCTTGGCTGGGGTGAACGGTGGCCCAGTTGATCACTACCATGATGCATTTTTCTGTCATTAACCATCCACGCTAGGTCGAACCAAATGACATACACCTTTGGAATATATATCTTATTTAGAAATGTAAATTCAAGTCCACCAGCAGATCACAGAGCACTGCTATGCATTCGCACGAAGAAGAACACGCCAAGACACAGAACATGAAATGCGGTACCATGGAAGTATATCTGATTACATGGCATCAGACCTCTAGTTATTATTATTATTATAAGTTTTATTAAACAAAAAATACCGAACATGATACTCACAACCACACCTTCTTTTTATAGCGCCAATCTCCACGGATCGATACTCCCGCACGTTCCGCATGCCATCGCAGTCCGTTAGATTGGATATTGATTCCACTGCTAGGTTTGTCGAATTTTGTTATTCTTACGCTGAAAATAAATACATGTATATTTAAAGGCATGTGGCAAGGGCTCAGTGGAATAAATTACTTCTTTCTTTCACTGTCCTTCAAGTTGGTGAACATTATATGTGAGTCACCCATCCGTGCTTGCATTGAGAGCTGATTGAAATGCTACGCCGAGGAGTCATTTAAGCATACCGATGCTTGTAAATAAATTAAGAAATTGCCATTAAATAAATAAACAAAGGTTAAACAAACGTATTTCTTTCAAAAATGTGGTAAGTGTTTTCTCCTGTGTTGAGCCTAATTGACAGTATAAGCTATCTGCACAGACATACGTTACTCCATGCACAAAACATTGAAGCCATTGACAATCCGAGCACAAAACAATATCCAACACCTTGTAAAAGTTATACGTTATACTATGCCTATATATATGCACAGGTACACATACGTCATGGGTTGTTTATTGAAGTGACCTACTACTTTGGCTGAAGGGGTCACTATCATCACGTGACCCAGCTTAATGTTTCCCATGGTCGAGTACCTCACTGCTGAATGGGTCACTGTCATCACGTGACCCAGTTTATTGTTTCCTGCGGTCGAGTACCTCGCTTAACGTATCAGTTCGGTTGAGCACCCACCTTAATGAAATCTCACAGTTAAAAGAGATTCCTGATATCGTCTGCTAAATTTCTTTTAATTTTTGAGAATTCCAGTGTCCAAAACACAATGACAGCTCGTGTGACATAAAGTCTGAATTAAATAATTCGATGGAATATGGGAGAGGGAAAAAGAGCAAGTGAGCAATGGGGGAGGAGAAAAGTGTCTTAAAAAATAATCATTGTTTTTCGACGCACGATTGGCGCGCGCGGCCCCCTCCCCTCACCTTTTTCGGTGGGTTTTTTTCTTTCGTAAGGGGATCGTGTGTCGAAAAACAATGATTATTTTTAAGAATCTATTCTCCTTTCCCCTCTTGCTCACTTGCTCTTTTTCCCCTCTCCTCTATTGCTCACTTGCTCTTTTTTTCCCTCTCCCATATTGCTCAGTTGCTCTTTTCCCTCTCATCACTTGCTCAGTTGCTCTTTTTCTCCTCTCCCCTATTGCTCACTTGCTCTTTTCCCCTCTCCCCTATTGTTCACTTGCTCTTTTCCCTCTCCTCACTTGCTCGGTTGCTCTTTTTTCCCTCTCCCCTATTGCTCACTTGCCCTTGTTCCCTCTCCCATATTGCTCACTTTCTCCTTTCCCCTCTCCTCACCTGCGCTTCGGCCTTCTCCCATATTGCTCACTTGCTCTTTTCCCCCTCCTCACTTGCTTACTTGCTCTTTTTCCCTCTCTTCACCTTGCTCACTTGCTCTTTTTTCCCCTCCACACTTGCTGACTTGCACTTTTTCCCTCTTCTCACTTGCTCACTTGCTCTTTTTCCCTCTCCCTATTGATCAATTGCTATTTTTCTCTCCCATTATTGCTAACTTGCTCTTTTTCTCTCCCAATCTTGCTCACATGCTCTTTTTACCTTTCCTCACTTGCTCAATTGCTCTTTTTCCCTCCCCTCTTGCTCACTTGCTCTTTTTCCCTTTCATCACTTGCTCTTTTCTTGGAAACTATTCCTGAACGTTCAAATGTCTCTTACATGTATGTACTTGATGGTGGTTCACTTCTTCACCGGATACCATGGTCATATGGTAATGCTACATATGGCGATATTTTGTCAGCTAATTGTCGCAATGTGCAGAAGAAATACATTAATTCATCAGTAACTGTGGTATTTGATGGCTATCATTTTTCGTCGACCAAGGATATGACACACCAGAGAAGGGGATCAGGAAAAGTTAGTGGCGTGGTGAAGTTTGATGAAACGATGAAGGCTACAGTCAAGAAGGAAGTGTTGTTACGTAACAATACCAACAAGCAGAAGTTCATCAATCTACTCGGAGAACAGTTCATGAAATTGGGTTGAGACATAAAACACTGAATCCGATGCCGATTTGCTAATCGCACAGACTGCCACTGATGCCTCATAAACGAATGACACCATCGTGCTAAGAGAGGATACATATATCTTAGTTCCTCTCTGCCATTGATGCCGTATTAACGAATGACACAATCATGATAGGAGATAATAAAGATATATTAAAGACGCCATCGTGATAGGTGAGGATACATATATCGTAACGACACCATCGTGATAGGAGAGGGTACATATATATTTAATGACACCATCGTGATAGGAGAGGCTACATATATCTTAATGACACCATCGTGATAGGAGAGGATACAGATATATTAATGAAACCATCGTGATAGGAGAGGATACAGATATTTTAATGACACCATCGTGATAGGAGGATACATATATCTTAGTTCTTCTCTGCCATTGATGCATTGTTAACGAATGTCACCATCGTGATATGAGAGGATACATATATCTTAGTTCTTCTCTGCCATTGATGCCTTATTAACGAATGACACCATCGTGATAGGAGATAATACAGATATCTTAATGACACCATCGTGATATGAGATGATACATATATAGTAATGACACTATCGTGCTAGGAGAGGATACATATATATTAATGACACCAACGTGATAGGAGAGGAACATATATCTTAATGACACCATCGTGATAGGAGAGGATACATATATATTAATGACACCATCGTGAAAGGAGAGGATACATATATCTTAATGACATCATCGTGATATGAGAAGATACGATATCTTAATGACATCATCGGGATAGTAGAAGATACAGATATATTAAGAACACCATCGACATAGGAGAGGATACAGATATCTTAATGACACCATCGTGATAGGAGAGGATACATATATCTTAATGACACCATCGCGATAGGAGAGGATACATATATCTTAATGAGACCATCATGATAGGAGATGATACATATATCTTAATGACAACATCGTGATCGGAGAGGATACATATATATTAATGACACCATCGTGATAGGATAGGATACATATACCTTAATGATACCATCGTGATAGAATATGATACAGATATATTAATGACACCATCGTGATAAGAGTGGATACATATATCTTAATGACACCATCGTGATGGTAGAGGATACAAATATCTTAATAACACCATCGTGATAGGAGAGGATACATATATATTAATGACACCATCGTGATAGGAGAGGATACATACACATTATTGACACCATCATGATGGGAGGGGTACATATATATTAATGACACTATCGTGATAGGAGAGGATACAGATATCTTAATGACACCATCGTGATAGGAGAGGATACACATATCTTAATGACACCAACGTGATAGGAGAGGATACATATATCTTAATGACACCGTCGTGATATGAGACGATACTTATATATTAATGACACCATCGTAATAGGAGAGGATACATATATATTAATGACACCATCGTGACAGGAGACGATACATATATCTTAATGAAACCATCGTGATAGGAGAGTATACATATATATTTGAATGACACCGTCGTGATAGGAGATCATACATATATCGTAATGACACCATCGTGATATGAGAGGATACATATATCTTAGTGACACCATCGTGATATGAGAGGATACATATATCTTAGTGACACCATCGTGATATGAGAGGATACATATATCTAATGACATCATCGTGATAGGAGAGGATACATATATCTTAATGACACCATCGTGATATGAGAGTGTACATATATCGTAATGACACTATTGTGATAGGAGAGGATACATATATCGTAATGACACCATCGTGATTGGAGAGGATACATATATCTTAATGACACCATCGTGATAGGAGAGGATACATATATATTAATGACACCATCGTGATATGAGAGGATACATATATCGTAATGACACTATTGTGATAGGAGAGGATACATATATCTTAATGACACAATCGTGATAGGAGAGGATACATATATCTTAATGACACCATCGTGATAGGTGAGGATACATATATCTTAATGACACCATCGTGATAGGAGAGAATACATATATATTAATGACACCATCGTGATAGAATGGGATACATATATCTTAAAGACACCATCGTGATAGGAGAGGATACATATATCTTAAAGACACCATCGTGATAGGAGAGGATACATATATCTTAATGACACCATCGTGATAGGAGAGGATACATATATATAAATGACACCATCGTGATAGGAGAGGATACATATTTATTAAAGACACCATCGTGATAGGAGAGGATACATATATCTAAATGACACCATCGTGATAGGAGAGGATACATATATCGTAATGACACCATCGTGATAGGAGAGGATACATATATCTTAATGACCCCATCGTGATAGGAGAGGATACATATATCTAAATGACACCATCGTGATATGAGAGGATACATATATCTTAGTTTTGCTCTGTTATTATGCTGAAGCTAATATTTTCTTTCGACCGGAACCAAAGGCGAATGTCAAGAAACAGTCACAAATTTGGGATATTAATGAAGTTGAGAAACAGCTTTCGGCAGTTTCGGCACCCATATGCCACAGTATACTTTTTATGCATGCGAGTTTAGGTTGCGACACAACATCAAGACTATTTGGAATAGGAAAAGGGGCCTCCTTGAAGAAATTTATTTCCAATGTCGATTTCCGCCAATATGCCGCTGTGTTCCACAACGTACATGCCACTTGTGATGAAATCATAGATGCAGGCGAAAAGGCCCTGGAACATCTGTACAATGGTGATGTTGAGAATGATCTGAACGAACTCCGATTTCATGTTTTTTGCAAAATGATTGGTACGGGATTTTCGCACATAGGACCGCGACAACTTCCACCAACGTCAGGAGCTGCAAAATGCCACAGCCTCCGAGTATATTGCCAGATCCAACACTGGAAGGATTTATCAAATGATTTAGACATTCGGGATTGGGGTTGGACTATTGAAGATATTGTTTCACCAATTCTAATGGACATGCCACCTGCTCCTGAAAATCTGTTGAAGATTTTTCGCTGTAATTGTGTTAAAGATTGCAGTAACAAGCGATGTTCTTGCAAGAAGAGCGGATTGAACTGTTCCGCAGCATGTGGTTACTGTAAAGGATCTTCATGTACCAATTCGGCAGCACAAATAGGCAGTGATGATGACGACTTTTAATGTATATAGTTTAGCTGACAATATATTGACTATCTAGTCAACATGCACAACTATAAGAACCCTTTGTTTATTTTGTCTAGGTCTAAGCTACCATTTTCAAAAATATCACGTGATGTGTTAAAAACCCTCATCTAAACAATCCCAATGGTAGCCAACACAAATTGTGAAAGATTTTATCAAACATTAGCCGCCTAAAATGACTTAAATTGACCAAATGGTGAAATCAGATTTTACAGAAAAACGTAACGCTCTCTATATAAAAAAACTAAGACATATGTTTGCTTAAATACCATGTAATGTGTTTAAACCTTCATATATACAATCTAAATGGTAGCTAACATAAACTATGAACGGTTTTAATCAAACAGTAGGTCCCTAAAATAACTTAAATACGACCGAATGGTGAAATCAGATATTTCAGAAAAACGAAACGCTCTCTATATCAAAAACTAGGCCAAAAACCAGGTAGGCGATCTCAATTTTTTGGGGACTTTTTGTATAGTGGTGTCTGGTTACTACTCAATACATAAATGGAGAGAAAAAATATGTTGCAATTAGTGTGAGGTTGGCCTATTTTTGTTAGCCATATTGACTGGACAATCATTATATCTTTTAACATGTATATGTTCATGAATGTTTCATACACACAATGATTTTGTTTTCAAAATCGCTTGGATTAGCCAAAGTATAATATACATAATATCCGCCGACAAGATTCAATCTAACTCAATCCGAGTTGGTTATGTCGTGCGCTTATTACTCATAGACAAACCGAAACATATTACTATACTTACTTTGTCACGCTGTATGTTGTTTTTCCACTCCCACCCGGCATATCAGGAATCTTCTGAGTTTTAAGCATGTTCGTCAGCACATCCATTGCAACTTTGTTGGCTAAAACAGGGGTTTTAGAAGAAACGGAGTGAGTATCTGCACCAATACAGTTGCTTGTTCTGACCCAATTATAGTATATTATAGTACAAATATTATAATCTGGTTAAAACAAATTTGAGCTCAGTCTCAGTCTCATGTTATCGTGATGCATAAGCTCAACATGAAACTAGTATAGCACAAAAGTATGAGCCCAACGTTAACTGTATATACCGCTGTTATTGTTATTATTGTCACGTTTCGTGGATAATTTTGAACTGACTTTGAGTGTGTTTTGTTTAACTCGATGGAGGATCATAGCCTATATTATTTCAAATTGTAATTGGCGTAATTTACCCATAATGTTTTGAAAACAACTGTATATCTCCTATAAACTTATGCTCATGCAAATAGGTTCATATCGAACATAACTCTGTTACTGTGTCATATAGTAATACATGCATGCATATACTGCAAACATTATGAAACATATTCAAATGGTCCTATTTGGTTAAGGAAATAAGCAGTTCGTGAACGTATACCCATTAGTGACGCGGGCCAGAATAAAACACATTCTATGTAATTATAGTAAATGGGCTTGTATAAAACATGTTGTTAAAATAGTGTCATGTTGGATTTATTTCGACTCCCATAATATATTCATATTGAGCGTACGATCCATGATAACAGGCTGCTACTCTACATGACTGTTATAATGTATCTGCATGAGGCTGAGTATGGAACATAGTCAGCAATCTGCAACTGATGATGATTCTATCAAACATTTGGCATCTTTTCGACTCATTGGGAGTCAATTTCCAAAAATGTCTAAATTATAATTTTGGCAAAAATTAAATATTGTTTTGAGGGGTACGTTCTAAAACTATTTTCAAAATTCCATTTAACCGCTCCAGAATCCAGTTTCCACCTCAAAATTAATGTCATTATAACGCATATTAGGTATCGTCAGAACGGAGGACGAACTGACGTACCACAAGGCCTTTCTATCCCTCAAAAATAAGTATAGTGAATGAAACAATGGCTCACAACCTAAACGTCAAATTTTTATGGTGCCCATATCCAGAATGAGCTATGGGTGATGCCACAGTGTCCTGGGCCCGCAAACAAGGTACCATGCCTTGCTTACCGGAAGCTTATATTCTGCTAATGATGAACAAACAGTCTGCCGTCAGAGCAGTTTTAGCCTGTCAAAAATAAAAATAGTATAAATACAATTGTAGAGAACCCTGAATCTCATTAATTGCTTACACCATGGAGTCCAATTACAAAGCACAACATGTGCAACTTGAAATCCCACACACAGTCGTGATCTGGTTATTATGTTTATATAATCATCGGAGGTGTGTTGTTAACAGCGGGAGGTACCGGTTTCCTCCGAGATCGCGGCGGGCGCACGAATTACAATCATTTACAGATTCCGGCGTTATCATAACAGCTATACGTTTATATCTCCGTGTGTGATATTTTAGTATTATGTGCATATCACAAAATTCCCCTGACTATGTATAGGTTATATCAATCAATAATTATCTCTCGGACCGAAGAATCATGGTTGTGGTAAGTCCGTCCAAACGGGAGACATAGATCCTGTCGGAAAATTCAAATTTGCTGCGTTCCCGTGGTATAAATGTGGCATGTCCGTCATCAACGGGAAGTAACGAACTATTCCGAAAATGGCCGAATTTCCGCGATATATTTCCGATGCCGTGCCGTTTGTTATGTCGCCGCCATGTATATATGGTGTCCAACCTGGAACTTGTCGCTGTACCATCCATAAATGTTCCTGTGTTATTTCATAAGTTAATTCATAAGTATCGTCAGAACGGAGGACGGTCTGACGGGGCCACAAGGCCTTTCTATCCCTCAAAATAAGTATAGTGAATGAAACAATGGCTCACAACCTAAACGTCATATACTATCCCCATAATATGGAGATGGGCATAATTGTATAGATGTCAAAAGAAAGTGGAGGATGTCTGCTAGCCATATTAAAGAAGATTCGATGCTAAATATGATGATGACCAAGGTCTCAATTTATCGCAGACAATTGCTCCTTGTTCTAATGACATTAATTTTTAGGTGGAAGCTGGATTCTGGAGCGGTTTAATGGAATTTTGAAAATAGTTTCAGAACGTAACCCTCAAAACAATATTTAATTTTTGCCAAAATTATAATTTAGAAATTTTTGGAAATTGACTCCCAATGAGTTGAAAAGATTCAACATGTTTGATAGAATCATCATCAGTTGCAGTTTGCTGACTATGTTCCATACTAAGCGCATGTCAGAAGTTGATAAGCGCATGTCATATCACGTTTCGGCTCGTTATGTCTGTTTTATTTAAACATTTGTTTACCACTTCTCAGTAATTTGAAAGGACACGAGACCAGAGGACGACATAGTCTGTGTTGGACACCCATCATATGTACGCAACTTGTTTTGAAAATTCATGATTGTGACAGTCCATTAGCTCACACTATAATTGATTCTAATTTACATGCTGAGGCGACTGACCATGACCACCTGGAATTCAGCCCAGAACAAATTTTCATTCGAAACTCATATGGATGCTTCAACAATATCGAATGAATATATATCTCAACTTGAGAAGGATACTAAAGAAGAGCGCATTAATTATCAGTGGAAAGAAGAGCGATCCGATAGAATAAATGTTGGCCAAGTTTGCAAGTTGGGGGACAAATCTGACAAACCAGTTGTCGCTCGTTCCCTGGTTAAATCACTTGAAATTCGCGTAGCACCGATAATTCATGGGCTAAAATATGAATCGACAGGGATCTCAAAATATGAAAAACTTGAAGGATGCTCAGTTTCGGAATGTGGCACATTTATAGGTAATAGCCATCAATGTTTAGCAAGCAGTCCAGATGGAATATTTAGTGATTCGAAAGTAGTGGAAGTTAAATGTCCCATTTCTTTTTCTTGCTCGGACCCGCATTATGTCGTCAGAAACAGTTAATTACATTGGAAATGTTGATCAGAAATTATGTCTGAGAATTTCCGATAAATATTTAAAACAGGTCTATGGTCAGTTTGTTGTGTAAGGGGAGGAAATAATGTGATTATACATGTATAATCTACCCATTTATTGAGTTCAAAGTGAGCAATATTAATAGAGACGATTAGTTTATTTGAGACATGGTTATTAAGTTGTGTTCTTTCCGCTATCAATATTCAGATCAGAATTTTTGCAACGATATTTTGACGAGAGATATAACGAGTTACATTGCTGATTCATATATAGGTTAGTTGTATGAAATGTTAAAAGGTAAATGAAAACTAGTTTGTTTGTTATAGTGAAGGTTACATTGTTGGTTGGATAATTACAAACGTATATGGCTATGTAAATTACTTATTTTTAAGAGAATACAGATTCGCCGCCAATTAACTCCATTGTCTTATTCATCTCCAAATACATGTCATATCGCAGAAAGGGGATGTTTGGTATTAACCATGATTAGCTCCATTAACTAGTGTGAACAAATATCTAGAAAATGTCGTTATCTTTCATGCGACCAGACTTGCATAGCCGGTGAATGTATGTCAGCTATGAGTCATGTCACATGAAATTTAACATTATTTCTTGATATATTAGTTCCAACAAAAACATCTATGCAATGACAGTTGTTATTCTCTTTCAAGAAAAATATTGCTTGTGGTCGAACTCGTATTTTATATCATAGAAGATTGTTGCAGTACATTGCGCAACATTGTCCTGGCATTTTCTGTGAATATTTAATTGTAGATAGCTAGATATTATCAATAATATTCGTTGTAAGTCCAACGCATAAGTGAATATGCATTGACAACCGGAAACTGATAGGTCGGTTGATGCACCACGTAGCGGCCGCTGGCCTTAAGGGAAATATCCGCAAAAAGGTAGCCCATTGATGGACTCGCGACGGAACATTCGGACACTAGGATATCTCGGTCTTCGGGATCGACCTTCTTTTTTCCAAATATGCAGTCTCTCGTTCATGGACCCTGAGCTAATTCGTCTGGAATTCTGTAAGCCTTACCAGTTAGTTTACATACTCCTTATTATAGTCCACTGTTATTGCTTCTGCCCCATACCGAAGCGTGGGGACGGCTCTGCTAATTGCAATAGTTCCCCGAATATATTGTTTCGGAGACAATCGGGACAATATTTTTATTTTACAGACGACTGCCAACTACATTCATTATCCAGTCCCTACTAAAGAGTCAATTGTCAGATCTAGCTGTGTGGTGTCAGGCTATGTCAGTTCAACGCTCAGTCACACACATAACATGAACGTAGGCACAACACGAACATAGGTACAACACGGACGCCCTTGGATCATGTCTAATCCTCGTCAAAATCGAGACGGACAATATATCCCAAATAAAGATGTAGTACAATGTACTCGTCATTGAAACGTTATTTTTGAAGATTTCAATGCGCCTGATTTAATGGAAGTGGGGACCACCTATATCTAGAGTAGATAACTTACCGTAGTCAAATCCCTTCGATGTTATTTGAACTTTGAAACCCGGCTTTACTGCTTCTGCAACTGTTAACAGCCAAACGCCAGTGAACAGAAGTGCCAATACTGCCTTCATCTACGGCATGCGTGGAAATTAGAAACAAAAATGAAATTAATTTGCGTTGAGTAGTTGTGAAACAAGTGTTGGTAACCAACATACTTATTCTCGCGCAAATAGGTTCTTATTGCACTTAAATACTCACACAGGTTTACATTAGTGGACTTATGCCAGTTATTCCGTATTATGGCGAGGGCTACAGTGAAAACAAATTATAAAGAGCCCACATCTTGAAAGTCGATTTAGGTTCATATATAATATGGAGCGTAATTCAGGTGTAAATATTGTCGTTATGGGCTTATATTTGGTTTCGAAGATAAGTTCAATATCCGTGTATTTTCAGGACAACATGCTGTGCCAACAATGCAAGTGTGGTTACGTGTACAATTCCGATTATGGCATCACTGGGTCGAACAGAGTGCAATCTCTTACAACTAGAATGCAATCAGAAAGATACCAACGTGCGAAAAATAATTTCACTTAATTTAATTTAATTTAATGTTAGCAAAAAAAGTCAATTACAATCTTCAATAATTTTATTTAGGGGATAACAGTGTGGTGTTTTGTGATTTCGGAAAGGTACATGGCGCGAATATAATGTGGCAAATTTAGTTAATGGGCGACGGCGGAGCCGGAGCCCATTAAAGATGGATTATCTCTTTAAATAACAAATTTTAAATAGTTGCGTGGGTATAAAATAATATATATGAACTGAAGACCCCTGTCCGCAAAAGCTTCTATCAATTAATATTGATTTTATTTCGAATATTAAATCGGGACCGTTTATGTGTCTATTTTTAGAACAGACCAGTCGGATGATACCATATTGCGATATAGAGCACTGGGCTGTTCCTATGGCTACGCACCGAAAGTCAAATGTCCCAGATTGATTGTTTGTATTCTTTTGTTCCACAGATGTACGCGATAATGAGTATAGTTAACGTTTATTTGTGACAAAATTGTACAATAAAATTTCTGGTCTCTGGTAACAGTAACCACTATTGTTCGTTAGCTGAACAAACACACCTTTTTAGACAGGAAAATATTAATCGATATTCCGGACAGGAGTATACGATTCAAATATAATAGTTTACACCCCGGTAACTATATAATGCATGTTTATAAAGAGATAATCCACCTTTAACGGGTATTTGCCACAGTATATTCGCCATGTACCTTTCCTATATCACAAAATACCACACTGTTATTCCGATTCTAATGCTCTTCGAACTTCAAAATGTTATTTAGACAAACAAATGGCTCGTAATTATCAACGAAATGTGCGGCCATAGAAAACACTCATCCAATTCACGACTTTTTATTTTAAATTTAATGCGCTAGATAAAATATATTCCCCCAATTACCATCGCTCTTATCGTTAAAAATACTGATAAACATGAAAAATTGCCACCTCAAATAGACATAAATATTCACAACAATTAGTGTCTGCATGTACCTGATGTCTTTTTCAGATGTTTACCACTTACAGATTGCGGTTTTGATTTTACCGCGATCTTGAAGTTGAATTGAAACAATGGGAAATTGTTTACTCAATGCGATGTATTTCACGCCGTGTCTGTCCGGTTTCATGTCAAGACATTTGGTCAAATGATATCGAGACACTGACATTGGTGGGGTATAACGTTGTGGTGTTTTGTATTTTCTGAAAGTACATGTATACAGGGCGAATGTACTGACTGTCAATTTTCGACAAATGCCACATAGCTGGGTTGTTTATATAGCAACGAGCTAGTAACGGAAGTCAGTGCCAAGGGTGTCAACTCTATAATCTACTCCGTAACGTTTTTCATTGGTTCTTCAGCTTGTCCCGTAGTTGTAACCAAAGTAGAGAACCATTTGGTTCTTGGTAACCATAGTAACAGTTTGATCCAGACCAGTTGGAATCAAACTAGAACCAATTGATTATTTTCTTGGTTCCCCACGGTGAACCAATTTGTGAACCAGCAGGTTCTGAACACGACGTTCGGTTACTTTTGTAGAACATATACATTTTGAGAACCAAATGATTCCTCGCTCGTAACCACATTGTATGACCGAAGGTTCTGAACTTGTTCCCGTGTTTGTAACCAGTCGGTTCTATACATGGTTAATAGTTCCTCATGATGGAACCAATTTCTAAGCCAGTAGTTTCTCAACAATACGTTTGTTTTCTCCATTCAAAACCTAATGATTCTTCATTTATATACACATGAAGAACCAAATGGGTCTTCTCTTAGAACAAATGAAGAACCAAATGAGTATTTATTGAAACTATTGGTTAGTTGGGTGCGAAGCACCCGCGGGTATGGTCGAAATTATCGAGTGATCTTCTCCTTCACCGCACGATTTGCTGTTTTGATGGTATCTTGAACAAAGAGAATCATGTTTGACCGCGGCATTGTTTGACTATGACTATGATTATTTATTCATAACACATTCATATAACATATACAATTATATATACAGTGATGGTTGTCTACCTGCCGTCCCCGTTGAAAAGTAATAATATAACTATACATGTAATAATACTTTGATTTTATCTAGGGTTTTTCTTGTTAAATCTAAACATTGGTATATAAACGTCTGTTTTTATAAATAATAGTAGAATTCATTGGTCGTTCACCGTTCATTGCTCAGTTTGTGATGTGATATATAAAGTAAACATCACTTTGATGGGGGTAAACCCCACGAGCTGTAATACGGGGCGTGGGATGAATCCAGTCTGTATTACTATATATCATATGGATATGGCAGTCTGTATTACTGTATATCATATGGATGTGGCAGTCTGTATTATTAGTTATCTTCGGCAATATCGGGGGTACATGGAGATTTAATACCTGGATGTCCATTTTGAACCCCGAGGCGGAGCCGAGGGTTTCAAAAAGAGACATCCAGGTATTAAATCTCCATGTACCCCACGATGTTGCCGGAGATAACGATTTTGTCCCCACAACAATAACCATGTTTCCTAAATTTAGGTGTGTTTTTAATAGTTTTTTTCCGATTAAGAATAATTCAATAGCTGACCTAAGGATCCGGCGTCAGGTGACGTCAAATTCGGCATGCGAGAGCAACGTCACGATTGGTGGAAACTGCCAGTTCAAGGGTCATTAATATATACCCCCGATATTTCACGTGCTCATATACCCCCGATGTTTGGCGCACGTTCTCTTATACCCCACTGTAAGGGGTGACGGGGGACATGGTGATTTAAACGTGGCGTTGTAACCAATCAGATTGCTTGTTACAACCGAATGTGGGGACAATACTATATATCATATGGATATGGCAGTCTGTATTACTATATACCATATGGATATGGCAGTCTGTATTACTATATATCATATGGATATGGCAGTCTGTATTACTATATCTAATATGGATACATATGCAGATTTCGGGTAGATTGCACTCACGTGTCATTGTGTCATGTTGCCAAATACTTGCGTAGAACATACGCTATGCTATGCTTTATTTCTCTATAGACATGAATTCACATGTTACAAAGAGATGTGAGGTATATTTACAAGGTGCATGTTAATTAAGTGCTATATTTTACATATATACAGTGGCGGTATTAAATGCGTTTAATTTTTATCATCAGCATCCTGTCATCATCATCAACACCATCATTCTCATAATCATCATTATATATATCACTAGCCGATGAGCCCGACGTTGTCCGGGCTACGTTGTCCGGGCTATTCAAAAACCAAATAGCTCTACCCGTTTCCGAGATCTGGTCTGCGCATGCGCGAAGCTTGCATCGCACGGGCTCGGCGACCCGATCAAATTCGTATCCGGGGCAAGATACATTCACATACCAAATTTCAAGTCGATAGCTCCACCCGTTTCCGAGATCTCGTCTGCGCATGCGCGAAGCTGGCGTCGCACGGGCTCGGCGATCCGATAAAATTCGTATTCGGGGCAAGATACATTCACATAGCAAATTTCAAGTCGATAGCTCCACCCGTTTCCGAGATCTCGTCTGTGCATGCGCGAAGCTGGCGTCGCACGGACTCGGCGACCCGATAAAATTCGTATCCGGGGCAAGATACATTCACATAGCAAATTTCAAGTCGATAGCTCCACCCGTTTCCGAGATCTCGTCTGCGCATGCGCGAAGCTGGCGCCGCACGGGCTCGCCAATACGACAACGTCGACCGCCTGGTCAAACTACACACACGTACCAAGTTTCGTCCCGATCGGTCGAGAATCGTAGATTTGTATAAATGACATACAGACAGACAGACAGACATACATACAGACAGACAGAGGTCTTCAAAATATATATGAGACTAGCCGATGAGCCCGACGTTGTCCGGGCGACGTTGTCCGGGCTATTCAAAAACCAAATTTCAAGTCGATAGCTCCACCCGTTTCCGAGATCTAGTCTGCGCATGCGCGAAGCTGGTGTCGCACGGGCTCGGCGACCCGATAAAATTCGTATCCGGGACAAGATAGATTCACATAGCAAATTTCAAGTCGATAGCTCCACCCGTTTCCGAGATCTCGTCTGCGCATGCGCGAAGCTAGCGTCGCACGTGCTCGGCGACCCGATAAAATTCGTATCCGGGGCAAGATACATTCACATAGGAAATTTCAAGTCGATAGCTCCACCCGTTCCCGAGATCTCGTCTGCGCATGCGCGAAGCGGGCGCCGCACGGGCTCGCCAATACGACAACGTTCACCGCCTGGTCAAACTACACACACGTACCAAGTTTCGTCCCGATCGGTCGAGAATCGTAGATTTGTATTAATGACAGACAGACAAACAAACAAACAAACAAACATACATACAGACAGAGGTCTTCAAAATATATATGAGATTATCACGTCGTCTGCGTTTATGTTTACATATGAGTTACTCGTTCACTCGTATGCCATTTTAAAAAATAATCAATGGCCACCATCTGGTAATTCATTGTAGTAGTACGCCAACATATGAAGAATATACATGTACGTATCGTCGCTCGGGTGTCGCAATCTGCCAACACCGTTCTCCTGTTTTACAAGAAAATAGCCATTGAAGTATTTGGACATTTCAAAATATCTCGATTTGCGTTGACACAGGTCTCTTGATGATTATACCATGACTTAACCACATAAAATACGCAAAACATCGAGAAAAATCACACGAAATGTGTTTTGGGTTACAATGGAGAGTGGAGACAGCACACTGTTATAACAATTTTTCTATTTTCGTTTTCGGAGATGAATGAGTATAGCCCTGATTGTCTCTCAATTATTTAAATATATCCCATGTCTTATCTGTACTTAAACCACAGTCTCTTTGTTGCGTTGTGTGCGTTATATGTCAGAACCGACAAGCGACAGCGACCTAATTGCTTTCGGAAAACTCGTCGTCATGGCTGGCCAAATCTGAAAGATAGCTGCAAAATGAGACGGAATGTGTGTTTAAAATGTTGGCAGCTGAGTGAAATGTAAAGGCATTTCTACGAATATCAAATGCCCCCGGTTATATGATAAAACACAGTTGTGAACATCCTTGAACTAGAAAATATAGATTTAAATGGGCAAATAGAAAATTTAGACCACAGGGATGTGGCAACAGTCGGTTGGGGAGGGTGTAGACACCCCCAAACTTTTGTCAAAGTTTCTAACAGTTCGAAATGTCATACATGACACGACATCATTTGGAAATTTTACACAACTTATAAATTGAAAGTTTTATCATTGTTTGATTTGTTTTCAACCATCAATTGGTGTGTGTTTTTGTTTTTAGATAAATATTAGCATTGTTTTCTACCTTTAGTCTGCAGTGACAATCAGTTGCAAATTGCCCAACCTTATGGGGTGTCAGGTTGGGAATTTCCAACAGTTGGAAAGCATGAGTACCGGTTGGTAAATTCCAACCAAATGGGGTGGATATGCAAATGGAATTTCACGAAGATGGCAGTTTGGTCTGGTTAAATGGAGAGGGCGCAGTTGGATGTAAATCTAAATGTGGACGCCCCAAAACAAACGTTGTGGTCGTGGGTTATAGCTCCGAAATGGACTAAAATCCGGATAAATTGTCATTCATGTTCTGAGGAGATGGAAAATATCCGCGTGCCACTCCGATCGCAACATGGCCATTTCGATAAATAAAATAGCATGTGTTCAACCAGATGAAGCAATGTAAACATACTGAGCCATTGTCGAATACATTCGGACCACAGGGATACAACAGAGGGGGTTTGACCCCCCATCCCAAAAACCCCAGACATTGGAAAAGATTTTCTACAGTTGGAAATGTCATACCTGAAACAGCATCAGTTGGAAATGTCACACCACACACAAATTCAAAATATTCTCATTGTTCGATTTTCTCACCAGTAATTAGTGGCGAATTTGTTGTTACAAAATTATTAGTAGCAAATATGTCTACATTATGATCTGAAATCATTCGTAAGCGTTCAACCTTAGCTGGGGTGTCGTAGTGGACATTTCCAACTGTTGGTAATCTTGATGTACAAGTTGAAATATCCCATCCCAAGTTGAGTAGAAATTGAATTATGGGAGTGTGGTCTGGTTCAATGAGAGCTGCCGACGTTCGAAATATCAATGTGGGCACACCACCCCCAACTGGAACCATCTAGCCACGCCAATATCAGACCCATATAAACTGGAATTCAACAGTTGTGATTTCCGTACTGGCAAAGAAGGAGTGCCGTAAATCTGAATGTGGACCTCCCCCACATTAAAGAGTAACCTGCTATAGCCATGTGTATGTATACATGCACTATATCTGAATGTATTGCCTATTAATCGATAGTATAGTAAGCTGTTTATTTTCCCGAAATCTATTTTGGGACGCATATATCGCACAACTATTAACATAATCAGAAGCTGTTGGGCTAATTATGTAGCCACACAAAACGGGAATTATGGACAGTTTATATATGGCTAAATACATGTTAAGAATGAACATATAAGTGTGTGTAACCTGTAAACTACCATATTATGATGCTAAACACTCAGCGATCGTCCTGCCTTAAATAAGAATGACCTTGTTCTCGTAAACAAAATATGCACTAAACAAGGAAGTTGGAGCAAGTTCCCCAGCTTGTCGTGCTTTCAGCGAAGGAATATGGTGTTGTGTGAATTGATCAACAAACCCATTGCCGTGGAACGATGCATATGCAACTCCACATTACTCATGCTACCCACCAGTAATTTCTCACAAATAACAAGGGACATCACAATTTCATCCATTTAATTTATGGAACCCCCTCGCTGTAGCATTTGTCGAGTAAATCGACAATTAGCGCTCTAGTGAAACCGTGATATGATGCGGGCCCTCTGCATTCTTAGTCCGAATGTTATAACACTCGGTAATTATTCCTTACATATAACATAACATTGCACATGTATTATAAGCACACGGAACACATGCCTCGACCTGGATTAACCATACGTTGCTATGGGAGTGAAAGCTTGGCGGCCAGAGTTAAGGGGGTGAACACATGGCTTAAAGTGATGTGAAACACTCCCGTAGGGTGGTTAAATAGAAATGGAGAATAAACTTGTCCAAAGTCCAAAGCATTTTTCGTTAGTTTATTGCCGATAAATGCGTCCCGAATCGAGTAGTAAATATTTACAATTGAGCGTAGTTCAGACGATGTTTTCTATGGAGTGGTACGGTCGATTTGCTTCAGATTTTCGGCCGTGTTACATGTAGTAGAATGTTGCACCCATTTAAGCCCATAAGAGGGATTTGGCAAACTAATGGGGATTATTTGGCGCATGCAATAATACATAAACTCTCATGTAAGAGCTATTATGTTCATCTAGTTGTCTTTCCTTTTATGTTTTATCATGTTTTCCAACCCACACGTGAGACAATCTTTCTTTCTTCTGAAACCGATCAAAACTCACGGTCATTGGTTCAGGGAGATATATTATTATAACATAGGAGTTAGTTCACTTTGGTGCTAATTATGGTCGTAATTTAGTGATGTAATCATTATTACATTGGGATATATCTTGTTTGTCAGAAAAACAATTATACTGCGTCGGGACATTAAATAGAGTATTACACAAGTATACACTGAAATAACGATCCAATAATATTTACCCATCTCGAGTTGCTCAACTGGAATTGTATGTGATGTTGCTCGGTTTGGTTTGGTTTGTTTTGGTTTATCGTTCTGCTCTCCCGAAAATTAACCCGATATCGGTTTATAATATGATTTGTTTTAGGTTCATAATCGGCTCAGAATAGCCACATGTTGAGTCCATAAAGAACTTAAAATTAGAGTATATAGTGCCAGTAGTGACTCATAATGATTTAGTATAAGTCCATGATGGGCGGAAAATAACACAAATAAACCAACTCACGACTTACAATATGTACGCACTGTATAATGTGATTTCTATGTAGCCCGCGCCATAAAACGGAATAACGGATTCAAGTCCACTATGGGCTTATTTTTTAATCAAATAATTCAATATGAACCTATATGAATAATACAGGTCGATTATGAACCTATCTGCGCGAGGATATACCATAAGTATCACATGGTTGATAGCTTTATGAGGGGATGAAACACCACAAGGACGGTTAATTTCACCGGAAATCGCAACAATGCAGTACACCACCGACCCCAGTAAACAGCTAACAATCTTGTCCAGTCACATCCTCACTTAACGCGCATTAAATATCAACGCAAATCCGGATTCGAACCAGCCTCATCAACGCTGGTTTGATGATGTTGGTTCTATGTACTATGTCCCTTACCAACTGACTCACCGCGGTTTGTAGAACAATAAAACGCAGCATAATACTACTTACCTTGACGTGCGAAAGTAACGTGGGACTTGATTGGGGATACACCACCGTTGTTATAAGTGTGGTTGCGCGAATGGGATTATATATGTACCAACTAGGAAGTTTCTGTGGAGCGAGACACATCATAGTCCAATGGAAATATACTATTTATTTATGCACCATCGTTGCGTGATTTTAAAAGAAAACTGCCTAACGGGTTTTGCGACATCCTGTTCTTTGTGGTGTCGATAATAAACTTATTTTAAGAGTGAGATGTCAAAACAGATATGTCGCTAAACAATTTGTGTTAATAATGGTCTTATGTTTAGGAATATTAATACGATACTCAATATGGATGTACTAAACTGTGTGTTTGTCGTGTACACAAAGCACTATTAATGTATTTAGTCATGCTATTATCACAATATTACCCCTGGACAAGATAGAGATACTTTATTCCTCCATAACAACGGAGATTACATATATTACAAATATATACAACAAAATAATTACATATAATTTGTTAATACAAGCTGGAAGCTATGCGTGTAAACACATTTGCTAAGTTTCAGTGCAATTTTACTGCCAGTATCGTGAACAGTTCTCAACACAGCCGCATTTTTTTTTTATTAAACGCCAACATATACATAATGGCTAGGATATGTTTAACCGCAATAAAGCAATATCCAGAGAATTGGTCGCCATTCATAGGTGTTCATTTATGTGCTAAGGGTATATACTTTCTATTCCGAGCAGAGGAAACAAATGAAGCGAAAGCATCGCTTTAATAAGAGATTCTCGTTGCAGAGAAGATGGATCTGCAGTGGGATACACCCACCAAAGCAGTACGCTAGAAATGTATTGTTTGCTGAGGCTATCTAGGAGCGCGAATGTTTCTATCCCATGTCTGTCGATTATTGCATACCAGAAAGCATTCCTCGTCACCTGTGCAAATTCTGACATACAATCATGACACATAATTATGAGTAAGAAGATTAACGAATGAATTATGGCAATGATTACAGGTGGCATCATTATTGTACATGGTTTTTGCCAGAATGTTCGCCATTTTGATGCACATATGATACTAATCGGGTACATTGCGGCACAATTCCCAGAGTATCCACGATGAGTGGACATCTGGCTTCACATTGAATATGAACCTTAGGGTATCGTCTTGCTGTACACTGAGATGCAGCCTACGGGCATAATGTGCAGCAAGGCGATCTCTAATCATCCCCTTCCAAACCGCCTGAGACGGGAAAACACCTGTTTCTGTGAAAGACATGAAGTAGTGGTACATGTCGATTTCTTTGAGAATTTCAGTTTTTTCTTTCAGAAAGCCCTCAATTGGGCGACCAAACAACCTGTGGCCGTGGAAGTTGAATAACAATATATTAAGAGCCGTTCTGTTACTTTTGGGGAGATTTACTAGTGTGCTAAGAAAGAGTAATTTTCTTTTATGCAGCTCGTACTCTATCGGCAATTGTCCCAATAAAGATACAGCGAATATCGTGCTAGTACGTTTTGGTAAGTGCTGCATGTGTTTGATGCACATACGATAAGCTCTTTCGAGAGATATATATTGAGTGCTAGAAATATCCCACCACGTTTCGCATCCGTACAGTGCCTTAGGGATAGCTACGTGTTTAAAAATCATAAGATTTGTTAACGGGGAAAACGTAGACGTAATGTGAGAACGACAACCTGCAAAGAAGCATTTACGTAGCATGTCCGTTGCATTCTGAATTTTTGGCAGCTGCCTAGATTTACAGTTTTGTTTGATACCTAGATGGACGACTTCCACCACTTGTTGTATTTCATCTGTACCAAGTTTACAGGACCGAGACTTGGCACAACACGTCCTGTGACTACTATTGAAAAGCAGCACCTTGCTCTTTTCATTGGATAATTCAAAGCGCCATTTTTTTTTACTTTTGACGTGACAAATATAAAGAAGTCTGCGTAAGCCACATTCAGTGAAAGAGAGAACAGTGATGTCATCTGCCGTTGTCGGTGATGCGCATGATGTTAAACCTATATACAGGCCATCAGTTGAATTTGCAAGATTCGAAAGAAGATCATCAATGAAGACTAGATAAAGGAAAGGAGATAAGATCACTCCTTGCCTTGTTCCTTGTTCGATGACAAATGATTCAGAAACGTTTCCATTATACATGACATGACTCTGAACATTCGAATACATATTCGCAATAAGTTTCAATGTGAGACCTTTGACACCATTCTGGTGTAATTTGTATATGAGTCCTTAATGCCACACTCGATCAAAGGCTTTCTTTGAATCTAAAAATGCTGCATAGACACTTGATCCATTTGCTTCTGCATATGCAAATGCTTCTTGGAGCTCGTACGTAGTTACCGTGCAACCCACGCCCTTCTGAATTCCGTTATGTAAGCTGCTTGCCGAAGTCGTCGAAGAATAATTGTCTCAAGCAGCTTGTACAACACAGAGAGAAGTGTTATCGCACGATAACTATCAGGTACATGAGGTGGTTTTGGGTCGCCTTTGAAAATGGGAACAATGAGGCCTTTTTTCATGTCGGGGGGAATATAGGCAAACCACAAAATTTGGGAATACAATATATATAAAATATCACATAATGCGAGCGGGGCATTAATAATATGCTCGTTCACTAGCTCATCAAGTCCGCCTGCCTTGTTTACTTTGAGCTCCTTTATTGCGTCTGTCAATTCGTCCAGTGAGACATAATTAGCTAATCGGGGATGCCGCTTTCAATTTAGCTATCAGATATAATTTTGTCAACATGTCCACTGACTGCGTTTTCAAAAGCTGAGTTCGTATGTGATGAACATTTATACATCTCAGAGAAATAGTTTTTCCACCCTTGGGAAATATGAGAAGGATCTCGACACATGATTCCATTGGATAGCATTTCCGTGCCGGGTGTGATATAGAACCTGTATTTTGAGTTTACAGCTTTTAGCATATGTTTCTACTCTAGCCGCGGCATTTTTAATGGTAGAACGATGCACTCTACGAAATTCACGCTTTTTATCTCGATAAGATCGAAAAGCGTGGTTGGATGGGCAGCTGGGCTTCCCCATCGATATCCATACTTTCCTAACATCGATGATGGCTGAGTGAAGTTCGGTTAGCGTCCGTGACCAATATGGTTTAGAATTTGGATTTTTTTTAAAGTTCGGACTTGAGTCAACAGAAACTTGTAGAAGAGTGTACACAAGCTGAGAACAGAGAAAGTCAATGTCACTCTTCGAGTTTATTTTAATATTGATATTTGAAATATCCCCTTTAACTCTGTTCTGATACATTTCTTTATCTATTTTCTTCCAATTTACATACTTACGACACCGATTAGAGTTATCGGTCGTGCACGAGGGGAGGTGTACTGTACATCTCACTGGTCGATGGTTTGACGTGTTAATTGCATTGTCATCGATAATTTCAATATTGCGAATTAGGTCTGCTTTACTATCTCTGACAATGATATGGTCGATCAGTGAGGGTGATGCAACAGATGAATAAGGAACATAAGATACATCGGGACCTTTGCAACTATGTGATGACATAAGTGATAACATAGTATGCTTAGATAAAAATTGAATAAGACGACTTGCTCTAGAATTATGTGCGGTGCCTAAAGTGCGAGGGCATACACCTGAACGTGGTAACTTTGTATTAAAATCGCCCATTAAAAGTAGCATACCACGAGGTGATAGCCCGTAGATTAGATCACTTAGATCTGTGAGGCACTTGCAGTAGTCTTCATCTGAATAATTGGTATTAGGGAGATATACTTGCAATATGAAGATAAACTGATCATATCCTAAGCGGAGTCGGATCCGAATGATCCGCTCGTTATCGACTGAGATGCTGGAAGTATTGATTACATGTTTCTTATTAATGAGAAAAGCAACTCCATCACGACAGTAGCTACCACCTGTGTTAGTGACGATGGTTTTTCCACATTTTGCATAGCTAGTGTATTTATCGTGGATTTCATTCAACAGATGGAGTTTCCCTTGATCGAGCCAATGCTCTGAAATTCCTACAATATCGTATTCTTGGTGATTCAGGAGGTCATTCATATAAGAGGCACTGGAAGTGAGGCGAGTGACGTTCCAACTAATTACATGTACATCAGTATAGACAATATTGTTATGACTAGTATTGCAACTATCCATGATTACTGTATGTTATAGAGTTTTTGTATTGTCACCTTTACGCAGGGATGTGGCTAGAGGGTCTCCGCTGGGGGGGTGTCCACCTTGGGAATTTTCAACTGCAACCCCCCCCCCTTGAATCGGAATCACACCAACACAACTTTTTGCATAATTCCATTTGCACCCCCCCCCCCCCCTTGAGTCGGATTCACACCAACACAACTTTTTGCATAATTCCATTTGCACCCCCCCCCTTCAGTCGAATCGCACCAACACAACTGTTTGCATAATTCCATTTGCACCCCCCCCTTATACCTCATGCTCAGGCCTAATTTCCTATTTCCTATATATTCATTATCCATGCTTCTATTTTCCCAGTATGAGAACATTAAGATATTTTAACCTGAAAATTGCCCCCCAACAAAAACAACTAGTAATCTAATTCCAGACAAATGCACACAGCTACCGACAACAGACCAGGAAACACCGGGCCGACCATGGTTGTTTGGCCCGGTGTGAGAAAATATTGAAAACTATATACAAGAAAATCGCAAATCCTAGCATCTAGACTGGCCTCAACTGAAGCTTTCCTAGTGTTGGAAATTTCAAACCTCATGCTCCCCCTCAGGTTGTAAAATTCTTCAACTGATGACCATTTATGTCTACAAGTTTGAATAAACTAATTAGCAGTTTTGTATTGGCCATGTTGATGGGGCAATGACACACCGGGCCGACCATGGTTCGGCCCAGTGTGCGAAAATTTTGAAATCTGAACAAGAAAATCGCAAAATCCTAACATCTAGACTAGCCTCAAGCCTTCCTACTGTTGGAAATTTCAAACCCTACACCCCCACTTAGGTTGGATAATTTCCAACTGATGACAATTCCAATGACAATGTTGACCAATTGTATGACAATATTGTTTTCTTAAATTAACTAGAAGTTTTTGACTGGCCACGGGGGAGGGACCAGGACACAAGCTTTCCAAGTGTTGGAAATTTCCAACCTGTCACCCCCTAAGGTTGGAAAATTTCCAACTGATGTCCATTTCTGTCAAAATTTTGACAAAAAATAGGAACATAAACAAATATTGGTCGAAAAACAATAAATCCCCCCAATAAATTGTTTTATAATCAAACTACAAGAACATTTTCAACCTATTGTTGGTGTGAAATTTCGTTGTGGCAGGTATGAAATTTCCAACTATTGAAAATATAGCTCTCTGCTGGGGGGGGGGTGTGAGACACCCCCCCCCCACACCCCCCTCTAGCCACATCCCTGCCTTTACGTACGAAGGAATAGTGTATCGTCTCTTCATGTAGTCGCGTATCATCTTTTGTGAGTCCTGAGGTCCAACTCCACCCAAATAAAAGCTGCGATACTCATGTGGTGCATTTTGCTTGACGACGCGCTATGTGTAACACTTGCATTAAAAGGATGGCCAAGCTCGTATGATTCATTTGTCGACACTGGAATAGAGTGTAGTGACAGATGACCATCCACTTGTTGAAGCGATGGTTGACCCGATACTCTGTGGGTGGGTCTTCTGTCATGTTGAGCGGCTGGGAGATTCATTTCAGCTGGGGTACTCGTATTATCACCACATTTCGAATTCCTACACAGATTCATACACATCGATTAGCGTTTGTTACGGTTTGAAACAACTGCTCGAAGTAATCGGTCATATTATCGAAGTTTGCGTTGGTGGCTTCTATATCACGTCTGAGTGAAGAATTGAGTGATTTTATGCTGACATCTGTGGACTCCTCCACTCCCGTGATAGATGTGCTCAGGTATGTTAGACGATTGAGCGTGGTCTTGCACACAAGGTCAGTAGATCCTATCGCTTTCTCGATATCATCGAGCTTGAAAGAAGCGATTTGGGAAGAGTTCATATTACTGGAACTGGTGGCTGGAACACAATATTACCCCTGGACAAGTGATCTTACTAAATTGATATGATGTGTGTGGATTGGCGAAACTGATATGATGCTGGAAGGGCAAACTGATGCTGATAACAACAAGTATTGTTAGTGTATCTAAAGTTGTCATTTCTGGCGGGGTTTGGCTAATATGGACAAAACAAAGAAAAGCCAATGGCTGTTTGAAACATACAATAGCCGATATATTTTTTAATATTTCAACAATTATAGCTGCGCTGACGACTTAACGGTGGATTATATTACATGTATTTTACAGTTAGTTACCGGGGTAGAAAATATTAGATTTGAATCGAAGACTCCTGTCCGGAAATGCTTCTATCGATTAATATTGATTTTATTTCGAATATTTTCAGGTCTAAAAAGGTGTGGTTGTCTAGCTAACGAACAATAGCGGTTACTGTTAACAGTAACCAAAAATTGTATTGTGTATTTTGGTCACACATACACGTTAATTAGACTTATTATTGCTCATAACTGTGGAATAAAACAATACAATCAATAAATCTGGGACATTTGACGTTCGGTGCGTAGCTACATGAACACCCCAATTATATCTATCGATGTATCACATCAGCCGAATGGTCCGTTCTAAAAATAGACAAATAAAGTGTTCCAATTAATCGTCTCATTTCATAATAAACTATTCAAAATAAAATCAAAATTAATTGATAGAAGCCTTTCCTAACAGATGTCTTCATCTCATATTTATTATTTTATAACCACGCAACTATTTCAAATTTGTTATTTAAAGAGATAATCCATCTTCAAATAGCCACCGTGCTTATGATCAGTTAACTATGAACGCACCCATTACTAAAGGTACTCAATCCGATCAGACGGTCACAATACCATCAATATACAACTACATGTCTTTGAATTACGCATTAGTTATCAGCATCGATTTATTGCAACACAACAATGCTAACCACTGTCAACTATGGTATCAAATTTCCCAAAACTTGTTTGTTATCACCATTTTGTTCAACAAAATATGGCCGTATAACACTAAAGTATCACGAAAGTTTACCATATTACCACTTGATTGTAGAGTTATCCTTCTTCATCCGCAATCACATAATTACACATCTCGAGAAATAACAAACTTAAAAATCGATATCTGATCAATCTGAGCGTTGATGGGTGGGTTCCTCGACTCTAATCAACTATCTTTTTACCCCCGATGCCAAAGAAATAATAAGTTAGGAGCATCTGATCGGATTGAGTACCTTTAATATATATTATAACATATATGTTTAATAAACATAATATAATAATAGTTCCTGGATATGTTCAGATTATCGGATCATCACATATATGCAAATAGTATATTAAATGACGGTACGTTTTCTTAACAACATAATTTTGTCCTACCATCATCATATCAATTTAGCAGGACGCATCAACATCATGCAGATATAGCATGACCACTTGATCATGGTGATTACGACATGCGTGCGTTAATACTTATACATTCTTCACTATATATTTATTTATTCTGTATAATTCACGGCACCCTGGTAAACAAATGCAATGGTTTTCCACATAGGCGGACACGCATACGATGATCATGATGTACCAACTAGACATAACCCTTTAACCCTTTACCCAACAGAACGGCCCTGTGCCAATGCATTCTCTTATATATGCGAGTCGACCATAGGTCGCCTCGCATATATAAGAGAATGCATTGGCTTAACACATTAAAAATTATAAAATTGTTAAAGAATGTAAGAAAAAATGGTAAAAAGTGTTAAAAAAAGTTTTTTTGTTAGGCCAATGCATTCTCTTATATATGCGAGGCGACCTATGGTCGACTCGCATATATAAGAGAATGCATTGGCACAGGGCATAACTATAACCATCACAATGTGGTCAATGAGCCGATTCCAATGATATCCATATGTGTATGGTTTTATTGAGACAGACCCAAGATAATTTAGGCTGTTGCAGCTTTATTTGGCCGTTTTTGGCCGGTTTTGGCCGGTTTGTTGGGTAAAGGGTTAAACAATTCCACATGGTTTACTATAGTTTACTGTAGTAAATATATAGTAAACATGGTTTTACAATTAAGAAATAAATACACGGTGTAGAGGTGTGTATGGTCAAGTTGTACCACAAAAAACTGATTGTAGGACGACGCGTAGCGGAGTCCTACAATCAGTTTTTTGTGGTACAACTTGACCATACACACCGATACACCGTGTATTTATTTCTTTTGTAATACGACTGAAAGTTTATGGTCACAATTCGACTGAATAGTCAACGAAATACTGCGCTTTTTCGGTCTCAGGTGAGAAAACATTTCGTGGTGTAATTCGTATTGGGCGTACTCGATTTATTTGCATGGAATACTCCGGTAATCTTGTCTTGTTATGAAATTCCCCCATTGACTTTTCGAGGCACCTCTTCTAGAAAATAATCGTTGTGATTGGCTAAAAAACGATGTGTTTTCAGCGGCGCCCGTGCCTTTCATTTAAATTGTACAGGAATTACGAATTGCGGTCATTTCTGTGTTGAACGTTGTTGGGACAACATGAATATGATCATCGACTATGGACCATTTTCCTTACACAAAGCGATCTAAATGATCTTATCCCCCTTCTGTACTGGTGAACAAACGCTTTCATTTTCAACTTGATTCCGAAATATCGAATCGACGAATATGATCGAGATTCGAATCGACGAATGCACAGCCCGGCCCCATGGATTTATTTTGTCATTTAATATACTTATTAAGTAACTTTCTTTGGTCGTAACATATATCAATATACCATAACATCATTTGGACCATATTCATTGGCAACCAAACTGGTTTCAAGCGACAAATCGCTAGAAAATTCGCAAGATTGTCAAGATGTAGCAAAATTCAAAGGGTTACGGGTGCGGGTGTACTCCGTTGATGCCCCGTTTGCGCGGAGTTAGAAAAGACGGGAAAAGTCGCGTGCGTCGATCTGAATAAACCGATTTTTTTCGTGGTACAATTGGAAAAAGTAGAATTGTACCACAAAACTGGAACGAGATAGCCATGGTAACTCGGGCCACTGGCCAATCAGGACATGGCTTTTAAGCATAGTTAGGCAGGGTCGTATTACAATAGTAATTATATAGTAAACGTGGTTATACAATTGTTACTATAATAATTTTGCGGTGTTTGCATACAAGTTTTGGGTTTACCATAATGTTTGTGGTAAACTGTAGTTAACATTTGGCGACATTAATGAATCTGACAGCTACACTATAGTAACACCATGGTTTTAATTTACTATGAATAGTTTTACCATGGATGCTGTGGTATTTGTATTGAGACAACATCACACATGATTGTCTATCAATATTGGAACCAATGTTCTGACTTGTATACCTACTCTTCCAAACTCTTGGTAAAAGGTCTTCACTTTAAGGATGTCCCCGTAGCCATGGTGGTAAAGTCATGAACACGATCATCTTGCTCAGGGCTAAATGAGGTTGGCGTGGCTTATAACGCCGGCATGTGCGATCATCTGGAATGACAATGTCCTGAATTATACGCGTCTCATTCACAACTAAGTAAATTGCCGTGTTATTTTGCGCGTACTTCGTTTGGAAATAAACCATTGCTGGTTGACTACCGGATGACACTTTCCCGTCGGTCAATGATAATTATAGTCAGTTATGCTGGATGGGCGACAATATAAGTTTATCAATCAGAACCTCATTACCTCGATATTTCCCACCAATGTTTAGGAATCCATCAAATTGAATTATGGACTTTCCAAAGTATGTTGTTTTATAACTGGATGGGATATTACACTTAGTACGAACAAAGGGTTAAATAATTCATCTCACATGAATATCATTCGAATTGCGTATAATGTAATGGATCCACCCGGATATTAAGCTACCCGTGTACATGCGTGACATGGTTATCACTCGAATTGCGTAGAATGGACTGGATGTACCCGGATATGATGATACCCGTGCGCATGTGCGACGAGGGTCTCGCAGTCATATGGAAATTCTGGGCGCAAACGACCACGCATCATTGCAGGCAATATACAAACAACATAATATAGTGGAGCATACATACTGCGATGTGGTGAGCATAACTTGTCGGGGAACAAACTATATAGCTCCAAAGGGTTCCAAGTATTAAACAGATCATCTCAACGAGTGTTTTCATAATTAAGCAGGGTGGCGTTAGTCTGTATTGTAAGTTATTAACTCAATTCACGAGTGCGCAGCACGAATGGGCAGAGTTAATAACGCTCAATCAAGAGTAACGTCACTCTTCTTAATTATGAAAGCACGAGTGAGATGATCTATCCAATTTTGACTATCCATGTTTCACGATTATATGCGATTCAGTATTCCTGATAGTCAATTGATTCGCTAAGCCATATTTACAAAATGAGCACTGAATTTGGAAATGTTAACCCATGATATTATATCAGCCAATTTGATGAGGTATCGTTGGAAAGTTTATTTTCCGAGTATTGCTTAGACCTATACTTGTATGTTTTGCTAAAATTCAACTTGGGGCAGCGCCATTGAGCCATGCCAAGAACGCGATGAGGTAATTTAAAGGCAGTATTGAGATGGTAATTGAAAGATAACATTTATTATGAATAGCTGAGTCATGGTCCAAAGTCTGAACATTTTATTATTATTATCGAGGGGGCAAGTGACCAATTTTGAATGGGGATTTCCATGCAAATATCAGCTGCAAAAGTTATATATTATACATTTGTCTGGGCACTAAAGCAGCCATAGTATAAACCAGACATTACGTTGAACTGGCGGTTCCGCGTGTAAATTACCAATTTTGCTATATATTTATCTTTGGGAATTTTGTTCTGGAATTACAACACTTTTTCAACACTATTTTAAACAGATCAATAGAAAATTTAAAAATAAATACATGAACTTGAACGTTTGAATGTTGATTCGTTCATTTCTTGGTAAGACAACACAAGCGCAGTGTCCTAGCCATTAACAGCCACATATAAAACAAAGGCACTTAGGCTATATACCGTCTAATGATGTGGTTAAAGATGCCAAAGTTGCACCGCTGGAGTCATGGACATGGGAGATAAGCACTAACTATGCCATTACATTTTAAAACACTTCTTCAAAAATTTCCTTTATTTCGTCAAAAACACTTCTTCAAATACCTCCGTTATTTAATTAATAACAATATTTTCTTCTTTTAGGATCACACGTATCAAAATGAGAGGATATGGTGATCCCCCTTTCATGGCATCACCACTTTGATATATGATCGTGCCTTCATTGAGCCACGAGTGACTCCTGATACGAGGATAACATATTATATGATACCCTATCCTACGAAGGATCACATATTGTGTTATATCTACACCCGTGCGCATGGCCTGTACATATAAGTCATCTCCATGATATGATGAGTCTAATTGTGTGGTTTTAAGCTGACAACAGTGGCGCCAATCGAGTCAGGGATGGAGGAGATAAAGGGCACCAAAATTAATATACATATGTTTAGCGCCGATTTCACCAAATATTATAACGGTGTGGTTTACGGGCGGATTATAACGGTGTGGTTTACTGGCGGATTATAACGGTGCGGTTTACGGGCGGATTATAACGGTGTGGTCTACGGATGGCACATACATTGGTGCCGTTTGGGCTAGATATTGGGAGGGGGCACTATAACATTGGCAATAAAGTTTTAGTCACACGATTTCCACCATAGTGATTTCCATGATACAAGGAATTAAACTGTTGTTTTTAAAAGAAAAAAAGCTCAATATATCAATAGAAAAAACACGCCGTAATCACGTAGATATTTGGGTTATAAATTATACCGCAAATAGCATCAAATCATGTCGGCGACGCCAATATTGTACAACTTGGCGCTATGGATAATACCATTCGATATAATAAGGTACGTTAATCATACTTACGATCAATACGTAGTCATAACACTATGGAAATGGATAATAAACAGCAGCACAAATAAAAAAGGTATGCACGTCTTCAATGTGCCGGTATTTTTATCCGCCATGTAAAGTGCTGTCATAAACACATTGCTACTAGTAAAGTATCAGATAATTAAATTATAAACATGGCACACATATTCATGTATGTATTGATGATCAATCTCGTCCAAAAGTCAATATAATCGAAAAAGTGCCTCAATGATTTGGGTGAAAGGGTTACGCCAACCGTGTACGTTAGAAGATGAAAGTACAAGGAGCGCTAAAATCCTCGATAGCGTTCCAGTACATGTCAGAACAATCGATAATTAAATTCAATCCCAATCAACGCTGCCTATGTGTTAACTTCTGTCTCCAATCGCTCATATATGCACCATCGATTTATCGCTCAAATCATCATTTCTTACAAAATAAATACAATGCTACTGAACTCAAAATCAAAAGCTGTATATCAAGAACATAGTAACGAATGCGTGCAATTCCATACACTGTTCTGTTCGCAACTTTTCTCCTATACCCCTGGATCGATTTCAACCAAATTAGGTGTGGTGACTCCGGGCAATCATGCGGATAGTATAACGGCGTTACGTTTTCAAAATATTGATTTTAAAATAGGAACAATTTAATTTAAAACAAATGTGTGAAATTGAGTTAAAGTGAGTAAGGAGTTGAATCTAACAAGAAACACAATTTAAAATTTAAATTAAATATGTTTGTTTCAAATTTAATTAATTTAGTTTTTAAATTAAAATTTTCAAATGATCAAAATGTGCGCAAAGGTGTCGCAGGCTCCTATCGCACAAAGGGGCAAGTCCATCTGACGCGCGAAATAAAGGCTCCATAGTCGAATCAATCCTGGACCCAGAGGCCAGTCAAGTAAAGGCATTTTGTTTATTAGTGCACAAAAAACATTTAAAACAAAAACAAAAAAACAATATCGAAATTGAAAAAAACTTACCCCCACACATGTTGTAGGCGTGAGTGCTTCTCGCTTATAAATTTCTAATCAAAATATGTTCGCTGTCGTAAACAAATATTTTCGCAATAAATAAAACGCGACAGTCCGCATACGGAAAGTACGATTAATGATATCGATGATACCGAAATACTACTGCTAAACCACTGGTCTGGCTGGACCAGGTTTAAACCAGAGATGACGAATGTGTCAATTAGACACGCGGTCTCGGTTTAAACCACGGATTTAGCTGTCAAACGGCGGTTTAAACCTAGATATTTACGTAGATATTTTAAATCTGAGATGATGAATCCGGCCACTGAGCTTCTAATGAGTTATCCATATTCCAGAACGGGCCAATATTCAAGCAAGTGAACAGTGAGGCACATCCTGAATTAAACTAGCATAGTAATATGTTTAGCTATATCGATGTAGTTGGATGGGGATATTAACGTTTTGTGAATTCGCTAAAAGAGGGATAATACAAAATTCACACATATAATTCATAATCAGTTTCGCACTAATGCTGTCCTATGTGTGATTTTGGGACGAAATAATATATTCGTATCCACGAGAATGATAAAGCATGACGGCACACGGTAAAAAACATTAGCATTCAGTTCGCTGAAATGGTATTATGAATAAATAACGTCATGTTGTTGTCATTTATAAAGACATACTACAGCATACAGCATACTGGAAAATATTGGATTTGGCAAATTAACACAATAATTACTATTTATATAGCGATTTATACCAGATGACCAAGAGTCTCCAGGGATGTGGCTAGAGGGGGGGGGGGTGTGAGGGGGTGTCTCACCCCCCAGCAGAGAGCTATATTTTCAATAGTTGGAAATTTCATACCTGCCACAACGAAATTTCACACCAACAATAGGTTGAAAATGTTCTTGTAGTTTGATTATAATACAATTTATTGGGGGAATTCATTGTTTTTTCGACCAATATTTGCATATGTTCCTATTTTTGGTCAAATTTTTTTTACAGAAATGGTCATCAGTTGGAAATTTTCCAACCTTAGGGGGTGACAGGTTGGAAATTTCCAACACTTGGAAAGCTTGTGTCCTGGTCTCTCCCCCGTGGCCAGTCAACAACTTCTAGTTAATTTAAGAAAACAATATTGTCATACAATTGGTCAACATTGTCATTGGAAATGTCATCAGTTGGAAAATTTCCAACCTAAGTGGGGGTGTAGGGTTTGAAATTTCCAACAGTAGGAAGGCTTGAGGCTAGTCTAGATGTTAGGATTTTGCGATTTTCTTGTTCAGATTTCAAAATTTTCGCACACCGGACCGAACCATGGTCGGCCCGGTGTGTCATTGCCCCATCCACATGGCCAATACAAAACTGCTAATTAGTTTAGCAAAACAATATTTTACTACATTTGGTCAAACTTGTAGACATAAATGGTCATCAGTTGAAGAATTTTCCAACCTGAGAGTGAGTATGAGGTTTGAAATTTACAACACTAGGAAAGCTTCAGTTGAGGCCAGTCTAGATGCTAGGATTTGCGATTTTCTTGTATAGTTTTCAAAATTTTCTCACACTGGGCCGAACAACCATGATCGGCCCGGTGTTTCCTAGTCTGTTGTCGGTAGCTGTGTGCATTTGTCTGGAATTAAATCACTAGTTGTTTTTTTGGGGGCAATTTTCAGGTTAAAATATCTTAATGTTCTCATACTGGGAAAATAGAAGCATGGCTTATGAATATATAGGAAATTAGGCCTGAGCATGAGGTACAAGGGGGGGGGGTGCAAATGGAATTATGCAAAAAGTTGTGTTGTACGATTCGATTCAAGGGGGGAGGGTGCAAATGGAATTATGAAAAAAGTTGTGTTGGTATGATTCCGACTCAAGGGGGGGGGGGGGTGCAAATGGAATTATGCAAAAAAAAGTTGTGTTGGTGTGATTCCGACTCAAGGGGGGGGGTGCAGTTGGAAATCCCCAAGGTGGACACCCCCCCCCAGCGGAGACCCTCTAGCCACATCCCTGCCAAGAGCGCTTGCATCCCTACTAGTACCCTGCCCTCTATCACACGTTACACACACATACATCTATACACACTTCATAGACATGAACAGAAGAGCTGATGGCATAAGATAACACATACATAACAATGTTTAAACAACATCTGAGATAACTTCCCATAGTGAGCACAGAATAATTCACTCTTAACACAGATTTTAATTCGGTCAGAGAATATGCAAATCTTGTGTCGTGTCTCAGTGAGTTCCAGACATTTGGAGCATACGAATAAAATGCTACATCGCCGTTTTTAATTTTGTGATGGAATATCCATATGAACTTGCTTGCGTCTTTGACCTCAGATTCATCAGTGGAACGTACATGCTTAAACGTTTATCATGCTTCAAAATCCAGCTATACTAGTAGAAAGGAGAACATGCCTGACCTTATCAACGTTCTTATGATACTCCAGGCATTTTGTTGCACATCAAATTAAAGTACACGTCGAACTTTGGTTTACTGTCTGTTTAGCCATGTATATTTGTTTTCATTTGCCCACCGAACATGAGGGTTATCGGTTGTCTATGCCATGATATATATATAAAGAGTTATTGATTAATTGACTGATTAGGTTTCAGTCGACGCTGAGCAATCCCACGACTAAGAAGATAATCCAGTTGAACAAAACTATCGGAGCAAAGCAAATTTGTATACATAGCAGACAGTGGATGAAAGAAAAATATTGAGCTATGTACAAATAAAACACCTGCGAATAAATGTTTCCTGTCGGAGACAGGAATAACAATTCAAGAACCGACTAGTATATATATCGACGTACATATCTTATATAATTTAACCCTTTCATGACGGGAGCTGCGCTGGCGCAACATTAAAGGATTACTCCGGTCTAGATTTTGTTTAAACCTTTCAAGTTTGACACTGCGTGTCGCTAGTAGTCCCTCGTGTGACGCCAAATGAGAGGATCATTAATTATTCAGACTACATAATCCATGATGGAAAATTAAATCGGCTTAACTTCAATTATGGGCGGCCTACCACAAACTTTTTCGGCACTGTGATCAGTGGAATAGCGGCGATCGATAACGATACAAAAATCTAGACCGGAGTAATCCTTTAAAGACGAAAGTAATTACATCTGAAGAGAGGCATGACCAGCTGAATTATTGACCAAGGTCAACTGAATTGTCTTAACGCAATACACGTCAAAGAACAAAGTGGACCATTTGCTAAGACGTACCGCATGTCGACGCTTCGCGTGATGTGACCACCATAGTATAACGATGACTCACACGCCACACGGAATGCACCCCTCAACAAACAGGGTGCCACATTAATGGACGTGTATCCATCGCAGTGGGGTGTTAGACACATTTTAACCCTGGCCCACACGGGTTCATGGTTATTAAAACCAAGGCGTGTCGTTTCGGAATTGAATTGTTATCGAAACAGTGCAGAGACCATGCGCATACATCCATCCTTTAGTATATGTTGTTGCTGGTCGGGTTACATGTCCATACATCCATCCTTTAGTATATGTTGTTGCTGGTCGGGTTACATGTCCATTTGGTTTAATACGCAAGTAGTTAGCATACTTGTCTCGATACGTCTAGGGTGTAGATGTTGAATTGTTGAATTGGCCGTGTCGGGAACATTTCAGATAAGAGAACGAGATCCGTTGGAAGATAACTTTATGTATAAGTAAAAATGGATGTCGGCGAAGCACAGTATAGACAGGTTATAATGTTTGCATGGTACGAAGGCTGGCGGAGAAGTAAAGTCCTCCGCTATGAGAAGGTATACTTCTAGTGCCGCTGGCGTATCATGTGTCCATATACGGACTGATGTATCATGATATCTAAGCTATCTATACTTTACTATAGAGTATATCACATATCTACTCGCATACCTTGGTTATACTATGAATGTAACTAGTCGATCAGTGTCGACATATATCGGTAGGATTTGGCTTTAGATGTGTAACCTGGTACTTATTGTTCGTATGTCCTCTCTATATACAGTGCTTGGCCATTACATCGTTAGCTCTATCAACACAATACTGGTACATATCACACTCAACAAACCCATCTGTTGATGTACTATCGGACATACTCACAAAAGTCGAAATAAAGTGTATGTATATCGGGACATTATAATTAAAGTAGGTCCTAAATAACGCCTTGGTGGAGTTCTTTTGACACCTGACCATTTTGAATATATGCTTTGTGCGTTGTGTGACCATATGCGGGAGTAAATGGGGGAGGCCCAGTGTTTATGTATTCCCTTACACTGGTTAGACCATTTTCGAGCCCGTATGCCTTCAGTTGGTGAAGCAATCTTCGTGCTGTACACTGCCAAATGCCTCCTGAACATCGCTGTAGATAGGAAATTTGGGATATCCCTTATCCAATACGATAGTTGCATGCTATAGATACTCTAGATTAACACAGCATCTTGTTCATTTTTCCGTAGATTAATGAGGCCATGCTGCATATCTTTTGTACTTCAGACATCATTATCTCAAAACAGTTTTTGGGTTCTTTTACACACTGAGGGCTATTTCCATTCCAAAGACTGTTTGGCGCGCATACTGAAAATCTCGTTGAGTAAAAGTTTACTCAAAAATTACTCAACCATAGTGTAATTATACCTCCAAGCAACTGGAATATTTCTTGACGCTGGGTGAGCGCTGTGGCTGAGATACTATAATTGTGGAGAATTGTGTCCATTTCCATTTCATCACTGTTCATTTCATCGACGAACAGCGTCATCTGATGATATGGTGTAACTCAACCGTAGTGTAATTATACCACAGAGAAACCTAGGCTGAAGTGTTGATTAAGACAATTCTTACTCAACACTGAAAGTGAAATCGCTCAACAACCGATTAATTTTATTCAACAGTCGACTGTCCATGAAATTAGAACCTTGGCTTCAAAATGTTTACTCTTTAATGGGGTGACGAACTTATGAAGTTCTGACATATTTATCAGTGATCTCCTCACATCTCAATGTTGCATTTATGGATCCAAAAAATAATGTTGAAACGTAGATTACACTTCTCGAAATGACTACCACAATTTCAAATTGAGATATTGTTCCTAGAAATTTTAAAGGTACTCAATCCGATTAATAGCCCCTCAATTACTATTTATTTGGTTTCGGTGTGGGGAGTAAAACATACTTGATTCGAGTCGAGGAAGCCACCCATCAAAGCTCAGAGTGATCAGATATCGATGTTTTAAATCTATTATTTTTCACCACCTGGAATATATAGTGGCCCAGTAAAAGTCGACGAGAAGACCAAATTGCTGATAAAGATGGATAACTCCAAAATCAAGTGGCTTTTTTGTGTCAGATATTTGACAAATCGGCAAAATTTCTTAGAACAAAATGTTGATAAATAACAGGTTTTCTGCAATTTTATACTGTACTTGACTGTGGTTAGAATTATTTTTGGGCAACTAATCGATTCTGATAACTGAAGCGGCATTTTTAAAAAATGATGTTGTTGGAATCTGATGATATGGGGTCATCGATTCTGATTGAGTACCTTTAAACAACGTGTTGATTAAATCCGAAACAGATATCCTGATTTGTCATCGTTGAGTACTCTTTAGTCAACCCATGAAGATGTTCAGTGTATGATTTCGGACGCGTCTCTGTACTGATTTTATTATATGTAATGTAGTCTTCGTTTGTATTCCTGTCGTGTGTCATGTATTATCTCCTATTATTGCTTGTTGGTGAGATTACATCATCGTTGGTCATACAGTTGACTAATTCTTTTCATAATTGCTGTCAATATGTAATATATGCTTGTTTTTCTATCTGTTTAGTTGCATACCATCAGGTAAAATTGACGACGGTTAAAAGGTCGAATCTAATTGGTACATTAATTGTCGTCAATTGGACAGATTCATCTGTATGCTTTAGTCATCCTGGCTAAGCTAAGTTAGTCATCCTGGAGACAAACGTTGTACTAAAATAAATTAGTTATATTGACTAACGTTTGGTCTTTAATGTAAATGACCCTTTACTGCTGTTTTAAACCACCACATGTGTTCCGTGCAGTGCCATTCATAGTGTCATTCTTCCATGGTGTTCACTATCATACAGCGGGAACTGCGCAACAATTACACCGATGCAGGCATCGAAAGTAGTTCAAATGTCTCATCCATTGCAAGGCTGTTGTTCAGCTCCCCACATGCCACTTCCTGGGCAACTCGTTCCCATATGTGTGCTACTAGTTGTACATAGCTCATTGCTTAACTATGGGATGCAACGCTATATATACTTATTAAAGTAATATTTAATATATATATATATATATACATGTACGTATATATCTAATATTGATACAATATATATATAATATTGATAAAATATGTGGCCGTAAAATGTAGTCCCTATCACAAGTATTGTATAGCCGTTAACAAAACGCACGTTACTTCGATGCGAAACTTTGATTTTGGACACGAGGGTATTGATTCGATGTTGATATGCAGCGGTCACTGTTTATGGGCGCCATGTTGGCATCAGATAATACGAATCAGTTATGGTCCTTTAACCATACCATTAGCAGATATCGATCGCATTCTCCAGGGGTCTGGATCCAAACTCACTAATGAAGCGATGTGGTTAATGATAACTGAAATAAGGAGGTAGTGTTTCTTTTAGAATCGACCAAAGGAAGCATCCGTTTGGTTGCTTAATCATGCTCCCGGATCGCGCTATCCAAGGGACGTAACCGAAGTTTACTAATATGGGGCACAAAGGGCGTCAATTTGGTTAATGGCGGTGCTAACTGTATCGGTGCGGAAATAATAAATTTGGAATAAGTGCGTGATGATATATATTCTACTCACCCGGACCCGTTGTGTGGACAGAATAAGTGGCTCTTAGAACGTGTGTGGTAAATCTGGAATGCAAGAGAGAATTGGTGGCGCTTACACCCTGTGTGGTAAATCTGGAATACGAGCGTGAATTGGTGGCGCTTACACCCTGGGTGGTAATCTGGAATAAGAGCGTGAATTGGTGGCGCTTACACCCTGGGTAATCTGGAACAAGAGCGTGTAACTTCTGTGATTGTATAAGGACGTTTATAAGGACGGAGCACCATAGTCTCCTATTATGTTATTCCACCGCACATTTAACACCACTTGCGATAGCGACCACTGTTGTATGTGTATGATGCCCTAGTAACTATATAGCCTGAGTCCACTTTATATCAACCGACTGTGCTAATGTTGTTCCATAACGGGACTACCGAATCGACAGCGAGTCCACGCTATATCAACCGACCGTGCTAATATTACTCCATAAATGGACTACCGAATCGACAGCGCTGTGCTAATATTACTCCATAAAGGGACTACCGAATCGACAGCGTTGAGCTGATATTATCCATAAAGGGACTACCGAATCGACAGCGTTGAGCTAATATTACTCCATACAGGGACTACTGAATCGACAGCGTTATGCTAATATTACTCCATAAAGGGACTACTGAATCGACAGCGTTTTGCTAATATTACTCCATAAAGGGACTACTGAATCGACAGCGGTGTGATCATATTACTCCATAAAGGGACTACTGAATCGACAGCGGTGTGATCATATTACTCCATAAAGGGACTACTGAATCGACAGCGTTTTGCTAATATTACTCCATAAAGGGACTACTGTATCGACAGCGGTGTGATCATATTACTCCATAAAGGGACTACTGAATCGACAGCGTTGTACTGATGTTGCTCCATAAAGGGACTACCAAATGGACGGCGTTGAGAATCGTCAGAGAGCTCACGATATTGGTGATCATTCAACTACCTGTCTTCAAATTGTGTGATACATATGAGCAAATCAGGGCGCAAAGTTTATATAATGCACTGTTTGCAAATTACAATAAGGACATTATGCCCGGAAATGGGTCATTGCAAGTTGAAATTGAATTTCATTTGCAAGGAATCACAAACATTGATCAAGTGGCTCATAACATAGAAATTGTTGCTTGGATGGAAATACATTGGTTCGACGAGAGACTGGCATGGCACGAAGATGATGTAGGAATAGACTTTCTTGTCCTGCCTCAAACACTGATATGGAAACCAGACATAACAGTCATGAATTTACTCGAACAACCAAACAGCATAGGCGCCGCGTATCAGACAATGGGTGTATGGCCTGATGGAACAGTTGGATGGTACCCTGGTGGTACTTATGTCACGAATTGCCACATCGACGTCAAACAATTCCCTTTTGACTCGCAATCGTGTAATATAGATATTGGACCCTGGACGTCTCACAGCCAAGTTAAGGTTACAAACGGAAACGATCGTGTATATTTAGATACCTACGTTGAAAATGACGAGTGGAATTTAGTTTCCGCATTGTTAATCGGGACTGATTTTGAAGAAGAGAGCTGGTTAACGTCAAAATGTCAGGTGAAACTGTCAGTCACCCGACGCCCCTCCTACTACGTCATGTTTACTATCGCACCCGCCATTGGACTAGCTTTACTTAGCTTAGTGGCCTTTGTGGTTCCTTACAGATCCGGAGAGAAAATGTCATTTGCAATTACTATGTTTCTCGCGAATGCCGTGTTCCTTACATTCTACAGTGAGTGGATGCCTAGGTCTTCATATTTGGTTTCGAGTGTCGCCATCTTTCTCTGCATACAGTATGTTCAGACTGCATTTATCGTGGGTGCCGTTGCCGTGGTGCAAACCTATGCGAATCGCCACAAGAGCCACAAACCATTATACATACACAAAGTTGCGATGAAGACCATTGGATACGGAATTCGGATTGTAAAGGACGAAGACTTTTCCTTGACCGAAACAACTGATATCTGCACACGTGTTGACGATACGCCGGTGTTAGAGAAGGATGCGGACGGAGCTGAATGTGCGACCAAGTTTCCAGCCGCCGAGGATGACACATTTTCATGGATTGCGTTCTCGGATATGATGGATCGTTTCTTCTTGTTGTTCTTCTTCGCATTATTGTTGCTGGAAATAGTCTTACTGTTTTATTCTCTTCTATCATAGTCGCACTTGTCAGAAGCATTGTATATGTGGAAATGTCATTGGCGCATCTAAACAGACCAAAACTAAGGAATTTTACATGTATATTCATTATATTAGGACCGGTGAAGTATGGTTCTTAATTGACATTCGAGAGCATGCAAGTCGCATGTAATGAACTGCTGTGTACACTACCTATACAATAGCGTCAAGTAGGAGACATTGCCATTGGAATGAAGTGAACCCAACACAAACCTCGCGTCATATCCGCTATTTCATTTTATGGCGCGGGCCACAGCGAAAACACATGTCAACAGCGTACACATGCTATTCGTGTCAATGTCCGCACATGATCTGCTTAGAATCTCAACCTAATGAGTCGATAATGTGACTAAAATGCTCTCATTTTAAGAACATTGTTGACTCAACAATAAGCGATTCTAAGCAGATGATCTACCTAAACAAGCTATATTATTAGCAGATAATGTGCGGGTTTTCGGGAAAAACCCAATAATACAGACATCAAATCTCAACCCCAGTCCCAGTTATCGTCCGCTCTTTATATATACCCTGTGCCAATGCATTATCTTATATATGCGAGTCGACCATAGGTCGCCTCGCATATATAAGAGAATGCATTGGCCTAACAATGTTTCAAGTGCCAGACTTATTTTGTAGGTTTAGTGCGAGGGAATCTTACGTTTTTGGTGTGCATGGAGATTAATTAGAGCATGACCATTGTCTAAACTACAGTCCAAGCCTGCAAATAGTTTGTTTGTCATTTGCAGAACTGAGGTCCAAAGAGGGTGAATTTAGTGATGCCATCCCGCACAGTGTGCTAGCATCACCAAATTCACCATCTGGAGACCTCATTCTGATTAGGCCCCATCTTCTGGGAAGACATCATATCTCAATCGCAGTCCCAGTTATCGTACGCTCTTTAAATATAAAGAAATTATTAAATGATCCCATAGAGAGCCCCACATAGACTGGAGCAGACGACAGTGTGTAGTGCATAGTTCTATCTCTGTGAGGCTCCCTGTGAGTTCATTGTTTGGCAGGTGTTTGATTGCAACAGCTACAATCACCCATGCTGGTAGTCCTACTAATATGCTATGATGCTGGTGGTCCTGCTGAATTACTATGAAAGCGGATAGGGAAAACTGATGTCGTTGCGAAAAATTACCGTTATTTGTTCTGAAGTTGTCATTTTCGCCGTGTTTAGCTATTCCGATCGATTTGAGAACAAACCTGCGTGTGTATTAAACAGTCAAGAACATACATACTTTTAAAAAATAATATGACCATACACTAGCGTAATTAACGAACCGATGCTAAATCACTCATTCACATTATGTGTAGCTGCGGCATTTTAGAACAAAACATATTTTTATCAAAATCAGTTATAGCTTCCCTTGATATATTCCCAAGAAATACGATTCACATAAGCCTATATTTTCTGGAGTGATTATCAGTAATTACACTCCGTACACAACTGTTCATCGAAAGAATTGACCCCTATCGTAATTTCGAGTATAAATTAGGCCAATCTAACGTCCGGGTAGTCTTGTTTGACAACTAGAATATTTCTTGACGCTGGGTGAGCGCTGCGGCTGAGATACTATAATTGTGGAGAATTGTGTCCATTTCCATTTAACCCTTTACCCAACAAACCGGCCAAAACCGGCCAAATAAAGCTTCAACAGCCTAAATTATCTTCGGTCTGTCTCAATAGAACCATACAAATATGGATATCATTGGAACCGGCTCCTTGACCACATTGTGATAGTTACAGTTATGCCCTGTGCCAATACATTCTCTTATATATGCGAGTCGACCATAGGTCGCCTCGCATATATAAGAGAATGCATTGGCCTAAAAAAAATCTTTTTTTTAACACTTTTTACCATTTTTTCTTACATTCTTTAACAATTTTATAATTTTTAATGTGTTAAGCCAATGCATTCTCTTATATATGCGAGGCGACCTATGGTCGACTCGCATATATAAGAGAATGCATTGGCACAGGGCCCGTCTGTTGGGTAAAGGGTTAATCGCTGTTCATTTCATCGACAAACAACGTCATCATGTAACTTTTCCGAGTACGATTGAAGCTGCATGAATGTTACCTTCTGCTTTCTTCATAATTATGTTTTTTCTTTCGATTCCAGAAAATAGTATGATATTTATGGCTTATCACACGCATGTATGTACTATGTAGTTTTATGATACTTAATTCAATACTAAATTACTAATAATATGTTATTTCCTTTCGCACAGTACGGTACTGTATATTAAAGGCCCACATTCGCACAGAGGATCCGTAAATTTGTGATGTCAATATTATTATATTTCACAATAGGAATTTCGATCATATTTCAACGCCCCGCAGGGTGTAGACTGCACGTAGTTACTATAGTGTCGATATTTATTGTGTCTGATTTTCTAAATAAAAGGTAAACTACCGCTACGAATGAACTTACATTGTAATTCAATATTCATAATTCTCATTTGCAATACCAGTAATCTAAATACATAGTAACAAGATTGTCCGATTACGACATTAATGCTTTAAGCCCACCGATCTACTGTGCGACAAAAGAGGTCGCACAACTTCAAACCAGCAGCGTTGTATCAGATAATAATTGGTGACATCGCAAAATCAGATATAGTCTGTATATGACCCAAAGGGTCCGGCTTTGGCTCGTTATAATAATACATGCGCTTCAAAACGAAGTGAATAACCATCTCGATCACGGTAATTCAACAGCTAATACAACCAGTATTAAACATATTTCGCAAATGATGAATTATTGATACGCATAATGGCTTTTTCCGGGATATCTTTAGATTATCGGAACACCGCGGAAAAGTCTATGGTTACCCCATCTGGAAAAGACTGACACGAAAAGCTCCATTTTGTTCCACAACGTACACATTGGTGTATGTTGTTGGGAACCCAAACAACGTGTTCAAAGTTGTGTGTTATGACTTAACCCTTTACCCAACAAACCGGCCAAAACCGGCCAAATAAAGCTTCAACAGCCTAAACTATCTTCGGTCTGTCTCAATAGAACCATACAAATATGGATATCATTGGAACCGGCTCCTTGACCACATTGTGATAGTTACAGTTATACCCTGTGCCAATGCATTCTCTTATATATGCGAGTCGACCATAGGTCGCCTCGCATATATAAGAGAATGCATTGGCCTAAAAAAAAACTTGTTTTAACACTTTTTACAATTTTTTCTTACATTCTTTAACAATTTTATAATTTTTAATGTGTTAAGCCAATGCATTCTCTTATATATGCGAGGCGACCTATGGTCGACTCGCATATATAAGAGAATGCATTGGCACAGGGCCCTTCTGTTGGCTAAAGGGTTAAATGGCAATGGTCTGGCTGCATTACGGCTATAAGACTGTCAATTCCTCTCGTAGTACATACGGAATATCGTATTACATAGTGCCGTTATACATGTGTTCGTGTAGACTGCGCTTCCGTTGTGCAATATGTGTCTAAACACCAATGGGAGGTTCACCTGTAATTTTAACATGTCCAAATGTTGAGCATGTGATATTTTACCTTCGAAATGAGCCCAGTAAGTAATGTTTGTGATGAAGTGAGCCAGTCAGTAATGCTTGTGATGAAGTGAACCCAGTAAGTAAACTGTGTGATGAAGTGAGCCCAGTCAGTGATATTTGTGATCAAGTGAGCCCAGTCAGTGATATTTGTGATCAAGTGAGCCCAGTCAGTAATATTTGCGATGCATTGAGCCCAGTCGGTAATGTGTGTCGACTCTTCTCATTAAATTGGTTCCCATTCAGACACGTGACCACTCACATTATACGTAGTTAAAAAATATGTTCCACACATATAATAGAGTATCTACCCGCAGTTCCATCGCATTCTGAGTACAAAAAACTTACTCTACCCTAAATCAAATCAGGCGAAACTTACTGTTAACTATGCAGCGTCGGACATGGACGTGTATATGTCATTACAACATCAATTGATGTATACCCGGTGGACACGGCGAAAAGACTTGTAAATTCATACAATGATCTAAGAATCGTTGTAAGACACACACACGACAATATATATTCATCCAGATAAGTGGACATCACACTGACAACATTTTAGCCTTTTTCGTAAATGTTGGGACCAATTCTACACATACATGCAAGTTTAACTACGTTTTACACTGTCAACTCTCGATACACTTTTTGTTTCATCAAATAGTTGGAGCGATATACCGTCGTGTTTCACAACTTTGTAAATATTATGTCGACTGTTTGAAATTACATGGCAATGCATGTCATGCGACCATATGATACGTGTATCGTTCACCCGTTCGCAGTTAATATTTTACTACGTATAGTCGTTATTACTACTAATTTACCTGTGACTTTTCACATTTTCCATGTGTATACTTATATTAGATGCTGTTTATTTTAGTAGGTGTGTGCATACTTATAAGCATATTTTTCGTGTTGTTACATGTATGTTTTATGCTGTTGTATAGCTGTTCGATGAATTTGCCGCTCAATACAACTGCTATATAATTATTTAATATTGTCTGGGGAGAGTGTGAATATGTCCGATTTTACAGTGCGAGTTATGCATTAGCGTTATGGAATTAATCGGGAGTGTGCATATGTCTGATTTTACAGTGCGAGTTATGCATTAGCGTTATGGAATTAATCGATATGGGCGCTACATGCGTATTTCTGCGCGTCACCACAAAGTTAACAATTGTTATGAGACCACTTCGTATATAGGGACAAAGAAATGTGAACGGAACGTACATGTATTGCTAGCCCTTTATGTACCAAATGGCCTTTCCCATTCAGTTATTAAAATATAAATTGGAATGGTATATTATTCGTCTGACGGTGGTTCAAGAACTATATGCAGTCGTCCGGCAGCCGAAAATATAATATAAGTCCAGAAGGAGTCATATCCATCAGTGGGAAATGTTCGGATAATAGGCTATGCCCGTTCGATGAAATTATTATCTGGACGTTTCATTTAAGGGAACTACTCGTCAATGAGTATTTATCAAAGGACAGATAAACATTTATGATTTGGTCAGCAGCCTGATTATTGGGCCTTTCCTTTTTTGTACGCCGATTAAGATGCTTGTTATTGAGTAATCTAAATGTTAATTAAGACTGCGCACGACTTCATATGCCATCGTTAGTTCACTTGTATTACGTATTTTTCATTTTCTCCAAACCAAATTATGTTTCTAAACGCCGATTTGGAAATTACTAGACGAAAATAAATAGTATAATATGTCCATGGTCAGTTCATTCAACTTCGACGTGTCGTTGTATTCAAGATGACATAATGATAAAATATAATGTTATCTTGGGCGAGTCGAATGGTCGCCCCACATCATGACGCCGTGCATGGTTACCATACCGCGAAAACAAGATTAAAAATAATAAGACTTATCAGTGAAACTGTGAAATGCGATACTTTAGTTTGAGATAAAGGAATATTTAACATAACTATTACACTATTAGCATTAACATTTATCCACCTTCGTGTCATTACTAATATGACATTGATCAGGAAAGCATAAACTGTGAAAATTCTGCCGTCTGTTTGCATTTCGAGTTTGTCATCGGAGACCGCAAATTCGGTCGGGAAGTTCGGGAATAGCACTTCTGAATTCGACTCTGCGTATGTTTATGACAATATATGTTCCACCTTTTAAATTTAATTGTTTGAAATTATTCTTCCTGTGGTGTAATTATTAGCAATCAATGTTTGTTTGTTGTTGCCCGAAAGTATACAGTATTCGCGAAATTATAAATTATGTAGTTCGGCATCAGAAGTGTCTACACGCCGTGGATTGGATATATATTTGCAATTTATTCTTCATTAATGTACTCGACGAAGGCTGTATAACCGACAGCTAGCGCAGCATTATAGTTTGATGGATCATAAACTGGTGTCATCAAACTATATAAATACAATTCAATGTTCAACAGCTTTCATTCCGGCCTAAACAAAGACACTGGTGTCATGTCATCAGAGCTATAATCTAATTTGTAACGCGTCCACTTATTGACTTATAATAGTGTATGACTGACTGTATCTTGTATTATAAGTTTGTATGGCTCAATTGTGTTTATTATTAACTTGTGAAGAAAAAATTAATATGTGTTATATGTGTTATTTTATGTCCTACTCGTGTCCTACGTGTTTTGTGGGTATTCTGGGGACTTCGACATATTTACTGGAAATGGGGATTGTGATATATAACTTCGTGAGTGGCGTTATTGCATTGTTCATTAGACTATACGAACGGAAAAATATACAGTACCACCCCAATTTTAATTTGCAACCTATTAGAGCTATATTCTTTTAATGCGCCCAGAATGGGGACCTCAGAGTGGGGACTTTATAAACCGGAAGTGGGTGTAACGACGAATGGGGACGTGTGTCATACGTCTTAATATATCAACTTGTGACATCGAAATGGGCACGCGGTAAATCGGAGGTACAGTGTATTGTGTCAAAGCGACCGGGGACGTGTGTTATTCTTCTAATTATCAACTTGTGACTTCGAAATGGAGACGCTGTAAATCGGAGGTACAGTGTATGTCTCAAAACGACTGGAAACGTATTATTTATTAGGACCCAGCTGCCTAACTATCTGCGAAAAGGTGAATGGGGACGTGTGGTTAACTTTACCTGCCTACTTTGAGCCTGGATTTCTGCAATGATAGCTCGAGGGACATTCCGAATGAGGACAACAAAGTCCCCACTGGACAGTTGGACGTATATATGTATAAAGGTCAAGACGTTGGATAGAGTGATATGTATCAATTTGATTACATTTCATAAATCAAAATAATTTACTAATGAAATAAATCCTAAACACCATAGCCGCCCATTCAGAAATCCTTGAAGCTAACAACTTCAAGTTAAACGCTGGAACAAATTTGACCCCACCTCCTCATTGCTAAAATTAATAGAGTTATAATAGAGTAATATCAATTAATATTAATTTTAGCTATGAGGGGTGGGGTAAAGTTTGTTCCAGGGAAACATCTCGTTCTCATCTACATGTCAATATCAACTCCCATGGCAAATTTTGTGATGATCGGACCAACGGTACTACCTGTAGCCCGTGCTAATGGGTGCAATTTTGAAATCCAAAATGGCCGCTGGCGGCCATGTTTTTTTGCAGAACGACCCCAAGATGACTCGTTCTTATCTGCATGTCAATGCTATCATCCATGACAAAAGATGAGGTATGTGGCCCGTGTTAATGGATTTACATAGTGTAACATTGAAAAACAAAATGGCCATGTTTTTTGCCGATTGACACGAAAACAACCAAACTCCAGGCAGAGTTATCTCTCATCGCTACGCTGAGATACCACTGCCCTAAGGATGCCACCAGGGACAGAGATGCTGATACGCATATGGATTTTTTTCCTTCAACTTTCCAGTCTGTATGGAGCTACTACTATGGGCCCATGATAATATAATATGAGATGGACTTCAAAGGGATGTAAGGGAGTGTTAGGTATTTGCGTTAAGCGCAAATGATTCGCGCTTAAGCGCAAATGATTTGCGCTTAAGCGCAAATAAATTGTTGTGGTTTAAATATGTCAACAGTTGCGTCGTTTGAGTCAGGGATTAACGGAGGGGCACCAAAATTGATAAAACTAATTTTAGCGACGATTTCCACCAAATTGATTTATATTCTTCTTCAGGATACAAAGAATCTAATTGTGCGATTTAACAACGCCAAATTGTTGTTTTTGGATGAGAGATTGGGAGGGGTGGGCACTAAATTTGATAATAAGTCGCTAATTGCCACCACACTTATACAAAATCATCCCCATGGTATGAGGAGTCTAATGGTGTGGTTTTCATCTGTCAAATGTGGCCTCATTCGAGTCAGGGTTGCATTGAAAGGGACAGGGGCACCAAAATTGATGCACAATTTTTCTAGCGCCAATTTCTACCAAATTGATACACGTTCTTATCCATGATACGAGGAATCTAATCGTGATTTAAAGACGCCATATTGGTTTTTTTTGGGGTGAGAGATGAAAATTTGATAAACAAAATTGTTAAGTCGCCGATTACACCAAACTTATAAACAATCATCTCCATGATATCAGGAGTGTAATCGTGTGGTTTAAGGATGCACAAGTGGGGTCATTCGAGTCAGTGGTGCATAGAGATGAGAGGGACACAAAAAATTATATCTATATGTTTAGTGCCGATTTTCACCAGATTGATACATATTCTTCTCCGGGATACGAGGACTCTTATCGTGTGGTTTAGATACACCAAATTGGTGCCCTATGGGTGAGAGATATGGGGACCTTAAATTTGATACGAATTTGTATACTCGCCAATGTTTACCAATTTCATATATATGCATCTCTAATCTCTAATGAGTCTTAGTGTGTGCAGCTTGAGTCCGAAATAGGGACGGGAGGGTCACCAAAACTGATACAAATTTGTTTAGTACCAATTACCATCAAATTCAGACACGTTCTTCTCAAATGATACAACTGAAGAAATAAAATCGTGCTGTCTGTCTGTCTTTTTGTCTGTCTGTGTGCGTTCTATATAACTTCACGCTGTACAATCGAGATGGCACCCAGGCGTTCTAAGAGGGGTAACTTTTTACAAGGAAGATAATGGTGCGGGTTAAAATTTTCTAAAATGACGCTGTTGGTGGGTGGGGAAATTAAAAATATATGGTGAAATAGTTTTGTCGCTGATTTCCACCAAACGAATACATAATCACCTCGCAATATGGCGTTGTCCGAGTTAGCGTTGCATCAACAATTGATTTAATAAACCAAATTCCACCAAATTCATACACGTTTTTCTCTAATGATATACCATGAATTAAATCACATTTGGTGTCGTTTGCGTCACGGATGGCGAGCGGATATGCACTATCATTGATAAGATTGCTATTCGCCGATATCCACATATAAGTTATACACAGTCACCAGGCCATCTCCATATCATTTTAAGTAGTTGGGCGTTCACATTTCACAATCCCGACATATGGTGACCCACATAAGTCACTTGAACAATTATATCTTCTTAACAGTCATATTGATATGGGAATGGCAATCAAGGCATTCACACAATGAGCTAGCAAAAAGAGATAACTAGAAGAAGCATTAAACGTATATTTAGCATTCTATTGAAGAGATACATATATTCGTGCAAACTGAGAGACCACGAACCGTCAGAGGATTGCATATATATAATAACAAAATTTAGTCTGTTCCATTCAATACAGTTTCCACAAAAAGTTACAATTTGTCAAGAGATATGGAAGGCCTGTTCAAAAATAGTGGTCACAGTGTGCAGTCAAATATAGTTTCTTCTGATATACAAGAAAATGCAGTTAGTAGCACAAGAGTTTTCATGATCCTACCAATACTGACATCTGACAAGGGTTTTAGAACAGACTCATCGACTGACATAAACAACTCAAAATCTCGCTCTGTGCCTGGCACATGTAGCTGATATATGTGCGCAGCAACATTTCGTTTAAACTAAGAATATTTAGTCAGTATATAGCACCATGAACAGAGGAGCACCTGAAAATTTCTTTGAAACATCTGTATCTTCGTGGAGATATGATAGCCAGGTGTCCTCGAGATCTTAGTCCATCCACTAGATTGATTGATACATCTCAATATGTAAAACCCAATTATCATCTTTTATCGAACTAACGTGTTTATGATGTTCATGTATCATAGTATAACGTCTAATGTATACGCAGTTGTAAATAAATAAATACTTCATTATTGGTGGAACGGATTAATCGCGATAAACAGAATGACAATTGACAGGTGAGCCACTACTTATATTCCATGACTGTAATAATCATGTTTTGTGATGCTATTTGAATATACAATTTATGAGAAAACGTATAACACTTTAAGCAAGAGCATTATCTATTCCCAACATATATCCACAGCATACATTAACCTGGGCAACGCCGGGTAACCCTGCTAGTAAATAATAAATATGAAAAGGGCCTCCCATACTCGCCACAAGATTTTGGTGTTGAATGGGTCACTGGAATCACTCTCCCAAAAAAATTGCCACATTGTTGAGTGTTTTGCTTCTAGTACACTTCCGATGCGACATAAAACCCCAATCAATCAATCAATCAATCAACCGATGTGCTGTATTCATTGTACATGTTTGAACAAACAAACAAACCTCACACAAAGAAAGTTTAATGTATTTAATATATGATCCATTTTGGTACAGCCGTAGTGAATAAATTATTCTCCATTAGCAGCTATGCGTCATCGAGTCAATGTCATTGCCTGATCACCCGAGCCATATTTAGAATTTCGTGAATATGGTTTCCAATTATGGAAGAGGTTATTTCCTAGCAAAGCGAAAATGTCCGAGTCGTTCTGAATGATAGCCACACATGTTTTAATAAGAACATGATGCATCTGGACATTGGAATGGTCTACATGTTCATGTACCTTTACCGGTATATATACAGCTAAGCTCTAATTGACCCCCCCTTAACGACGTTGACACCGATATTACCGCGTTGTTGGTGCTATTAACCATGATCAATCCTACCATGGCCGACATTCGTACCTTTAAAGTCAGCATTATAACCAACACAGAGTGCATATTTCTGGCACGGCTGGACGCTGCATTGATGATGCAGTTGCGAATGTCGGTCAGTGACCAACTTCGAATGTTGATTAAACCGTAAACAAATTATTAAGTGAAATATTGTTTTGTGTATACCCCGATCGACAAAACAAGTGTCCATTGGCACCGCGGTGTATTTGCCTTTCGGTCGCAGTGTCAGCGTTTGTAACTGGGGTTGAGCACCGCGGCCGAATGGCAAGTACACTGCGGCCGAAGGCAAGTACACTTTGGCCGAACGGCAAGTACACCATGGCCGAAAGGCAACTACAACGCGGCCGAATGGCATGTACACCGTTGTTAGATTTCTGGTTTGTATATCTTTTTTCAGTTTAATGAACGTACACCGCGACAACTACACAATGGTCGAATGGCAAGTACACAGCGGCCCAACAGTTAGCCGGTGGAGCCGCAGTGTTGTTGTATTTCGTGATTCAGTGAAAATGTGTGTCCCAGAATTGGATCCGTATTTCCAAGATTAACGGTCATTTCATAAATAATTTATATATCATAATAATGTCACAGCGTCAGCAGCGTTTCGATCAAAATAATAGCAGACTCCGTAACTGGGCGATATGTCATGGCGACATGGTTCTCAATCTCAAATCACGTTGCGATCGATGAAAATTGAAGAATAGCTGTAGTACGTTACTAAAAGCTTGTGATGGATTCAGTGATAATGTGTGTCCCAGAATTGGATCCGTATCTCCGAGATTATCCGTCATTTCTTAAATATATCTCAACAATATCACAGCGTCACTGGCGCGCTTCGATCAAAAGAATAGCAGACTCCGTGACTGGGCGATATGTCATGGCGACATGGTTCTCAAATCAAGTTTCGATGAAAATTGAAGAATATGATCCATCGTCCTTTTTACAGGTACTTGTGACTGACACATGATCGAGTCATGACTGATCTGTGACGTCATAATTCCGACTAATTTCTACATACCCGTAATTGTATGTCTCGTAATCCTAGTCACCAGTGGTCGACTCTTGTCAGTCTTGTGAGTTAATTGGACGGTTTATAATTTTGTGAAACTTAAGTATATGTCTTTTGAAATTCACAACATTGTGATTGTCAGATTGTCGTGCATGTCAATCCCATTGACTCAGACTGTTTTGGAGGTTATAACATCTTGTCCCTTTCATATACAAACATAATCCAGACAGTGCTAACAATATGTCAGGTTATTAAGAAGCAAATAGGTCCAATTATTTGCTAAAACAATCTGAAATGAAAAGTTTACACGAACAACAAACGCACTTGGGTCATACCACGGAAGCACAATGTCGTACTTATAAGCCTCGTACCATAAGTGCAGGGGTAAAATATGCGGCTTGAATAATAAAGTTATAGTTTCTTGACTCTTTAAATATGATAAGCTATGTAGTGCATATACATGTAGTCCCATAATCTAAATTTATATTAATAAATGAACACAGAATGTTGAACAGAATTTTCGGGAAAAAAAGTCTTTTAGAATATAGCCTATTCACGAATATAGGCGACATGTTAAAAAACTTAAAAGTTTCACGCCGGCTGCAGTGTCACTATCAACTCATGTTGATGCAGCCTGTTGATAGACTTATAATTTAAATAGGCCTAGTACATTATAATTTGCTCGATCAACATTTTGTCACTAAAAGTAAAATATATACTTACCAAAATCTGGAGATTGTACAATTTTATTTGATACGCATTCGTCCAATTTAAAATGTGAATCTGGGGACGTGTGAAAGGTCACGCGCATGCGCGTTATCATGACACTGGGTGTAAGCCATTCCGAAGTCCGCAGAAACACAACCATCTCGTAGAATGTGTATAAAGTCGTGTGTGAGAATTTCGCGCTGAACATGAAAAGTGGGATTGGTTAGATTTTTTTTGTGTGAGTTCCTGAGTCCCCATTGGTAACTTTTGGTTTGAAAAAAATGGGGACCCAAAATAGGTCCCCACTTTTTTTTTTAAGTCCCAAATATAAACTCATTTGTCATAGGGAAGTCCCCACTCTGGTGTTCCTACATACACACACCCTCACACACACATACACCGACGACGGGTTTTATATATATAGACTAAGGGGTTGCCCGTCATAAAATGACGGGTATACACACGTTCTTTGTTACTTTCTAGTGTCCGCGGTCACGAACAAATTATTATTTCTATATAAGAAATGGAATGGTCATGCTTCTATTTTTTTTCACTGGATGCGCGATGGAACACTTTATTTCACTAAAACTGCATGTATTTCTACAAATAAATTATACCCACCCAACATATATACGCATGCACATATTGAACGAAACAAATCAGCATATTACTTTAAATATTACTATTTACTAACTGAAATATACTCAATTCGGGAGCGTTTATTCAGCGACGAAGGGGGCTTGCGGCACATTTTGATCTTAAACGGACCCCCTTGCATGGGAGCCTGCATTCAGCATGCAGCCTAAGGATCACGGGCCCATTTGTGGGAACACGTTAATTGAAATAAAACTGTATTTTTCCCCTCTCCCCAACCTACATATATACATGTATATGCATGCACATACAGAACGCAACGATCAAATATATTTTACTTTATTACTATATATATACAAACTGAAACAGGCTCCATTAGGGAGCCTTTGTTTAGCGATGGAGGGGTGTTACGCCGAGTTATGCAGTAACTGACGAGTTGTGTGATAGCTCACGAGTTATGTAGTAACAATCGACGAGTTTTGTGGTAGCTCACGAGTTTTGTAGTAAACCCTACATTTCAGTACCATGTGATATTCGTCGCCGATTTCAAGATTACATAGTGTGCAAATTCTGTCTGAGTAATCCGTATTTGTCCAAGTACCATGTTCTATAGGGAGTTTGTGGTTTCTTGTCCGGAAGGCCATAATATAGTTAACTGATCTGTTATCATCTAGGGTTAGATAATTCTCTGTTTCAAAGTTTGGCTTTATAATCCGGTAAAATGCGTACTTGCTTGATTTAGACCTACGACATAGTATAAACGACATAGTATAAACGACATATTATAAACGACATAGTATAAACGGCATAATATAAACGACATAGTATAAACGTCATAGTATAAACGACATAGTATAAACGGCATAGCATACACGACATAGTATAAGCGACATAGTATAAACGGCACCGGATGGACATTCTCCAAGATATAAACTCATTTATGGGTGGTTGTTTTTCTGAATAAAAATAGGCATGACATTTCTTGAGCAATGCACAATTAAGTTTCCTCTCGTGATCTTCAAACTATGGTGTCATGGATATATACTTGCACTTTTGAATGTATTTTATATTACATAAGTCCTTCCCATCTGAATACTGAAGTTATAAATAAGTACAAGTCTGGTAAATGCGGATATACTTTCCAACCCTGAACCCTTCCATGACTGGGGCTTTTTGCATTGACCTTGTAAGCCAGTGCGTTTTCTTATATAAACGAGGATCGTATATATACGACAAGGCACTGGCACAGGACATTTAATGCTGCGCCATCGCAGCTCCGTCATGAAATGGTTAAAAATCACGTGTACCACATTTGACAAAAACAAATCCAGACATATACTAGTATAAATAAAATCCATTTTGAAATATGAGCACATGTTGGCAACAGGTGCTCCTGGCCCATAACAAAATGCCTCTCAAAACAATAGAGTTAGTCCGCTTGTATGTATGATGCCCCCGCCACTGCTGATTACAAACAATAATTATTTTCTATATTCGACAGTGTTAAACGTAAGACCCGCCGGCGATGGGTTAAGCATATTTAACCTCAATTAGTAAATGTTTCATTAGAACGTCATTCAATACACCATTCGGTGACCTTTTTCGGTATTTTTTTAAACAAACATCTGGAATTTCCAAAATCTGCTAAATCAATAGATTTATTTATTCCGCTTCTCCCGCGTCCTACTATCGTGTCGATCAATACTGAAACAGGATAAGTCATCTGTGAATTAATGGAATATTTGTTTAAACCAATTTAACATTGAATTTCCACCACGATCTCGTTTAATGCTCACACATTAATTAATTAGCCTTTTCGACAACTTCGGGACCCCACCAGACTCTGACTGGCCATCTACCCTAAACTGATGTCCATATCTACGTAGGCTATATGACGTTCGGTTCACGCTCAGTTAATGTGCCGTCAAATATAATCAACCAATCAGCAGTCACATTTTATTGTATAGTGACTCGAGTTTCTCGCACCACACATTTAAGGTGTTGCTTGTTGTAACAAGGGAAATCGAACTCACACAATGGAAACCGCGCCAATTTTACATAAAAAGCTTTTGTGTTATACAATTAAAAGGTAGTGGTCGTTGTTCATTCTAGTAATGTACATCCTGGTGCTCATTTAACCCACATAACATGAATTAAGATTGTATTGTTATAAAAGACACTAATGATCGCGTACGGATACATCCGGAAGCACAGTCTAGCAGAAATGGGACCAATTGCCTCCTCCTATCGATGACAGACATAATATATACTGCAGAGTTTCACATGTTCCATATCCGTCCACTCACTAATGATAACATTATGCCATAAAAGGCGATCACACAAAAAAACTCAGGTTTTTTTCATCATAATTCCATTTGAGAAATCCGACTCGTGTGCATAATGCACAAGCTAAGTTTTGAAAACTAGTTATGCTTATCTACCATAATCCTTAAGGAATGGTTCTCATGTTGTCAATACTATATTTAATTGGATTTGAAATACACCCGCCACTCAAAAGTCTAAAACCCCGACGATAATTAAGGTCCAGTACTTTTCAGGAGTTTGAGTCGAATTCCTATTAGAGAAACTGCAATCACGTCGATCGTGCTATTTTGGGCATTAGATGCCCACTCATGTGAACAACATTTGTTATTTTTGGTTATTTTGATAAAATTACGCCTCCCGTTAATGATTAGTTCGCCTGATCTGAAAATGGATCCGAACGGCATTACAACACAGTAGCTCCACAGAGCACAAAACAAGTGTGTCTACCAGTGATTTAAGATCCCATGCCCTGAACGATATTCGAGAACGTTCAATGCTCTGCCTATAGGTTACAAATGACTAATTATATGTCATAGACGAGTGTTAGCTGTAAGAACCGCCGGTGATGGGTTAAGCCTATTTGAACATCAAGTGGTAAATGTTCCCTTAGAACGTCATGTGGTACCCCCCCCCCCCCCCCCCCATTCGTGACAACAAATGAGCATTTTCGGTATTTCTTTTTAAAATAAAAATCCTGCATTTCCACAACTACACTGTTTACTGCACAAGAATCACAGCAGCATCAAAACACCCAGACCCCTAACATAACTTCGGGACCCCACCAGACTCACTTGGCCATCTAAACACCTAGACCACTTCCATAACTTCGGGACCCCACCAGACTCACTTGGCCATCTAAACACCCAGACCCCTGATATAACTTCGGGACCCCACCAGACTCACTTGGCCATCTAAACACCCAGACACCTGACATAAATTCGGGTCCCCATCAGACTCACTTGGCCATCAAAACAAAAACGATCGCCATATTTACGTCGCTATAATTTTCCGTTCCCGCTCAGGGCAATTTCGCATCAAAGATAATCAAAATATCTACAGAAACATATGTGTTTGTTATGCTGACTCAAGTTTACATACATTCAAGAAGCGTAACCCTACATGTTTGCTTGTTACCTGCTAATATGCTATATCAATAGAGTTATTCCGCTTTTATGTAGATTCTAGATTCTTTATTCACATACACACTCAAACTCCTTGCAGGGTTTACCTCCCTTGATGACTCGGTAATACCGCTGCAACCGGCGACATTTCACCCACATTTGGTGGACTTCCGCGAAAATAAGATTTATACTAAGCGAACAGAGCAAAATGCTGCCCTTGTTAAGCACTCAAAATATCGAACAAAATTTGTATAAATTTTGAACCTTAAGTTTGAAAAGTCCCACTAAAACCGAAGAGCTATATTTCGAAACGGTGTGATTCGGTTCTCCGATTATTTTATCACCACAAAAGTCAAAACGCACATGGACGACAATGTCACGACAACACGCGTGGCAAGTCAGACACAAGAGTTCTAATTTGCTCCAATTTGATGAATTGCTTGCGAAAATCGTCAACAAAACTACCGCTCTGATCCTCCATTCTGTCATTAAGTTTTTAGTGCGGGAATCGTTCTCAAAGCACATAGGAAATTTGACTTTGGGGCGATCGGTTTTCGCCATTTTGTTCGGAAACCCCGCGCTAAATATAGAAACGGAAACTAGTACCCAGTCGGTGACAGAGTCAGAAAGGAAGTATGACTGGTGCGCTCTGGTAGAGATTGATACACACTCTCCAGGAGCAGTATGCAGAATGGATTACATAATATATATACATATAGCTTGTGAATATTACATGGATAATTATGTATTCCAATGTACATATCAACAATAAAGAAAAGTTTGCCTAGGGCAAACATGTATTGAAAGGATGTCATTTTCTGTCATGTTCGTGTATAATGTATTGGGAATTGTATGTAGTTCTTCAGTTTTAGAAGAAATAAACCTCTATCTATCTATATATTTATAAATCTACACGTATCTAAATATCTCTCAGTCTCAACTTTTGTTACAATTGAGAAGAACTCGACAATGGAGTCGCCGATCAAGTTGCACCTGTTTGAATTGTCATTTCGCATTATGTATAGAAAACGACCCTTTTCGTCGGCTTTCCGAAATTGTCGGCTTGTATTTTCTATTTTTTTTTAATAATGTCTCCCTTACATCGGAATATTTCGTACATTTCATTACAAAATGCCATTTGTCTTCTACTTCGTCCGAATTACAAAACTGGAATTGGAGGTCGTTGATGCCGCCCCTTTTCAATATTAAGCGAATGCGCACTTATCCGTCGGCGACAGGACATTTCTCTCTTCTCCCTCATATTTAAGTCTATTAAGTACTGTTCAATTCCCATAGTTTCTTTATTTTTTGTGTACGTTCGTAATTTACTATTTTCGTTTTGTGTGTTACCAATGTACGTATTGATACATTCGTTCTTCAGACCTTCCTCTATGTTTGCGATGATCGTATCGCTTAAGTTTGATTCATTACTATAGGCGAGGATGTGTCTATAGATGCCATTAAGCTAGATGACAATTGATTAAGAGAGCGTTTCATTGAATTATTATGATTTGTTCTATAGGCGGCATGCACCAGTGTATTTTTTTTCTCGTTTTTATTGTTTGAAAGGTATTTCATAGCTTGCGTTATGCAGTCCACATGTAATGGATATTTTCCGAGTCTTACAGCGTGGTTCACAGGTTTTGATCCCACACCTAATACCATTTTGCAAAAGTTTAGATGTATATTTTCACTTGGACTAACGTCTCTTCGTGACATCTCCGGTGTCCATATTTCACTACCGTATAGCAAAACAGGTTTGACGAGAACTCGGAATAGTTTTAATTGTAATTTTACTGGCAGGTGATATTGATTGTTTATTGCTTTTCTAAGTTTGTGAACCACTTTAAGTGCTAGGTTTGCCAAGTTTTCCTGTGCGAGTTTAAATTTTCCATTTGAAGTGAACAACAGTCCAAGGCATGAAAATTGTTCACAACTCTTTAATATTTGATCATTTAGTTTAAATACCGATTGCAATTTATTCTTCTTTCCCGTAATTACCATAACTTCTGTCTTGTCAATATTGACCGGTAGACTATTGTCATTTGAGTATTGAGAAACCTTATTTAAACCTCATACCATATGCATGACGCTCCGCCGCTGCTTGCAATCTGCTTAATCGGTAGAGTTATTCCGCTTGTCCCGCGTCTTACTTTCGTGCCGATGAATACTGAACAGGATAAGTCATCAGTGAATTAATAGAGATTGCCCCTGTTTAAACCACAGCCTCGATGTTTACTTGTATTACCCCTTGTACATTATCTCATCTATCCCCCTTGCCGACAATAGCTGGTAATTATCTTAACAGTAACCAGAAAATTAAAATATTCACCAGTTATTGTTAATATAATCACAAACTGTTGCAAGCATACATGCCCGACCAACCAGCTAGCAGTAACACTCTTCGAACAAGAGGTTACATACTGCAATACGAAAAGGAAAAATAATCAGCGGATTTAATCACGTATACCAGGGACATTGGCTAGGGTGCACATGTATCAACACAATCCACACAATTCTCCTTAAGTAATACGTTACAAACGACCACACAAGCTCGTAATTGATAACGCCGTTTATTGTCTATCTTTTTTGGCGACAGCAGCATAGCCGCTATGTATAAGAGACGACCATTGGAATTTTGCTTGGCTGAAAAAAATAAAAAAGTGTGATAATTACCTCTTTTCAAAGACGGCCTCTGGTCGCCAAAACCTCATACCAATGGGCTCATGGGTCCGATGTAATTATGTTATGACTAGCAGGTGGACCCGACTTCGTCCGGGCTGTTTCCCCTCTGCTTTTCGGCGAATTGCGCGATTTGACCTTGAATTATCCATTTTGAAGGTCATGGTCAGGTGGGGTCACGATTTGACCCGTCCAAAACACTGCCCGGACAAAGGTACCCGACAAAAGTACCCGTCGAAATTCATCCGGTTTTACCCGATTTTTACCTCGAATTGATAATTTTGAAGGTCAAGGTCAGGTCGGGGTCACGATTTGACCCGTCCAAAACACTCAGTTGACAAAAGTAACCCGATGTATCAAATTTCGTCGAAATCCCATAAAAATTCGCGATTTGACCTTGAATTGACCCGACTTCATGGTCAATGTCATGTCGCATGGGCAAACGAATAGGCTTACGACACTCCCCATACGAAAGTATCCCTAGACATTAATTTTCATCAAAATCCCGTGATACTCGGGCGTTCGACCTTGAAATGACCCGATTTCAAGATCAAGGTCACGTCGCACGGGCAAATTAATAGGCCCATGCCAGTCCCCGGCCGAAAGTACCCCCACATGCCAAGTTTAATCGAAATCGGCTCGGCCGTTTTCGAGTCCATCGCGAACAGACACACAGACAGACACACATATTTCCCAAAATATATAATAGATAGAGAACACGTACATATGGTGATGTCACGGTGTCATATCGAACCGGGCAACGTACAAGTCAAAACACCTCAATTATGAGAACGCTAGAACTTGCAACATCATACAGAGTAAACTGTATGGAAACAAACAATGTCGTATTTAGTGTTTGGCCGTTCTGACTGCTGTTGATGCAATTCAGATAGTTATAACATTGGAGCGTTTTCATCACTTTTTGTGGGCAGATACATAATTGGGGGGGGGGGTGTAACTTGTCCCATCCCACACCCCCAATTTTGGTCATTATGTTCCGCAGTTGGAAATTGCATACCAAATATAATTGCTGCTTTCATAACAATATGATACATGGGTCGTAGTAATTAGGGGCGTGTTACATTGTAAATTTCCCGTTGAAAAGCTTGATGTAACAACTTTCAGGGGCGGATGGGGGATCAAATGGATTTGTTTGTGAACTTTGATGTTAGGTCTTGGTCAAGACGTGCAGTTGGAAATTTCCAGGTGAACTTAAATGCGAATATCTGGCTCAAAACATATTAAAATATAATGGACGCTATAGTTAGTGATAACTTAGAAATTTCCAACTTAGAATTTGTCTAAGACCCTGCTCCAGTCACACGAACCAAATAGAAATATATCAAATAGGTAAATGTCATTTGCATCACGTCATTGGGATAAATAATATTCGAATTACTGGCTCATAAAACTATTCAACAGTCGGAAATATAGTGAACATTTTGCAGTTTTCGGCAAAATATGAGGAATGTTTCCTGATATGCACTGACCTATCATTGTTATAGCATGACTTTAATTAATGTAATAAGAATCGGTGAAATGCTTATACATGGGCCGAAAATGCCACATGCTCATTCAAATCATAAGCACAATCGGCATGGAACATTACAGAGCCGTCATGACTAATATATTCCTGATATGGTGAACATTTAAGAGCGTTCATGACTAATATATTCCTGATATGGTGAACATTAAAGAGCCTTCACGACTAATATATTCCTGATATGGTGAACATAAAGAGCGTTTGTCTCACTAAAGTCGGACACTCAATGAAAGTGTCAATGACACTGTAGCTCAACTTGGGAGGAGTTTATTTTTTTATGAGCAATGAATATGACAAAGCAGAAGGAAAGCCAAACAGTTACAGTAAAGGGGTCTTTTATTGTGTAGATGATATTATTTTCATTTGAAACATTTCACCAGTAAATGTGGGCTGCAGGTAGACCATGCCATGAATCTATGGCTAACGCCCGTAGATATCTTATTCCACCTGTACAAAAAATGGGAACTTCTTGAAGTTTTGACAGGGAACCTTATAAAGTCGAAAAAATATATTTCTTAATGATTATCTGTTCCTTAATAGTGTACTTCACAATATGTGAAGGTCCCAACTCAAAATTGCATGCTTTTCTGTGACTTTTGAGAGCCGATATCGCTATAAACTTTCAATTAATTACGCAGGAAAACTCCATAATTTTAAACATCACAAAGAAAAATCACTCACAAAGTCGCTGAAATTTCGAGTTGGGAGCTTCAACTGCAGTGAAGTACATTATTAAGAAATATATCATAAAAAAGAAATATATTCACTGTGATATTTTTTCGATTTTATAAGGTTCCCTCTCAAAACTTCAAAAAGTTCCCAGGTTTTGTACTGGTGGAAAGTGATCTCTACGGGAGTTAGCCAGAGTAGAGATTCATGACATGATCTAGGCTGCAGGGTGAGCGAATGGATTAAAATTTGAAATCCAAGATCCAGACATGTTTTATAACGAATTTCGGAAATAATCCATGATTTCCATCTAGAGGACACGCTGAATATCCATATGCAGTTTGGTGACATTTGGATTTGGGATGTAGCATGCAGGGTGTGCCGAAATATTTAGTCAGGCAAAGTGTAAAATAAGAGATGGCCGCTGGCAGCCATGTTTGTTAACGATGGGTCCCATCTAGAGGTCATCCCGAAGATCTGTATGAAGTTTGGTGACGATAGGATGAGGGGTGTGGTCTGTATGGTCTGCCGAAGCAGCCTGTTCTCCCTAAAACGCGCACATTGTCTGCTTGTAATAGAACTTGTTTTATGTAGATAATCTGCTCCCATCTAGAGGTCACCACGAAGCCCCATACGAAGTTTGGTGATAATCGGAGGAGGGATGTGGTATCTATGGTGAGCCAAATTATTTAGTCATGAACAGAGTGATTCTAAACATGCCTGTACATTTTCAAAACATTTATCCAATAAATGCGGACTGCAGAGAGTGCCGATAGATTCCAACTTGAAATTAAAAATGGCTGCCGGGTACCATGTTTTTAATGATGGCTCCCATTTGGAGGTTACCCCGAAGATCCGTATGAAGTTTGGTGATGATCGGACGAGGTATGCAGCCTTAGGGTGACCCAAAGGAAATTGTCGGCGGACAGACGTCTTCACGGACGGCTAGACGACGGACGCCAACCCATGACAATTGTTGAACTAAAAACAGCTGATAATTATTATGTGATATTTGTTTTGATACAGGTCACCGATAAATAGTTTCCATTGTCTTGTGTTAGTAATTTATTGATGGCCTGGTAATTAACAGTTACTCTTGGTTATATTGTGAGCCCCTGGGGCACTTGGGTGGAAGTTGCTTCACAATGTAATTCTATTGCGAGTATAATCGATCTGACAATTCGTCAAAATTATACGAGCATGTCCATATGACCCTCCGTAGAATGACCACGTAATATAGAAGGAGGGTTACGATATGTCTATAAATGCACGAAACATGCTCACTTTTGAATTGTGCCCGGCATCGAAATAGGTCAATGAATACATGAAATACAATAACTTGATAAACACAAGATAGGAGTATTTGTTCCAGAAGGACACACTGCTGTCATAAACATTCCACTGTGACTTCGAACACAATGCGGGATCCATACCAAGCCCCACGCAGAGTTCAGTACCCTGCACAGGCCTTACCGCTGCCCTTACATACACGTATAATGTTACATACACGTATAATTTATTTATTTGAGACTGTTCTAGATCACAATTCATTCTGCATTATTCTGAGAAACTGAACTGTCCATATACATTTGAAAATTGTCTAGATCATGCCAGAATGAATTGTAACTCACAAAACACTTCAATAAAAAATGTTAGATTTAATTAAGAAAATACACATGCCGGCAGCGTTCGGACATAGCTTATCGAGGGGACTGAACACTGTTTTTCAGCTTAGATCCGTACACTAATATCATGGGCATTCATTAAAATTCTGGAATCGGAAACGGAGAAATGCACGACTGTTCTGGAAAGTTATATGGCGTTCTTGTAACTCAAACATATTTGAAAGATACATAATCGGAATTAACGCTACTAAATGTATATTGCTTTGGCTTGGGGGGGGGGGTAAACATATTTGATTTGTGTCGATGAACCCACCAATATACAAGTATTCGATGAGCCGCCGACATAATCTCGATATACCAAATTGCGTTTAACAAAATATTGAATTATAACACGTTGATATATATATATATATCTAACAGCGGTTAGCATTATGTTTTCGAATCTGATATCTGAAGAGTCTTTTGAAGAAGTGTTATTGTTGTTGGAATATTATGATACGGTGACCATCGACTAGGAGTGTGTAGCTTAACTTCACATCGGTTAGGAGTGCGTACCTTTAACTTCACATCGAATAGGAGTGTGTACCTTTAACTTCACATCGAATAGGAGTGTGTACCTTTAACTTCACATCGAATAGGAGTGTGTACCTTTAACTTCACGCACTACTTAGTTGTCTTCAGTTTAATCATCGACATTATGTAGTACCATACAATTTGCATAGCGACGACATCTCCAGACGTTCCTCTCGTGGTATATAGCAGCTAGTTTTACTCTATCGACCGCTGATAAAAACAACTTTGGGTAAGCTTGGTATCACCAACCCGGAAGTTATCACCACCCGGAGCAATGATTTTAGACAATGAATTTAGCCTCCATCAGATGAATGTATTATCTCCCTGGTAAACGTACATCATCATATCAAGAATAACGGACGACCAACATTTATCAACAAATGAATATTAATAAAGCAGACAGCAAGGCGATGCGTTTGGTCAATTACCACTGTTTCATGTTTAGGCCTCAACACGATTCTAACATTGTTCTGAAAGTTATGTAGACAGTGTTCCTCGATATCAGCTGGGGTCACTGCATAACATACCAAATACATTTCTGATTTAAAATCAACGAACACATTAGCCAGATTCGTCATGTCCAGTTTATATCTTCCAGTTTAAACCTGGTTTAAACATACATTGATGAGTGTGTTGTCGTTCGGTGGCTAGCTGATGAGACGAGCACGAATTGAAACCACCCAGCAGACAGGTATTATGGTTATTGTCACACCTTCAATTATCACGAGCAAGCTCGCGTGGGAATGAATCAATTGTATATGTTTATTCTTATAAACTGTATAACATACAGTGTTAAGAAATACAAAAACGTAACGTTGGGCCGGTCTTCTCCCAACACAATATACACTATACATAATATACAGTTCACACATTACATTAAACACGATGATATATGACAATGCAAAATAGTTTATAACATAAAGGTACATATATGTGATTGGAAGGAGATCGGTCCGCCGATATGATCACAACGCATGCGCCTGTTTGATAATTTTCAACAGAGAAATTGGGGAAAAATGACTAATTATGGGGGAGAATCGTCCCCAACTATTACAGCGAGGAACTAAAGGGAGTAGTCATGATACCAAGCCGCCACTCTCACCTTATAGACACGCCAACAATCGATGTTATGTACAGCTCCACTCATGTAAACCGCGGTCCAACACAAACGGATTTGTCATCTCAGGTCTAGCCTCCCTAACCTATTATTTTGCGCAATTATAAAATAAGACCGTATTTTGCGTAATTTCACGAGAGCATGCGGTACACATATAATTTCATCATGAGAATCGCTATTTTTCCGAACATTATCTTGGCAACCCTGAGGCCGAATTCGTCATCTCCAGTTAAAACCTCGGAGTTTAAACCTGTTTCAACATAAATTAACAGTCCAGTCAAATCTGGTCTAGGTGGGCGTGTGTGGCCATTGAGAGGCTAGCAGATTCTATGAGATGAACATGCAATCAAACTACCCATTAACCCTTTACCCAACATAACGGCCCTGTGCCAATGCATTCTCTTATATATGCGAGTCGACCATAGGTCGCCTCGCATATATAAGAGAATGCATTGGCTTAACACATTAAAAATTATAAAATTGTTAAAGAATGTAAGAAAAAATGGTCAAAAGTGTTAAAAAATGATTTTTTTTAGGCCAATGCATTCTCTTATATATGCGAGGCGACCTATGGTCGACTCGCATATATAAGAGAATGCATTGGCACAGGGCATAACTGTAACCATCACAATGTGGTCAAGGAGCCGGTTCCAATGATATCCATATTTGTATGGTTTTATTGAGACAGACCGAAGATATTTTAGGCTGTTGAAGCTTTATTTGGCCGGTTTTGTCCGGTTTGTTGGGTAAAGCGGACCACAAGCAGGCAAGTATAATGATTGTTGCCAAGCCCTCGATTATCGCGAACAAGTACACACACGTTCGTGTGATAATGAATACTTTGTGATATAGCTGCACGCCAGCACTCTCACTTATGGACAAGCCACCAATCGATATTATGTACAGCTCCACCCATGTAAACCGCGGTCCATAAAATGCGGTTCGTCATCTCAGGTAACACAAAATTATCCACATACACGATACAGGTATGAGAGTGTACGAATGCGTGCCCTAGATCTGTGGTATCGGGTTTAATTCATGGATTTAGCTGCCAAACGGCGGTTTAACTCTAGAGGTTTACCCAGACCAAGTTTAAATCGGGGATAACGAATCTGGCATATTCAGTTTATAAACCAAAAACATGGTTTATTTCACGCGATATCGAATTGTAAACTGACGGAAGCCGGTAGGTTGTGTTGCCTCGTGTATTATTTATTGATCAACCGACTAGATATCATTGGTCTGGTATCGTTGAGTGTTCATCGTCAGAAGTAATTTGTAATACAGTCGCATTAATGCTGTGTAAAGTCCGATTTACTGCAGTCACCGTACATAACAAAATCAAGAATAACGGTAGACTTTCACACCAACATATATCAACAAATATTATATTTACACAACAATGGTAGATCGATGGGTTTGGTCTATTAACATTGTTTCATGTTTAAGCCAGAAACACGGTTTTGTCATTATTCTGAAAGTCGTGTAGCAAGCAATAGACTGTCTTCAGCAAGATTAACTAGCGCCAAATGTGACAAACATCAAATAACACATGACGTAAATCAACGAACACATTCATCAACCAGAAAAAAAATAAACCGTGGTGCCATATGTTTCTTCGATGACACCTGATCATGAATGATTGATTTATTGCATGTGAGATCGAACTGTATAAACCAACAAAAGCCGGTACCATGTGTCGCCTCGTCGCCTTCGTAGAATTTATTGATCCGACAAGCGGTTAATATAACCGGCCCGCAGGTAAACAAAACTAGTTAAGACCGAGAATATTATGCACGAAACCACAGGTAGTAACAATATATATCAAGTCAACACACTTGAGTGATTCGGACGGACATAGCCGATGCATTCACCGACTTGAAAGGAGCTTACGGTTTATATTCGCTGAACACAATAGAGGGTCTGTGTGGATATGATCGTATAAGGACATGGATGGTGTAATGTGAATTGTCCGTCGTTTCATAGTGTTCTGGACTGTTATTCACTATGTCGAGTAAGTACAGTTATATGTAACGGATAATGCTGGTTATAAAGCATATCACATGTGGTATCGGTTCACCGTATCTTCTGTTTATTTTGAACGTACTAATTTGTGTTTATGTATTGCTATGTGTGGGGTGGGTGGGGTCCGATATTATATATTATCTTATACTTTCTGAGATATGAGGCATCTCCAACATTAACTTATGGTTCACAAGTTTCATGTAAAATGCAGCTGTCCTGTCTATGGTATAATTGTACATACGTCATATCAGTTCTTCGTATCGCCTGTTTATTTTGAACATGTTAGTTTATGTTTAGGTATTGTTATATACATGTATGCGGAATTCCGGTAATGTATCAAACCCGATACTTTATGAGATATACGGCAATTACAATATTAACTTGATGGGTTTTCATAGCAGCTATATATACATGGCACACGGATGGTACTGGTTATTCGTATCGCATGTTTAGTTTGAACATATTTGTTTATGAGTATATATTGTTATTTTCGGTGCTGGCGATATATCCAATTGCTGAGATATAAGGCACCTCTATCATATTCTCCATTCGTTCACATATGCAAGTGGCACACTACATTCCTAACTATACACATGTGTTATCGGTTTTACTTGTTGTCTGTCTATTTTGAGCATGATATATTTATAATTGTGTGTGTATTGCTATGTGATGTTTCCCATATACCAACCATATAATTCAGCATATATAAAGCGACAATCTTTCTGCATGATTATTCCGCAAAATGAATTTGATATTGATATACTATTCAGGTAGCAGGTGTACATGCATATCAGTAATATGAGTTGGTGACTACACACAAGCTAATAATATCAAGCATGCACAGACATGACGCATATTGTCTTCATCCCATTTGCTACATAAGTGTTCTGGTAAAATCAATAGATAGCGATTGTCTCATCTTTACCTTCCATGCACGAGTGCGAATCGCGTGCACGAAATCATGATGGGCGGATGTACATTATACGCACGAAATCATGATGGGCGGATGTACATTATACGCATAATTCAATCAAGAATGCACGCGCGATAACTTGCCAAATGGCTATGATCATGTTTTACTGTGGAACGACATTATTCTTAGTATCATCTTACAACTTATACCACATATTACCTAGTATACCGTCACACCAAACAATATATGTGCTGTACATTTTTTCTTGCAAAACTGTCTCCCTTATTTTTCGTCCAGCTATCAATTCGAGCTGCTTTGACTGTTCTGGATTATGGATTGAAAGTTTGCTGCTTGGAATCAGATCGTGCGACCAGATCGAGCCTCTATTCCTCTGGTGTCTTCACCAAACTTAAAAGGACGCAGTTTATCCTCCATCACATCCCAAAGCATGTAGGTCAGTGCCCCTTGGTTCAGTCCATCACATCCTAAATCGTGTAGGTCAGTGCCCCTTGGTTCAGTCCATCACATCCCAAATCATGTAGGTCAGTGCCCCTTGGTTCAGTCCATAACATCCTAAATCATGTAGGTCAGTGCCCCTTGGTTCAGTCCATCACATCCCAAATCGTGTAGGTCAATGCCCCTTGGTTCAGTACATCACATCCTAAATCATGTAGGTCAGTGCCCCTTGGTTCAGTCCATCACATCCCAAACCATGTAGGTCAGTGCCCCTTGGTTCAGTACATCACATCCTAAATCATGTAGGTCAGTGCCCCTTGGTTCAGTCCATCACATCCTAAATCATGTAGGTCAGTGCCCCTTGGTTCAGTCCATCACATCCCAAACCATGTAGGTCAGTGCCCCTTGGTTCAGTCCATCACATCCCAAATAAAGTAGGTCAGTGCCCATTGGTTCAGTCCATCACATCCCAAAGCATGTAGGTCAGTGCCCCTTGGTTCAGTCCATCACATCCTAAATCATGTAGGTCAGTGCCCCTTGGTGCAGTCCATCACATCCCAAACCATGTAGGTCAGTGCCCCTTGGTTCAGTCCATCACATCCCAAATAATGTAGGTCAGTGCCCCTTGGTTCAGTCCATCACATCCCAAACCATGTAGGTCAGTGCCCCTTGGTTCAGTCCATCACATCCCAAATAATGTAGGTCAGTGCCCCTTGGTTCAGTCCATCACATCCCACAGCATGTAGGTCAGTGCCCCTTGGTTCAGTACATCACATCCTAAATCATGTAGGTCAGTGCCCCTTGGTTCAGTCCATCACATCCCAAATCATGTAGGTCAGTGCCCCTTGGTTCAGTCCATCACATCCCAAATCGTGTAGGTCAGTGCCCCTTGGTTCAGTCCATCACATCCCAAATCATGTAGGTCAGTGCCCCTTGGTTCAGTCCATCACATCCTAAATCATGTAGGTCAGTGCCCCTTGGTTCAGTCCATCACATCCCAAATCATGTAGGTCAGTGCCCCTTGGTTCAGTCCATCACATCCCAAATCGTGTAGTTCAGTGCCCCTTGGTTCAGTCCATCACATCCCAAATCATGTAGGTCAGTGCCCCTTGGTTCAGTCGATCACATCCCAAAGCATGTAGGTCAGTGCCCCTTGGTTCAGTCCATCACATCCTAAATCATGTAGGTCAGTGCCCCTTGGTTCAGTCCATCACATCCTAAATCATGTAGGTCAGTGCCCCTTGGTTCAGTCCATCACATCCAAACTAATGTAGGTCAGTGCCCCTTGTTTCAGTCCATCACATCCCAAAGCATGTAGGTCAGTGCCCCTTGGTTCAGTCCATCACATCCTAAATCATGTAGGTCAGTGCCCCTTGGTTCAGTCCATCACATCCTAAATCATGTAGGTCAGTGCCCCTTGGTTCAGTCCATCACATCCCAAATAATGTAGGTCAGTGCCCCTTGGTTCAGTCCATCACATCCTAAATCATGTAGGTCAGTGCCCCTTGGTTCAGTCCATCACATCCTAAATCATGTAGGTCAGTGCCCCTTGGTTCAGTCCATCACATCCAAATAATGTAGGTCAGTGCCCCTTGTTTCAGTCCATCACATCACAAAGCATGTAGGTCAGTGCCCCTTGGTTCAGTCCATCACATCCTAAATCATGTAGGTCAGTGCCCCTTGGTTCAGTCCATCACATCCTAAATCATGTAGGTCAGTGCCCCTTGGTTCAGTCCATCACATCCCAAATAATGTAGGTCAGTGCCCCTTGGTTCAGTCCATCACATCCTAAATCGTGTAGGTCAGTGCCCCTTGGTTCAGTCCATCACATCCTAAATCATGTAGGTCAGTGTCCCTTGGTTCAGTCCATCACATCCTAAATAATGTAGGTCAGTGCCCCTTGGTTCAGTCCATCACATCCTAAATCATGTAGGTCAGTGCCCCTTGGTTCAGTCCATCACATCCCAAATAATGTAGGTCAGTGCCCCTTGTTTCAGTCCATCACATCCCAAAGCATGTAGGTCAGTGCCCCTTGGTTCAGTCCATCACATCCTAAATCGTGTAGGTCAGTGCCCCTTGGTTCAGTCCATCACATCCTAAATCATGTAGGTCAGTGCCCCTTGGTTCAGTCCATCACATCCTAAATCGTGTAGGTCAGTGCCCCTTGGTTCAGTCCATCACATCCTAAATCGTGTAGGTCAGTGCCCCTTGGTTCAGTCCATCACATCCTAAATCATGTAGGTCAGTGCCCCTTGGTTCAGTCCAACACATCCTAAATCGTGTAGGTCAGTGCCCCTTGGTTCAGTCCAACACATCCTAAATCATGTAGGTCAGTGCCACTTGGTTCAGTCCATCACATCCCAAATAATGTAGGTCAGTGCCCCTTGTTTCAGTCCATCACATCCCAAAGCATGTAGGTCAGTGCCCCTTGGTTCAGTCCATCACATCCTAAATCGTGTAGACCAGTGCCCCTTGGTTCAGTCCATCACATCCCAAATCATGTAGGTCAGTGCCCCTTGGTTCAGTCCAACACATCCTAAATCGTGTAGGTCAGTGCCCATTGGTTCAGTCCATCACATCCCAAATCATGTTGGTCAGTGCCCCTTGGTTCAGTCCATCACATCCCAAATCATGTTGGTCAGTGCCCCTTGGTTCAGTCCATCACATCCTAAATCATGTAGGTCAGTGTCCGTTGGTTCAGTCTGTTCTCCTGAAACACATCCCAAAGCATGTAGGTCAGTGCCCACCCCACCCCATTGGTTCAGTCTGTTCTCCCGAAACACATCCCAAATCATGTAGGTCAGTGCCCACCCCACCCCCGTGGTTCAGTCTGTTCTCCTGAAACGCATCCCAAATCAAGTAGGTCAGTGCCCCTTGGTTCAGTCTGTTCTCCTGAAACACATCCCAAATCATGTAGGTCAGTACCCACCCCACCCCCGTGGTTCAGTCTGTTCTCCTGAAACACATCCCACATCATGTAGGTCAGTGCCCACCCCACCCCCGTGGTTCAGTCTGTTCTCCTGAAAAACACCAAAAATCATGTTGGTCAGTGCCCACCCCACCCCATTGGTTCAGTCTGTTCTCCTGAAACACATCACAAATCATGTAGGTCAGTGCCCACCCCACCCCGTGGTTCGGTCTGTTCTCCTGAAACACATCCCAAATCATGTAGGTCAGTGCCCCTTGGTTCAGTCTGTTCTCCTGAAACACATCCCAAATCATGTAGGTCAGTGCCCACCCCACCCCCGTGGTTCAGTCTGTTCTCCTGAAACACATCCCAAATAATGTATGTCAGTGCCCACCCCACCCCCGTGGTTCAGTCTGTTCTCCTGAAACACATCCCAAATCATGTAGGTCAGTGCCCACCCCACCCCCGTGGTTCAGTCTGTTCTCCTGAAACACATCCCAAATCATGTAGATCAGTGCCCACCCCACCCCCGTGGTCCAGTCTGTTCTCCTGAAAATAAGCGCATATTGATCTTGTTTCAAAATCACACATATCAGCATTATTTATTTGTTTACGATCTATATGAACCTAAATCGACTTACCATGTTTACGCTGTTTATAATATGTTTGCCCGCGCCATAAAACGGAATAACGGATATTAGTCCATGCACTGTGGGCTTATTCCAGAATACAATAAGTCCAATATGAACCATTGTGAATATTTATTTCCAATATTAAACTATTTGCACGATGACGTGTTGCATCCCAGCATGTTACGCCAGCTGCGTATACATGTGTAATAGGATTTGTTTTTGGTTCATAATTTGCGTCGAATCGCCTGATTTTGAGTCCACGACGATCTGAAAATGAGACTGTTTTACTGGCAATAACACTAATAAACTAACGCTCTTTCAAATGTGTTTTCATTGTGGTCCGTAAAAGAAATATCGGATAAAAGTCCACTTCGGCGTATTTCATAATCAAATAATCCCATATGAACCTACATGAATAGTATATATATCGATTATGAACCTACATGAATAGTATATATATATCGATTATGAACCTATCGGCGTTAAGATATGATGAGGTATTATTATCATAGCATCGCCTATGGTAACCGATGTTGAAACGTGTGTTCCCTAGTTGAGGAGCCGATCACTGTTGCAATATATCAGTTGATTGTCTACGTCACTGATACCATATATGGACGTCAATTTAGTCCAGCTTCTTGAATCTCGCACGATCAAATGTGCTAAGGTTGATCATAATAACAACGCTTCGACTAACTATGTTATGGTATTCTGATTTTACCTCGCCTTCTATGGAAGATCTAGCCATATGACGGGTACATGAAAGCCTGCGCGTGTCGATGATCATGCCATGAATCTCTACTCATGTAGGCATCTATACAAAAGATAAATATGAGTGAAATATGGAATGTGAATGTATGTACATAATATAAATAAACTCGCCGGTTGACATGCAGTCTGTTAGATCAATCTGACTGGGCACAAATACTTACAGTGACTTGTGCAGAAAACAATCGTGTCCATTATCTACCATTTCCTATGAAATTCCCTGATAAAATTGGCGATAACGAATTGGCGATAAAAAACATATGTATCGGTACTGCAGTTGAGATACAAGGAGCTTGTGACGTCGTTGAATGGTTCGTGAATGAACTGACGTCACATCAATCGCGTGAAAAATCAAAACGACATTCCAACGTATATTCTTGCGTACTATAAACAAATAGTTCCTAGGTATTAACATTAGTTGATTGCCTACCACCATGGGTGTTAGGGTATAACGTCCGAAAAGATCATATTCCACCAGTACAAAACCTGTGAACTTTCTGATGTTCTGACCCGTTATGACAGGGAACTTTATAACATTGAACACACAAAGCAGAAAATGCTGTGCATGTGGTTACTTACACCGGGAAATCCCCCACAAACGATTACAATACGCTAACTCTGGAATATCATTACTTCGTCATCAGATGAGATCTTGGTGGATTCGAATCACTCCCCTAAGGGACTACGGGTATACTGTGACTAGTACGCGAGTGAATTAATAATGAAGAGCCAATAAGCAATTCATCCGCGAGCATGCTGTGGTCTAAATACGAAGTACATTGTTTCTCGCTATACATTATGCAGTTGAATACAATAATTAAATCGCATTAAGGTAATGTCGTTGTACTGACTGGAACAATCAGCTAATCAGTTTATCCACGTGCCACGCCATGTCCATGGAAGCATAATGGGACCACGGTCTACATGCAGATACGCGCGCGACTCGAGTTAAAAGAACTTGCCATATACATGTACATCCGAGAGCCTTGTGTGAGCCGAGCCTCGATACAATATATACGCGTTTGCTTATATGACACATGTTTGGTGTGCATATCTAATTGTTGCTATTATGCAGATAACGTTTACATAACTTTATGTTTAGTTCACGCACATTGCAGCACCCAACACCCATATACCGAGTCAGTGTCTCATAAAATATGACATATACTAAATGGACCAGACATTATGTCAGTCAAGACACTGCTACATACACCATTTGTATACACATGGATAATTTCTTCCAGTGTAACTGGCAAGGGAGTCATCGGGTCAATCGCCAAATGTTCTACTATATATACCAATTCAGTTTAACATGAACCTTACAGTCAAATGTTTGATACATATATAGCCTTGAAATCTATATTTCACATCTTCCTAAATATCCCAATATATAAAGATATGCATAATTTTATGTTCGTACTATTATTGGTAATCCGTAGACACATAAGCTGAAAGATGTTATTCGATATAATGCAAACTCAAATTGTTTTCTCACCATGTACAAACGTTTCTGTTATCGCATTCTTGTCATTTTATTTGTCATTTTATTTATAACACTGTAATGTCAATTTTGTACGGGAGAGGGGCTACCTAAGTTGAAATAACTTGTGCCCCGATCCATTTTGTATATTTATATACGAATAAAATATGTTTAAAGTAAAAAGTAACGATTTTAAACTCGTGGTCGCAATACATCAACGTACATGCACCTGCAATGATGTTTCACCTTGTCACGTCCCGGCCGGTGATTACAATAGGTTGGTAAATAGACGAACTAATAATATAAAATCTATATATATTATACACGCCTTGGCACAGACATCGACATTGCACGTGTCAGCCATTTTCAACGTTCCACATACTAGGACGCTCTTTATGTTTGTCATATCAAGAATGGACTAGTAGATAACGCTTTTTATATAAACCTGGACATTGGCTTTCTTCTGAGGTGAAATATAATATAATTTAAATGATTTCACAGAGTTTACCCCATACACGCGATTCGTGAGTAAATTTGTTTATAGCGTTGTCCCATTATGTTTATGTTGAATACATGCATATGTAGCCCTGGATTGCCATCGGCAGTCTTATCATCACCTATGTGAGACGGATGGGATAAAATGGTAACGAACAGAGAAAATTCAGCCATAGCTTGAAGACATTCATATACACAATGAGGTGCAAATTGCTTTAGTTTGATTGGAATGAATGTGCACAAGCAGCTTAGAAATCCCATTGTCATTTGTAATCCTATGACCGATTAATTTAGACAGTTATGTAAGCAGGGGTGCTGCAGTTTATGTGGGCTAATTTCACGCGTACACTTTATCATTGAGACAGGACAATGTAAGCGGATATATGGTCACATTGCATATACATGATACGTTGCGCAATATGACAGCCATACGGCGTACTGCTTCCTTAATTTATTGTCAAGCTGTACAGCTAGATGTTCGTTCGGTCACATTGTTTGTAACATGTGTTCGCGTGGACACAATTGCATCCAGCTTGCGATGCGTGACAATAATGCTTTAACTCTTTACCCAACAAAACGGCCAAAAAACGCCAAAATAAAGCTTCAACAGCCTAACATATCTTCGGTCTGTCTCAATAACACCATACAAATATGGATATAATTGGAACCGGTTCATTGACCACATTGTGATGGTTACAGTTATGCCCTATGCCAATGCATTCTCTTATATATGCGAGTCGACCATAGGTCGCCTCGCATATATAAGAGAATGCATTGGCCATTTTTTCTTACAACAATTTTATAATTTTTTCTTACATTTTTATCATTTTTAATATGTTAAACCAATGCATTCTATTATATATATAAGAGAATGCATTGGCACAGGGCCGTTCTGTTGGGTAAAGGGTTAAAAGTGAGTTTATGTACATGCATACGAACTGTACACATTATGCGTGTCGTCACCCCTGGCCAACTGGTCCTGCTATTGGTATTTGAGTATGGTGTGCCATAGCGATATGGTTGCGAATAAGGTACTTATCTCAGGTTGTCATTCGTGCGACCTTTGACAAATATAAACATATACACGTCTGTATTATCAGTATGTTAAGCACGCCCCGGGTTTATTTTATAACTGCACGAAATAAGCTCACATTGACATTATTTGATAATTCAGATATGCCCTATATGAACACGGGTTATTAAAACAGCCCTATATGCGACTATTTCAATATGAAATTAACCCGTTGTTTGCTTAATTTCATGATAACAGACTGGACATAGCAAGAACAAACAAATACTACATACCAGGTTATGTTCTTTATAATGTTTTTGATCCAGTGGAAGAATGGGTATGAGTCCCCGATTGGCTTCACGTCAGAACCACATTGGTCCGATGTGAACCTATGTGTATATTTTGATCCAGTTTGGACCTATTTGCACGATGATATATTGGTATGATTCGCTCAAATCTAAAACTTTTTCAATAATGTCTGAGTTTCCTTTTTACAAAACGACACAAATAGCCATAAGGGTTGTGTCGGCGTGCACAAATAGTGTTAAATATATTCCCTGTCCGATGTAATGTCAAACACTAGTAAGCCAAAATTAAAATAATTTCAATCGCCTTCATTCGTATCACACAAAAATCTCTGTAATTCAACACGCGCCTCAAACAGTAATACGACGGAACGACCAGACAAAACTCATAATTGACAACGCTCTTTATTATCAACCGCTTTTGTGTGACCGAAACATGAACGCTCGTTATCTGAAAATATAATTGGAATTATTGCAAGTATGACAAACATTCAACACGTGTTAAAACTTCCTCTTTTGAAAGTCATCAAACTGAAACATCCCATTAATGAGTTCGTGGGTCCGATCTATTATGTTATGTTATGTGATTTGTGTGTACATAAATTATCCATGCAGCCATTATCTCGGAATGATTTAGACTCCCCAATGACCTCTAATATAAAATGACAATATAAGAAACAATAATGGTGTATTTCCTTAACAACATTATGCCCCATATCATAACTAAATCAAGCTCTGTCGACATGATAGCATAAAAGCAGGACCCCTGAGTGGCATTATGTATATGTATAGGATATTACTAACAAACTGCACGACCACAAAGGACATTGTTACTTTCAATGATATGAGTTGTTTGACTATTTCTGGGCGAACGTTTGAATGAGAGATCCGGGCGTGCTAAAAGTGATTCAGATTAAACCTAATAATTTATCGTATTCTCACGTTCGGGTGACCAAAAATAGCTCAACAAATAATACTCGCACTGCACTGAAGACCAATTACGGATAGAAGATGTTTCATTGTGTCATTGAAGTCAGGTTTTGTGCAAAAGGTGAGAATAGCTGCAGGGGCGCCGGAAGCATACAAGGGCCCTACAAAAAGGGCACTTTTCCGCTAAAAAGGGCATTTTCTCCGCAAACTCGGGAAAATAACCATAAATTCATAGTGGCAAAAATCCCTATGTTAAAGGTATTTGTCGGTTTTTATGGCCGTTTTGTGATAAAATTGACAAAAAATTAATATTCCTTGTGAAATTGGTGGTATTTGGACCTAAAAAGTCACATTTTGCTACAAAAACACGAGATTAAACCCACAAAAAGCATTTTCTGTCTCCAGAAAAAAGGGCAAGTCCTGCGCCCGCTCGCCCCCCTTGGTCAAGGGCAGGGGATCAGCTGCCCCCTCTGCCCCCATCTTCCGGCGTCCCTGAATAGCTGATATTTTCCAAGGCGTCGGCACATGTACTTGCGGTAGCAAGAAACCACTGTGCAAACTTGCCCAAGTTCTAATTTCAAACTTGCCCAAGCTCTAACAGTTGGACATTACTAGTTTGACAGCCTCTAACCACGTTCCTGATCTAATGCGCTGGTAAACTTGAAATGTAATTGGGAACATACTTTGCTAATCTACATACATGTATATGTACGCCCTGAAATCACAACCGTGGCACGTCATGCAGTTAACCCTTTACCCAACAAACCGGCCAAAACCGGCCAAATAAAGCTTCAACAGCCTAAAATATCTTCGGTCTGTCTCAATAGAACCATACAAATATGGATATCATTGGAACCGGCTCCTTGACCACATTGTGATAGTTACAGTTATGCCCTGTGCCAATGCATTCTCTTATATATGCGAGTCGACCATAGGTCGCCTCGCATATATAAGAGAATGCATTGGCCTAAAAAAAAACTTTTTTTTAACACTTTTTACCATTTTTTCTTACATTCTTTAACAATTTTATAATTTTTTCTTACATTTTTTAACAATGTTTATAATATTTTTATACATTGTTTGACAATTTTGTCATTTTTAATATGTATTAAGCCAATGCATTCTCTTATATATGCGAGGCGACCTATGGTCGACTCGCATATATAAGAGAATGCATTGGCACAGGACCGTTCTGTTGGGTAAAGGGTTCCTGATCTAACGCGCTGGTAAACTTTGAACTGTCATTGGGAAAATTGTTTGGTAATCTACATACATGTATATGTACGCATTGAAACAGCGAAAACGACACGTCATGCAGTTTAGATATTGAAATGTATCTTGTGTTGTATGATGCATTGTGTATTAGAGTTTCACTTAACTCATCATCGTACCGTTATGCATGGGTGGTATCGAGAATCAGTTTCTTTGTTGACAACGAACAACCCCCGGGCTATCACGAGTACATTCTACACCGTGATTGTCGTTTGTTGCACAATTGAGCATACGCCAAATGTTTACACCATTTCAGGGAAACAAAGATCGGCTTTTCCGGTACATTGCGATAAATCTATATAGGTACGCAATTAATGTATTATATTATTATGATGTGTTCAGTGGAGCCTTGGTGTGTTCCATCCGATTTGACACAATTAAACTAACAGTTTACGCGTTCTTTACAATAAATTATACCCGCCCATGAGATTGTTAATTGGTGATATATACAATAAATTATACCCGCCCATGAGATTGTTAATTGGTGATATATACAATAAATTATACCCGCCCATGAGATTGTTAATTGGTGATATATACAATAAATTATATCCTACTGCAGTTATTAATAGGAGGTGTTTGTGGTCAGATATCGACTTTCAAAATGGAAGTTTTAACTCATTTGGAGGATTTGTCAAGCCAGCGAAAATTCCAACGATCGTCTCTTATAAAGAGCGTTCATACTTATGTCACCCAACACAGGTTGATGGCGAAGGGACTTGCAAAATGCAGTCCGACCATCCTGCCCGCCATCGGTCGGAAACGACTTAACAGCAGTCGCACAACACACGGTAGACAATAAAGCGCGTTTTGGGTTATGATTTTTTTTTTTTTGGTATTCGAAGTATTTATGAATATGTTTTGTGGATTTTACCGATGCCCGTGCCATATATTTATGAATGTGTTTTGTGGATTTTAGCGATGCAGGTGTCGTACATCTATGCATGTGTTTTGTGGCTTTCAGCAATGCCCGCGACGTACATTTATGAATGTGATTTTTGAATTTTAGCGATGCCCGTGACGTACATATGTGATGGTGATTGCAAGTGATTTTTTTCTCGTTTTCTTGCTAAGCTGTAAATAAACTTTTGACTAACTGTTTTTCAAATCGGACATGGGATCTTCAGCAGTTATAGATATTATCTGCTGAGTGAAGCTATATGAAACCACAAACAGATAAATGTCCAATGAGGTCAATGTATTGCTGTTTTGTTTTGAAAAAATAATAGCTATGGATTTTATTCCGATCAAAGATACCCCATAATTAGTATCGCCACGATAGCAATACTTCTCCATTACCATTTAATTTCTGCATTAAAACATCATCGGTGAATAGTTATCCCATAGGAAATGTTCAGAGATCATGAGTTCCACAAAGTACTATAGACTTATTATCTAAACAGTTTGCTTGATAAATGGGGTTCATTCTGCACTTTTATTTATCTGTCGTCTAGTGTTGTCACATTAGCATCCCTCCAAATGAATAATATACAATGTATACTTATATAACTGACTGGGGGAGTGCATGTAGTATACAAAGGGTTAACCGCACACGGTGGAATTTCCAACTTTTAATCTCCATACACTGCAATTGCCCCAAACCCCTTGAATTATAGCGAACTACCGACTTGACTTTAAGTCAGAATTGTTCAAATGGTACACATTTTGGTTTGATAATTTTACCCAGACGCCACTATCTTGACCACACGTTTAAAACTTGGTGTATTGTTCCCAAATGTGATCAAAGTAATGAAAATAATGATAAGAAACAGACCCAGTTTTGCATGGCTCACTGCATGAATATTGGTTGGTTGACACTTAAATCACAAGAAAAACTTTACCACTTTTCCAGCCTGAAAATGTCAACTATCGCTTTGGGGTATATTTCTTACTAGATCATAACATGTTACTCTACACTAGTTACGCCCCATATATATCATATCACTTTGATGTTGTGACAATGAAGTGTATAACATTGAATTTACTGTGCACGGTTGAAGTGACTTTTTTTGCAAATTTTCTTTGCGTCGCTTATCATGTGCACTCTCCTGGGTAATTATATTAGTTCAATGTTTATCGATCTTTATTGCGATATCGGCTCATAAACAACAAGCGATCTCGTTTTGGGTCCACCCCTATTGTCAAGTAGAGTATTGAGGAACAAGTGTTTACTTAACAATGTATTCCTTTCCTTGTTTGTTCAATGTTATACAGTTCCATGTCATAACCGGTCAGACCAGGTTTTGAACTGGTGGAATATGATCTCATCGGGCGTAGCTGTAGAGTAAATATTCATGACAACATTTACTGTCTTACTATTAAATATTTGAGATGAGGGTTGAATACCCCTTCCCTCACGTTCCTGACTCTCATTCACAACACGAAACACATTGGCACCGCACGTATTGCTGTATTTGAAGAACATGACCCATAATAATAACAAGAACACCAATGTCAGAAATGGTAACGCGCTCAAGATAATATATGATATACCCATGATTGTAATTATAGAATATAAAATATGTTTTGCGAATGACCAACTCAGAATTTCGTTAAAATAACAATACCAACCAGCACCTAATTAACGAACCGGCGGCCGACTCGGCCGTCTCCGACCACAACCCCCAGTGAGCTGCAGAACGAAAAATGTCTACAACAGTTGAAATATAAGACTTACAAATTATCTTTTTCATTTCTTTTTATTTGTAATTGACATAGCTTGTCACAAACCAAACATCAACATTATTGACATAATAATGTAAAGGACAATAAACGAAATTGAAATTCCCAACTACACCTTTTACCGGACTCGGCCTCCGGTTCGCAGTTCGACTTTTAGATCCTCAAAACAAAAATCATTATCTATAAATAAAACGCCCAGCGAACCATAGCTATCTAGAATATCTAGGACAGTATACACGCGGCGCGCGTAATAATGTATAGTATTTTTAAAGCGCCTTATCCCATGAGGCACAAAGCGCTCAATGGTACAACATATGACAGACCCATGCTGACCTCTTCCATCCTCATCCGATACATTATTGGCGATCGTCACTGATATCAATTCAGAAAGACTGGCGGCTTCAGGTTTCAAAAGTTGAGAAATAATTAAAAATGGTTTGCAGTTCTTTGTAATTTTTCACTCTATGTGATTGCGAGAATAGATGAGACACCACAAGCGTGCATGTGTCACATACACAAATAATCATACATATATATTCGTCCTTGGTGTATCTGTGCATGCGTGACTCAAATTCAATGGTCCGTGTGTCTCGCTTCAGATAAGTTTATCAGGTGTGAAGTCACGCATGGTTGAATCATTTTACCGTCGATACACATCAGCTGCATCATTTGGGCCTATAATTATACTTTAAAGTGCAACATAATATTATGTAGACGAATTAAAGTCATGTGTTGTGATCGAGCTCCTAATTATAATATTGTCGTGTATGATGTTATATACCTGACGTAAACAGTTGCAAAACATAAAATAGCTGGCATAACATATCGAGTTATTGAGTTCCAAAAGCAATAGTGTTGAATGAGCATAGAATAGTATATTAGCGTCGATACTTCCAATCGTCTTTGGGGCGTTTCAACACCGACCATGCATACGTGCTGTTTTGTCCACTTCAAGAATGACCTCGCTCGTGTCCTTATGTCTATAATCCTTTGTCGTGTATTATGTCAAAAATAAATAATGCTATTCTTCCTCAGATACTCGTGGGGAAATGTTGACCCTGTCCTAGTTTCAACAACATATTGTATCACTCGACAATATTGGAGACGAAATGTTCACTTTCGGGTATAATTTAATCCACGAAAAGCAGTTCAGTAGTTCTTGTGGTTAACATTTAGTAAATGCGTAGTGAAGCTTTGATCAACCCTTTACCCAACAAACCGGCCAAAACCGGCCAAATAAAGCTTCAACAGCCTAAAATATCTTCGGTCTGTCTCAATAGAACCATACACATATGGATATCATAGGAACCGGCTTCTTGACCACATTGTGATAGTTACAGTTATACCCTGTGCCAATGCATTCTCTTATATATGCGAGTCGACCATAGGTCGCCTCGCATATATAAGAGAATGCATTGGCCTAAAAAAACACTTTTTACCATTTTTTCTTACATTCTTTAACAATTTTATAATTTTTAATGTGTTAAGCCAATGCATTCTCTTATATATGCGAGGCGACCTATGGTCGACTCGCATATATAAGAGAATGCATTGGCACAGGGCTCTTCTGTTGGGTAAAGGGTTAATACATAGTAATTTGGATGACATTGGAAGTGGCTGCTATTGTTTATATTTTTATGATGTTCCGGGAGACAACAGTTGTATTCCTTGTCACAATGACTGCGTATAATCCAGGTTTTGTATGGATGGCGATGGTGTTACTCATATGGGCGGATAATGAACTTTTACCTATCGTGCATGCATCACAACTATTTTCGCTTTGACAGTCTGTAAACAACGGAGTACGAGCAGGCAAATTACTCTAACACAAATAAAGGCCATTGTCTTTTGAAGTTTCAAGGGGAAATCGAATTATGTGTGCCCAGTCGTTTGCAGTAATCACCGTTTTATAATTAAACTGTCAACGTTTCACGTCTAGCTGGTTGGTCACTTCCACGCAGTGTGATTATAACCTGCCCGGGTCAGCCAGCACCCACCGGATCACTCATGTACATGTATATAGTGAGTTTATCGAGATTGCTGTTGATGGCTACCCTGCCTTCAATGTGTGATTAAACCAACACGGGGTCACCAGTACCAATCGGATCTCTCATACAATCATGTATATAGTGAGGTTTATCAAGATTGCTGTTGATGGGCACACTGCAACTTAAATAATACTGGGATGTGCACCAGGACCAGACCGCGGTTGACCCGTTTGCACGATGTATATATGTTACTGACCATGTCACACAAGAGCACATACATGTGATATACGATTCCCGCGTTGCAAACATTTATGTCACAGATTATCTGCTGTTTTCGTGATGCTAGACGGCGCAGTTAATTAGTTTGTCTGCTATCCGGAAGGCGTGGTCTTTATTAGATAGTCGTGAAAGTACGCTTGCATACATCTAGTAGTTTGGTCATCTGCTCGCGGTGTGACAAAAAATCAACCCGGACCCACCAGCGCACACCGGACCAATCTGAAATATGTTAGGAGTGAGATACGAGAGGTGCCTTGGGAACTCAATCATGATAGGACCGAGTCACACATGACTATCGCTATTAACCCTTAAATTAACATAATTGTAGCATTCGGATTGACCTACTCGACACCCATGATCACCACAGTACATCGGCATGGCATTCTGCGTAGGCATGCATGAAATTGCTGAATGAATCTATAGTGAACATGGTCAATCTCTTGATCAAAAAGCGGCTACTAACCCCCGAAATAACACATTCGCCGAGTATGTTTTTTCCGGGAATTGAACCTCCATGTCCGCACACTCCTTGTATATATGGGAACAAGTGTGTTGGAGACTGCGCTATGAGTGTAACACAAGACAAATACAATAAGGACAAAAATACAAAGACAAACAAAATACAAATAACCATGATATCTATTATATATTTTGGAAGATCTGTCTGTGTGCCTGTCTGTCTGTGTGTTCGCGATGGACTCGAAAACGGCCGAACCGATTTCGATGAAACTTGGAATCTGGGGGTATTTTCGGCCGGGAACTGGCATAGGCCTATTAATTTGCCAATGCGACGTGACCTTGACCTTGACATCGGGTAATTTCAAGGTCAAACGCCCGAATATCACGGGATTTCGATGTAACTTGGTATGTGGGGGTACATAAGGCCGGGGAGTGGCATAAACCTATTAATTTGCCCGTGCGAGGTAACCTTGACCTTGAAATCGGGTCATTTCAAGGTAAAACGCCCGAATATCACGGGATTTCGATGAAACTTGGTATGTGGGGTACTTTCGTATGGGGAGTCTCATAAGCATATTCATTTGCCCGCGCGACATGACCTTGACCTTGAAATCGGGTCAATTCAAGGTCATATCGCCAATTTTGTTGGGATTTTGACGAAATTTGATACGTGGGGTTACTTTTGTCCACTGAGTGTTTTGGACGGGTCGAGTCGTGATCCCGATCTGACCTTGACCTTCAAAATGATCAATTCAAGGTCAAATCGGGTAAAACCGGATGGATTTCGACGGGCACGTTTGTAGGGTAGTTTTGTCCGGGCAGTGTTTTGGACTGGTCAAATCGTGACCCCACTTGACCTTGACCTTCAAAATGGACAATTCAAGGTCAAAGCCCGGACGAAGTCGGGTCACCTTCTACTCAGTTATATGGCTTATACCACGCATAAGAACCACAACCGCACATAAGTACCACGACCCCACATAAGTACCACGACCACACATAAAGAACCACGACCGCTCATACATGTAAGTATCACGACCGTACATACGTACGACGACGGGCGGACACGAACACATAAATACCATACCGCACATACGAACCGTGACCGCATATACGTACCACGACTGCACATATACGAACCATGACCGCAAATACGTATCCCGACCGCATGTACGTATCACGACCGCACATACGAACCACGACCGCCAATAAGTACCACGACCGCACATACGGACCATGACCGAAAACAGTACCACGACCGCACATATATACGAACCACGACCGCATATAAGTGACAACTCAACCGCCCATACGGAATACGAACGCACATACGAACCACGACCGCAAATACGAACCATGACCGCACATAAGTTCCACGACCACACATACGAACCACGACCGCATATAAGTGACAACCGCACATAAGTGACGACCGCCCATAAGGAATACGAACGCACATATACGAACCACGACCGCACATAGAACCAAGACCGCACATAAGTACCACAACCTCACATGAGTATCAAATTTGGCAGTGCATTATTAATGGGGACATATTCGAACCGGTTTGCCCTCCTAATGGATCTCGCACCGCCCACAACTATGAAATTAAACGTTAACGAAATCGATATATATAAGGACACAGCGAAGTCCTTACTGGGGTGGACAAAGAATCACCCGTATACGTCCACCATTCTCGAACTGAACCTATATACATATAACCACTCGGACCCATCTTACCATTGCTTTTTTTTTTGGCGTTTATGTGTTAAACAGATGAAAATGCGTAAAGATGGGGGATTTTCGCAGAAGTATCAAGGGACATTCTTAACGGCGCTTACATACATGTAGTATATATCAGTAATTGGAAGTTGTTTTCCATTTTGTAAACATTATCTTTGGCAAATTTTGTTCACAATGTTAGTGCAGGTTTCAAACGAACTCTAGATCTGCAATTCCAACGCTGATGATAAAGAGATAAGTCAAAGGTGCTACGGCGTATACATTATTGAAGTTTATACGTGTGTATTAACATAGAAACAGCTTAAGATAGTGCGTTTTAAATATAACAGCGTTAGTCACGTTAACTTGTGTGCGAATTATAAAGACATATTCGTCACCGTGGGCGTTTCTTTCCAAAGTTATAATGTCAACAACAGTTAATCGAAGAGTATAATATAAACTGGGTACTCGTTGTAGATCCTCTATATATATGTATATGTCTCAATGGTCTGTGGTATATATTCCACATTAAGCGTGTACACGGTGCATACATGTCAGACAATATAAATATATATATTCTTGTAAAAGAAAAATATAGCTGCGTTTGTTTAAAAAGTTCCCGATGGTTAATATATGTATAACGCATTCGACCGTCATAAGCTAATTATATGGCCGCGGAGCTGGTTCGAATCCCGATAATCAGCTATCAACTCAATATTTGTTACCAAACTTCTGGTGATGAACCATCGGCTGAGTGCGTTGACTTTACGAGATATAAAACACACAGCGCATTGTACAATGGATGACCTGATGGATGACCCGGCTATAAGTGAACACATACATGTGTCATGATGGATGACCCGGGTATAAGTGAACACATACATGTGTCTGGAAAACGAAAACACACAAAACAGCTTACAGTAAATGTCACACTGGACGACCCCGGTATACATGTACATGTGGCGTGGACAAATACACACACATAACAGCTTATAGTGAATGTTACATTGGATTACCCCGGTATACATGTACATGTGGCGTGGACAAATACACACACATAACAGCTTACGGTGAATGTTACATTGGATTACCCCGGTATACATGTACATGTGTCATGGACGAATAAACACCCTTAACAGCTTATAGTGAATGTAACACTGGACGACCCCGGTATACATGTACATGTGGCATTGACAAATAGACACACAGAACAGCTTACAGTAAATGACACATTGGATGTCCCCGGTATACATGTACATGTGGCATGGATAAATAAACACACAAAACAGCTTACAGTGAATATCACATTGGAAGACCCCGGTATACATGTACATGTGGCATGGACAAATAAACACACAGACCAGCTTATAGTAAATGACACATTGGACGACCCCGGTATACATGTACATGTGGCGTGGACAAATAAACATTCAAAACAGCTTAGAGTGAATGTCACACTAGATGACCCCGGTATACATGTACATGTGGCATGGATAAATAAACACACATAACAGCTTACAGTGAATGTTACATTGGAAGACCCCGGTATACATGTACATGTGGCGTGGACAAATAAACATTCAAAACAGCTTAGAGTGAATGTCACACTAGAAGACCCCGGTATACATGTACATGTGGCGTGGACAAATAAACATTCAAAACAGCTTAGAGTGAATGTCACACTAGATGACCCCGGTATACATGCACATATTCGTGTGTCATGGAAAATAGAACGCAAGACAGCTAAAAAAAAATATGTCCACAGGGTGGCCCAGGCATACACATACATGTACATCGCCATGTGTCATGAAAACGAAAACACAAAACAGCTTACAATACATGTCATCAGATTACCCTGGTGTACATGTACATCTAAATGTGTCATGCAAAAGAAAACACAAAGCAGCTTACAGTGCATGCTATATCGGATGACCCCGGGATACATGTACATGTCCATCGACATCACACACGGTAAACCAACGGCGGATGAATAGTATCATATTCATATGGTGACTCTTATTCAAATTTACATTAGGGGCCCGCGGCGGTCGGTGACAATTGAAATAGTTTCATTGGTTTTACACGTCAAATTACTCTATTGTACTCGTTGTTATACTATGTGATATCTTAGGATTTCCCGTATGTGTGTTAAATAGATAGAGACGGACATTTTAATAAGTATCGTTTGTGTTGAATTTCTCACGTGCAATGTCATGCATGTATAATGAATGCGGGAAGCAATATGCCATGCTTTGTCATATACGAAATAATGATAAGCATTGATACAAATTGGTAAATGTCAGAATAAATGATAACAATCGATGCAGACTATGTAAGACACAAATTATAAAACATGATAAGATTTTTGAAGAATGTAAGAAAAAAATATAAAAATTGTTACAGAATGTAAGACAAAATTATAAAAAATTATAAAAATTGTTATAGAATGTAGGAAAAAATGGTAAAAAAAAATGATAACAATTGTTAAATAATGTAAGAAAACTCATACAAAATGGTTAGGCCAATGCATTCTATTATATATGAGAGGCGACATATATTCGACTCACATAATATATAAGAGAATGCATTGGCACAGGGTTTCGCATGGGTCTGGATTTGTTCATACTGTATGTACTGTATGGCCCGTTGAGGTCATGAGTGTTGGGGATACATGTGTAAAGCGTTACTTTCCATTTACATGGTTCTAGATGATGTGCGTAAGTGACATACATGTGTAAATGTATTTGTTTGTTTTTTTCAATTCGAGATATGCCATTCAAACCCACTATGTCTTTATTGAACTCGAATATCAACTTTTAACGATCATGCAACGTTGCCATTACAACTGTCGAGATTTGGATCGAAATAATTGGGTTTTCGTTGAAAAAATATATCCCCGGTGAATGCTGTTTCATAGCTGCTGGTATCTACCCTGTGGAACATTTATGTCCCAGGAAATTTATATTCAATTTGCTTTGCAGAAAATGACCCCAAGATGTAAAATCGATGCATGTATGATACCTACATTTAGGACGTATATCGATGATAATAATTTATGATTATTTGATTTATAAGCGACCGTCAAGGTCTGGACAACTCTGCTGATTCCACGCGACATCGAGTGGGTAATTGTATCGCGCTTGGAAATATTTAATGGCATTTGTGGAGCAACTCTTCTATACTTTTAACGGAACTAACGGCCGAAAATATGTAATACCGTAACTAGAAAAACACCGCGTACACGCACTATTCAACGATAACTGAAATGCCGTCCGTCCGCGTTTTGGGATGTTCGCTTACAAGTACGTGTAGTGTTCTTACGAAATGATAACAAGAAAATCAATGTCAGTAATGGTAACGCGCTCAAGATCATATATTTTATACCCATGCTTGTAATTAGGGAACATAAAATATATTGGTTTCGCGAATGACCAACTCAGAATTCCGTTAAAATAACAATTACAAACAGCAACTAATTAACGAACCGGTGGCCGACTCGGCCGTCTCCGACCATAACCCGTAGTGGGCTGCAGAACGAAAACTATCTATGAAAGTTGAAATATAAGACTTACAAATTATCTTTTTCATTTCTTTTATTTTTTTAATGACAATAAGCGAAATTGAAATTCCCAACTACACCTTTTACCGGACTCGGCCTCCGGGTCGCATTTCGACGTTTAAGCCGTCCCAAAAATTCCCATTTCTATCAATAAAACACCCAGCGCCCAGGCGAACAAGAATCTCTACATTAGTATACACGTGGAGCGCGAAACTATAACAGTATATGATTATACGAGACAACACGTCCAGAACATCATATTTTTAAAAAGTCGTTCAGGTGACATGCATGGTTGCAATACTATTCCATAAATACATGACAAACACATGGCGACACATAAAGTACACGTATAGGTTACTAAACTTGGGATTTTCAAACACGGGTATATTTACTGCGTGGGTATATACTTGAAATAACGATTTAATGGTGACAGAAGGTTATATCAACCTTGACTCATACCTGTTATTCTATATCCCGGTATCTATAAACTTAGTGCAAGGAAGAGAAGCCCGATAACTTAACATTCCTAAAATTTAAGCAGATGCGAAACTCGTGTAAACTAAATTTTGAACCCATTTTGTAGAACATCCGGGTCTTATCGACGGATGGGGCATGTTATCCGGGTCTTACACTTAATATCTTAGCGACGGATGGGGCATGTTATCCGAGTCTTACACTTAATTATATCTTAGCGACGGATGGGGCATGTTATCCGGGTCTTACACTTAATATCTTAGCGACGGATGGGGCATGTTATCCGGGTCTTATACGTAATATCTTAGCGACGGATTGGGCATGTTATCCGGGTCTTACACTTAATATCTTAGCGACGGGTGGGGCATGTTATCCGGGTCTTACACTTACTATCTTAGCGACGGATGGAGCATGTTATCCGGGTCTTACACTTAATATCTTAGCGACGGATGGGCCATGTTATCAGGGTCTTACACTTAATATCTTAGCGACGGATGGGGCATGTTATCCGGGTCTTACACTTAATATCTTAGCGACGGATTGGGCATGTTATCCGGGTCTTACACTTAATATCTTAGCGACGGATGGGGCATGTTATCCGGGTCTTACACTTAATTATATCTTAGCGACGGATGGAGCATGCTATCCGGGTCTTACACTTAATATCTTAGCGACGGATGGGGCATGTTATCCGGGTCTTACACTTAATATCTTAGCGACGGATTGGGCATGTTATCCGGGTCTTACACTTAATATCTTAGCGACGGATGGGGCATGTTATCTGGGTCTCACACTTACTATCTTAGCGACGGATGGAGCATGCTATCCGGGTCTTACACTTAATATCTTAGCGACGGATGGGCCATGTTATCAGGGTCTTACACTTAATATCTTAGCGACGGATGGGTCATGTTTATATTACTTGCCACCATCTACCCTGGTCCAAATAGGTTCCTATTGGCCCTAAATATTAAAATAGGTTCATGCTGGAACTAAATATTAAAATAGGTTCATACTGGAACTAAATATTAAAATAGTTCACATTTTATTTATTTTATTCTGAAATAAGCCCATAGTGGACGTATGCCTATTATTCCGTTTTATGACTCGGGGTCGCAGCGATTACACATTATAAAGAACGCACATCTGGTATGTACACCTGGTAAGTCAATTTGGGTTCATATAGAATGTAACTCAGATTAAAATAATGACGATATCGATTTGAAATAAGTTGAATATGAACTTATTTACAGGAGAACAGGCTGGCCGGATTCGTCATCTCCGGTTTAAACCTCCGAGTTTAAACCTTGTTTAAACCTACATTGGCGGTCCAGCCAAGCCGGGTCCAAGGGGGCGTTTTTATCGTTCAGTTACCAACTAATTGGCAATTCGATTTGGTGATATGAGCATACAGTCAAACTACCCTCTTACCTATCTGACCAAAAGACAGGCCGATATAATGGTTATTGGCATGTCATAAATTATCGCGACCGCGTGCACGCTCATTGGATTCATTCATTGAAAATTAAGTATCGCTCATGGACCATTAGTCCGATCTATTTGTGGGTTAAAATCAATCTGACAAATGTTATGTCTCTCAACACGAGTTTCGCGCGCTGTTTATAACTTTTTGATAGATTTTCATCATTTTCTGCAAGATGCTTTACCCGCGAAGACAAAATGTTTTGTATTTACATGTATATCTGTATATATTAAAGGGTGTAGGAACTGTATATCTGTTTGTCCGTGTCTGTTCGCAACTGTTCTAAAACTTATTTAAAATTAAAACAAATGTAATTTAAATAAAATGAACAAATTGTGTTGTTAAATTGAGTAAGGAGTTGTATCTAACAAGAAACAATATTAAATTAAAACAAAAATTTAAATGTTCAAATGATCAAAATGTGCAAAATTGTTACGCAGCCTCCTGTCGCACGAAGGGGGAACAGGCCCCTCTGACGCTGAATAAAGGCTCCATAATCTAGTCAATCCTGGACCAAGAGGTCAGTCAATTAAAGGCAATTTGCTTATGAGTGCACACCAGAAGCGGCATCTGAACGTTTGAAGTGGGCCACCATGCAGAGACACAGCTTTTAATAAAGAAATATATATTTTTTCTATGTAATAACTTTTCCGTCATGCAGAAAATCAAAAAGTTCCCAGGTTTTGATCTGGTTGAATATTATGGGAATGTATGGACGGAGCCAGAGTAGAGCTTTGTGGCATAAGTTATCAAATAAGTTATCAAATTTGACTCATATAGCAATATAAGTTTAGGATTGCAAACTATGTGTATAGCACTTCTGATCATGCATGCAGTAGCATCGTTTTGGTGTCAAAATTAAAAAGTTGAACCCTTCAAATGAATTCGTTGAAAACACCAGTATTTGTGATTGCCACAAACCAAAAAAACAAAAACAAACACTAGATAGTTGTAAACCTCATATTGAAGGAACATGTCCATATCTGAAAAAAGCTCGTGTGCGAATGAATCAACTGTGGCATGATAACATATATTTGAGGCTCCCTATGGATTAAACTTTAAACTATATATCACCTCAGGTTATTAACCCTTTTCATGGCGGGAGCGGCGCTGATGCAGCATTAAATATCATGCGTTGGTGCATGATCTTATATATGCGTGGCTCCCATATGGAGTATTAGCTTACAAGGTCAAGGAAAATATTGTCAGACCACTCTATTCTCTTATATATATGTATATGCGTGGATCCCATATGGAGTATTAGCTTACAAGGTCAAGGAAAATATTGTCAGACCACTCTATTATCTTATATATATGTATATGTGTATATGCGTGGCTCCCATGGATATAGGGAGTATTAGCTTACAAGGTCAAGGAAAATATTGTCAGACCACTCTATTCTCTTATATATATGGGAGGCTCCCGATGGGAGACTCGCATATATAAGAAAATTCATTGGCACAGGGTTTTAAAACAATTCCAGGGAGCTCCAGTCATGAAAAGTGTTAACGGTGGATCGTGGATGACATTGCACTCGCGTCACCTAAAACGTCTCATTGAAGTATCCCGATGTAAGTGGGTTCGATGGTGGGTTAAGTGCCACGTCTCTCATTCAGTTACACACTTTGAAGTTCATCGATTCAATTTGCTGGACCATTTCATCTCTCCGCCCGCTGTGCACAATTGTCATAACAATAGTTATATTCATTGTGCGGATACCGGAGCGGCGACGGACCGAATGCCAGCAGTCGAACCACAAATGAAACCATAATATCATCGATCAACAGGACATCACGGAAGGGATTTAATTAAAGAGTTGTGATAAATTGCGTTTATGGATAGTAATTGTCTGCACGGAATGCGACGTATCAATGCGAGGTATAGCTTGTATGCATACACATATATACATATCCGTCTGGGTTTCAAAACTATTCATAAAGGTAAATACAAAGCCAGTGTGTGTTTATAGTATCAATTGCTGCAATGGGATCATATTACTTTAAGGTCGTATGTCTAACTTGACACCGCAGTTGATGTTATACCAAAGGTTATCGGGCCCTGAGATTCTTCTTGGCGAGTAATGCGACAAGCTCCACAACGCATAGAACCAAAATGCATGGGCCAACATTCCGTTACATGTATTGTGAAATTGAAGGCAGACTACATTATGGATGAACACAATCAATAAAGATCGGCTTCGTGTATATGTTCTGGGTGGTCTGGACTGACCATGACTGGGCAGACTGTATTGGGTTACATTTCCTTACGTTCCAGAGAAGAATTCGATTATTTGACCCGTATATGCCGAATCCGACACGGCTGTGTCAACAATGGTCACCGTGCTGATAACATATTTGACCCGGCTTATTGTGGGTAACAATGGAGCGATATCGCTAGATTTATAACTATTATTTTCCGCTGGTAAGTCGGGGTTGAGCAAATATCGCTGCTATGATCTTATCTTTGGTGGATTGAATGGCATTCGCATTGGTCGAACCTCGGGGCGGATTCTCGATACTCAACAAACTTTAAGAGCAATAAATATCAAATCGGACGGCCTCATGACTCTTCGGACAAAAATGTACACATTGTATGTTGGTGTTGCACTCAGGGACGTAGCTATAGTGGGGATTTTGAATTTCTAACAGTAGCACTGTTTAAGCCTGGCACACCATCAATTTGGCATATCAGACTGAATATAGATTGAATTCATTCTGGTAGTTGAATTGTCCGATAACATAGAGTGGAAAATGTTTGTTGTTAAGAAAAACAAGTTGAGCATTTCACAATGTTTATCTAATGTAAACTGAGGTGATAATCAGTTGGCTAATTTCCAATCATAGATGGTTGTCAGGCTGGAAATTTCCAACAGTTCGAAACCTTGAACTTCAGGTACCAGTGGTACAATTCCAATCAAAAGAATAGAGCAGATGGGATTAATCGGAGTGGGGGTATTTTGTATGGTGTTAGGTTTCACTGGTGCAAATGTTTTCCATAGGCCTGAGTGCTAACGTTTTAGCGTATACTGTTGGCAATATAAATTTTGGGTCCAAAATTTTCTTTAAATCTGAAAAATTGACATTTGAGGAAACTTTTTACGCAAAAAAGTCATGTCCGTCTAGCAGGGAATTCGCCTTTAAATCTTGCGTTTTCGTAACTAGTGTCAGAACAGCATAACAAATACTGTCATATTTTAGACCACACCAAACAATTCAAACTTCACTACAAAGGGTTAATTCCTGTGCCAATGGCTATTTTACCTATGGGAAATCATAGGGAAGAGGTGTGATGATTTTTTGTTTTCAAAAAGCACACACGCTATTGACCAATCAGGGCCCAGTGCCTACTTTATTCTCTCCTATATTAATTCCTCCCGCATGCGCTAGATGTCACTCCGAACCATATTTACACTGTCACTCCGAACCCTATTTACACCAGTGTAACCGTTAGGAGCGCGATATGTGATGATGAATATACTTTACATACGTCAAATAAACTATTCAAAACTCTGGATATTTACTTCCTTCTCAGCTGCCTACATTTTGAGATAACCCGATCGAAGCAACGAGTTACAATAGGTTATATAGTACACATATATAAGGATTTGTTTGAGTAGCAAATTGCATTTGAGTGCACTAAGCGTATTAGCTGCAAATGAATATACCGTTTAGCCTATACCTCGTTCCCACAGTTCGTATATAGAGTTTAATTCCACTGCGTGTCAATGGATATATCTCAATGAAAATCGATTATCCAGTGTATTGGAATCTCGCGAGATGTTCATAGAGTTGGTTTCTTTGTTCCGCCAAGCTGATATTAATTAATGCACTTAGTGTTGTAGAGAAGAATTGTCCCTCTGGGAACAGGCTATATAATGCACAGTGTCCGTGGAAGTTTATGGAGATGCCGTTCCAGGCTATCCATTCCTAGGGGTCCCCGGTGGATCAATCGGAAATATGCATGTATACCGTCAGATCTAGAAGTCGTCCAACAATATAACACTTTCTGCTCAACTCGACTGGAGGGTATGTCTGCATGTTGGTTATGATTTTATAGACGTTTGTATTTGTGCACCTGCGAGTGCAGTGTGTCCCAATCAAAGAGGGGGGGGGGGTAATCAGAGCCGGCTAGCCAATACGATATATAGTTCCTCTTGTAATGATTACATTGACTACATACCGGAGATATTCAGATCATTCATCGCACCTCATTAGTTCCATACACGTGCTTATTAACGAGCATTTTAAACGGATAAATGTGTTTATTAAGATCGATAGTATACAAATGCAAGTATCGTAATGCCCTATTCGTAATATTTATCAGTAGTAGTTCATTATGCGAAAGATGTCTAATGTTTGTTGTTTGCTCTTTACAGATTGCGAACAAATTGTCGCCAACAACGATGACACAGTGATAGTAAACTCCTACGGTAACCAGACGGACGGTGAATATGTTGATGGAAGCGTCGTGGATATCGGCTGCAAGCGATTCACATTTCGACTCACCGGTCCGAGAACGGTCACGTGTAACAATGGAACGTGGAACGAAGACGTCTCAACTAGTAACCTAAACTGTGAATGTTAGTAAACTATACATTAATAATAATAATATCAAATAATATCGATAATGCCTAAATTATCTTGGGTCTGTCTCAATAAAACCATACACATATGGATATCATTGGAACCGGCTCATTGACCACATTGTGATGGTTACAGTTATGCCCTGCCAATGCATTCTCTTATATATGCGAGTCGACCATAGGTCGCCTCGCATATATAAGAGAATGCATTGGCCTAAAAAAAATCTTTTTTTAACACTTTTTACCATTTTTTCTTACATTCTTTAACAATTTTATAATTTTTAAGGTGTTAAGCCAATGCATTCTCATAAAATGCCAGGGGAGTAATCGAACTAAAGTCAAGGTGGTCAACAAGGCAAAGACAGTTGCGTTTCCCAGGATATTTATTCGGTTATTACAATTTACAAGTATGCGTTAGTGTAGGATTTACCGAAAATATTTAATTACTTCAGAAATATGATGGATGTATTTCACATTTTTAAAACCATCAAATATTATGTTCACTTTGTGCACCATGCTTCAATATTTGTGAATGACTAGCGCAAATCGGTGGGACGTATACCACATGTCACAACACGTGCATACGTTGATGATGTGTGTGTCATGCATGATATATGTACACTTCGGAAGCCGTATATTGACATCCAGTATCACGCACATGATTTTGATTTCATCACAACTCATAATCAATGGAAAACTTATGATCTTGTTTTCAGGGACGGGAGAATATTCAACAGAAGAAATAATAGTCCTCGCGGTGGGAATATCGGCCGCAGCTTTAATGGTAATAATTCTGATGGGCATAATAGTCTACCTTATAGTCTACGGCAAGAAGAAAGAGGATGACGAAAAACGGTAAGAAATTCTAAATCCACTATCCTGATTGAAAATTTATAATTTATTAAATACGCATGATAACCAATATTATATTACTATATTATTCCGACCGCAAACAACAAATTTGTTAATATATGACAGATTAGATGGTATGCTTTCACAATTGTTGACGTTGACCATTTCATATATTCCACATTATCGAAACCAACTACTCTTTTACATTGTTCAAAATATATTTAAGATATAAAACGTTTCATTTAAAACAATATTCTATTAAATGACATGATACGTATAGATGATGATCTCGGGATCGGTAATCACAATTTACCAATTACACCTCAGCAGCCATCACCACCATTCGTGTCTGCATTATCTATGTTATCTTGTTCAAACATGTGTGTATTTATTGTTAGTAGATGGACCACAATAAGTTGATATAACGTGTGCCCCAATCCCTTGTAACTCTTGTTGCAATAAATATGTTTAATCCACACGATTCATTTTCAAATCGGATGGGACATAATGAAGCAGAACCGTGCAAGCTTGTTATGGGCATTGTAAATGTGCGAATCGAAATTACATATAATTAATATGGAATTAGTTGTTATCATAAGACAACATGGTTCATTCATACTTATGATAATCAATATATATCCTACTATGTTTTTGAAACCAGAGAGAACTACACGATGACACGCATATGACGTTGTCCGTAAAGTTTCGTTTAAATCTACATGGTGACGTTTTATGAATGAAGTGAACATGACGCAACGGACACGCTTCGACAATTGATATCTCAATCGGAGAACTTCCAACTCGCTGTCAAGCCTAACCTAATATACGTATGTGTGCCAGACGCAGGACAGTGGTATCCAATAGTCAGCTAGCTATGTTATATTTCCGAACGTGGTGTTACAGCTATTTAGTTAGTTTTCAATCAGGCATGAAACGTGCCATACTGAAGACAGCAATACATAATTATCTACCATAACATGGTGTGTGTGTCCGACGAATATACAATATGGAAAGCAGTTTTTATGTGTTCCAGAAATAAACGATATTGGCATAAAGATATTCATCAAATTATCGCAACTTTCACTCCAGTTGGTTATAGTACACCAAATATAAAAAATACCCCCTTGGTGTGCTGTCATCCACACTCAAGTCAGCATAACATCACATCTGGCAGCTGAATGGTTGATTATGATTGGGATAAAATTAATGCAAAAACAAGAAAAAATCAAAGCCACCATGGAAATATTATACCTAGATGAATATTGATCCAGAGTGGGTGAAATAATTAACCTGGCATTTAATGGGGGTATGTTTGAAAATTTGGTGATGATTTTTTGTGCGGAATTAGGGCAGTATCAAAAGCGGTACATTTAAAGACGGAAAAGGCACACGGACCTATTAATTGTTTTGGGTCATATTGGGTCCAAAGAGTCATTCTTCAAAATTGACTAGGTTAGAAAGTCCCTGCATTCACAATGAATCGAGCATAGCCCAGGACATTAACACTGTCGCCTATGGAGAATAACTGGTGTACTGTAACTAGTTGGGGATATCGCAGCTCAGGAACCATTGCGGAAAATGCGCGTACTCTGCTGTCGATCCAAGGGGGATTATTCTAAACGAAACCGGGAATATATTGTGTGAGATAACTATTATAGGCAACTAAATAGAGTTACGCTTCCTTAATATGTGCAGTTAGGAATACGTTTGAAATTGCCCAAGCTGCTGATCCATGCATTATATCCGAAGGACATTTACAAGGACGGTAAAAGGAAACCATGCGCTTATAATGGGGTGCACGTAATTATTGAGGTTCACGATTTTAGTCTAGAAAACAACTTGATAGGGCTTGCGTTAGTGTTTACCAAATGGTGGATCGGGTAGCGTTCTAATTTGATTAACTCATCGCCGGTGGGAATTACACGTAAAACTGTGGAAGACAACATTTGCCTCTTGAACATGCCCATAGGCATACAATTATGTATACATCAATCATCCATTATTTACGCTTATATTCTGACATATAAGTAAAGGGACTATATGCCATTACGAAATGCAATTCATTGTGAAACAAGCTTGTTTTTTGTTTCGGTTCAATCATAGCCAATTTACAATCGTCACACAAGACACAATACAGTACAATTCAGAAAACGAGGAATTATCTCATATTAGGTTATCGGGCATAAACAGGAGTTGGTCGTAATAAGTATATACAATGCATCACTCTTGTCGTATTGATCTTGAATCGTTAATTTCGCTACGTATATTGGAAACTGATCGAGTGGGGTCAAGTGTCAGGTCGCAAACAAACAGGTAGTAACAATTCAGTTCATCTGATGCGTGGACTGCCCAACAGTGACTCATTATTATAGGTTACTGTTGGACAGTCCATGCCCCAGACGGCTGACAATAATAATAAGATACAAAAATTTACATAAAAACAAAATCTAACTGGGAAAAAAACATGAAAAAGCAATAAAGACACCACCACATGTGTATGCCAAAGATGGGGAAATGGCTTATATAAGCGTCACACTTTCTGCCAAATCCCATTATCTAAAATAATTGTCTTTATATATTATACAACTCTGTTAATTTATGTGCATTATTTATAGAAATAAATATGTTTACACCAAGACGTTAGAACTTGATAAAGATTCCAACATGGTGCGCACGCGGAGTAAGGGTACATGTTATATGAAGGTTGTTTTATTTCAGCATAAACTTTGACGAACCGTCGCCTCCCCCGTCCCTCGTAAACACAAATGTTAGAAAGTATACTCAGTACGGAGACAGAGGACCGCCACGATACAGGGAGTAAGTGTCATGAATGTGTTTCAAACAAAACCGGTCACTGCAAATACGGGGAGGAAACATTTCTGGTCAACTGGGCGATCATTGGGCGATAACTTGGACTGGTGGTGGCATTGTCACAATATTCGAGCACATGTATTGTTACATGTAGCGTTTCGAGCAGATCACACTTTTAGTCAGTTTTTCACCGGCGATCACATTCGTACATGGCATATCATATTATCACATAGAACGTGACTAGTATGCCATACTTTAGAAGACGAACATTTAAATAAAACAAACAACTTCAAAATGTGTACAATACAAGTTCAGAATCTATGTCTATTAATATTACATCTGAACATGCTGACTACAATCTTAGTGTAACGCTACCTTGTGACAATGACACCCTCGCCATATGCCAGTAACTTGATTTCTTTGGAAACATAGTTGAAATTAGACTATACGTTGTAGGGTGTTTTACATACGTCCGCAAACCAACTTATGGTATGTCCACCTTTTTCGGTTTCCGTCTGTTTCATATAGATATAGTGCACCTGGATACCAGAGTGAACATTTCCCAGATATGATTAGTTTCAATGTAATGACAGCATATGCTAAGTAACAAAGTGCTAAGTCTACCAGAGCAGTCAATTAAATACTACATATATATGACGTATTAACGTGAACGTGAACGTGAACGTATCATTCCTGTCCACCGTATCTCGTATTGTTCGTCGGTGGATTTTGGCCGGTTTTGTTTGGACATACTTGTTGCTAGTGGCACCTGGACACAACAGCTTGTGTAGTTGATAATAGCTAGCCATATTACTAACATATTTGACAGTTGAAACCACGGTGTTGATACAGCTGCACCAAATTTCCCCGGATGTGCCTGTAATGTACACGTACATAACATGCACATGTTCGTAAACTACAGTCGCATATCCCCAAGACCGAACGCATATACTTGTTTCTGTTTCCAATTCTCGAATTTCAGGAGTAAATCATTAGATTATTAAAGTTTCATCTCCCCCTGAATAATAGTTAGTCACCACCTGTAACATATTACTTAGGCCTGCACAATACTACACAGACAATATTGTTACTGTGCAATATTTCTTTTTGATTTGTCCACCTGAATAAAAGTTGTTCACCGCATGAAACATGGATTAGTCTTGCAAAATACAAACAAAACCATATTTATGTTGGGAAACCTTTTGTTTTGTAAAATGCGTCCTGCAATAATGATACTAGGGATTCTTGTTTGGGCGTACGTGCAGTTGTTGGGAGAGTATATGTGAACGCCCAGCCCAACTCGGCAACCCCTTTTCACTACAAACTATATATCATCGCATTTACTGTTGATCACATCATGTTTTATTTACGAGTTAACTAACCTTTCACGAATGCAAAATACATACTGACGTTCAAATGGAAAAGCGCAATCTGTTTGTTAATTGAACTTAAGTCTGTCAGGAAGCCTGCATGAAAACGCTTATGGTGGCAGCGACGCGGAAATCAGACTCGGTATTATGTAAATTTGCGAGTCATGTGCAATTTTAAACTTGGCATGTAATATGTAATATGTTGCTATTGTCGAATTCCGTCATTACTAGTGATGCAGTGTATGCTGTGTTCCAGCTGCTACCATCCTGTGACGACCTTCTATATGAACCCGACAGAGCATGAGTTCAGTATTGAGCTATTCTGGACACGTCTGATCGTTAAGATCCGAACAATGGCACAACAACAGGATGGCCATTGTTCTCAGAAGACTTATTATTAAAATCAAATTGACATCTTAACTCGGCCATTTATATCAATTCGACGCTCACCATTTGATTGTATTGTTGAAACTCGTGCATCATTTGGATGATACTCATGTAGATATAAGCTCATAGCATGGATATTAATGCATACACTAGAATGTATTGTTTTAAGTTCCTATATCTGGGAACATAAATATGCTCAACATATGTTAACGCATTGAGGAAACGTGAACTCTACGAAACATTCACATTTAACACTAGTCCAAATTGCCAAGTCCAATCTTGTGATATATATATATATATAATATGACACAATCATGACTTAGTAGCATAGAGAGCCTGACCAATAAAATATATAGCCTGTCCATAATATACTATTTCAGAAGGAACTACGATGACCCGGAACCACCCCAATACTTCGTAAACGCAAATATAAAAGAGAGTCAATACGATAACAGAGAACCACCGAGGTAATGGATACGCGCTACACGTACCCACCCTGGTTAAGCGGTCCTGCTAATTTGATATGATGACCCATGTGTCCTGCTGAATTGCTGATTTTGATTGCAATGTTGCTACGAACAAGTACCGTTATTTGATTTAAAGTTTTCATTTGGTGGTGTTTAGCTCATCTGAACAAATCGAGGAAAAGCCACCATGCATGTGTGTACAAGATTTAAAAATATGTATATTATTGCTCTATATTGCGCATATGTTAATAATGGCTGTGTTGGAATAGACAAACCGGCCATACATGCAACTGAGATGGCCATTTATGCTGTTTTGAAAAAAAGTGCAACCATTATTTACTAAAATCGCTCCCATTAGCCCAACACCGCAAACATGTAAGGTTTTGAAAATATATAACGGTACGTGTTATTAACCGCATCGATTTGATCACACAAGCATCATAGCAATCCAATATGACCCACCTGCAACAAAGCCAATTAGCAGGAGCACTTAATTAAACCAAAGCCAATTAGCAGGACCACTTAATTAAAGCAAAGCCGGTTAATATGAATGACGTCATGCGTGCTACCAATAATGTTCATCTCAAGTCATATTCACCAAGTTGGACTGGTTTATATACAAGGTGATTGTTTAGTAGTAGCCCAATGCTCGTGGTTTAATCTGCCTTCGCTGGCGTTCACATCGGCACACACTGTCGATTGCTGGCGTTCACATCGGCACACACTGTCGATTGCTGGCGTTCACATCGGCACACACTGTCGATTGGCCTATTTGATTGGACCATTATACCGCGACATTGTCTATCCGACGAGGACCACGTCGATGAACGCATATACCATGGCTATTGAGCGTGGCCTAGTAAAATCACCTGGTTTATAAACTAGTTTCACGTGGTGAATATGACTGCGGGTGTTTGTGATTGCTACTGGTCTGATATTTTGTTGTTTTGGGGCACATTATCATCTTATCTGCACCTTAATGTGGGCAAGACATGATGTTAACCGGTTTTGATTGAAATAACGTGTATCTACATGTAGATAGCGCTTACATAACGTGTTCCACATGCGTAACCGAGCCAGTCTAACATGCTTTAACACTCGTCAGATGGAGCGGACTTGAGTCCAAACGTCATACGTATCCTATCTGACTCATAGTTTCATGATGTTGTTAATTTAGAAATAATATGTGTACAATCAGGTAATAAAACTAATACAACTTAAATAAAACATGTTTAAGCAAGTTCGTCAATACATACACGGGACGACACGAGTTTGTTAATGGTTTTGTATACGACATGAGTGAGGTACATGTATCGTCACCCCGTGCCCCGTCCTATAATACCTTGATAACGTTGAATGTAAAAACTTATATTGTCATGATTCATGATGATTGCTATCCAGGCGTCATGTCATGAGGTAGTCATAACATATAACATATCACAAACAAATTATAGGAAACTGATATCTGTTTAGAAATTTAGATACTTGTTCTGTCTCATCGTCATTTTTATTTTCATTCAACAATTTTCATTAAATGATAAAACAGCAATAATTATTATCCAATGATATTGCAGTAGCACTATTAGGCCCGTTCCAAACGACGGATTTTTGTCGACTCGAATCTAATACCAGACCCACAATTGTATTAAATGCGTCTAAAATGCGACGTTTGAAACAATTAGATCCGTGTCAGACGCATCACAGACGAATCTCCGTCCAATTCAGACGAATCTTCGTCGGTGATGCGTCTGAAATCCGTCTTGGTTTCAAACGACGGATTTTTGTCGACTCGAATCTAATACATGTGACGAGAAGAGCCGAAAGTTTCCGAATAACGAATGCAAATGCTATGATAATGATATGATAATGGTATAATAATGAGGGAGTTCCCCTTATCTGCGGAAATACCCACATGGCGTCATTTGTCGCACGCTCTCTTTGTTATAAAGAAAGATATATCTATAAGAATTGCTTGGGTAACATAGTGAAAATTTTAATTATTATGGCAGTTTGATTTCTCAACGAACATGGCATGTCACTGACTCACATCTTATAATGGATATATTATCAATGATTTATAATAATTCATATATACCGGTATAAGGGATATGGGTTGTAGCAACTGATTTATAATAATTCATATAGACCGATATTCCTTATTGTAAGGGATAGGGGTGGTAGTCTCTGATGTATAATAATTAATATATACCGGTATTACTTATTATAAGGGGTAGGGGTGGTACCACTGATTAATAATAATTCATATATACCGGCATTACTTGTTATGAGGGGTATATGGGTGGTAACCTCTTATTTATAATAATTCATATATTCCGGTATTACTTATTATAAGGGGCAGAGTGGTAGCCTATGATTTATAATAATTTATATATACCGGTATTTTACTTATTATGAGGGGTAGGGATAGTAGCCTATGATTTATAATATTCATAGATAACGGTATTCCTTATTATAAAGAATATAGGGTGGTAGCCTATGATTTATAATAATTAATATATTCCGGTATTCCTTATTATAAGGGGCAGAGTGGTAGCCTCAGATTTATAATAATTCATATAAACCGGTATTACTTATTATGAGGGGTATGGATAGTAGCCTATGCATTATAATAATTCATATATACCGGTATTCCTTATTATAAAGTATATAAGGTGGTAGCCTATGATTTATAATAATTAATATCTTCCGGTAATCCTTATTATAAGTGGTATAGGGGGTGGTAGTCTCTGATTTATAATAATTCTTGTATACCGGTAATTACATGCATGGTATACACATATATAGATGGCAATTGGTTGCACGATATAACATTTATTTGTAGCTCCTATTATAGTATATTATATACCTGCATGTACTATATACATCCTCATATACATGAGCACATATATTCGCGCTGCAGTCGCGCATATATATATATATATATATATATATATATACATAATTTATACTGTATTTTAGTATATATATGTATAACATATACCGGTATATATAGGCCTCTATATCTACGCGTGACCAATTTTTTACGGTTACCGGGAATCCACCTTTAAATAAATCGACCGATGTATTAGATTCGACGCGACAAAGATGCGTCCGTCTGTAACAAAATCGACCGCAGACGCATCACCGACGGATTTAATACAATTAGATTCGAGTCGACAAAAATCCGTCGTTTGGAACGGGCCTTATGTTGTTGATAAAAGTTGCAATGTAGTTTAAGCATAAGTTTAATTTGAAAGTATGACCACTGACCAGGGGAGCTCAGAGCCAGAAAGGAAGGTGTTTTCCTGGGAGATGGTAGGAAGACGACCAAAAGGTCATGCCACCTCCCAGTAATGTAGTATCGCTATATTTGTTTGTTACTGTTTTACCATTGTTATGTTGATATATACATTACAAGTACACAAACTTGAAACTTGAAACTTGGAATAACAAATTACAAGGTTTATTTAGGCACATGCATGGCTTTATTTGTCAGCTGTGATGACGGTTTACGTTATAGTTCCGGTTTCATAATTGAGGCGAACACCAATTGCGTCATGTGACGTCAGCGTACGTCATATGTGGGTCATACGGATATGTAAACGTAAGACAACAAGAACACTGTAAATATATGGAAAAGCGTGTAATAAAGTATGTTCAAACCAAATATCGACGACATATTCGAGCATACATTTACCGGTAACTCTAACACGACGTGTTCAGGTTTAAATTAGTCAAGATGCCATGGAAACGATATTTCCAGACGTGACTGATTGCATTACATTATTTTGTTAAATTTAGAAACAATGTTGATCATCTACTTAGGGTATAAGCTATGCAGGCTCCTCTCGTATAATACTAATATACACCCACATAGTGTACACAAATGCACCAAACCAAAGCTCGTGTGTGCCTGATGCCTCATATCTTGCTTTTTAGTTTGCTTTAACTCATGTTTGCTAACTTTGCAACATTTTACACAACCACCAAACCACCAACCTTATCCTCACTGTTATCCTAGTATGACATGCAGATTGTAATATTGTTGCAAATGGCATGTTAATTTTAGGTTGGGTATGAATATTGCTGTATCACCATTCAGCTGCCATGTTTTAGTTTTTGCTGATCCTAGTTTGGGGGGGGGGCGTCACATGGGAAAATCAGTCTACTAATATGCATTTGGTGTAGTTTAACCTGTCAAATAGCTCAACATAAGTTGGGCCGTCTGGCGACACCGCGATAATCCTTTCATGGTGGGAGTTTCCTGATTGTTTGCGAAAAACCTGTGCCATTCACTTATTTTTGCTAGTCGACCATAGGTCGCATCGCATATATATAAGAGAATACATTGGCCTAACAAATTTAATATTATTTTTATAAGATGATAAAAAATTGTTAAATAATGTAAGAAATAATGATAAAACAATGATAAAAATGATTAAAGAATGTAAGACAAAATGATAAATGTTGATAAAGAATTAAGAAAAATGATAAACAATTGTTTGGCCAATGCGTTCTCTTAGATGTGCGAGGCGAACTATGTTCGACTCACATATATAAGAGCATGCATTGGCACAGGATCTTTAATGTTGCGCCAGCGCAGCTCCCGCCATGAAAGGTTAAAGTGACATCTTTGTCAGTTAACCCCAGGTCGGATATAAATATTTCTGTATTTCTGTTGTTGTACATGGACAGATGAACGAGAACAAGAAGTCAGCACTAACGCCATGGTCTGCTTCAGTCAGAGTTAAAGTTTAATTGCTATTGTCCTTTGTACCCCAGTCGGTAATCCATAGTTGTAAATATTACGTGTATAGTTCGTACTTAACCCTTTCGTGATGGGAGCTGCGCTATGCAGCATTGATGACCATGTGTTGGTGCATTCTCTTATATAAGCGACTCTACAATAGGGACCGTCATATATATAAGACAATGAACTGGCTTACAAGGTCAATGTAATTGGTGTTATGCCAATGCATTTCAGTATATATGTGAGGATCCCCATTGGAGACTCGCATATAAAGGGCTGCATCACCCCCGATCAGACTTGCTTTGCTATTAATATTACATGCACATCATTAAAGTGTAGCTTTCTGTCGAAAATCGTGATATTAATTGCTGATGATTACCACATTAAACAACTCACTGTTTATGATATGAATTGCTGATGATCACTACATTAAACAACTTACTGTTTCTGATATTAATTGCTGATGATCACTACATTAAACAACTTACTGTTTTTGATATTAATTGCTGATGATCACTACATTAAACAACTTACTGTTTCTGATATTAATTGCTGATGATTACTACATTAAACAACTTACTGTTCATGATATTAGTCGCTGATGATCACTACAATAAACAACTTAATGTTAACTGCTCTTCAGTTCGGACCTGGGAAAGGGCGTCAGGATATATATTGGCGCGTATATATATATCTACAGTGTGGAAATGTCAAACAGGAAGAAGAGGTTTTTTTTTTTTGTTCTTGAAAGGGGGGATTTCAGTTCAAAATTGAATAATTTCAATCACGTCCTCGACTCATAAGGCTACAATTTTAAAACTATGGCCATATAGAGTTTGTCGGTTTTGTTAACATTGTTCAACAATTCGTATACTTGTTGTATATTTGAGACAAGTGTGACATATATGTCCCAATGAGTAGGGTGCATGAAATTTTCATGAGAAGAGATACTGGTCTTGTTCAAATGATGACACATGTTATGTTATATTACAGGGGCGATCTCCGTGAGTTAGGAGAACCCAGAGACTACGTGGACGCCGAGCCACCTTATAGGTACTCTAACGGGGGAAACCGAGCGACAGATGATGGATATACGTTCTATTCCGGGAATAAACAAAATTATTCCAACAGAGCGTACGAGCCAGGATATGACGAGTAAGTGGTTATATATAACAATAATAACAACAACAACAATAACATGTCTGCCTAGAACACGAGTAAGTGGTTATATCTAACAACAATAATAACGTGTATGGCTAGAGCACTAGAAAGTGGTTATATCTAACAACAATAACAGTACATTGCCTGCATAGAGCACGAGTATAATCGGTTATATCTAACAACAGTAACATGGCTGCCTTTAATATGTTTGCAGGATGTCACATGCGGGATTCTCGCCATGTTCAACCGGTATGCGCGATTCACGTCCCTAATACTAAATGTATTATACCAGTCAGTTACACGTTGTACATCAGAATGGTATATTATTCATTTGCAGCCTAACGTGGGGATGTAAGGTAATATAAGCAGACGACACATATATAATAGTACGTACGGAGTCATATTTATCGAGGGAAATGTTTAGATAATAAGTTCAACAAACGACATTTGCTCGTTTGTTAAATGTATTATCTGAACATGGGGACTACTCGTCCATGAGTATTCAGTATAGACATTGTTAACTCGGTAATCCGGATTTAACACAATGGCCGGTGTTAATATTGTATAGAACACATATATACGTATATTACTCGAATGCTTTTTAGTTTCAACATATGTTGATGTACTTCAGTATTATGATATATTTTGCTGTACTTCAGTCTAATGATATATGTTGATGTACTTCAGTCTAATGATACATGTTGATGTACTTCAGTCTAATGATATATGTTGATGTACTTCAGTCTAATGATATATGTTGATGTACTTCAGTCTAATGATATATGTTGATGTACTTCAGTATAATGATATATGTTGATGTACTTCAGTCTAATGATATATATTGATGTACTTCAGTCTAATGATATATGTTGATGTACTTCAGTCTAATGATATATGTTGATGTACTTCACTCTAATGATATAATATGCTGATGTACGTCGGTCTAATGATATATGTTGATGTACTTCAGTTTAATGATATATGTTGATGTACTTCAGTTTATCACCTCTTGTTGAAGTTATGGATACTATGTCGGAAAATTTGTGAAAATTGTGATATTAGTTTACAATTAATGAGCGATTATTCCATATTTTCTGGTACTCAGTATTCATGAAGTATGGGCGACCCTATATGTGTTTCTCTCCAGCAATTGAAACAATAATACACGCATCCATGCATGTTTCATGTTTTCAAATGGATCAAGAAGATTAGTGTTTCGTGTGTTCAGATCAAATGTGGAATGTATTCTGTCAACCCGTATGATAATGTACATACACGTATACATGTAACGACATCATACTGGTTATTTACCGTTTAACATATAAAATGTCATACCAGTATATACTAGCATACATATACCACCGCATGTATACAACACTATTTATATAACTGATCGCGATAAAATAAATCTAATCTGACCTAATCTGAATAAATACGGTCAGCAGAATAATTGGACGTGCTTTTCAAAGTTTAGCCGAATTGAATCTGAAACCAGTTATATTATTATACTGATCACGTTATCGTAGCTAAGAGTTTGTAAATCTTGTATCGGGCTGACTTAATGTGATGCGAGGGCTAGTCTCAGAGTATCGGTCATTTTGTGACAATAGATAAGAATACACTCAAATTTTTATGGGAATAAATCATCAACATTCTAAATAAATATAAGAAATTAATGTAGTGGGTGTGAGTGTTATTGTGAGATACAGCGCTGTGGTTGTTGGGGCCATAACACACACCCGCTACCTTCGTTTCTTAAATAACCATTGTTATTGCATACAGGTTTACAACCAAAGATTAGGTGTCATGATTTGGCTGATATCACTGACGAAACCATTGTAACAGGTGGAAGTGACCAGGCTTCGTAATCTTACCATGCAGTTACACTTTTTTATATTTTCAATCTGATTTGCTCTCGTTTCAGACGACCACCACAACACGGCTATATGGATTCCCGAACACAAGAAGTTAGCCCAGATGAATACGCACGTTATGAATGGTAAGTGACGAATGATGCACGCATGGAACCAGTGTCATCTGCGCATATCAGCCGGGTTAACCCTCCCTATATAAAGCATCATTGATGAGTAGTTATCCAGATAATAAGTTTAATTTACGACCGTAAATTGTTTGCTGAACTTATTATCTAAACATTTCCTTCAATAAATTGGGACAATTCTGCGCTCATATGTATCTGTCGTCCGATTTGATCACCTTAACATCCCTTCACATAACTAAATTACTAATAGACCAATCCGGTGTACACCTTTTAATTGACTGGGGGAATCCATTTAGTATAGAAACGGTTAAAATTATGTCCAACGAAAAGAACACGTCGATCGTTGTCAGTTGATAACATATCCGATGCTTTCGTTATGGTAGATAACTGTACTTATACAATGAAAACACACACTGCGGTAGAGTTATCTCTCCTACGATGTGCGTAGCCGGTTGCAATACAACAACTCATTTCGGTATGCATTAGAAAGGTGCCTTGAAACATTCAATTTGAAGGACAAAAACATTTCCCCTTATAACCACTGTATACTATAGTACTATATGCTATAGTGCTATAACATATATTAATTTACTGTGTGCTATAGTACTTTACCTCACAATATGAGAGATATGTTATGAAAAATGTGGTTTTGGAAATTAAACCAACAATTTTTCATGTAGGTCGACAAGACAGTTTGACAGGAACTTTTTTCAAAACAACACTGGATTATCTAGACTATGAACCAACTAGGGTATGCGCTCAATTACCATCATGACTGCCTGCAGTCATTTGCAGAACTATTTGTTTTAAAGCTAAATCACCATAAAACTACATAATGTTTGAACAGATGAATCAGAATTGAGTATTTATATACGCCAGTTACTGAACACGTGATTGAACAATATTTATGTTGTTTTATGTTGTTTTGGTCCTTTTCCCGCTAAAAAATACTCCCGCAAATGGCTGCCAAAAGACTAAATATGCAATGAAATATGTTTTATTAATTTTCTCGCAGACAGTCATGATTTCATATGGTATAGACTGAGCGCATACACCAGTTGGGTTAATATTCTTGATAATGAAGTGTGTTTTTTAAATATTTACTGTCAAACTGTTTATCGACCTACATGATTTAATCGAATATATCTCTCATATTGTGAGGCAAAAACCTAGTGTTATAATACTATAGCACCCATTGGTTATAAAGGGTAATCATTTTCCCCTTCAAATTGCGTGTTTGAAATTATGATTTTGTTAATCCAGGAATGGGGCGCCTCTTTAATAAATCGAACTGGTCTGTATTCGCGATGACACTGCACACGTATCAATAATTAAAGACCGTCCGTTTACACACACGGAAATATCGCCCAAAGTTAGTGTCAACGTATTGAGTCACACTACAGTTTTGACAAACGTCACACCACCCTTAATAAGAAAAACAATGTGGCATCGAAAAAAACCGCTTTATTTGATGGTTCTCGTCGGAAAAAAAAAATTTGCATTTGTTTTATGCACTTTCCATCCATGCATTAGTTACCATTCAGCTGCCATGAGTTTGTTTCTGCTGATCCTAGTTTAGGGGGTCACAGTGGGAAAACAGTCTACTAATATGTATATGGTGTAATGTTACCAGTATAATAGCTCAATATACATAAAAAAATGTAAGATGGACCGTAGGGGGACACCGTGTTAACCCTTTCATGACGGAGCTTCCATTGGTCGCCTCGCATATAAAGATAATGCATTGTCCTAACACATTTTATATTATTTTGTTTATGATTGTTAAAGAATGTAAGAATAACAAATGATAAACATTTTTTAAGGAATGTAAGAAATAATGATAAAAAATGATAAAAAATTGTTGAAGAATGTAAACAAAAGTATGAAAATTTATGAATAATGTAAGAAACATTATAAAAAATTATAACATTGTTAAAGAATATAAGAAAAAATGATAAAATTGTTAAAGAATATAAGAAAAAATGAAACAAAAATGTAAAATTGCTGCAGAACATTAGAAAAAATGATAAAAATTGTTATAGAATGTAAGAAAACAATGATAAAAAAAATGGTAAACAATTGTTAGGCCAATGTCTTTTATTATATATGCGAGGCGTCCTATTTTCGACTTGCATCGATAAGAGCATGCATCGGCACAATGTGTTTAATGTTGTGCCAGCCCAGCTCCCGTCATAAATTGGTTAAAGCGACATCATTATCAGTTAACCCCAGTCATTTATCGATGGTCCACATTTGCTGGTACGTGTATATCTCGCGTCTTTTAATAATGTTCGCAGCATGTTGTGATAGATCCATAGGTTTTAACATACATGTATTTACTTCTAATGCGATGATCCATTCTGAAATATGTATCATATGCACCCACGTTGTCAAACGCAGACATTGTGACATGAAGGTGGATGGTTGTTTAAACTTGTTTGTGTCTTATTTGAATTGAATTTTGATTCAGGGGTGGCAGAATACCGCGACCCAGATTAGAAGACTACTCCCCAGAAGATCGACGTTACTAAAGAGAACTCTTATATTCGCGACACACACGATCGACGCTCCTAAAACCATTCCTATATCCACGACACACACGATCGACGCTACTACAACAACTCTTATATGATATCCACGTCGTAGGACAGAACACATTGCCGTGTTAGTGACAGGCTTCTAGCCCTGATAGTCAACGGGACGAGTTGTGTGGGGGCCAACCCCTCAATGACATACAGCGAAAGTATCACCATGGAGGTGATAAGCGTTGTGTGCCGCCTTACACAGGTCATAACTATTTCCAAAGTGAACTTAAATGGGTGTTATCCAGCAACATCCTGTTAACCCTTTACCCAACAGAACGGCCCTGTGCCAATGCATTCTCTTATATATGCGAGTCGACCATAGGTCGCCTCGCATATATAAGAGAATGCATTGGCTTAACACATTAAAAATTATAAAATTGTTAAAGAATGTAAGAAAAAATGGTAAAAAGTGTTAAAAAAAGATTTGTTTTAAGCCAATGCATTCTCTTATATATGCGAGGCGACCTATGGTCGACTCGCATATATGCGAGAATGCATTGGCACAGGGCTAACTGTAACTATCACAATGTGGTCAAGGAGCCGGTTCCAATGATATCCATATTTGTATGGTTCTATTGAGACAGACCGAAGATATTTTAGGCTGTTGAATCTTTATTTGGCCGGTTTTGGCCGGTTTGTTGGGTAAAGGGTTAAAAGTATATACAAGTTTTGTTCGACGTAAACCAGCAATTGACGTCGGTTGGGGAAATGTTTACAAGAATCAGAACTCATTGAGTGATATTGAGCGTTAAATGTAAATTTATATTATAATGCACCACAAGACTGTAAGCTATAACTCGTTCCGATATATATATATAGCACACTGTATTGATTTGCATGGTAAAACCGATTAATATTGACGAACAATTCCGTCACTGGATATGGGTATAAAGTCTGCTATATAAATACATATAGACGGGGCCTCAATGTAAAGCAACATTATCCCAACCTAGTTGACTAACTGGTTTACACCGAACGAAACATGGACTATACTAGTTAAACATGTTGTTTTGCTTTGCCAGGCTGGCACAATTTCCAACTGGCTGTAATTAACTTTTAAAGCATAACATGCGCTCTTTATCTGCTTTTCCTACGACCTCCAACGACAATATTCGATTAGCAATCACACACAATTGTTAATAATAAGGACGCGAATTGTCAGGTTTCAGATACTTTTTCGGCAGCATTTCAATTCACAATCACGTACGGATGCATCTGAACTATAGGTCTAGTTGACTATATAAATATCCCATTATTCGTGTACGTAGTAACGAAATGCACACATAAGGACTTCTACTTACAATTGATGACATAAAAAACAAATATTCAAATTCAATAATAATAGTTGAAACAAATTTCTATCTCGACACAGTGCACGCGGCCTGTATATACTTGCGTGTACATGACACGCCTTGCATGCACATAGTAACACCGCATCAACATACAACGCGAATGTAAACCCTATAGTGAGCAGCCTAGCCGCACATAGCAACAACACCTCAACAGACAGTAAATGTAAACCGTATATTGAACAACTTAACATGTAATGAACCATGCTGGAATTTATGCAAAACCTTCAGATCCGTTTACATGAACTTTAAGTATGTTTAACGAAGGCATAATGCAGTTATTGTCGCTTCATTACTTGCATATTCAATGTCTTCATTGGACGACATTGCTCTAATGCATATCGCAGTTTTGTTCATAATTCATGACCTATTTATAATTGTATTAATTGTGCATTACATGTTGATGAGCACCAAATAAGCATTTTATACTGAAATAATAAATATAATTTTAATATATTTATGTTATGACGTGCACTCTCTTGTTCTCCAGCTGGCTAGCTGCCAAGCAATGCATGCAGTGGGACATCGCTCAACAGTGTATCGCCTTCATAATACAGCATGTACTATAGTACAGTACATACACTCAATATGGGCTGTATTATACATGTACGTAAACAAGCTGATATATAATTTGCCATTGGGCCAGGGAAGTGTTACAGGTGGGTGGCTACATTGTTCTGTCTAACCCCCAGTTTGTGTTTTCAACAGTTAGGAATTTCATGCCTGGCACATTAGTCGGAAATTTTAAACCACATACAGCTTGAAATTGATATCATTGTTTGATTTTGCAAACAGTGGTAAAAATTATGATATACAATGTCCAACGTAATAATAATGATGCTTATATAGCGCGTATCCCAAATGCCAGATCGGCCCTAAGTCCCAGCTGCCGATTAATGCCCAGTCTTATGCCTGCTGCCATTTTATAGGCGCTTCATTAGAGCGGCTTACACTTACCCTACACACAGGTCCCTATTTCTCGTCTAGGTACGACGAAGCGAGCCAAATAAAAGTCACCTTCCCCAAGGGTCACAACCTGGCGCGAGATTTGAAACATTTGTGGCTCTATATGAAACACACACCGCTTACTCTGGCCAACATTAGCCCACCGGCGGATCGAACTTACGCCAGTGCGCGAACACCACTACAAGTCCGACACTCTAACCACTAGGCTACCACTTCCATCAGCTGGAAATATTTCAACCATAGGGGACTGTCTGGTTGTAAATTTCCAACAGCTGGAAATGTTGTTGTACTAGTTGACTAGTTGTGGGTTCCAACACAAGGGAGTATAAATGATATTTCAGTAACATGATTTTGGTATGGCTAAATGGATGGGATGCAGTCGGAAATGTCAACGTGGACGCCACCCCACAGCGGATACCCTCTGGCCACGTCCCTGTGAATACCACATCGTATCATGTTCGACTGCAATATACGATTGATTGATTGATTGAGATCTTATAGACATGGAGACCCGGAGTGACACAAGAAAGGCTATAAACCTTACACCACCTGTTGTCCCGTGCAGGTGGTTTTGTTTACAATTGTCCCTGGCCGTGGATCTATTGCTCACGATAAGGTTCCATACACTGCTAAACAGTTGCTGTAACTTTACGGAGCAAAGGGTTTGATACATATCTGACAGTGCACTGTTCTGTAAAATTACGGACTACGGGCTGACCTTGTATGACTAACTAACAGGAACGGCACCCGACTTGTGTTCGTTATTTTACGGAACAATGATGTGTGAAACAACTAACGTCCATAACTAAGATGGTTGTAAGTGTTTCAATTCTACGGACCAAGGGTATGTGGAATAGGAGTACGATTCATAATTCATACGGTCTTTGTGACTTCAAATCGCGTTTTTAGAATGTACATGTTGGTATGATAAATAAATGATATATTGTTGTTAAGATAAATAACTGATATATTGTTGGTAATTGTTCAAAAGTGGCACCAACAATATGGGTCGGAAAAAGTGGCATAAGGAAATATAAAATGGCTAAAGAAAATAATTCCAATTGGTAACAGTGTTTGCGACAGGGAATTTATGGGCCGACATGAACACTGCCAGCAACATATACTTCAATGTTCGATATTCATGCTTAATTTGAGTTCGATGACATCTCAATGAGCCATTCAAGTTCATACATTGTCATTTCGATATTAAATGAACATTTGTTCATGTTCGCCGACGGAGGCACATATAAGCAGTGAACTCATACTGAGTCCGTGCCTCCATAAATCTGATAAATATGGGACATCGCAACGGGATTGGTCGAAACTTTTCAAAAGGACAAGTCTCATTTTTAACAGACGATTGAACAATCGATTTCCTCTATCGTCTGTATCAGTGACCATGAACGAATATTGTTATGTCCACCCGATTACAATCTTCAGCATAGTAGACGGTAATAATAACAATTCGCTCGAAACCAATAAGGACGCTAGCCGCAGTCAAGCCAGAACAATATATATATTTGCTGGTCCTAGCCATCGGACCGACATCATGAAATTGTGCAACAAAAAATCTGATTCATTACCCAAAACTAGTTATATGCGCACATTGTACTTTCGCTGCTAGAAGTTTTGTGTGATTTTTCCGATACTAGACTATATATGAATGGACCGCTATAAAGGCACAACGACTATGAATCTTTTGATTAGAAACTCCAATCGGAGCTTTGAATACGACCAGTAATTACCAGAATGACGATGACCTCAGGCTATTTTATGTCGTTACCGTCTAGTGTTCTGTAACAAATATAATCTCCCGGACACGTCTTTGGGGTTCAAATCATCTCGTAGTCTCCGGGCGAGTGGCTTTCTATAACCGTTGTAATTGTTACCAGTATGATTGTATGAAGTGTTCTCGGGGATATTCGTGTGATGCGAACATGTTCATCTGAGCTTTGATGGGTCTCAGCGCTCAATGACTTCGTCTCCATAGCAACAAGTAGTATACATCTCTTCATGATGGAAATAAGATATGCATGTACATGCATTCGTCGCAGTAATATAACTATACAATTACCTTAACAATACACCAGTGATGAGTGGACATTCCAACACCTTTGACGACCGATCGGATTGTACCTATAATAATTGCTATTCATATTAATTATCAGTATGTTTGCTATTGGTATATTTATGTTTTGTAAACCTCTGCAATTTGACTACTTATCGAGGTCAAGGTCTTATTATCATGGCCATGTAATATAGCCTTACTTGACTATTATGTCTATATATGGAAGAGGTTAATCCCATGTGACACCTTCCAAAACGCTCTAAGCAACACAGTCTGGCCTCAGCTGCTTCCTCATTACGCGACCGAATTACACAACCAGGCCAACGGGTTCTGACACTCTCACAGGAGTGAAAGGCGGGCATTGTACCACCAAGAGTTGAGGAGCCCCGACATACCTTAAGTCAACCGGCTGGCGTTGCATCCTCGTCATAGCGTTGAACCCATATTACAAGCCCGGAATATAACAGACTAATGCAACTGGAGACCATGCAAACACAAAATAGGATACTAAATTACAACCATCCATAACTCAAAATAATATATATATCAACACACAAAACTCATACAAGAAAACAAGGTAAGTCGTCGTCGCCTGTCCAGGTTCGGAGTGGGGTGCCTTGCTTCTTGTTGCGGTGGCATCCACCCCATACAAAGTAGGCAAACACCTACTGAGCATGGGCATATAGCAATCTACTCACAAACTCACAAACCCTACAAACGATATTCAGCGGAATTACATCACCCAGAAGAGGGTTGTAGGAGAGGCCCAACGGCCCTTTCAAATCTTCCCGGGTATCATCAAAAACTCCAAACTTGCAAGCGAAAGTAATAAGAAATATAGAAGCCACACAGAACCTCTTTTTAAAAAAGAAAATATACTCAAAATCTACGACATCCACAAAGTACAAGCGGCTGTTTTCATGCATGATTGGTATTATATGCGCTTAATAAAATCATTCACCGACATGTTTACGAAACGCAAAACCGGACCAGACACCCGGCAAAAGCACCCACTATTTAAAAAAAAACCAAGAACATCTTGGTCCCAACAACTACCATTCCATTCTTATCCAACCATCTGGAACAACTTAGATAACGAATTTACATCATACCAATCCAGACACACATTCAAACGGCGTTTACATGCCGATTGTATTAAAAAATATGCTGCAACAATTAAATGCAACAATCAAAGATGTCCCGACTGTGTGGTAGATCGTCGATAAGTGACTTCCGCTATATCGCAATCCACAACCTCACTCAACACATTCCTACTCGACTTTCAAAGAACACCCCACTGACAAGAAAGAGACAAACCATCGAGTAACCAATAATCGATTTATCTAGACGTATACCCTCCAAGCATATAATCCAGTTAAATGCAACCACTGTGAGATACATAATTATTTAGCCGTGCATTGTAAAATAAATCCTGACCGCATATCGTAACATCTTTTCATCTTTAAGGGGGCGGCAGTAAGACAGTATAGCCTGACTATGCCACCCCCTCGAATGTACAATGTAATATTTGTCAAATGTATCATGTATTAATATGTGTATATTGAAATAAAATATCATATCCTATCCTATCCTAAAGAGGAAACGGCCGATTCATTGATATTAATATGAGATGCATTGTCCTGTAACAAATATAATCCTCATTGTTGTCGTGGATGGTCGCTACATCCCACAGTTGTATCACTTCCCTTTAAATAATTGTAATGAGATATACTTCACAAGAATAATTAAAGACAGCCTATCCGATCGATTTGGCACAACTGCAATTGGTACGTCTTCTATACTGGAACATAATTAGATCCCAGTCATTAGCAACACCTGGAAATAGTGTGTCTGTCATTTTCAGAACGAGGTCTCAAGAGGGTGAATATAGTGACGCTACACCGCACAGCGGGCTAGCATCACTGGAATCACATATGTGGGCCCAATTTGTTTAGCCCACATATTCTGGGAAGTATATATAGTCACTAGTTAACATTGTTTAGATACTTTTCCCTTCTGTTCAGTTTCTATCTCCCCTAATTTGCAGACATAAATATGTGTAATCGACTTCAACTGGGGAACTTCAATCTGACCCTATGTCTCATGATGCCTCGGTACAATGGGGATTACAGATGGTAAAATTGGTGATGCTAGCCCGTCGTGTGGGACAGTGTCACTAAATTCACATCTGGTGAACTCGTTCTGCAAATTATAGACACAATATTTGAAGGTCTATCTTGTTTTGATGGTGATAGATAACCATGCAGAAGAAATGTCAATCATATACACCTAATGAAAAGTACCAAATTCTACATAAACTTATCAGTAAAGGATGAGTATATAAAATACCAACCTATACTCGTGAAAATATGCACAAATAATTATTTCAGAATTAACCCTTTACCCAACAGAAGGGCCCTGTGCCAATGCATTCTCTTATATATGCGAGTCGACCATAGGTCGCCTCGCATATATAAGAGAATGCATTGGCTTAATACATCAAAAATTATAAAATTGTTAAAGAATGTAAGAAAAAATTGTAAAAAGTGTTAAAAAAAGATTTATTTAGGCCAATGCATTCTCTTATATATGCGAGGCGACCTATGGTCTACTCGCATATATAAGAGAATGCATTGGCACAGGGCATAACTGTAACCATCACAATGTGGTCAAGGAGCCGGTTCCAATGATATCCATATTTGTATGGTTCTATTGAGACAGACCGAAGATAATTTAGGCTGTTGAAGCTTTATTTGGCCGGTTTTGGCCGTTCTGTTGGGTAAAGGGTTAAATAAGTTCAATGTGAACCACTGTGAATATTTAGGATAAATATGAACCTATTTCCACGAGGATATGTCGAATCACGGTGAAAAGCTCTAGGAATCCAGAACACAACACAGCGCTAACTACATTAATTATACCTTATCAGGACATTATGATGATGCAAGTGCAAATAACATAAATGCAAGTCTCTTTAACATATTGTATCTGAAATTGACATGAACTGTGCATCAGGCAACCCCTACATATGGTAGTCCAGGTTAAGACAATTTTTGTTTAAACAAAAAAATATATATATTGTGCACGCAACTGACAATACAAACAATCGAATCACCAGCGGTTATGGTCAAATCGACGATGTATGATACTCACCAGCGGTTGTGGTCAAACCGACGATACTCACCAGCGGTTATAATCAAATCGACGATGTATGATACTCACCAGCGGTTATGGTCAAATCGACGATGTATGATACTCACCAGCGGTTATGGTCAAATCGACGATACTCACCAGCGGTTATGGTCAAATCGACGATACTCACCAGCGGTTATGGTCAAATTGACGATGTATGATACTCACCAGCGGTTATGGTCAAATCGACGATGTATGATACTCACCAGCGGTTATGGTCAAATCGACGATGTATGATACTCACCAGCGGTTATGGTCAAATCGACGATGTATGATACTCACCAGTTACTTTTTTCCAGAAAATCGCAATTTTCGTAAATCAAGCCTGTGGCTCAGTCCTAACTTATTTGTCAACAGTTGTTTGCTATAATTACTACATAATACCATATATCTACTTCAAAGGAAACAATTTAGTTGATGTTGATTTTCCATCCATTTGGAGCCGAAACATTGTTTTGCTGTACAATCGCTCTATTTCAAGGTATTTTGTTTACGACCATTCACTATTGCAATAATGCTAAACTATGCAAGCCACGCGGTGTAGTAGTTATCGGACAAACAGTTGTAAAAAGAAGTAGACATCAATTTTAAACTATTTGCTAGTTTTTTTTATTTTAGCTACATCTCCCCAAACAAGTTTTGGTGAAAACAATTACATATTTATGATAACAATATAAACTATTATAACTTATCATACTGGGACCAAGTCATGACTCATGTGATGAAATGGAAACCGGGCCCGTAGACACCACGAACGTGTTTAATGATGTCCTCGGACTTGCAAACCCCCAGTTCTATCATCATTAACAACAAAACATTTTATTTATAACATGTAATTTTATATAAATATATAGAGACTTTGTATAACTGAAATGTTTGTTATCCCAAGACACATAATGTAGACTCACATATACCAAACAAAATCATTGTTTTATGCGAAAGTGATTGTAGTGTCCCTCTAAGTCGACCAAAATATAAACAAAATGGATATTGTATTGTATATCTCACAAACTATAATCTAACCAATGTCGCAAGTATTAGCTGAAATATTTTGATGCCCCTACCCTATTAGATGTTTGGAACACACCATGAATTGAACACTTATGTTCTCGATCTATATACTAAGGGTGTGGACAAAGGTTAGTTATATAAGGAATTACACAATGTTATCGCTGGGTTGGTACCCGAAATCCCGAGAACTTTACAAAACACGGATGCACGGCAAGTAGTAAAGGCGAATTTTCTATTCTTCGAGACACCCTACACATTTAAAGTATTCAACACACCACGAACTGAAGCGACATGCTGTCTGTATTAACCAAGGGTGTGAACGAAGGGTATTCATAGCAGGGAATACTTAATTTACATGTGTCGCTTGATTCGCTTGTGTCGCTTTATTGACAAACACGAACGATAAACGTTCTATGATCTGAGGACCTCCTACCCTATTTGAAGTATTGCAGTTGAACACAGCACGACCTCAAAGGATTGCCCTCAATATTAAATAAGGAGGTGGGCAAATGGTAGTAAACTCAGACACTGCTCAATGTTTAGGGATGCTGAAGCTGTATACTCTTAATATTAACCCTTTACCCAACAGAAGGGCCCTGTGCCAATGCATTCTCTTATATATGCGAGTCGACCATAGGTCGCCTCGCATATATAAGAGAATGCATTGGCTTAACACATTAAAAATTATAAAATTGTTAAAGAATGTAAGAAAAAATGGTAAAAAGTTTTGTTAGGCCAATGCATTCTCTTATATATGCGAGGCGACCTATGGTCGACTCGCATATATAAGAGAATGCATTGGCACAGGGCATAACTGTGACTATCACAATGTGGTCAAGGAGCCGGTTCCAATGATATCCATATTTGTATGGTTCTATTGAGACAGACCGAAGATATTTTAGGCTTTTTAAGCTTTATTTGGCCGGTTTTGGCCGTTTTGTTGGGTAAAGGGTTAACGGAGGATATAAACGAATGGTAACGCTATCAGGGAGTATACAATGTATATGGGTGGTTTGGTTCCAGAAATCCTGGGGCACTTTACAAAACGCAGCTGTCAAACGAGAAAGGCAAATGTCCCCATTTTTAGGTAGAGATATGGTATGAAGTGGTAATTTTAGCAGCGACCCTGCTGACAAATTAGGGCTTAGCCACGTGGCTCGCTTTAACAAAATTGCGAATTTCTGGAAACAGCCACTGGTTGGTATCATTCATCATTGATTTGACAATAGTCACCAGTGATTCCATTAGGTGTTACTATCATTGTCGTGAATCCTTATATATTTATTCTTTAACATTTTGGTTTCAACTTGTTCTACGGTGGGCATGAGTATCACGACAAACCTGTGTTAAAATGATGCCATTGCTGATGATAGTGAATTATGTTCCTCGACAAAAGCCGACCCACTCCTTGATATGTGTTATTTGGTGAGTATATTTCTTGACGCTGATTCGTTGCATAAAATTAAAATCAATTTCACAGTGAATTTATAATACTCTGAATTATATTGCTGAAATTTCTGTGCATGTATCTTTTTGTGTTCACTTTAGCAATAGAAATATTGCACATCTACGCATATAATTTGCAAAATGCCGTAATTCATTTGTGTACGTGAGTTAATTAGTAACAGTCGCCGTAATTTCATTTTTGTCAGCATTTATAATAAAATAATGATATCGCTATAGAGCGTTTCTTTAAAATGATCATATCAACATGTGCACCAATCATCATATAGTTCATACGCATGTGAATTATCATATCAACATGAGCACCAAACATCATATAGCTCATATGCATGTGAATTATAATATCAACGTGTGCACCAAACATCATATAGCTCATATGCATGTGAATTATAATATCAACATGTGCACCAAACATCATATAGCTCATATGCATGTGAATTGTCATATCAACATGACATTGTGCACCAAGCATCATATAGCTCATATGCATGTGAATTATAATATCAACATGTGCACCACGCATCATATAGCTCATATGCATGTTAGTTATAATATCAACATGTGCACCAATCATCATATAGCTCATATGCATGTGAATTATATTATCAACATGTGGTCCAATCATCATATAGCTCATATGCATGTTAATTATAATTTCAACATGTGTACCAATCATCATATAGCTCATATGCATGTGGATTATCATATGAACATGTACACCAATCATCATATATCTCATATGCATGTGAATTATCATTTCAACAAGTACACCAAGCATCATATAGCTCATATGCATGTGAATGTTCATATCAACATGTACACCAAGCATCATATAGCTCATATGCATGTGACTTATCATATCAACATGTGCACAAAGCAACATATAGCTCATATGCATGTGAATTATAATATCAACATGTGCACCAATCATCATATAGTTCATATGCATGTGGCTTATCATATGAACATGTACACCAATCATCATATATCTCATATGCATGTGACTTATCATATCAACATGTGCACAAAGCAACATATAGCTCATATGCATGTGAATTATAATATAAACGTGTGCACCAAACATCATATATATCATATGTATGTGAATTATCATATCAACGTGTGCACCAAACATCATATAGCGCATATGCATGTGAATTATCATATCAACATGTCCACCAAGCATCGTATATCTCATATGCATGTGAATGCATACTAAACGTTCACTTAAAATTAAAGTTAAAATTATCCCCAATATGTTATCATCAAAACCACACGATGATTTTGCACGATATGTTAAGTTGTAAACGCGATCTGCCGAATATCTTCACCTTTTCAACAATCTCTGGCAAAATCTTAATCGACATCTACCTATTTGTATGCAATAATGTATTAATAAAATACAATTTGATGTTGAAATCAGTTACGAAATTTATTTAAATTGTCCACTAATATCCATATCTGATTTACTATTGTTACACATGATCACAACTTGTAAACCAATGCAAACAAAAAACTCACAATGATCGTGAGGATACAGACATATACGGAAGCTTGTTCGGGACATGGTGACGAACACATAAAGTAAAAATTTCGAATTTACATGCTCGAAATTTTGACTTCCAATCTCGAAATTTCCACTTTCAAACTCGAAATACCGACTTTATACACTCACAATTTTGACTGTTAAACTTACAATTTGATTTTTAAAGTAGAATTTCGACTTTGAAAGTTGACCTATAGAAGTCGAAAGCAGCACCGCTCTATCCCATGTGGCGGCCACAGGAGGCGGCAAATTGGCACCCATCAGTGTTTCGGTATTTTTTGGCTGATTTTGACAAAATAAACGGTGCGTGGCTCGGCCACCCCAAGTTATCCTAGAAAAGCCGTAAACCGCACCGCTCTAGTCCGTGCGGCCGCCGCAGGTGGCAACACAAGTGATCAAGATGATATCAGAAACCTAATACTGGCCGAGACGGGTGGGGAACGATAGGGCGGGACGTTATAATAACCCTAACGATAATCGGGGTAACCGCTAACCGTAACGACAATACTTACTCTAATATGGAGGGGACAGATTTGTACCCTAATCTTACGTTCCTAGCACTAAACCTGACTCTAACCCGACGTTCGGGACAGGAAGTACATGGTGTAATTACACGACTCTAACCACCCCCCTAACGATCATCGGTACAAGACGAGTCCGGGCGGTACCATAAATATAACCATAACTTTAATGGGACGGGACCATATCCATAACCCTGACCCTAACCAAGAAAAGACGGATCAGGGCCGCTATTCGATATATAACCATAACCCTGACTATAACCCTTCATCCTAAACCTAACCATACGTTTATGAAGTCGATTTTTTTTACTTCGAAAGTAAAAATGTTTACTTCAAAAGTCAAAATGTTGAGTTTATAAAGTCACAACTTGGAGTTTATAAAGTCGAAATTTCGAGATTAAAAGTCAAATAATCGAATATACGGTCGCCCGATGACAGGATTTCAAAAAGATATATCTGATACTCTCCATAAATTCAACTTATACCATTATCTTCCATCTTTTACGGAAACGGGTTTCTTCCATACCCAGTCCACTTGGAAGAAAATTGTCAGAGATTGTCTCTCTGCTCACTACTCACGCGATGTGAGTCAGCGTGGTCAGAGAGACGATTCTCTATCTTTTCTCTTCAAGGTAAAACCCGACAACAAGTCACTGTGGAAACTTTGGCAGCTCTCTCTCGAAGAACCTGAGTATTTTCCAGTTTGTATCAAGATGGCCAATATTTTGACCAAAACCACGTATGACAATGACGCTCAATGCAATCGCTTGCAACCAAACATATTCAAATCTCTTGTTTCATAGATATCTCGAATGTACATCTGAGTTTGCACAGATGGTACGGAACACATTTTGGTATTCACTGATTGACATATTTGGAATTGAAACTGTTACCTTTCTTGACAGCATGAATAGCGATACATTCCTTGCGTTTTGCCTAGGCGGGTGTATCCCAATGCAAATTGAACTGATTTGTGATGAATATGGTCTTTTCAAGCGATGTGTGAGGTTTATTTTCATGTGTTCGGACTAAGTTTTATGATGAAGACATCATATCGGATACTTCACTATATATATGTCTTAAACATCTTGTCTTGCAGTATATCATTCCCACAATGAATTTCTCAAGTTAAATTATATTGCATGTGTATATATGTCTTCATGTAACTTTTGTATATATATATTGTACCATAATGGTCTCCATATTTGGAGGAATAAACATATCTCTCTCTCTCGTAGTAATAGGATGTGCAAAGTCGACGTAAACACTTCGACAATTACTCCATATAGCATGGTTAAAACAACAGTCTTAGTTAGCAGGAAACTTAACCCATTCTGGAGATGCCTCTTACAATTCTGGTCTGCATTAGACCAAAATCACACCACAGCCCCTGCAGAGATACAATCCCAGCCATTACATATGAACAAAAATATACAGATCAATAAAAAACATTTTATTGATAAAAAGTGGATAAAACATGGAGTTTTCTTTATAAATGATCTAATGGGTGATTCAGGCTTTCTGGAATATAACACATTCTGTCATTTATATGATCTACAAACTCCATTTACCATCTATCATGGAGTACTGAACGCACTCCCCTTATCCTGGAAAGCATATGTGAGAGATAATAAGAGAATGAACTCTATAACAACTGAAAAAATTCAGACTGTGCAAAAATCAAATAAAACTTGTAAAACATTTTATCCACTCTTCCGATGTATGAATTCAATGAGATCAGAAACTAATGAGAAATATTGGAAGGATCGCTTAGAAAAATATTTCAGTGAAGAATATTGGAAAACTATTTACTTAAAGCCTTATCAATTAACTGATGATACAAGTCTTCAAACTTTTCAATATATAGAGGATCTCACATGAGTTTCTATTTTATACGGAATTTATCAACCGAGTTCAATAAATTCGATTTGAGCCGAGGTTAACCGAGGCTCAAATAGAATTTAGAGTACGAGGTTGATAAATTACGTATAAAATAGGACGAGTGTGAGATACCTTTTATCACATGATCAAATAGACCCGAAGCAACGCGAAATATTCATCGAAAACAACAATCATAAACTACAGCGATCGCAAGTTATTTGAAGAACGCCGTGACGTCATCGCACGCGCTGATATTAAACGTGTCTATTACCGATAATTATGAAACTGCTTTTATGGCCAAATTATGTGATAAAAAATTATTCAAAATATAATGTATACCAACTCAAAACTATTTAAGTGTAAACTTTCAGAAACTGAATTGTGTATATTTTGTGGGAATACGAAAGAGACTATTTTACACATTTTCTTTGAATGCGCAGTCTCAAAGTCAATACTGCTTGAATTTCAAGACCGTTTAAAATAGTCTTGTAATATCTCTTCACAATTTACACCAGAATTTGTAATCTTAGGTTTTCTGAAAGACAGCAACTGCAATACAGCAATACTTGATATATGTCTTATTTTATATAAGAGAGATATATATATATTCATGTAAAATGAAGCCTATTAATCCCTCACTCCAAGGATTCTTGGATCTAATCCGGAATTACAAAGCCATAGAAACTTATTTTCCTGCCAATCCAGAGTCGAAGAAAGAAATTTGTTTTCGTGAAAGATGGAATATGATAGAAAACCTTCTTAAACAACCAACACTCTAATATGTATAGATTATAAAACGGCGCTTATGCCTCAAAAGTTAAATCCTAAATGGTAATTAATATAGCAAATATATTAAATGAATTCTGCATCATACATAGAGGATCTCACATGAGTTTCTAGTTTATACGGAATTTATCAACCGAGTTCAATAAATTCGATTTGAGCCGAGGTTTACCGAGGCTCAAATAGAATTTAGAGGACGAGGTTGATAAATTACGTATAAAATAGGACGAGTGTGAGATACCTTTTATCACATGATCAAATAAACCCGAAGCAACGCGCAATATTCATCGAAAACAACAATCATAAACTACAGCGATCGCAAGTTATTTGAAGAACGCACGCGCACGCGCTGATATTAAACGTGTCTATTACCGATAATTATGAAACTGCTTTTATGGCCAAATTATGTGATAAATTTGTATATCACAGTGTAATACACTGTGATATGTTTCTGACCAAATTTACTGAATTTACTGAATCCCAAATATGTCCCCTCCAAATGAGACATACCCAGACATAAATTAGCATTTTTAAGATTCTACCCCCACCATTTAACAAAGAGAGATATAACCCACCCTGGACTATATAAACAAATTAACACATCACTGATTATATAATTTATTTGTTTCATGTACTTGAGATGTTATACATGTATATTGAGATCTGAATAAAAATTATTTAAAAAAAAACAAAAAAACAGACACAACACCATTAATAGACCAAAAGTTTTATATTTTAAAAATAGGTTTTCATAGAAGCAGCCGATTTAAGACACGCAGTGTTTCTCCGCATGCGCTCAAATTCCACGAATTTGCGAAAGCCATATATAGTTTGTGTTGATTAGGCTGATTTACGAGAAAGTAATATCGTACATATTTTTATGTAGCAGGTGCCGAGCTACGTTATGATGAAATTTAATAGAAGATTTGCGATGTGTTATCGTTTATTTCCTTGCATCGACTATCGAGTAGATCAGCTGTTTATCCAAGTGCTGGAAGTATGTCAACCAGAAAGTGAAAACAATGTCAGACCAGCCGATAAATATAATGCGATACATACCGAGAGCGACGCACTGAGCACACGTGTGTCATCTGAGTCCATGCATATAACGACATGTTCATTGTTCTATTGTATGCGGAATCATGAAAATTGGATAAAAAATTAAAATTCAGAATGCATCCAACAACGGCAACATGTATGCAGCACATTGTGATTTACATGACAAAAAAAAAATTCAGTATTATAAACTACAATCCAATTCAGAAATTACGCTTACATTGTATTACTTTAAATTATAAAGCAACGTCAATCAAATGTCCCAGCCTTGAATCCTGAATTTTCTATTCAGCCATCTTGGACTACGATGGTATTTTTATTCAAACATTGAGAATAGGACCGCCTCTATATACTAGCTGGGTCCACTAGCATATAACACTAGTATAGTATTGGTCCCAGGTCCCACCTACTAGTATGCGCATAAGTTCGATTACCATTCATGTACATGTCCTATTTTGGTGACACGCTTGCCGGTAGATAATCGCACACAAGACACACCCAAACTGAATATGGGATGTCCCACCTCAGGTTGTCCTATATATTATATAGTCAACCATATCTATACATCGTCATCGGAGTTTCTAATTTATTGTTCACGCACGCTATATGTAAAGTATATACACTACACGCACCACAGAGATAATCAACTGTATAGGTCAATATGGTACGATAGTCTAGAACCACGTTTTGCGTGAATTGACATACAAACGTTATTCTGACAAAAAAATGTAGCTTTATATTCTTCCGACAAACAAGACAATTTACCGGTCTTGATGGTGGACAAACCACTGCCAACAGACGAGACAGATGGCACATCAAATTCATGTTGCTTGACATCACGAAAATACTTATGGGGCTTTTTGACGGGCGTCACCCTTCAATAAACCAGTCAAATTCATCATCAGGAAATACACGCGACGAAAAAATAAAGTCGTTCGAAAGTGGAGACGAGTTTTCCCAGGGACATGGCGACAAGGTTTAATAGGGGGGTGGTTACTTTGTATAAAATTGTCAACAGTTGGATTTCATCCCTGACACAACATTAGTTGTGATTTCACACCAAAAATAGGTTGAAATTGTTTTCGTAGTTTGATTTTCCAACAAGCTATTATTGGTGAATTTGTTGTTTTGGACCGGGATTCGAATATTTTCATAATGTTGGTCAAAATAATTGAAATGGCGATTATTTAGAAATGTGCAAGGGGTTCAGGATGGACATTTTCAACACTTGGAAAATTTGAGGCTAGTCGAGATTCTAGGATTTTGCAAGTTTCAAAATGTTCTCACACCGGACCGAACCATTGTCAGTCCGGTGTGTATGGCCCCCACCACAGCAGCCAGTCAACAAATGCTAATTAATAGAAGAACAAATCACGGGGTGTGAAATTTCCTGGACATAGACCACTCGTAAAGTCTAGATGTTAGGATTGGGCAATTTTAGGTTCAGATCTCAAAATATCTGGGTTGGCCCATGCAGTGGATTCTAGAGATGTTCCTCCATTGGCTAGTAGCTAAACAAGACTACTGATCCATTCAGATTCTCACAAATAACTTTATTATTAAATACAAAATAGCATTCATGTAATATAACTATAATTTATGTCAACACATTGTCAGAATAAAAATTAAGGAAATTAACAATAACTTATAAATACTTTGTTAAAGTGTTCATAGTCACCCGAGTATCGTCCTTGGAAACACAGCGAATTGATTTACATGTATCGTAATATTTTGGGTCACTAAGTAAATATATGTGTTGATGTGATCATCTCTAAATCATAAAATATTTGTTTAATAAATAAACTTTAAATATTGTTTTTATATTTCTGATCCCAATATTTGACATTTTGAGTAAGTATACGTTTTATAATCAACTCGCGAATACTCTATAGCATTCAGTCCGGCCACAACGCTATTGTAGATTGTTGTTGTTTCGCGATCGCCCGGTATTATGTGGCACCAACATCAATACCTATAATCACAAGATGTCGAAATATACGTGACTATTTATTTCATATCAATTGTGATATGTTTACGTGTAGGTCGTGTAGGTCCGAGAAGTCAAAACGTGGTGAAACTGCTTATTTTCAAAACGGATTTCTAACATTTGAACCCACGTATCATATTGTATAAACAAGGGACATAAAGCTAATAATCAGGTTACACTGGTGTAAATAAGGTTCGGAGAGACCTCTAGGGGATGCGGGAGGAATATATAGGAGATAATAAAATATACACTGGGCCCTGATTGGTCAATAGCCTTGTGTGCTTTTTGCATAACAAAAATCATCACACCTCTTCCCTATGGTTTCCCACTGGTAAAATAGCCATTGGCACAGGAATTAACCCTCTGTAGTGAAGTTTGAATTTTTTGTTGTGGTCTAAAATATAACAGTATTTGTTTATGCGGTTCTGACACTAGTTAGGAAAACACAAGATTTAAAGGCGAATTCCCTGCCTGTCGTACCTGATTTTTTTGTGCAAAAAGTTTCCCAAAGTGTCAATTTTTCAGATTTAAAGAAAATTTTGGACCCAATGTTTACATTGCCAATAGTATACGCTAAAACGTTAGCACTGAGGCCTATGGAAAACATTTACACCTGTGTAACCTAAAGGGGAAAATGAGCTTTTTGGAATTTTTGATTCCTGGGAGTCACTTTAAAGTATTTTATTGCATTTTTAACAGCCTGGTCTTTCAGTCCAATCAATCTTTTATGCATGGTGTAGCTATTCTTGCTGCTGATGTCTTCTTGCTTTTACATCAGCCAAAAATAGTATGATTTTTTCATAAAAATTGCCAATTTTTCAAGGTATTTTAAATTTGTTTTCAAGGTGGTAGTTGTCACATGATAATGCAAATGACCCATAACATGAGCATGTCAATGAGACACATATCACTTGTTATAAGAAGCTAATCTGACAAGTATTTTGGATTGTATAGCCAGTGATATACAGGTATATATCATACAAGTTAGTCATTTCCACTGATGGGTATGGTCATTAGAAGGTTAATAGCACTACAATGTGGACACATATAAGAAAATGCTTCAGCACTTCAAAGAGAGCATATTTTGGTTCAACTAATTCAATATACACCAAGATCCAGTTATCTCGGATCACCCTTGCAGACCTGAAAATATCATAGTTTAGTCTTCCATGTGCTGATAAAGTCATGTGCTTCATGCTCAGCTGCTCAAATCTGAACTCAATGACCTCAAATTACCAGAAGTTCTCTCGTGGAAAGGATCTTGTACAGTCTTCCATAGCTGAGCCAAGTTTTCAACACCAGACCACAAAAACTGTGTGAAATGGGGCCTGAACATGACCTGTGGTGGAAATTTGTGCTTTTTTGATGAATAATGTGTTAAAGGGGGTGTGGTTAAATTGTGTGTGCTAAATAAAGAACCACAGAAGTAATATTGTTTTTGAACACATTTTTTCCATTGATGGGCAATTCTGAAGAAATGTAGGGAGTTACAATTATTCCGCGAAAAAGCGGGCTATCGCTTTAGGTTACACTGGTGTAAATCAGGTTCGGAGAGACCTCTAGGGGATGCGGGAGGAATATATAGGAGAGAATAAAATAGACACTGGGCCCTGATTGGTCAATAGCCTTGTGTGCTTTTTGCATAAAAAAATCATCACACCTCTTCCCTATGGTTTCCCACTGGTAAAATAGCCATTGGCACAGGAATTAACCCTCTGTAGTGAAGTTTGAATTTTTTGTTGTGGTCTAAAATATGACAGTATTTTTGTATGCGGTTCTGACACTAGTTAGGAAAACACAAGATTTAAAGGCGAATTCCCTGCCTGTCGTACCTGATTTTTTTGTGCAAAAAGTTTCCCAAAGTGTCAATTTTTCAGATTTAAAGAAAATTTTGGACCCAATGTTTATATTGCCAATAGTATACGCTAAAACTTTAGCACTGAGGCCTATGGAAAACATTTACACCTGTGTAACCATCAGAAGCGACCAAATCGGATGAGCATCGTACCGATATCCGACATGCGATACTCGAAGGGACAGATAACTAAATCATCATTGTATAAATGTTGTAAACTAAAAGGCAAACACATATTTATCTACCACCGACCACACCTTACGACATCTCGTTATTTGATTCAACTATAGCAGGCGATGAATGCCATAACACACTCACTCCCCAGCCTATTATACCGTGTACTGACTGTTCTGGGTGGTCGCTTTATGGTGGAGTCATACTTATACACATACATATCAGATTAATGCAACTTCGTCACGAACCAAAGGCAGTTATGGGACTATTCAGCGTGTTCAAGTTTTTGTGTTGCATCGCATACCTGTCATGCACCAATGTACCGCCGTACCGATGTACATATGTATGTAAATGCGTTCTTCCCTCAACCAAATATATCTGTTGAACACTTACTAAAGCTGACAACCAAACTGCGAGGCCGGGTTCAGTCCCCTGCTAAGCTGGCCTGAGCACTGCCACTGGGTACCCACAATAGAGTTCAGTCCCTGCTATGATGGCCTGAGCACTGCCTTTGGGTACCCACAATAGAGTTCAGTCCCCTGCTAAGCTGGCCTGAGCACTGCCACCGGGTACCCACAATAGAGTTCAGTCCCTGCTATGATGGCATGAGCACTGCCTTTGGGTACCCACAATAGAGTTCAGTCCCCTGCTATGCTGGCATGAGCACTGCCATTGGGTACCCACAATAGAGGTCAGTCCCCTGCTACGCTGGCCTGAGCCCTGCCATTGGGTACCCATAATATAGTTCAGTCCCCTGCTAAGCTGGCCTGAGCACTGCCACCGGGTACCCACAATAGAGGTCAGTCCCCTGCTACGCTGGCATGAGCACTGGCATCGGGTACCCAGAATGAGAGGAAATCACTCACGTCTTTTATCTCAGACTGCATTATTCTGAGAAACCGACCTGTCCATATTCATTTGCAAACGGGCTAGATATAACCAGAATGATTTTTGTTCAATAATTTAATTGCGTATATATAAGTAATGGCAGTGGTCATACCAGTGCAGCAAGTGGACTGAACTCTGACTTGCGGTTTGGCCAGGAAAATAGTTAAATCGGATGCAACATACACATAGACACATGGGTTAGGGGGCACAGCGAACACGCAAACAAGAGATTTTCTGACTAAAACGGGAAGTAGTCACGTGACACATCCCGCAGTTAAAGTTAGTCTACGCGTATTTCTGCCTTTGAATTTCATAAACTATACAACTGTATTTGTTAGACATATACACCAGCTATCGGGAGCTGTTGTCACTATAACATACATGTACTGTTTTCATTTTTTTTAGATCATTACAACAATTTCATTGAAATTATATCAGGTATGATGAAATTTAAGTTATACATGTGAATTGCCAGATGTTTTAGTAATAAAGCAAACATGTCTTCACAATTATCGCAGTGTTGTCAGGAATCTAGACATTACCTACCCAATGTATAGGCATGAAGTCCAATAAATCCCACGACATAACATTGCGTTGGATAGAGTTGTCGTCCCTTTATCAATTCATCCAGAGTCACCAATCAAGTCTCTAACCCAAGCGATTTGATATTGTTTAAAGTGATGTGGAACACTCCGGTATAGTGATCAAATGGAAATGGAGAATTTTGGAGTAATTTTTACAAATAGTATATCCAAATTGACAACACACACCGTCAATCTTATATATGAATTAAATGCAGTGACTCTCGACGGCTAAATTGTTTTCGTTAGTTTATCGCCGATAGATGCGTCCCGAATCGAGTAGTAAATATGTATAATTGAGCGTAGTTCTGACTATGTTTTCTATGGATTGGTACGGTCGATGTTCTTAAAATTTTCGGCGATGTTAGCAGAATGTTACATTCCTCCAGTTGGCATAGCGCCTGAATACCAACTAATCAGTTTCACGCACCCGAACAAGTGCATAATATGTCTTTGAACATTATATAAACGTTTGCCCGAATGGATAAACTAGTAACTGAGATTTGGACATTCACAATGCGAATTCAAATATCAGTAAAGGTTGAAAACTCATACACTAACATTTATAAGACAATTAGGCATCGATTATTCCCCCGATTTCGAACGCCAATTACCCCTCAATCACTGAATAGGTGTTCGTAAAATACACACAATCCCTTTCACTCGCAAGTTAAATAACTGCTTCAACGGCCATACACATGTAGCTTATTCACTGCACGAGTTAACAACAGCTATCCGAAGTTTCGAATCAAATGTTGAAATATTGCCTTAGTTCCTGGAACTCGTGACGATTGCCCACAAAAGAGAAAATGTGACATAGAACAATATATCACTCAGTCCACGCCTGTATGAACGAAACGCAACGTGCATGTGAAATGCACATTTATTAAAGCTATCGACACGAGCAGTAACACGTCGGTAGTTCCACTTGTAACGGTACTACTAACACACTGCCTTACAATACTTGCATGATTGATTATTGCGAGGTGATTTCATGCAATTTGCAGTCACATTTCGATGGTATATATACGTGTGGAACGACATAGATGTTACTACTGTTCGTATAGCAGCACGCATTTGATAAGCATTTTTGCAACTGCCCATGCCGAAATGTCTGCAATAGAATGGCTATCAAATTTGCGGCTGTATGTTTGATCTTTATTTGCACATGTATACAATACATTGGTAATTATGTGTATACACATTTACATGTGCTGGAGTGGCATGGCCAATGCAGGCCGTCTTCCTCCCACCATGTAATATAACGTTACTTGCATAGTTAAGATGGCGTTCATATGAAACAATGAGTATTCACAAGACGGATGGGCGTTGAAGGATTTACCAATGATAAATATTCTTATAAAAACAGGACAGTTTGACATTCGAATATGTGTTTAAAGTTAGGGCTAAGTTAATTATGTACGTGCATGCAAATATACGTAATATGATCGTACGTGACACGTAATGGAGCAACCACCAAGTTGATCATTAAGTTCAATATTACAATAATTATAGGATGTTACGCACAGGGTACTACATGTGCTAGACCACTCGGAGAAATGTCTGTGTCATCAAACTAAAATACCATGTTACAACTTGGATTGATATATTCGTAATCGTACATATAGTCACGGAATATCAATTTATCCCAGCACTTTCAGCGCATGATTCAAATCTGAGCTGCCAATGCTTCTGTGCATAAATTGGAGGTACCCTCGCGGGGTCTAAATAAGCATACATGCAGTGCGGAATAAGAGTACAGGGTGGATAATTCTGCCAATGTCGATACGAGTATACGGGGCGACACGGTAGCAATTCCCAACATAGCATAAAGTCAGCCTGGAAAGCTCTATTATGTCAATCATATAAATGTCCCAAATTCAGAAATGTTTTGTCGAAAATAGGTTTTACCAAACAGCAACATCATTTCTTGATCTGAGTAAATAATCCATTCTGATTGGCCTTTAGTATATATAGTCTGCCTGACAATCCCACAGTTTAAATAAACATACGGACACAAATACACACTATATACAGGGGGAGGGTCGGAAAAATATTTCAGGCACGTATGGCATTTTTTCCCTTTCGATCATTTTTTGTACCCACCCACCCCCACCGCCAATTTTTTTTCCGTTTTCGGCAGTTTTTTTCCGACCATTTTTTGACACCCACCCCCCCCCTTTTAACACTAAAACAGAGATTTGCGGGGGGAAATTCACTGTAAACAGCTGTATATGGATTTCTGTGCATACTATTTATCATGGATGTTAACATGGACATGTTAATAGGAATGAGTCATTTTGAGGTCATTCGGCCAAAAAAACATGGCTGCCAGCGGCCATCTTGGATTTCAAAATTTGCAACAAAATACAACACGATAACTGCCTGCAGTCAGTTTACCAGTTAGAATTACATTATTTCTCTCATTCAAAGTGGTTTTGAAGCCCAACCCATTGCCAAAACACTAAAAAAACAAGCAGGAAATATTTTTTTTAGTTGCGGAAAAAATTGCTTGTTTGTGGCTTTGACCACCCACCCACCCCGGCATACGTGCCGGAAGAATCCCCCCTGCTATATAGGGCAGCAAATTAAAAATATAATTAAGCATACAAGTATAAGAGTACAGGGTGGACATAGAAGCATACATGTATCCTTATTTAGATCCACAAGAGTAGTTGGGTGAGCGTACTTAGCAGAACGGCGCGTACCCCTGTTACGTGTATTTGGTGTAACACTCTGTTACATGTAGCAAGCATGCATACGGACAAACTTCCGGGAATATCAACAACTCTGAAACGCACTGTGAAATTAAGAAAATAGCCATGAATTAATAGGAGCAATTAACAGATGTGTGGACTGTTATCACATTGCATGTCGCAAGCATACGGACGCACCTGCCACTATATCAATACCGCACGCTTGGTACGAAAGATAATTATACACAAAATCGCATGCATCTCATAACCTATTGACAGGTAACTTTGTTTGATTGAGGGTTTAACGTCGTTTCAGCCGCTAGGCCATATCACGACTATGTCATTTCCCACTTGACAGGTAACACACATATGCGGTTCTGTGTTTATCTCACACTGAACTGATATAATTATGCTATATGATTCCCTCCACATCCATGACAGAAATGTGAGTGGTTCAATGGAAGCGGGAAATTTCAAGTTGGAAACTCATAGATTTAACGACACGAATGGAAAATTTAAGCATTTTATAGTGACAATATTTCTTGGGATAATTGTCATATCTCACAAAATTTAATCGACACCAAATACTCGGGCATGTCAGGTAGCGTCGAGAATACTGTAACGGTACCCATTTACTGGCTATGCCACAACCGTAAGGCTGTATATTTTAAAACTTGTTTTACACTGCGCTACTGCCTCAATAAAGGACTGTCAGATCTATATGCAATATGCGTTCATTGCGTTGATCAAGGTCGTTAAACTATATGGACGAATCTTCCGGAATATCGATATATCCATGCAACCATGATACATAGATTTAACAACAGAAAATGGTAGTACGGCTGTGTTACAAAACTTGTTTCCTTTAAAATATCGCATGCTTTCAAATTGCTATGCATAACATATAACATCTACATGGAAGGGGGATTGACTGGAATCCTTCAGTGGCGTATGTTTTTTCTTTGATAATCTAATTGAACCTATTAATAATTGCTTTTTGTTGTCATGGTTCAGGAATTTTAGATAGTGGTACGTGTAGGTAAGAAATACTGAACATTGATGTCCAGTAAATAGTTTATTTGGAACTTTTATTTCGCTCGATCACACGCATGTAATATTGCTAATCAGGTTTTAAAATGGCAACTGATATTCGGACACCTCTGTGTATGCCTTCCCATTTCTAAATCCTCTAGATTATCACCGACCTCACTAACACATACAAATGCCAGAACATGGCCGCATGCGTGTGACATGACATAACACTGTATGATTAATAGTGTGATTAGTATAACATTTGCATACATATTTATATAACATGTATATATTTGTCATCTGTATATATGCTCTCCTAAATGGAGGTTAACAATAAACTTATTGTGAAATTAAGAACTTGCCACGATTGAACTAAGTGCCAGTAACAAATTAAGACTATTTTCGTTGTGTATGTCACAAGCATATGGGCGTACGCTTTGTACGAGATAATATACATAACAATAATAAAGCATGTTTGTATTCCGGTTGTCAGTTTTATCGCACGATTGTAATGGCGTGATTGAATGATTTTTTATCGGGGTCTCGGTCATACCAGGTAGCGTCGAGAATACTGTAACGGTACCCAATTACTGGCTATGTCACAACCGTAAAGCTGTATTTTTTAAAACTGTTTTGACAATTCGTTCCGGCACTTATCATTTTACAATGCGCTACTGCATCAATAAAGGACTGTCCGGTCAATATGCAAGATGCGTTGATCAAGGTCGTTAAACTATATGGACGAATCTTCCGGAATATCGATATATCCGAACCATGATACATAGATTTAACAACACAAAATGGAAAATTTAAGCATTTTACTAACAATATTTGTATGTCAAAACCGTAAGGCTGTATTACAAAACTTGTCTCCTTTAAAATATCGCATGCATTCAAATTGATGTGCATAACATATAACATCTACCTGCAAGGGGGATTGACTGGAATACTTCAGTGGCGTATATTCTTTCTTTGATAATCTAATTGAACCTATTAATAATTGCTTTTTGTTGTCATGGTTGTTACGCCAGCTTTTGAAGTAACTGACCACTTTTGGAAGTAGGTCTCCACTTTTGAAGTAAAAAACGCCAGCTTTTGAAGTACCTCACAACTTTTGTAATAAAATCGCCAGCTTTTGTAGTAAAGTGAGGTCTCCGCTTTTGAAGTAAAACACGCCAGCTTTTGTAGGTCTCCACTTTTGTAATAACAAAATTACAGCTTTTGAAGTAAACTGACTCAATACATTTTGACGGGCGCTGAACGATTTTCATGACAAAGTCAACCCGATAATACATTGTCGCTATCGCCCATACGAGTGTGATGTGGTTTGAATAGCTTTCAGGCATACCAACACAAGAGAAATCACACAGTCAATCACCCATACACGTGTGACGGGTACCAAAAGGCACTTAGTGAGTCTGGTTGCGTGACAAAAGAATACACACCGGTAATCGACCATACGAGTGTGACGTGGTTTGAATAGCTTTCAGTTAAACTATCACAAGACAAATCACAGTCAATCGTCCATACACATGTGACGTGTACCAAACGGCTTGAGGAATGTTTCTGGGTGAACTGTGAACTTGATTTATTATATTTTGGCTTCAGTAAACGTGAATCAGTGGACGAATTTGCATGGCTGGTAGATTTAGAGATCTGGTATATTACTAAAATTATAAGACTTTCTTTATAAACTACACACTTCAAGATTTAAACTAATTGCTGAAATATAAGTGCATGCAATATTTCGGATCAGAGACCATTAACAATATAGACTACCAACTAGAATATGTACCTACATATATTGTGTTTTGGTATGTGTGTTTTGTTGTGTTCGGAGATATCTCAAAATAATTTATCATTGTTTTTATGTTAAGTTATCAGTCAACGAGACACCTCAACCTTCCCTGTATATAGTACACCACTTAGTCTGACCCCAATTGATAGGTGCAACATAGCAATAGTAAATATGTATACCATCATATATTGTCTTCATGATAGAATATTGATTTAATTTATTGACCATAATAAACAAAAAAGATTTAGATAGCAGAATTGTTGATGTAGATGAGAGGCGATAAGGGATCAAGCTATACAATATTATACATAACTATTCAAGAAATATAGCGTCCAAGGGGAGGTTAAGGATAAAGTTGACTAATTATTATTTAACTATATCAACAACATCGTTCCATTCATTCTTAATTTTGTTATGCGTTTCATTATATATTGCTGTGACTGAAAATTGACAATAAAATTATTTGGCGTCAAGAACATTGAGATTTGAAAGTTTAACTTTCCCTGTATAGCGACCCAACACCATCGACTCCGTTATTTTATATACTCAATCATCAGAGGATATGTGAACCCAATGGTTTCCACACAAAACATTACTGGACCCCGTGTTTTATAGCTGGCCACGTTTGACGTAGTTCTAATACTTCGGTTATGTGACATAATTTCAATGATCGAAATTTGTTGTTAATGTCGCCTTATAGAGACGAAGCTAATAAACCGAACATTTTCTGCTGTCCCTAAAGCGTCGGCGGATCACCTAATTTCGAGGGTATGAATATACAATTAAAAGTGAGGCCAAATATACCAACTATGTACCGTTGGAACTACTACATCACCTAATTTCGATGAACTATATATGTTGCATGTTACTGGACTGACAAAACGTCTTGTCTCACTCAATGTCACATCAAACTTCTTCTGACAAAGGTCGCACTTGTAAGGGCATTCAATGATGTGGGTTGTCAGGCTGACTGGGAACAATCGTATATACTCGTATGATTGGTCACCTATGTGTGTTAATAAGCTTAGGCAGGGAAACGGACCCACTAATGCCTTTTGGAACACGTCACAGCTGTATGGGCGATGACGCTGTAAATTATCTTGTGTTTGTGTGACTGAAGGCTATTCGAACCACATCACATGCATGTGGTCGATTACCGGTGTGTATTGTTTTGTCACGGAACCGGACTCACTAAGTGCCTTTTGGTACACGTCACACGTGTAAAGTGATTGACTGATTTCTTGTTGGTATGACTGAAAGCTATTCAAACCACATCACACTCGTATGGTCGATTACAGGTGTGGAGACCTAGTTTTTTTTACTACAAAAGCTGGCGTTTTTTACTTCAAAAGCGGAGACCTCACTTTACTACAAAAGCTGGCGATTTTATTACAAAAGTGGTGAGGTACTTCAAAAGCTGGCGTTTTTACTTCAAAATTGGAGAACTACTTCAAAAGTGGTCATTACTTCAAAAGCTGGCGTAACACATGGTTAAAGAATTTAGTTAGTGGTACATGCAGGTCAGAAACATTTATAGTAAACATTTGTATAACGTTATCCACTCTGAAGAGGCTCAAAATGGATACATGTATATACATGTACAAGAACTAAATATTAATTTAATTTACTTGCTCTTTTCAATTAACTTTCCACGTCAAAATGAGAATAACTCACTTTTGATACATATTATATTGGTGAATTCGATGTCTGAAACCGTTGTCTAAATTCACTCGAGAATGTAATATGAGGCAAACATTCTCAATTTGTTATACTCAACTTTGATGTCCAGTAAATAGTTTATTCTGGTTTATTTGGAAATTTTATTTTGCTCGATCACACGCATGTGATATTGCTAATCAGGTTTTAAAAGGGCAACTGATATTCGGGCACCTCTGTGTATGCCTTCCCATTTCTAAATCCTCTAGATTATCACCGACCACACTAACACTTAAAACTTGAAAATGTCAGAACCTGGCCGCATGCGTGTGAGATAGCATAAAAACTGTATGATTAATATTGTGATTAGTATAACATTTGCATGCATATTTATATAACATGTATATATTTATCATTTGTATATATACTCTCCTAAATCGAGGTTAACAATAAACTTATTGTGAAATTAAGAACTTGCAATGATTGAACTAAGTACCAGTAACAAATTAAAGACTATTGTCGTTGTGTATGTCACAAGCATATGGGTGCATGCTTGGTATGAGATAATATACATAACAATAATAATGCATGTTTGTATTCCGGTTGTCAGTTTATCGCACGATTGTAATGGCGTGATTGAAAGATTTTGGATCGGGGACGTGGCTAGAATATCTATCATTTAGACTGGCCTCAAACTTTGCAAGAGAAATTTCCAACTGACACCCCCGACGGTTGGAAAATGTCCAACTGATGTCTAAAGTCGGACAGGGAGGGACCTAGATCATGTCACAAATATCTACTATTTTCTACACACAAGGCACGTAGCCAAAGTAGAGATTCATGACAATAAATTTCCAACTGATAGCAATTTCATTAAAACAAATTGATCAAACAAATTGATCAAAAGTAGGAAATATACAAATGTTGTTCTAAAAACAATTTCCCATTAATAAATTGTTGGAAAATAAAACTACAAGAACAATTGCAACCTACTGTTCCGTCAGACATGCAATTTCCAACTATTGAAAATTTTGACCTGAGTTGGGGACACCCCCCCCCCCAATCGCCATGTCCCTGCTTGACCTATCAAATGTCCGTAAGATGTGTGTTGCCTAACACTGTGCCTTAAATATCAATGAAATCGCTAAATTTGTATTTAAAAACACATATACTTAACCACAAAACTGGAAATTTTAATAATTTTTGTGATATTATTTGTCTTGGGATAAGTTCCATATATGCTTAAACTTAAAAGACACCATACACCACCAGTAGTTTTACAGGACAAAACAATGTTATACAAATGTATGTAGCGAGCATATGGACAAACTTCTCAACACACTCTGTATCCTGGAACATGACAAACATAGCAAGAATTTACCAGGTACACCTTCTTTTAAAAATGACACCACCGGGCATGTCATTCTAGTAATAAAATAACCCACTGTGATATTATGGTTGTTGGTGAATTTGGATTTAGTTAAAAATATTATGTTCACATAGTTGGCACCAATATTTTATTAATCAGAAGACAATTACATCATGGTGGAGTCTTCGGGTCTTCTTTGTTTAACAGTACACGTCTTGTCTCACTCAATGTCACATCAAACTTCTTCTGACAAAGGTCGCACTTGTAAGGGCATTCAATGATGTGGGTTGTCAGGCTGACTGGGAACAATCGTATATACTCGTATGATTGGTCACCTATGTGTGTTAATAAGCTTAGGCAGGGAAACGGACCCACTAATGCCTTTTGGAACACGTCACAGCTGTATGGGCGATGACGCTGTAAATTATCTTGTGTTTGTATGACTGAAGGCTATTCGAACCACATCACATGCATGTGGTCGATTACCGGTGTGTATTGTTTTGTCACGGAACCGGACTCACTAAGTGCCTTTTGGTACACGTCACACGTGTAAAGCGATTGACTGATTTCTTGTTGGTATGACTGAAAGCTATTCAAACCACATCACACTCGTATGGTCGATTACAGGTGTGGAGACCTAGTTTTTTTTACTACAAAAGCTGGCGTTTTTTACTTCAAAAGCGGAGACCTCACTTTACTACAAAAGCTGGCGATTTTATTACAAAAGTGGTGAGGTACTTCAAAAGCTGGCGTTTTTACTTCAAAATTGGAGAACTACTTCAAAAGTGGTCATTACTTCAAAAGCTGGCGTAACACATGGTTAAAGAATTTAGTTAGTGGTACATGCAGGTCAGAAAAATTTATAGTAAACATTTGTATAACGTTATCCACTCTGAAGAGGCTCAAAATGGATACATGTATATACATGTACAAGAACTAAATATTAATTTAATTTACTTGCTCTTTTCAATTAACTTTCCACATCAAAATGAGAATAACTCACTTTTGATACATATTATATTGGTGAATTCGATGTCTGAAACCGTTGTCTAAATTCACTCGAGAATGTAATATGAGGCAAACATTCTCAATTTGTTATACTCAACTTTGATGTCCAGTAAATAGTTTATTCTGGTTTATTTGGAAATTTTATTTTGCTCGATCACACGCATGTGATATTGCTAATCAGGTTTTAAAAGGGCAACTGATATTCGGGCACCTCTGTGTATGCCTTCCCATTTCTAAATCCTCTAGATTATCACCGACCACACTAACACTTAAAACTTGAAAATGTCAGAACCTGGCCGCATGCGTGTGAGATAGCATAAAAACTGTATGATTAATATTGTGATTAGTATAACATTTGCATGCATATTTATATAACATGTATATATTTATCATTTGTATATATACTCTCCTAAATCGAGGTTAACAATAAACTTATTGTGAAATTAAGAACTTGCAATGATTGAACTAAGTACCAGTAACAAATTAAGACTATTGTCGTTGTGTATGTCACAAGCATATGGGTGCATGCTTGGTATGAGATAATATACATAACAATAATAATGCATGTTTGTATTCCGGTTGTCAGTTTATCGCACGATTGTAATGGCGTGATTGAAAGATTTTGGATCGGGGACGTGGCTAGAATATCTATCATTTAGACTGGCCTCAAACTTTGCAAGAGAAATTTCCAACTGACACCCCCGACGGTTGGAAAATGTCCAACTGATGTCTAAAGTCGGACAGGGAGGGACCTAGATCATGTCACAAATATCTACTCTTTTCTACACACAAGGCACGTAGCCAAAGTAGAGATTCATGACAATAAATTTCCAACTGATAGCAATTTCATTAAAACAAATTGATCAAACAAATTGATCAAAAGTAGGAAATATACAAATGTTGTTCTAAAAACAATTTCCCATTAATAAATTGTTGGAAAATAAAACTACAAGAACAATTGCAACCTACTGTTCCGTCAGACATGCAATTTCCAACTATTGAAAATTTTGACCTGAGTTGGGGACACCCCCCCCCCAATCGCCATGTCCCTGCTTGACCTATCAAATGTCCTTAAGATGTGTGTTGCCTAACACTGTGCCTTAAATATCAATGAAATCGCTAAATTTGTATTTAAAAACACATATACTTAACCACAAAACTGGAAATTTTAATAATTTTTGTGATATTATTTGTCTTGGGATAAGTTCCATATATGCTTAAACTTAAAAGACACCATACACCACCAGTAGTTTTACAGGACAAAACAATGTTATACAAATGTATGTAGCGAGCATATGGACAAACTTCTCAACACACTCTATCCTGGAACATGACAAACATAGCAAGAAATTACCAGGTACACCTTCTTTTAAAAATGACACCACCGGGCATGTCATTCTAGTAATAAAATAACCCACTGTGATATTATGGTTGTTGGTGAATTTGGATTTAGTTAAAAATATTATGTTCACATAGTTGGCACCAATATTTTATTAATCAGAAGGCAATTACATCATGGTGGAGTCTTCGGGTCTTCTTTGGTTAACAGTACACTTTCTGTTAGACATACACCTTCACGTGTAACGTACATGTATGGCGCTTTCCAAACATACATGTATATAAGATTGTTCTATGCCATGCTAAGATTTGTTGCACAGGAGAAAGAAATCTGCATCAGCTTCATGGAGTGGATTCCTTAGTGACTACAGATTCAAGAATCACTGTACAGTATACAAATGGGTTCTCCCCCAAAGACATCCATTGCACTCTTGAAAAACTCAAATAGTTTGGTAAGAATCTTGAGTTTCCCAAAACTTCATTCTAGTATTATAAGATGCAAATTCTTGAAAATCGTTGGTCCTTATTGTAGATATTGTCTTTCAATCATGCGAGCTCGCAGGGTCACATAAACCATATTGGCTTTACAGTTCCATTTAATCACTGCTTGTGAATGTGAATTTTACACCTGTTCAAGGAAGTTGTCTGACAAAATTTGCTAATTTATTCACAAACCAGTACATGTGAGATCTCAGATCACAGAATTGAACTTCTGATAGATAGTGCATGTGATGAACAGGATGTACCGGTACATGTAGATCTGAAGCATCTCTGAAAAATAGGGAAAAATAGGGAAAAAAACACTGTAATAAGTATACATGTACATGCACATGTACAGTAATGCCCTAATTAATGACTCGATGAGAGCTTTCCGACTAAATCCTGAAAATTTACCCATAATTATGCTGTGGTTATGGAGTCAATTAATTATGGCATTACTGTAGATGTAACATACAGTAAAGACCTGATAAATGAAATCACCTACAACTTTTGTAAGTTTGAACAGTAATTTTCTCTGTACATGAACATGAAATGACAGTACATGTGATGAAGTCGCTGATTTAACTTGAGAAACACTGAGAACGATTAGTGAGACTAATAAACAAAACATTATTCCTGATACCGGTATATATTCTTCCATTTTTCAGAAATCTATAATTCTTTCAATCAAATGGCAATATTCTCAAACAAAAAGCAATGTTTTATTTCACTTTGTATACATTCATTTATTTATTCATTCCCTCATTTCAGCTCTAATGCGATTATCCTATTTAAAGATGCATAATCCGAATTAACGCTCGCAAATTACTATTTCTTTGGCTTTGGGGAAACAAATATTTGATTTGAGTCGAGGAACCCACCCATCAAAGCTCAGAGTGATCAGATATAAATTTTTGCAATCCATTATTTTTCACCACCGGTACTTTTTAGTGGCCTGGCAAAAAGTAAACGAGAAGAAGTTCGCGGATCAAATTTGCGTATGAAGATGGATAACTCTAAAGTCAAGTGGCTTTTGTGTATCTGATATTTGACAATCCGTTGTTTTAATTACCACACCAAATCACTCAGAATTATTCATGTATGCAACTACATGTACGTAACTTCTGTTAAAGAGATTTGCATGGAAATCCCCTTTCAAAATTGTTCACTTGACCTTCCCCTTAATAGATTCTGACTGAGGCATATTTTTTTTAAATGTTGTTCGAATCTAATGATATGGGGACTATCAAATCAGATTGAGTACCTTTAAATACAATTGAAACTTCCTTGTCGTCGCACACTATTTTGAGTTTTTTTAATAGACCTGGCAAGGTTGGTACATACATGTACTAATACATGTACCCTGCTAGGCAAAACAAGTGTCCACTTAACCACGTTGCGGTTAGCATTGCCACCACAGCTGAAATGCAACTACATGTACACCGCGGCTCCAACAGCTAACTACAGTTGGGCCGTGGTGTATTTGCCATTCGGCCATGGCGTAAATGTAGTTGCTGCGGTGTACATGTACATTGTACATTCATTAAACTGAAAAAAGACAATACAAACCAGAAATCTAACCATGGTGTACATGCCATCTGGCCCTGTTGTACATGTAGTTGCTTTTCGGCCACGGTGTACATGTGTACTTGTCGTTCGGCCGAGGTGTACTTGCCGATCGGCCGTGGTACTCAACTGCAGAATTTACAAACTCTGACACGCCTAACCACAATCAAACACCATACCATGACCCAATCAACCAACAAATTGGTGATAAAACCGGTACATGTATATGCAAACAAGATATAATTATATATATTTTTACGATAATAAGTTTAAATATATCATAGATATAAAATATCTAGTTTGATGTCAACAAAATGGGAATGACAATTACAATGTATGTGTCCCCAGGGAGCAGTTTTAAAACAAATATCTCCACAATAAGAAATTCTCCTATCAGAGTCGGGGTACAATGTTTACTTTAGTGATAGTCGCATTCATTTCCCTGGCTGCTGTAGCTTCCTACCGCGCATGTCTTATAAGTAACAGCCGGCTACAGCTTTTTTGCTCAAATACCGGTACACTCAACAATACCGGTACTCCATATCAACACAAACACATGCTTCCAGTCAGCAAAGAGGAGCGATAACCTGTACTCTTCTGGTATTGAGTCCGGTCGTAATTTGACTAGAACTGTTTGAAGAGTGACGATGTGGCTTTGCGAAAAATATATAAAGATATCATTTATCTCGCGAGGTGAATCAGATAAAATGGAACCACGCGTAAATAGTTTGGTTAATATCAGTGTGGTTGGTCGGTTTATAGATTTTTTTTTTTATTTAAAACAAATAAAATGAACTTGAGTCGGGTTACGGGAAATTTTTCCAGTCAAAATTTAGCTGTGGGATAGCCCTGTCCACAGAAATTGGAATCACTGACCTTTATGCAATTTTTTTGTAGTTCTAGGTATATAATTATATACCTAGAACTACAAAAAAATCTCAAAAAATTGCATAAAGGTCAGTGATTCCAATTTCTGTGGCCCTGTCGTACAATTTCAACACAATTCAGTGTGGATTTATTAATAAAAAGTAAACACATAACCTTTGATTTTTCTTGCACTTTTGTGATCAACTAGTGTCAATCTAGCTGGGTAGATGGAATAGCCTGTAGGCTTAAATTCAGAGAATTCGGTCGAAACGTTAACACTATCGCTATGGAAAACCATTTAGTTCAGTGATTCCTCTAAACTGAACCCGTCCTGTAAAAGCCAGCTTTGGTCACTAGGACGTAACAACTACAGATACAGATACAGAACAAAATAACTGGTTCTCAGAATTAGATAACACATATGAGCGTTTGCATGAAACAGCGTCTGGTTGATACTTTCTGTTCTCTAGAGTGTTCTCCTCAAGGGTTGTGAGATGGAACAGGTAGAATTATATCTTTATACTTGTCACGCATATCCAGGACATATATAATGTACCTGAAATACATGTATGCCCAAATTTTGCACGTCCAAATTAATTCTATAACAAATGTCCAAGTCCAAATTAACTCTTTATAACAAAATAATTAATTGAAATTTTATTATTTATACCGGTTGTTGATCAATATCCATGGGAATTTATACATTTAGGCTTAGTGTATATAGATTCTCATGGATATTGATCAACAACTGGTATAATTATGAAATTTTATTGTTTCAGTTTTTATCCACGACTTGTAGGGTTCAATTTGTAACAAGTAGGAACAACACTTATGTGGTGTTGAGAAATATTAATAGTTTAATACCCCATAATCTATTGGGACATCCTTGGCACAACAATAGTTGTCCCCAAAATATTCTCAGACATGCCCCTGCTGTCATGCTTACCTAAGAATATTCCTTTGCATATCATTTACATGTACATACCTGTATGTGGGATTATAACATGTCATTTTTTTAAATTAGATTTACCCCGTATAACATTTAAGTTAACATATAAACTAGTTTTGCTCAAAGCCTGCAATACTCATGAATGGTATTAATTTTCCAGTCCTCGAAATTGGCCATGGAAATAAGCAATGCCGTGGGAAATGCCATTGCCCAATTGTTAAATCTAACATGCCACAGTATTAAATTAGCTGGAACTTTTTCCTAATTTCAAGGGCTGATTTGAAGTGCGCTAATTTAAAACTGACTGACATCATGCCATTATTTAATGACTTGCGATCGCTGAAGTTTATGAGGCCAAAACAAAATGAATGCGTGTTTCCCATAACCCGACCGACAGTCTTCAAACCCCCGACCCAAGTTCATTTTATTGGTTTTAAATAAAATGAAAGTGTCAATGACACTGTAGCTCAACTTAGGTAGGGGAATAATTTAATGGTTGACAGTAAATGGAGGAATAGGAAAGGTGCTACTTGAAATGTCTAACCTGCATCAAAGGATTTAGTGATGCAAAGAGTAAAATATGAAAGTGTCAATGACACTGTAGCTCAACTTGGAAAGGGAATAATTTAATGTATTACAGTCAATGGAGCGATTAGGAATGTGGATAGTTGAATGTCTAATACTAGTTTATAGACATGAAGGGAAAAGTAAAATCCAAGATGGCTGCTGGCCATGAGTCGTTCCCATCTACATGTCATCGTTAACATCCATGACAAATTTTATGACGATCAGACTAAAGGTACGCCCTGTAGCCCATGCTAAAGAATTTAGTCATACAAAGAGTAAAATCCAAGATGGCTGCTGCGGCCATGTTTTTTAGCCGAATGACCCAAAAAATGACTCGTTCCCATCTACATGTCATTATTAACATTCATGTCAAATTTTATGATGATCAGACTAAAGGTAAGACATGTAGCCCATGCTAAAGAATTTAGTCATACAAAGAGTAAAATCCAAGATGGCTGCTGGCGACCATGTTTTTTGGCCAAATGACCCCAAAATTAGTCGTTCCCATCTACATGTCAATATTAACATCCATGACAAATTTCATGATGATCAGACGAACAGTACGACCTGTGGCCCATGCTAATGGATTAAATTTTGAAATCCAAGATAGCTGCTGGAGGCCATGTTTTTTGTCCGAATAACCCCAAAATGACTCATTCCGATTTACATTCCAATTTCAACAGCCATGACAAATTTTATGATAATCAGACTAAAGGTACGACCTGTAGTCCGTGCTAAAGGATTTAGTGATACAAAGAGTAAAATCCAAGATGGCTGCTGGCGGCCATGTTTTTTGGCTGAATGACCCCAAAATGACTCGTTCCCATCTACATGTCATTATTAACATTCATGACAAATTTTATGATGATCAGACTAAAGGTACAACCTGTAGCCCGTGCTAAAGGATTTAGTCATACAAAGAGTAAAATCCAACATGGCTGCTGGCGGCCATGTTTTTTGGCCAAATGACCCCAAAATGACTCGTTCCCATCTACATGTCATTATTAACATTCTTGACAAATTTTATGATGATCAGACTAAAAGTAGGACCTGTAGCCCGTGCTAAAGGATTTAGTCATACAAAGAGTAAAATCCAAGATGGCTGCTGGCGACCATGTTTTTTGGCCGAATGACCCCAAAATTACTCGTTCCCATCTACATGTCATTGTTAATATCCATGACAAATTTTATGATGATCAGACGAACAGTACGAGCTGTAGCCCGCACCAAAGGATTTAGTCATGCAAAGAGTAAAATCCAAGATGGCTGCTGGCGGCCATGTTTTTTGGCCGAACGACCCCAAAATCACGCGTTCCCATCTACATGTCATTATTAACATCCATGACAAATTTCATGATGATCAGACGAACGGTACTACCTGTGGACCGCGCCAATGGATTTAATTTTGAAATCTAAGATGGCCGCCAGCGGCCATGTTTTTTGGCCGAATGACTCCACAATGATTCGTTCCCATCTACATGTCAATGTCAACATTCATGACAAATTTCATAAAGATTAGACCAAAGGTACAACCTGTAGTCTGCGCCAAAGGAAATTGTTGACGGACACACACACACACACGGACGACGGATGCCAAACCATGGCAATAGCTCAAACAAAAGTAAGTTGAGCTGAAAATCAATCTATAAACCGACCGACCATACTGATAACCAAACTATGTACGCGTGGTTCCATTTTATCTGATTCACCTCGCGAGATAATATATTTTTCGCAAAGCCACATCGTCACTCTTCAAACAGAAAGTCAAATTACGACCAGATGCAATACAGGAAGATTACAGGTTATTGTTCCCCTTCGCTGACAGGAAGCACGTGTTGATATGGACTATTGTTGAGTGTACATGTATTTGAGCATAAAAAGCTGTGACTTATAAGACATGCGCAGTAGGAAGCTACAGCAGCCAGGGAAATGAATGGCGGCTATCACTAAAGTAAACAATGTACCCCGACTCTTGACAACATTTCTTATCGTGGAGATATTTTTTTTAATACTGCTCACTGGGGACACAAAATTGTCATTCCCATTTTGTTGGCATCAAACCAGCTGATTAAACTAGATATTTTATATCTACGATATATTTACTGTTTGGTAAATAATTAAACTTATTTCGTAAAAATATATATAATTATATCTTGTTTCCATATATCAGTTTTATCACCAATTTGTTGGTTGCTCGGGTCATTGTATTGTGTTTGATGGTGATTAGGCATGGCTCACACGAGACTATACAAAAAAAATGGAAAAATAAAATGAAAAGCCTACCACCCGCCCCTATTTTTTATGTTTGATAAGGGAAACATGCATTCATTTTGTTTTGGCCTGATTGCTGTAAAATTGTATTCGATGAATACTTCGCGTTTATTTGATCATATGATAAAAGATTTCTCAAACTCGTTCTATTTTATACGTAATTTATCAACCTCGGCTTAAATCTAATTTAGTGAACTTGGTTCATAAATTTTGTATAAAATAGAAACTCATGTGATATCATCTACTTGTATACTATAATCATATGTAACATACTCTCAGGTGCCAATAATCATGATTGCCTGATAATCGTGATTGCAGGGATTTAGGCTGAATTTGATAATAGTGATGGCAATTTTCAATTTTTGCTCTATGTCTCAAAGCCAAATAATAGCTACCGGGTATTGTTGGAAATTCTCTCCAAAATTAAGAGTACGAGGTAACTCCAACTTTTTAAAGTCAGCAGCCTATCGATGGTCATTGATGTCATTTCAGATTTACTTATATATGGCCGTGGATAAAGAACGGTATACATGTACATCTCTTTAGTACCAAATGCTAATGAGTGGTATACCACGCTTTAGCTATGTGGTCCTGATACGCTATTAAACTAACAGTATACCGCTCTTTTAGCGTTTGGTGCTAAAGAACAGTATACCGGTACTGCTCTTTAGTGGCAAATGCTAAAAGGCAGTATACCATGCCTTAGCTACATGTATATGGGCCTGATACGCTAATGAACGGCATACTGCTCTTTAGCGTTTGGTGCTAAAGAACGGTATACTGCTCTTTAGCAGTAGGTGTTAAAGAGCGGTCATGTTGGATGAGCAGCACGTGCGTTTTTAGCCCTCATCGCTAAAGAGAGGTATAACGTTCTTCAGCCCTCAGGGCTAAAGAGCAGTACCTGTATACCGTATTTTAGTCACCCCCGTTTACTTAATTTGAATGCATGTAAATGCCACCGAGAAAAATGCCATGTATTATAGTATAGACCAGTTTATTCCGATATTTGTGCATGGAGAACAAATCTATCTTCAGCATCGATAAAGAACTGCACATGCACCAGCCTTGACCAAATTCACAAATTCAAATTGCGCAAAATTGCCAAATTTAAAACTATAAAGCAAAATATAATTATGCGCGGATTTAAATATGAACAACGAATTCACCAATCGCAATGTTGTCGCAGATGAGTGTAGCGTGGGTTGTTCTTAACCTATGGTTAACCTCCTGATTGCTACCGTACGATCGCAAAAATAGAATTCTTCCGCCGCTAAGATCCCCCGATGATTCCCGAACACCACTCGGTTCTAAGATCCCCCGAAGATTCCCGAACATCACTACCGAACCTGCGACGGAGATTCTTGGTACAAACACACTGTGCATGTACGTAACACGTTATCTACCATTCGTGTGACAGAATCCACCATACCAATTTCATTTTAAGAGTGTTTTTAAAGCCAAAATCGTTGGATTTGTGTCCGACGATTAGTTTTCTTGAGTAAATTGTCCCAACCTGCAAGTTTATTTGTGTCACACGATTAACTCGATTTGCTAAATTCTCCTAACCTGCAATGGCACGCGCATAATTATGTCTAACGAAATTTAAATTCAATGGAAAAAATCTCCCACACCTGTGTTTTTTATATAACTAAATACTCAACATATATATATATATATTAGGTATTTTCTGATATGTTTTACCAATCAAATAATGATACAAACTAGGAAATATTTTGTTATAGTGCGCATGAATATACGTTGGAATGTTTGCACGCGATTCCATCTGACGTCACAGTTCATTCAAAATGTTGTTTTGAAGCGCTCACATTGCGAATTTCAATTTCAGTCACTATCACTACCAGTCTCTATTACTGCAATTCGTATCCGTTTTCTCTATGTTGGTTGATCGGATTGAGGATTATAGTTATTAATGTATTGTACTGTGCAATCTCATTTTATGTGAAACACGTGTCGAGGAAATGTTAAAACAATTTCAAAACTGCAGCGGCAATTTTTGTTGTTGTGTATTTCCGAAACATACCGAATGGCCTCGGGAATCATCGGGGGATTTTAGCGACCGAAGAATTCTACCCTTGCCGTACGATCTTTCTTCTGACTGCAATTCCGTCGAAAGTGGAGGTAACAAAGGATACGATACGATTTTGCATCTAAAATCAAACAGCACTTGATATTATTTTACGGAAATCATTGCACTTACGATTGCATCATGGACGTACCCTAAGTTTTATGCCATAGCATTGAATTTTCTAGACTATTGGACATTTTCCTAATTTCGCGTGCTGAAAATTTTGCACATGTTTGACACCCATCATTTTAATTTTTACCAAAAATGTTTACTTAAGTCTCAACTTTTAATAAACTGTACTGAAGACAATTGTATTATTCCATACTTTCACAACCCGCTTATCACCATGAAATCCATGTTATCATCTTCGCCGGTGTGTTTTCTAGCACTGAAATTCTGAATATCATTAGAAAAGTTAACTTTTTCGACAATGAGTTTCCGGTTTGTCGATAAACTTTCGGTCGTTGTTACAAACACCGGCACAAAGCTGTGTTTATAAATTAATCAAGTGTGTACACCAAAGTTGGAATCGCTGACTTTTGACTGCAGGCCAGGTACACGCAGGAGTCAGTCTCAACTCTCAGCCTCACTCAGACTTACATGTGTAGAATTATCGAAATAATTTGACCGATTAGGGTGCATTTTAAGAGTGACTTTTTCATAAAACAGCGAATTCTGACATGAGTCTAATTGCAGATAAGCGCTGACATGACAAGAATTTCAGGTGTCAAACTCACATTTTTTGTGAGGTTAATCCGACTTCTCCAGATATCCCAAAATGTCGATTATGCTGAAAAGTGGAAGTGAAGTGGAGAAAACAAAATCAAGCGAGTAATTAATCTACTCGCGAGCTGTCATTGAGCTGGATTATGCGCAGTAACCTCCCGGAAGTCACGTGTGAAATTTACAAAAAAGCATACACGCTATTTTCGCTCTTGGTATAGAAATATAGAAAAAATATATGACGTCATAATTCACACGCATTTAGGTAAAAAGCACCCTTGGTGGTTGCTATTATGAAATTGCCCATTATAGGTGATTATACCAGGGTGACCCATATATAATGGGACATGCCGATAACAGGTCAGTAATTTCCAGTTGTTACTTTGCATGATTGACATTCTCGATTTTTATATTAATGTACCATTACTCTAGTTTGTGATCATATATTATTGATGATATACTTTTTGAATTTTGTTTGATATGGAGTATTTCAGTGCAAAGCGTTCAAGCAGTTCCATACATTGGGGAAAGCGTGTTTTGGAAGTATTAATGAAAAATTTGTTCTCGGTTTTGTCATCATCAAACTTCCGGCTTGTTTAGTTATATAAGGGTGTATACTTGACTGTGTGTTCGAACTGTGATGCTGGTTTGGAGATGATACAGATCATGCAGTTTAGTTAGATGCATACATGACCTTATACATGAAATATATATATCTTGCCATGGCCAGTCTTAAACAAATTCAGACAAGTATGTCATTGTTTTACCTTTCGCCATTTTCGGGAACCACCCACCACTCGACCAAATTTTTTATCCGTTTTAACAAATTTGTTCTGATAATTTTCGACATCTACTCTCCTGGAAACACGAAATAAATTTTTGTCGAAAGAATATTATAATTTTCACCACTTACCATATGTTTCCTATCAACAATCTATTATAAAGAATATTATAATTTTCACCACTTACCATATGTTTCCTATCAACAATCTATTATAAAGAATATTATAATTTTCACCACTTACCATATGTTTCCTATCAACAATCTATTATGTATTGGTGTACGTGATTAGCCTAATTTAACATGACTAATTTAACATGACTAATTTAACATGACTAATTTAACATGACTAATTTAACATGACTGATTGTTTATATAACGTATCTATGTGATTAGCCTAATTTAACATGACTGATTGTTTATATAACGTATCTATGTGTTTTATGTTCGGAGTGACATAGACGGACATATATCTCGTATGTGATTAGCCTAATTTAACATGACTGATTGTTTATATAACGTATCTATGTGTTTTATGTTCGGAGTGACATAGACGGACATATATCTCGTATGTGATTAGCCTAATTTAACATGACTGATTGTTTATATAACGTATCTATGTGTTTTATGTTCGGAGTGACATAGACGGACATATATCTCGTATGTGATTAGCCTAATTTAACATGACTGATTGTTTATATAACGTATATATGTGTTTTATGTTCGGAGTGACATAGACGGACATATATCTCGTATGTGATTAGCCTAATTTAACATGACTGATTGTTTATATAACGTATCTATGTGTTTTATGTTCGGAGTGACATTGACCGACAGATATCTCGTATTTAGTAATTTAACATGACTGATTGTTTATATAACGTATCTATGTGTTTTATGTTCGGAGTGACATAGACGAACATATATCTCGTATGTGATTAGCCTAATTTAACATGACTGATTGTTTATATAACGTATCTATGTGTTTTATGTTCGGAGTTACATAGACGGACATATATCTCGTATGTGATTAGCCTAATTTAACATGACTGATTGTTTATATAACGTATATATGTGTTTTATGTTCGGAGTGACATAGACGGACATATATCTCGTATTTAGTAATTTGACAGCAATAAACTGAGTGTCTATACTGATTGTCTAAAGGCAGCGTTGGTGTTAACATTACATTATCTCTAAGTTTTAAGGCCAAAAATAATTGTGTGGAGGACATTTGTTTGTGAGCTGTGGAAATATCTGCTTTCGGGTCCTTTTGACCATCCGTACGTGCATGGAATAATATTTGACTTGTCTTGTAAGAACATTTCGGTGTGATATAAATTATTTCCTCGTCCTCAACCCCCCCCCCCCCCCCAATGATGTAACAATATACAAAGCGTCACGTGTTACTATTTTCCTAACATGGTAAACATAAACATGGACTTCTGGTGCTATGTTGCAACTATTAACCCTTTATATACTAAATGGATCTTCCCATTCAGTTATTACAGTATACATTTGGACGGTTTACTATTCATTTGGAGGGGTGTTAGTTTTATACGAACAGACAGCCTGACACAATGTTAACACATGTGAATAAGTATTTAGGTTCACTGGTGGGAAATGTTTAGATATTAGGTTCAACAAACTATAGACGTTGAATTCATGTGAATATGTCACATGGGGTAAATACTATTCAATGAGTACTTAGTATATATATATATATATATATATATATATATATATATATATATGATTAATTATTGTTTTAGTTGACATAGTAATGATACGTTGACATAATTATGTATTAGCAACACCAATACAATTCTTCCAAATCTTGACATGTAAATTTACTTTGACGAGAATATAATCCTGCATGATATATGATCATTTCATATAGTAGGAGTTATTATGTGCGTCAGTCTAGCTGGACGCATTGGTTTCGCAACATATTTCAGCTTCGCTGTTTCTCTGCTTGTGTTCCCACCAGATGTGACGTCATACCGGATGTACAAACAGGTAATGAGTGCACATGTGTGTGTAACAGTGTTAATATGATTTTTGTACAAAGATATGTGTTTTAAATCCTTAGATTGTGTAGCATTTTGTCTTACCGATAAGATAATCGAAATTACTGTTTCATATTTGTCACACCTGATACCGCAGCCATGTATAGTATCTTATATCGATGGAATTTGAGTTGTAGGCGCGCCTTCAATGATTGTGGCTTTAACAAGAGCATTTCTATGGCGTGGCAAAATACGCCCGTGGTGATTAAACAGAGGTGCCCAACTCTGCTGATCGTTGGCGGAAACCGAATTCGAACTTGACCTGTGTTTTTCGCTACATGCATGTAGTATATCAACATACCAAATTGCATTCCATTCAGTACTTCTATCTAGCGTTGTCGCCCGGAAGTAAAAAGCGTAGGGCGGGTTGATAGACGAACATACAGATGGCTCGACGCACCAATAACATAATACGCCCTTTTAAATAAAACACTAGCGTATAAAAAGACCATAATAAAGTTCTTTGCATTTTAAAAGCACAGACGGCGCAGGCTCTCAATAATTGGCACGATACGCCACACGTGCCACATTTATGGGCGCAAGAATGGGCAAATATAATAAGTGTATTCTAGTTTGTTTTGTTTTTACCGTGTTAAATGATATCGCGTTCTGAATGTTGTGGTCTGCTGAAGGTTACACTGGTGTAAATAGGGTTCGGAGTGACATCTAGCGGATGCTGGAGGAATATATATGATAGAATAAAATAGACACTGGGCACTGATTGGTCAATAGCCTTGTGTGATTTTTGCATAACAAAAGCGTCACATAGGTAACATAGCCATTGGCACAGGATTTTTTTGGTGTGGTCTAAAATATGACAGTATTTTTTATGCGGTTCTGACACTAGTTACAAAAACACAAGATTTAAAGGCGAATTCCCTGCTGGACGGACATGACTTTTTTGCGGAAATAGTTTCCCCAAATGTCAATTTTTCAGATTTAAAGAAAATTTTGGACCCAAAATGTATATTGCCAACAGTATACGCTAAGACGTTAGCACTGAGGCCTATGGAAAACATTTACACCAGTGTAACCTAAAGGGGACAACATGAGCTTTTTGCCATTATTGATTCCCGGGAGTCACTTTAAGTTATGTTAATGCATTTTTCACAGCCTGGTCTTTCAGTCCAATGAATCTCTCATGCATGGTGTGGCTATTCTTGCTGCTGATGTCTTCTTTCACTTACATCAGCCAAAAAAATAGTATGATTTTTCATAAAAAATGCCAATTTTCAAGGTATTTTCAAATTTGTCAAGGTGATATAATAGTCACATGATAATGCAAATGACCCATAACATGAGCATATCAATGACACACATTTCAGTTGTTATAAGAAGCTAATCAAACAAGTATTTTTGATTTCATAGCCTGTGATATACAGATATATATCATAAAAAGTGTGTCATTTCCACTGATGGGTATTGTCATTTGAAGGTTAATAGCACTAAAACTTGGACACATTTAAGAAAATGCTTCAGCAGTTCAAACAGAGCATATCTGTGTTCAACTAATTTAATATACACCAAGATCCCGTTATCTTGGGTCACCCTTGCAGACCTGAAAATGTCATATTTTAGTCTTCCATGTGCTTGATACTCAGGTGATCAGATCTGGACTCAATGACCTCACATCACCAGAAGTTCTCCCATGGAAATAATCTTGTACAGTCTTCCATAGCTGATCCAAGTTTGTAACATCATACCCCAAAAACTGTGTGAAAATGGGGCCTGAACATGACTTGGGGTGGAAAATTGTGCTTTTTTATGAATAATGTGTTAAAGGGTGTGGGGTTAAATTATGTGTGAAAAATAAAGAACCACAGAAGTGATAATGTTTTGAACACATTTTTTCCCATTGATGGGTAATTCTGTAGAAATGTAGGGAGTTAATATTATTCCGCGAAAAAGCGGGCTATCGCTTTAGGTTACACTGGTGTAAATAGAGTTCGCAGTGACATCTAGCGGATGCGGGGGAATATATAGGAGAGAATGAAATAGACACTGGGCCCTGATTGGTCAATAGCCTTGTGTGCGTTTTGCATAAATAATCGTCCCACCTCTTCCCTATGATTTCCCATAGGTAAAATAGCCATTGACACAGGAATTAACCCTTTGTAGTGAAGTTTGAATGTTATGGTGTGGTCTAAACTATGACAGTATTTTTTTATGCGGTTCTGACACTAGTTACGAAAACACAATATTTAAAGGCGAATTCCCTGATAGACAGACATGAACAACCGGAAAATCAAGCGCTCAGTTCGTCTCTATATACAGCTTATGTATTTGCCGACCTATTTTTATTCCTAGAATGTGTTGAAATTAATAATTACTGTTGCATTATGACTATGTTTCAAAAAGACGTTCAATAAGTGGAACTGTTTGGAAGACCCAACTTTGTAATGAAACTTGATAATCGTATATACATCGTGACCATGTTGATGTAGCCATGTTTGTTTCTAATAAATCCTATTGTTCTTCGTTCATTCAAACCTCCACTCCATAATAACCCCATAATACAACAATTACTAGGCCCAATGCGACACCTGGGTACTGTTGGTCAATTTAAACAAGTTGATCTGATATAATTGGGATTCCCAGTTTCTTCTGAACGAATATTTTATATGCGCCATCCGATTTTACACCAAATTACCTTAGCTATATTATCTAATATCGAAGGAATTTGCGCTGGAAACGCGTCATCAATATGGCTTTATAAGGACCACAATAATAATAATAATGCATATCATTTATATAGCGCTTAATCCCTGGTGTAGCTCTAAGCGCTTACATTATTACCCCAGCTGTTTTTTATGAGTAATGCCGAGTCGTGTGCCTGCTGCCATTTTACAGGCGCTTCACTAGAGCGGCTTACGGATACCCAACAACCAGGTACCTATTTCTCGTCTAGGTACGACGAAGCGAGCACAGTACAAGTGACCTTGCCCAAGGGTCACAACGAAGCGATGGTGCAACTTCTTAAAGACATATTGTATACTTGTTCGGGTGTGTGAAACTGACAAATTATAACTCAGGCGCTATGCCAACTGGGGGAATGTAGCATTCTACTAACATCGCCCAAAATATCAAAGATATATAGCATACATAAATATATAAGACAAACGGTGTGTGTTGCATGTTTGTATTAATATTCATAAAAATAACTACTTTGAGCAAGATTATTCTCCATTTCTATTTGATCACCCAACCGGAGCGTTTCACATCACTTTAACATACACATATTTATTAATATATCAGGTGGTACACATCACTTTAACACACACATATATATTAATATATCAGGTGGTATAAAGGGAGTGTTTTACATCACTTTAACACACACATATTTATTAAAATATCAGGTAGTATACAGGGAGCGTTTCACATCACTTTAACACACACATATTTATTACTATATCAGGTGGTATCAAGGGGGTGTTTCACATCACTTTAACACACACATATTTATTAATATATCAGGTTGTATAAAGGGAGTGTTTCACATCAATTTACCACACATATATGTATTAATATATCAGGTGGTATAAAGAGAAACACACGCATATTTATAAATATATTAGGTAGTATAAAGGGAGTGTTTCACATCACTTTGACACACACATATTTAGTAATATATCAGGTGGTATAAAGGGAGTCTTTCACATCACTTTAACACACACACATATGTATTAATATATCAGATGGTATACAGGGAGCGTTTCACATCACTTTAACACACACACATATTTTCTAATATATCAGGTAGTATAAAGGGAGTGTTTCACATCACTTTAACACACACACACACACACACACACACACATATGTATTAATATATCAGGTGGCATAACGAGACGGACAGTTCTGATGAAAATCACACTCAAAAGGCTCCGCGTACTGATTATCAAGATTTTTTGCCGTTTGTCGCATTACTGTCGCTATAAATAATTTCCACAGGCAACGCATCCCGCATGACTTCGCCGCCATCCCGCACGACGTCGCCGCCATCCCGCATGACTTCGCCGCATCCCGCGTGACTTCGCCGCATCCCGCGTGACTTCGCCGCACCCGCATGACTTCGCCGCCCCCATATTTCTTTAAAAATAGTTCTGATTGACATAATGTGCTATCTGTTTCGTTTCCGCGAAATCCTGGGAGAATTGATGCTACGCATTCTCTCAGAATATCTTCTGCGCCTTGTGACATATTTTAACAGCGATCAATCACGTTTTATGCGTTTATGAATTGTTTCACTTCGAAATCAACATCATAATTATGCTGGGAAATAAATCAATTTACGATATCGTGACTACTAAATTATTCGGTACTAAATCTTCAAATTCTTGAAAATATTCTATATGTTGGGCAAGTTTGGCAATATTGGTCATTTCTGGACTCTTTTCAGCGTTTTATTTGTTATTGTAAACTCAGAATTTGTAAACACAGTGTGGAATTATCCATGCGGCGGAAAAAATAGAGCTATTATTTACATGTGGCTATATTACGGGATTTACTGGAATGGTGCTCGCTGAACGAATTCCGCTAGTCTTGGTGATTCCATGCGACTATCGAGTCTTGGTGATTCCATGCGACTATCGAGTCTTGGTGATTCCATGCGACTATCGAGTCTTGGTGATTCCATGCGACTATCGAGTCTTGGCGATTCCATGCGACTATCGAGTCTCGGTGATTCCATGCGACTATCGAGTCTTGGCGATTCCATGCGACTATCGAGTCTTGGCGATTCCATGCGACTATCGAGTCTTGGTGATTCCATGCGACTATCGAGTCTTGGTGATTCCATGCGACTATCGAGTCTTGGTGATTCCATGCGACTATCGAGTCTTGGTGATTACATGCGACTATCGAGTCTTGGTGATTCCATGCGACTATCGAGTCTTGGTGATTCCATGCGACTATCGAGTCTTGGTGATTCCATGCGACTATCGAGTCTTGGTGATTCCATGCGACTATCGAGTCTTGGTGATTCCATGCGACTATCGAGTCTTGGTGATTCCATGCGACTATCGAGTCTTGGTGATTCCATGCGACTATCGAGTCTTGGTGATTCCATGCGACTATCGAGCCTTGGCGATTCCATGCGACTATCGAGCCTTGGCGATTCCATGCGACTATCGAGTCTTGGTGATTCCATGCGACTATCGAGTATTGGCGATTCCATGCGACTATCGAGTCTTTGCGATTCCATGCGACTATCGCCAGAGTGGCTGAATCGTTTTACCGATATGTGTTACGACTGGATGACACGACGTAATAGTTGCTGATGGTAATGGGGAAACCCACCTAATTTATCAGTACGTGGCGCAGTTTTAATTCGATTTTGACCAGAACAGAGATTCAATTTACATAAAAAAACGATCATATACCAACCACGGGTATTAGGCACAATATTTTTTTTTAATTTAATAAAAATCTCGGAAAGGTTTCTATCTCATTTTTGATAGAGGTCAGCATTTTTCTCTACAAAAGCAACATTTTATTTTGTATTGATCTGTAATTGCAGTACTATGTGACCAAATAATCATAGTTTTCAAAAAAGTTTGGTTCGCCGTCGTATTTGAGATTAGTGAACATAGACAACACATTTAAAGTTGATAAATCAAATTTATTTGGTTGGTACCCGAAACGTCCGTCCAATGAAAAATAAAAAAATCAAACAATCCAACCCCCAAATCACCGAAATCTATACTCTAATCATTAAACTAAATAGCCCTATTGTCAAACAGACGTTTTTTTTCACGAAGGACAGCTAATTTGGGTGTGGTACTCAACATACATCGAGTTTAATAACGATTTTTGTCTTTTTTTCCCGTCAGTTTTACAGATTTCTTTTCGCGGGAGGCAATTTGAAAGTGTAAGTGCGAAACAAACTCCAGAAACGCTGCAGTAAATGACTCCAAAATAAAATAATTTTACATCGATAAAAAAAAAAAGTTTTATCTAATTCCTTATCTAATGGGTATTATATATCCACCGCATGATTTTTGTCATTAAGAATGCCGGATATCAATGAAAAGAGAGATATTAAAATTAATTTAATAATATTCAAGTTATATTCGCTTTCAGTTTTTTCAAAATGGCCTCCCGCGAAAAGAAATCTGTAAAACTGACGAAACAAAAAGGACATAAATCGTTATTAAACTCGATGTATGTTGAGTACCAACCACAAATTAGCCGTACTTCATGAAACAACGTCTGTTTGACAATAGGGCTATTTAGTTTGATGATAATAGTATTTATTATATACTTGCCCATGAATTATAAGGTTTTAGCAGTGAGATATAAGTGATATCCCACTAGTGAGATATAAGTGATATCCCACTGGTGAAATTTCTGATATATTGACATTTATTGGGGGCCATAGGCAAGTAACTAAAGTATATAATAAACAGAATATCCACACTTTTTTAGTGGATATGGGTTAAATCTCATTCGTGATGACAAAACATTTGAATTTCCACTCGTGGCTAAAGCCACTCGTGGAAATTCAATGTTTTGTCATCACTCATGAGATATAACCCATATCCACTGAAAAAGTGTGGATATCCTCTATATATTTCGGTGATTTAGGGTTGGATTATTTGATTTTTTGATTTTTCATTGGACGGACGTTTCGGGTACCAAAAAATAAATTTCATTGACAACTTCGAATGATTTTCTATGCTCACTTGTTTAACGTACGACGGAAAGCTAAACTTTAACCAAAAATATACTGCTAGAATTCCAGATCAATTTGATAAAATAATTTGCTTTTGTGAGGATGATTTTAGACCTCTTATTTTCACTATCAGCCTTTATACTTACCTTTATATATTTGTATTCTTTTTTTTGTTTCGGCCAAATACCTGTGATACCAACAACATAGGATTGTAATAAACATGATATTCACATTACTAAATAGCGAATTTAACGCAACAACATCTGCACGTGGTATAGTTTGACAAATATTTTTAAAAGCACAATAATGCAGTAATACATGTACTATCATTAACGGTACTTATTCGGATTAGTCGGTCCTCATATCATCAAGTTACAACAACAACAACATGTCTCCAAATACGCTTTAGTTATCAGAATCTATTAATTACAACATAATGATAACCTTTGGTATACAATAACCTATATATGGTATGTAATTTCCCAAAACGTGTTATTTATCAACATATTGGCCGTATTATCACTTGAGTATCACGACATTTGACGTATTACCACTTGATTTTAGAGTTTTCCATCTTCATCCGCAATTTGGTTCGAGACCGCCGGCTTGTCGACTTTTTTTCTGGGCCACAAATAATTGCACATATCGAGAAATAACAAATTTCAAAAATCAATATCAGACCACTATGTGCTTTGATGGGTGGGTTCCTCGACTCAAATCAAATATTATTTACCCCCCGAAGCCAACGAAATAGTAATTTGGGAGCGTTAATTCGAATTATGCGTCTTGAAGTAAATTAATTATTGGGCATAAACGATGTTGATACCCGACGCTATTGTGCATCTTCGTTTACTGGCCAGGAGAACAGACGGTTGAAGTATTAATTTTGATAAACTTACAAGTTTTCATCACACCTAAGAAGGTTTTGTTCAAACTTCAAATGATCATCTCATCTCGGATAAAGAGCGTACAAAATATGATGAGTAGGATACCATGTGACAAGTCATGAGATCCAGTTAGATTATGACAGCACGAGACAAATGTCAGACAATCAGAGTTCCGGTCAGATGAGTATGATACTACGTGACAAATGTCGCCAATCAGAGTTCCGGTCAGATGATTATGATACCACACGCCCTTTTCAGATCTCCGTCCAGTTGTTATAATCACGGGGCGAAGAAATGACAAGGAAACATGATAAATGTCGGTCAGTTCCAGTACTGACATGGTTCTTGATACGATGAGTGAGCAACCTCAAATCGGGACTGTGAGTGAGCAACCTCAAATCGGGACTGTGAGTGAGCAACCTCAAATCGGGACTCTGAGTGAGCAACCTCAAATCGGGACTGTGAGTGAGCAACCTCAAATCGGGACTGTGAGTGAGCAACCTCAAATCGGGACTGTGATTGAGCAACCTCAAATCGGGACTGTGAGTGAGCAACCTCAAATCGGGACTGTGAGTCAGTATGGAGGTAGAAACAAAATCAAACTCGGATTGTGAGTCAGTATGGAGGTAGAACGAAACTCACTTGCAAATATGTCCTTGTCAAAGAGATCAATGAAACCCCAGATCCAAGAGATCAATGAAACCCCAGCTCAAAGAGATCAATGAAACCCCAGCTCCAAAGAGATCAATGAAACCCCAGCTCAAAGAGATCAATGAAACCCCAGCTCAAAGAGATCAATGAAACCCCAGCTCAAAGAGATCAATGAAACCCCAGCTCCAAAGAGATCAATGAAACCCCAGCTCAATGAAACCCCAGCTCCAAAAGAGATCAATGAAACCCCAGCTCAAAGAGATCAATGAAACCCCAGCTCCAAAGAGATCAATGAAACCCCAGCTCAAAGAGATCAATGAAACCCCAGCTCAAAGAGATAAATGAAACCCCAGCTCCAAAGAGATCAATGAAACCCCTGCTCCAAAGGGATCAATGAAACCCCAGCTCCAATAATATTACACACGCAGTGACCTGTTCTTGATACGATGCCGAATAAACTAGAACTTTCAGCTAGTATGAAGGAAGAACAAACCACTTGCAAATAGTAATGGTATCAACAGATCAATGAAATGCCAGCTCCAATACTGATATCAATATAGCGACGTGTTCTTTTTAAGATGCTGAATAAACTAGAACTCGAACTTTGAACCTTTACGGAGTTGGAATCCAAACCACATGCAATTATTTCAATGAACATCAGCTCCAATAATATAATTTTAGATCCAACGAGGAACAAATTCAAACTCGAACTATGAACTCGTATGGATATCACAAATTCAGGTGCAATTGACGTCTTGGAGAGATATACACATGCCATGTTCTCGAACAAAGACATGTTGTTCTTGTTACAACTATGAAAACAATCGAAGTCAGTAGTGTAACATGGTACAAATAATGTGTGTGTATATCTAACGGCAATCCGATCGATTCATTTTTTCTCTTTAGCCTAAACCGGCCAAAGTGCGGATTTCAGGCTTTTTCGTCCGCCGGTTCTCAAGTTGCAATAACCATGCAGTGGGCATACGTGAGTAATAACGGTCAAATTGAAACACTTGTACGTGGCACGGAACAAATACAATATTAAAATAATTTAAAGCACCGAACATATGTTTGGTGTTACTGTGTTACTTATCAAACTCCCTGGAACTAACAATGTAATATTAATAATAACGGTTGGCCTTGATTCTTTACATAATGCTTAACATAATCGCGTGTGTCTGCCCAGGCTTCAGTATTACCGCATGGCTCCCCCGATCAATATCATACTTCCCAACTATCTCATGGTCAAGGCCAATGTTATCCCGATTCATGAATCTAATTCAGGATGTCAGTCGGTATCGTGAGTGATATACAGTAATGCCCTAATTAATCGACTCTTTAACCACAGCAGAATTATGGGTAACTTTTCAGGATTTAGTCGGAAATGAAATGGCAACAAGCCATATTTCCGACTAAATCCTGAAAAATAACCCATAATTCTGCTGTGGTTAAAGAGTCGATTAATTAGGGCATTACTGTACATGGCATGCGACCATGTGATCGTATGTACATATATACAAACGAAGCTGCGCATTGAGACAAGGTGTATGGAAAAAGAAACTCGCGGTATTTAAATCCACTCTTTTCACGTCGAGTAATTATTCACGAGGGGCCCTCCATAGATATACATATAACCCGTAACAAATCGATTACCATTGCCATTGGCTTTGTGTATAATGATTTGTGTTGTGTTCAAATCTGACATTCCAGACGTGCTGCGTATACCTCTTTTAAAGCAGCACATAGTGTTCGTAAATGCGATATCGATATTACGCATATAGGAAAATGAATTAAAATCAGCGACACAGATGAACAATATTCGAAGCAGAAGGAAATGAAAGTTGACGTCTTATTTAAATTTCCTCTTCAGAATTGAATTGAATTGAATTGAATTGAATGCAGCGTAATTTTCTATCACACAATAGTTAATCTACAGTGTGACATTTAATTAATTTGTCATGCGTACTCTATTATAGCGAGCTGTGACGCAATGGCTCGATTCCTTACTGATATCTCAAATGTTAAGTTAAATTGTGACCCGCCATATCAAATCCAGTCGGAAGTCGGGATTTTTTTTACCCTGTGCCAATGCATTCTCTTATATGTGCGAGTCGACCATAGGTCGCCTCGCATATATACATGTATAAGAGAATGCATTGGCCTAACAATTTTTTACAATTTTACTAATTTGTTCTTGTACATGTATTCTTTAACAATTTTATAATTTCACCCCTACAGAGCCACAGACAAACATTAGCAGACGACACTCTTCTAGGTGCTTCTATATATGTGTGGGGCTCCCTGCAGGGTAATGGGTGTTTTTTTTTATTTTATGTCCTAAGAAACATTTATTTAAAAAACATGATAAAAAATTGTTAGGCCAATGCATTCTCTTATATATGCGAGGCGACATATGGTCGACTCGCATATATACGAGAATGCATTGGCACAGGGTAAAAAAATCCCGACTTCCATTTGATATGGGATGGTTTTACTGAATTTCAAAACAAAATATGTTAAAACTGGCCGCGTCTCGATCAAAATCACAAATATATCGCATATTGATGTACACTTACCAATAGTTATGTACAATGTATCTGTGTTGATAACTTAAGATTATGATATTTCCCAGAGCCGTTGTACTGTCATCCTGCCCATGTTGTATTTCTGGTATGCATACGTTCTGTTTTAGTTGGCTCCCTATATATAGCAAACCTGAAGAAAAAAGCGGCAATCTAAAAAGTGTTCAGGTTGTAAATAATCACAAAACAATTGACCTGATAATATCAGTAGGTAACCACGCCCAAGGTAACCACGCCCAAGGTATCCACTTAGCACCTACTCGATTTTTAATTTCGCCTCAGGGTTACTATTGTTTGTGACATCGGCGTATCTTCGCTTTGTGAACGGGGATTTTGGCATTACTATTGAGTGTTATTGGTTCATTGATAGGTGTAATTATAATTGTGTTAATTATTGCAGGTGCATGCTCGATGAACACGCAGATGTAATCATATATGCCACAACCTAAACCTATTATATATAATTTGTAAGGAACCGACAGGATGGGCTTGTTACATCATCCTAAAAAAAAACAATTATATATTTTCACATCGAAATAGCTGTTTCGATTGGCATGAAGTTTTAAGATGCCCTGTCTGTCTTGACACCATAACACACCAATATGTAAGTCTTCTCCAGATAGATAGATAATAATAATACAAGAAAACCATAGTCAGAAATGGTAACGCGCTCAGGAGCCCATCAACACGATGGCCAGATATCGACATCAACGGAATTTTAGGATGTTTTGAATTTGTGTCAAGTTAGCTATAAATCCAATAGTCTTATAAATATCGTCCATGCTTCCGTCACCAAAAGTGAGCTGCTTAAAGAGCGTTCCAAATGTAAGTAGTTGTCCTCGTTTACGATGTTTACGGGTGAGCTTGCGGATCTTCGCGATTCCTGGGTGATACGAAGGATTGTGACTGAGCGCACGTTTGTGTGTATCTTTCAATCCTTTGCATGGCAAGCTTCTAAATTAAATGTAATTAAAGTTTGACTAATTCTTTGTCCAATCGGACTGTGTACCTTAAACAGTTTTGTTAGGTTTAAACCCATGACAGCCTCGTCGCCAGTAATGACCTAATCCGCGACATAACGCTCATTGAAATTGTTAATTCGGTCTCAACATATTATGGACTTGTTCGGGCGCGTGATATTGACAACTTAGTATGCAAGCGCTATGACAACCTGAGGAATGTAGCAATCAGCTAACATCTCCGATATGTTTAACCCTTTACCCAACAGAACGGCCCTGTGCCAATGCATTCTCTTATATATGCGAGTCGACCATAGGTCGCCTCGCATATATAAGAGAATGCATTGGCTTAACACATTAAAAATTATAAAATTGTTAAAGAATGTAAGAAAACATGGTAAAAAAAGTTGTTTTAGGCCAATGCATTCTCTTATATATGCGAGGCGACATATGGTCGACTCGCATATATAAGAGAATGCATTGGCACAGGGCATAACTGTAACCATCACAATGTGGTAAATGAACCGGTTCCAATGATATCCATATTTGTATGGTTTTATTGAGACAGAGCCAAGATAATTTAGGCTGTTGCAGCTTTATTTGGCCGTTTTTGGCCGGTTTGTTTGGTAAAGGGTTAAAGAAATATAACGTACCCTGCACTTCGTAGAAAACATAGTTTGAACTACGCTCAATTGTAAATATTTGCATCTCATTTCGGGGCGCAGTTATCGGCGATAAACTATAGCACACAGGATTTATCCATAGAAATAATTGCGTTTAATTAAGAATGGCGGTGTGTGTTGTCAATTTGGATTACTATTCGTAAACAATAACTACTTTGATCGAGATTATTCTCAATTTCTATTTGAATACCCTACCGGAGTGTTTCACATCACTTTAAATTCCTCGCCCGGAAAACAGGTGTTCTGCATAACATCAACAGTATTCGCATATGTTGTTGTCTCAGTTGATGTTGAAATTACTGGCTGCTTATACGGTGTGTCATGTTTTTAAACTGACTCGTAGGGGAAAAGACGCCAGTATCCATTAAAACTAGTACACACTGTCCTTCGAATGCGTGGAAACCAACGTGCCTGCATGCAGGCACCGAAGTTTAGCCCGCGCATGCGCGATGCCGTTCGACTGAAGATCGGATGTCACGACCTGATCGCTAACCCCTAAATGAAATGTCAGCACGGGTATTAGGAACAGTTAGCATGAACGGATCGCTGTTTGATATTTACGTTATTCCGGAATAGTTCCCCTGGTGGGATGAACGCATCATGATGCCAGATGGCTGAGCAACACCCAGGGGTCCAAATACGGCGTGACATTTATATGAGTCAGCTATATGACTCGCGGGAGATGGAAGTATAATTCGGTCTCATTGATCAATGATAGGCCATCCCCAGTCTGGTCTAGTGGGTTAGCTGTGATAATTGATGGTGACACGGACATCCACAAAAGACCCCCACCCTCTTGAGGGTTATGTCCCCAACATAATAGTCCCTTTAAATGTACACACACCTCATCCCTATTCTTTAAAATTATATCCAAGCATTCCTTGGCTAATCAGAATGTCAAAATAGTGTACACCTACTACACCCCACACCTATTACACCCCATACATATTACACCCCATACCTATTACACCCCATACCCATCAAATCAAAGCATAGCCATGAATAATCGTTATATTCTCACAATGTCCAATTCTCGCAATAGGATATTCTGGTGAATTTGATGCCATTTCTGGGAACAGTCAATAATCTATATAATTTACTATGATATTCTGGGAGCAAACTGTATCGGATCTATAACGAATGCCTATTAAATATTGCTGAATAACTGATCATAAAATGAATTGGGGCGTTACCAGCCGCCCCATTGTTAGAGGCTATTCAGTTTTTTATCGCGAACCGTATTGTCGTCGGACGAATGAGGGGTTCGACAAATGACCCCTATATACACTGCAAATAAGAGTGTTCAGATTTGAACGCGTTCAGCCCCGGATGTGTTCTGTTAGTGAACAGTAAGTGTTCAATTTTGAACGTATATGTTCAGAAAACTAATTTATTAACGGTAGTGTTCAAACCTGCATGGACGTCGATCCGCTTGTGTTAGTATACTTAATTACTTCATATATTATATCGCATATGCTTACGGGATTAATGAATACTCGTTTGTGAACATGATGTCTTGTGACTTCTATTTTGAACAATTGTGAAACTAAATGCGGATGCGCTGGTCTATTTTGCTTCACGGTGAGTTTTGTTTTGTTTTGTTTTGAGCATTTTCCAGATCGGTAGAAAACATAACAGGGACGTGGTGGCGACACGGGAGAAGGGGCGGGTAGTTGTAAATTGCAAATCCCAGATATAAAAGTACACCCCTCCCCAAATGGAAATTGTCACATTCAGTCAAATCCGTATCACATATCCGTGAATATATATAGTGTTCATATATTGATCGATACCGATATTTTGATGTTGCCGGTTCATCACTTGTGTAGAAAATCACGATATAATACCATCCCACGCTATTTTGTTTTACACTAATTTCAGTATTGAACACTGCCGTTCAGTCCATGTTCGCTTCTCTTGAACATATGTGTTCAAGGTGAGACCACGTACGGGCATGGTCATTAATCATTCACGCTTAACTAATGGCATGCGATCCCACTGGACTGTCTGCATTGAGTTATCTTAACAAAATAGCATGTAGCGTCGTCTTTTGAAACATGATATCGTTCCACGCAACTGGCATTAATTAATTTCGGTTTGAATATCTGTGTAGTTTAATGTATATGGATGGATAAAGCCTTCACATTGATGGCATTAAGTCAGTTGTGCCATTCTTTGGCGTTAAATTAAAGGTTCGAAACATAGTTGGTATTTATAGGGTCTTTACTGACAAGAGACAAGGTCAAGTTTATCAATACAGCCTGCACTACGCATGGTAAGTACCGGTATATGTAATCCAATGTATCATCATCATAATTATCAGCATATGTGTTTATGTATATATTTATCTAAAAACATGCAAAGTTAAAATTTTGACAATTCTGTTGAGGATATTAGTTGGACATTTCGCACCCAATTGTGGTTGAAATTGTTCTAATTTTTTTGTTTGATATTCCGTCCAGATATTAGTGGGGAATATGCTGATATCGGTTGATTTTTTTATAATAAGTGAGTGTCTCATTCATGCAGGTACTGTTTAAAACTTCTTTGAACTTTGTCATAAGCATTCTCACGGTTAATTTTCTCGCAAAAAAAAAAACAACAAAAACACTTGAGGTCATTGGAGAATATTTGGTGTCACATATATATTAAATTTGATTATATTAGTAGATCTCCAATAAAAATATATTGATGTGCCGGTTATTCGTACATGGATAATTGCTAAATAGCCCAATACATTTTCTAAACTAGTTAATGTGTGCTGTTCCATCGTTTTAATTGGTGATGTTAGCGTGTGGCCAAACACTGAAAGAAATAATGTTTTATAATTTCGGAAGCGGTGTTGACTGGTGTCTTTGAATTGGTACGGTATTAATATCAGGATATCATAATATGATTGTTAAGCCGGGAAACTCGGAAAAAAGTGCTGGGTGGTAAGATCGCATCCTAATAGCATCCAGAATTGGAAAACTAATATTCTAATATATTAAATTATTCTTTCTTTCAGGAGCTGCATATAGAGCATCGATCGAATATCTGCGGAAACTTTGGGCACAACATATACGGATGCTACAAACTACCAGAAATTATGTGACCGTAGAAATGTCTATTGCTATATTAGCTAGCACCGTCAACAAATTCTAGTGACTGTTAAGCCATTACTGCATGGTGTCAGCTGGTGCCAAAAATCGAGAAAGTTCAACAGGAACCGGCGCAGAAATACATCGCACATTCAATGTTAAAAGATTTGTGGACCAATGTGTGTGACTAATTCCTATAGTTCAAAGAATTGGACCTAAGATGACAAACCTCACGTCTAGCCTTACCTAAAACATGGTAACTACATGTGATGCACTGTCCGAGATGTAAGGTTGACAGTTTGTTATTAATTCAGTGGTTGAAGAATATTCCAGATGTTCAGGATGTTCATTCGGCCAACTGGATTTCGTGCGAAATTAATACTATTAACAATGCTGACCAACACGGCATGGATGTTTTTGGATACGGATTATTCAAGTAAACGTATATACTGTTGTGCCATTGATTCATCACCTTATCAGTCTTATTAAATGTTATTTACCTATATAATACTCACATTTTAATTAGGTTGAATGACCTTATTCCCCAACAATTACATCAGCATTTCATAAAATATACATGCTTCTGTATATGGAACAGTTGCATTATATTTAAATTATTAGCGATAGCGTAAGCTTGTTGTCATTAATCATACATTAATAACCACACAAGTATTGGGCCAGTTAATTTGTATTAGATGTACAAAGGAGAAGAATGGCACTAAGACTGTTAAAGTGTGACTACAGACTGTTCACAATTTCTCACCCATTTTATATTGAATTTGATCTCGCGTTTGCGAAGCCTTGTGTTCGTGTATATGAAGAATGCTAGTATTTAAATTTAGTTATTTTGTGAACACGTGTGTTCAGATTTTGTTGTTTGAACACATATAAGTGTTCAAAAGCTGTTGCAGTGTTCGGAACACATCAAGCGTTCACATATTTCGAACACTCATGTTCAAAATCTGAACATGATGTGTTCAAAACTGAACGCTTATATGCATTCATAAATTGAACACATCCATTCAATTCTTAGAACACATGCGTTCAAATCTGAACACCGGGGACCGTTCAGAGTAATTGAACACATCTGTTCTAAATTGAACACTGAACAGTGTTCATTATCTGTTGCATTTTTGGCGTTCAAATTTGAACACTTTTATTTACAGTGTACCGGATAAATGCAAAACTGTATTTCATTATTTCTGCTCATGACAATTTATATGACATGGGTGATACTTTCTATGACTTGGGTGACACTTTCTATTACTTGGGTGACACTTTCGGCAAAATAAATGTCGTATGTCCTTGATGTATGTTTCGATCTATATTTATCCCGCGATGCAACAAAGCCGATGGTTGCTAAGTACACACTGATGCGCTCCAAAGCAAAACACATCACCATATCCGACGAGAAGTAACATACGCGCGTCCTATTCTCCATACGCAAGACAATTTGACCAGACCTGTTCTTTGTACATTGCATGTATGACCATACACTAACTAAACAAGTAACCACCTTGTCTCTAAATGTGTTGATTTCTAGAATACCATAAAAATACAATTTGCTAACCATGTTCTCAACATAATCGATTTTCTTATATATATGTCGACGCTATAGTCAGCAGTATACCGGCGATATATAGACCCACTGAACAGGCCTGCGCCGTAGACTGGTGAAATATGATCGCGTGGAGTGACCTCCCGCACCAATCCATGCTGGTCGCTTTAGACAATCATCATATCGATTTGCTACATTGCTGTAGGATTTCTCGTCGGCAAATGTTCCATATAACTCGATTATCACAACAAAGCACTTAAAATTTCTCGCGCCGTTCCCAGTCACTGTGCCCGTAACGACCTTCAAATTGATTTAGCACTAAACGGCATTTGTAATTACTTCAAACAAAATATCTGCTTTCGTGTCAATTACTGAGATAGCCGCGAAATATTCAATAATCATTATCGGATGCCCCGAACGACTTCCGAGTTCCCGGACGACACCGGAACTAGCCGGTTTGAAGTCAGATTTGTTTTTCCGACTCAATCGCAACGCATCTTCCGGTCGATCGAGTTAGCGCATGCGCATTTACATTATGTCATTCCGATATACGTAGTGATTATTTCGCGCCATTGTTGAAATGTTCATGGATGTTGCAAAACATATGACAAATTGGCACACTATCCCTGCGTATACGTGTACACTGATGCACATTAATTATATAATTGTTTGATTGATTGATTGATTTGATTGATTTATTTTTGATATAAAGACATACACGTATATCGTTTTAACAGGTTACAAATATAATAAATTACAAGCAAATAAAAAGGAGTTTTTAACATAATTTCAGTTGTTATATAGGCTATATAAGAAATTGCAAATTTTGAAACAAAAATGAGGCTGTAAAGAAGTCAAAGTGAATACCAATGGTATGCTGGCTGAAATTTAGAAAAAAATCGTAGAGTACATGTACGGCTAGATATCGGGGATGGCACAAAAAGCACTCGAAGGCTTAATTCCATTGTGGTCCCCTGATATGCTACCGGCCACGAGGCAGACAATATAGTTACCACAAAATTCTCCATTTTGATACTAAAAGATAATGGTAATGACATCAATGTCAACTTAGTCGGAACGCCTATTGTGATCGATCGAGTGAGAGCAATTAATTTATGTTATGTTGATATACTCCCAGGGGCGCCGGTAGACTTGCCCTTTTTCTGGAGACAGAAAATGCTTTTTGTGTGTTTAATCTCGTGTTTTTATAGCAAAATGTGACTTTTTTGGTCCAAATACCACCAATTTCACAAGGAATATTAATTTTTTGTCAATTTTATCGCAAAACGGCCATAAAAACCAACAAATACCATTAAAATAGGGATTTTTGCCACAATGAATTTATGGTTATTTTCCCGAGTTTGCGGAGAAAATGCCCTTTATTGCGGAAAAGTGCCCTTTTTGTAGGCTCTGCCCCCCTGCCCTTGGATGCTTCCGGCGCCCCTGTATACTCCAGCCTCATCTCATCATGGCATGATTGTGTCATTGGTCAAAATTTCGAAGTTAAAAAACAACGTTAGATAGACATACCTCCTCATGTCTGGCATGACACAATCTATGCTCGTAATGCGCATATTGGTTTGCAATGGTTGCATATGATTACGCACATATACATGTACATAAGTATGTTTACGTCTGTCATGTCACATGCTAAATCATGCCATGAAGATTTAACGCCCAACGAGATCATATTCCGCCAGTATAAAACCTGGGAACGTTTTGAAGTTTTTAGAGGGAACTTAATAAAGTCGAACATATAATGTGGATAATATAATTTGAGTTGTTATATGCTCCTTAATAATGTACTCCAATATAGGTAATAATGTACTCCAATATAGGTAATAATGTACTCTAATATATGTAATAATGTACTCCAATATAGGATAATGTACTCTAATATAGGTAATAATGTACTCCAATATAGGTAATAATGTACTCTAATATAGGTAATAATGTACTCCACTATAGGTAATAATATACTCCAATATAGGTAATAATGTACTCCAATATAGGTAATAATGTACTCCACTATAGGTAATAATGTACTCCAATATAGGTAATAATGTACTCCACTATAGGTAATAATGTACTCCAATATAGGTAAAGGTCCTAACTCGAGACTTCACGATTTAAGTCTTTGTGAGCGATTTTGCTTTGCGTCGCTTACAGTTAATTTGTTATTGCGATACCGGCGCACAGAAAGGCACGCGATTTCGAGTTGGGATCTTCCCCTACAGTGGAGTACATGGAGAACAGATAACACATAATAGATACATTCCCCTACAGTGGAGTACATGGAGAACAGATAACACATAATAGATACACCACCTACAGTGGAGTACATGGAGTACATGCAGTACAGACGACACATAATAAATACATTCCCGTCTTGTTTTTCAACATTATAAGGTTCCCTGTCAAACCTTCAAACAGTTTCCAGGATTGTACTGGTGGAATATGATATATACGGGCGTTACATGCCTGTATATATACATTATGTTATGTGCCATTGTCAAAATATCACGGACGTTGAACATGTATAATGATAGCGGATGACTGGTACAGTATAGTATATATACGTCAAACCGTGCATATACCAAGATATATAACCTAGGACATCATTGTGTATTATAGAAATAAACTATAAACCTTCTACGTCAGTAATCAATTACCATAGAGAGTAATCTCTTTTTCAAACATTACTCGGTATACACATCCGCATATATGTGACCCGTCATATAAAAACTAGTCGTAAGTCGAAAATTATTTTATTTGAGTTATGTGCTGCATGTTATAGAGTGTGATAAGAACTTTACATAGGTCGCAGACTTAATGTGTTGTTGTGGTCCAAAATTATAGGATTTTGAATGTCAGCATAAACCGTTTCCAGAGATAATAAAAGATAATCGCATTTAAAGACAAACAAATTAGCTAAATTCTTAATAAATATACACCACTATATGTCCAAATATTACAAAAGCACATTAATAGATACAAACTTCACTTTATGCTACTTTATGTCGACAGAGTAGAACTATATACAAATGTGTCCACACAAAAATCATATTTTTCGGCATTTTTTTTAGATGTTATGTATTTACTCAGTGTTAGAAATCCCGACTTATTACGACTGGTTTTGATATGGCGGGTCACATATATATAAAACGATAGCCCCCTAACTAAATTCAAAATAGCCACCATTACTCGGCTTAAGAGGTTTTGAGATACGGCATCTATTATCGCTGTACATATTTGAATCAAATTGCAACACGCTTTGGTAGTTCGTGGTGCTAAAGCGACACGCGTTGATAATTCGTGATGCTAACACAACACGCTTTGAAAGTTCGTGGTGATAACGCGACTTCAATGACCGTCTCTGAAAGAGAGTGTCCATACATTGTTTCCCAATGGTTTCGAACCGCTTACCCATTTAGAACTGATTGTCATCTATGATATATAAGATTGTTTAATTTCCAATCAGAATCAGAATCAGAGTCAGAATCACAATACATCTGTCCAATCAAGGTACCATAATGGTAGATACAATTAAGCGAAATCTCCTCCAAATGATAAACAATGATAAAATTTGTCACAGTACATACATATTAAACAAATACATGTGAATACTAAATATGAGTATTACTATTTGGCACCTGTGGGTACTCTGGTGGACTGCCTACGTGTGTGCTTTAAATTGTACTATAAGCTGTTTTTCCAGCCTGTTCTCCCGAAAATCAACACATTATCTGCTTATAATAAATCTTGTTTTTGTAGAAAAATGGTTAGAATCGCTTCCTTTTGAGTCTATAATGTGCTGAAAATAAGAACATTTTAGACACATTATCGACTCATAGTGAGGCAATTCTAAGCATATTATGTGCGCACAAAGACACGGACGCTGATTCCAATTGAAAATTAAACAATCTTACCAGAGATGACAATCAGTTCTCAACGAATGCTTTATTACATGATGACGCTGTCTCCAACTCGGACGCTGATTCTAATTGGAAATTAAACAATGTTACCAGAATCTTATCAGTTCTAAACGAATGAATTAGTATATGATAACGCTGATATGCTAGTTCTGGAATGCCAGCAATGCATGTCGAAGAACAGACTAAAGTCAGCGAGACAGAAAACTATCATTGCGAGATGTGTTAACACGTCATACATGTTTTGTTAATACGCATGACTATCCCGCTGTAACATTCGTTAGTAAAGCTATATGCTACAAACATCAATGCGGTTCAAACGCTCACTATTCTTTGATAAAGCAATCGCAAATTATAACGCTGGAAAATAGAGTACATGTATGTGTGTACTCTGGCGGACTGCGTATGTGTGTATTGGTAGTCTGGGGTTAATATGTCATAGCTGGGCGAACCTCCCGGCTTTATATTGTAAATGTAACACGATTTTAAACTGTAGTCTCGTTATGACTAGACGTTAACACTGTGAAACATTTAATTCGTAACGCCACCCGAATCTAAATATGCTTTCAAACGCATTCTACCTCGAGCTTTCATTTCGTTTTCGGCAAATCCACGTCCAGATCCACAGCTGCCCACGCACTGATACAGACATGATACAGACATGATACAGACATGATACATACATGATACAGACATGATACAGACATGAGATCCACGCACTGATACGGACATGAGATCCGAACGTCATGCAAATATCGAGCCAAATTTCCACAAATGCACATAATTACGTTGATATTTATTTGGTTTACATGTTTGGTTGCCAAACATTGCGATCAGTTAGTTCATGTTGACGTGGCATGTGCAATATCAAAAGTTTTGCTCTGACATTCTAATGAAATTCTATACATGTAGCAAATAACATTACATGCATGTCACACTCAACTCCGTACGCACTGTGGTAGCATTATTAGTTCAAAGACCAAAACGAATGCAATGTTCATGGGATGTGTTTTAGGGTCATTATGGACTGAAATGAAATCCATGTTAGGGTCACTATGGACTGAAATGAAATCCATGTTAGGGCCATTATGGACACAGATTGACTTAGTATAAGTGCATCGTGGGCTGAAAATAACAAGAATACACAAAATAACGACTTGCCAGATGAACTATCATAACGCACGTCTTGAGCCCCTTCTTAGCCTTATGAACACACATTTCCCAGACTTCGAAAGCCTGACCCAAAATGAAGTGATTGTCAAAATCTTATCCATCAACCTTCCAAATATTTGCAATTCAATTTGTCATATGATCCACATATTAATATCAATATTGTATGGTTTTATTGAGACAGACCCAAGATATTTTAGGCTGTTGAAGCTTTATTTGGCCGGTTTTGGCCGGTTTGTTGGGTAAAGGGTTAAGGAATAAAATGAGGCGATTTTGAGCCCATGATGAACTAACAACTTTTATATCATGAGTCACAGCGTGATCATATTCACGAGAACAGGCTGGAATATGAGGGCAATTACCAACATTTTAACCAAACGTATCTTGTTAGTTGTGTGTCTACTGTGGACATCTATATGTGTGACCATTTCGTGACGGGAGCTGCGCTGTTGCAACATTACTGATCCTGTGCCAATGCATTCTCGCATATATAAGATAATGCACTGGCTTACAAGGTCAAGGTTAATATTATTAGGCCAATCCCTATGGAAGACTCGCATATATAAGACAATGCATTGGCACAGGGATTTATAAAAATTCCAGGAAGCTCTAGTCATGGAAGAATTGATATCAATAGCGGAGCATTGAATAGTGTAGAAGTATATATCCCTATAAACATCACCCATATTTCTCATAACTTCAAGATTTTGGTCATGTGGTAGGAAATACATATTGATATAACCAAATTGGCAGCCGTACTGTAGACTAGTTAAATTAGCGGCACAAATTGAATAATAATTATGGAATAACTATGAATGTACACACAACTCAATGCAGTACCATCTTACCACGTGCCTTCGTGTGTACATGTATACATATATATCACCATCTAACCACGTGCCTTCGTGTGTACATGTATACATATAAATCACCATCTAACCACGTGCCTTCGTGTGTACATGCATACAGTTATATCACCATCTAATCACGTGCCTTCGTGTGTGCATGTATACAGCTATATCACCATCTAACCACGTGCCTTCGTGTGTACATGTATACAGCCATATCACCATCTAACCACGTGCCTTGGTGTGTATATGCATAAATATATATCACCATCTAAACACGTTTCTTCGTGTTTACATATAAATATTTATATCACTCCTATTGATATGCCATGTTCCAAGTAGAAAAAATAACACCGTGTTGCTATAAATGGGTAATGATACTGTGGCGACGTGAATATTAAGCATCGATTGAGGCATGGAACTTATTCAAGAACACGCGCGGATTAATTCAGAGCTCTGTATTCGATACTATACAAATTTACGTCCACTTGTTGGTTCATGGTATAATTCTACAAGCTGTTACTGTAACTATTTTATCGTTTCGTGCGCTGTTGAAGAAGAATCGTCAATATTCAATACACATTTACTATATACATATATAAATGAAATCACCCGGTGAATATGTTAACAATACATTAACATGCAATGCAGGATTGGCAACTTATTTGCCAGAATATTTAGCTCTTCGTGTGAGCGTACTAATTCTTTCAAAGCATAAGCATTCTGATATTGCCTATCTGTGAACGCATATACGTTAAAGGCCCACTTAATATTCTAATCACCATATCACAATATATACAAAATATACCATATTATATACCATTTAAAAGAGCAACCAAACATATATATCTTCCACCACAAACAGATGTGGCCTTGTAGAGTCCACCAAGTGATAGAGATTATCAGATTCACCCAATACTTTTCCCCGTTATTCCCCAGAATGCATCTTAATTCACAACTAAGAGATAGGTGCATTCCCCTTCCATTTATAATTATAAACCGACAGTGCAGGCCAGATCGAAATTAAGCACATAACACACGTCGGTACCGTAATACAAAACAACATGTTCACATTTATTCGACAGGATATTTGATAATACAATGTTGTTGTGCTTCCTCTTTCAATTGTATATAATATGGCATATGTTGTATATTATAATATGATACGATGATTCGAAAATTAAGCTGACCTTTAAGATTATATAACATTAACACTCCAACGAAATGTTTCACATCATTTTAAGAGGGATATTTTCAAATGTACGGGATACAGAATGTCTTGGCAATACACCTGAACAATTGGGGATGGAGTATAGCTACAGTGTCCAAACTCAGTAACTTAACAGCATATCATCATATGTCTGAAAATTACAAATATTACCCCATATGGTATTAATCTCAGTGTACACTATTGGACATTATGAACACAATATGATTATTGATCTGAATTAATATAGTTTAACCTAAATATATATTGTATTGGAAACAGGGTTCGCGCTTCCACTTGCAAAAATTTGCAAGTCACTATTGATTCCAATTTGCAAGTCACTTTTGATTCCTCAAGAAAGTTTAATAATATTTGTCAACTAATACACTCATTGCAGGATACTCTGTCATTAATGGTATTATAGGTGGTGATTTATAACGTTATGGAAAGCTAACACCTCTATAAGATGCAATTCATCTGATATCATTAGTATCGACGGGTGGAGGGATTGCCAGTATGTCTCTTAGTGGTGGTTACATAGCTAATCATCTTTGTTTCGACGTTTCTTTCTGATGAAGAAACCCTTCTACAATTTCATTTTAATGCTGTTGGTTTATTGTTCAATGATAAGCCCAAGTATTGAGGCGAGAATTATTAATAATAAACTGCTTTCCTATCTATATCATAGGTCGCTCACGCAACGATTGTCGAAATAATCAACATAAAAGATTTGGTGTAGAAACAGACAGGATTTGGCAACTTCTAACGCATTTGGCAAAAGTAAATTTCGGGCCAGTGCGAACCCTGATTTTACAATTAAAGCGAGTATGACATTTATATCACAACTACCGAATCCTTTGATCACCACTTTCACAACTTCAATGAATGCATGGACACAACCTAATATACATGCACTAGAAAACAAGAATCGTTTAAAAAACCTACACAGATATATATGCATACATACCGATGTTAATGCAGTAGGATATCCAAATCACCGCGAGCTGCCACATCGACAATCATTCATGCACCACGTGTATCTAACTGTCGACTCACATTGATGGGTCACAAGCCGTACCGCATGAGAGATCATGAGAGACCCGGACATTATCACCGTCAAGTTCACATTTTTCCGTTCAGTGGTTCTCTATCGTGGGAAAGTATATATAACATCCTAGGCGAGCATCCTGAAGCGTGTGGATGCGCAGAAGGACCATAGCCGGGGATGTAATTTCGGCTGGATCGATATAGCATTTATCACCAACACGCGAACTGAATCAACATTGAGGAAGACGAAGCGGGCGAACTACTCAAAATGATTGGACAATTCACTTGGTCTATAGGGTCATTATTCCCATTCGAGGAAATAATAATTCGCATTAGGCACCAGAGTGAGACTCCCAGAAATATTTACCAGTCATCATTTCACATTTGTCTCGGACTATTGAATTGTTAAGGGGGATGTGAAGTGACAAATTTCGAATGAACATATCCAGGCCAACGCTGTGTAATCTACAGTGTCTGGGAATTCAAGCATCCATATCATTGAACTGTCGTAATTTTGGTCAATTGATTTTTTAAGCAGTATATTTCGTTGATGGAGGTGGATTGGTGGGGGAAATTGCATATGCAATGATCATGCTCACTCCCATCACCGATTAGTTATAACCTTCTTAAGGGAAATAGATAGAAAGTAGAAAAAATGTTGGCGTAGCATTCCAAGTATTCCGGCGTATTATATCGGTTGTTCTAGATACTTATTCGGCTATTCGCCTTTAAGCAAAGTGAACCGCCTTATTTAAAAATACTAATGTCAAAATTAAACCAGTAACCGGATTATTCCACAAAAATATATAATATTTGTTCTGAAATGTTAGTGGCTTCTCAAATCAATTTCATGCTGGAACATCGTTCGTTTAAGTTCGTAGTTATGTTGAATTGTTCCAACACATGTAGTTTCATATTCCAACGAGTATTTACTGTGGAATTTGAATATTTGAATATTTGACTACATTCGACCATTGTTTAAATGTCCGACCGAAGGGGGTGTCATGTTTGAGAATTAATGCCCACCCTTTTTTGGAAACCTTGATACGCCAGTTGGAGATGTTCAACAAGAGGTGTAATTGAATTCCCTGCACCACGGTACTTGAATGGGTGTGGTTCAGACGAGGTGTAATTTGAATGGTGCGGTGAGCACACCCAATGGAGACCCCCTGGCCACTTTCCTGTGTGTAAATTATAAAACTGAATAACAAGCAAACATAACAGACGTGGATGACTTTATCAACGCAAATATGTGTAACTTCCGGTGCATTACGTGGAGTATATACCGTGCATATCAACAGCAAATAACCGGGATCTATGATAACCTGAACACAAGTATTCCTTTTATGTTCGAATCACTAACTTATCAATGCTTTGCTAACAAGACCCGCGGGTTTGTGTGCCTTTATGATAGCATCGTTTGACATTCCAGCCCCGTTGCTGCATGATATATAAGTTAAACAGGAAACGCCCCTATAACTGGGTGTTATCTGTGACATGTGCCGATGGAAGATCAAACTCTAACATACTCACGGTTATAATGTCGCCAAGCACGTGTTAGAAATCCACGACATGACTCAGTCATAACGAAGGCATCTTAATTTTTCTTTAGTCGTGGGTGTGCATCTGAAGAAAAAAATCAGCCTAACAGTGCAGAGTATTCGCTGGCATACCCAATTATAGAATGTTAATAAGCAGTGGGCAGATCCGTACTCCACGCGCAGTTAACAGCAAGTCACGCGAGAGATATGAGACCCTATTCGAGAAGTCCGGATATGGTATATACAAATACGTACATGCGTTAAACAGCGGTCTTCACATCTTAAATGTAAATTCACATCTAAGAAATGCTGTCCTACCGTAAATACGCATGACACACGCGAACATGTACGTTATATGTACACGCCTGAGTCATTGATGCATCGAATGTGTCATCGCGGTGTAATACTATGAGTATAACTGGCGCGAGGGAAATTGGAATTTTATTCGTAATCGATCGATTTTACGACCACAAACAGTCCATCGTCTATAACTTGGACGCGGCTGGGTGTCTGATGTACATCTGCGATTTATATTGAATTTAAGATACAGACAGTTCATCGCCTATATAGTGGACATCGCATATATAGTGGACATCGCTTATATAGTGGGCATGGCTTATATAGTGGACATCGCCTATATAGTGGACATCGCTTATATAGTGGACATCGCCTATATAGTGGACATCGCCTATATAGTGGACATCGCTTGGGCATAACTGGGTGTTTAACGGATATGTGCAATTTATAATGAAGTCGATATACACAAATAGTCAACTGAGTACAGCGTCTATATATTAGACACGTTTTAGCGTCTGACGGATATAATGATTTACATTCAATTAAAGGGATACAGTACACTAAATCCGGCCAATTATGGGACCATCTGCTTTTATACTCAACAGAATATATGCAACGAATAAATGAATTTGAGCCATGGATTAATGCTAAATACACTCATGTGGTCTATGAACAATGCAAACAACCTGGTATTTATAATATAAATGATTTTATGGCTCCAGCCATAAATTCATTTCCATTATAATTTCCATGTTGTTTGCATCGTTCAGAGAGCACATAAGTGGATTTTGAACTAACCCATAGCTCGAATTCGTTCATTTGTTGCATATATTCTTTTGAGTATAAAAGTAGATGGTCCCATAAACGGCCGGATTTGGGATACAATAAAAATCCATTTAAGATTCACTGTTTGTGAGTTTGGACCGATCGTCAAATAAGATACACCACATGTATATTAATTGTCTCAGTTATGTCAACTACAGTATTGTTGTCTGATGGGAGTCCAAGAACGCGGTTAGAGGTTGCATAGTCAGGGGATGTTCAATTTAACCCCTTTTGTACTAAATGGATTATCCCTTTAAGTTATAATGTGTACATTGGAACGGTATATTAGTTATTTGGATGGGTGCCCAGGTAACACAAGAGACGACATACATAATGTGCAGATAATGGTGGTTTGTTGAACTTATTATCTGAACCCTAAGACAACTACTCGTCAATTCAGGGGGTGTCCAACTTAACATTTTAACAGTGCTTCCAGCTGGAATTTCCAAATCTGAGAAATTCAATGTGTACACCCATCGTGTGTCAATTTTGTTCCATTTATCTCACAGTTGAAACGTTCATTTTAATTAATTTAGCCCTTTCTAATAAACTAAAGTTTAAATTGATGAGTAGTTACGTCATATAACATGTTCAGAAAGCAAGTTCGACAGACGACCATTGGACTTATTATCTAAACAAGTCCCTCAATAAATAGGACTCCTTCAGCACGTTTATATGTCTTTAAACTGATGGTGTTAGCATGCATCACTAATCACGGCCCAGTTTCAACATATCGCTACATATATATGGTTATGATGGTTATATACGAGAGATAGTTGGTTGGACATTCAAATGTATATAGACACTCCCTCGACGAAAATATTATGACCACGGGCTGGTCACGATATATAGCGAAAATCCCTTGTACACAACGTGGAATGTTTGGACACCTTTTACTATTTATCCAACATATAACGGAAATATCCGGAAACGTCCGAGTCCCTCTGCCTGCATTATTTAAATTAAAAAGAAACCGACTTCGACAATACACGATGCACTTTTCATTCACACAAAACTAAAACCAGAGTTGTGCAATACTGCTTTTAAGATTGGGTTCAGAACCATGAATGCATCTTTAATCACGGCCCAGTTTGGATATATAGCTATGTGATGGCTATTTACGGTAGCTGCAGCGGGTCGTGGATAAGAGTACACACTGTCGATTGATGGACATATTTGTCATTCCGTACCGACGATGCTTCGTCATGTACACACAAAGAGGGCATATCTGTGTCATTTACAGTCGCTCGCTTGTATTACCAGTTACGACTAGGCCACACTAAACTAACGGTTAGGTGTTCATCACCACCCACCCCTATGGTGGTGCTGCAGGGGGACTAACAGTTAGGTTAGGTGTTAATCACCTTCCACCCCTATGGTGGTGCTGCAGGAGGACTAACGGTTAGGTGTTAATCACCTTCCACCCCTATGGTGGTGCTGCATGAGGACAACAATTGTCCCACATATTGGAATCGACCTCCAATATCAGTCTGGGTTTATCACAAAGTATTCATAATACGTATTGATTGGACACAATGTGGCGCAGGTAGGACCCATATCCCCACAACGGCACCGACCCCTTGCAGCATCAGTGTACAATCAACACAAATCCATTGACTTCTCACTTTAGTGAGGAACATACATAATTATCCAATACAAATTTGATTTGGATAATCAGTGCCAACTAATATTGTAATTTTATAATCACATTCATTCTCCACATCTTAAAGGTACTCAATCAGATCAGACGCTCCTAAATTACTATTTCTTTGGCTTCGGGAGTAAAACAAATATTTGATTTGAGTCGAGGAACCCACCCGTCAAAGCTCCGAGTGATCAGATATCGATTTTTGGAGCTTGTTATTTCTCGAGATGTGTAATAATATGTGGCCCAGAAACAATTGGTCAAACGGAGGGTCTTGGACAAAATTGAGGATGAAGATGGATAACTCTAACATTTCGTCATACTTTAGTGATAATACGGCCATATTTTGTTGAACAACATGTTGATAAATAACAAGATTTGGCAAATGTTATACCATAGTTGGCAGCGGTTAGCATTATTTTCTGGCAATAAATCGATTCTGATAACTAAAGCATATTTTGAAGAAATGTCATTGTAGTTGTATCTTGATGGTACGGGGACCCTCTGATCGGATTGAGTACCTTTAATATAAATGCATGTAATCAATGTAATCATTGTTTATTATTTGGAGGAAACTCCGCTTACTTGTATCTACCATTCGGGGACCTTGATAGGTAATACACATTATGATTATGATTCGGTTCTGTAAGTCCTGCCTTTGCAAATTGATTTACACTGAATGGTATCGCCTGCCAATTGATGTCGTTCACTGACCAAATAATCTAGATGATATACATTATAACGCTCCGGCCATGTATGGTTACCATCGGACATGAAATTGTATCATTCAATCTTGAAGGAATGAACTGTACGAACATTGTTAACATAATGTGTATGATCATATAATAAATAGCACGGTGTCTGCCATATTACGAATTGAATCTGCCAGCATCATTCATAATTTGTAATGGTGCACGTCGACGATTCTAAAAGTTACAGCAGAAATATATCATCAAGTCGCAGGAAGCAAAAGTAATAGTATGCTTCCCGTTGTCAGTCACGCTTACTTTTATACTGGCATTTAATTCAGGTAGCAACACAATTTCCAGCAATTTTTGCCAACCTGGGAGGGGGTATTGTACTTCAAATATATGCCGAGCCATTTTGCATTTTTGGCAGACATGGCAGGCACCAAACTCCATACAGCGCCCTCTACGCTATCGCTGCGATATAGCACTGCCACAACGATGGTGTTTTGCAGACGATAAATCTATTTTTACATATCGTCGCGGAACTGTATTTAGTCACCTATTATCTTGTTTTGACCACCAAATTTGTTTTAAAGTTTGCAATAATGGTAATTCTTTCGGTATGATAAGAACAATATGAACTGAGCCAGACATAGACAATTTTAATCCTAAAACATAAGAACTAAAACACGTAAGAATTCCTTACCAATTAATGTCCTTATGGCAGTGGTATCTCAGCGGAGCGATGGGAGATAACTCTGCCTGGAGTTTGGGCAGGCATATGTAAACAAATGCTGAATACAACAATCGTGCTGTACGTATCCCAGTTCTTAATTTTTTGTTGTTGTGAACTTACATAGATTTGTAAAATAAACCTTCAAACCAGTAATATCACGTTTAACACAGGGCACACCGTCAGTTTTGCCAACCAGATACTTATGTGTTTTCCCCTGTTTTTCAGACCACCTACAAACCCGATAAATCGTGTACTGCCACCTTAATAACGATATTCTATGTAAAGATGTATGCATGGTTCCAGGCTAATTTTTACGAAACATTATATTCTATTTACGTTCTAGTCTATATAATAACATTATTGGGACAAGAAATGATATTGAATTTGTTATGCATTTATTTCACAAAGTTTCGATGCTTTAGATGGACACCAACAATTATTTTGTTCATAATTTTTTTCAATAACACAATTATATTCTTTATTGCTGATATGTCTAGTTTATATGTCATATTTGGTTGTCAACATGTTCTCAACAGAACAAAGAAGATCACGACGCTACGTTATATTGTGTTGAAACTTGATGGCTGGAGCCCTGAATGCACCTTTAAATATACATTACATATTTAATTCACCCGCCCGCCCAAAATGGATATAAATCTATCATTTTGTAATTGTAGCCGTATATATGCATGAGTGAGGCCTTCCAAATCCCCATTTAATGGCGACTTCGCACATCTCATATTCAGCAAGTATGTACTGCTTGTCAGACCAGTTTACTGACATATTTTAAGGTATGTAATCAACGTTCCGCGAAGTGTTGCGGCATATTGCGGTCGAAAACCTGATTCAGCGAAGTGTCGTGTGATGTATGGAGGTCTTAGCAGGGACATGCTTGGGCGAAATATTACAGTTAAAGCTGGGCAACGCAGAACATTTGTGGCAATGAACACTTTGCATAGCTGGAATGCATTCATGACCTTTCAAATATTGTTTGTTGTAGAAAAATGAGTTTGTATATCAGAAAGCTAAAGTCTCAGACAGAACATATCCATAACCGACTTCCTTGGGACAATCGTTTATGCTTATGACGAATCTGCAGCTCCACTTAATGTGGTTGGTAGCGATAGGAGCCAACACTGTCCTAAACATGTGCCCGATATGCAGGTATATAAGGCGATTAGATGTATAAACTATATAAATACGGCCCGACCCAAATACATAGCATAAATTCATTAATTATATTTAACGTTAAGTATCGGTACATATATGCACGACACGCGGTCTACATTTATAATAAGCAACTGCTTGACCCCCATCACGGTGCGGGGGTGATAGAGAACCCGAAATATACATAGCGCATTAGACAGAGCAACTGACATCAATTCCCAGATTATACGAAATTACCACATATGTACGGAAACTACAAATAGACGATTTTTGGGACGCGAACCACCGTCGCCATCAATGGTAGCCCGATATGAATAGCAACATGTTAAGATTACAGTACGATTAATTGATAAACCACACCACATATGGCAGCCCATCATATGTTTGTAGAAACGAAATCGAAGACGCGCAACACTTTGTTTAGTCCAAGTCTTCTTGTACTAAAACCAGCTAAGATATTGGGATGGCGATGCTGGCGTTTAGTCCAAGACCGCCCTATATGCTCGCTTATGACACGGCTTAAGCGTTAGTGACCCGCTCAAATAAAACCACAATTATATGAAATAAAATATCACAATTGCGACAATAAACGGATATTTTCCGCAGAAGACATGCTATTTGATCTGAAACCCACATCGGTTGTGAATTGAAAGCGGTAATGTAATGTGAAAAGAAACATTTGCCGCAGTGTTTACATATTTTTTTAAGTATGCGAACTCAGTTGACCTTGCGAACTGCGTTCGGCATTTTCCGGTGAAAATATTCCGTAGATTTTCAATCAACCACGCACGATGAATTATCCATTGTAATCGTAATTATACGTGACAATAAATAAATAAATAAATACATAGATTAAAAACATATTGAAGATATAAATGTAATACATTAAATAAATTACGGGAATTATAACCATCTCACAGTTTAAAACAGTGTAAACACAATGAGCATTAGAATATCATGGGGGCCGCCATTTTGTTTGTATCGAAATTCGTCTCGGCCAAAACAAACACCGGACAATGCCGAAGTTCTTCGGAACCTGAGTTCGGCTTTCAGTTAAGTAAACAAACAGAAAAAACAACGATGTTTGTGGCAATCAACCGGAATATTCTATGTGTAATTTAACATTAAAGTTAGATTATTATACACCATTGTGACCATAAGATGTAAGCCTTTCCGATGTATATAGCATCATGTATTGATTTGCTAGGTAAATCGAGTAAAATACACCACAGATTCCCGCCACAGATCGTGGGCGTAAGTCGTGTGGTAGGATTGGTATGCAAGCGGGCTTGGACTAAACGCCAGCATCGCCATCCCAATATCTTAGCTGGTTTTAGTACAAGAAGACTTGGACTACACTTTGTTATGATGTCCCCAATACTGAACACAACCAGTAAGGTTTCTAATAAAAGACATCATTGCATATGATAACACTGAGCCCCTCAAATAACACTGACCCCCTCAAATAACACTGACCCCCTCAAATAACACTGACCCCCTCAAATAACACTGACCCCCTTAAATAACACTGACCTCCTCAAATAACACTGACCTCCTCGAACAACACTGACCCCCTAAAATAACACTGACCCCCTCAAATAACACTGACCCCCTCAAATAACACTGATCCCCTCAAATAACACACTGACGCCCTCATATCATAAAACTGACCCACTCAAATGAACACCAAACATCATCGATCATACAAAAACGAAGTATTTTTTTGCAGAAGTCAAAACAGATTTATTAGGCGCAGTCCCAATTAATACGGAATACCATCACTGTATTATTATAATGATCACCATTATTACTATACCCACAGCGTTGTCATAATGATCACCATTATTAATATACCCACATCGTTGTCATAATGATCACCATTATTACTATATCCACAGCGTTGTCATAATGATCACCATTATTACTATACCCACAGCGTTGTCATAATGATCACCATTATTACTATACCCACAGCGTTGTCATAATGATCACCATTTTTATTATACCCACATCGTTGTCATAATGATCACCATTATTATTATACCCACAGCGTTGTCATAATGATCACCATTATTACTAGACCCACAGCGTTGTCATAATGATCACCATCATTATAAAACCCACAGCGTTGTCATAATGATCACCATTATTATTATACCCACAGCGTTGTCATAATGATCACCATTATTATTATTATTATACCCCAGCGTTATTACGATAATAGATCTTTCAAGTGACCATTCAGTAATCAGCATTAAGTCATCCCTATATCTCAAACTTGGATCTAGAAACACACATAACAATTTCATGTTCTCAACATTCTGTCACTATCTTGTTGTTGTTGTAATTGTATGGTAATTGTATGGTAATTGTATTGGAGATGGGTGATCTAAGTTGTTAAAATGTGTGCCCCGATCCCAACTGTACATAAATTATACTATTTAAAATGTTTAACCTAACATGTTCTGACATGCCTCTCGGTCCATTCATGCATGCAATGATAACGTGGTACTAATGTAACCATACACTTCTTTCTTCTGAACAAGATTGCTGAATGAAGCCGTTTGGTCGTTGAGGGCAATTTGTAGGTGAATTCACATCTCGACGCAGCGGCTATTAATTAACCGGTTATTCATGTTGTATGTTAAAATGGGACGAAAATTGCATGTTGCGTTGACGAATCACAATAGCGCCTCCCAAAATTAGAAGGAATGAAAAGCTATGACACTTTCGCAAAAATCAAAGCCCCCGAAATAAAGAAAGCTGGAGGGTAGAAAAATCACTTTATTATTTGGTTAATCCGACACTTCGTCGTTAAGATAGCTAGCAACAATGACACAGAACGCCAGTTTGCCAAAGTCATACTTCCCCTTTGTCGACAAACAATGCGCCGGAAATACAGGCGGGTAGGTAAATAGCCCGAGGCCCCCCGATATTTCAAGTATAGCTATGAAGAAAACATTACTATATATATAAGCCCGGCAACATTTGTATTAGCTGTCCATTCATATCGAGATTACGCAATAACTGATAAATTGAAGAGTTATCTCATTGTTGATTTGTGATCGAGCTAGCCTGGTGGTCGCTATGTGCATGTAACGTTATGTATTATAATGTGCAACAAGGTAATGTTCAACAAAATACAGAACATAAAGAGTTATGTAATTTTAAATCGACAGCGCAAATTTTCGTCGTCTGCGTGTGTAATTATATTCATGCAGTAAGGTTAAATACCATGTGATCGGATCAAACGCTACGTGAATAATACTACACGTAGCAACATATATACCACACATAAACACAAACAAAAACAAAATTATACATTTACAATAAAATAGCCCCAACTGAAAGGAAAATCTATGGCGTGTCAATATGCAGTGTGAAGTTGAAGCAAACGAGTTACTGTATGGTAACGTGAAACAACTCTGTAATGTCATTAGTTGGTTATCCCCAAAATACCCCATGTCCCCATGTCCCCATGCCTGACACATCATGAGTTGTAAACTTAATACCAAACATTTGATGAAATTGTTGTCATAGTTTGATGTCCCATCGAATATTCAGTCAGAATGTGTTGATTTTAGTCCAACAACTGTATATTTTCATAATTTCGGTCAAATTTTTTGACTAAATTGGGAAAATTTCCAATATAGCGGGGTCGTCAGGATGGACATTTACAACAGATGAATAGCTGCAGATACCAGTTGGATCATTACAAACACAAAGCGGTGCAAATATAATTCCAGGACTTGGGATGTTGGGTATGGGGCGATAGGATGTAGGATCCCCACAACCAAAACGGACACCATCTATAACCATGTAACTGGCTGCACCTCAGATGCACATCCGTGCTCAACATATAAACAGGCGTAAGGTTAACTCGATTCGATGGTGGTTCTGCCTCTGGGTAGGTAGGAGTGTGATCACGATTCCACCATTGATAAGTGTGCACAAGAGTAACGCGAAAAGGGTTCACTCCATCTGGTGTTTGGTTCTGCCTCCGGGTGGCTGTAAGCGTGATCGGAAATTAAAGTCGTGCCTCATGCGACCGACGATAGCTATACTTCAATTACTGATCGTATTACACACACGTTCCAACCAGGAAGTGTAACGCGCTGCATATGTGATCCGCTATGGAACACCATCCCGGGAAAACCACAGAAAGCGTGCCTCATCCTCTGTTTATCACGAGTCATATGTATTGATAACGAGGATGCAGATGGAACGTCGATGTCGAATGAGGGCCCCAGAGTGTAAATTAAGTGGCACTATCACACAAGGCGTAGTGTATATAGGCATATATAGCTGCAACAAAGCGTTTTGAATCGGACAATATTGAATAATAATTGCCACCACTGACTAAACACATGCAACAAATGCAAAAATATAGCACATAAATACCCTTCAAAATAAACAAAGGCCACTATTTCTCAGTTTTGTTTTCCATGGAGAGAGAGAGAGGACCGGTAGAACGCTCGTATGATACAAGCACATAACCGGACAATCACAAACTCTTTACACAAGTTATCTTCTTTTGTGTTGACCATATTTGCAACCTCATCATGTATTTTTCTGTGTCATCTTGTTAAATTCATATATAGATTGTATCTGGGAGCGGGGACATTGTAAGTTGTTAAAACTTGTACCCCAATCCCGTTGTAATGAATTTACAATAAAATATGTTTAAAGTAAGTAGTATCACCACAATCACCATCTTGAAACCTCATTCTGCTTCTATGGGAGACCTAGGATCAGATTGAAGTTCCCCATATGAAGTTGGTGATATTCATCTATTAGTCACCTCGATTATGCATTTTATGTTCTCAAATTAGGGAATATATCAATTGAGCAGAATGGAAAAAGTAATTAAAACATTGTTAATGTGAAACTATAGACACTTCACTTAGAATATGAGGCCTAAGCAGAATGAGGTGCCCAGGTGGTGAATTTGGTCGCTAGCCCGTCGTTTGGGACAGCATCACTAAACGAACCCTCTGTGGCCCTCATTATGCAGATGTCAGACAAACTATTTCCAGGTTTTGTCATACTATGAGCCTTATGATAAATTTAATTACCAGTATGTAATATGCGTACAGAAGCGCGACCTTTGTCGTATATTTCAGTAATGAAGTGTGCAGATTCGAAATTCAAATGCACCCACCCCTTGACCAGACTGTTCACTCTTGGGTCCGAATTGTGGCAAGATATATTTTTTTAGGTTTGAAGCCTTACAATTCGAATTTACAAAATAATTATTCCCTGTGGCCAGACTAAATTCCAACTCACCCATCCATAGTGTAAGTCAGAATTCGCCAAGTGTGACGGTCTTGAGTGAACCCAAGGTTCTCGCGATGGGTAAATGGCCACAAATGTATAAGTACTTAAAACATCACTATTAACAAGAACATGCATATTCAATAGTTATAGTTTTCAACAAACATCACTAATTTGTAGTAATTTCAAATATGTTAGTCTGTATATGCTTTTCATATTGTTTTTCAATTATTTGACCTTTTCCTAATGTCTACAGTCAAGGTTTTTCCTAAAAATTGGTATCTTATTTGACTAATTGGTAAACAGTAACGTTTATATTACACTGGTTTTGACAAGCGACATCACAATATCGGAGAGTTATTAATAAATGAGAATAAGAACAAAGTCAATCTATTCCATTGAAGACCCTGTGCCAATGCATTCTCTTATATATGCGAGTCGACCATAGGTCACCTCACATATATAAGAGAATGCATTGGCCTAAAAATTCTTTAACAATTTTTAATATTTTATATATTTTTTGTTTTACATTCTATAACAATTTTTATAATTTTTTTCTTATTTTCTTTAACGATTTTTGTTTTTTCTTACATTTTTTTAACAATTATAAAAAATAATGTAAAATATAAGACCAATGTATTCTCTTATATATGCGAGGCTCCCTATGGTCGACTCGCATATATAAGAGAATGCATTGGCACAGGGTTTTCGCAAAAATTAAGCTTATTGATGATAGCTGTTTTATAATCTCTTGTTTTAGTTCATGAACTCACTTAGAATGCATTGAGTACATTTAAGTTTCATAAATGTTAACGGCACGGGCGGCGTTCGTTGCAGAAATCTTCATATTTGTTAAAATCGCCATCAACAGAAGGAATATTAAAATATATATAGTTTTGTTCATAATTATGCCAAACATAATCAGCGCGTAAATAGTATATTGCCGTCAAGACGTACGCTTGTGAACGTAAACAAGAACTTTCTCGTGTTACAGAGGTTTTGCGTCTGTTTTCATAACACAGCGCAATACAATAAGACATAAAAGCTCTTTATTATTTCCATATCAGGAAAAAAGTAACAAATTCCGCTCTTTATGTTTACCATATCCGGATCTAAACAAAAGCCAGGTTTTGTAACGTTTTTTTATTTTGTTTACATAACAAAGAAAAAACGTTTAACAATAACGTACTGTTTATGCCATAGTTCTGATTGGTATAAGAACAAAATGTCTATATTTTACTATTCTTTCTGTTTATGGCGGTTTTTGACGAAGCTGAATATTTTAACATCATACCCACCGCCAACTCCGCTCGTATCTTTCATGCTCTATGTGCGATGTGGAGATGTTAGAGATACGTTATATGAAATATTTAGTTCACAATTTTGCATTTTTTGGGGGAATTATTACGATATTTTTGATGAAAACAATGCCCGTTTCTGGAAGTTGTTCACTTTTTCTTCGTTTGCTTGAGACCCCTGGATTTACATGGCTATGACAGAGCCGAAAATATATAAACTAAACTAAAGAATCGTTGATGAGTTGTTATCCCATAATATGAAATGTCCAGATAACAGAGTTCAACAAACATATGACTTTAACTTATTATTTTAACATTAAGATAAGACTCTTCCTGTACTGTTATGATACAGTAATGCCCTAATTAATATACTGCTTAACCACAGCAGCATTATGGGTAACTTTTCAGGATTTAGTCGGAAATATGGCTTGTTGCCATTCATCGGAAAGCTCTCGGTGAGAGCTTTCCGATGAATGGCAACAAGCCATATTTTCGAATAAATCCTGAAAAGTTACCCATAAGTCTGCTGTGGTTAAGAAGTCGATTACTTAGGGCATTACTGTATGTCGTCTGTTTGTTATTCACGAAAACCACCCCGGCTGAATAATAGACCATTCCCGATGTAAATTTAACTGAGTGGGAGAATCCATTTAGTATATATAGCCTTAATTGAACATATCCTGCCATCGACCATCTATTTATGGCTAAGATCATGTCAAATAATAACAACTTTCCCATGTATATTGTAAAATATGTGGTGTACTACGGATGCACGCAGAATTTCTAGTGGAAACCTTCTCTCCACATGTATATTATAAAATATACTGGGAATTTAGCCTTATGTATACAACTTCTAATTTAAACCGCTTTTCCACATGTGAATGACAACACTTTAGTTATTAAATACTAATAATTGATAAGTAGAACTTTATGAACTGTTCAGATGATAAGGTCAACATACATGCCATTTAATGAACTTATTGTCTGAACATTTCCCACCAATCGATATTAATCCTTCTACGCTTTTTGTATATATTGATTATATTCGTATGTCTGCTTCCTGGTTTATGTTTCCTGAACACCCCTCCGAATTAACGATAGACCATTCCAATGGATATCTTTATAACTGGATGGAAGAATCAATTCAGTAAAGACAGGGTTAAACTCCACCGGGAATAGCTTTATATAGAATGTATGGTGAATAAATGTGCCAGCTGCCGTGATATAAATCACCAAACGCCATCGAATAAAACACATACGACAGATGCACGCCCCCTGGCGGCGCTTCCCGCCACGTGGTCGCGTGCTATCCAACCTATCGATTTTTCGCCAACAATAAAATTAAAGACGGTATCAGCAAACATTACGAGTGCCCATACAGCGCTCGTGATGTCACTGGAATTCAGCGTTTCGAATCACTTATGGCCTGTCTATCGAGAACTAACCTGGTACCTCGCGAGATGTGATGCCTCGCGAAATGTGGTGCCTCACGAGATGTGGTGCCTCTCGACGAACGACGCCGGTCGTTATGCTCGTATTTGGTCGGGGTTTATGGGAAGCACGCAACCCGCTGTCGGTCAACATAATTGTTTTTTCCGACATAAATCTCAAGCATTTAGGATCATTTAGTGACTTTGTAATTAAAATGACATGTAATGCTGGGGAGAGATTTAACACTATTGATCGTTTGCCAAACGATTTATTTCTTGGAACTCAGACTATCTCGAACAACTGACAGATCCACATTATACAAAGACAAAAATTCCCCGAACTATATCTCGAACACCATTGTCTTAATAATTATGTTATGTTGGCAAGTTTACACAATAGGTCGTATATGTATGTCAAATGATGTAGTTTATCGGAAGTAACGAATTCGAATACATAAAAGAACGTCTGACATACAATGCAGTTAGATCTACGGTTTATGATTGTAACTGTCGTGTTCCCAGAAATAAATCTCAAAAATATTGGTGCCTCACAAATTTGTATGGCAAATTTGTTTTGTGGGGGGAGATAGCAACATCGAGCATTTGTCAACTGATGTAGTCCAATGTCATTCTAATGAATGTGAATCACATCCGCGAGTTATCAAGCATGTACATGGTCGGCTCTGTTGCGATATGGGTGCGTTTGTGAATCATAATTGCTTTAATAGTACTGAACATATATGTGTAGGTCAAAGTACAGTCTATTGTAAAGCGAGGTGTTGCATAATAAATGAATAGCTGATATATACATGCAATGTACATGCCGTATAGATCAGCGAACACGTGCTTATGAGATAGCATTCTAATAGCATTCTTAACGCGTTGACATGCGATGTTGCGCGCTATTGGAATTCTTATCAGTTAGAGGGAAAGTAGTGTGTACAATATGTGCATGTGTAGATATGTCAGCACGATTACTACAAGATTGGTTTGTATCCTCGTGTTTATACATTCAAGGCGCTACTATGATGACATCCGATCCTGTATAGTAATGATCATGAAGTTTATAATTTCGATTACATTTGACAAATACGTTGTAATGTTACATATATATTCGTGACGTGACTGAAATAATATGCGACCGAAATGTACACAACTCAAAATGGGCAATTCCACTCAAACCGCGTGTCATGGAAAGAATTTAGGTGAATGGGTCCTACTTCACATTAACATGGTGGCGGAAACACGTCATTTAAATAACCACATGCCACGTGTGCGACAACTGTGACACCGTCTCACAGGAAGTAGTCTAAACCAGTAAAATTAAAAAACTAACAAATAGTAACAACAACCAATACGTTCACTTACCTCGTACTGAACATTTTAAACGCTGGTCCGTGTCATTTGATTTGTATGTTTTAAGATTCGGTCCCCACATCTAACCTCATGTAGGTCACGCTTCGTGGAGGAGCATCTGTCCCATTGCTGTGCAAACAGATGGAGTAAAATGGGACAATAGATATGAAAACGCTATCGGTTAGGCCATCCATATGCAATTACTTGTGTGTCCCAAACGTATGTAAACATTCTTGCTATGCTATTAGTTAGATTGTCCTGCATATTTCGCTTGACAATGTTGTGGAAATCCATGTATTGGGTATTGCATGGCTGGTTGTGGGGTAAAGCAATAATCGATGGGCCACGAACAAGATCGTGAGAACTTGTGGAGCAGGCCAGCATGTTCACGAGGATCATAAGCCCAATGTGAACCTACTTGGGGGTCGACATGGGTTCAATGTGAACCTACTTGGGGGTCGACATAGGTTCAATATGAACCTACTTGGTGGTCGACATAGGTTCAATATGAACCTACTTGGGGGTCGACATAGGTTCAATATGAACCTTTTTAAAAACAAAATATATACAAGTGGCACTATTTGAGCAATATATTCTATACAAGCATATGTACGTGGCAATGTGTATTCACTGTGGCCCGCGTCATTCGACAGAATAACGGGTGTAAATCCATTATGGGCTTATTTCAGAACCGATTAAGTCCCATATGAACACTTAGTTAAATTTGAACCTATTTGTATGAGAATATGAACAACAGATAGTTCATTATTTAGCCGAAGGTAAATCATAGTGTAATGTATATACCGAGGGAATGACCAAACACATGCCTTTGGTTTACTGCCTTGTTATATTATAGTATGTTGTGGATACTATTGACGATATTGTAATGCGGGTATGGTGATGTGATAATTGATAATAAAATATTGATTACACTATAACAATGTAAAGAACACAAAGTCAGTGATAATATATCTTATTTTTATCAAATTGACATTTTGAGGACGTAGACAAATCTGATCGATCCAACGAAAGTCATCGTGTATAGAAGCAATCGTGAACATATACCTATACACTAATTGACTAAACTAACTAACAGTGACGACGTTCGTTGTGGTAATAGATAAATCTAGGCTCGGTATGTTTGCATTGATTTGCAAATATTTTGTTAAAATATGTTCTGATATATGTCCGCCAAAATGATTCCTGCAGATACTCGGACCATTTATACTTACGAAAGACGGCAACAGACCTGAAACATTATACACGTTAAGAAACAGTAGTGAAATTTGTCAAGTTGTATATATTGGGTAAACCTGTTAATTGTCCACGACGGTGCACATATTATGACAGCGTTAATAAAAATATAATATGGCGTATGTGTTCTGTTAAATGTCTTAATGAACTGATTCACAACTGCATTCTGGCATCTCTTTCGTTGCGATCTACATTATTCTTGAAAATGAAATTAGTCAGAATTTCTAACTTTTAAGCTAATTTTCAGCTTAGCAGGGAAAATAACAAATAATAATACTCGCATTCACACTCAGTATTGACACAGGCATCACCAAAAATACACACATAACACCCATCAGTACTGCGACAAATACGAGAACAGCATGTACTAATTGAAACGCTCTTTATTCGCCTGCCGCTTTTTTGGGCAACGAAGACATAGCCGCTGATAACGAAGACACAGCCGCTCTTTATCAAAGACGACCAATGGACTGAGTGTTCGCCCAACGAAATATCAAACAGTACTAGTGTTGAACGGGCATGACTCGTTTCGAACCTCAGTGTAATTTGGAATGAATAGTAAGATAGGTCGATGCAAACTTGAAATTCTTATCAACAATATGTATATATCTATAAATGTATATAGCCGGAATAAAACTTACTAGGATAACAGTCAGTAATTTATCATCGATTTTATTTATTCGCAGATTAGATATATTAACGCTCTTTATTTGTATCATATCCCTGAGGAAGATAAGTGGTTTTCATAAATGATATGACGTGAATAAATATGTGGCATATTCAATCCGTATGACACAATTTAACCTATACGTCAACTGTAGAATCGTTGACGTATTTCGAGTACCGGAACCGGATCGGAAGGTTACACACAACGAAATATCAGTCCTCAAAACCACCATGTGGGTTTACATCTTCATTTTATGAAGGTCAATATCTAACCATACAATTCCTCGTGTATGTGGGTTCATGAGTACCATCTAGTTCGTTTTATGGTGTCAACTCGGATATTATACCTTTAGCATAGAAACAGTATATAACATCATAACACAGTGCATTTTATTGTGAATCGATGATTTCACTTACTGTGACCTTGATACGGTTTAGAGAGTAATTGTCGACTCGACAATCGACCAATCAGCGTTGAGAAACTGTCCACATAAGAGTGTGTCACACGTCTCGTTATAGTTCTCGCGAACTTAGTCATTCGGCTTAATATATATGAAACACTGTTCTCCCGGAGCCATATAGCTTAATATATATGCAGCACTTTTCTCCGGGATTTCTGACATTGCAACCGGATCATACGATTAGTTCACACTTGAACTTAGTTGCTATACGGATATATATGTATCATATATAAATTGAGTATGTACGCTCTGTTGTGTAGAGAACACACTAGGCCATGAGCACTGGGATATATGCATCCTACATGTCAATCGTTGGTAACTTGTCGATTAAATATGAAGTTTAAAATACAATATTACACTCGTTCTTAGATTAGAGATTGTTTTGTAATGTTGTGCTTGCAGTTGAATAGATGTATAAGTGTTATCCCTCCCTGAATCTCTAAACGAATGTCATGTATGTATATCGTATAATTTCATAATGTTTTCTTGTTTCAAAAGCCGATATGTGTGGCTTCTAGAGAGTTTGTGCTACATATATCTATGATGACTTGATTTTGCAACATAAATATTTCTTCACTTTCGGTACATATCCCCATTCACGGATGCCAGAAACTAAGGCGATCTATAATGTACTGAGAGTCTTAACCCTTTACCCAACAAACCGGCCAAATCCGGCCAAATAAAGCTTCAACAGCCTAAATTATCTTGGGTCTGTCTCAATAAAACCATACAAATATGGATATCATTGGAACCGGCTCCTTGACCACATTGTGATTGTTACAGTTATGCCCTGTGCCAATGCATTCTCTTATATATGCGAGTCGACCATAGGTCGCCTCGCATATATAAGAGAATGCATTGGCCTAAAAAAAAAATTCTTACATTCTTTAACAATTTTATAATTTTTAATGTGTTAAGCCAATGCATTCTCTTATATATGCGAGGCGACCTATGGTCGACTCGCATATATAAGAGAATGCATTGGCACAGGGTCATTCTGTTGGGTAAAGGGTTAATGGGGAGAAAATGTTTAACTGTATTGACACAATACATTGCATGACATTGTGTATTTTTTGAGAATACAAAACAAATAGTTTAAGGCAGAATAATATTGCATTATACTAATCTGTAAGCACTCGAAGTATAACGCATGCATTATATATAAATATTCTAAATAGCAGTTGGATATATTTGTAAAGGCATGCAAATTGATATGTTTAATAATGCATCAAACGGTTTCAACCAGGATAATGTGATGTCAGTAGTCAGAGTACACATAAGTGATAAGTAAGAATAGATAAATTGTATTTAAAAGTCGGAGATAAAATTAAACATTATACAAACACGGGCTCTGAATAGTTTTAGTGGCTTTACACACTGGCACATATGTTTTAATTGCTCTGATTGAGTTTTATGTTGGTGTGGCTGTTGCGGGGGGGGGGGGGGGGGGTGGTGGGGGAGGGGGGCGTCACACGTGATACGTCTCCAATCGATGACATTCACAGGGGAATTGTATACTAGCCATTTTATCGGGGCTGTCGATGAACTGGAAACCCCGCCAATGTGATAAGATTGATCTTCATCCGTCTGTTCTCTTTACGTTGGTCGGACCACTCTTTTCATAGGATTTCCGCTTTCTCTGAAAAGAAATAGAAGCGGAAATCTATAGTGAATATCGAACCCATTGTCATGTATACTTTCGTGCGATGAAATCGATCGATATTGTAGTTATTTTGATCTTTTTGCCGTGACAGCTGTATCCATGGAAAACACGCCGTTTTCCGCCGAGAACAGAACAACGGTGGTGTCTTAACATCGCTTGCCAGCTTCACTGTTCAATATGTACATGTTGGAGTCGTTATATGTTGTTAAACTGTAAGGCAATGTGTTGTGCCCTCGATACGATGGTCATACCACTGCCATCACATATACATCATGTAAGAAAATATCATATTTATTACGCGCGCTCCGCGTGTATACTGGTGCAGAGAATCCTGTTTCGCCTGGGCGCATGGGTGTTTTATTTATAGAATGGGAATTTTTGGGAGAATTAAAAGTCGAACTGCGACCGGAGGCCGAGTCCGATAAAAGGTGAAGTTGGGAATTTCAATTTCGTTTATTGTCGTTAACATTATGTCAATTTTTGGTTTGCGATAAGCTATGCCAATTACAAATAAAATAAATGAAAAAGATAATTTGTAAGTCTTATATTTCAATTTTTATAGACATGTGCATGTTTCGTTCTGCAGCCCACTGGGGGTTGTGGTCGGAGACGGCCGAGTCGGCCGCCGGTTCGTTAATTAGGTGCTGGTTGATATTGTTATTTTAGCGGAATTCTGAGTTGGTCATTCGCAAAACCAATATATTTTATATTCTATAATTACAATCATGGGTATGTAATATATGATCTTGAGCGCATTACCATTTCTGACATTGGGTTTATTGTATTGTATGTTGTCGGTTACAAATCAAAGAGCATTACTCTGGGAAACTAAATGTCCAACAAATCCTCGCCCAAATACGCACATAATCGACCTATAATGTGAAGTATGTACTTACTGTGATTATTTTATTCTGAAATGAGCAAATAATGGAGTCATATGCGTTAAAAAGTGTCGAAAAGCGGTGGTCTGTTGTTTAAACACTCCATCACCAGGTACATAACTTACGACGATTCCAGTGAAATTTAGCATTTTACTTCAGACTTACACCTACACTTACATTCCACAACTGCTTACTCATGTACATAACTATAAATTTCAAAATTAACCCTTTCGAAAACTCGCGGCCTATGCTTACGTTCCTAATTTCTAAATTTGTAACACCTAACTATATGTACCACGCTCCCATGTTTTACTGAAACTACCGGTATGGGACAATCATGAAACTTAAGAATATTTTGATACTCTACGTATAACTAGTTCATTTATGATAGTGCGTGATTCTACGATACTGGTACGCATACTCTGTCATATGTATACCTATATTTTCCAAATTTCAAAACACCAGGCATACCTCTATTATGCTCCTGTTTTTAATTTTACTGACTATGGAATTGTCCAAGTGGCGCTTCGGAATGTGTACCTAGATAATGATCACCTTTGTCCATGTTACCGAAGACAGGTTTACCCTTGTATTCTGTGGTGTTCCCAGCCCCCCCCGGATCTCTATATTTTACAACATAATGGAGTCATATGCGTTATTTCGTTTTATGTCGCGTGCTACAGTGAAAACACATGTTAAAGAGTGTATACTGAAAAGTCATGAGTTGCTTATTCGTGTCATTGTCCGCACATAATCAGCTTAGAATCACATCATTATGAGTCGATAATGCGACTAAACTGCTATAATTTTCAGCACATTATCGACTCAAAGTGAGGTGATTCTAAGCAGATTATCTACGTGAAAAAAGTTATTTTGCGGGAGAACAGGCTGAAATATCCAGAGTCCATTTTACATTTTCCAGATCAGATGAAATTAATCGGAAATTGTTCGAGTTATAGTAACGCAAACTAGTAAGACCGACAACTCCTAGGCTATTAGCCAAAACAGTATACAAACATCCGCTTAATCGAATTAAACAATTCTAACTTGTAGGAAATGTAGAACAAACGTGATTTCAATAGACTCGCGATACTTGGTGACAGCAAATTTTATTGCATTTAATTTTAATTTCCTATCCAGAAATATACACTATAGCAGGTGGTGCAGTGGTACATAGCTATCGTCGGGAGGGGGCATAACTCTAATTTGCAGTTTGACATTATATAAGGCAACAAGTAAAGGTTACAAGCAACTAATTATATAGAGTTACGCTTCTTGAACTCGATTCAGCATACACAAAATCTGGCTGCTGATTGGTTGATTATCATTGAGGGAAATATCCCTAAGCGGGAACAGAAAATCATAGCCAACGTAAATATGGCGATCATGTATGTTTAGATGTCCAGGAAGAGTCTGTTGGGGTCCCGAAGTTATGGAAGAGGTCTGGGTATTTGTATGCTGCTGATTTTTGTGCAGTAAATGGGACATACAGTTGTGGAAATGCAAGATTATCGTTTGAAAAAAATACCGAAAAGGGCGCGTTTGTTGTCACAGACTGGTGCAGCGGATGACGTTATAATGGAAAATTGACCAGTTGAAGTTCAAATAGGCTTAACCCATGGCCGGTGGGACTTCTAGTTAACACTGTCGCCTATGGAAAATAATTAGGTGTTTGTAACCTAAATTATGAATGCAATCTCCGATATCTGTTCAAATAATTTAAATTGATACAGTTAGGTTCATCATCAGCGTAGAATCGCCTCGTTGTGTGACTTATTATAAATGCGTGATGGGCGGACAATAACACGGATAACCCAACCGACTTCCCAGATGTACGTGTGTTCACTGTAGCCCGCACCATAAACGGAATAACGGATTTAACTCCAATATCGGTTAATTTCAGAATAAAATAGTCCAATATGATCATATATATATGTATCATGTGAATAATATAGGTCGATTATGAACCGATTTGCGCTAGGATATGTTAACCCTTTCATGACTGGAGCTTCCTGAAAGTTTGCGAAAACACTGTGCCGATGCATTGTGTTGTATATATGCGAGTCGCCTCTCACATATATAAGAGATTACATTGGCCTAACACTATATATCTCAACCTTGTAAGCCAATGCATTATATTATATACGCGTGTTTGATAATACAATGGATATAACGAGTACGCACACAACGAATTATAATGGTACAGTAATGCTCTAATTAATCGACTCCTTAAACACAGCATAATTATGGTTAACTTTTCAGGATTTAGTCGGATATATGGCTTGTTGCCATTCATCGGAAAGCTCTCCCTGAGAGCTTTCCGATGAATGGCAACAAGCCATATTTCCGACTAAAACCTGAAAAGTTACCCATAATTATGCTGTGTTTAAAGAGTCGATTAATTAGAGCATTACTGTATATGTAAAACAAAACCTAGCTGATATGTACGTAAATGCGAAAAGTGTACAAGGAGTCTATGGATAATAAACCACAATGGATAACTAACTGATCTTTGTTCGCCTACATCTGTACTGCGATAATTTTGTCAGTACATGTATATAGAAGGAAATTGGTTGTTGGTGATCATGCTTCGAGATTTGTGAAATCACCCCTTTTATTTGAAATCACCCTTTTCCTATGAAATTACCCCTTTCCTGTGAAATCACCCCTTTCCTGTGAAATCACCCCTTTCCAATAATGTATAATTGAACTGCTCGGCAATGGTTGGTGCCTTTTCTCGTTACGTTGTCGGATGTAAGGCGGTCGTCATTGTGTCTCTCCTGGGAATAAGATCAAATTACGATTTTCAGGTCGAATGAAAACCTATCAAGACTGTTTTATTGATTTAACTGTTGTGTAGTGAGGGCCCTTCGTCGAACAGAAGCATCAGAAAAATCATGGACGTTTCCGTCACCATGGTTACATTCGTAAACATTGTTCTGCAATATCAGCATGCCGCGCTGATAATGTTTATATAGATGATTAGAAAATTGAAAGGTGATATTACAAAGGAAGGCACGAACACGCAACCGTTGTTTATTCAGTATCCGTGACATGTTACGATTGGGTGCAGTCGACTAAATAAGGAGCTATAGAGTAGAGTTGTGTCGCTTTATTTTACAATGAGAAAAGAGTAGAATAGAGTCTGATAGATCAAAGCTGAACATGTCAACAACAAGCAGAATGTTTATCAGGTGCGGATTTCACATCGATTAATATCTGGCGGATGTACGTGTAGGATGTCAAAGAAAAGTGGTTACAAACAATACATGTATATTTGGGGATGTATGGTCACTTTATATTACATGTTCATGTACATGAAGTAATCAATGGATTAGACCCTACAGTATACAACCCCGATTGGGTATTTTTCGCTATTAGGCGGTAGCAATCATATTTTACCCCAATTGTTGAGCAATAAATGCTCTATACTGTGTGTTGTCATTTAACACGCGCTTCACTAAAACGGCTTCGATTACCAACACAATCCAATTCCACATCTCTCAATATTGGTTCAGTGAAGCGAGCACGGTACAAATTACCTTGCTGAAGGGTCAAAGCTTGGCGAGCAATTTGAAATTGAGGAAGAGATTTCGAGGTATCCGCACCGCACGGTACTTGCTCATGTGTGTATGGACCACCGAATCGGATAAGGATGCGACAAGACAACATGTTCTCCCGAAAACCGCACATTCATTATCTGATTGTAATAAAATTAATTTTAGGTCGCCTCATTTTGAGTCCATAGATAACTGAAAATGAGAGATCGCTTTCGTCACATTATTGACTCAAAATTACTTCATTATAAGCATGCGCAGACAATGACGTAAATAAACAAACTCACGACTTATCAGGTGTACACTCTTTAAAATGTGTTTTCACTGTGGCCCGAGTCATAAAACGTAATAACGGACATGGGTCAATTATCTGCTTATTTCAGAACCAAATAATCCAAATGAACCTATATGTACATTATATGTCGATTATGTACGTATTTGCGAGAAGATATGTTGGACAAGAGCGATAACTTCTGGATACATGTGTAGTACCAAACAGCATTATGTTGTCAGTGAGCCTAGTTATGCGACACACATATATATATATATATTTGTTTTGTGATACCCATAACATATGAGGAGAGGGATACTGTATTTTGTATTAGTACATGTGCAGTCAAAGGTTTCAGATTGAAAAACTATCTCATCCGACAAAATATATGTGACCCGCCATATCAAATCCAGTCGTAAGTCGGGATATTTTTACCCTGTGCCAATGCATTCTCTTATATATGCGAGTCGACCATAGGTCGCCTCGCATATATAAGAGAATGCATTGGCCTAACAATTTTTCATCATTTGTTATTATTTTTTACAATTTTTTTACAATTTTAATAATTTTGTCTTATAATCTTTAACAGACTTATTTTGTAGGTTTAGTTCCAGGGAATCTTACGTTTTTCATGGGCATCAAAATTATTACTATGAATACTTGGTGATAGTTTTGTGTTATAACATGCCCCTAAGGTTTTATCCAGTTTGTTTTTAAATTGGCATAGCATGCTTAAGCATACCCAAAAAAAATTCAACCCAAAAAAATTAAAAAATTACTTTTAATTTTTTAATATTTAGGGCCGATTTTACAGACTGCGAAGACAGCTATGTTTATAGTCGGATCGGGTAAGCCGTCCACTGTGGCCTATTTGTGACCCGCCATACCAAATCCAGTCGTAAGTCGGGATTTCTTTACCCTGTGCCAATGCATTCTCTTATATATGCGAGTCGACCATAGGTCGCCTCGCATATATAAGAGAATGCATTGGCCTAAAAAAATTTACAATTTTAATAATTGTATTCTTTAACAATTTTATTATTTCACCCACACAGAGCCCCAGACAATCGTGAGCAGACGACACTCTTCTATATGCTTCTATATATGTGTGGGGCTCCCTGCAGGGTAATGGATGTTTTTTATTTTATGTCCTAAAAATTGTAAGAAACATTTATTTAAAAAACATGATAATTTTGTTTTAGGCCAATGCATTCTCTTATATATGCGAGGCGACCTATAGTCGACTCGCATATATAAGAGAATGAATTGGCACAGGGTAAAACAATCCCGACTTACGACTGGATTTGATATGGCGGGTCACGTATGTCCATAGAGGCTGCAAATTACACACGAATAAATAGTCCAGTCAGCAGTAACTGTAATATGTCGTCCAACCAAATGCATGCATACATGGAACCTAAATATTATATCTGAATAACTATAGTCCAGTCAGCAGTAACTGTAATATGTCGTCCAACCAAATGCATGCATACATGGAACCTAAATATTATATCTGAATAACTATAGTCCAGTCAGCAGTAACTGTAATATGTCGTCCAACCAAATGCATGCATACATGGAACCTAAATATTATATCTGAATAACTATAGTCCAGTCAGCAGTAACTGTAATATGTCGTCCAACCAAATGCATGCATACATGGAACCTAAATATTATATCTGAATAACTATAGTCCAGTCAGCAGTAATCTCCTTGAATGTACATATACATTGTTATCGCGTTAATGCTTGGTTGGGCGTATATGTGCGTGCGACATGCAGAGGGTGTCGATGACTTAATGCTTGGTTGGGCGTATATGTGCGTGCGATACACAGAGGGTGTCGATGACTTAATGCTTGGTTTGGACGTATATGTGCGTGTGATATGCAGAGGGTGTCGATTACTTAATGCTTTGTTGGGCGTATATGTGCGTGTGATATGCAGAGGGTGTCGATGACTTACTGCTTGGTTGGGCGTATATGTGCGTGTGATATGCAGAGGGTGTCGATGACTTACTGCTTGGTTGGGCGTATATGTGCGTGCGATATGCAGAGGGTGTCGATGACTTAATTCTTGGTTGGGCGTATATGTGTGCGTGCGATGTGCAGAGGGTGTCCATGACTTAATGCTTGGTTGGGCGTATATGTGCGTGCGATATGCAGAGGGTGTCGATGACTTAATGATTGGTTGGGCGTATATATGTGCGTGCGATATGCAGAGGGTGTCCATGACTTAATGCTTGGTTGGGCGTATATGTGCGTGCGATATGCAGAGGGTGTCGATGACTTAATTCTTGGTTGGGCGTATATGTGCGTGCGATATGCAGAGGGTGTCGATGACTTAATGCTTGGTTGGGCGTATATGTGCGTGCGATATGCAGAGGGTGTCGGTGACTTAATGCTTGGTTGGGCGTATATGTGCGTGTGATATGCAGAGGGTGTCGATGACGTAATGCTTGATTGTGCGTATATGTGCGTGCGATATGCAGAATGTGTCGATGATTTAATGCTTGGTTGGGCGTATATGTGCGTGCGATATGCAGAGGGTGTCGATTACTTAATGCTTGGTTGGGCGTATATGGGCGTGCGATATGCAGAAGGTGTCGATGACTTAATGCTTGGTTGGGCGTATATATGTGCGTGCGATATGCAGAGGTTGTCGATGACTTAATGCTTGGTTGGGCGTATATGTGCGTCCGATATGCAGAGGGTGTCGATGACTTAATGCTTGGTTGGGCGGAAATGTGCGTGCGATATGCAGAGGGTGCCGGCGACAAACGATCGATTGTGAAACGCGATGATAATACAACCTAATCTAATCCGATTGGGATATCACGCGACAATTGTCGGTAATCTCAGTGCTTTGTTACAAGCATTGGCCACGCACATACTGCAACATGCACAAGGATAAATCTGATATGTGCACGATATCTATTAAAACTTTCGTCTGCGAAATTGCCAGAGTTAGGTAACAATCATAACAAGACAGTGGCTTGTTATAATAGATAAATATGTCTGACATTTGTATAATGAGGTCCCAAATGGGTGAGTTTAGTGACGCTATTACGCACCACGGGCTAGCGTTACCAAATGCACCCGTTGAGGGCCCCATTATGCTTACTCTTCAATTGATATGGGAGACCTACGATCAGGTTGAAGTTCCCCAGTTGAAGTTGATGTTCACCCATTAGTCACATCGAATATGCAAACATGCATCATGACAAATCTACAAAGATCCTCATATGTACGGACCTACATTATAAATGTTGTAGAAGAGAACTGTTAAGACATATTAGCATTCAGTACAGGCTAATATTTCATGTCAATCTGACACTCTGGCATGCCAAACTTTCTTCACTACAGCCAAACAAGTAAAGGTTTCGGAAGGGCGATGACTCTCTTTGCAACGTACTTTGTCGAAATAAAGGCGAATTGTCTGAAATAATTTAAACACCACAAGTAATTAACATTGGTCTACAACAATTCTATATTAAGTCAGATTATCATATAGGATGGGTGGGCTTGGGGAGAATGGAAGATACGCTCTTTAAAAACACTTTACGTATTAGTTATCGCGTGATAAGATCCCAAAGCCCCGATAATGAATATCGCTTATTTCCAATTTTCAAATATCCGTTATTTCATCAATTGTTATTTTACTTGTTAGAAGAAATTTTAATACACAAACCAACGTGTTGGAGATCCCAGATACTACACGAATCAATGGTTTTGACATTCTGGGTAACCTAATCACCAGCGAGGACATAATTATCTCTGGTACCCTAATCAACAGCGAGGACATAATTATCTCTGGTAGCCTGATAAAAGTTTCAGACATATTGCACCAAATCAACGTTTCGGGGTTCCTGGATATACAATATAGTCAACGTTTCGTGTTTCCTAGATATACACTATAATCAACGTTTCGAACATCATAGACGATTTGTACCCTAATCAACATAAAATGAAATGCAATATTAGCCTGTACTTAATTGTTTTAATGTAGACTAAAATATTAGTCTGTATCGGATGGAAACAAGTCTTATGGTATTAAATGGTAGGGGCATATTTAGTATAGTATTACGATGTACCAAGATCTTGATATAAATGTGAGCGGAAACTGGGAACGATAACATGGAGTTCATACACATTATTTCACGGCGAATGCAATCACGCCTTGCACATGCGCATAGGAATGGGAACAATAATCCAATCATGTTTGGTGTGAATTAATTCATTTAGCGCCGATTACCCACTGTTTGCCGACGGAATGTTGAACAAGTCCCGCACCAAATTAATGAGTTTGCTTGAATGGCACAATAGCGCACATAGTCCATATCGATCCGAGGCACAATTTAGATTTTAATATCTGCGATAAAAGCTCGACTTTATTTCGCCCGCTGTGTGGACCTTGCCACTATTCCATTTTCAATTTACTCGAAATCGCCCCTTATTGGACCGGAAATGGACAAACAGATGGGACTGATGTATGGATTCGATTAGCGATTCCGGATCTACATCCGATGGATGTTCGAACAGTGTCATTTACGCACGCAATTATGAGTGAATTGAATTGACCCTAAAATGGATGTCTTGTGTTGTGATGTTTAATTTTGCATGCAACTGAGATAATGCTTGAACAAAACGTATGCACCAAAAATTCAATGATGCCGATATCGGCTTATTTAGAATGGAATTAATCCCATAGTGCATGTATTGTTTTAAAAACTGTTTTTTTTGTCAATATAGAGCGTATATTGAGGCTACATAATGCCAATATGAGCTTATTTATCTCATTAAAATAAACCCGCTGTGTGCTTATTTTCACGGAAACAGGATTCCGTTTCTAGCAATTGTGAGTGATCGGTTGATTTTAACTCTAGGGTCACTGCTCGCGTGATGTTAGACGCCCGTCGTCTATATACGAGGATGATGTATGCGAACACGACTTTTCCACTTGCAGACAAGGTTGTAATCTGAGATTACAAAACGTGCACATATTTATCAGTTCCGGCATCCATTTCGGAAAGTTTCCGAAACGTGAGTGCATTTATCAATTCCGGCAGCTATTTCTAAAAGCTTCTTAAACGCGGCGTGATAGAAATAGTTCTTGTTCATCCGAGACCAACACTCAGCGGTTCCGACAGCATGTATTATTCAACAATTCCAAATAATTAAATGTTAGATATTCATGAAATTTCATATGTTGATTTGATCTGAAGCCGGATACATGTTCAACTAAACTTCAATGTTTACCGCCAATCTTGACGGAACTCAATAACTTATCATAATGCCGTTTGAACACCGTTTGAATACCGGCCCAGGAGTCTAGTGAGTACCTGAAAAGTGCCCTCCTGACTGGATTGCCCACTTGCCCTGTTGGTGCTTCCGGCGTCCCTGGGCCCAGCAGATGTAGTTAAAATTGTTAGAATAAACAGGTATGCCACTAAACAGTACAAACTCGATTCGACAACATGGTAGGACGGATGGAGCGTGTAACATGGTAGGACGGATGGAGCGTGTAACAGGGTAGGACGGATGGAGAGTGTACAGGGTAGGACGGATGGAGCGTGTAACAGGGTAGGACGGATGGAGCGTGCACATGTAACAGGGTAGGACGGATGGAGCGTGTAACAGGGTAGGACGGATGGAGCGTGTAACAGGGTAGGACTGATGGAGCGTGTAACAGGGTAGGACGGATGGAGCGTGTAACATGGTAGGACGGATGGAGCGTGTAACAGGGTAGGACGGATGGAGCGTGTAACTGCCATGCTTTGGTGCATTATCAGTCTCAATTTGTTCTCAATTCTATAATACCACGTTGTATTAGTAGCATTCTTGTCATTAATAGAATATACATACTTTAGTACTGTAAGTTGATATTTATAATCAGAATCAGAATCATGTATATATATCTAAGTGATTTGTCCATTACAATTCATATTGGCTTGATCTAGCCAATGTTCAAATGATATGGACAGTTTGGTTTCTTAGAAGGATATGGACAGTTCGGTTTCTTAGAATGATATGGACAGTTCGGTTTCTTAGAATGATATGGACAGTTCGGTTTCTTAGAATGATATGGACAGTTTGGTTTCTTATAATGATATGGACAGTTTGGTTTCTTATAATGATATGGACAGTTCCGTTTCTCAGAATGAATTGTAACTGACAAAAGTCTTAAATAAAAAAAAAGAGATTTCTCCGAATTATGTGTACACGATGGCAGTGGTGAGATCAGCGTAGCAAGGGACTGAACTCTGCCTTGCATCTTGTAAACCATAATATGTTTGGCCTTATCTAACTTTACTTGATTTAGCCAATTTTCAAGTGGGAATGGACAATGCGCGATGAGTGATTTCCTTACTTGCTGTATACGTGCGTATAGCAGGGGAGTGAGTTTGGGCATGTACACCATATTATGTTTGGCCTTATTTAACTGCGCATCTATAACAGCGCGAGTCTGAAACGTGAGCGCATTTATCAGTTCTGGCAGCCATTTCGGGGGGCTTCTTAAACGTGGCGTGATGGAAATAATTCTTATTCATTTGAGACCCTGACTCAGACAGCGGTGCCGATAAGATGTATTACTGAATGTTTCCAAATATCGATTGGCCCACTCCGGCATGGAGAGTCGCGGGGTTGTCGCGATTTAAGCGACGCTTTCCGGTCCCATTACGAAGCAATATCATGAAGACTGGATCAGTTCACGATTATCTTCATAGCACTCTATTTACATTTGCATTATATATGCGACATCGGGTCACGTGACGCATCACGTTGATGTATTTGGCGTTTATTCACGGTAGTTATTAGTCTTCGAGATTCGCAAGATGTGGTTTAATTAATGTAGCGCAGAGATTCGTGGTACTTTTTTTTCAGAAACATAATATTCCAGAATTGACGTTAGATCCTCACATTTATTAATTGAACGATAAGCTGGAATACGCATACTTTCTGCAAGTATTATAATGCAGAAACCGGTCGTATTCAAGCAAATTTGTATACTTCCTTTAAAAAACACTTCCTGTTTGTCTTCAAAAGACAATCCGTGTTCTAAGCCCGTTTTGCTAATAAACCAGCGAATGTGTTAGATCACAATGTTAGCTATCCTTCTTGTGATTTGAATAAGGACGTAACCAGTTTTATTTAGTTTAGTTAATATAAATATTTGGTCTGTTCAAAAACATGTCACATAGTTCTGAGGCATGAGTTATCTCTTTTTGAATCCTATCAGTACATATAGTTATTAAAACAATGACTAGTTTACAAATTAAATGCAATTTAGTGGGATTAAGTCTGTTCAATTTCGATCTGCGAGGAACTTCGATTATGATGGCTGGGAAAACGTGGTCATCTTAAACTGGGACCAATGCTATACAATTCGCATGATTGTTTATACGTGCATACAACACAAGCGGGTAAATCAGAAAGACAGTGGTTTATAACACTAGATCGCCTATATTGGTGTTGTGCGAAGATAATTTAATACTAATATAAATCGAAGTATAAGAACACCCATGCAACGCGTAGTATTGTCGAGTATATTATATGAAATAGTACCATATCTTAAACGTGTGTAGGTCTTGTTTCATAGTATTGGCACCAGAAGATGACGATTTACACGTGTGTACTCCTGTAACGCGATGTATACGTGTGTATTCCTGTAACGCGATGTATATGTGTGTACTCATGTAACGCGATGTATACGTGTGTACTACTGTCACGCGTTTGTGGTGCAAGTGGCCGAACTACTGACATACTGAGTTGTTTTTATCGAAATTGGTAGAAATTGTCTGCCCCACGCAAAAACAGCATAGCTGTGTTCATCTACATGATGAATGCCGATTCTGAGTCTATATATGTGAGTGTATTCAGACAACTAATACACGATGAATATATTTTAAATACATTTTCGAGATGGTTGTCCATCTTGTCGTAAAAGTGTCCAAATAAAATGTGATACGTTAAATGTACATAATCCGATATAACGCCACTATATTACTATTGTACGATATAACGCCACTATATTACTAGTTATAATCCGATATAAATCCACTATATTACTAGTTATAATCCGATATAACACCACTATATTACTATTGTAAGATATCACGCCACTATATTACTAGTTATAATCCGATATAACGCCACTATATTACTATATTGTAAGATATAACGCCACTATATTACTATTTAACGCCACTATATTACTATTGCTTTGGCTTTTTTGGGTAAAAAATAGTTTATTCGAGTTGAGCACACCCATCGAAGCACAGAGTGATCAGATATCGATTTATCGGCTTAGTAAAATATTCGACGAGCCGACCGATGCATACTCTCCACAACAAATTGCGTTGTACTCAATGCACATATATATATATAGCGCCTTTTGGCGTAACGTAATGATTATAAAATTTCATTCTTCAGTACAACACCATCATGGCGCAATGGGCGCGTGTCGTTACTGGTTACTGGTAATTGTGCCGTCATGGGAAATTAAAATTGCGTTCGTCTCCAATGTGCACGATATGTTCTTATATGTCTAAAACATTAGCACGAACTTGTATAAAAACCCGATACTTTTAACTACACTTTAACTGAACAGCTTTTATCGAAATATAGATCCATGGTTTTCTCCTTCAGATTGTATAACATTTTGAAAATAAATGATGGAATTGTTCAATGCAATCAAATATATTATGGTCGAATATTGATGACACCCACGAAAGTGCGTTGTACTGTAACATGAGGTACATGTATATGTCTACGATATAATAAAATAAAACTCACCTTATCTTTTCAACTATTCAAAAAATAGAGTAGAATTCAACGGAAAAGTCATCGAAGTGCTGACTGGCGACAGAAGTGTTCTTCGGTACTATGAAAATCATATTTCAATCGCCACGTAGGTCTATAGCACAATGTCTCTCTTTCATAACAGCCGGAGTTATGTCCCATACATTATCTGAAGTCCTAGTCGATGTGAATGAAACTGTGGATGCAAAACATAACTATTCTTGTGAATCCGCCCACTAGTTAAAGTCTCAGCATGGTGCACCGTGTCTGTCGATGATGCAGCCCTGTGAGCACCGCACGCTGGTGTCGATGATGCAGCCCTGTGAGCACTGCACGCTGGTCCCGATTCATTTTATAAATCACTCACTTGAGTAAATGCGTGATTAATATAGGAGGAGCGCCCCCTCGCGGCGATCGATCCAGTGGTCAGGAGGACGCGCGCGCGGCACCAACTCTCCCGAATCACGAACTCTTCTCTCAAGCCGGTCTATTTAAACCTATCCCGAAAATGTCTTCTCGTGAATCTTAGCATTTCACTTATTCAACGATCGGCATATATTATTCAAAAGCACTTCTTCCCAGCGATGGTGTGTATACTGCAGATGATGCGATGAGTCGGCCGACCTTATAGGATATGAACCGGAGTTAAATGATCTCCATAGAAACGGACTGGAATATTGACGTTTGGTGAGACTCGAGCTGTTTCACTGGATTCTCGTTGGATCAATGCTCAGTTGATATTGACCGGTATACCAAATTTCTCCACGAAATGTTCCGTTCCCCAGTGAAGTTTATGCTGGCGCCGCACTTCCAAGACTAGATTAACTTAAGGTGGCGCTTTGCTGTAATTGTTTTCCACTAATTTAGTTTTTATAAATATTTGTCAGCTTTGTGGAACTATGATTTATGTGACATATTACTTATCTTTTATTAAGTTATTGCGAAAAAAAAAATGAAAAACAAAGATGCTCACGGCTTAAAGGGATACTGTACTCAAATGTTGTTGTTGGTTTCTTTAGTATCAGAGTCGTAGAATAAGGTAACCATATTTCCATAATTGAAAGTCTGTTGAGTACGAAGTAATGTTACGGATGGCAGATTAGCCGGAATACGAAAATACCAATTGTCGTTGTTGAGTAATTTTGGACAGTTTTCAAGCAAATGTATAAAATAAATGTTATATTATATGCATACTAGTCCCATATTATATACTAATTTAAGTTAGTGAATAGTCAATATTCAGTGAGTGGCTTGAGTTTACGCCCCGTATCAACATATTTTTTTACACGATCATGTGTGCCACTATCCGTGAATTATTTTGATTATGTCTTGTACACGGAAATTCGTAAATTAATTTATGGCTCCAGCCATAAATTGAATTTATATCAAATTATTAACTTTGATTTTAAGATAACATATTAACCTGAACGTTTACAGAATACATATTCGACTCAAATAACTTAGTGTTCTATATATTATCGATATTATATCGTTTCTATTACCGGGAATTTATTGAAAATGGTGTATAATACCCCTTTAAATAAAGAAGGATAACTATAATATAGTGAACAGTGCCCCTTTAAAGTGTTATTATTTATAATTACTTATTTTCCAATATCTCATAAATTAAGTTCTTCGCAAACTAGATATACCTTCTGAAATATAAGCACCGTTATAATTCAAACGGAGATTATTTAAATTGAACTTGAGTTGAATCGGTATGAAAAGCACACATATACACACACACTCTGAATGTCGATATTGCTTTTTTTGTTTCAGCTTTGATAACTATGCAATTTTTACAAACACTAGATCGTTACCTGTGCATCTTCAATGTAGTACACTCATAGCGCATACATATAGAGCACGTAACCAGTGCAACCATTGGTCCAATGGTTGATGGTTCATTTGCAGAATGAGGTCCCCAGAGAGTGAATTTAGTGACGCTATCCCGCATAGCGGGCTAGCATCACTAAATTTACCCGCTGGGGACCTCATTCTATTTTGGCATCATCTTCTCTGGAAAGTATCTGTATTACCAATTTTTTATAAAAAACGTCTTCACAGAGATTATATTTCTCTTTAGTTTATCTATATCCCCAAATTGGCAGACGACACATTGCATAATCGAGGTTCCCAATGAGTGTACATCACAATATTCATCATTTAGGAACTTCAATATGAGTCTATGTCTCCCATAACAGATGAGGCCATGCATAATTATGTCCACAGAGGGTGAATTTGGTGATGCTAGTTTGCTATGCGGGATTTTGGTGTGGTTTTGGGTCGCTCTTCAAAATCACATTTTTCGGAACAAAAAAACAAACAAATAATTTAGAAAAGCGCTCTTTCAAAGCGCTCTATCAAAATTGTTTTTATTTTGTTTTCTTCATTCCAAAGAGTGAATTAGATAACAATATCAGCATTCAGCAATTAACTTAATTAATGTTTTCTGCCAATAGAACATGCTGTCATTTTTGAGTCACAAATTACAGTTATCTTCCTCTGAATTTTAAATATACACATATAGTTTGGGACACATATAGTTTAACCCTTCACCCAACAAACCGGCCAAAACCGGCTAAATAAAGCTTCAACAGCCTAAAATATCTTCGGTCTGTCTCAATAGAACCATACAAATATGGATATCATTGGAACCGGCTCCTTGACCACATTGTGATAGTTACAGTTATACCTTGTGCCAATGCATTATCTTATATATGCGAGTCGACCATATGTCGCCTCGCATATATAAGAGAATGCATTGGCCTAAAAAAAATATTGTTTTAACACTTTTTACGATTTTTTCTTACATTCTTTAACAATTTTATAATTTTTAATGTGTCGCCTCGCATATATAAGAGATTGCATTGGCACATGGCCGTTCTGTTGGGTAAAGGGTTTAGGACACATATAGTTTAGGACACATATCTAGTTTTAAATTAAAATTGTTCACTGGCACCACGAATTTCATATTACCAGCTGTAAGAACCTGAAATGTACATGAAGTAAACACCAGTTCCTCCATCTCAGTCGGTATAGGTAAGGATTTACTAAGAAAATAGCACATAAACATAATTTAACCTCTTCATAATGGGAGCTGCGCTGGTGCAGTATTAACGATCGGGTGCCAGTGCCATAGGAAGCCTCGCGTATATAAAATAATGCTCTGGTTTACAAGGTCAAGTTAAATAGTGTTAGGCCAATAATATAACTTATATATTCAAGAAGCTCAGTAATTGATGAGTTAATCATCAGCCATGATGAGTCATAATGTGTAATAAACACATAACCGCACGCGGGTTACTGGCCGTCAGTAAATATGGCACACATTCGATCTCATTCGTCCTTTCGTGTTATCCTTACGCAACATATTCTCGTGCAAATAGGTTCAAACTGGACATAAATATATTCAAATAATTATGTTCATGGTGAACTGATTTACTCCTGAAATGAGCTCATCGTCTGCCCATAACCGTTATTCCGTTGAATGGCGCCGACCGCAGTGAATACACATACAGAGCGTGCATCGGGTAAGTCGTGCCGATGATAAAAGGTAGATTAACCCTTTACCCAACAGAACGGCCCTGTGCCAATGCATTCTCTTATATATGCGAGTCGACCATAGGTCGCCTCGCATATATAAGAGAATGCATTGGCTTAACACATATTAAAAATGATAAAATTATATAAGAGAATGCATTGGCACAGGGCATAACTGTAACCATCACAATGTAGTCAATGAACCGGTTCCAATGATATCCATATTTGTATGGTTTTATTGAGACAGACCGAAGATATTTTAGGCTGTTGAAGCTTTATTTGGGCGTTTTTGGCCGTTTTGTTGGGTAAAGGGTTAAATAATTCCAATATGGACTTATTTTGTATTGAAATAGGTCCCCGTTGGGCTGTTTTAACAATCAAGTTTTAGATCCACATAGAGCACATACATAGAATACATACACTATAGTGTTCGTGTCATAAACTGACGATTAGGAACACATAGGTGCTGGTCTGTATTCATTAGAGCTGGAAACCTACGTCAACATTTGCACGAGCATGGCCAGATATCTCACAATTGAGTATGCATCGTTTTATTCATCAACAGTTACTGGATGAGGTCCACATAGGGTGAATTTAGTGATCTGTCCCGCACGGTGGGCTAGCGTCACTAAATTCACCTTCTGGCTAGACCTCATCTGCTGGGAAGGATGTATAGTCTCAAATTAACATTGTTTTATTTACTGTTCCCTGCGGTACAATATGACTGACATTTGCAGAATGAGGTGCGCAGAGGGTGACTATAGTGATGTTATCCCACACAACATGCTAGTGTCACCAAATTCACGCTATGTGATACCTAGGATCAGATTTAATTTCCCGAGTTGATGTTGATGTTCACCCATTAGTCACTTCGATTATGAATTTTAACTTCTGCACATTAGGGGATACATAAACTGAACAGAGGGGAAAAAGTAACTAAAAACTATGTTAATTTGAGAATATAGCTACTTCCCAGAGTATGATGCCTATACATAGTGAGGTTCCCAGAGGGTGAATTTAGTAACGTCACTAAATGCATCATCGGGGGACCTAATTCTGCAAATGACATACACACTAAATACCTTAACCCTTTACCCAACAGAAGGGCCCTGTGCCAATGCATCCTCTTATATATGCGAGTCGACCATAGGTCGCCTCGCATATATAAGAGAATGCATTGGCTTAACACATTAAAAATTCTAAAATTGTTAAAGAATGTAAGAAAAAATGGTAAAAAGTGTTAAAACAGATTTTTTTAGGCCAATGCATTCTCTTTTATATGGTCGACTCGCATATATAAGAGAATGCATTGGCACAGGGCATAACTGTAACTATCACAATGTGGTCAAGGAGCCGGTTCCAATGATATCCATATTTGTATGGTTCTATTGAGACAGAAGACAGACCGAAGATATTTTAGGCTGTTGAAGCTCTATTTGGCCGGTTTTGGCCGGTTTGTTGGGTATTGCATATACAAATTTTAAACTTTCGACAAACATTTCAATTGAGTTAAGGTCCCTAGCGGATGGAGGGCGTAACATATGCTCGTGTACCAGCGCGAACAGACCCATGAGTGACTCAGGATTATTCCGGCATCCACGATTCACTACATTTTCACCAACTGGATGGGTCATTACTATAGTGCATTCATAATGTGACCGGAATGTTAGAAAAAACACGACTCACTCAAAGGGGGCTCCCGCCTGCATCAGGCAAACTATATATATATTAATATATATATATTAATCTAAGTTCCAAATTCTAAATTCTAAATTGGAAACTTACTAAATCGTGACATCTTGCCATCATTTATAACGAAGGGTCCCGGCCCTGTATATGTAACGATTTAAACATTGGCCACCGCAGTGCCACCTTAAGTTGTCTGGCGCCGCAGTTCCAACGCGGATCAATCGCGATATCTCGGGAGAGCGCGGGGGAATTGGGAGCGGTCTCGCGAATTATTCTACGAGAAACCGAGGGCTCCAGATAAGAAGAAATTACCATATATGACCCCGGCGATTTGACTTTCATTCCGCGGATGGCAGAACTTTGGTCGGAAATATAATATGATGAACCACGTGGAACAAACTCAACTGCAGAGTATTGTACTTTGTCAGAGAGCATCAGATCTACATGTCTCAAACCATTATTCAGAGGGCATCAGATCTACATGTCTCAAACCATTTTTTATGTTTTCCCAAATGAAAAGTGTTTAGCCAGATTAATCTAAGACTTTCGTGACATCCGCAGATAGATACTTCCCGAAATTATCACATTTTGGGTAAATTGATGAAAAATATTTAACAAATATTAAACCATGTAAGAACAATTGATAACAAATGATAGAACAAATGTTAGGCCAATGCATTCTCTTATATATGCGAGGCGACCTATGGTCGACTCGTATATATGAGAATGCATTGGCACAGTGTCTTTTTGGTATGCGTTATTTTGGGTGCATTAAGTGATGGAGATCAAACGAGTATTGTCTTAAGATGGATTAACATTGCATATACATATGAGGACGCATTTTCGTAACCAACTGATGTCCTCACTGATAAATGTAATGATAAAAAATGCTAAAGAATGTAAGAACACACGCTAAAGTTTGCTAAAGAATATAATAAAAAGTGATAAAATTTATAGAATAGAAGAAAAATGAAAAAAAAGTTAAAGAATGTGAGAACAAATGAAAACAAATGATAAAATTGTTAAAGAATATAAGACAAAAATTATGATAAATATTAAGAGAATGTAGGATAAATTGATAAAAAAAAGAAGATACAAAATTGTTAGGCCAATGCATTCTCTTATATATGCGAGGCGACCTATGGTCGACTCGTATATATCAGAGAATGCATTGGCACAGTGTCTTTTTGGTATGCGTTATTTGGGTGCATTAAGTGATGGAGATCAAACGAGTATTGTCTTAAGATGGATTACCATTGCATATACATATGAGGACGCATTTTCGTAACAAACTAATGTCCTCACTGATAAATGTAATTATCAAAAATGCTAAAGAATGTAAGAAAAAATGCTAAAGTTTGCCAAAGAATGTAAGAAAAGTTATAACAAAATTGATATAATGGAAGAAAAATGATAACATTGTTAAAGAATGAAAGAACAAATTATAAAAAATTATAAAATTGTTAAAGAATGTAAGAAAAAAGAATAAAAATTATAAAAATTGAAAAAATGTGAGAAAAAATGAAAACAAATGATATAATTGTTAAAGAATATAAGACAAAAATTATGAAAAAGTGTTAGGCCAATGCATTGTCTTATATATGAGAGGCGACCTATGGCCGACTCGCATATATAAGAGAATGCATTGGCACAGTGTCTTCTTTGGTACACGTTATTCAGGTGCTTTAAGTGGTAAGCAAGATGCATATCCCATTGATAACTGATAATGGCAATTCCACTAGTCGTTTTTTCAAACTATATGCAGCGTTATGTCCCCTCGCTTCGTTGGTCTGGCCACTGCCACCACGTACGAAATGTAACAACATATGCCATCATTTCAATTAACGCTTCATGCTGTATATGTATTAACCCTTCCATGCTGTATATTAATTAAACATTTCTTGAATGGCGTTGAGCTGGGGCAGTATTACATATCCCGTGCTTGTGCATTATCTTATATTCGAGTCTCCCATTTGGGAGCCTTCCATATACATGTGTAAGAACATGCACTAACTTACAAGGTCAATGTAAATATTGTTAGGGCAATGTATTCTTTGAGAGACTGGCGTATATACGAGAATGCATTGGCATATAGTTTTCGCTCAGGAAGATCGAGCCATGAAAGGCTTATCATTAATTCTGTATTATTCTGCAAATAACAAAAGCGTCCACATTCAATTGAAAATGTTCGGATCGGATCACATTTTCCGATATAGTAATGCACAACACAGTTCGCCAGACACATAATACGCCTATTAGCCAACAGCTAATACAAATATGTTTCTTTTACGAACTTGCTATGCATTCTGCAAAAATATAGCCCCAAGCAACTGCAACTTGGAGTACATGTTTTCTGTGATGTAGTTATGTTGAATTAGACAAGAACACATAATTACAAACGACACACGTGACAAGTGTTGACAGCCATTTTGTGAAAAGTACCCGTCTAGTCAACGACATGACATGCTATATTTATTGTACAACTCGATTTACTGAGAATAAGTATGATTATCCACTTACCCAAAACATAATCATAGAAAACATAATCGTCGAAAGAATGTGTTGAAATCTAGTTCAATAAACCGAAACGCGCAGTATTTATGTTTTGCTTTGAATGCACGATAACCCGAAACTCTACCATTTCACCCATACAGAACCCCAGACAAACATGAGCAGACGACACTCTTCTATATGCTTCTATATATGTGTAGGGCTCCCTGCAGGGTAATGGATGTTTTTTATTTTATGTCCTAAAAATTGTAAGAAACATTTATTTTAAAAAAATGATAAAAAATTGTTAGGCCAATGCATTCTCTTATATATGCGAGGCGACCTACGGTCGACTCACATATATAAGAGAATGCATTGGCACAGGGTAAACAAATTCAAACGAATGTTGCCACTTTACAAGTTGACGTCATTCCTGTTATCAAATTGTTCACAGGAATGTTTTACTAATAGTAACGTAGTAACACATATCGGTATACATGACTACATGTATATGTTCTCGAGCTTGTAAATGACGTAGTAACACATATCGGTATACATGTATATGTTCTCGAGCTTGTAAATGACGTAGTAACACATATCGGTATACATGTATATGTTCTCGAGCTTGTAAATGATGTAGTAACACATATCGGTATACATGTATATGTTCTCGAGCTTGTAAATGACGTAGTAACACATATCGGTATACATGTATATGTTCTCGAGCTTGTATATGACGTAGTAACACATATCGGTATACATGTATATGTTCTCGAGCTTGTATATGACGTAGTAACACATATCGGTATACATGAATATGTTCTCGAGCTTGTAAATGACGTAGTAACACATATCGGTATACATGTATATGTTCTCGAGCTTGTATGTGACGTAGTAACACATATCGGTATACATGTATATGTTCTCGAACTTGTAAATGACGTAGTAACACATATCGGTATACATATTTATGTTCTCGAGCTTGTAAATGACGTAGTAACACATATCGGTATACATGTATATGTTCTCGAGCTTGTATATGACGTAGTAACACATATCGGTATACATGTATATGTTCTCGAGCTTGTAAATGACGTAGTAACACATATCGGTATACATGTATATGTTCTCGAGCTTGTATATGACGTAGTAACACATATCGGTATACATGTATATGTTCTCGAGCTTGTAAATGACGTAGTAACACATATCGGTATACATGTATATGTTCTCGAGCTTGTAAATGACGTAGTAACACATATCGGTATACATGTATATGTTCTCGAGCTTGTATGTGACGTAGTAACACATATCGGTATACATGTATATGTTCTCGAACTTGTAAATGACGTAGTAACACATATCGGTATACATGTATATGTTCTCGAGCTTGTAAATGACGTAGTAACACATATCGGTATACATGTATATGTTCTCGAGCTTGTATGTGACGTAGTAACACATATCGGTATACATGTATATGTTCTCGAGCTTGTAAATGACGTAGTAACACATATCGGTATACATGTATATGTCCTCGAGCTTGTAAATGACGTAGTAACACATATCGGTATACATGACTACATGTATATGTTCTCGAACTTGTAAATGATGTAGTAACACATATCGGTATACATGTATATGTTCTCGAGCTTATAAATGACGTAGTAACACATATCGGTATACATGTATATGTTCTCGAGCTTGTAAATGACGTAGTAACACATATCGGTATACATGTATATGTTCTCGAGCTTGTAAATGACGTAGTAACACATATCGGTATACATGTATATGTTCTCGAGCTTATAAATGACGTAGTAACACATATCGGTATACATGTATATGTTCTCGAGCTTGTAAATGACGTAGTAACACATATCGGTATACATGTATATGTTCTCGAGCTTATAAATGACGTAGTAACACATATCGGTATACCTGTATATGTTTTCGAACTTGTAAATGACGTAGTAACACATATCGGTATACATATACATGTTCTCGAGCTTGTATATGACGTACTAACACATATCGGTATACATGTATATGTTCTCGAGCTTGTAAATGACGTAGTAACACATATCGGTATATATGTATATGTTCTCGAGCTTGTAAATGACGTAGTAACACATATCGGTATATATGTATATGTTCTCGAGCTTGTAAATGACGTAGTAACACATATCGGTATACATGTATATGTTCTCGAGCTTGTAAATGACGTAGTAACACATATCGGTATACATGTATATGTTTTCGAACTTGTAAATGACGTAGTAACACATATCGGTATACATGTATATGTTCTCGAGCTTGTAAATGACGTAGTAACACATATCGGTATACATGTATATGTTCACGAGCTTGTAAATGACGTAGTAACACATATCGGTATACATGTATATGTTATCGAGCTTGTAAATGACGTAGTAACACATATCGGTATACATGTATACTGTTCTCGAACTTGTTGCACACGTGCTTTGATTTTTGCATGGGTGTTTGGTATAGTATAGCATGGGTGTTTGGTATAGTAGCATGGGTATTTGGTATAATAGCATGGGTGTTTGGTATAGTAGCATGGGTATTTGGTATAGTAGCATGGGTGTTTGGTATAGTACCATGGGTGTTTGGTATAGTAGTGTGCTAAATTTAGCACGATACTGCACATTATAGCACATCCCTGTCCAGCACGATACTGCACATTATAGCACATCCCTCGACCAATTATAACACGCCAGTTCTGGGTGAGTTGAAATATGTGCGAATATATGTTCCAAAAAGATGACACGTCTTTACCATAGAGGCCTTAGCACACTAGTGACACGTCTTTACCATAGAGGCCTTAGCGCACACTAGTGATGACACGTCTTTACCATAGAGGCCTTAGCCTTTACCGTAGAGGCCGTAGCCTTTACCATGGAGGCCTTAGCGCACACTAGTGTTGAAAACATCGATCAATTCATCTTTGAACATAAACTCCTTTAACAGACTGCTGAGGGCACAAGCATATAAAGAGCGTTCGTGTTAGGCTAGTGGTATGGAGACAATAGAGAGCGTTTTCTCAAGTATGCAGATATATGGCAATAGCTGATCAGTATTTATGCAATGAGTTAGTTGCTTCCTGGTGCATGCCGATACAGCTAAAGACAGCCTGTCATATTTGACACAATATAGGCACATATTCCCTTAATACCCCATTATATAATCAGATCGGACCCATGAGTCCATCAAAGTTACATGGAACACACAGATAGGGTGAATAAATACAAATGGAGAATTATCTTGTTCAAAATAGTTAATTTTAGGGATATTAATCCAAATTGGCAACACACATCGTCATGCTGGTATATTAATTAAATGCAATGGCTCTTGGTGGCGAAATCATTTGTGTTTGTTTATCGCCGATAGATGCGTCCCGAATCGAGATGTAAATATTTCAATTGAGCTTAGTTCAGACGATGTTTTCTATGGAGTGGTATGGTCAATTGCTTTGACATTTTCGACGATGTTAGTAGAATGCTATATCCCTATGGTTGGCATAACGCCTGATTACTAAATTATCAGTTTCACGCGCCCGAACAATTTCATCATATATCTTAATTTAATCCCAATGATCGTCTTTTATAAACAGCGTCCATGTTGCCGTCGCAAAAAAAACACAAACAAAAACAGCCATAATAAATAGCGTGCCCAGTGGTGACCATCTGGACCTATTGATGATGTATTGTTGTGCGGATTTTAGCGTTAAATGTGAAATACGAATGATGTGAATTTTTTTTTTCAATTTTCAGTTTTCCTTGTTCACGGTAATCTTAAAATTGGTTTTGGAAATTTTGTTAATTCTGATATTAAATCGGACCTTTTAGTAAATCTTTAAAATTGAATCATCAGTGGCTGCTGACCTGGCATGAATTGGTGGCAATGCCATATGTCGATGCCGATGCTCTTGTACGCACAGTGACCTATTCTTCCGATATCACAGCTGCTTCGCAATTACAGATAAGGGGTGGTTATGTCTCAGCGGGACTCATATATTTAGCACAGCTTCGACAACTTTATGACAAAAACATTTACGGTGCGATATGCAGCCATATTGATCGTCGCCGGTCACACACAGAGCCCACGAATGATGGTTATGGCACATCCGGTCGGCATGCCGGCGTCCACTGGCTAGTGAAACATGTCGCTGAATAGGGAAGCAATAACCACTAATGGATTCGGGAAAAGGTCACCCGTTTTCAGCAAATATCCTAGCCTGCTCCCGGGGATCGCCTCTCGTAATAAAATACGCTTCTAAATGCCATCATACGAATGTTTCGTCCATTCAATATTCTCTCAGATGATTCATGTATTTCGCTTATTTGAGAAATAGCAGCTATAAGTTCAGTGTGAGTTTATTTCAGAATCAATAAGTCCAATGTGAAAATAGTGTATGTGAATATTTAGGTTCAATATGAACATATTTACACGAGGATAATGTTGATGTAGCTTTCATTAGTTCCAATATGAACATATTTGTACGAGGATATGTTAATGTAGCTTATGTTTAGGTCCAATATGAACCTATTTGTACGAGTATAATGTTGATGTAGCTTATATTAGGTCAATATGAACATATTTGTACGAGGATATGTTGATGTAGCTTATGTTTAGGTCCAATATGAACCTATTTATACGAGTATAATATCGGTGTAGCTTTCATTAGTTCCAATGTGAACCTATTTACACGAGGATATGTTGATGTAGCTTTCATTAGTTCCAATATGATCATATTTGTACGAGGATATGTTGATGTAGCTTATGTTTAGGTCCAATATGAACCTATTTGTACGAGGATAATGTTGATGTAGCTTACATTAGGTCAATATTAACCTATTTGTACGAGGATAATGTTGATGTAGCTTTCATTAGTTCCAATATGAACATATTTGTACGAGGATATGTTGGTGTAGCTTACATTAGGCTAATATGAACATATTTACACGATGATATGTTGATGTAGCTTATGTTTAGGTCCAATATGAACCTATTTGTACGAGTATAATATCGGTGTAGCTTTCATTAGTTCCAACGTGAACCTATTTACACGAGGATATGTTGATGTAGCTTCAATTCTTTCCAATATGAACCTATTTACACGAGAATATGTTGATGTAGCTTGCATTAGTTCCAATGTGAACATATTTACACGAGGATATGTTGTTGTAGCTTACATTAGTTCCAATATGAACCTATTTACACGAGAATATGTTGATGTAACTTACATTAGTTCCAATATGAACCTATTTGCACGAGGATATGTTGATGTAGCTTACATTAGGTTAATATGAACATATTTACTCGAGGATATGTTGATATAGCTTACATTAGGTCCAATATGAACCTATTTACACGATATGTTGATATAGCTTACATTAGGTCCAATATGAACCTATTTACACGAGAATATGTTGATGTAACTTACATTAGTTCCAATATGAACCTATTTGCACGAGGATATGTTGATGTAGCTTACATTAGGTTAATATGAACATATTTACACGAGGATATGTTGATTAAGTTTACATTAGTTCCAATATGAACATATTTGCCCGAGGATATGTTGATATAGCTTACATTAGGTCCAATATGAACATATTTACACGAGAATATGTTGATGTAACTTACATTAGTTCCAATATGAACATATTTACATGAAGATATGTTGATGTATCTTACATTGTTTCCACTATGAACCTATTTGCACGAGGATATGTTGATGTAGAATACTATAGGTCCAATGTGAACCTATTTGCACGAGGATATGTTGATATAGCTTACATTAGGTCCAATATGAACCTATTTGCACGAGGATATGTTGATGTAGCTTACATAAGGTCCAATATGAACCTATTTGCATGAAGATAATGTTGATGTAGAATACTATAGGTCCAATGTGAACCTATTTGCACGAGGATATGTTGATATAGCTTACATTAGGTCCAATATGAACCTATTTGCACGAGGATATGTTGTTGTAGCTTATATTTCCATGTAGGTCATATTTAGCGACTGATAAAACACGTTTCAGAATGCCATTATATGAATGTTCGCCCATTCAAGATTATGTTAAATGGTTCGTATCAGTAGCATCACCAGAGATGCATTAGACCACATAATAACTCAAACACATGTGTATTTTGTAAGCTATATTGCCAATATACCCAATATAGCTCTTCTCATAATGCCATGCGCTTCTAAATACTTCAAGATTATCCACATATTTTGCACAATTAAGAGGCATTCCACGATATAATAATGCATAACTAACTTATGTTTATAACCGTTTGTTCAACTGTCATGCAACTTATATTTCGTCTCTGGTCATAACATACGTTTTTAAGTGTCATATACATATTCGTTCGTTCAATATTATCTTAGATCCATATCGGGTGCATATTTGATAGGCATTTGACCTTATAATAATAGGAAACTCGTTTCTGTTTTGCATCTCGTATTCCCAAGTATTTAAGAATGTCCGTCCGTTACATGTACGTCTCCGTTAGATTATCTTGTGAAAATGCCGGACTGATTCGACTGTTTAAGTTTGTATAAATGTAAACTTAATTGTTTAGCTCTCGCACGTCAGACATTCGAACAGTTTGCCTATAAATAATTAATGATTGTGAGTAACAAATACACTTGTAAATGCCATTATACGAGTGTTCATCCAGTCAGTATTACCATACATGTTATTATTATATTTTTATTTTGAGGTGCATGCAACATATACTCATCGTAACTCATTAACCCTCTCATGGCGTATAATGGAAAACTTAGCTGGCCCTGTCATAACAGGTGATGAGCTAAATGTGATTAAAACGTACTCGATATTTGCGTACTTGAATGGACTAAATGTGTTTAGAAACGTACTGGGTGTTTGCGTACCTGAAAAATGTAACGAAGATCGACAATGTTGGTCTGATTATTATTTTTCAAGATATCTCATGCACAATAATAGCTGGCAGCGTGTCAACGTAATACCTTGTCAATCGTCAAGCCGTTTGTCGCTGTTTCCAATGGGTGTGTGGTTATTGGTGTGTCAATGTAATTGTCGTTGCCTGTTTGGTGATGAACCTGTCAACCAAATGGAACGCATGCGTCATGTGTGAACACATACCATATGTATGGTTTGTAAATAATTCATAATTACCAAAACTTTAGTTTACCACGTCCGATGATTTTAAAATGTTTTCACATGCTTTCTCTCAAAGCGCACACTATACACCAAATATTGCAAATAATCAACTACGTAGCTGTTATCTGTATACACATGTTTCGCAATCACTATATTATTTTTTATATATGCCTAATAATATGATATTGAGGGCGTTCTCATGTTGCTATGCTCAATATAAATTGTTTGGGTACACCATATTCCGATATGTGTGTATAGGTTTTCATGGATTTAAATGCTATTCAATTTCGCGTTGTCGTTTTATTATTTGAATTTTATCTTTTGGAATATGGGCGGCAGGAACACGGCCCATTTTGGCCATGCCGCTCATGTACAATGGAAGAGTCGAGCTTATATTTGAATATTTGATTGTTTAGGTTCATATTGGACGTAAATATTAACACGTATAGGTTATATCATGGTGAGAATGGTATATGAGAATGTGCACGAGTCTTTGACGAGTGGCTATTTCTAGTACACAGTTTTCATCGTGGTGTAACCTACTTATAGCAAGCAATATGAACATATACCGAATTTAATCAACAACTGCCCAATTTCGTCTTTATTAAACCACAGTAAACAGTATACCCATGCGTGCGTGATATATATAATCAACACTGTCTGGACAATGTACTATAACGTATCTTAACACTGTCTGGACAATGTAATATAACGTATCTTAACACTGTCTGGACAATGTAATATAACGTATCTTAACACTGTCTGGACAATGTAATATAACGTATCTTAACACTGTCTGGACAATGTAATATAACGCATCTTAACACTGTCTGGACAATGTAATATAACGTATCTTAACACTGTCTGGACAATGTAATATAACGTATCTTAACACTGTCTGGACAATGTACTATAACGTATCTTAACACTGTCTGGACAATGTAATATAACGTATCTTAACACTGTCTGGACAATGTAATATAACGTATCTTAACACTGTCTGGACAATGTAATATAACGTATCTTAACACTGTCGGGACAATGTAATATAACGTATCTTAACACTGTCTGGACAATGTAATATAACGTATCTTAACACTGTCTGGACAATGTAATATAACGTATCTTAACACTGTCGGGACAATGTAATATAACGTATCTTAACACTGTCTGGACAATGTACTATAACGTATCTTAACACTGTCTGGACAATGTAATATAACGTATCTTAACACTGTATGGACAATGTAATATAACGTATCTTAACACTGTCGGGACAATGTAATATAACGTATCTTAACACTGTCTGGACAATGTAATATAACGTATCTTAACACTGTCGGGACAATGTAATATAACGTATCTTAACACTGTCGGGACAATGTAATATAACGTATCTTAACACTGTCTGGACAATGTAATATAACGTATCTTAACACTGTCTGGACCATGTAATATAACGTATCTTAACACTGTCTGGAAAATGTAATATAACGTATCTTAACACTGTCTGGACAATGTAATATAACGTATCTTAACACTGTCTGGACAATGTAATATAACGTATCTTAACACTGTCTGGACAATGTAATATAACGTATCTTAACACTGTCTGGACAATGTAATATAACGTATCTTAACACTGTCTGGAAAATGTAATATAACGTATCTTAACACTGTCTGGACAATGTAATATAACGTATCTTAACACTGTCTGGACAATGTAATGTAACGTATCTTAACACTGTCTGGAAAATGTAATATAACGTATCTTAACACTGTCTGGACAATGTAATATAACGTATCTTAACACTGTCTGGACAATGTAATATAACGTATCTTAACACTGTCGGGACAATGTAATATAACGTATCTTAACACTGTCTGGACAATGTAATATAACGTATCTTAACACTGTCGGGACAATGTAATATAACGTATCTTAACACTGTCGGGACAATGTAATATAACGTATCTTAACACTGTCTGGACAATGTACTATAACGTATCTTAACACTGTCGGGACAATGTAATATAACGTATCTTAACACTGTCTGGACAATGTAATATAACGTATCTTAACACTGTCTGGACAATGTAATATAACGTATCTTAACACTGTCGGGACAATGTAATATAACGTATCTTAACACTGTCTGGACAATGTAATATAACGTATCTTAACACTGTATGGACAATGTAATATAACGTATCTTAACACTGTCGGGACAATGTAATATAACGTATCTTAACACTGTCTGGACAATGTAATATAACGTATCTTAACACTGTCTGGACAATGTAATATAACGTATCTTAACACTGTCGGGACAATGTAATATAACGTATCTTAACACTGTCGGGACAATGTAATATAACGTATCTTAACACTGTCTGGACAATGTAATATAACGTATCTTAACACTGTCGGGACAATGTAATATAACGTATCTTAACACTGTCTGGACAATGTAATATAACGTATCTTAACACTGTCTGGACAATGTAATATAACGTATCTTAACACTGTCTGGACAATGTAATATAACGTATCTTAACACTGTCGGGACAATGTAATATAACGTATCTTAACACTGTCTGGACAATGTAATATAACGTATCTTAACACTGTCTGGACAATGTAATATAACGTATCTTAACACTGTCGGGACAATGTAATATAACGTATCTTAGCACTGTCTGGACAATGTAATATAACGTATCTTAACACTGTCGGGACAATGTAATATAACGTATCATAACACTGTCGGGACAATGTAATATAACGTATCTTAACACTGTCTGGACAATGTAATATAACGTATCATAACACTGTCTGGACAATGTAATATAACGTATCTTAGCACTGTCTGGACAATGTAATATAACGTATCTTAACACTGTCTGGACAATGTAATATAACGTATCTTAACACTGTCGGGACAATGTAATATAACGTATCTTAACACTGTCTGGACAATGTAATATAACGTATCTTAACACTGTCTGGACAATGTAATATAACGTATCTTAACACTGTCTGGACAATGTAATATAACGTATCTTAACACTGTCTGGACAATGTACTATAACGTATCTTAACACTGTCTGGACAATGTAATATAACGTATCTTAACACTGTCTGGACAATGTAATATAACGTATCTTAACACTGTCTGGACAATGTACTATAACGTATCTTAACACTGTCTGGACAATGTAATATAACGTATCTTAACACTGTCTGGACAATGTACTATAACGTATCTTAACACTGTCTGGACAATGTAATATAACGTATCTTAACACTGTCTGGACAATGTACTATAACGTATCTTAACACTGTCTGGACAATGTAATATAACGTATCTTAACACTGTCTGGACAATGTACTATAACGTATCTTAACACTGTCTGGACAATGTAATATAACGTATCTTAACACTGTCTGGACAATGTAATATAACGTATCTTAACACTGTCTGGACAATGTAATATAACGTATCTTAACACTGTCTGGACAATGTAATATAACGTATCTTAACACTGTCTGGAAAATGTAATATAACGTATCTTAACACTGTCTGGACAATGTAATATAACGTATCTTAACACTGTCTGGACAATGTAATATAACGTATCTTAACACTGTCTGGAAAATGTAATATAACGTATCTTAACACTGTCTGGACAATGTAATATAACGTATCTTAACACTGTCTGGACAATGTAATATAACGTATCTTAACACTGTCTGGACAATGTAATATAACGTATCTTAACACTGTCGGGACAATGTAATATAACGTATCTTAACACTGTCTGGACAATGTAATATAACGTATCTTAACACTGTCTGGACAATGTAATATAACGTATCTTAACACTGTCGGGACAATGTAATATAACGTATCTTAACACTGTCTGGACAATGTAATATAACGTATCTTAACACTGTCTGGACAATGTACTATAACGTATCTTAACACTGTCTGGACAATGTACTATAACGTATCTTAACACTGTCTGGACAATGTACTCTAACGTATCTTAACACTGTCTGGACAATGTACTATAACGTATCTTAACACTGTCTGGACAATGTACTATAACGTATCTTAACACTGTCTGGACAATGTAATATAACGTATCTTAACACTGTCTGGACAATGTAATATAACGTATCTTAACACTGTCGGGACAATGTAATATAACGTATCTTAACACTGTCTGAACAATGTAATATAACGTATCTTAACACTGTCTGGACAATGTAATATAACGTATCTTAACACTGTCTGGACAATGTACTATAACGTATATTAACACTGTCTGGACAATGTAATATAACGTATCTTAACACTGTCTGGACAATGTAATATAACGTATCTTAACACTGTCGGGACAATGTAATATAACGTATCTTAACACTGTCTGGACAATGTAATATAACGTATATTAACACTGTCTGGACAATGTAATATAACGTATCTTAACACTGTCTGGACAATGTAATATAACGTATCTCAACACTGCCTGGACAATGTAATATAACGTATCTTAACACTGTCTGGACAATGTAATATAACGTATCTTAACACTGTCTGGACAATGTAATATAACGTATCTTAACACTGTCTGGACAATGTACTATAACGTATCTTAACACTGTCTGGACAATGTAATATAACGTATCTTAACACTGTCTGGACAATGTAATATAACGTATCTTAACACTGTCTGGACAATGTACTATAACGTATCTTAACACTGTCTGGACAATGTAATATAACGTATCTTAACACTGTCTGGACAATGTAATATAACGTATCGTAACACTGTCTGGACAATGTAATATAACGTATCTTAACACTGTCTGGACAATGTAATATAACGTATCTTAACACTGTCTGGACAATGTAATATAACGTATCTTAACACTGTCTGGACAATGTACTATAACGTATCTTAACACTGTCTGGACAATGTAATATAACGTATCTTAACACTGTCTGGACAATGTAATATAACGTATCTTAACACTGTCTGGACAATGTACTATAACGTATCTTAACACTGTCTGGACAATGTAATATAACGTATCTTAACACTGTCTGGACAATGTAATATAACGTATCTTAACACTGTCTGGACAATGTAATATAACGTATCTCAACACTGTCTGGACAATGTAATATAACGTATCTTAACACTGTCGGGACAATGTAATATAACGTATCTTAACACTGTCTGGACAATGTAATATAACGTATCTTAACACTGTCGGGACAATGTAATATAACGTATCTCAACACTGTCTGGACAATGTAATATAACGTATCTTAACACTGTCGGGACAATGTAATATAACGTATCTTAACACTGTCTGGACAATGTAATATAACGTATCTTAACACTGTCGGGACAATCTAATATAACGTATCTTAACACTGTCTGGACAATGTGATATAACGTATCTTAACACTGTCTGGACAATGTAATATAACGTATCTTAACACTGTCTGGACAATGTAATATAACGTATCTTAACACTGTCTGGACAATGTAATATAACGTATCTTAACACTGTCGGGACAATGTAATATAACGTATCTTAACACTGTCTGGACAATGTAATATAACGTATCTTAACACTGTCTGGACAATGTGATATAACGTATCTTAACACTGTCTGGACAATGTAATATAACGTATCTTAACACTGTCTGGACAATGTAATATAACGTATCTTAACACTGTCTGGACAATGTAATATAACGTATCTCAACACTGCCTGGACAATGTAATATAACGTATCTTAACACTGTCTGGACAATGTAATATAACGTATCTTAACACTGTCTGGACAATGTAATATAACGTATCTTAACACTGTCTGGACAATGTACTATAACGTATCTTAACACTGTCTGGACAATGTAATATAACGTATCTTAACACTGTCTGGACAATGTAATATAACGTATCTTAACACTGTCTGGACAATGTACTATAACGTATCTTAACACTGTCTGGACAATGTAATATAACGTATCTTAACACTGTCTGGACAATGTAATATAACGTATCGTAACACTGTCTGGACAATGTAATATAACGTATCTTAACACTGTCTGGACAATGTAATATAACGTATCTTAACACTGTCTGGACAATGTAATATAACGTATCTTAACACTGTCTGGACAATGTACTATAACGTATCTTAACACTGTCTTGACAATGTAATATAACGTATCTTAACACTGTCTGGACAATGTACTATAACGTATCTTAACACTGTCTGGACAATGTAATATAACGTATCTTAACACTGTCTGGACAATGTAATATAACGTATCCTAACACTGTCGGGACAATGTAATATAACGTATCTTAACACTGTCTGGACAATGTAATATAACGTATCTTAACACTGTCTGGACAATGTAATATAACGTATCTTAACACTGTCTGGACAATGTAATATAACGTATCTTAACACTGTCTGGACAATGTAATATAACGTATCTTAACACTGTCTGGACAATGTAATATAACGTATCTCAACACTGTCTGGACAATGTACTATAACGTATCTTAACACTGTCTGGACAATGTAATATAACGTATCTTAACACTGTCGGGACAATGTAATATAACGTATCTTAACACTGTCTGGACAATGTAATATAACGTATCTTAACACTGTCGGGACAATGTAATATAACGTATCTTAACACTGTCGGGACAATGTACTATAACGTATCTTAACACTGTCTGGACAATGTAATATAACGTATCTTAACACTGTCTGGACAATGTAATATAACGTATCCTAACACTGTCGGGACAATGTAATATAACGTATCTTAACACTGTCTGGACAATGTAATATAACGTATCTTAACACTGTCTGGACAATGTAATATAACGTATCTTAACACTGTCTGGACAATGTAATATAACGTATCTTAACACTGTCTGGACAATGTAATATAACGTATCTTAACACTGTCTGGACAATGTAATATAACGTATCTCAACACTGTCTGGACAATGTACTATAACGTATCTTAACACTGTCTGGACAATGTAATATAACGTATCTTAACACTGTCGGGACAATGTAATATAACGTATCTTAACACTGTCTGGACAATGTAATATAACGTATCTTAACACTGTCTGGACAATGTAATATAACGTATCTTAACACTGTCGGGACAATGTAATATAACGTATCTTAACACTGTCGGGACAATGTAATATAACGTATCTTAACACTGTCTGAACAATGTAATATAACGTATCTTAACACTGTCTGGACAATGTAATATAACGTATCTTAACACTGTCTGGACAATGTAATATAACGTATCTTAACACTGTCTGGACAATGTAATATAACGTATCTTAACACTGTCGGGACAATGTAATATAACGTATCTTAACACTGTCTGGACAATGTAATATAACGTATCTTAACACTGTCTGGACAATGTAATATAACGTATCTTAACACTGTCTGGACAATGTAATATAACGTATCTTAACACTGTCTGGACAATGTAATATAACGTATCTTAACACTGTCGGGACAATGTAATATAACGTATCTTAACACTGTCGGGACAATGTAATATAACGTATCTTAACACTGTCTGAACAATGTAATATAACGTATCTTAACACTGTCTGGACAATGTAATATAACGTATCTTAACACTGTCTGGACAATGTAATATAACGTATCTTAACACTGTCTGGACAATGTAATATAACGTATCTTAACACTGTCGGGACAATGTAATATAACGTATCTTAACACTGTCTGGACAATGTAATATAACGTATCTTAACACTGTCTGGACAATGTAATATAACGTATCTTAACACTGTCTGGACAATGTAATATAACGTATCTTAACACTGTCTGGACAATGTAATATAACGTATCTTAACACTGTCTGGACAATGTAATATAACGTATCTTAACACTGTCTGGACAATGTAATATAACGTATCTTAACACTGTCGGGACAATGTAATATAACGTATCTTAACACTGTCTGGACAATGTAATATAACGTATCTTAACACTGTCTGGACAATGTAATATAACGTATCTTAACACTGTCTGGACAATGTAATATACCGTATCTTAACACTGTCTGGACAATGTAATATAACGTATCTTAACACTGTCTGGACAATGTAATATAACGTATCTTAACACTGTCGGGACAATGTAATATAACGTATCTCAACACTGTCGGGACAATGTAATATAACGTATCTTAACACTGTCTGGACAATGTAATATAACGTATCTTAACACTGTCTGGACAATGTAATATAACGTATCTTAACACTGTCTGGACAATGTAATATAACGTATCTTAACACTGTCTGGACAATGTAATATAACGTATCTTAACACTGTCGGGACAATGTAATATAACGTATCTTAACACTGTCTGGACAATGTAATATAACGTATCTTAACACTGTCTGGACAATGTAATATAACGTATCTTAACACTGTCTGGACAATGTAATATAACGTATCTTAACACTGTCTGGACAATGTAATATAACGTATCTTAACACTGTCTGGACAATGTAATATAACGTATCTTAACACTGTCTGGACAATGTAATATAACGTATCTTAACACTGTCGGGACAATGTAATATAACGTATCTCAACACTGTCGGGACAATGTAATATAACGTATCTTAACACTGTCTGGACAATGTAATATAACGTATCTTAACACTGTCTGGACAATGTAATATAACGTATCTTAACACTGTCTGGACAATGTAATATAACGTATCTTAACACTGTCTGGACAATGTAATATAACGTATCTTAACACTGTCGGGACAATGTAATATAACGTATCTTAACACTGTCTGGACAATGTAATATAACGTATCTTAACACTGTCTGGACAATGTAATATAACGTATCTTAACACTGTCTGGACAATGTAATATAACGTATCTTAACACTGTCTGGACAATGTAATATAACGTATCTTAACACTGTCTGGACAATGTAATATAACGTATCTTAACACTGTCTGGACAATGTAATATAACGTATCTTAACACTGTCTGGACAATGTAATATAACGTATCTTAACACTGTCTGGACAATGTAATATAACGTATCTTAACACTGTCGGGACAATGTAATATAACGTATCTTAACACTGTCTGGACAATGTAATATAACGTATCTTAACACTGTCTGGACAATGTAATATAACGTATCTTAACACTGTCGGGACAATCTAATATAACGTATCTTCGGTCATTTCGCTAGATATAAGACACTCATTAGGCCATTGTGAATTGTGAAGTTAATTATTTGACATTTTACTAATTCGCATCTGTTTGTCTATATATGTCGGGATTCGTGTTATGAAATTGTCATTTTTGTCCAACTGTCGAACCAGCAGACAACATATATCTGAAAATAGTTGTGTGTTTAGTTCAAATAAATGTCATTGCCAAATCAGTTCAAACTTATACTTGCCGCGTTTCATGGCATATTGGGTAGCAGTCAAAATACTTGTTTGAAGAAATTTCATATGTACATAACAATAAAGAGCGTTCTGATTGATTTGATGACAAAACGCGTCCGCATGGAAACTTACGAATAGCTAATATCACTCCATATAACTTCTCTCGATCTTTAAAGAGCACATAGTCACCATATGAATATTTCGTTATATTTCGACCTATTTGGATCACTGGAATGCGATACAGATGAATTATGACTATAGGCTCAGTTTGATGACTAATGCAATTTCTCACATTACCTAAACTTTAAAACTGTAACTTTGTTTTCAATGTTGCAAATACATTCTGATTTCAGCAGTTTCTAGTATATTCGTGCTTGATGTGTTCAACATTCCCTGTTCTATGTTTTAATCATCTTTATATAGGTACATATTTCGAATTTTTAAAAACGCGTTCTACGTCCACTAAATTAAGGTTATATAATGCCAATATGAGCGTATTGGACCTAAATATTGGCATAGGTTCAAATTGGACATATACCCGTTATTACGTTGAAACGCGCGCGTCGCAGTGAAAACACATTATAAAGAGCATGCATATGTGGAAAGTCGTGTCGATGAAAAAGGGTAGATTAAATAACGCCCATATGTGCTTATTTTGTATGGATGTTGTCCCACGTTGGACTGTTTTAAACATAGCGCTTTAAGTCCATTCAGAATAAGATTAACATAAGCCCGTTATTTGTTTATAATAAGATTAACATAAGCCCGTTATTTGTTTATTTTCACGAGAACAGATTGAAACAGTGTACAAATAAACACTATATATTACAAATATTGAACAGATAAAAGCTATATATTTATATATGTTGTACATGTAAACACTATCTGTTATATGCTTGTCTGTAACATAGCGGAAAAATACCGACATGTAGATCGTCATATTTATCACTCTATCGTTCGTTATTTCACTGTATCTTTCGTTATTTCACTGTATCGTTCGTTATTTCACTGTATATTTCGTTAATTCACTGTATCGTTCGTTATTTCACTGTATCGTTCGTTATTTCACTGTACGTTCGTTATTTCGCTGTATCGTTCGTTATTTTACTGTATATCTTTCGTTTTCACTGTATTGTTAGTTACTTCACTATATCGTTCGTTATTGTACTGCGGCTTGTTGGTGGTTTACGCGAGCGCCCTTAAAAACGTGTCGCTACCTGTCAGATGATCGGTGTCAGAAATTTGAGTCAACCAGTTGTGTCTTTCCGAGTATTGTTCAGTGTTTTATACTGTTAAACGTGAAATGTCGCATGATTTAGCAACTGTGTGCATCCATGAGCCGCATTTATTACAAATAATACCTATATTTTACCTGAAACAACTCATTCGTGTCCTTAAAGATATATCGAATTTTCAGTCACGGCTTGTAGCCGCTCGCGAAAATTCTATATCGCTTTACATGCAGACACAAATGAGATATTTCGATAATCAAACAAAAACTGTGGGTATTCTCTATATATCTATATATCTCCATGTGGCGCCAATTCACGCCAGATAATATACGATTGATGATTCAATTGTAATACTGGTGTGATTGATGCGGCCGCCATCTATTTCAAGGAGGAATGACCACTGGATGGTGGGAAATTGACAGAGCAATGTTCTGCTTGATTATCGCCGCAAACGAAGTTTGGCCATGACATATAGAAACGGGTTATTTCGTATCAACCGTATTGCTCTCTACCTCGGCTATCATAGGTTGGATTTTAATTATATTTAGGCATAGTAACAATTTGTTTTCGTCCGCTCATGTGTTGGTGTATATGTTAACCACTATAGGTAAGTGGTCAGACACCAGGTAGTGACAAATATGACAGGGTCGCTGACGCCACACATAGGCCTCTCGATTGATAATGCCAAAATAAGTCAAAATGGAGGACTTGATAACGAACTTTAAAGCTTTTCCGTTTGTCAACTTAGGTATTGTCAACAAATAATGGCGTACAACATATCCGTCATATAATGCCCCCCCCCCCCCCCACAATGAAGGTTGCGCACAATGTACAGATGCCACGAGAAAGGGGAGGCATATTACAGTTGAGGCTAAATAAACAATGATCAAGTTCCCAATTTATGGCAGACAAGTTGCGCCTCAATATCATGACATAAGTTTGAAGTGGAAGCTTGATCATGGAGCGGTTTATTGGAATTTTGAAATTAGTATTAGAACGTACCGATTTTATATCCTGCCAAAAGTATAATTTATTCATTTTTTTATTATTAAATTGACTCCCAATGATTTGAGCAGATCACCAACATGTATTGACAGGACAATCATTAGTTGCAGAATACAATATACCCATGCGGAGGATGTTCACGTGGGTAGGAATTCGTCCGTTCATGGGTAGCAATGTTATTATCCTTTTGAGTGATGATGTATATTTGCCAACTTCGGATCTTCGATGTCAAAGGCCGTCCTGTTTGCATGAACTTTAGTATGGCTGAAGGGGACACTTCGCGCCCTGCCAATTTAGTGGATATTACTCCCTCCGCGTTGCCTCGTGAGCATACTAAAGCTGAAGGGGTCACTCTCACCAAAAAAAGAGCTGAAGGGTATACATGTTTTGATACCACGTCTAAGTGACATTTAGGTTTCGTATATGTCATGATTTCTGTTAGATAATTAATGTTTACATTCCAATGAACATTAAAATTAATTGCAAACAAACTGTTGATGGGCGCCAGACTTTCAGAAACACAGTTTAATGAATGGTGTTAGTGCCGATCTGAAACCCTGTGTACCCTTCAGCTCTTTGTTTGGTGAGAGTGACCCCTTCAGCTTTAGTATGCTCACGAGGCATTGTGAAGGGAACAATATCCACTAAATTAAAAGGACAGCAAACTTAATTTAGCCTCCTGGCTTGTTCCGAATCCATCTCTGCTGCTAAAATGGTCATATTAAGAAATTATGGTGATGTTCACGTGTATGGTTTTGTATTATTAGTATTAGTATTGTTAAATCTTGAATCTATGTCAGTCAAGAATGTTTCTCTAAATGCCCGAAGCTTCATCACTAATCCCATATTTACAAAATTATCGTTTTTTATATTTTTTTTCTTATATTCTTTAACAATTTTATCAGTTTTATCATTTTTTTCTCTTACTTTCTTTAACCATTTTATCAATTGGTTATCATTATTTCTTATATTATTTCTTACATTCTTTAACAATTTTTTATCTTTTTTTTTCATTTTTTCTTACATTCTGTAACAATTATAAAAAATACTATAAAATGTGTTAGGCCAGTGCATTCTCTTGTATATGCAATGCGACCTATGGCCGACTAGCATATATAAAACATGCATTGGCACAGGGTTTTCGAAATTAATTTTCCCATGGAATCACGATAAATAATATTGCTATATTAAGATAGATCTAGTCCACACCAGTTGATGCGACGGACATAATTATATTCAAACTAATGCCAACTATTGAATGCATTTCGTTGTATACCACACGGGGCATATAAGCCGGAACTAATTTTGACGTTGTTGCCTACACAACGTCGGTTCGGAGCGATGCCTTGATTTTACACCGGATTCGTGACGCTACGCCGTTCAACTATGCACGCTGTCATGCGAGACCAGCAGAGGTGGACTGGCCGATCGGGAGACCGGGAAATTTCCCGATGGGCCGGAGGCCGGAAAAATTCTGATTCCACGTGATTTTCTATCGAGCGAGAATCAGATGGGTTTTTTTTACGGTTTGGGGGGGGGGGTATATATGGTTGGGCCGCCCAACCACAACTTGGGCCGCGAATGAAACCGACGCGAGCCGCCACATGTGTTGTGTAACCAGCATTCTTCACACATAAATTCAATGGCGTCTGAGATAATTAGAATGTCCGGATTGTAACCATATTTGGAACCATCACTAAACAAGAATATATTGATTCGGAAATTATTCCACATGTAAAATGTTTTACTTCGGATAATGTGTACTGTCAATATATATATATATAAATATATATCACCCGAGAAGCGGAAAACCGGCGAGCAAAGACATAATTTAAGTTTGCAGGTTCCCCATGTGAGTATAATGTGACGTTCGGAGGGGGGGGGGCAGAGGCGGACTGGCCGATCGGGAGACCGTGAAAAGTCCGGACGTGGGCCGCCACATATGTTGTTTAAACAGCCGAACTGGCTAATCGTAAATTTGTCATTAAATGAACTTGTCAGCATCATATAACACCACATAAAGACCCCGCTAATCTCGAGATTTTAATGGTAACTCCCAGCTGTAAATCCGAAACAAAATCTCACGCACCCCTCCCGGACCCTCCCCCCAATTGAAATTTACAACAAAATAGGAACGCTTCAGTTGATGCCAGTCTAGATGCTAGGATTCGCGATGTTCTTGTATAGGTTTTAAATATTTCTCACCCCGGGCCTAACAACCATGAACAGCCCGGTCTGTCCTGGTCTCTTGCACGTAGCCGTGTGCATTTGTCTGGATTTAGACCGCTAGATGTTAGAATTTATGCAATTGTTCAGGTGAAAATATCTGAATGGTCTCATACCGGGAATTGATGGAACCATGGTTTATATTAATATATATAGGATATTAGGCCACATGTGCAAACGGAATTAAACGGAATTATGCAAATACGTGTATTTTGGTCTGATTCTGATTCAAGGGGGGGGGGGGTGCAGTTGGAATTTCCAAGGTGGACTGTGGACACACCCCGAACCCCGAACAGATGGGCCGGTATTATATTTATTTCCCGGGCCGGATTTTTGGCCCAGTCCGCCTCTGGAGACCAGTACAATCCATCCGCTATGATTACGGCACCGGAAACAATTATTTCGAGTCGTGACGTAATAATTTATAACTGGAAATCGCGAAAATCGTTCTTTACATGTGGATGTACATAATGTCGGTTTAACTGCATATGTGCTCCATTTTACAAGTACACATGGGAATGCACGAAGCTACATTAAACAATTTTAGCAAGCATGCTCATGTAATCATTTAAATGAGTTGTTTGGGTATTTTAGCAGTGTATTATTACGGTAGGCCAAAATGTCGGATAACAACGTCGCCGTTATTTTCTAGTTGGTTGGGAAATTTCTCCCTTGGTGTCATTTTCAAAATGTGTACTTTCCCTTGGCGTCATTCAATGGTACACCCGCTCGCATGACATTACACCCACTCGCATGACAGTAGACACACTCGCATGACATTACACCCACTCGCATAACGTAACAAGGTACACCCACTCGTCAGTACACACACTCGAATGACAGTACAAGGCACACCCACTCGTCGGTACACCCACTCGCATGACAGTAGACACACTCGCATGACATTACACCCACTCGCATAACGTAACAAGGTACACCCACTCGTCAGTACACACACTCGAATGACAGTACAAGGTACAACCACTCTTCAGTACACACACTCGCATGAAAGCAGGCACACTCGCATGACATTACACCCACTCGCATAACGTAACAAGGTACACCCACTCGTCAGTACACACACTCGAATGACAGTACAATGTACACCCACTCGTTAGTATACCCACTCGAATGACTGTACAAGGTACACCCACTCGTCCGTACACCTACTCGTATAACAGTACAAGTCCTTGGCTACGCCATATTCCTAAGGCAGATGCCCCCACATACCAGACAAGACCAAGGGCTTGGCTACGATCGACTTCGAATGCAGACACCGCCCGCATGCCAGACCAAGGTCATCGCGACGTCAACCGTCGAATGATGTGACCACATGAAGCCATACCAATGATCAGCCGTCGAAGATTTACACCCCTCCTACCAAGCATTGGCTGCGACGTAATGTGCAGGTAGATGCCCCTCATGACTGGCCAAGGCCTTGGTGTCCACGGTCTAATTTAAAAATCAGAGTGGATCGTTTTGCCTGCTAGCGTATCATACTTTCGGCGCTTACATACTGATATATGGATTCGGCCTCCTTATTTATAAAATAGCCCAAATTACCATAACACATATATGTATGCTAATACGACCATTCGCTTAAGCAGTGAAGAGAAATTGCATCTCATAACAACGTCCTGCAAAAACTGAAACAGCATGTGAACTAAAAGCGTCATATTGCCATAATCTCGTGTCGGGATTTCAATGTTTTTATGTTGGATGTCATGCCTTTCTGTTCTTAACCCTTTACCCAACAAACCGGCCAAAACCGGCCAAATAAAGCTTCAACAGCCTAAAATATCTTCGGTCTGTCTCAATAGAACCATACAAATATGGATATCATTGGAACCGGCTCCTTGACCACATTGTGATAGTTACAGTTATGCCCTGTGCCAATGCATTCTCTTATATATGCGAGTCGACCATTTTTTCTTACATTCTTTAACAATTTTATAATTTTTAATGTGTTAAGCCAATGCATTCTCTTATATATGCGAGGCGACCTATGGTCGACTCGCATATATAAGAGAATGCATTGGCACAGGGCCATTCTGTTGGGTAAAGGGTTAATGCATTCATAGAAGACAATTCAAGTAAATGCACTAAATATGTTCATAATGTATGGAGCGCATTAAGTATATACATATGACCAAGACATCATGCGCCATACATTCAATACAACATTAAATAAGTTAGGATGTTTCATTGGTGTAAAACTGTGGAAAATATACATGCGTAGTTAAAAATTCGAAGACAGACGTAGGCCTAGGCTATGTTAGCCTACATCCATATTGTCTGACATATATCGCACGTAGGACGAACACATCTAAATACTACCGTAAAGCACGTATACTTTGAGCCAGCTACCGATTAATAACGACAGGGGAGAGGTTTGTCTGCTAGGATATCATAATTATTTCAGGGCATACATAATGAGATATGGATTCGGCAGCCTTAGAATTCGTAGTTCGAGATATAAAACAGATTGAGTTACCATAAAACATCTATATATGCTAATACGAGCATGATGTTATAGAATGAAGAAAAACTTCAACCAACAGCACTCAATCGCCAACATGCGAACTAGATGAACAGTCATGTACGCTATATTAGCAGTCCTCTTGGAGTAGAGCGTCCACGTTTCCTTTAATTGTATATCATTCGTTCCTGTTATTGATGCAATTATGTACTAGATATTTGTCTGACTTGTGGAGCATATTAATTGTATACGAATAATAAACCAAGCTCCAACATGATTTAAGTTATGATTGAGGTAAAACGGGGGACAATTTACGCGCGTAGTTACAAATTGGACGCCTTTGAAACACCAGACTCGATATATATATGTATATATACACTTGCATTTTATATGTCTATGAATTATTTGGAGCATATCGTTGGTACAGAGGATGGAGAATTGAGCCAGCATACCGATTCATCACATGAGAGGAGCGTTTCGTCTGCTAGCATATCAGAATTTCGGGGCATACATAATGAGATATGGATTCGGCAGCCTTAGAATTCGTAGATCGAGATATAAAACAGATTGAATTACCATAAAAACATCTCTGTATGCTAATACGGGCGTGCTGTTATGCAATAAATTTTGTACGGAGAGCTTTTCCCCCCTCCCTGAGCTCATTACCAACATCGATCTATCGTCGTGACCTATGAGGCAATTATGCAAATAATTTTTAATACATAATTATTAAATTCTTGTGGGAAAATAGATAAATTTGATCAATACCGAACGCAATTAGTGATCAATTCGCCGAATATAAATTCCTCAGCGCGCAAGCGGCGGAACATCCACTGCCAGAAAAGAAACGCTATCCGATTACGGCGAATGCATAAACGTCAGGCCTGGCTTTAATGGGCCTTTATTCATAAAATGTTTCTGGTTGTTATCGATCAAGAAGCATTAATTGAAATTGTTAATTATGTTCTTTATGTGAAGCTAATTGGTCTTCTGGCTGAGGTCTCTTCGCGTTCAGTCATCCGAATTGACAATCATTGTACTCCAGCTCTCAGCTAGAAGTTAATTACCACCGGAGTTGAATATGAATCTGCGGAACCACTTGCTATATTGCACAATCTTGAAATCCTTTGTGTCGTGTCTTATTGCTGTAGTATTTTTGATGGGCTTGGTTTGATTGATCGTTTTATCGCTGCGATGGTCGATGATAAATATGTACCGGTCACACGCGTTCTCGGCGATTGGCACTGAGACTGGAATAATGTGTGGAAACAAATCTATATAATTATATATTCCCAAACTCCATGCAGGGTTTACCTCCCTTGGTAACTCGGTAAAACCTCTTCTGCCGGCGATATTTACCCACATTTGGAGGACACTGGACTTCCGAGATATTAAGATGTACTAAGCGAACAATGCAACATGCTGCCCTTGTTAAGCACACAAAATATCGAACAAAATTTGTGTCAATTTTGAACCTTAAGTTTACAAAGTCCCAAGAACCGAAGAACTATATTTAGAAACGGTGTGATTCGATTCTCCGATTATTTTATCAACTCAAAAGTCGACACGCACGTGTACGACATTGTCGTAACACGTATGGCAAGTTAAACACAAGAGTTATAATTTGCTGGAATTTTAATGACTAGCTTTTTTTTGGCGCAAATCGTCAACAGAACTACCGCTCTGACTGTCCATTCTGTCACTATGTTTTAGTAAGATAATAACTACACATATCGTCCAATCATCCAGAGTTCAGAGCAATATAGACTAAGGTGGTACAGGCACGACTTAACCCTTTACCCAATAGAACGGTCCTGTGCCAATGCATTCTCTTATATATGCGAGTCGACCATAGGTCGCCTCGCATATATAAGAGAATGCATTGGCTTAACACATTAAAAATTATAAAATTGTTAAAGAATGTAAGAACAAATGGTAAAAAGTGTTAAAAAAAGATTGTTTAGGCCAATGCATTCTCTTATATATGCGATGCGACCTATGGTCGACTCGCATATATAAGAGAATGCATTGGCACAGGACATAACTGTAACTATCACAATGTGGTCAATGAGCCGGTTCCAATGATATCCATATTTGTATGGTTCTATTGAGACAGACCGAAGATATTTTAGGCTGTTGAAGCTTTATTTGGCCGGTTTTGGCCGGTTTGTTGGGTAAAGGGTTAATTCAATCGACAACCATGACGACTTTCTCAAAATTAAAAAAAGCCATTTGCACCTGCCTATTGTTATGACCTCCTTAAGATATATATTTGATCTTTCCGTGGCGCAAATAAATTTAGCAAAATTATGTCGACGTCGAGATCAAGACAACGTTACCAGCAACTGATCAATTACAGTAGCTATTCTTAGACAGCATCATATGTATTGACGCTAGTGGTACGAAAGTAGGCCAGACGCCCACACCCATAATGCATGTGGTCGTCTGGAACGTGCGCGCCAGTCAAATGTATGCATAAACGTAAGTTTGTTTGGTCACCCCTCCCCACACGGCTCATTGATCACTGTGTGGATGCACACCTGTATGTAAAATAACCGCATATATATATATGTATATATCTGGGTAACAAACATATAAATAAATGTTTTAGTGCCGGGAATTGTTCTCAAAGCACATAGAAAACTTAACTTTGGACTTTCGCATTTTTGCTGGAAAACCCCATGCTAAATATAGAAATACAGACTAGTACCCAGCCGGTGACAGAGTCAGAAAGGAAGTATGACTAGTGCTCTCTGGTAGAGGTTGGATAAATATGTAACGATCACACGGATTCTCGACTATTGGCGTGTGTGGAAACAAATCCGTATAATTATATATACTTACAGTCACATGGCGGTTTGCGCTCCGAAATACACATAATATTATTCGTTTTTGAATTTTTCTCAGTATCGAAACAGGATGATAAATATCTGAACTACCTTTCTACGAACACTATGTAGCCCAAAACGACGCATTGAAGTAATGAAAATACACCTGTGGTCCCAGACACAAAACGGCCATTTGCACGACATGGGCCAGAAAAGAGCATTCTGTGGTAGTCTATTCCTGATATGGTAGCAATAAAGAGCGTTTGTCTGACTTCTGGCGAAAAGATAAAAATGGCTGTGACTTTGGAATGCAATTTTCAGAGCATGTGAAGCCGGTTAATCAATAGTTCGTTTATTTATCGACCTGTCGTATCCGTCGCTCCAAATTGCGCATAAAAAAATGGAGGTTCGAATGATCAATGTCCGTTTAAGTACTCCAGACTGAGGAATGCTCTGTTCTTGGAAGAATATTAGAGAAATATAATCATGATATCTTTCATTGGAAACGCTGATTATGACTTAATAATTCCTTGTGGTTAAATGTCATCCACCATCAGCTCATAATGTCAGTGTGTTCCTTAAGCTTACATCTGAAAATGAACAATGGTTATTCCCGAATATCCCCAGGACATGTTTAACCCTTTACCCAACAGAATGTCCCTGTGCCAATGCATTCTCTTATATATGCGAGTCGACCATAGGTCGCCTCGCATATATAAGAGAATGCATTGGCTTAACACATTAAAAATTATAAAATTGTTAAAGAATGTAAGAAAAAATGGTAAAAAGTGTTAAAAAAAGATTTTGTTTAGGCCAATGCATTCTCTTATATATGCGAGGTGACCTATGGTCGACTCGCATATATAAGAGAATGCATTGGCACAGGGCATAACTGTAAATATCACAATGTGGTCAAGGAGCCGGTTCCAATGATATCCATATTTGTATGGTTCTATTGAGACAGACCGAAGATATTTTAGGCTGTTGAAGCTTTATTTGGCCGGTTTTGGCCGGTTTGTTGGGTAAAGGGTTAACACATTAATGTAACCAAATAGATTAATGACAATTTATCTATTTTGTATGAAGTAATGCATTACTTTGGATTAAATGTCATGTTATTTGGGCTCGTAATGGCCACGACAATGTTTCGGACTTCTACCATCAGATCGCCATGTTCTCGAAGTGCCATCTAAATTCATCACGCGGTGGGTAATGTAGTTGAATATTACAATTGGTTAATATAAGAAAACATAAACATAGCATCACAACTTCCTTTTTCAAAAGACAATTGCCAGTACACACTAGTTATATTATTATAACTGCAACATACTAATAACATGTGTACACGTTGTTATTTGATTTTCTACTGTTTTGATGTGGTTGTGATGGTTCAGTATATCACTAAATACTGACTGAATGTGGTATTACTATTAACATTAAATTGCTCTCCATTACATTTATTTTATTGGAATTTAACTGAATGTTTTGGAGAACTAATCACATATAACTTTCGAACATTAATATTTATACTTTGATAGTTTGTTTTCAAAATTATATATTTAGGTACACTGATATATTGATGTTTTAAGTAAACTATTTCCTATCTCTCACGAATAATTGACTCGTTCCTGCAGTTAACGACAAAACCTAGTCTTAAATTTAGGAATAGAAATATTTGGATCCTCATTGTTATGTACTTACAACATCAAGAAAGTTTCAAAATATTTACTATAACTTGTGCTTTACAATGAAACGGTGCTGAAACAAATACATACAGTTCCAAGAGCATATCCATGCTGATAACATAAGATCCATTATAGCTTTGCAAACCGTTAGGTATACCATGCCTTGAGAAAATTGACTTTAAATGTTAAATAATACACTCAATGTATCATTTAGCACAGCATATTCTGGATAATTATTATTAATCAGTGGTTATGATATAGTCATTCCATCATGTATGGAACAAATCAATGCCAACTATTTCCACATGGACTAATAACAGATTTATCAATTTGTAAAACTTACAAATTTATTTCTGACAAATTCCACAACAGTACCAGGTCACGACAGCTTGTTTCATCTTAGCCAACATATCATTGTCCTGCAAGTATATTGCACTGTTCTATTCCTAAATGACCAGCACAAACTATCTGCAACATTTATTTCCTCATATTAGAGGAAATTATAATTATGGAACCTGTCATTAGTATTCCATCTGTACCACAAAGTTCATCTTTCATTCCATAATCTTCACATTCCTATTCTTGCTCCACAATCCATGGCCATGTTACTGATGTTTGTAACAGTTTTCACATTGCACTATGATGATATGATACATTTGGGACGCATTTACCTACATAGTTCTCAATCACCAACTGCTGTAGTTCTAGTTTATTCTTAAATATTGTAAATTCATCATTGCATCAACCTACCTTACTTTGTGACGGTTTAAAACCATTTCAACACTTCACCAAGACACGCGTTCGTAATATTACATTTAATTAGCCATGTTATAGAAGTGTCATCTATATTAATCACGCGATGGGTCAGTTGGTTTGATATTACACTTGGTCAATTTAAAACATGTAACATGGCAATACATACCATGCATGCGATTCAGAAAAGGACATATTACAAATTACACTCGACGTGTTGTGGGAAATGTAATGTATTGTAACAAACTAACGCTACCTCATCCATGTTAGTATTATGTAATGATCACACGATACGCGCAACGAAACCGGAAACGATATCGTGGTTGAACCACGTTTTATCATGTATCGTTTATTATACGGCTCGACCAGACCTGATCCACTTGCTCTGCTACAATGATGTTATACGGGTAGACTTGGTCAAGTAGTTATCAATTTTGTCTCTTTCTAATGTGTTTTGTGTTCTAGTATGTTTCCTTGAAACCTTGAAAATGCAGCCGTTTGGCTTCCGTCTGAATGGTGATATACGCGCAAATAACGCAATGATGCTGGTAGGCGTATATTAATGGTCAATCAACTATGTGTGGTCGAGATGTTTTGTCTTTCGAAGATAAGTATGTATTCTTGAAGTGAAAGGCTACCTTTCAAGTTATTGTTGCTATCGTCACTTTGTATCCTTGTTATGTTGTCCAAGCAACGCTATGTTTAATATATCAGAACTGTGGTTGTCATTAATGAAAATGATTAGCCGTTATATTACTGTGCATACAATTGAATGTCTGAGCCAAATATTGATGATTTTGAAGTGCCTTATTGTAACAGAAATTTCTTGGGGGACGGGGAACGAATACAACATATGAACGAGATCACCTCATTCCAACCAGAAGCCAATGCTAACTTCCAAAGCTGAATCATTGTACACATTTGTTGTGAGTCAATTGCGGACACATGTTTGTCGGTGATAATTTGTTAAAGCTAACTATGATCATCGTAGCGGTCTATTACTATTCTAACATATACTGACAATGTTACGTACAATCAAAACATCAAAACACCATCGAGCAGAGTGTAATGCCGTATTCTAAATTATATTCTGATATGATATAGGTATATACAATAACTTTTTCAGAATCAAATAAATATATATATATACTGGTGTGTTGTGCATGATGTGTGGTATATGTTGTGCGGTGTATGATGTGTGGTATATGTTGTGCGGTATATGATGTGTGGTATATGTTGTGCGGTATATGATATGTGGTATATGTTGTGCGGTATATGATGTGTATAAACTGATATACATTCAGGATATAAACATACTCCGTTGATTTGGAATTAATGCATAAAAGTGAGGTGTGAGTGACAATGTCGGAACTACAATGTAACTCCAACGAAACAATATAGCCGTTTGGAAATTAATATTCCTACACATCGGGTAAACTTGCCTCGCAGTCAAGACATCTGGACATATATATCAATTCTCATAACAGGAATGTCTGCATATTTTGATTTCCAACAAAAATGTCAATTTGTTTTAAACTTGGCGCACATTTCAATCGGCATTGGAACCTGCGCTCCTGCGATCTTCAGTTTAGTCTGAGCCACTTTGGCGGAGTTATTGCCATGTTTCGACTTATACATACCCATACATACCCATACATACCCATACATACCCATGCATACCCATAGTTTACTCACTCCAACAAATATGTATATATGCATCAAATAAGTGTTGAGAGCACTGTATTTCCGCAATTGGTGACTGGTCCCGGCTAGATAATCAAGTATTCGCACAATCTGTTTGTTAATTATATAATTGTCCAGCTGCAGTATGTTCCAGTAACCAATAACAATTTTTTAAGTTACTGAAGAACCGACTGACAAAATACATCTATTATTTGGTAGAATCACGGGGGGGGGGGGGGGTTGGAACGCACTCGCTTGTCCACTCCCACAACCTGCATTGCCATTATGTGCCGTATCTACTATATGTAGTAGGTATATATATGTGTGTGTGATTGGTATATTACCGTGTGGTAAAGCAGGCGCGTATATAAGGCAGGCGTACAATGGCGGTGCATATTTGCACGACTATGGTGGGGGGGGGGCAGTGGAGCGCATTACAAGCCCCTGTGGCAGAAACGGTAATCCCGAAATAAAATGTTTCATCACAAATATGAGTTCTTGTTTTGTATAATAATTCGGATATTTTGTTCAATTACTCAACTTTTCATTATATCTGTAGGTCCAATGAAATACAATGCCCGTCTGCCTAATGATGAGCATCATAAACTGATACAGCAAATCTGAATATATTTAACAATTCATACAATTTAAAGGACCAGAAGAAATAACGGATCTGATATTAACATCGCAGGAATAGTCGAAGGTCAAAAACAGCAGTGAAATCATGTGAACATTGACGAACTTGTTTGTTTCCTTTGCAATGTATTCCTCGTAAAAAAAAACGCGGGCCACCCAATGATATTGTGTTATATAACAACATAAATATTGATAATAGGAGCCCACTTAGCTTGACTAATGCTCTGTTTGGTCCAGTTTATAAGCCTGAACATTTAATATAATTTAGTAATAATAATTTATCTCTACACATCGATTTGGAATATAAACTGTACATTCATCTGAAAAATCTTCAGTCACATATACACCCACTACCCTGACCTGTTCCTTGCAACCCCTGTTGGATTTAGATAATTATTGTCACATTGCCGAATGAATTTGGACGAGGTATAGCCGCGTTCGCGAGGCCTCTGAAGACGCATTCAAGAAATCCTATTGAGTATTGAGTATTGAGCCATCGGAATAAACATGGTAATCAAGTCGCCTTATGGTACGTGATATCGATCGTCACATAACTGTAGTTAGTTCATTTACTTATATCAGTTCGGGCACTCTATCCAATCCGAAACCAAAATAAGAACGTTTCCCTAAATCACCTTCCCGGACACCAGGCAAATAACACGAATTAAAGTTTAGCGCAATGAACTTCAACATCACTTTTGAGCAAATGTGTGACCCGCCATATCAAATCCAGTCGTAAGTCGGGATTTTTTTTACCCTGTGCCAATGCATTCTCTTATATATGCGAGTCGACCATAGGTCGCCTCGCATATATAAGAGAATGCATTGGCCTAACACTTTTTTACAATTTTAATATTTTTTTCTTGTATTCTTCAACAATTTAATAATTCACCCATATAGAGCCCCAGACAAACATGAGCAGAGGACACTCTTCTATATGCTTCTATATATGTGTGGGGCTCCCTGCAGAGCAATGGATGTTTTTTTTATTTTATGTCCTAAAAATTTTAAGAAACCTTATTTTTTTTTAAATGATAAAAAATTGTTAGGCCAATGCATTCTCTTATACATGGTCGACTCGCATATATAAGAGAATTAATTGGCACAGGGTAAAAAAAATCCAGACTTACGACTGGATTTGATATGGCGGGTCACATAAATTATGTTTGATTCAGAAAATGATCGTCGCATTGTCCGGCCGAATGAACTTGGACGAGGTACAATCAGGCATATTAAACAGTTTTCATGAATTCATATTGAGTATTTTATACGGGAGCCATCGGAATCAGATACCATAATGATGTCCTCCTATGGGATGTGATATTGATCCTCAAGGAATTGCGATTACTTCAGTTTGCTTACAGATAATAGCATTAGTCGCCCAAGCGAAGGCGAATCCATTTATTTACCAAAGAAATTAGTATAGTGCCCATGAAGTGGGATCTATATCATTGATTCTAAGATGTTCTTCATATCGACGGAACAAAAATCTACCGGCTTAGACTTAATAAGGACTGTCTACAGTACTTATTGTTCCTTTGTATAATTTGAATGTAGTATCGTTGAAATCGCCTGATAGCATCCACAACACGCATACATGCAGCAGCAGTGTTGAAAATGCACCCAACGCGCAGCAATGAAGAGGCAAGTTTAGTAATATGTTCAGGTTGCTAACAATCAGCGACATAACTAAGGGTTAAACGCCGTACAATGTAATATTTCATCTCCAGAAATGGCATCTTCTCATCAGCCGAGACCTGTACCTTATGTTAGTAGAGAGTTATACTACACTTAGCTCGCTACCAGATGTAACGTGTTGAATTTAGTACATTGCTGTACCAAACACGGATGCGAAAAGCGTACAACTGAGACCCGCATTGATCCTCATTTATAGTTCATACTTGCACCACAAGTAGTTAATCATCAATAAAAGGTGCCGATGCAGCAAACCAAATCATTTATTTTATGTATATAAATATATAATAAGTTTGAAATTGCGTTACTTGGCATTGAAGACTGTTCAGCGGTTGACCAGTCAGATTCGGAGAATGATTTAGATTGTTACCCCGTCAACGTGCATGTGTACTGCATTATTTTATTATGTCAGTTGCGCTAGTAATTCACACCACATGTCGATGAATTAATCTGTATTTATGTTATTCTGCCAGATGTGCTAGTAATGCACACCACATGTAGATGTATTCATCTGTATTTATGTTATTCTGCCAGTTGCGCTATTAATGCACACCACATGTAAATGTATTCATCTGTATTTATGTTATTCTGCCGGTTGCGCTAGTAATACACACCACATGTTCATGTATTCATCTTTATTTATGTTATTATGTCAGTTGCGCTAGTAATGCACACCACATGTTGATGTATTCATCTTTATTTATGTTATTCTGTCAGTTGCGCTAGTAATTCACACCACATGTTCGTGTATTCATCTTTATTATGTTACTCTGTCAGTTGCGCTAGTAATTCACACCACATGTTCGTGTATTGATCTGTATTTATGTTATTCTGCCGGTTGCGCTAGTAATTTACACCACATGTTGATGTATTCATCTTTGTTTATGTTATTCTGCCGGTTGCGCTAGTAATGCACACCACATGTTGATGTATTCATCTGTATTTATGTTATTCTGCCGGTTGCGCTAGTAATTCACTCCACGTGTTGATGTATTCATCTGTATTTATGTTATTCTGCCGGTTGCGCTAGTAATTCAAACCACATGTTGATGTATTCATCTGTATTTATGTTATTCTGCCGGTCGCGCAAGTAATTCACAACACATGTTGATGTATTCATCTGTATTTATGTTATTCTGCCGGTTGCGCTAGTAATTCACACCACATGTTAATGTATTCATCTGTATTTATGTTATTCTGCCGGTTGCGCTAGTAATTCACACAACATGTTGATGTATTCATCTGTATTTATGTTATTCTGCCGGTGGCGCTAGTAATTCACACCACATGTTGATGTATTCATCTGTATTTATGTTATTCTGCCGGTCGCGCAAGTAATTCACACCACATGTTGATGTATTCATCTGTATTTATGTCATTCTGTCGGTTGCGCTAGTAATTCACACAACATGTTGATGTATTCATCTGTATTTATGTTATTCTGCCGGTTGCGCTAGTAATTCACACCACATGTTGATGTATTCATCTGTATTTATGTTATTCTGCCGGTTGCGCTAGTAATTCACACCACATGTTGATGTATTCATCTGTATTTATGTTATTCTGCCGGTCGCGCAAGTAATTCACAACACACGTTGATGTATTCATCTGTATTTATGTTATTCTGCCGGTTGCGCTAGTAATTCACACCACATGTTGATGTATTCATCTGTATTTATGTTATTCTGTCGGTTGTGCTAGTAATTCACACAACATGTTGATGTATTCATCTGTATTTATGTTATTCTGCCGGTTGCGTTAGTAATTCACACCACATGTTGATGTATTCATCTGTATTTATGTTATTCTGCCGGTCGCGCAAGTAATTCACACCAAATGTTGATGTATTCATCTGTATTTATGTTATTCTGCCGGTTGCGCTAGTAATTCACACCACATGTTGATGTATTCATCTGTATTTATGTTATTCTGTCGGTTGCGCTAGTAATTCACACAACATGTTGATGTATTTATCTGTATTTATGTTATTCTGCCGGTTGCGCTATTAATGCACACCACATGTTGATGTATTCATCTGTATTTATGTTATTCTGCCGGTTGCGCTAGTAATTCACACCACATGTTGATGTATTCATCTGTATTTATGTTATTCTGCCAGTTGCGCTAGTAATTCACACCACATGTTGATGTATTCATCTGTATTTATGTTATTCTGCCGGTTGCGCTAGTAATTCACACCACATGTTGATGTATTCATCTTTATTTATGTTACTCTGTCAGTTGCGCTAGTAATTCACACCACATGTCGATGTATTAATATTTGTTGATGTTATTCTGCCAGTTGCGCTAGTAATTCACACCACATGTTGATGTATTCATCCTTATTTATGTTACTCTGTCAGTTCACACCACTTGTTGATGTATTCATCTGTGTTTATGTTAGTCTGTCAGTTGCGGTAGTAATTCACACCACATGTTCATGAATTCATCTTTATTTATGTTATTCTGTCAGTTGCACTAGTAATTCACACCACATGTCGATGTATTCATATTTGTTTATGTTATTATGTCAGTTGCGCTAGTAATTCGCACCACATGTTGGTGTATTGATCTTTATTTATTTTATTCTGTCAGTTGCGCTAGTAATTCACACCACATGTTGATGTATTCATCTGTGTTTATTTTAGTCTGTCAGTTGCGCTAGTAATTCACACGACTTGTTCATGTATTCATATTTGTTTATGTTATTCTGCCAGTTGCGCTAGTAATTCACACCACATGTTGATGTATTCATCTGTATTTATGTTATTCTGCCGGTCGCGCAAGTAATTCACACCACATGTTGATGTATTCATCTGTATTTATGTCATTCTGTCGGTTGCGCTAGTAATTCACACAACATGTTGATGTATTCATCTGTATTTATGTTATTCTGCCGGTTGCGCTAGTAATTCACACCACATGTTGATGTATTCATCTGTATTTATGTTATTCTGCCGGTTGCGCTAGTAATTCACACCACATGTTGATGTATTCATCTGTATTTATGTTATTCTGCCGGTCGCGCAAGTAATTCACAACACACGTTGATGTATTCATCTGTATTTATGTTATTCTGCCGGTTGCGCTAGTAATTCACACCACATGTTGATGTATTCATCTGTATTTATGTTATTCTGTCGGTTGTGCTAGTAATTCACACAACATGTTGATGTATTCATCTGTATTTATGTTATTCTGCCGGTTGCGTTAGTAATTCACACCACATGTTGATGTATTCATCTGTATTTATGTTATTCTGCCGGTCGCGCAAGTAATTCACACCAAATGTTGATGTATTCATCTGTATTTATGTTATTCTGCCGGTTGCGCTAGTAATTCACACCACATGTTGATGTATTCATCTGTATTTATGTTATTCTGTCGGTTGCGCTAGCAATTCACACCACATGTTGATGTATTCATCTGTATTTATGTTATTCTGCCAGTTGCGCTAGTAATTCACACCACATGTTGATGTATTCATCTGTATTTATGTTATTCTGCCGGTTGCGCTAGTAATTCACACCACATGTTGATGTATTCATCTTTATTTATGTTACTCTGTCAGTTGCGCTAGTAATTCACACCACATGTCGATGTATTAATATTTGTTGATGTTATTCTGCCAGTTGCGCTAGTAATTAACACCACATGTTGATGTATTCATCCTTATTTATGTTACTCTGTCAGTTGCGCTAGTAATTCACACCACTTGTTGATGTATTCATCTGTGTTTATGTTAGTCTGTCAGTTGCGCTAGTAATTCACACCACATGTTCATGAATTCATCTTTATTTATGTTATTCTGCCGGTTGCGTTAGTAATTCACACCACATGTTGATGTATTCATCTGTATTTATGTTATTCTGCCGGTCGCGCAAGTAATTCACACCAAATGTTGATGTATTCATCTGTATTTATGTTATTCTGCCGGTTGCGCTAGTAATTCACACCACATGTTGATGTATTCATCTGTATTTATGTTATTCTGTCGGTTGCGCTAGCAATTCACACCACATGTTGATGTATTCATCTGTATTTATGTTATTCTGCCAGTTGCGCTAGTAATTCACACCACATGTTGATGTATTCATCTGTATTTATGTTATTCTGCCGGTTGCGCTAGTAATTCACACCACATGTTGATGTATTCATCTTTATTTATGTTACTCTGTCAGTTGCGCTAGTAATTCACACCACATGTCGATGTATTAATATTTGTTGATGTTATTCTGCCAGTTGCGCTAGTAATTAACACCACATGTTGATGTATTCATCCTTATTTATGTTACTCTGTCAGTTGCGCTAGTAATTCACACCACTTGTTGATGTATTCATCTGTGTTTATGTTAGTCTGTCAGTTGCGCTAGTAATTCACACCACATGTTCATGAATTCATCTTTATTTATGTTATTCTGTCAGTTGCACTAGTAATTCACACCACATGTCGATGTATTCATATTTGTTTATGTTATTATGTCAGTTGCGCTAGTAATTCGCACCACATGTTGGTGTATTGATCTTTATTTATTTTATTCTGTCAGTTGTGCTAGTAATTCACACGACATGTTCATGTATTCATATTTGTTTATGTTATTCTGCCAGTTGCGCTAGTAATGCACACCACATGTTGATGTATTCATCTGTATTTATGTTATTATGTCAGTTGCGCTAGTAATTCACACCACATGTCGATGAATTAATCTGTATTTATGTTATTCTGCCAGATGTGCTAGTAATGCACACCACATGTAGATGTATTCATCTGTATTTATGTTATTCTGCCAGTTGCGCTATTAATGCACACCAAATGTAAATGTATTCATCTGTATTTATGTTATTCTGCCGGTTGCGCTAGTAATACACACCACATGTTCATGTATTCATCTTTATTTATGTTATTATGTCAGTTGCGCTAGTAATGCACACCACATGTTGATGTATTCATCTTTATTTATGTTATTCTGTCAGTTGCGCTAGTAATTCACACCACATGTTCGTGTATTCATCTTTATTATGTTACTCTGTCAGTTGCGCTAGTAATTCACACCACATGTTCGTGTATTGATCTGTATTTATGTTATTCTGCCGGTTGCGCTAGTAATTTACACCACATGTTGATGTATTCATCTTTGTTTATGTTATTCTGCCGGTTGCGCTAGTAATGCACACCACATGTTGATGTATTCATCTGTATTTATGTTATTCTGCCGGTTGCGCTAGTAATTCACACCACATGTTGATGTATTCATCTGTATTTATGTCATTCTGTCGGTTGCGCTAGTAATTCACACAACATGTTGATGTATTCATCTGTATTTATGTTATTCTGCCGGTTGCGCTAGTAATTCACACCACATGTTGATGTATTCATCTGTATTTATGTTATTCTGCCGGTTGCGCTAGTAATTCACACCACATGTTGATGTATTCATCTGTATTTATGTTATTCTGCCGGTCGCGCAAGTAATTCACAACACACGTTGATGTATTCATCTGTATTTATGTTATTCTGCCGGTTGCGCTAGTAATTCACACCACATGTTGATGTATTCATCTGTATTTATGTTATTCTGTCGGTTGTGCTAGTAATTCACACAACATGTTGATGTATTCATCTGTATTTATGTTATTCTGCCGGTTGCGTTAGTAATTCACACCACATGTTGATGTATTCATCTGTATTTATGTTATTCTGCCGGTCGCGCAAGTAATTCACACCAAATGTTGATGTATTCATCTGTATTTATGTTATTCTGCCGGTTGCGCTAGTAATTCACACCACATGTTGATGTATTCATCTGTATTTATGTTATTCTGTCGGTTGCGCTAGTAATTCACACAACATGTTGATGTATTTATCTGTATTTATGTTATTCTGCCGGTTGCGCTATTAATGCACACCACATGTTGATGTATTCATCTGTATTTATGTTATTCTGCCGGTTGCGCTAGTAATTCACACCACATGTTGATGTATTCATCTGTATTTATGTTATTCTGCCGGTCGCGCAAGTAATTCACAACACACGTTGATGTATTCATCTGTATTTATGTTATTCTGCCGGTTGCGCTAGTAATTCACACCACATGTTGATGTATTCATCTGTATTTATGTTATTCTGTCGGTTGTGCTAGTAATTCACACAACATGTTGATGTATTCATCTGTATTTATGTTATTCTGCCGGTTGCGTTAGTAATTCACACCACATGTTGATGTATTCATCTGTATTTATGTTATTCTGCCGGTCGCGCAAGTAATTCACACCAAATGTTGATGTATTCATCTGTATTTATGTTATTCTGCCGGTTGCGCTAGTAATTCACACCACATGTTGATGTATTCATCTGTATTTATGTTATTCTGTCGGTTGCGCTAGCAATTCACACCACATGTTGATGTATTCATCTGTATTTATGTTATTCTGCCAGTTGCGCTAGTAATTCACACCACATGTTGATGTATTCATCTGTATTTATGTTATTCTGCCGGTTGCGCTAGTAATTCACACCACATGTTGATGTATTCATCTTTATTTATGTTACTCTGTCAGTTGCGCTAGTAATTCACACCACATGTCGATGTATTAATATTTGTTGATGTTATTCTGCCAGTTGCGCTAGTAATTAACACCACATGTTGATGTATTCATCCTTATTTATGTTACTCTGTCAGTTGCGCTAGTAATTCACACCACTTGTTGATGTATTCATCTGTGTTTATGTTAGTCTGTCAGTTGCGCTAGTAATTCACACCACATGTTCATGAATTCATCTTTATTTATGTTATTCTGCCGGTTGCGTTAGTAATTCACACCACATGTTGATGTATTCATCTGTATTTATGTTATTCTGCCGGTCGCGCAAGTAATTCACACCAAATGTTGATGTATTCATCTGTATTTATGTTATTCTGCCGGTTGCGCTAGTAATTCACACCACATGTTGATGTATTCATCTGTATTTATGTTATTCTGTCGGTTGCGCTAGCAATTCACACCACATGTTGATGTATTCATCTGTATTTATGTTATTCTGCCAGTTGCGCTAGTAATTCACACCACATGTTGATGTATTCATCTGTATTTATGTTATTCTGCCGGTTGCGCTAGTAATTCACACCACATGTTGATGTATTCATCTTTATTTATGTTACTCTGTCAGTTGCGCTAGTAATTCACACCACATGTCGATGTATTAATATTTGTTGATGTTATTCTGCCAGTTGCGCTAGTAATTAACACCACATGTTGATGTATTCATCCTTATTTATGTTACTCTGTCAGTTGCGCTAGTAATTCACACCACTTGTTGATGTATTCATCTGTGTTTATGTTAGTCTGTCAGTTGCGCTAGTAATTCACACCACATGTTCATGAATTCATCTTTATTTATGTTATTCTGTCAGTTGCACTAGTAATTCACACCACATGTCGATGTATTCATATTTGTTTATGTTATTATGTCAGTTGCGCTAGTAATTCGCACCACATGTTGGTGTATTGATCTTTATTTATTTTATTCTGTCAGTTGCGCTAGTAATTCACACGACATGTTCATGTATTCATATTTGTTTATGTTATTCTGCCAGTTGCGCTAGTAATGCACACCACATGTTGATGTATTCATCTGTATTTATGTTATTATGTCAGTTGCGCTAGTAATTCACACCACATGTCGATGAATTAATCTGTATTTATGTTATTCTGCCAGATGTGCTAGTAATGCACACCACATGTAGATGTATTCATCTGTATTTATGTTATTCTGCCAGTTGCGCTATTAATGCACACCAAATGTAAATGTATTCATCTGTATTTATGTTATTCTGCCGGTTGCGCTAGTAATACACACCACATGTTCATGTATTCATCTTTATTTATGTTATTATGTCAGTTGCGCTAGTAATGCACACCACATGTTGATGTATTCATCTTTATTTATGTTATTCTGTCAGTTGCGCTAGTAATTCACACCACATGTTCGTGTATTCATCTTTATTATGTTACTCTGTCAGTTGCGCTAGTAATTCACACCACATGTTCGTGTATTGATCTGTATTTATGTTATTCTGCCGGTTGCGCTAGTAATTTACACCACATGTTGATGTATTCATCTTTGTTTATGTTATTCTGCCGGTTGCGCTAGTAATGCACACCACATGTTGATGTATTCATCTGTATTTATGTTATTCTGCCGGTTGCGCTAGTAATTCACTCCACGTGTTGATGTATTCATCTGTATTTATGTTATTCTGCCGGTTGCGCTAGTAATTCAAACCACATGTTGATGTATTCATCTGTATTTATGTTATTCTGCCGGTCGCGCAAGTAATTCACAACACATGTTGATGTATTCATCTGTATTTATGTTATTCTGCCGGTTGCGCTAGTAATTCACACCACATGTTAATGTATTCATCTGTATTTATGTTATTCTGTCGGTTGCGCTAGTAATTCACACAACATGTTGATGTATTCATCTGTATTTATGTTATTCTGCCGGTGGCGCTAGTAATTCACACCACATGTTGATGTATTCATCTGTATTTATGTTATTCTGCCGGTCGCGCAAGTAATTCACACCACATGTTGATGTATTCATCTGTATTTATGTCATTCTGTCGGTTGCGCTAGTAATTCACACAACATGTTGATGTATTCATCTGTATTTATGTTATTCTGCCGGTTGCGCTAGTAATTCACACCACATGTTGATGTATTCATCTGTATTTATGTTATTCTGCCGGTTGCGCTAGTAATTCACACCACATGTTGATGTATTCATCTGTATTTATGTTATTCTGCCGGTCGCGCAAGTAATTCACAACACACGTTGATGTATTCATCTGTATTTATGTTATTCTGCCGGTTGCGCTAGTAATTCACACCACATGTTGATGTATTCATCTGTATTTATGTTATTCTGTCGGTTGTGCTAGTAATTCACACAACATGTTGATGTATTCATCTGTATTTATGTTATTCTGCCGGTTGCGTTAGTAATTCACACCACATGTTGATGTATTCATCTGTATTTATGTTATTCTGCCGGTCGCGCAAGTAATTCACACCAAATGTTGATGTATTCATCTGTATTTATGTTATTCTGCCGGTTGCGCTAGTAATTCACACCACATGTTGATGTATTCATCTGTATTTATGTTATTCTGTCGGTTGCGCTAGTAATTCACACAACATGTTGATGTATTTATCTGTATTTATGTTATTCTGCCGGTTGCGCTATTAATGCACACCACATGTTGATGTATTCATCTGTATTTATGCTATTCTGCCGGTTGCGCTAGTAATTCACACCACATGTTGATGTATTCATCTGTATTTATGTTATTCTGCCAGTTGCGCTAGTAATTCACACCACATGTTGATGTATTCATCTGTATTTATGTTATTCTGCCGGTTGCGCTAGTAATTCACACCACATGTTGATGTATTCATCTTTATTTATGTTACTCTGTCAGTTGCGCTAGTAATTCACACCACATGTCGATGTATTAATATTTGTTGATGTTATTCTGCCAGTTGCGCTAGTAATTCACACCACATGTTGATGTATTCATCCTTATTTATGTTACTCTGTCAGTTCACACCACTTGTTGATGTATTCATCTGTGTTTATGTTAGTCTGTCAGTTGCGGTAGTAATTCACACCACATGTTCATGAATTCATCTTTATTTATGTTATTCTGTCAGTTGCACTAGTAATTCACACCACATGTCGATGTATTCATATTTGTTTATGTTATTATGTCAGTTGCGCTAGTAATTCGCACCACATGTTGGTGTATTGATCTTTATTTATTTTATTCTGTCAGTTGCGCTAGTAATTCACACCACATGTTGATGTATTCATCTGTGTTTATTTTAGTCTGTCAGTTGCGCTAGTAATTCACACGACATGTTCATGTATTCATATTTGTTTATGTTATTCTGCCAGTTGCGCTAGTAATTCACACCACATGTTGATGTATTCATCTGTATTTATGTTATTCTGCCGGTCGCGCAAGTAATTCACACCACATGTTGATGTATTCATCTGTATTTATGTCATTCTGTCGGTTGCGCTAGTAATTCACACAACATGTTGATGTATTCATCTGTATTTATGTTATTCTGCCGGTTGCGCTAGTAATTCACACCACATGTTGATGTATTCATCTGTATTTATGTTATTCTGCCGGTTGCGCTAGTAATTCACACCACATGTTGATGTATTCATCTGTATTTATGTTATTCTGCCGGTCGCGCAAGTAATTCACAACACACGTTGATGTATTCATCTGTATTTATGTTATTCTGCCGGTTGCGCTAGTAATTCACACCACATGTTGATGTATTCATCTGTATTTATGTTATTCTGTCGGTTGTGCTAGTAATTCACACAACATGTTGATGTATTCATCTGTATTTATGTTATTCTGCCGGTTGCGTTAGTAATTCACACCACATGTTGATGTATTCATCTGTATTTATGTTATTCTGCCGGTCGCGCAAGTAATTCACACCAAATGTTGATGTATTCATCTGTATTTATGTTATTCTGCCGGTTGCGCTAGTAATTCACACCACATGTTGATGTATTCATCTGTATTTATGTTATTCTGTCGGTTGCGCTAGCAATTCACACCACATGTTGATGTATTCATCTGTATTTATGTTATTCTGCCAGTTGCGCTAGTAATTCACACCACATGTTGATGTATTCATCTGTATTTATGTTATTCTGCCGGTTGCGCTAGTAATTCACACCACATGTTGATGTATTCATCTTTATTTATGTTACTCTGTCAGTTGCGCTAGTAATTCACACCACATGTCGATGTATTAATATTTGTTGATGTTATTCTGCCAGTTGCGCTAGTAATTAACACCACATTTTGATGTATTCATCCTTATTTATGTTACTCTGTCAGTTGCGCTAGTAATTCACACCACATGTTCATGAATTCATCTTTATTTATGTTATTCTGTCAGTTGCGTTAGTAATTCACACCACTTGTTGATGTATTCATCTGTGTTTATGTTAGTCTGTCAGTTGCGCTAGTAATTCACACCACATGTTCATGAATTCATCTTTATTTATGTTATTCTGCCGGTTGCGTTAGTAATTCACACCACATGTTGATGTATTCATCTGTATTTATGTTATTCTGCCGGTCGCGCAAGTAATTCACACCAAATGTTGATGTATTCATCTGTATTTATGTTATTCTGCCGGTTGCGCTAGTAATTCACACCACATGTTGATGTATTCATCTGTATTTATGTTATTCTGTCGGTTGCGCTAGCAATTCACACCACATGTTGATGTATTCATCTGTATTTATGTTATTCTGCCAGTTGCGCTAGTAATTCACACCACATGTTGATGTATTCATCTGTATTTATGTTATTCTGCCGGTTGCGCTAGTAATTCACACCACATGTTGATGTATTCATCTTTATTTATGTTACTCTGTCAGTTGCGCTAGTAATTCACACCACATGTCGATGTATTAATATTTGTTGATGTTATTCTGCCAGTTGCGCTAGTAATTAACACCACATGTTGATGTATTCATCCTTATTTATGTTACTCTGTCAGTTGCGCTAGTAATTCACACCACTTGTTGATGTATTCATCTGTGTTTATGTTAGTCTGTCAGTTGCGCTAGTAATTCACACCACATGTTCATGAATTCATCTTTATTTATGTTATTCTGTCAGTTGCACTAGTAATTCACACCACATGTCGATGTATTCATATTTGTTTATGTTATTATGTCAGTTGCGCTAGTAATTCGCACCACATGTTGGTGTATTGATCTTTATTTATTTTATTCTGTCAGTTGCGCTAGTAATTCACACGACATGTTCATGTATTCATATTTGTTTATGTTATTCTGCCAGTTGCGCTAGTAATGCACACCACATGTTGATGTATTCATCTGTATTTATGTTATTATGTCAGTTGCGCTAGTAATTCACACCACATGTCGATGAATTAATCTGTATTTATGTTATTCTGCCAGATGTGCTAGTAATGCACACCACATGTAGATGTATTCATCTGTATTTATGTTATTCTGCCAGTTGCGCTATTAATGCACACCAAATGTAAATGTATTCATCTGTATTTATGTTATTCTGCCGGTTGCGCTAGTAATACACACCACATGTTCATGTATTCATCTTTATTTATGTTATTATGTCAGTTGCGCTAGTAATGCACACCACATGTTGATGTATTCATCTTTATTTATGTTATTCTGTCAGTTGCGCTAGTAATTCACACCACATGTTCGTGTATTCATCTTTATTATGTTACTCTGTCAGTTGCGCTAGTAATTCACACCACATGTTCGTGTGTTGATCTGTATTTATGTTATTCTGCCGTTTGCGCTAGTAATTTACACCACATGGTGATGTATTCATCTTTGTTTATGTTATTCTGCCGGTTGCGCTAGTAATGCACACGACATGATAATGTATTCATCTGTATTTATGTTATTCTGCCGGTTGCGCTAGTAATTCACACCACATGTTGATGTATTCATCTGTATTTATGTTATTCTGCCGGTTGCGCTAGTAATTCACACCACATGTTGATGTATTCATCTGTATTTATGTTATTCTGCCGGTTGCGCTAGTAATTCACACCACATGTTGATGTATTCATCTGTATTTATGTTATTCTGTCGGTTGCGCTAGTAATTCACACAACATGTTGATGTATTTATCTGTATTTATGTTATTCTGCCGGTTGCGCTAGTAATTCACACCACATGTTGATGTATTCATCTGTATTTATGTTATTCTGCCGGTCGCGCAAGTAATTCACACCACATGTTGATGTATTCATCTGTATTTATGTTATTCTGTCGGTTGCGCTAGTAATTCACACAACATGTTGATGTATTCATCTGTATTTATGTTATTCTGCCGGTTGCGCTAGTAATTCACACCACATGTTGATGTATTCATCTGTAGTTATGTTATTCTGCCGGTCGCGCAAGTAATTCACACCACATGCTGATGTATTCATCTGTATTTATGTTATTCTGCCGGTTGCGCTAGTAATTCACACCACATGTTGATGTATTCATCTGTATTTATGTTATTCTGTCGGTTGCGCTAGTAATTCACACAACATGTTGATGTATTCATCTGTATTTATGTTATTCTGCCGGTTGCGTTAGTAATTCACACCACATGTTGATGTATTCATCTGTATTTATGTTATTCTGCCGGTCGCGCAAGTAATTCACACCAAATGTTGATGTATTCATCTGTATTTATGTTATTCTGCCGGTTGCGCTAGTAATTCACACCACATGTTGATGTATTCATCTATATTTATGTTATTCTGTTGGTTGCGCTAGTAATTCACACAACATGTTGATGTATTCATCTGTATTTATGTTATTCTGCCGGTTGCGCTATTAATGCACACCACATGTTGATGTATTCATCTGTATTTATGTTATTCTGCCAGTTGCGCTAGTAATTCACACCACATGTTGATGTATTCATCTGTATTTATGTTATTCTGCCAGTTGCGCTAGTAATTCACACCACATGTTGATGTATTCATCTGTATTTATGTTATTCTGCCGGTTGCGCTAGTAATTCACACCACATGTTGATGTATTCATCTTTATTTATGTTACTCTGTCAGTTGCGCTAGTAATTCACACCACATGTCGATGTATTCATATTTGTTGATGTTATTCTGCCAGTTGCGCTAGTAATTAACACCACATGTTGATGTATTCATCCTTATTTATGTTACTCTGTCAGTTGCGCAAGTAATTCACACCACTTGTTGATGTATTCATCTGTGTTTATGTTAGTCTGTCAGTTGCGCTAGTAATTCACACCACATGTTCATGAATTCATCTTTATTTATGTTATTCTGTCAGTTGCACTAGTAATTCACACCACATGTCGATGTATTCATATTTGTTTATGTTATTATGTCAGTTGCGCTAGTAATTCGCACCACATGTTGGTGTATTCATCTTTATTTATTTTATTCTGTCAGTTGCGCTAGTAATTCACACCACATGTTGATGTGTTCATCTGTGTTTATTTTAGTCTGTCAGTTGCGCTAGTAATTCACACGACATGTTCATGTATTCATATTTGTTTATGTTATTCTGCCAGTTGCGCTAGTAATGCACACCACATGTTGATGTATTCATCTTTATTTATGTTATTATGTCAGTTGCGCTAGTAATTCACACCACATGTTGATGTATTGATATTTGTTTATGTTATTCTGCCAGTTGCGCTAGTAATTCACACCACATGTTGATGTATTCATCTGTATTTATGTTATTCTGTCAGTTGCTCTAGTAATTCACACCACATGTCGATGTATTCATATTTGTTTATGTTATTCTGCCAGTTGCACTTGTAATTCACACCACATGTTGATGTATTCATCTGTATTTATGTTATTCTGGTAGTTCCGCTAGTAATTCACACCACATGTCGATGTATTCATCGTTATTTATGTTATACTGTCAGTTGCGCTAGTAATTCACACCACATTTTGATGTATTCATATTTGTTTATGTTATTCTGCCGGTTGCGCTAGAAATTCACACCACATGTTGATGTATTCAATTTGATTTATGTTAATCTGTTAGTTGCGCTAGTAATTCACACCACATGTTGAAGTATTCATCTGTATTGATGTTATTCTGCCGGTTGCGCTAGTAATTCACACCACATGTTGATGTATTCATATTTGTTTATGTTATTCTGTCAGTTGCGCTAGTAATTCACACCACATGTTGATGTATTCATCTGTATTGATGTTATTCTGCCGGTTGCGCTAGTAATTCACACCACATGTTGATGTATTCATATTTGTTTATGTTATTCTGTCAGTTGCGCTAGTAATTAACACCACATGTTGATGTATTCATCCTTATTTATGTTACTATGTCAGTTGCGCTAGTAATTCACACCACTTGTTGATGTATTCATCTGTGTTTATGTTAGTCTGTCAGTTGCGCTAGTAATTCACACCACATGTTCATGAATTCATCTTTATTTATGTTATTCTGTCAGTTGCACTAGTAATTCACACCACATGTCGATGTATTCATATTTGTTTATGTTATTTTGTCAGTTGTGCTAGTAATTCGCACCACATGTTGGTGTATTCATCTTTATTTATTTTATTCTGTCAGTTGCGCTAGTAATTCACACCACATGTTGATGTATTCATCTGTTGTTATTTTAGTCTGTCAGTTGCGCTAGTAATTCACACGACAGGTTCATGTATTCATATTTGTTTATGTTATTCTGCCAGTTGCGCTAGTAATGCACACCACATGTTGATGTATTCATCTTTATTTATGTTATTATGTCAGTTGCGCTAGTAATTCACACCACATGTTGATGTATTGATATTTGTTTATGTTTTTCTGCCAGTTGCGCTAGTAATTCACACCACATGTTGATGTATTCAACTGTATTTATGTTATTCTGTCAGTTGCTCTAGTAATTCACACCACATGTCGACGTATTCATATTTGTTTATGTTATTCTGCCAGTTGCTCTTGTAATTCACACCACATGTTGATGTATTCATCTGTATTTATGTTATTCTGGTAGTTCCGCTAGTAATTCACACCAAATGTCGATGTATTCATCGTTATTTATGTTATACTGTCAGTTGCGCTAGTAATTCACACCACATTTTGATGTATTCATATTTGTTTATGTTATTCTGCCGGTTGCGCTAGTAATTCACACCACATGTTGATGTATTCAATTTGATTTATGTTAATCTGTCAGTTGCGCTTGTAATTCACACCACATGTTGAAGTATTCATCTGTATTGATGTTATTCTGCCGGTTGCGCTAGTAATTCACACCACATGTTGATGTATTCATATTTGTTTATGTTATTCTGTCAGTTGCGCTAGTAATTCACACCACATGTTGATGTATTCATCTGTATTGATGTTATTCTGCCGGTTGCGCTAGTAATTCACACCACATGTTGATGTATTCATATTTGTTTATGTTATTCTGTCAGTTGCGCTAGTAATTCACACCACATGTCGATGTATTCATATTTGTTTATGTTATTATGCCGGTTGTGCTAGTAATTCACACCACATGTTGATGTATTCATCTTTATTATGTTACTCTGTCAGATGCGCTAGTAATTCACACCACATGCTGATGTATTCATACTTGTTTATGTTATTCTGCCGGTTGCGCTAGTAATGCGCACCACATGTTAATGTATTCATCTGCATTTATGTTATTCTGTCAGTTGCGCTAATAATTCACACCACATGTTGATGTATTCATCTGTATTTATGCTATTATGTCAGTTGCGCTAGTAATTCACACCACATGCTGATGTATTCATACTTGTTTATGTTATTCTGCCGGTTGCGCTAGTAATGCGCACCACATGTTAATGTATTCATCTGCATTTATGTTATTCTGTCAGTTGCGCTAATAATTCACACCACATGTTGATGTATTCATCTGTATTTATGCTATTATGTCAGTTACTCTAGTAATTCACACCACATGTTGATGTATTCATCTTTGTTTATGTTATTCTGTCAGTTGCGCTAGTAATTCACACCCCATGTTGATGTATTCATATTTGTTTATGTTATTCTGCCGGTTGCGCTAGTAATTCACACCACATGTTGATGTATTCATCTGTATTTATGTTATTCTGCCTGTTGCGCTAGTAATGCACACCACATGTTCATGCATTCATCTGTATTCATGTTATTCTGTCAGTTGCGCTAGAAATTCACACAACATGTCGATGTATTCATCGTTATTGGATTGTTGCATGGTATACTGTAAACCAACATATTCGGAGTTTGGTATCGAACTTCACATTTTGGATATTTGTTTTTGGACAGGCGTTGGCCACGGATATGGTTATTGTTTTGTATTTTGTCATGCGGACTTATATGGCGCCTCTCATGTAGGAACTGGTTTTGCCAAGGTAATTAGCCCGACAAATATTATTGTACATAAGAAGCCTAGTTTCCTGACAACAGCAAAAAAAAAACTATTGTCATCCAAACTGGGTCTATGCTATTTTGACTAGTCACGATGTGCATGGTTCTCACTGATTATATGCCATTTTGACTAGGCATGATAATCGCGGTTCTCACTGATTCTATGCCATTTTGACTATGCATACCGCTTACATACATATACTGCTATACTATTGCATGAAATATTGCTATACGTACATCAATGTTTACAAAATAAAATATAATCTGATCTAGAATACACCCCCCTGCGTGAGATGGTGGTTATCATGGTGGTCATGTGCTTACTATATGGTGGTGTACGTTTTGTTCATTCATCCCAACATTCATCTCCGTGATAAATAAACTATCTTCTTACTATTATGTCTACACATCATTCACCAACATTTTCTTGTCAATCGCTGGTTCAGCTTCACCTTTTTATACCACTTCACATCGGATGTCCATCCCTTGACTTCATCTTATCAACTACCATGTGACATACCATTTTCATTTATCACCATTTCCGTGCGATATACCATTTTATTGAAGAATACATATTGGGTGCATTTATGTTTATTTGCGTATCAGTAAACTTTTGTTGTTGTAGTATTGGGTCTTTTCGGACTCCGGCTATTATGGATTGTAATGTTTGCTTATCATTTTCTTAGTCAAGTTTATATAAATTGTATCCATCCTTCGTGTTGTATATGTTGTATATGTTGTATATGTTGTATAAGTTGTATATGTCCGATAAACTACTTATATATTTGCCTCTGGCGGCCGGAACTTAGGAATATGGCATCCTCAAGTATCGTATATTCATTATTATATGATAGGCATTTATTATCAAAGGCCAATGTCTAAACAATAGGCTAGATATAACACTTTGTACCCTGCCTTCTGCGAACAATAGATCACATATTTAAAGTATCTCTTCACAAATACCAAGTAGGATATCAAAGGAATATTCTTTGATCATGAATTCCAACTAGCGATCGGCAGAATCTGGACGAAATTGGGTATGTTAACACAACACACAAATCAGTTCAGCCCGTCATCATAGGCTGTTCTATATTATAATTAGTCTCGGGCAGAATTCTTCCCGGAAATAAAACTAATAGCGCTGAACCATACCTGTCTATAATAACGACGTTGAAAACGGAGTGATGACAACGTTTATAGTCCCGGGACCAGTCAACCGGGCGGATCGAAGACATAGTGAATAGCCTCTCGACAAAGCGGGCAAACTAGTTTACAAGGTAACACAATCAAATTCGTTTTCTTCTGCGTGTATCCCCATATAAAGACTATTAAAGTTTTAAAATAATATCAACTTTATTCGAAATTAAGTATGGAATGTGAATTTAGTTTAATAGGCGCATTTCAACACGCTAATGTACGTTGAGATTTGTGACAAAAATTTCCGTAAGGTAATACGATCGGGTGGTTCCCATAGGCCATTTGTGTTTGATGGGGTATTTTTGTGGCATGTTGTTTCTATCAGGGAATGCTGAATCAAGGTGTGAGACCCATTAATTGTAAAGTTCAGTACTCAACAAAAAACGACGCACATCCTAAAACATATCTGCTATTTGTGGACACATTAGTGTCAGTGGACAAGGTCTTGGATTATGGGCACATTGAAATCATTTATAGCCAACACATAATAATTCCAAGGGCAATTCTGAGTGCAGAGTTGACTGACATAACCTACATCCTACATGGGGTCATCCCTGATGGTCATATACATTTTCAAATTTGGTTTCATTTATGTGGTCTATCCATGGAATAAAATGTGTATTTGCACAATAATAAATGACACATGGAATACTATGTTCATTTGCACAATAATAAGTGACGCATTGCCAAAACAGCAGATACAATTAGTATATTGTACAGGAACAGCATGACTTAGGTGGTCGTCTTCCTGCGGCCTCTATATAAACATTCCACTATTAAATGAGATGGCATAATTATGTACAATTAAACAAGGACTATGGGACATTGGCATGCCTGGTGTTGCATAATCTAAAAGTTATATTTAGTTGAGAGCATTGTGGGCGTCAACGTATTGTACTATGTGGGGAGTTTGGACAAGTTCGAAAGGTTGTCTGCAACTCAGTTGGATGGTTGCGACAGCCCTGTATCATATTCACGGATAACGTCTGGTTTATGATACACGACTGTCTCAGATGGCATGTTCAGGGTTATAACTCGAATACATAATAAGAGAGTTCGAATTTAAAGTTTGCGGAGATATTTCAGTTAAGTGGCTGACAGATTATTTTGTCTACTGCAAATATAGCAAGATTTGGTTTCACAGGTAAGCGATTTGGAATAGTGTCTGATTAGTTCATTTGACAATGTAAAGTTGAATGTATAGTAAAATTTACAACTTTCTATTTTGGTGATAAACATGTTCTTGGCTTATTGCTTCTTAATTGATTTGCCTGTCTAGTGTTAACCCTTTACCCAACAAACCGGCCAAAAAGGCAAAATAAAGCTGCAACAGCCTAAATTATCTTGGGTCGGTCTCAATAAAACAATACAAATATGGATATCATTGGAACCGGCTCTTTGACCACATTGTGATGGTTACTGTTATGCCCTGTGCCAATGCATTCTCTTATATATGCGAGTCGACCATACGTCGCCTCGCATATATAAGAGAATGCATTGGCCTAAACAAAATCTGTTTTTAACACTTTTTACCATTTTTTCTTACATTCTTTAATAATTTTATAATTTGTAATGTGTTAAGCCAATGCATTCTCTTATATATGCGAGGCGACCTATGGTATACTCGCATATATAAGAGAATGCATTGGCACAGGGTAGTTATGTTGGGTAAAGGGTTAACACCGAAGGAATATGAGAACATCTCCTTAAACGATGTCGGGCGATTGTTTCTGGTCCAGTTATACATGCAGACAGATGAATGCACAATGTATAATTCTGGTCCAGTTATACATGCTGACAGATGAATGCACAATGTATACTTCTTCAAATTTCCATATATGTTTGTGTAGGAAGAGGTGTTATGTGTGACTTCTATATTTAGAGTTGCATTGCATACAAATTGCCCTTTTGTGCAAGGTGGACAGTACGGCATGTGATTCGAGGCAAGGTGGACAGTACGTCCATGTGATCCGAGTGTCCCCATATAGGGAGTCCACAAAGATGACTTGGGACGAAGGGCTGATAGAGCGTTTTACGTGATTGTTCCGGATGATAGAGCGTTTTACGTTATTGTTTCGGCAGACAATTTGGTTTACTTTATTCAAGGAGTAGAGGGTGTGGTTTAATTTGTGTTCTATCATTGAAATGTGATAGTTTTCACCTATAAAAATACCTAAATTTGATGGATTGTTCATGCGTTTGTTCCCAGATATAATTATTTCTGCGTCATTCAGCTTCAGTGTAAATGTTCTCCATTTGTCCTTTGGGATGAATCAGCATGAATTTACTTCAATTGGTATTATTAGATAATTTGTTACAACAACACCATTACAAAAATGTTTTTATCAAGTGCATTGATGCATTATGGGGAATATCGTTTGTATAGAAACGAAAAATTATCGGACCAAGAACAGACCGTTGGGGCACACCACACGTTACCTGCGCCAATCCAGAAGTTCGACTAAGGCAGTCAACAAATTGTTTTCGTCCCAATAATTAACTCTTAAACCAATCGTTTGAAACTTCCCGAATACCATAATATTATAATTGTATTAATACAATGTCGTGACTTATTGTGTCAAATGCTTTCGATAAATATGTAAAACGAATAGTTAATGTAGAGTCCCCGGTTGGCTTGTCATTATTGTCTGCTATATGATTTAGGAGGTGCAAGAAAGGATGTATGGTAGAATTCTTTTTCCGAAATCCATATTGATGCTTGTGTAGGATTTCGTGGTTTTTCGAGAAATGATAACTACGTATACTATGCATGAGTTCCTCTAAGAGCTCTGAGAAGACTGCTATAATACTGGTGGGTCTATAGTTCGTTATTTTATTGGGGAGATTCACAAGTGCAAGTACTTTTATATGTTCAGTCTATTAGGGGAGATACCATGTTTTAACGATATATTTAAATTATGCGCTAGCGCTCTGGGCGTTTCATGGATGGTCTGATTCCTTAATTTTGATGAAATGCTATCAATATCGGTGGTTCGTTTCCCAACAATGTCATTGGAAAGTTTAGATTTCGTTGGTATCAGTTAGAAACATGAACAAGTGTGTGTGTATTATGATCAATTAAGTAGGCTGACAAATTATTTATTTTGTGTTACAAGGGACATCATCACTAGTTCTCTGACCACTTTTCGCGAAATAGTCATTAAAGGCTTGAGCTAATTTATCTGGATTCGAATTTACAGTGCTTCCATCTGATATACTTGATGGCATTTTTGGAGTGTTATTCGATAATTTAAGAGAGTTATTTTTTCAAGATGTACTTTGCATGTCAGATCTATATTAGTGGATTATATTATAGTAATGCTGTCCCCAATTAATGCATATATATTTCCGACAATATGTATTATAATGCTGAGTGTTATTAACACAAGGATTTTTAAATTTGTTTATGTATAATTTATTCTTAACTAAAAATGAGTTAATGAGACCTTTTGTCTGCTGCAACATATCCTCACGGAAATACGCCCATAAACGGCCAATACTGTGAAATAGGTACAAAATGTGATGACTTGATTCTGAAATAAGCAGATAATGGGCTCTTACCCATATGTACCTATCTTAATTTTTAGGTTGATTATGTGCGTATTTGTGCTAGGATATTTTGGAAAATGAAGTAAGTCGATGTTAAGATACCCTATGAGATGTGCCACGAACGACGCATGCCATTTTATATTTAAACATATGTGCACGAGGGGCTGTTTTGGTCTTTAGAAGGATCCCACGACACACGATGAGCGCCCAGAGTCGACTTTTATGAAAATAGTCCCAATAACATATTGAATAAATATTGTTAGGTCCTCACGGATTTTATAGCAAAGTGTTCAATTGATTAAAACTCCAACACCACCACATCCTTCATCGTCATGTTGTCGGCATTTAAATTTGAATTGGTGATAATAACCGGGAACTGAATATTCACACAATAATTAGGTTATAACAAAGCAACAATAATAACTCAACAATGAAGTGTATAACCATAACAAGGATTGGTTGTCAAATAGTGTTATGCATGTAGAACATATCCAGGTCCACGCATACCTTTGTGTGTTATAAGTGGGCGTGGCACTTTTTTCAGTTCAGCGTGTGTTATAAGTGGGCGTGGCATTTTTTCAGTGCAGCGTGTGTTATAAGTGGGCGTGGCACTTTTCAGTGCAGCGTGTGTTATAAGTGAGCGTGGCACATTTTCCGTGCAGTGTGTGTTATAAGTGAGCGTGTGTTATAAGTGCGGCGTGTGTTATAAGTGCAGCGTGTGTTATAAGTGGGCGTGGCGCTTTTTCAGTGCAGTGTGTGTTATAAGTAAGCATGGCACTTTTTAGTGCAGCGTGTGTCATAAGTGGGCGTGTCAGTTTTTCAGAGCAGCGTGTGTTATAAGACGGCGTTGCACTTTTCAGTGCAGCGTGTGTTATAAGTGGGTGTGGCCCTTGTTCAGTGCAGCGTGTGTTATACCTTTTTGTTTAATTCATCTCAATTGTCAACAAGTCGTCGCGTAAATACGCACATAATAGACCTATAGTAAGAAATAGGTACATAAATTTATTATTTTATTCTGAAATAAGCAGATAATAGAGTCATATCCGTTACTCCGTTTTACTGCGCGGGCCACAGTGAAGAAACATTAAACAGCGTACACCCGAAAAGTCGTAAGTTGGCTTATTTGTTTCGTTGTCCGCACGTAATGACCTAAGAATGGCCCTCATTTTAAGCATATTATCTACTCAAATAATGTTCTGATTTTTGGTAGAATGGGCCGTAATGGTACATGCAATCCGATGGTGTGGTTAAAATATGCCGAACAGTACGCTGTCGGGGAGGGTAAACGCATTATATAAAACAGTTTTGCCGTCAAGAATTGCCACCACACGTATATACAAGGCTTCCCCGTGCTATGATAACTCCAATGGTGTGTTTTAACGTAATGTTGTGATAGTAATTCCATCTGAGTCAGAGATCGAGTGCGGGGGGGGGAGTTTGGCGTACCAACATTTATGAACATATTCATGGATGTGCACTGACAGACATCTCCGTGATATCAGGATTATAAGTGTGTGGTGTATCACAACGTAGGCACAGTGATGTAACCCATAAATGATATAAGAGCTCAGACATGAGTGAACTCCCTGTTATGAACCGGAAGCAGAGTCGTCATTGAACAGTGTTATCTTCAGCATGACGTTGATGATTTGTGAGGTTGGAACAGAACGCGCATCCATTTGCAGATGTAAGAGGTAGTTTAATCTAGTCGCCTGATACGGCTATCATAAATGCCAACACGATGAAATAACTCGCTGGACACGATATGACGGAACACAATATGCCCTCAAACTGGTACTACATCAATGTCCTGATATGCGTGATCGTTTTATCTGTCGTCTGATATGAATATCACAAATGTCACTAGGATCGAATAATATATTGGAGTACGTGTATACTTCACAAGGATCGAATAATATACTGGAGTACGTGTATACTTCAAGAACGACATCACTGTAGTGGGGTAGATGTTGCTTTCTCCTGGTGTTACTTCATCAATGTTCAGCAAAGTGCGACGTGTTCTAGGGTATATTCATTACTGATTTCAGCCTTCATGGATGTCCACTTAATAACGAAACAAAGCTATGTTTGATGTTGTGACGACACCATTGTTTTTTTCTGAGACGCGACCACATTTGTCGCATAGTAGAACGGTGGGCTTACAGCATTAATGTCGTAATCGGCTGTCAAGAGGCCAACCCAAATCAGTCGACGTGAAATTTGTATACCATATAAACGTCATAAAATCATTTATTTGTTTTGTATTTAAGAGGGCAAGTAGGGCTATAATGAATTTCTAACGTGTCTACTCACTCTACTGGATCGATTTATCGGGCCCTATCTCTCCGTCGGATGCGGAGTGTTTTGGATACTGGTCAGTTGAACAACGTATCTAGTAGGTTTTATTTTTTTTTAAATAAACTAAAGTCAGTTGACCCCACATCTCTACTATATACACCTGCTTGGTGCTATAGCTATGTTTAATAAAGCCTTATTTTGACACCGGTGCGAGGTCCATCATCATGACAGCCACAACACGATCCGCGTGTATCTCAAAGCTTTATTGTCCAACTGATGCACAGCAGTTGATTAATACTGAATGGTTATGTACAGACTATACTGTGCGAAAGGAACTAACATAATATATATTATTGAGCTAATTGTTATCAGAAGTCTGCATAGTACATACATGCATCTGATACTCCATATATATCCTATTTTCTTGAAAAGAACTAAAACTTATGAGCATATATATTAACAAAACAGAAGATACATTCAGTTCCACGCGAATTCGGTCAATGTGGAAAGTTAAATGATGACGTTGTTTGTTGACTGTTGTCGAAATCGACTTGATGACATGTTACGAATGAAATAAACATGAAATGGACACGTTTCTTCATCTAGCCTTAGTATCACAAGCGGAGAGCTCACCCGGCATGCTAAGTAATATGATGGTTAGTTTCAGTTCCACTCTTATGCATGTGAATCTTATTTGGTTCGAATCTATAAAGTGATTTGATAAGAATTGTTGTAAACGCTATAGATACCATCATGTCAGTGGTTTAGCTTTGGTTCGTTAATTACGCTAGCGTATGATCATATTGTGTTCAACATAGGAAGATAGCGACCATGTATTTGTTTACCCCTCTTTAATGGAAGCGAGTTTATACTTACATTGTTCGTCGGAGCAGTTTGAACATGAGATGGACGGTAACGTATTCAGGAAACAAATGTCCTTTTACAGCGATCCCACAACAGTCCTTTGATAATGGAGATCACAAGGTGTTTCGAATTATATGTCTCAATGTGTGTAGACATGCACATATCGTAGACAACCATGTTATTATAACTCATTTTTAAATCAGGGTGCACTGTAAAATTTAATAACGTTATAACTACGGTAATGCACCGTCAACTTAGTTGCCAGTACAATCCCTGTCGAAATAACAGTATACCGTTGATACATTGTACTGTTGAAGTAAACGGTAGGATACTGTTGAAATAACAGTATACCGTTGATACATTGTACTGTTGGAATACACGGTAGGATACTGTTGAAATAACAGTACACCGTCGATACATTGTACTGTTGGAATCACACATGCAATCTTTCTAAAATTTATTTATGGTACAAAGTAGTAATATAGCTGACTAGAAGATCCAACAAAAATAATTACTTTGATTCGTTTATTAGTAGAGAAATTAGCGAAAATGTGAAAAGTGATCCGTTATAACTAATACTTATAGAGTGAATGACTGCAGTGCAAAGCAATTTTACTAGGTGACCTATTTTCGCGGTCGCTATTAAAACATCGCAAGTGGTTAAATAGGGCTTGTTTACACTTTCTTTAGCCCGTTCGGTAGACCGTTAGTGCTATTTAAACGGCTTGGAACCTGTCCCAAGCTGTTGAAACATATTAAAAAGTAGGCCTACTAAATTATAAAACAAATCTCCCGCGAATGACGGAGACAGACACTGAGACATCAATTAATGGCGAATTTACCCGAGATGCATTGCGAATCTCACAAGGGAGGTGATCCTATCCATACCTCGTGTTTGTGCAACGGTACTTGGCCGTCAAAACTAGCAACGGTATAATACCGTAGGCAAACCAACGGTATCATATTGTTAAACCAACAGTGACAAAATACAGTGTGTTTATCAGTAGTGTGCGAAATATACCATCACTAATAGGAGTCCCTTCGCCAACAAGTTATATACTTTGGATCAAGTTATATACTTTGGATCATGTTATATACTTTGGATCATGTTATATACTTTGGATCATGTTATATACTTTGGATCATGTTGGCAAAACAACGCATTTCCTAGTTAAACTTAATCATAGAAATTCTGATGAGAGGAAAGTATTCACTGAAAATTATATATGCCTGCGAAATGCGAAATCTATGATCTACTTGTAGTTGTAGTTAATTGTGGTTTATCGCCGTTTCAGTAGTTAGCCCATATCGCTACGTTACGGGTAAAGGAAAAAATACGCTGAGGGGAAATTTCACCGGGAAATCAACGCAAATCATGTAGAAACCACCGACACCCGGAAAGCAACTGGCAGATTGTCCAGATACACTAATCCGATTACCACCCATTATCGTGGATCATGAATCCGTGCTTATGGCGGCAGAACCAGTTTCCTCGGCGCTGTTTGGCCTATTATGACGTAATGTACTGAACTCTCGACCGACTGGACCACCAGGCCCCCACTATGCTCTGGTACAAGGGTCTAAGTGTATTATATATAACATTACAACACGCAATGTGTGATACTAACAATGTGTCTCGCACCCGTGACTGATGCAAAAGAAGGCCGACCAGCAACCCATCTTCTTGAGTTGACGAGCGTCAAGTCCGATGAACTGGCGTTAAAAATTATATTTAAAATAGGGTGGTACTAGTTGTGCAGAAATACTAACGGGCAATCAATGTATCGAGGGAGATAGTTTGGCTAGTTCTGTCCGATTATTTTGTGGTTGACCAAGAGGGGTTTGAACACATGCATAATTTGGCGTGTACGCTAGAGTCCGTCCCTCCGCTATAGACTGTCACTCCGCTACAGCCTGTTCCTCCGCTATGACCCGTTCCTCCGCTATAACCCGTCGGTTACTGTGAATGTACCGATCTTCTGAGACTGGAACGTTCTGATAACATGTCACGTGTCATACACTAATATATGCATACTTTGTGCGTCGTTGTACTTTTATCCATTTCGTGACCGGAGCTGCGCTAGTTCAGCATTAAATACCATGTGTCATTGCATTCGATTATATATGCGAGTCTCCCATATATAAAGGGAGCCTGGCAATGTTGCATATACCAGATAATGCACTGGCTTACACCCTAAATCTAGTTGGATTAACGTTGTATACAACTCGTTGGGTTTAGTTTAAACATATGTATTAAGCTGAACTCAGCTTAAGGGATCGGAGCACAAGTTGCAAAACTTACGGTTGATCATCTCCCTACAAATGTTACAAATAATAGATATGCATACAAAAGACGACAATTACAGCACGATACAAAAACAATCAAAGCAAGTAAATTTGGAGAAAACCCGTCATCCGTGATCCACTGGCGACAGGAAGGGACTCTCTACCACATATCCATCTGAATTGTAAGAGCACTGTTTGAGGTTTTAATATACGATTAAGGTCATTCTTCGTATCTCTTGGTAGCATTGATATATAACTGTACTATCTTGAATAATTCACTATTAGTTTCATAAGAGACGCTTGGGTCACCTAAAAATACCTTTTCTGTTGTTAAGACTCTTATACCAAGGCGATTAAAACGGTCAAGCATGATTTGTCTCTCTAATGGGTACAGAGGACACATGAAAATGAAATGGAATGCGGTTTATTCGTGGTACCCACAAGTACACAAAGGGGATGTGTGAATATAATTATGAAATTTATCAACTAATAACTAAGATTTTCTCGCAAACCTTTGAATTCAGCTGATTAGTTGTTTCAAGTTTGCTCGTTTCGTCTGGAAGCGAATTCCACTGTTTTACCATAGCAGGAAAAAATAAATCCTGGTAACAATTAGTGTTCCCTCCCAAAGACTTAATTTCTCAGGATATCTGAGCTTCTGAGATTTATTATCCCCTACACGTTGAGGCAAAATATTAGTCAAGTACGAAGGGACTTTCTGACTTTTTTAGTGAATTTTAGTGAAGAGCACCCACTTGTGTGTGTGTCTTCTCTCTGCGAGTGATATCCAACCCATTTCTATTAGAAGTCGTTTATTTGAAGCAGAACGTGTTAACCCACTGATTATTCTAGCAGCTTCAAATTGACGTTTATCAAGAGTTTCGAGGAGGTTGTTTGGTGCACAATCCCAAATAACATCACCGTAATCGAAGAGGGGTAGTATAATTATATGCATTGTATATTAGCAACAATGTTTTCCTTGACAGTCTAAATTTAAGCTTTCTTAATGCTGATAAGCGTGCAGCAACTCTTTGTGCGATATCGTTTATTTGAAGATCCCAGCCCAAATTCGATTGGATTTGTAGCCCCAGATGTTTTTTGTGATTCAGATATTGGGAGGAATGTGGTATCAAATTCGATATTTTTTTCTAAGTCATGTTTAATTGCTTTGGATGAGACTGAAAACTGTAAAACGTTTGTTTTTAAAGGATTGAAGCTGACAAGCCACGTGCAGGACCAGTTATGTATTATACTGAGATCTTGATTTACCGTATACAAGAATTCGTCATGCTCTTTGTGATTAACAGTTAAGCAAGTGTCATCAGCATATAATCGCGCCAGAGAGTGTAAGTTATCTGCCAACTCGGTGGGTGCGAATTTGTTGTGTACTTATTATCCAACAGTTTAGTACGATGTACACAACTGATTGCGTGAACTGTATTATGTGGTATTACTTTCATACAACATTGGATAAAACCGCCACGTGACCGGGTCATCCAATAGGAGCGAGTTTCCGGTGCGGGCGAGCATGCGAGTTTTTGGCTCCAAATATTTCAAAACAAGATGGACGACTGCGTGAAAAAACTCCTGAGCGACTGGAAAATTGGGCAAGACGTCGTGGATAACTTTGTCGGTATAGTATACCTTTGTTATTATTATTCTTTGTACGATACACTGATTATGTAGGCTTTATATATTGAGTGTATATTTATTTATATTTGCCAAATTTTGAAGTTTACAAATTTACACAACTGCTGACGGCACTAATTTGACTAAAGTAGTACACTCATACACTCAACACATACATCCTACATAATAAGTGTATCATACAAAGAATAATTATAACAAAGGTATACTATACCGGCAAAGCCATCCACGACGTCTTGCCCCATTTTACTTTCCAATCAACGTTGGGTAAACTTTCCAATCAACAAATGTCATCCAACTCTACCCAACACCCAACAGTTCAATAAACGTAGATAGGTGCTGTGGGCAATAACGTTGATTGAGTGTTGTGTGAAATTTCATCCAACACGTTGTATAATTAACATACAACCATTGGTAGTAAATATATATGCAACGTTGTGTAAAAGTGTATCCAACAAAATTGTCATGCAACTTTTCACACAACGAAGATAGGTGCTGTGGGCATACAGCGGTTGATTGGCTGTTGGATAACTTCTTATCTAACAAGATTTAGGGTGTAGAAGGACAAGATAAGGTCAGGGTAAATTTAGTTAGACTAATGTATTAACTTATATTTGCGAGGCTCAGGAAGCTCAATCGGTAAGTCGAATGACGAATTCGGCCAATACGAGCCTTCCCGTGATGGCGCGACTGACTCGAATCGTGTTAACTGAACGCTTCCAGGAAAGGAATTTTCCTTAACCCTTTACCCAACAAACCGGCCAAAACCGGCCAAATAAAGCTGCAACAGCCTAAATTATCTTGGGTCTGTCTCAATAAAACCATACAAATATGGATATCATTGGAACCGGCTCATTGACCACATTCTGATCGTTACAGTTATGCCCTGTGCCAATGCATTCTCTTATATATGCGAGTCGACCATAGGTCGCCTCGCATATATAAGAGAATGCATTGGCCTAAAAAAAATCTTTTTTTAACACTTTTTACCATTTGTTCTTACATTCTTTAACAATTTTATAATTTTTAATGAGTTAAGCCAATGCATTCTCTTATATATGCGAGGCGACCTATGTTCGACTCGCATATATAAGAGAATGCATTGGCACAGGGCCCTTCTGTTGGGTAAAGGGTTAACAGTAGTGCCCCCAACAGTCCTTTGAGACCAGAGCGTTTTGATAAATAACCTGCCACGTCCAGTTACCGCCTCGTGATATCGCGTTGCAGAGCGCGTAGCTGATTATACGAGACACGATAACCGTATACCGAGGGTCGCACATCATGAATTGTAAATTGGCGTTTCTTATGCAAAAAGCGGCGAGATCGAGGAACGTGTGCAGCCGCGGCATCAATTTTGAAGGCTAGCGCCTCCCCTTTGGTTAATCCAATGACCCCGCGTGGTGCTTTCTTTCATTCCGAAATTCAGTGATGTGGCGGCTATATATAGGGTCTCTGTGTTGGGAGGGCGCATTCAGTGATGTGGCGGCTATATATAGGGTCTCTGTGTTGGGAGGGCGCATTGGAACATTGCAAATTCCAAATGTGTGTTGACCGTTTTCAGCTGGTACCTCAAATTTTCAAACTGCTGGACATTTCCAACTCATGCAGGGTTGGGTGGGGGTCTAGTTTTATCACGACAACTGATGTCATGTGCATTGTATATTAACAGTATGATACAATTTAAGTTGTATTAGACCATGGGATGACAATCCTAGGACGCATAGACACAAATGTGCTTGCAACTTTTAGGGTACTGCGAGAACTTATATTTTCAAAGCAAGATTATTTTCTTGTAACATAATGTAAAATGTTCTGGTTCCGGGAGTTGCACATTCGCGAGAAAAACATGTTCTTGTTAGCCGTGATCGTGTACACTCTCCCTAAAATATTACCATTAGTTATGTTTATTATTACAATTTGGTGATTGTACTAAATGGAATAAACACGAAAAGCCACAAACAGAATGGCATATTTACGCTCAAAATAACATTTTGAATATTAAATTCTCCCGAATGGCACCCGATATTTAGTTTGACTCGATCCCAGCGCTAAGCCTCAGCTGCACCATACGCGGAACGCTCCGGCAAGTAGCGACTAGTATGTACCACCATACATTTTCTTGGGATTACGTCATTCATAAATATAGCAAAACAAGACATTTCCAGGTAACCAGCGCCCAGCAGTACAGGGGCATTAGGACATTAGTACAGTTACAAGAAAACCACAGTCAGAAATGGTAACGCGCTCAAGATCGTCTATATTTGTGAATGTCTGTCTGTCCGTTTGTGTTCTATAGAAAGTCACAGCGGACAATCTAGATGACACCAAAGGGGCCTAATATGGGTAACTTTTGACGAGAAAAATAGCGGTTATAATTTTCTAAAGTGACGCCGTTTTTGTCAGGGGCAGAAAGGGGGAGGGGCATATTTTGTTTTGTCGCCGATTGCCACGAAACTTACATATAATCATCCTCATGATATGAAGAATCTAATGGTGTGGTGTAAATACGTAAAAAGTGACGTCGTTCATGCACGGAAGGGGAGAGGGGCACCAAAATTGATAAAACTAATTTTAGCGCAGATTTCCACCAAATGTATATATATTCTTGATCATGATACAATGAATCTAATTGTGCGATCTAAAGACGCCAAAATGGTGTCGTTTGGATGAGAGATTGAGGGCGGGTGGGCTCTAAATTTGATAAGAATAGGTTTATTCGCCGATTGCCATACAAAATCATCCCCATGGTATGAGGAGTCTAACGATGTGGCTTCAAAAAAAGTGGCTTCATTATGGTCAGGGGTGCACTGAAAGGGAGAGGGACCCCGAAATTGATACACGATTTTTAGCGCAAATTTCCAAGAAATTAATACACGTTCTTATCCATGATAAGAGAAATCTAATCGTGTGATTTAAAAAAGCCATATCGGTGCTATTAGGGTGAGAGATGGGGAGGGGAGTGTTTGGCACCAAATTTGATAAAAAAAATTGTTTAGTCGCCGATTAGCACCAAACTTATAAATAATCATCTCTATGATACCAGGAGTGTAATTGTGTGGTCTAGGATGTCACACGTAGGGCCAGTCGAGGCAGTGGTGCATAGAGGTGAGAGGGACACAACAATTTATAACAATGTGTTTCGCGCCGATTTCCTCCAGGTTGATACATATTCTTCTCCGTGATACGAGGAAACTAATCGTGTGCTTTAGATACACCAAATTGGTGCCATTTGGGTGAGAGATATGGGGACCTTAACTTTGATACGAAAAGTGGCGCCGCTTGAGTCCGAAATAGGGACGTGAGGGTCACAAAAACAGAGGGTTTCACATCACTTTAACCTGGGCAACGCCGGGTAACACTGCTAGTATATTATATACCCATGTTTGTAATTATAGAATATAAAATATAATAAAAAATTAATCGCCTTTCACTTCTTGGAATCCGAATAACAATTAAAATTTAAATTCACAACTACACCTTTTACCGGACTCGGCCTGCGGGTCGCAGTTCGACTTTTAATCCATCCAAAAAATCCCATTCTATAAATAAAACGTCATGCGCCCACTGTATACCAAGAAACAGCGAAACAGTATACACACGGAGCGCGGAACTACGTCATGAGCTCATGACGTCATATCCGAAAATAGTAGTGCGCGTAATTCCATCCACAAAGATGGTGGCACTTATTGGAAACTGACTGCGGAAGCACCAAGCCGTGAATTGCACGGAGCACTGATCGGAGCGTATGAATGATGAACGATTACCCCGCGTGGTACATGTAGTATGAGTGATGAACGATTACCCCGCGTGGTACATGTAGTGATGAACGATTACCCCGCGTGGTACATGTAGTGATGAACGATTACCCCGCGTGGTACATGTATGAGTGATGAACGATTACCCCGCGTGGTACATGTAGTGATGAGTGATGAACGATTACCCCGCGTGGTACATGTAGTGATGCGTGATGAACGATTACCCCGCGTGGTACATGTAGTGATGCGTGATGAACGATTACCCCGCGTGGTACATGTAGGGATGCGTTATGAACGATTACCCCGCGTGGTGCATGTAGTGATGCGTTATGAACGATTACCCCGCGTGGTACATGTAGTGATGAACGATTACCCCGCGTGGTACATGTAGTGATGAACGATTACCCCGCGTGGTACATGTAGTGATGCGTGATGAACGATTACCCCGCGTGGTACATGTAGTGATGCGTGATGAACGATTACCCCGCGTGGTACATGTAGTGATGCGTGATGAACGATTACCCCGCGTGGTACATGTAGTATGGGTGATAAACGATTACCCCGCGTGGTACATGTAGTGATGCGTGATGAACGATTACCCCGCGTGGTACATGTAGTGATGAACGATTACCCCGCGTGGTACATGTAGTGATGAACGATTACCCCGCGTGGTACATGTAGTGATGCGTGATGAACGATTACCCCGCGTGGTACATGTAGTGATGCGTGATGAACGATTACCCCGCGTGGTACATGTAGTGATGCGTGATGAACGATTACCCCGCGTGGTACATGTAGTGATGCGTGATGAACGATTACCCCGCGTGGTACATGTAGTGATGAACGATTACCCCGCGTGGTACATGTAGTGATGCGTGATGAACGATTACCCCGCGTGGTACATGCAGTGATGCGTGATGAAAGATTACCCCGCGTGGTACATGTAGTGATGAACGATTACCCCGCGTGGTACATGTAGTGATGAACGATTACCCCGCGTGGTACATGTAGTGATGAACGATTACCCCGCGTGGTACATGTAGTTCCTCACAATACAGTTCAGTTAGTGTGGATCATCTGACGATTATTGACTTTGAAGAAAACCGAAGGCATCGAATTTGAGCAGCAGAAAATTCAAGCATCATAGTAAATTTATCTTCAAAACTTATTCTTTAATAAATAATAAACCTAATATAAACAAGAGGTATTTCTTATAATTTAATCCCAGTATTGGTCAACAAGTCTAGTTTCCCCCAATCTATGTCCATAACATTAGCTGTTTTAATCAAAGAGCTATTGGAAAATCTAATTGGGCAATGAAGCTTTTTTTTTCTCTCCAAGAATTGCGCCTCAATATGGTTAGGCTGATGTGCAGATGGAAATCTAACAAAAGTGTAAACAATTGCAAAATATGTGGTGTTTTAGGGGATGATTTCCATTTTGTTTTAGAATGTGACGTAACTTAATACATCAGAGAGAAATACATCCCACAATATTATTGGAAATATCCCGTTAGAGAGAAATTCCACGATTTACTCACTATATGTAACGTGGCAATACTGAAACGACTTTGCATATTTCTAAAACTTGCAATCAAACGGATAAAATAGTAATCTCACACGAAGGAAGCAGTGAAGCTGGAGGTACAGGACATAATGGAAAGAGTATTTCCGTTATGTTGTGTAAATCCCTTTTCATTGTTAAAAATGAAAATACTTCACTGAAATTTATTCATCGAATTTTATACCCAGTGCCACTTAGCCAGTTCGGTAAAATTCATCTTCTTATATATGTATATATATTGTTGACTAATGTATGTTACATTCATAGTATGCACCTTGTCATATGCCATGTTATTGGTGGAACAATACATCAATCAAAATTACCTATCGTGTCCATTTGCAGTATATTCAGTGTAAAATACATTCTGTTGCACGTATAATTCAACTAATAATATCATTGAGAATCTAGACAATTTTGAAAGCTAGAGCCTTTAATTCCGTTAGTCAGATGACCCCCGCGTGGTATTTTCTTTCGAGCAGACCGGTGACTTGGACCAGCAGTTCCGTTAGGACGAATTCTGAGCACAGGAAATGGAACCCGATACTCACTGTGGATCATTTCGATGATCCTTGCCTTTGTACGTAGGCAATGATAGGATAGAAATCGACTTGGAACAGCACATTACACTTCCTTGTAAAAGCTTTAATGAAATTAGCACAGCAGCTTATACACGATCGATAACTCTTGGCTATACATTCTTAAACGTTGGGCCATGTTCTTGTTCGTTGCTTAAAATCACTTTAAAATTCTCCTTTTCTAACTACATGTTTTATATTTAGGTGTGCATTACCACTGTAATTCATGGCTCGTTCATACGCCAGCATAATTGAAGGCATTTCGATAAAAATGTCAGGGACGTTACATGGGTTTTTTTTTAGGAAAACATGATATACAGCACTCGTCAGACTCGTTTTGGAAAAGTCGGAAATGCTATGCGCATGCGTATGGACCCATATCGTCAAGAAGACGTTAATAAGCGGATACCAATCTTAGGGGCTCGCTTCGTAATGGAACAACTACGGAAGTCGAGAAAGGTAGACATGCTGCAGGAACTCCAAATACGCAATTGGAGGAGAGAAGGAAGATCGACACATCGGTCTTTGTGAATAAGACTGTGGGCGGTGGTCTGGTTCCGGCTTTTGACAATAATGAACATAAATCAGTATGCGCATGTATTATACATGTATTATCTTCTCTCTGTCGTCTGTTCATTTTTCAGAACATCCGTCCATATGAATAATGTACCAGTCCTGTGTATACGTGTACTTGTATAACCGATGAGCGAAACAATTAAGTAAAGCAAATGTTTATTTGAGATATGACTTCACTTGTAAAGAGTCGTTGAAAAACACGAAAATTCTCCTCCTATCAGGCCTCAACATAATGCTGCTGGTGAATTTACTGACAGTACCCCGCACAGGAGGCTGGTATCACCAAATTCATCATATGGACACTAAGTCTTCATGGCCTCATATGGCATGCGAGAACTAGACACATATTTATGTTTCCAGGTGGGGAACTTTGTGGTTTGCACCCTTTGGGCACCTCGAATATGCATTGTGTCGTCTGCCAATTTAGGGATATAGAAACAAAACTGAACTAATACAGAAACAGAAAATGTCTAATGAAGTTCTAACGAAACTAAACATATTGTTCATTTGATAAAGAGATTTTCCAGATACAATGAGGCCAAAGCAGACTGAGTTCCATTGAGGACGGATTTAGTGACGCTAGCTCGCTATGCGGAGTAACGCCACTGGTTTAACCATTCGATGACAATTCTGCGTAGGCCTCATCTTCCCATAAAATATACAGCCCCATAGTGTGTGGTTCGTATTCACATCTGACACGATGACAATCACCTCTCACACACCCATGCGTTTTGGGAGATTCGGCCAACATCCTAGGGACAATCTGTCCGAGGAATCACATATTCATTTCTGGCAAAACATAACATCTTAATATCTTCAGGACCAAATTTTACATTGTATTTTCTCACTTTCGCCACAGTCTGTCAAACATTGATAGTCGGTCAATACATGACATATTGATAAACATATAGTGTTATAACTTGGCCAGCTGTTTTAAGTTGTCAGCATGCCCAATGTAAGTGATTCGTGTATCAACGCTCTTTGTCATTAATAAATCATTATTCTGATATTGGTTGGCTTACCCTAGGATTGCGATACGATGATGACTCAAGTCACGAATTAATGTTAATTAAATTGCGCCATGCTGTATGCATCGTCCATAGAGTACGCGGGTATATTTTTGCATTAACCCATGGCTCGAATTCATTAATTTGTTGCATATTATATTATTTTGAGTAAAACAAGAGATGGTCCTCAAATGGCCAGATTTAGTTTACAGTACCCCTTAACCCTTTACCCAACAAACCGGCCAAAAACGCCCAAATAAAGCTTTAACAGCCTAAAATATCTTCGGTCTGTCTCAATAACACCATACAAATATGGATATCATTGGAACCGGTTAATTGACCACATTGTGATGGTTAATGTTATGCCCTGTGCCAATGCATTCTCTTATATATGCGAGTCGACCATAGGTCGCCTCGCATATATAAGAGAATGCATTGGCCTAAAAAAAAAAAATTAACACTTTTTACCATTTGTTCTTACATTCTGTAACAATTTTATAATGTTTTCTTACATTTTTTAACAATTTTTATAATATTTTTCTACATTCTTTGACAATTTTATCATTTGTAATATGTGTTAAGCCAATGCATTCTCTTATATATGCGAGGCGACCTATGGTCGACTCGCATATATAAGAGAATGCATTGGCACAGGGCCGTTCTGTTGGGTAAAGGGTTGACATAAAACAATTAAAAGAAATCACGCACTGAATTGACTTAGTTTTAATCGTCAACATTATGTAGTACCAAAAAACGTCTCAGAGCGGAGACAGCTGTAGATGTTCTTCCCATGTGCAATTTTTACTCGGCCGCTGATTAAAAAATAGAACAGAGACACACGAAACGTATGTTGATACACCTCCAATAAGAGAATGCTATGGTCTAACATTTTGTTTTATCACTTTTTATAAATTTTTCTAACATTCTTTAACAATTTTAATCATTTTTATAATTTGTTCTTACATTATATAACAATTTTTATAATTTTTTCTTATAATCTTTAACGATTTTATCATTTTTTTAAATATTTTTTTCTGACATTCTTTAACAATTGTTTTTATAATTTTGTATCATTATGTTTATATTCTTTAACAATATTTTATCATTGTTTTCTTACATTCTTAACAATTCCAAAAGATATATAACATGTGTTAGCCCAATGTATTCTCTTATATGTGCGAGGCGACCTATGGTCGACTCGCATATATAAGAGAATGCATTGGCACATGGTCTTTAATGTTGCGCCAGCACAACTCCCATCATACATACATACCCAGAAGATGTAGACCTAAGATTGGGGTTTGAATGAACCATCGTTCACTACATCCGGTTTTGTTTAATCCTTTCTATACTAAAACTCATTGATGGGCAGTTCCCTTTGAAAATGCTCGGAAAATAAGTTAAATAAACCACAATACATGTATGCCGTTTGTTAAACTTATTACCTGGTCATATCCCACCATGAATATTAATCATTATGATCGTGTATTATCTGTATTTGCAGTGCGTACGTAGAAGAAAGTACACACTATCAGTGATAAGGTTGTGTTCCTACATCCTGTTATCCTGAAAATAAGCTCATATTGAATTTATATCAAAAACACAAATAAGCAATTATCTGCATTATTTTTTACTCTCAATATAAACCTAGATTGACTTATGAGATGTAAGGTATTTGTAATGTGTTTTCACTGTACACACGGAATAACGGATAAGTCAATTGTGAGCTTATTTCAGAATGAATATGTAGGTACAATATGATCATATTGTCATGATGTAGGTTGGTGGTACCTCCCCTTCAAACAAATGTTTGCTAACCTACGCGTCACGTCGATTGGACGTAGCTGACCCGATCGTCACGCCGATTGGACGTAGCAGACCTCAGCGTCACGCCGACTGGACGTAGCAGACCTCAGCGTCACGCCGATTGGACGCATTTCCCTCAGCGTCATGCCGATTGGACGCAGCAGACCTCAGCGTCACGCCGATTTGACGTATTTCCCTCAGCGTCACGTCTATTTTACGTAGCAGTCCTCAGCGTTATGCCGATTGGACTTAGCAGACACCAGCGTCACGCCCATTGGACATAGCAGACTTTTGAAAGCATCGCGTGAAGCCACAATGAAATGTCATTGAACTGGAATTTTTCTCCTTTGGAGCAATCATTAACTTCTTACGATTCGCGAGCTAATCTATGAAAAGTCATCCTGGATTACCTCCGAGATTGCAATGCCATTTCCGACTCGCCTTTTAGCAAAAAATCAATGTTTTGCATTCGGGAACCATCAACATACAGCATGCGAAGGACGGGCTTATCAGCTCTCGCCCAATAACATTCTGTAACGGAAACTATTCACCGCACTATCAGGGACGTGACTAGCGGTCCTAATTTGGGTTGTACACGTAAACAAACTTCCAACTGTACCCATCCCCTCAGATAGCAGTGCACAATTTATCGGGGGGGGGAGGTAGAAAAATATGTATATGGGGCCATAACAGCCAGTGTATCATGTGTTAGATGTGACATTACTGGTTTGAAGTCTCGATTCGTTGGCAAAACTGGGAAAGTTCACACAAAAGTGAACAATTTAGATATATATCATGATGTTCGTATTCAGTGAAGGCCACATTTGTTTTGGTTTCAGAAAAAATAGCCGATTTATCTCCCCTGAATTTTGTCAACTGCGCTTGCAAGACATTTTTTTATGAAATTGCTACGCTAACTTTTTTGTTTCTATTTCAAATATGTCTCAGCTCTAACATAGCTCTGCAAGATGGATGAAGCTCATTTACTGACAAATTGCCAATTGGATTAAACAAAACTTGGCATAACCCAGTGACAAATTTTACTCAACGAGGTTCAGAGTGTGAGTCATATGTGACCCGCCATATCAAACCCAGTCGTACGTCGGGATTTGTTTACCCTGTACCAATGCATTTTCTTATATATGCGAGTCGACCATAGGTCGCCTCGCATATACAATAGAATGCATTGACCTAACAATTTTTTTAAATAAATGTTTCTTACAATTTTTAGGACATAAAATAAAAAAGCCATTACCCTGCAGGGAGCCCCACACATATATAGAAGCATATAGAAGAGTGTCGTCTGCTCATGTTTGTCTGGGGCTCTGTATGGGTGAAATTATAAAATTGTTAAAGAATATAAGAAAAAATATTAAAATTGTAAAACATTGTTAGGCCAATGCATTCTCTTATATATGCGAGGCGACCTATGGTCGACTCCCATATATAAGAGACTGCATTGGCATAGGGTAAAACAAATCCCGACTTACGACTGGATTTGATATGGTGGGTCACATATAGCTATCCCCAATAATATTTGAGAGAAAATTCAAACGTTCATCTCTTGAAATAGCAATGTTTTAAAAGTTCAGATTGGAAAATATCATTCGAGGGGAGTTTTGTGCTATTAAGTTGACCAACAATTATCAACATTTTTAATTCAAGCCAAAACGTGTATTGTGCTGTATTCTAGGAGGAGTAATAGCAAAGTGCCTGTTGATATACATTATTACGATGACAAACGGAACTTCATGTCATTGCAGCTTGTGATCAGGGAGCCAACTAGTTTGTGCGGTTCATGGTCGGATGTAACCCCGATGGTGTAGTCTTCGTATGTTTTACAGAGTTATCTATCCCGGAACTGTTAGCATACGACATATCCGTCTGCGCCGTTACGTGCGCAATATGTTGTTCGTAACGGCTGTGGCGTTACGTGCGCAATATGTTGTTCGTATCCGTCTGCGCAGTTACGTGCGCATTATGTTGTTCGTATCCATCTGCGCCGTTACGTGCGCATTATGTTGTTCGTATCCGTCTTCGCCGTTACGTGCGTATTATGTTGTTCGTATCCGTCTGCGGCGTTATGTGCGCATTATGTTGGTCGTATCCGTCTGCAGCGTTATGTGCGCATTATGTTGTTCTGCGGCGTTACGTGCGCAGTATGTTGTTATGCTGCGTTGCGTGCGCAATATGTTGTTCGTATTCCAGAAGATATATCTCATTTAAATAATCTATTCTCGAGCAAATACGCACATAATCGACCTATATAGTCAAATGGGTACGTGATGTGATTATTTGATTCTGAAATAAGCAGATCATGGAGTCATATCCGTTATTTCTTTTTATGGCGCAGGCCACAGTGAAAAGAGCAAAACACCCGAACATATGTGAGTTAGCTTATTTGTGACATTGCCCGCACACAATATGCTTAGAATCGCCTTATTATGAGTCGATAATGTGACTAGACTGTTATAATTTTCAGCACATTATCGACTCAAAACCGGCCCACCCTAAGCAGATTATATATATAAAATAAGTTCCATAATAAGCAGATAATGTGCTGATTTTCGGGAGAACAGTCTGCATTTAAAATATATACGCAGTATACGACATAGATGGTTATACAACTCGTCTATAACTGCGTATCAATTACGGCACTTAGGGAACCAGTAAATCAAATGCACACCGAAATGCGCAGACAATTATCTCACACGCTAATGTTTTCAGGATAGATATATGTGCAACACCTAGACTCTTATAATTAATGTGTAGAAACGATTACACATCAAACGTGTAAACCCGTATAATACACATAGCAATTAAATGTAGTTTTACATACAAATACATGGACCAAGGGCCGATCTACACATAATGTGTATATTTTGTTACACACAAGTGTGTAATAACGTAGAGCATGCGCATTGCGGTGCTTTCAGTTTCATAGTCTGCTACATGGCGGCCATATTGTTTGAGTATATTTTTTGGAATACAATATACAGCGATCGTAGACAAGGAATGTAAGTTCAGAATTCCGACTTGTAGGTATAGTATTAATGATATATGAGGATTTATTTGTTAAAAGTTTCATGGCGAATACTGCCCCTAAGACTCGTTTATATGATTGTTGTAATACGGTAATAATAATATTATGCAACCACGCCACGGACCTGGTTTGTTCATTTAAAACGAAAACTTACACATCACACCGCCAAATGTTAGGTACCGCAACATTGTACGCCATGAAAGTTTTACATATACATCTCCATATGTCATCAATAATATATAACCACAGTTCGGAATACTGAGATTACATCGTTGCCTTCGATCTGTATGTGTAAGGATCTACACAAAATGTATAAAGGATATATGTTGATTTTATGCACGTAAAAATTGTTACACAATTTGTGGACGTGCATAAAACTACACATATACTACACAAATATGTTTAAGATCAAAAATGAATAATGATTGTGTAGCAGGGCTACACATTATGTGTAGAAAACCTACACACTAGTCATAAGAGTGTATGAAGACAAAACATTTCGCACCAGTAACCCGACAGCCAACAAGCTGATGCGGTTCATGGATGTCTTAATTATACGAATAACAACCAACGCGTATAATTATATCAAATACATATGACGCGTTGTTGCCAGATAGGTTTCGCAAAACCCACGGACTGGGTTGCGACTACGTTCTTGTGTACAACGTCATCAGTTTAGAGAGATGCCTTAACCATCAGAAAGGATAGGGTATACATTTCGTCTGTCTGTAACTGCACGTACAATACATGACGAGTGAGCGATAAGCAAAACACTAAACATCGTGGTTATATTTTCGGAGAGTGATTCATAGTTATCCACTCAACACCGAAAGCGTGAGTGTCGAGGATAAGGAAGCGTTATAGTGTAATTCACTAAAGAAGTGGTATCCAGACCGGACTATTTACGACAACGTCGCACTAAACATGTATATGTCTTCAATTTCTTTGCTGTGATAAAGAAGTTTGAATAAACAAGACAAGAATCAATATAAATCGACATGGCGTAAAATATTAAAACAGTAATTATGGTGTTTGGCGGCGATTCCCATTGGTTCGCGTTGATTCTAGGTATTGAAGATACCAACAACCAATCAGTTTCGTTATATCACACATTAATCACTTGTGAAGATACCAACAACCAGTCAGTTTCGTTATATTACACATTAATCACTTGTGAAGATACCAACAACCAGTCAGTTTCGTTATATCACACATTAATCACTTGTGAAGATACCAACAACCAATCGGTTTCGTTATATCACACATTAATCACTTGTGAAGATACCAACAACCAGTCAGTTTCGTTATATCACACATTAATCACTTGTGAAGACACCAACAACCAATCGGTTTCGTTGTATCACACATTAATCACTTGTGAAAATACCAACAACCAGTCAGTTTCGTTGTATCACTCTTTAATCACTTATGAAGATACCAACAACCAGTCAGTTTCGTTGTATCACTCTTTAATCACTTGTGAAGATACCAACAACCAATCAGTTTCGTTGTATCACTCTTTAATCACTTGCCAAACATCGGTCAACTATCCTCAATTGAATTGCATATAAAATGACTCAACGCGTTGCGGGCTATCTGGAGGTTAGTCGCTGTGTGTTAATATAAAATGACTCAACGCGTTGCGGGCTATCTGGATGTCAGTCGCTGTGTGTTAATATAAAATGACTCAACGCGTTGTGGGCAACCTGGAGGTTAGTCGCTGTGTGTTAATATAAAATGACTCAACGCGTTGCGGGCTATCTGTAGGTTAGTCGCTGTGTGTTAATATAAAATGATGCAACGCGTTGCGGGCTATCTGGAGGTTAGTCGCTGTGTGTTAATATAAAATGATTCAACGCGTTGCGGGTTATCTGGAGGTTAGTCGCTGTGTGTTAATATAAAATGATTCAACGCGTTGCGGGCTATATGGAGGTTAGTCGCTGTGTGTTAACATACAATCAGATTCATACTCACACTGGGTCTATCGCTTTCCCACCAACATTTTATATCTCGAAATTACGTCACATCACACTACGTTAATCGTTTCAATTGGGAACTGTTATATTGGGGTCACTAATAGTTAATTATGATCGGTGCTATACTGCCGTGGACACCCGCGGTTCTTAAATAAAACTTATACGACAAGTAATCAGACCCACTATTTGTAGTAAGTATGTATCTTTAGTATAGACTGGAGCATCGCGCAAAGCGGAGATCTCACTGCTCACGACTACACATACACATCCCACGATTATATATACACTGCTCACGAGTATATATGCACAGCTCACGATTATACATGCACTGCTCACTATTATGTATACACTGCTCACGATTATATATGCACAGCTCAAGATTATACATACACTGCTCACGATTATATATACACTGCTCACGATTATAAATACACTACTCACGATTATACATACACTGATCATGATTATGCATACACTGCGCACGATTATACATAGTTACACTGATCATGGGTATACATACACTGCGTGCGATTATACATACACTGCACACGAGTATACATACACTGCTCACGATTATACATATACTGCGCACGATTATATATACATTGCTCACGATTGTATATACACTGCTCACGATCATATATACACTGCTCACGATTATACATACACTGCTCATGATTATACATACACTGCTCACGATTATATATACACTGAGGTGTTCAATAATCCTTATTGTCGTCTTGTTTTGCAGAACGATTTTAGCAACATATCCTCGTGCAAATGCGCACGCAATCGACTTATAATGAGAAATAGGTACAACTGTTGATTATTTGATTCTGAAGATAATGGACTCATCGTCTTTATTTCGTTTTACGGTTCGGTCCACAATAACACACATGTTAAAGAGCATACACTGAGAAATCGTGAGTTGGTGTTTTGTGAACCGCCCATAAAATAAGGATTTAATTTGGCCAAATTAAACCTCATTTTCTTGGGCGTTTTTTTTACCAACAGATTTTTCGGTCCAGCGCGAACACTGAGTGTGAAGTGTTGTGCGCAAATAACTGTTGAATGTTGAATATAGTAAGACACTTTATGTCAGCGTGTTATGCCTGACGGACGAAGTCAGAATAAGTTTTATTCTAAATCGCGCTAATATAGTTGTAATTTCATACTGATAATCATTTGACTGAGTTGCAAATACTGGCAGAAATGGAAATAAACTTTGACCCAAAACAATAATTTGCTCACACAACCACTACCCAGTTAAAGGTATATAAGGATTAACTGTCACGTGGACTGTTTCTATGGAGATGTAACGGTGAGGTAAGTGGACATAATAGGGTTTTACATACAAGTTATGACCACTTACCTCACCGTTACATCTCCATAAAAATAGTCCACATGATAGTTAATCCTTATATTTATATACATTTAGCGAAAAAGCTACTTTTGTAAATATATTTAAATCGAAAAGTGTATCGTGACAAAATCAGCCCAAAATACCCAATAGCACCCTTGGCAAAAGTTAATAGGAACAATTTCTCTTCATATTGAAACCCGATGATGTATTAAGTCAATCATGCGCGAGTCCAAATGCGCCCAACACATTACGCGTTCGTCTTTCCAAACCTAATGACGTATCGATTGTGTTATTAGCTTCGTGTTATGAGGCATTGCGTATTCACCGAGAAATAACTGCAACTAGCCACGTGGGCGCCGACCAATCAGAATGGTGGATTTAGTGATGACAACACTTAGTGTGTAAATATATATAAATAACATACACATTATCGTCCAATCCAAACATGACTGGATATCCCGATATATAGGAGGCGTGGACGTCTAACTCATCAACAGTGGTCAAATAAACTCCAGATTTCAGCAGACAGTGGCCAGGGCGCCAACGAGCTGATCTAGTTCATCATATTAAATATTATTACACGCCACATTAAGACGGCTTTTGTGGGCTCTACAACCGTTCCGATACACCGATAATAGCCAACAATTATTCTAAATAGGGTTTGTTCCGGGGCAGACGTGGCCAATTTGCTTTTGTCAGGAAAAGATCGCCCATCTTTCTGGCTATACGCACAGACTGGCCGCGCTCAATTTGTAATATACTGCCACAATTCTGCCGCGGGACATGGTAGGCAAACATTGATCGTGGCCCTATTGTCATGAGGAACTTGTATTTAAGAAGATTAATAAGGATTTTACTTCTGCAAAAATCGATATCAAATAACATATCAGATATAGAGAAGGCTGGTGTGTGGCTTGTTGGAATTACATGGGGCCGATAAACTTCGCAATCGGCAACGCAGCGAGGCTGTACTTTGAAGATATGAGACTCGGAGGCCAATTATTCTTATATTCTATTGCGTATTCGTCACTTCGATTATAGATCTCCTATGTAGATGTGAGAAGCGAGTGGTAAATATGAAATGTGTTTTATTAAACTCGTTTCTACCATGTTACTTTTTGAACTATTTTTGGTATATGGGTGAGTTGCTGGTTGTAACTTACAGTTTTCAATTATACTCAAATAATGTGTGTCCTGCTGAAGAGGCGTACACAATTTGAATAATATTTCGTCAACCTATTTCACTCAGGATGCCCATCTGGCACGTATGTCATTTGCTTTTGCCTGGCATTATGAAGATCACATTGGAACGAAAGTGTGACTCGTGTCGATTTGTGTCCATGGGATCGTGATATATCACTCTGAGCAAACTCATATTCACCAGTTTTATGGCAAACGAATTGGATAACCTATCATCAGCTACATGTATATAATTAAATATATGTGTGCATGTCCTATATGTTGACAACTGATGTACGTATTTTGAGCAAGGATACGGTTAATAACAGATGTACCATGATAACTGCACTGACTACAGTCACGGAATTTCATCTCTACTACACGCCTTGTGACAACTCTTTATTATTTACAACTGTTGATACAGACTGTTCTGCCGAAACCCCGCCCATTATCTGCTTGTGGTATAACTTGCTTTGGGTAGATAATCTGCTTAGAATCGCACCATGTTAGTCGATAATGTGCTTAAAATGAGAGCGTCACATCTCGACTAATAATAAGTCTTTTCTAAGCAGATTATGTGCGGAAAATGACACAAATAATCCAACTCACGACTTTTCACGTGTACGCTCTTTAGCATGTGTTTTCACGATGGCTCGCGCCATAAACGAAATAACGGATATGACTCCATTATCTACTTATTTCAGACTCAAATAATCACATTATGTATCTATTTCACTGTATATGTCGAATATGTGCGTATTTATGCGAGGATATGTTGGTTGATAAATGTTAATACGAGTCCCCTATTGTCGAATATTTTCCAACACTTATGTTGTATGGAGATAATCCCATATTGGACTCTTATAGCAAACGCGTTTATATCAATATATATCGCATATCGAGGTTAACTAAGGCCAATATGAGCTTATTTAGCTCACTGAAATAATTTTCACCAGAACAGACTGCCATAGAGGTTCCTGTCAGTATGAGACAATGTTTCCTACGAACATGGACATAAAATATGGCTATTCTATAACGTTTCACTGTTTCGACTGCAAATAAACATTCTGCCGTACTTGTGTGTTTCTTCTTCTGTGTATGTCCACGTGAGGAAGTTGTAGGCGCATACTTGAATCAGCATGTTCGTCCTTCCAAGCTGGTATGTTTTCCTGTTTCAGTCAATTATGTTTCAACTTAACACAGATTTTAGCACCGTCTGTGCACATGTGGTTATGATGTCGATCCGCATATTTGGCCGAGTTTAAACCTGGTTTAAACCTACATTGATGGTTCAGCCAAACCAGGGCTAAGTGGGCGTTTGTTGGAGTTTGTGGCTAGCAGATTATATAAGATGAGCATGCAATCAAAGCAGGCCAGTAGAATGATTGTTGTCACGCTCTCAATTATCGCGAACAAGAACATGCACGCTCGTGTGAAAATGAATCAACTGTAACATGATAATGCCATATAGCTGGAAGCCGCCACTCTCGTATCATGGTCACGCAACACATCGATATTATGTACAGCTCCGCCCACGTACACTTGTTCATAAAAGACGGATTCGTCATCTCATGTCTTGCCTCCATAAACGGGGTTTAGCTGGACCGCCGAATTGTATGGCTTAGTTGTCGGTATAAAACGCAAACAAATATCGCAATTGACAAACAGACTTATCCCGACACACTTCACATATAAGAGTACTTATCGCTATATATTTCACATGTAAGAGTACATATCGCTATATATTTCACATATAAGAGTACTTATCGCTATATATTTCACATATAAGAGTACTTATCGCTATATATTTCACATATAAGAGTACTTATCGCTATATATTTCACATATAAGAGTACTTATCTCTATATATTTCACATATAAGAGTACTTATCGCTATATATTTCACAGGTAAGAGTACTTATCGCTATATATTTCACATGTAAGAGTACTTATCGCTATATATTCATGTAAGAGTACTTATCGCTATATATGTCACATGTAAGAGTACTTATCACTATATATTTCACATGTAAGAGTACGTATCGCTATATATTTCACATGTAATAGTACTTATCGCTATATATTTCACAGGTAAGAGTACTTATCGCTATATATTTCACATGTAATAGTACTTATCGCTATATATTTCACATGTTAGAGTACTTATCGCTATATATGTCACATGTAAGAGTACTTATCACTATATATTTCACATGTAAGAGTACGTATCGCTATATATTTCACATGTAAGAGTACTTATCACTATATATTACACATGTTAGAGTACTTATCACTATATATTTCACATGTAAGAGTACTTATCACTATATATTTCCAATCAAAATGAGCTCGCTGTCGTGATTATCTATTTCAGCTGCTGATAGAACCCGGCGGTCTGCATTAGGCAAGTACGATCAATTATGTCGACGATACAGGTAAACTACTGCTAAACCACTGGCCTGGCTGGACCAGGTTTAAATCAGGGATGACAAATGCGTCACTTAGACCTGCAATAGCATGTTTAAACAACGGATTTAGATATAAAACAACGGCTTATACCTTTAGGTTTACGTCGAACAGATTTATACCGGAGATGACGAATCCGGATTATCTGTTTAAAGTTATTACCTTTCTTCAACATAGAACAGTTTTGACACCCTGCACATTGGTCCGAACTTACATTAATTAGTTTATTGATCATTGCCTTGAAACTTGACACAGGTATTGACGACTATCGGAACTTGTTATGAGATGTGTCCCTGTTTGTGTTTTACTACAGCTATCTCCCCTTTTATAGTATGGAGAGAAGGACTATGCTATAAACTCATTAAAACGGGAACAATGGCACAATATTTAGGGTGGTCACCAATATATACAGTAAAGTAAAATCAAATGTGCATCTAGAAGGGGTGTCCAATTATTGCCCATGTTTGGCGGTAGTCAGGCAAGGCGAAAACTTGTCACCTTTGCTGTGTTCCCTATAACTGAACGATCTAGAACATTCCTACAAATACATAAATAGACTGAGCGCAATTAGCAAAGAAATGGAGACTACGCTCAGTGTATATATAACATCATATATTGTACAATACGCAGATGAAAGTACTCATGGCTGAAAGCCCAAGATAGTTGAAATACTTATTGGGAAGTTTCGAAGAATACTGTGAAACGTGAACACTAACTGTAAATGTAGATAAGACTAAAATTATGTGCTTTAAAAATAAAATATCTATATAAAAGAAAAAGAAAATTATATCTAAGGGTAGAAAATTCGATATAGTTAGAAAATTGTATTTTCTCGGCATAACATTTTGTAAAACAAGTTCATTTATGTCTGCAAAAAAAGCAACAGGAGCAATGTACGTCATAATAGGTAAGACAAGGACACATTGTTGATTATACAAAAATCAACTGGATGTATTTGACTCACATGTATTATCGGTAATACTATATGGATGTGACGTATGTGGCTGTGGAAACAACTATGTGTTAGAAGCAGTTCAGAAGAAATTTATCACATATTGAAACTAAAATCATCAACCCCAAACTTCATGATTTGTTGTGAAACTGGTGTTTTAGTTGTAGCTTGATTAAACGTTGGTGTAAATTAGTGAACAGCAACCGTGAACAAGAACAATATCAAAACATACTACTACGATTAGCTACCTCCATTGTGGAAAGCATGCCGGAACACGAAGGTAACTATTATGGCTCCAATACATTAATGAGATCCTTAATGACTGCGGACACTCGTGTGAAATGAGGAATAAATCACTTTTACTGAACAGTTTATTTCGTATACTCAATCAGGTATTGATAACTCAAGCAGTGGTAAAATCGATCGTATTCTTGAACATGAGTTATCATTTGAAACTTATTTGACTGTGTTGAACGAAACTAACCGGACACTGCTCTATTAATTCAGGACAGGGAATCATGAACTCCCAATTGAAACTGATCGTTGGAGTGGACTAGACATAGCTAAGCGCAAATGTCCGTTATGCCTCTCAGACCAAGCTGGAGAACAATTCCATTACATTTTGGGTTGCAAACAAATATCAAACGCCAGGCATCGGCTATTATCAAACTGTGTTAAGCGAAGGCCCAACTATTCTATTAGCGATATATTCAATACTTGCGAAAGCTATGCGATTGTATTATGTTTGAAAACAAAAAAAATCACAGTTTAACCCACTCTGATACTCTAATATTAGGATATTAACCGAAATTGCACAAATATACATACATAAATGCGTTGTTGAACGCGTAATAATCAGCAGTCATGTTATGTGCTCCGGGCTTAATTAATATATAATTATGTAAATTTTAGTAAATTTTAGGAGCAAGTATGGAAAATGTGATTGTTATAGTGAATGGAATATATATAATTGTTGGTGGATTCATCTGCACCCATCGCACCAAACCGTTTGTCTATCGTGTGCGGAGGAAGACAACTTGATCAGTGTAATAAATACTGATGCAGATGTCTGCCCTGGCAGATTGTGGATGAATCAGTATATAACAAAACAAGAAATTTACTTTGACAATTTAACTGCAACATTTCTTGTTTCCTGATTCACTGCAAACATGTGCTTGGACTAAATTTTCAAATAATTATCAAATTTGCTACTTTTCAACTAAAATGATTACCCATTTGCCAAATGAAAGTGATGATACACCATATCCTCGCGCAAATACGCACATAATCGACCTATAATATGAAATAGGTACATTATGTGATCATTTGATTCTGAAATAAGCAGATAACTGAGTAATAACTATTATTTATTTTTATGGCTCGGGCCACAGCGAAAACACATGTTAAAGAGCGTACACCCGAAAAGTCGTGAGTTGCCATTGTCCCCACATAATCTGCTTAGAATCTCCTCATTATGAGTCGATAATGTGACTAAACCGCGTTCATTTTTAGCACATCATCGACTCAAAATTAGACCATTCTCAGCAGATTATCAACCTAAGAAAGTTATATTATAAGCACATAATGTACATGTTTTCCGGAGAACAGGCTGTATGATATGGTAAGTGTATCAAAGAAATTAGTTTTGCTTCTAAAAATACCAATTTTGCTGCAAATAATTCCAAGTTGCTTATTCTCGTGGTAAACACGTGGTTCTGCTTTTGTCAAATGAGGTCCCATGGTCCTTAATTTAAATAAAGGCATCGCTCATTTATAAGCGCTTAACTTGCGAAAGCAGTTACCTCAGAATATTTACTGCAGACTCCATCGGACGAATCGATTGTCGATTGACGAATCGATTGTCGTATTCAGATATTCAGACACGTAATCGGAAACACTGTAAGAAGAGACTGCTCTGGGCAGGTGCAACTACATCAGATACCGAGATCGGTCAGATAGTCATTTAACAGTCATTGAAGTTATTGGAATAGTTATCCACAAATATGCTATTGAAATGATATACACGTATCCCGTCCGACCCTCTCTCCCATTGTACATATTATTGTTATCTCTTAAAGCCACATAGCGGTTTGAGCTCCGAACTACACATAATATTATTCGCTTTTGAATGTTTCTCGGTATCGAAATAGGTCGATACATATCTGAACTACCTTTCTACGAACACTATGTAACCCAAAAAGACGCACTGAAGTAATGAAAAATACAACTGAATATGGTGTTTGGGTCCCAACCGAAAAACGGCCATTTGCACGACATGGAAAAGAAAAGAACGTCCCGTGGTGGTGCATACCTGATATGGTAGCAATAAAGAGCGTTTAGCTGACTTTTGGCGAAAAGTTGAAAACGGTTGAAAAATGGATGTGACTTTGGCAAGTGTTTTCAGAGCATATGGAGTCGGTATATCAATAGTTATTTATCGACCTATCGTATCCGCCCCTCCGAATTACCTAGAAACAAACTTGGAGGTTCGAATGAGCCATGTCCGGTTAGCGCTCTCTATTCATGGAGAGAGGTGGCTCAGTTAAAGGTACGGGAGGCCTTGGCGGTTGGTATCCTGTGAAAATATTTCCACCCGTCAAAAACCGCCACAAACAGAAAGAACATCAAAATGTAGATAGACTTTGTCCGTATACAAATAAGAAATATCGCATAAACAGTATGTTATGGTCATTTGTTTGACCATTGTTATGTAAACAAAAGCATAAAAAGTTACTTTTCTGGTGTTTGTTTATATTATGATGGTAAACATAAAGAGCGTTCTTTGTTGGTGAATACCTGATATTGAACTAATAAAGAGCGTTTATGCCATTTGTGTGTGATTAGCCAGTAGCATTGTGCTGTCTTCTATAACACAATCAGGCTCTTGCTTAGGTAAAATATAGTAGTTATTTATGATAACATGCTGTTTACGCGATGGTCATGGTATATATGAACGGAACTGTATGCGTTTTAATGTTTTTCTGTTTACGGTGTTTGGAACAAATATGAATATTTTCGACAATTAAGGCCGCACGTGCCTTTAAACCCAAACACCCATACAATGTATATGCGTTTCGGAGATGTTCCAGTACATAATTATCATCTTATATCTATCACTTATTTTAACCGCGGTGGCACTCACTCAATGTGGTATTACATGCGCCATTTTAGGACCCCGTCATGAATAATCAGTCTTGTGTCGATACATGAAGGTACATTCGAGAAATCCAATTGAAGATACGTGATAGTTAAGACCAACTTTCGCAGGCGGCACCTCGGGCGTTGATAAATGCGTCTGTAACTGTTTACTGTCTTTGCCAGTGACAGCGCCGGGATATTATTCGAAGTTACCACGTCTCCGACCTTGTCAGGTGACCCTGTCACGTTTCTCGAGTGTTCTCGTCGATTCAATAGTCGCTATTTGAGAAAATTGGAAATATCGACCATATACGCAGCAAATCTAGGCCATTATTATTTGTAGCTTGCCTGTCTCGGCCCTGGTTTAATTATGTGTATCTAACTCCGATCACACACTACGAAATTCTTACACTCAAACTGTGATTGAAATGAGCATTCTGTCCGAGCCAAATATCGTAATATGCAGAACTCGAGGGCACACTGACTGTGCCAATTATTATTTACTGCGATCATGATGTAAACTATCTGCCGATTCCCCGTCTGGCCCGGGGTAGAATAGATCTACAGCCTCACTGCGAGGAGAAAGTGTCCCTAGCGTGGCACACAATTTGCCGTGGGGTGGATCACACGGGTGGTGATCGTATCACAAGACACACTGTGTCGGGTGGGTGGATCACGTAGGGTGGTGATCGTATCACAAAACATTGTATGACGTGCGGTGGATTGGTGGTCGCATCATAAGGCATGCTGTATGTGTTGGCTTAAGCAGATGTATGAGTAAAATATTATAAACTGATTTTGATATAGGAGGACCATTGACCATCATTAAGTAGACTACGACATTTTGCAGACGAAATCCGGTCTGCCTAATTGTTGCATGCCAGTCACAACTAGTTATCTTGCGCTTTAATTGTTAACCACCTCTCTTTGTTCAACCGATTTAGGTTGTCTTTTGTCTATAAAATGATGGGATTGAAAATAATTGTTGTTAATTTTGAGACATGTATATTCGATCGATATATAGTTTCATCATTGTGCGGTCTTTTTTCAATCCAGAAATTTGTACTCAATGTCGATGTATACACCGGATTTATCGATGTGACATTTGGCCAGTTATCTCCTTTTTTGCTGCATCCTATACATACAAAATGCAAAACCAGAAAAGTTGATTTTTGCAAGACCGCTGTGGATGTTTTGACCGCACAATGATGAAATTATATATCGACAAAATAGACATGTCTCAAAATTATCGGTGCTGAAATGCCCTTAACATTTTATAGACAAAAGACAACCTAAATCGGTTGAACAAAGAGAGGTGTTAACAATTAAAGCACCAGATAACTAGTTGTGACTGGTATGCAAAAAATAGGCAGACCGGATTTCGTCTGAATAATGTCGCAGTCCGCCTAACATAACTATAGGTTAAATTATACGCTCGCCTGTGTCCTCATCATTTGAGCAATGTCGGCCTAAATGCCAGCTATAATTTAATCACTAATCAACAGCTGTCTCACTCAAAGCCTTGTGTCCAATATCGACAATGTATATATATTAGTCTTTTTTATAATCATTCTTCTAAACTTAGGGCGCTTTCAAACTGTCACAAATTTTCCTGGTATTTTGTGCAGTCTTTTCCATACAGAAATCTATAATTATTCACAAAACGCAGGCACAAATGGGAGTTTGGTCTTATGCAAGGTGGTGTGCAGTTTAAAATGTCAAGGAGGACATCTGCAACGGAGACCCTCCATGTGTGCACTATTACTGGTCGTGTCTAGTAGAAATTCCCGCTCTGTACAACTGTGTGATGTCAGTGACCTCTAAAATCAACTGGCGACAATCACGTTCTTCAGATTTCATGGTGAATGTCATCGTCATTTCCTTGGTATCGGGTGATTCTCATGTCGTCTGCTTTATCCTTCTTATTAATCAAGATATGCGATTATTGATGTTGTAATGGTTAGCATACTATAAGTACCAGGTTAGACAAGTGCACTACGCAGAGAATCGCCCGCAAAGGTTGCTTTTCGCAGAGGTTTATTAATTTTCTGTGGTGGCTTAAATCGAACCATGGCTTAATCTGGCATGTGATTACTGTAAAGCATGTTACGTGTGAACGTCCGTCATCCCGTTCATGAGCATGTCGACTACCATTCACATCACATCTAAGGTGACGGAAATATAAAGGGCTGGTCGCATTTTACATAACTTGAGACGAAATGAAAAACGATCAAGCCACAGGCAAGTGTATGACTCGCCACTAAGGCACACCAAGAAGGGATTAATACTATATGTTCAGGACAATATTAGGACGGACCAAGCCGAAACAAGAAAATAAACAGAAGCAGAAAGTAGCAAACGAGAAAATGACAGCAGACCATTACCCGGACATGTTCACAGTGCATGGGTCTATGGTGATGCGTGCTTGAAGTTTGATGAACTCTTTTATCCTTTCATATTGACTCAATCGCTGTCATAGCTCGTTGTTTTCTAATGAGTATATCGCGATCAGAAAGACATATACGATGCGATCATCGCTTGATATTGGTAATTTTGTATAGAAATAACACGATGTTATTCCACCTACCATAACATAACAGCACGTATGAATATATGACAGTATATTACATAAGTTCTTGACAGCCAAATTATGCATAGTTTGTTCATGTCGTAGCGGTATAGTACATTGGGTTGTGATTCCCAACTTGTTGACGCTTCTTAATTAGTGTGTTACAATAATCGCTTGTGTCAAATCTTAAAAAGGCACGGGCGGCGTTTGTTGCAGAAATATTCATGTTTGTTCAAATCGCCATCAACAGAAGGAATATTAACATATATATAGTGTTGTTCATATGCCAAACATAATCAGCGTGTAAATACCATATTGTCGCCAAGACGTACGATTGTGTACGTAAACTAGAGCATGCTCGTGTTACAGAAGTTGTGCTTCTGTTTACTTACACAGCGCAATTATATTGATCAATCACACAACAATGATATTAACGCTCTTTATTATTTCCATATCAGGAAAACAGTAACAAATAAAACTCTTTATGTTTACCGTATCCGGTTCTAAACAAAACCAGGAAGCGTACTATTTATGCCATATTTATGATTGGTATAAGAACAAGGTATGTCTATATTTTACTATTCTTTCTGTTTATGGCGGTTTTTTACGGAGGTGAATATTTTAACAGCATACACACGGTCAACGCCGCCCATATATTTAACACGAACAGTGCTAAGAGAAGCAGACATATCACGAAATTAGGCAAAACCTCTTGTTAACCCTCAGTTGTATTTTTTGTGATAATAGCATCAGTTTCGTGCTTGATATCTTATTTTTTAGATCAAACCTCTCGTATCGAAGCATTATGTTTCATAGCTCGTTTTTTCTATTGGTGTTTCGCGATAGGAAAACCATATAAGCCGCGATCATCGTTTTGTGTCTGTAATTTTAAATAGAAATGAACTCCGATGTAGCGATTGTATTCAGTGAGATACATGTTACATAACATAGTTCGACGACAAGCATTTATGCTTATACTATGTCGCCCCCCCCTTAATAATAATAATAATAATAATATTAAATGTCGTCAAAAACAGGGACGACAACACGTGTCTGCTCATAGATGTTTCGATCACAAGTGACTATAATGTCATCCAGAAAGAAACAGAAAAGGTTAGGAAGTATATTGACCTACAAATAGAGGTGAGTCGTATGTTGCAAATGAAAACTTACATCATACCTATAGTGACTGGGGCAACCGGGGCAGTGTGCAAAATATTAGTAAATGGCTAGCTCTACTTCATACCTCCATAGATGTTGCTCACATACAGAAAACTGCACTTCTTGGCACTGCACTTGCTACGCAAAGTAACATCCATGCATACTGTCTAATGAGTATTGCTACGGCTGTGACTCAGCCGCCAATACACCATTTATACACCTCCAAGAGAGTGACCTTATGGGAAAAAACAACAATAATAATAATAATGGATATAATTTATATAGCGCTTAATCCCTGGTGTAGTTCTAAGCGCTTACATTATTACCCCAGCTCTTTATATGAGTATTGTGCCTGCTGCCATTTTACAGGCGCTTCACCTATTTCTCGTCTGGGTACGACGAAGCGAGCACATTACAAGTGACCTTGCCCAAGGGTCACAACCTGGCGCGAGATATGAAACAACGTGTGGCTATATATTGCATACATACCGCACAATCGGCCAAGCCACTGTTGTGGAGACGATAGTCCACCGGCGGGGCGCGATCTCACGCCGGTTCATTAACACCATTACAAGTCCGACACTCTAACCACTGGGCTACCACTTCCACTTTAATGACAAAACGGGTACATATAAACTAGTATAACATATGACAGCAGTAAAGAGGTCTGAGTAGAAGAATTAAGAATAATAGTTAATAAGTGGATTACGGGATACAACTCACGCAGTACTGGAGTCCACTGGTTACCACTTGACATCTAGTTTGCTGACTTCATTCTGTGAATATGCATTGTGAAATATCAGGACGTGTGGCAAAGCGTACTGGTGACCATTAAGAGGACTTTGGGTGCCGAATTTAGATTTTGTGAGATAATATAGTCAGTTCGTGCTTGGCGTCTGTTTAACGTTGACCTCTCCTTCTTTTGCAGTGCGTGTCATAGCAGTGCAGTATAGCGATCATCATGGACAGGGAACATAATAGAACACAGAACATGTATTATGTAACATTGAGGAAGGTGTGGAGTAATCTAGGTATACATTCCGAAGCGCCACATGGCCGACTGGGAAGTAAAATAACTCAAAAGAAGCAGAAGGTGGAGACTTTCTGGTGTATGTAAGATAAATAAGGTTTTCAGTGCTGTAATTTAACCCTTTACCCAACAAACCGGCCAAAAACGGCCAAATAAAGCTGCAACAGCCTAAATTATCTTGGGTCTGTCTCAATAAAACCATACAAATATGGATATAATTGGAACCGGCTCATTGACCACATTGTGATGGTTACAGTTATGCCCTGTGCCAATGCATTCTCTTATATATGCGAGTCGACCATAGGTCGCCTCGCATATATAAGAGAATGCATTGGCCTAAAAAATTAATTCTTACATTTTTTAACAATTTTTATAATATTTTTCTACATTCTTTGACAATTTATCATTTTTAATATGTGTTAAGCCAATGCATTCTCTTATATATGCGAGGCGACATATGGTCGACTCGCATATATAAGAGAATGCATTGGAACAGGGCCGTTATGTTGGGTTAAGGGTTAATGGTTGAACTATACTGGTTCAGATCGTATGCGTTGGCCGCGAAGTCTCGAAACGATTCATTTTTGAAATGTATAAGTATATGTACGGGTTTGCAGGTGTAGAGTGCACATTGTAATGTACAGGTATGTTTGAAAAATAATAAATATCACTTGTATCTTCGTCAGTTATGTGGTGGTGGTGTGTTTATACAACGAACCATCGCGGTTCGGCAGTAATCGTAATGCTGACCTTACACATGTCTTTATTGTGTGGGATAATAACGTCAGTTCTTGACATATGTTTAACCAGCGTCTTCTCCTGAAAACCCGCACGTTGCCTGCTTATAAAGAACTTGTTTAGGTTGATAATCTGCTTAGAATATGCCCATTTTGAGTCGATAATAAGCATATTGTGTGCGGACAATCAGACGAATAAGCCAACCCACGACTGTTCCGGTATTTAGCATGTGTTTTCACTGTGGTCCGCGCCATAAAACGAAATAACGGCTACGACTCCAGTATCTGCTTATTTCAAAATCAAATTATCACATTATGCACCTATTTCATATTATAGGTCGATTATGTGTGTATTTGCGCGAGTATACGTTGGTTTAACTCAGACCTCTCCCGCCTGTTGAAGCAGTCATTGTCATAGCTCGTTGTTTGCTGATGAGAGTATCGCGATCAGAAAGACATATAAACCGCGCACATCCTTTGATGTCGGTAATTTTGTATAGGAATGAAACGATTGTATTCTACTTACCACCACCGACACCAAAGCCACCCCCGGGATGGATTTACATAAGGCAGAAATCGGTACAATCGATATGATAAAGAAACAAACTAACTGAGTGTTACCCCCGGGAAATTATAGGCTCCGGCATAATGGCATTATAACAAACATCGCTTATGAGGTCGGATCTAAACTCAGGCCCGCTGATATGGGAATAACCAACGAGCTCACCAATAGCCGTATATATCAATTTAATGTTGATGATAATTGATGTTTACCCCTTGGGTGAAGATCCCACTGTTTGGCCATATGGACGTGCCTTGAGTTCATGAATATTTAGGAATTTATACAGCTTGTTCTTAAAGTCACATTGCGATTTGGATCCCCAAATTATGCAATTCCGGCCATTTTCCAGCTGTTTTCAATATTTCCAACATAGGTATATATATATATTTGTATGTGCATTACTATTACATTATTACAAAGTATCACATTATCTTAACGCACTGTCGAGAAAAAAAATCAGTAATCTGCTGTATGATGAAGTATACAACAACAGAATACAAGCAGATGCAATGATGCATGACCCCCTCATTTATGCTAACATATATGTATCGATGAGAGCTGCTGAAGAAAAACATGCCGTTAATTTTGTTTTTGTCTGGGCGATGTTGGGAAGACGGTCATTGTGTCACACCACCGCCCGGATTATGTATATGCATTGTATTTTCAACCAATATGTTGTGAATCCTATTGTATATGTACATGCTTTATCCAATAAATTATCTAACCTAACAAACGTTCTTTAGTTCTACCATATCGTGGTAGACTATCACGGAAAGGTCTTTTCTGTGCCATGCTGTTTCTTGTTTGGGACCCAACCATCGTATGGAAAGTTGTATTTTGTTATGACTTCAATGCGTCTTTCTTGTATATTACGACCATAGGTCACCTCGCATATATAAGAGAATGCATTGGCCTAACAATTTTTCATCATTTGTTATTATTTTTTACAATTTTTTATAATTTTTTCTTATATTCTTTAACATACTTATTTTGTAGGTTTAGTGCCAGGGAATCTTACGTTTTTCATGGGCATCAGAATTATTACTATGAATATATGAATACTTGGTGATAGTTTTGAGTTATAACATGCCCCTAAGGTTTTATCCAGTTTGTTTTTAAATTCGCTATAGCATGCTTAAGCATACCCAAACAAATTTCAACCCAAAAATTTTATTTTATTTTTTTTAGGGCCGATTTTACAGACCGTAAATTATGGCCGATGAGATCGGCCCCTGGCACTGAAAGGGTTAAAACTACATATTTTACTCTAAACATTATATTGTGAATCTTTCAATTCTCTGCTATAAACCGGGAGTACTCAATGACATGCACGTCTCGTGAATTGAAGGTCGTGTGCGTATATGTGAGTCGATGGGTTTCTCTCGCTTTGGGTTGTGAATATAGCGAATTTGATCGATGGCTGCGTCGTATTCCTCGTCTGTAGATACATTCATATCGATTCCGGCTTTTCAATTTGGAGATCTAACTAGATGGCGAATACCGCTATCCAGTAAAGAATCGGAGAGCTAGGCGCAGATTAATCAGCCTCTATATTCGAGTGAAACGCAGCATCGTTGTACGAGCCCTTATCGTGTGAAGAGGTTTGAATATAATGGTCGACATTTCGAAGTAATATCTCGATTTGATGACTTGTGTCGCTGGCGATAGGTTCGCACCCAAATGGGACTCTCTATTGTGTACGTTATATTTGTTCGTACCGAGGGCATGTTCGTGATATTGGTTGCCGAGTGTCCTCCGTCCGTCGTCATATAAAAAGTCGCACAAGTTCGTGTCCCAAATTTAGGCTGATTCTGCTCGTATAGATAATCTGACATGTCTGGTCTGCTAGTCTTTGGCGATAAATTCGCACCAATATTGCTCTCGAAGTTGTCTGGTTGTATTTGGTTGAACTGATTGACTGTGTGTGCTGGACAGATATGTGTATAATATGAATCGTACGTCAGACGTAGCGGAGTAACCCCATGTGCATGTTGTGCCTCAAATTTGCCTCTTATCAGAGACATAACCATGATAACGCTAAGAATAATTCATGTAGCATCATGCGATGGTCCCGGCGGAGACGACACGAAAAGACATGTCGTGCATTGTGCAATCTTGTCTGGATTCCGGCCTGCAAATCCAAAATTACGTAAATGACATCAGCAACCGTATCATGACGTCTTCGCTGGTTTTCATTAAGTTAACCAACGAAATTGGTTTAAATGAAACTAATAGACATAAATCACATGGGGTTTCTTCGAAAGTTGTGAAGTAGCCAATTTTATTTTCATCGCGTTTGTCAACTGCCGATTCCGCGCCTTGTCAATCTTCACACAGTGTCTAACCGGAAGTCACGTGTTATTTTCTCATAAATCCATGCCCGCGATCTTTGAAAAAAATCACTGATGGATATAGAAACAAACATATGACGGTAACCACCTGCGCCTAAGTTATAAACAACAACGCGCGCCTGCGGTGCGCTTGTTATTACTTTAAGTGCGTGATGTTGGCAAGTCGCACAGATTTGCGACCTTCAAATTGCAAAGCGACATCAAGTACCATAGGGAAGACCATGAAACAGTCACAGTTTGAAATATCAGGTAGGGAAATAGTGGGGTGGGGAAATATCACATTTAAAATAAGTTTAAATTGTCATCTTTAAAGGGTTGCCAGGTCTCAAAGATGTAAGAACAGTCGCTTGTTTTAAGGAACATATAAATACATGTACATGAATAGGCGAGGAGCTACGAGTATAATGGTCTCCATTTCGGAGTTATATTGCGATTTGACGACTTACATCGTTGGCGGGAGGTTGGCATCAAATTGTGTTATCGGTGGTGTGGGATATGTTCTTGTTATGGAGGGCATGTTCGTAGCAGTGCATGCACATGTAGATTGAACGGTTACTTAAAAGTCTCTAACTATCGCGATTTGTCGATAGCCAGGCGTCATTGGTCGTCATTGAAACCAAAGACATTTTTCGCTGATCCACCGACAAAGAATCATGTCAATTGTGGCAGCGTCATTCCTGAAATTACAACTCCCAGAATATTGTTAGTCCTCTTTTATAACTGCGTAATTTTGGCGCGTTACAGTTAATTTGTAATTGTGTAAGGAAAGGCGACTTGCACCATAAAACGACCAGGGGTATGGAAACATGTTAATTTCTTTAGCGTCATTAACCCTTTACCCAACAAATCGGCCAAAAACGCCCAAATAAAGCTTCAACAGCCTAAAATATCTTCGGTCTGTCTCAATAACACCATCAAATATGGATATCATTGAAACCGGTTCATTGACCACATTGTGATGGTTACAGTTATTCCCTGTGCCAATGCATTCTCTTATATATGCGAGTCGACAATAGGTCGCCTCGCATATATAAGAGAATGCATTGGCCTAAAACAAATCTTTTTTAACACTTTTTACCATTTTTTCTTACATTCTTTAACAATTTTATAATTTGTTCTTACATTTTTTAACATTTTTTATAATATTGTTCTACATTCTTTGACAATTTTATCATTTTAAGGCAATGCATTCTCTTATATATGCGAGGCGACCTATGGTCGATTCGCATATATAAGAGAATGCATTGGCACAGGGCCGTTCTGTTGGGTAAAGGGTTAACTGTCAAACTAGGTTTAATTGTGCACATTGAGTTTCCAACTGGTATTTATTGTGAAACAATTTCGTTGTACTTGTTCTCAGATCTTAATTTGAGATATGTAGTAGGTGTTCAAAATCACCGAATATGTTTGATTGTACTTGGGCCATGTTCGTGTCAGTGTTTATATGTTGTCCTCCGTCCGTCGTCATATATATATCATATAGTCGCATGGTTGTATTTCTACACTAATTTCTGCCCAATGTGGATTTTGGCCTCATTTCCACATTGTTTCATCAAATGGGAAAAAAAGAGTGATTTTCAACCCATCGGAGCTCATTAAAATTCCACAAAATTGCTCCAAAAATAAATAATAATAAAACAAAATTGGTCTGTACTCATCAGTTCATGTCCACGAAAGTGTTTGAATATTGATTGATTATTGAATATTGATTGGGTGGTTCCAAGTCAACTTTCCCGGCAATCATTATTGCTGAATATGCAACTAATAATTAGAATTCACAGACATTAGGTGATTTACCATCCGTTGGCGATTAGTTTCGCCCCAAATGTTGCTCTCGCAAATGTGGGTTAAGTTTGGATCTAGTATGTGCATATTTATGACACTGCTCGTATAATAGTTGGTTCGCCGAACCCTTGATGAATCTGATCCAGTATATATGTCTGAGCGCCTGAACAGTCAATGTTGCTCTCAAAGCTGGGGCTTATGTGTGGTTGCACAATGGACATGCCCGTGACAGTGATTATAGAATGGTTGGTTCGCGTCCGACATTCTTGCTGAATGAGCTGATGTATATAATGTCTGGTCGACTCTTCGTTACCGATAGGTTCGCTCCATATATTACTCTCGAACGTGTAGGTAGGTTATGTTTGGGTGCGAACCGATGACATGTTCGCGATAGTGCGCTTAGATTGATCGGTAGGTTCCAAGTCACAGGAATAAGTTCCACATTCTTGCTCAATCGGTTCCTATATATAATACAAGCAGAAACATGGCTCCCGAATACTCAAAGGCGTAGAGGCCTGTGTCTTCTGTACCTTTTGTTTTTTGAACAGTTTGATTTAAAAGCAAATATTAATTAAAAAAATAAATATATGTTTTGTTTTAGATTCAATTTAGATGCTCAATTTAAAAAAGCAAAACAAACTTTTGCATTTATTAATCCACGAGTCACCTCATCAAAGTTGGTTGAAATTAGTCCAGTGGTGTAGGTTAAAACTTAATTTATATATATATACTATTGATACGGACATTATGGAGACCAATTATGTACTTGTATGTTAAGGGAACCAATGGTCCCCCTAATGTTTGTTATTAACCTTTTATCCACACGCAATAGACACTTGCTGCATGTGGTTATGGGAATGTTACATTTGCTGTTGTGTTTCTTGAAATAATGTTAAAAATGAATTAAAAACATTTCTGTCATATTATATATATGTGATATATTTCTGAATTGGATGTTCATACCAAACATGTTCTTGCATTTATCAACAGTGATATTATATACATCAGTCCCCTTAATTGTATGTATCTACACCGGTCCCCTTAGAGAATAAAACATACTCTCAAAATGTTAAGCAAGAATATATACATTTTAAAAGTCCCAGTATATATTTCAAAAAGTTTTTAAATCTTCATCAAGGAGACCACAAATTGTCGATAAAAACAGCACATACACTAAGCCACAAACAGTGTTGTACTAAAAAAAACTGTCCAAAAAATTGGTGCCCATTCTTGATTTGACCGAATAAAGAAGCTTAAATCGGATTATAGTCCTTACTGTTGGTTTAATCATAGTGTATTTATCCACCAAATATATAATATACATAATATAAATTGAACGAGGGAATACACAAGGAATTAATATAATGTATCTGGTAATATGTGATATATCTGGTAGAAAGGGAAAACGACAGTAAGCACATGGCTTTTCAGGTGTCGTTCTCCTCATGTATCATCTAGGGCCCCTGTATAATATACTATATAAATCATCATGGAAATTGACGTTAGTGTCGGACCGGACAGTAGATAGATAATTCGGATATTACATTGGTCCTGTGATTTTTGGGTATAAAGAATAAGAGGAGAATTTAAGATAAGAAGACAAAGATGGAGGGGAGTGGTGAGGGGAGTGGAATGGAACGGATTATTCATTTTATTACATGTTACGTATGATGCTTAAGATGCTGCTGACCGATTTATAATTAAGCAACTAAAATCGTTGTGTGTGGATAATAATTTTTTGGAATTCTTCAAAAATAGTTAGATTCGTTTGTAGACTCATTGTATCATCGCCATTGAGGAAAGTATAAACTGAGGGAACTATTGCGTCTGGGATCTTTCCAATAAGAATTTGCCTATGTGGACGGTAACGCCGACATTGGAATATGTAGTGGTAGCTATCTTCTATTTGGCCACAAACACAGCGATCAGTGACAGAGATATAATTTTGGTATTTATGCGCGTTTAGGTCACTACAATAGTTACTGTGTATACTGCTACACAGAAACGTAGTAGCACTAGTGAACATCCTGGTTACATCAACCTAAAATGATATGGTAGTTGGTGTTTATCTAATGCTAATGATGCAAAATCCACGATCTTGTTCTCAGCTTGTTGCATCAGGTTGTAATCCAACATATCCTCACGCGAATACGCACATAATCGACCTATAAAGTGAAATAGGTACAAAATGTGACTATTTTATTCTGAAATAAGCAGATAACAGTCATATCCGTTATTTCGTTTTATAGCGCTGGCCACAATAAACACACATATTAAAGAGCGTACACCCGAAAAGTCGTGAGCTAGCTTATTGTGTCATTGTGGGCACATAATCTGCTTATAATATCCCATTATGAGTCGATATTGTGACTAAACTGTTCTCAATTTCCGCACATTATCGACTCAAAATGAGGCGATTGTCAACAGATTATCAATCTAAAACAATTCTACTATCAGCAGATAATGTGCGGATTTTCAGGAGAACAGGCTGTGTAATCAATTGTACGTTTTTTGTGTGTTGCTAAGCTCAACTGGAATTCAAAACAAACGCTTGGTGTTCGGGATACCTTAGTCGTATAGGACATGGTTAGGGTTAGGGTTAGGGTTAGGGTTAGGGTTAGGGTTAGGGTTAGTGTTTGGGTTAGGGTTAGGGTTAGGGTTAGGGTTAGGGTTAGGGTTAGGGTTCGGGATACCTTAGTCGTATAGGACATGGTTGGTTAGGGTTAGGGTTAGGGTTAGGGTTAGGGTTAGGGTTAGGGTTAGGGTTAGGGATACCTTAGTCGTATAGGACATGGTTGGTTAGGGTTAGGGTTAGGGTTAGGGTTAGGGTTAGGGTTAGGGTTAGGGTTCTGGATACCTTAGTCGTATAGGACATGGTTGGTTAGGGTTAGGGTTGGGGTTAGGGTTAGGGTTAGGGTTCGGGATACCTTAGTCGTATAGGACATGGTTGGTTAGGGTTAGGGTTAGGGTTCGGGATACCTTAGTCGTATAGGACATGGTTGGTTAGGGTTAGGGTTAGGGTTAGGGTCAGGGTTCGGGATACCTTAGTCGTATATGACATGGTTGGTTAGAGTTAGGGTTAGGGTTAGGGTTAGGGTTAGGGTTAGTGTTAGGGTTAGGGTTAGGGTTAGGGTTAGGGTTAGTGTTCGGGATACCTTAGTCGTATAGGACATGGTTGAATGAAAGTGATATTTTTGAGTTCACAAATATGTGTGATATACATTTGATTTCCAGTTACTTCAATTACAGTGAGAGCTTTCCGATCAATGTCAACAAGCCATATGTCCGACTAAATCCTGAAAAATTACCCATAATTATGCTGTGGTTAAGGAGTCGATTAATTAGAGCATTACTGTACCTCAACTGTCAATGAATTGTCCATTCTCGATGAGAGATACCGCTTAGAGAAATATATAGCACCAACGAGAGATATCTTTAAGGACTTAGAGTTTGAATGATGTGCAATATACCTTGCCCTGTCAAAGTACTCTGATGACAAATAACTCGTTTGTGATTGTGATCGTTTTTCACTTGTGTTGATTGTCTGAATCTATGGCTCCATCATACACGTCCACACCCTCTGAATCGATACTTTACATAAAATTGTATCAAATAACCTTTAATTCAGCCATGTCGACTGAGGTATCCCGAAAACCAAGCTATATAAATCCCGGGCACGGATAGAGGCAATTTTTGTCATATCGGAGACTATAAATTACATGTGTATTTAACCCTTTACCCAACAAAACGGCCAAAACCGGCCAAATAAAGCTTCAACAGCCTAAAATATCTTCGTTCTGTCTCAATAGAACCATACAAATATGGATATCATTGGAACCGGCTCCTTGACCACATTGTGATGGTTACAGTTATGCCCTGTGCCAATGCATTATCTTATATACGCGAGTCGACCATAGGTCGCCTCGCATATATAAGAGAATGCATTGGCCTAGAAATAATTTTTTTAACACTTTTTACCATTTTTTCTTACATTCTTTAACAATTTTATAATTTTTAATGTGTTAAGCCAATGCATTCTCTTATATATGCGAGGCGACCTATGGTCGAGTCGCATATATAAGAGAATGCATTGGCACAGGGCCCTTCTGTTGGGTAAAGGGTTAAAACATACTAATTT